>HG995374.1:13145759-14395759 GCA_905333075.3 Atethmia centrago
AAAACAAAGGTAACAAAAGTGAAGTATGACAAGCAAATTGTAATTACACCAGGGGCTAACTTTAGTCACAAGGTAAGCTTGGCCAACTCGGCCTCTTCCTCTATACGCAACGGCACCTGCCCCTCTTCTATCTTGACGTAAACTTTTCCAAAAGATGTCCATGTAGCTGCCAGCTTTTTGTTTTTCACGAGACCTCTGGCAATGTAATGGAGGTATCTGGCTTTACTTGTCAGAGAATCCGAGATGAATACAGCCTGCGGTGTGCCCGCTAATTTAATGTGATTCGTATTCAACTGTGGCTCCCTCTTTATGCGGCTAGATTTATTAAATTCTCTAAAAGCAGTAATGATGGCATCCTTTCTGATGGTGTTAGTGAAGTCTGTAACAATGGCCTCAGACTTGGTTCGGTAAATGTCCTTTACTTCCAGGTCATGTATTGGTGTCTCGAGGCCTAAGGCTGCCCCGACATTCTTGATTATGTTTATCATCGTTTTTTTGCTTTCGTTACTTTGTATGGGTATGTTTCGTATTTCGATGGAAGAATTGCGAGCATTTCTTTCAAGTATTTCTAGCTTATCTTCTAACGACTTAACACGTTTCTTATTATTGCAGTTTTCATGCTCTAGGCAGTTTACTTTGTTAAGTATGTCTTCATATTATAAAGAAGAGGTCTTGACACCAGTTCTCATTGATGAAGAAAGTAAACTTCATGAACTTATTATGTGACTAGCCTTGGTTCAATGCTCTTGTTTTTATTTTGTTGTCTTAGCATGCTTTTCTCTAGTATTTTTAATTTAGTTATTTATAATGGCTACGTTTATATTATTAAGTTTTCATTGTTACTGCAGAAGTACTCACACACGTCATGTTACTCATCACGCTCATCCTTCACCTAACTCAAGACTCACGTTATTCAAGCGAGTTGAAACCTTATGTCAAATCTTGGCTTAAAAGCTTCATTCCAGAACCGAGTTTATTCGACTTTACATTTACGAGTAGCATTACGTCACGTATTAGGCATGACTGTATTTTTCTCTTTGTACATTCAAATGACTAATATGCAAACCGTTAACGAAATAAACTGTGATCTGGACGCTATCAAAGTACCTAAAACACCTGCGACATAGAAAATGCGTAAAACCAATAAAAATGCATAAAAACACTATCAATTTCCTGTCTCAAAATATTCGTAGCATCAACCGTAATATGCCCAATTTCGTGACGCTGCTCGAAATATCTGAAGTACCCTGGGATATTTTATTACTTACAGAATGCTGCTATATGTACAGCGGAAGTAAAAGAAGTAGAAGTTTGTGTTAAAGATTTTTTTTAAATTAAGGATTAATATATCGAGTTTGATATCTAATGAAAGGTCTTAAAAATTTCTGAAAATATATAAGCTAGGTTATTTATAATTAATTATACATACATAAACCACAAATAAAAATAAAACAACTATGTTTAGATCGGACAGTTTTTAGTGTTCAAACCTTTCTAAAATGTTACGCAGACTGTTCAACAAATCATTGACATAATGTACCAAATGGAATTTGATACCAGTATCAAATTCCATTTGGTACATTATGTAAAATAATAAATAAACTATAATATGCTATACTGTGAAGAATTAAACATTATGTATAATATAATATAATTGTGAAGAATTAAACAGTAGGAACAAAAGATTGGAAAAATACAACATGGTGGTTTCACTTGACACACGCTAGTGACACACATGTTTTTATTCTTTTTATATGTCACTGCAGCTGTAACATGCCAGAGCCTATAACAGGTACAATCTTTACACCCACACTTCTTTTAAGAATTTACTCTAAGACCAATTCCACGAGACAGGTCGTTAAATCTTGGTCCGTATAGAGGTTTTGTAAACATGTCTGCTAGTTGCACTTGTGCTGCAACTTGCTTAACAACTAGTTCTTCTTTTGTTACACATTCTCTAATGTAGAAGTGTCTCAAACTAATTTTTTCGACGCTTCGCTTTTGTTCGACGGTGAAACTCGTAAGGCGGATTATATGATAATTTCACAGCAGACTCATTATCAATACATAGTGTAACTTTTAAAAATTCTGTGTTAGATAAGTCTGCCAAAAGCTTCTTCAACCACACTATTTCTTGCGTGGTTTCGCTTGCTGCTACAAGTTCAGCCTCTGTCGTTGACAGAGCAACCGAAGTTTGTTTACGACTCTTCCAGGCAACAGCAGTGCCGGCATAAAGGCACACCATGCCCGTGGTAGAGTGCCCAGTCTCTGGATCTCCTCCATGATCGGCATCTGAGTAGCACATTAAGTCAACTGCTTTGGATTTACTCATTGGATACAATGTTAGACCTTTATCGAGAGTTAATTTAAGAAAGCGAAAAATTCGCTTTACAGCCACAATGTGCTCCTTACTTGGTTTTTCTAAATGCCTTGATGCGACTGACACTGCATAGCAGATGTCGGGTCTTGTTGCGACCATCAGGTAGGCCAGTGCTCCAACACAATTTCGATATGGAAATTTCATTTCTTCACTTTCATTAGTCTCTTCCATTTTTAACTTCTTAACTGTCGGAGATGTAACTGGTTTGCAGTTTTCCATGCCAAATCGTTTTAGGACCTTTTTAGCGTAGGCAGTTTGTCTTAAGTTTATTGTTCCGTCTTTGTTTTTATTTATTTCCATACCAAGAAAATAAGATGCTGGCTTCGTTGTTATTTTAAAGTTTCTTTCAAGTTCATTTAAAAACTCTTGACCAGCGCTGTCAGTGGAAGCTACCAAGCCGTCATGGACATAAAGTCCTACAATAACTTTTGAGTTTCCCTTGATTCTTACAAAGAAGCAAGGATCTGCCTCACTTCTCTGAAATTTGGCGTCTATCAGAAATTGATGTATGCATTCATTCCAGCATCGAGATGCCTGTTTTAAGCCGTAGAGGCTTCTCACAAGTCGACATACTTGTCCTTTAGGTACATAAAGTCCATTTGGCGGTGCTATATACATTTCTTCTTCCACTGTACCCTTTAGGAATGCAGTTGTGACATTGAACTGTTGCAAATTCAGATTTGTTAGCTGCAATTCCCAGTATTGCTCTGATGGTTGTAAGTCGTGCAACTGGACTGAAGGTTTTATCATAGTCAGTAACTTCGCGTTGAGAGAAACCTTTGATGACTAGTCTCGCCTTGTAACGTTCTATGGTTCCATCAGGGTTTCTATTTTGTATATCCATTTACTTGGTAAAGCTTTTCTACCTTTTGGTAAAACGGCAAGTTCCCAGGTATTATTTTTCTGAAGTGATTTCAGCTCACTTTGCATAGCTTCTTACCATTTTTCTCTATTTTCCGATGACATTGCTTCATTATATGTTTTGGGCTCAGTATCATTGTCTTCTAAATCTGCCACAGCGTTCATAACAAAATCATCAAAACGTATGGGCTTGCGTATTAATGAACGATCACGCAAAGCTCTGGTTTCTGTCTGCTCTTCGGCGACTTCATTTTGAGGTGGCATTGGTAGTCCTTCTTCTTCTACGGAATGAATTTCATTTTCTTCAGAAATTGAATAATTATTAGTTCCTGTTTGCATTTCTGCTTCAGCCCAGATGTCTTCTTCTCTTTCTGGATTTTCTTCTATTTCTCTATTAATATTTTGTTCTAGAAATTCAATCATGACATATTCATTTTTCTTTATTATGTTTACATCTTTGGTTACAATCACTTTGCTTTGATGGTACCCAAATCGGGAAAGCCTTAGATATTTCAGAGTATCCAATGAAGACTCCAGTTGTTGCTTTAGCATCACACTTATTTAATTTTTGTCTTCCTTTTAAGAAAACGAATGCCTTTGCTCCAAATCTATTAAGGTGCGCAACACATGGTTTTCTGCCAACCCATTTTTCAAATGGTGTTGCATTTCGAATTTTTTTGTTTGGACTTCTATTTGACAGGTAGTTTGCTGTGTAGATGGCTTCGCTCTACAGATACATCAGTGCGTTTGATTCAATCATTACGCTCCTTGCTTTTTCCAGTAAAGTTCTGTTTTTCCTTTCCGCTATTCCGTTTTGATGCGGTGTATAAGGTGCAGATAATCTTCTGGTTATGCCATTTTCTTTTAGGAGATTGTTGAACTCATTGTTACAATATTCCATGCCGTTATCCGACTGTAGGCATTTAATTTTCTTTCCCATAAAGTTCTTTACTTCAGCTTTATAGACCTTAAACATATCTATGACTTCATTTTTAGTTTTTATGCAAAATACTCGGCTATATCTGGTGAAGTCATCAATAAATGTAACAAAATATTTGTTTCCGGCACATGAAGCTTTTGGTATCGGGCCACACATACATCATCATCACTGTGTACAATCTGAAGTGATTCAGAAGTGCGAGGTTTAGTTCTTGGTTTCCCGATCGTAGCTTTCATCTTAGCTTTCATACAAACTTCACATTCTTCCGGCTGTTCATCTATTTTGAAACCAAGTCCAATCAAACTTTCATTCTTAAGTGCTAGTTTCATATCCATAAAGTTCATATGTCCCAGCTTCGAAAGCCATTCAGAAATGTTATTATTTTGAACAAAATTTACTTTTTCATCTTTTGCATTTCTCTATGCGATTTTTCCCAAGACTGTGATCTTGGGAAAAATCGCATAGAGACCATCTTTAGTCCTCTTTGCTTTTATCACAATGCCATATTTTTTTTTACTGTAGCTCCATTCTTTTTGAAGAGCACTGTATTACCAGCATCTGTTATCTTCCCAATGGATAGAAGATTAGTACAGAGGTCTGGAATAAACAGCGTATTGTGTAGATTTATTTCTTTATTTGTATTTAGTAAGAGATCAACTCTTCCTTTTCCCAATATGTTTGTGTTGTGATCTTTAGAAGCTAATTTCAGTGTTTTATTCGTTTGTTCTATTTCACTGAAATATTCTTTGCTATAGCACATATGGGATGTGCATCCACTGCCCAAAATACATTGTTTCTGGAATGCTTCATCTTTTATTAGTAATGCTAAGCTATTGAAATCCTTATGGTTATCTCTTTTTTTTTTTTTTTGATGGTGGGAAAGTGGAAGTGGGTTGCGGGGGCCTCGGTGACCCATAAGTACCTTCCCGCGACTATGGTTATCTCTAGTCCCTATATTGTTGGGATTATTCTTGTTCTTATTTCTGTATTTTTTCCAGCAGTTCTTAGTCATGTGCCTCTTTTTGTTGCAAATTTTGCAGTAAAAATTTGTTTTTGCATAGAATAGTTCTTGTTTGCTTGGGACAAGCCAACTCGGCTGGGTTCCTTGAATGTTTTTTCGCGCTTGAATTTCCTCAATGATTTTTATTTTTAGTTCATCCGGTTTCGGAAGGTTATCACGAGATTCAATTGCAACCCTAAAAGTTTCAAATTCTGAGGAAAGACTGTACAGCATCAGAATACTTGATAAATCTTCATGAACTGCAACATTAATTTCTTCCAGTTTGTCTAAAACGTCCATAAAGTTGTTTAGATGTTCCCTGATGTCGTTTCCTTTCTCATATTTTGTTAAAATGAGTTGCTTCAGTAGCGTTGCTTTCCTCGCAGGACATTTGCTAGCGTGAGTTTCGTTTAGCTTTATCCAAATTTCATGAGCTGTTTTGCAGTTTTTTATTTGTTTTAGTTCGGACGGCGTTATTATGAGAATTAACTCGCTTATGGCCAGCAAGTTTCCTTCAATATCCAGCTCACTTGCATTCTTCAAGTCTATTTGTGTCTCTACATATTTCCATAGTTTACCTTTAACCAGAACGGCTTTCGCCTGTATTGCCCATGTTTCGTAATTTTCTTAATTTAAACTTTCTATTCTGTGCGACATCTTTGCATTTTTTTATTTTTTTTATTTCTTTCGTTCGTTTTTTTTTTCACTTTTGTTTTGACCTCTCGTTAGAAGAGTAGTATATTCTCCGTATTTATTTTTTTATATTAGTAAGCACGCTCTGCTACCATGTGAAGAATTAAACATTATATATAATATAATATAATATAATTGTGAAGAATTAAACAGTAGGAACAAAAGATTGGAAAAAATACAACATGGTGGTTTCACTTGACTCACCCTAGTGACACACATGTTTTTATTATTTTTATATGTCACTGCAGCTGTAACATGCCAAAGAGTCTATAACAGGTACAATCTTTACATATACACCTCTAACAGAACTAGAGACTAAGAACTCTCAGAGAATTACATTGAGAACGGTTTGTATGAAATACTAGTTTCTGCCCGCGCGCCTTCTTTCGCGAAAAATGTTGGCCCCCGAGGCCGCGCTATTACTTCGTTTTCGCTTAGCGTTCTTTGTGACTTTTTCTTTTTGTTCGGCTCGGTCGTAGGGTGATGTTAATTAGCATATAACCTTCCGCAAGAATTGGGTTATCCAATGCAAAAATAACTTTTCATATCCGACAAGTAGTTTCAGAGATTTGTGCGTTCAAACAAAAAAACAAACTGTTCAGCTTTATTATATAAATAAGGATATCTGTTGATTTTCTTATACCAAAGATGCCACGTACCCACACATAATGATACCAAACCACAAAATAATTAAAATAATGTTAAAAACAAAAACTCAACTACGACAAAAAGCCAATTAAAAAGGTATAAACAAGACATCACAGACAGACAGAAAAATTACACTAACTTCCGAAAAAAACACTACAAAGTCGGGGATTTTTTCAATTTTATATAATAGTGGGTCAGTTTGTAATTTATCTAAGTTACAATAGCCTAATGTCAATTGCTTATCACCTTCTACAAAATCTAGATATGCGGCAGCGTGTCAAGCCAAGTTCAAGTAACAGAACTGGCGAGCAGCACTGTGTGTAATATTACACGAACCATTTGGAGCCACTTTTGACCCCCTCATAACTTAAAAACTATTTCACATAAACGTGTCAAATTTGTTTCATATATTGACACTTGCGAGATACATATGTGCTCCAAATTTCATAAACACATCTCAAACGGTTATTTAGATATTAACGTCGAAAAATCGTCATTTTTATCACTGACTGACCTATAGATCAAAACTCTAACCCAGTTCCAGATGACCTAAAAAGTTCAAATTTGGCACGCATATAGGTAATTATGTGAAAACAAAGGAATAAATCAGAAACTGGTAAATTTTTATCATTTTATTATAATTTTTCACTTAATTGATTCTATTAAGAACACAACTTATACTTAGTGCCTGTAACTGTAATAATGTAAGAATCAGCAATCAGCAATCAAAACTTATGACAGCCGGTCTTTATGTGGATTTTAAGGTCTTCACGTGAATATATAACGAGTTGAATACCACCCTTATTTTTTTTAAACCAAATATTTCCGTTTTAGTACTTATAACTAAGAGTATAGTCGACTTTCGTATTTATTACGTTATTAACTGGGATTTAGTATTAATTATTGTTTCACTATTTAGCGCACATAGTGTAAGATCATTACTTATAAATAATTATTAAATAATATAGGTAGGCATTTAGGTACACGGCGCGCGGTGCGACGCCGGAGCCCGCTGCTCCGGCGTCGGTGGGAGCGGTGCGATAAAACCTTGATGCGAACGTGTGAAACATAAATGTGAAATGAGAGCCAAGATCAATATTTTGATATATGACTTGGATGTTGTCTTCAACGACAAAAGAAGTGAGATCTAAATGGGTGTCAAGTTCAATGGTCAGTCCTGAAATTTATTTATAACAACATAAAATATCATTTCTTCTTATAACTTAGGATAATATATTGTAGCGTAAGGTCTGACTTGGCTAGTTTTCATATTATACGAATTATATTATAGCCTTCGCAAGTTCTAAACCTGTTACTTGTCGGTTCTTATTATATTATCCGAAAATTTGGCTTGCTGGTAGAAACTAGCCATTGAACATAATAATTCAAGGGGTACCCCGTACCCCTTGCACGTAATTTGGGAATGATTTTTTTTTTCTCGTCTACCCCATGGAGTGGGGTATGGTTCGATAGGCCATTCAAAAATATTGCGGGTTTGTGAATCGGCCACCCTTACTCTTATGCTGACGACATCTCTTGCAGGCGCGCGTGGAACACAACGCGCCGGTTACCCTTGGCCTAGTCGTTATCGGACGGCGAGCTACCCATTGCTCACCATCCGCAAGCCCGCACCTAAGGTGGCCGGAAATCCGCTTGGGATTCCCGACGCTAAGGGTTTCCTGCGGTGGCTAGGGATGAGAGGGCGTGAAACCTGCCTTTCCCTCAACCGTCCTGTCTCCTCCTTCGCGAGCATTACTGCTTCACAGGAGGTGACGGCTGCCCATGCCCTCTCGCTCCGTACCATGGCCTGGACCAGGGCTGGACGCGATAGATCTCCGCCACCGATCGCCTCCGCGAGGACACGGCGGTGCTCTGCCCAAGCCTGGCAGAGCTCCACCGTATGCTCCACCGTGTCCTCCGGGCGATCCACACAATGGTGACACCCGGGCGTTTCCGCTCCCTGGCAGCTAAATGTTTGTTTATAGAGATTTGAAAAAATTCATGGCACTAGTACATATAATGAAATTAACTTAGGGCTTTACAAGGTAACGGTTAATAGTCGACCAAGTTAAATTAGCAGTTGGAGAATTGTTTGTGGCCTATATCAATGAACGGGAGAACATGTTTTTCAACTACAATGTTAAGTTTGTTTTTGGGATAAATTCATACCAACTTCCCAACTACGGAACCCTTCATTGTATGTGGACCACGGACTTGTTCGGTTTTTTTTTATAATAGGTATACAGTCGATGACTTTTTTAGATTTTTATTAGTATTTTTCCCATATTATATAGGATGCCAACATCAAGAGATTCTGTACTTACCTCGATCATAATACGAGTATAAAAGTGTGATTGTTTACTTTGTTAATCAACTACATTCGTAATTAGAACTGTCCAGTGCAGTTATTGTGTTGAGACTAAGTAGGTGGTATCAATTAATTTAATAGATACTGAAATAGTGTAGACACAGACGATAATTTATTTAACGCAATGCTTAATCAATACTATGATTGATAAGTCCTCGTTTAAAGCAGATCAAGAAAATGCCATGACAAGAAAAACATATTGAATATACAGTGGTGGTAAAATTGAAAGTGCGCTCACATGTAACCTTCTTGTTCTCAGTGTTCAAGATGAAACTGTGACGTTATTAATTTTAAGAAATATGTATTTTGAAACGTTGTTTTCTAAAGGCTAAGCGTGTAAGGACTCGCTCATTAACGATTTCGTACTTAAACTTAAATTAATTATCTACTTACACGCTGATTGCGCGGGTAACGCAGACGTCCTACATATATGGCGACTATGTTGAAAATACTACGTGTAGCATATTCTAATGTTTATTTATATATGTATATAACCAAATTACAAGATGATTAATAACATTAACTAAATTAAATTAAAACTAAGTTAAGCCTAAAAAAGGCCCTCGGGGCATTGCACCGAGAATACTGGAGGCATTTCCTCGTTGAATTGCAATGCTGATGCGTTGCGCGAAAAAGCCGCCAGCTTTTTGGTCACCAGTTATATCAACATTATATATTATTATTCTAATTATGTGTAGCTCGACTTTGAAGTCACAAAATTACTTCGGCGAAAATAGCTCAAGATCGATTAATTAATTATGGTTTCCTCAGGTAAATTCTACTACTAAACTTTCTCAAATTAGTTACCTAATTAATTTTTCGCAGTTATTATATCGTAGATACTTGTTAAAACTAGTTAAAACCTAACAACTCATACTCCCATAGCCGTCACTGCCCAATACCTTGTTCACCTCTTCAAGTAATTTTCGTAAAATGTGGAATCCGCATGCGCCAAAAATTCCTTGAGGAATATCACAGTGCCTTTCCAATAGCAGTTATCAAACTGCATAGGTGTATGTTTATAATCTGCAAGTCACTATTGCACTGGATTTTAAATGTTTCTCGTAGAAACTGGCATGTGGAAATGCAGTCTTTGGGATGTGTGTGATATGCAGATTATCAGCAACCTTCTCAATGCTAATAACGACATGCTGCAATCAATTTGTTCGCTGAGCGTGCACATTATGGCAATTACATACCATGACCGTTCTCATTAACCGGAGCGGACTATCATTAGCAGGTAGTCAGTAGTGGTTTATAGGGTGAATTAATTTAGAACTTGTTTAGTCCATATTATAATTTTTGTCCTATGTTTTTCATTAAAAAAAAAAACAAAAATAAATAACAGACCAAAGTTAGGTAAAAATTATTTTTTTTCATGATGAACGCTTGCACCTTAAGTAAAACCAGATAATTCTAAGCTTAATTTATTGCTTACTCGTACTTATTTATTCTTATTTCTTACGTTTTAAATACTTATAAATCAATAATTTAAAATGATTACCAGCAGGGTCCAAGGATAGTGGCAAGCGGCTCTATATATATTCTCGAGAGGGGAACCTCCTCACTATGCGTACCGAACCCAGCAGCACAGTTAGGTACTGCACGGCTGGACCAAGAGCTAGCTCTTGGTCCGACCGTCCAAAGGCGCTCCTGAGAAACTGTGGATTACTAGGATGATGGACAATATGCGTATGTCCAGCAGTGGATTGCGATAGGCTGAGTTGATTGACTAGGACGATTGATGGCTGAGTGTATTTTGTAAAACAAGTCGTTTAATAATATTTTACCAAACACGTGTTAAATATGAGTGAGAACTACTTTTATATTTTAAAAAGTCATTAACATTAAAAATACCTACAATGTTTTTTTTCTATGCTAAAACACGTGACCGTAAGTGACAATTTAAGGCTTGATTTTAATTTAAACAAAGAGGTTCTCCTAAAGGACTTCAAGTCCGCTAACAATAAAAACCTTTATAAAGAGTAACAAACCTTAAAGTTGCTATAGTATACTTGAAAAACCAGAGTAAGGTGACATCGAAGTCATTGACTGGTTAGTTAAGTAGCTGATGTATATGCGCTAACAGTATCCATCCAGTACTTAATAAAGCAAAATCATTTGAAAAACGTGTTCACATTTATTTATTTATTCAGCCCGATACCACACACAAGCTTCGCAGTAACCTATAAAAAACAAGAAAAAAACCCTTTCAAAGCAAGAATACTGCAATATTTCCCTGTTGAGAGTTGAATCAAAGAACCTTTAAATGAAAGAAAGAAATAAAATAGAGATTGTCGATGTATTGAAGAAAAGAAATTAAAACGTCAATGTCAAATTTGACCGACGGTCTCTCAATCGATTATGAAAATTTCATGAAATCGTGAGATTTTGTGGTGACTTCCACATAAAGTTACTTAGGAGCCGAAGTTTCTATGATATACAGTACCTTGTGAAGAGTCTGTTAATTTGTCGTATCAAAACCATAGTAATTGCATCGCATTGTGCAGACATTGATGGTTAGAAGCCCTTATCTTTGAGTCAGTTCGTAGTTATGACGTCGAATAGCGCTGTGATATATACGGGCGGAATGATCGCGCGCGAACATTACTAGTGTTAAAGCGCCCCGTGTTGCCCACGCGCAGTTCGCGCCGCCAGACTTACGCTCGCTAGCGATACTGCATTGCTTCGAACTAGTGTCTTTAGTGAATACTTGTGCTGGACCGCTTGCTAAGCCGGTAAGTTGTGTTTTTTTGTTTTTTTCTTAGATATAAATTTACCATGAAAAAATGCAGTAGGATTTTTCTGTAAATTTTCTATGTCGGAGGGAAATAGTAGTGTTTATTGTTGTTTACATGAAGTTATTCATACTTATCTGTAAGTATAAACAAAGTTAAAAGGGTTATTCCTATGAACATTACCTATAAAATATAGTTTGTATTTACCGAAGCGTCATCTTTCTTGACATAATCTATTATCAATTTCAGTGTCATCACTAGAATTTATCGATAGATTTTGTAAACAAAAAAAAAGTGGTTTTTCGTAGTCAAAGTACTTACATTGTACTTGAACAGAGTTTTAAAAGTTGCAATTCGTACATCTTAGACGTAAGAAAGACCTTACTTAGGCATAGGTACATATTATGATAATGAATTAGACAATTTTTGGTATGAATGACATCGTCTAGACCAACTACGCATAAACAGGTCGGTCATCGTTAAACAGACAAAACGTTGAGGTTGCAAAAAATATTTAAAATTTATGGCATTGATGTGCAAACTAGATATAAATTTGACGAGACTTGAATAAACGAAGACCCTATAAGAAATTATCAAACGAGTAGATAACATAATTAAAATGTTAAAAGTATTTTATTTTAATGACGTTTGAAGCGTTTACGACAAAAATGTAAGTGATATTATAAATAGTACTAAGAAAACACGTTGACACAATGTTTTGTTTTATGATAGACGTTATAATTTATTGCTGTTGGCATTAAGTGTTATAGTCCTGGTTAAGACGCTCAAGGTAATGAGCCGCTAGCGAGAGGTCGAGGCTCTAGTTCAATTCCACGATTCTGCAAGCGTTCTCCGACAGTCATTTCTCCTTTGGACTGATCACCGACAGGAAGTTTCGTTTTTGACAGATTCGTCGATACAACGTTTCACCTATGGACATTTCGCCGACAGAACCTTTCATATGCGTCACTTTCGACGACAGTAATAGAGGGGATCCGTGAATGGTCACTGTTCTAACCTAACCTTACCCAATATTATCCTTCGCTGTAGCTACCAACCTACTATAAATGCTACCAAGGGCTGTCGTCGAAAGTGACGCATATGAAAGGTTCTGTCGGCGAAATGTCCAAAGGTGAACCGTCCTATCGACGAATCTCTCAAAAACGAAACGTCCTGTCGGTGATCAGTCCAAAGGAGAAATGACTGTCGGAGAACGCTTGCAGAGTATAATTTCACTTAGTTTCATTCAGTTACAGCGTTTCGTGAAAAATCATGAGGAAATTATTTTACCAGATAAAATATGGTAAATCCAAAGGTAATCAAGATCGCATTGTTTCATGGTATTTGCATTACAGGACGTGTTTACTCACAGGCTTTGTTTGCGATAAACAACTAGGTACTTATAAATGTAGGAAGCATAGAACAAAGATTTGCGTCAGTCAAGTTGCAGAATGATTGTTGTCTTAGTTATGGCGAATACTTTGCTTGTTTTTAGTGTTGCAGTTATTTTAACGAGCTTTAAATTCCTGTGATATATAAGCAAATAAATAATATATTTTCAATAATCCTACAAGTATAAAGCACCTTGCTCACCAATCACCTGACCGTGCCGGTCCAGGTCCAGGTGCAGGTCCAGTCTCCATACTTTCGAGCCTCCGCCAAATGAATGGTTTCCAAAAATTATCTAAATCGATTAATCTTTCCCATATCGTTGCCATACTGTTGTTACAAGACTATTTGGAACCCTATGGCCAGCTTTTAATTTATTTGTGAACTCAGAAATTTATTTTTCATCCCATCTATTCGAAAAGAGGCGAAGGGTTCCTCGATAAGTGCGAGCAAAACGGGTCATTCAGTCAGTGACGAAATGACTTTTGAATTTGGAACACAATTTAATTAAAAAGTTTGAACGCAATTCGCTTCGATAAAGTCCCAGCCGGTAATAAAAAAAGCGCGCCTGCCGACGCAGCATTGAACCAACAAATAAAAAAAAATACACGGGAACTTCTTATTCGTTTTTTTTTATTACTTTTTGTCAAAATATAACAGACAATTTTAATTTGATATTAATAAATTTGTAATTTGGATGTGTAAATATAAATATTCGCCACTAGGTACTAAAAGCATCGCTTATTTATTTTTCTCATAGGGATGAAAATCAGAGTATGCCACACGGTACCAAAATTATTTAACCTCGAACGACGTACTTTGAATCCCTCGCTACGCTTAGGAATCTACTCTAGAACCCCTCGCTAGGCTCGGGATTCTACTCTAGAATCCTTCGCTTCGCTCTGGATTCAAACAATCGCTCTCGCCCTCAATACATTACTTTGGTCCCATATAGCACAATCTACTATTTCATTCAAGTTCACACCACCTTCAATAGTCGCAAAATTCAAAACTTTCCCCTACAACATAAAAATGGTAAAAATTACACTTTCCATATTTACGTTATTGTTGGAAAAGATAAGTGGGTACTTCGGTAGTCAGATCTTTAGGAATCTTCTAGGTCAATAGGACCGTATCTAATCTTAGGTTTTCCATGTGAAAGTTTCACGTGCTTAAGCTTTTCTTAGTACTAGCACCATTATCATTTGTCACGCTTCTTCAGCCACTGCCCTCTTAACGTGTTGACGTGGTCATCTTGAGCTACCTTTTAAACTGAGCATTATTTACCGATGACTGAGCACATTTATTGTGTACAAGGGAAACAAGTGTTAGGGAAATATCATAATAATAAAAAAAATATTAAATAATAACTTGAGTTGAAACAACTGCTGCCGCATGAATCAATGTTGATATTTAAAGATAATTTAAATCTATTATTTTATTGATTGTTGCAAAGATGACAAAGTTTTTCAAAGGTTTGTTGGATCTTCATCTTTTGTTCGTGACCTTTGAATTTTTTAATTCTGATAGCATTATTTCTTTGATGTGACGGTTTTAATGAAAGTAGGTAATCTTTGTTATGATCAAATCGGTCGATAGGAGGTTCCTATCGTCCGATTAGACTAGATGATGATTAAAATAGTAACGGTGGAGTTTCTTACCCATTCCTATCCATCCGACATTATCTTTTGGAAGGGGTGACTAGAATCAATTCAATTTTTTCGTAAATTTTGACTTAAATTTTGAAATAAATAATTTGACTTTGATGGCCACGAGCCTTCTGCCTTAGTTTTATAAAGCATAAACTGGAGGAGTGTCTATAACTAACGACTCTATACCACTAACTAAAGGATATTAACACTTATGACGTCTCATATTATTTTTATTTGTACAATTTCTTAACGCAGTTACCAAGTACTTGTTAAGTGTAAAAACTAACTTACGCGATGAATTGCAAATATAATAAAGTGGGGGCGAGTTTCATACAACAGCCATGACTTTTTCATTCCGTACTTACCGTACTTTCCATTAAAATTAAAAAAAGAAATAGGTTTACTTAACACGCTCAGAACACAACAGCAAATCAACAGATTTTATTACAATAGGCTAATTACGAAACATTTCAAAGGGATTCACGAGGATTTCCCCAATGGAAATATACCTTTTATTTCACATTAAAGGTTCTATCTTTGGGAAAAAACCTCACAGATTTTCACATCTTTTTTTATAGACCAACAATACGTAGTCTGTAAAACATTCGAACGTCTTCATCCCACAGAGATAGTGTTCTTTCTCAGGTGTACTCACAGACAGACATAATACGTATCCTATTCGCACTTTTAGCACATAGTCCTAAGCACAACAGTATAACAGTTACGTTTGCCAATTCAAAAGCTTTAAGGCTCGCGTAGACAGGCGCGACGCGACACTGCACAGTGGTCCCGGTTCCTAAGAAGGGCGGTCATAGGGGTTAGAAAAAGTAGAAAAAATTCCGTAAAAGTTTCATAGAATTAGTTCCACCAGAGTCGCGTCAGGCCTGTCTGCGGGGGCCTTTATAAATTACGCAGTTCCAACATACTTATCGTTAGATAGGTACTTTGATTCCCGAATATTTACATAAATACATAACTTACGCCCTCCCATAGGGGTAGGCAGAAACTACAGTACCTACGCCACCTGCTACGATCCTTAGGTACATACTCCTTTTGCTCCTTTTGTTTATTTATTTTTAATAATTAATATACTATTTAAATATACTAGATACATTATATAAGCTGTTAATACGTCGCGGTTTATGATTTCAATATTTTAAGTAGGTATCATTAAATTTAATGTAAAGAGTTTAAGATTATTCCCCATCGAAAACCTTTAGTAACTAAAATTGTATGTTTACGAAGCGCGAAAAGCGTGTGTTTACTAGTGTTCATGCTGATGTAGGTAGGTAAGGAAATATTTAAAATAATATTGATCATTTTCAACCTTATTTATAAGGAACTAAGAATGTAAACAAAGAATGAATAAAGTTATACACATTATAAAAAGACGCACTTACATTGATGTTTTTGTACTCACATACATACTTAATTATGTATAACTAACTCTTTGTGAAGTGTTTGCTCCGTCTACGAGTATCCTGCATATTAATGTGAAAAGAATAGGAAATTAATTGATTATGACAATAATATCTCAAGTCATCAAGTGCACATGGTTAGTATTACAGTAATACCAACTGAACGGAAATCAGTTTATTGGTCAATCATTAGCCTAGCGGGTTAATTTAAAAACCTATGATTATCATGGGTTAATATTTTTTATTGATTGTTTTCGGGTCCAGCAAGTATTTCTAGTGGAAAATAGTAGAAAATCCAGATTTGGTGATTCCCTATCATTTTATTTTACTTTTCCTTCTTGCCACTTTTAATTTAATTTAATGTATTTGTTTGTCGATCAGAATATTAAACAACCAGATCCGTGCTACAACTGAAAAATTAAATTATGAAAATAGTTAATATAAAAAATTATTGTAACTAGCTTATGCACGCGGTTTCGCCCCCGTGGAGTTTGGAAATTATCCCAAAAAGTATAACTAAGTATACTATGGGCTATCCCAGGTCGTGGTCTACCTGTGTGCCAAATTCCATCGGAATGTGCCCAGCTGTTAAGACGGGAAAGCGTAACAAACAAACAAACAAACAAATAAACTCACTTTCATATTTATAATATTGATAAAGTTAAGATTTGTGTGTGTTTTTAAATTTAAAGGGCTTATGAGTGTTGATTTGATTTGTTTGATTTAATAATTGAACTGGTAAGATACCTTGAATTATTAACCAGACTGAATGAATAATTTAGACCTTGCTAGATTTTATAACACGCTCAGAACACAACAGCAAATCAACAGATTTTATTACAATAGGCTAATTACGAAACATTTCAAAGGGATTCACGAGGATTTCCCCAATGGAAATATACCTTTTATTTCACATTAAAGGTTCTATCTTTGGGAAAAAACCTCACAGATTTTCACATCTTTTTTTATAGACCAACAATACGTAGTCTGTAAAACATTCGAACGTCTTCATCCCACAGAGATAGTGTTCTTTCTCAGGTGTACTCACAGACAGACATAATACGTATCCTATTCGCACTTTTAGCACATAGTCCTAAGCAAAACAGTATAACAGTTACGTTTGCCAATTCAAAAGCTTTAAGGCTCGCGTAGACAGGCGCGACGCGACACTGCACAGTGGTCCCGGTTCCTAAGAAGGGCGGTCATAGGGGTTAGAAAAAGTAGAAAAAATTCCGTAAAAGTTTCATAGAATTAGTTCCACCAGAGTCGCGTCAGGCCTGTCTGCGGGGGCCTTTATAAATTACGCAGTTCCAACATACTTATCGTTAGATAGGTACTTTGATTCCCGAATATTTACATAAATACATAACTTACGCCCTCCCATAGGGGTAGGCAGAAACTACAGTACCTACGCCACCTGCTACGATCCTTAGGTACATACTCCTTTTGCTCCTTTTGTTTATTTATTTTTAATAATTAATATACTATTTAAATATACTAGATACATTATATAAGCTGTTAATACGTCGCGGTTTATGATTTCAATATTTTAAGTAGGTATCATTAAATTTAATGTAAAGAGTTTAAGATTATTCCCCATCGAAAACCTTTAGTAACTAAAATTGTATGTTTACGAAGCGCGAAAAGCGTGTGTTTACTAGTGTTCATGCTGATGTAGGTAGGTAAGGAAATATTTAAAATAATATTGATCATTTTCAACCTTATTTATAAGGAACTAAGAATGTAAACAAAGAATGAATAAAGTTATACACATTATAAAAAGACGCACTTACATTGATGTTTTTGTACTCACATACATACTTAATTATGTATAACTAACTCTTTGTGAAGTGTTTGCTCCGTCTACGAGTATCCTGCATATTAATGTGAAAAGAATAGGAAATTAATTGATTATGACAATAATATCTCAAGTCATCAAGTGCACATGGTTAGTATTACAGTAATACCAACTGAACGGAAATCAGTTTATTGGTCAATCATTAGCCTAGCGGGTTAATTTAAAAACCTATGATTATCATGGGTTAATATTTTTTATTGATTGTTTTCGGGTCCAGCAAGTATTTCTAGTGGAAAATAGTAGAAAATCCAGATTTGGTGATTCCCTATCATTTTATTTTACTTTTCCTTCTTGCCACTTTTAATTTAATTTAATGTATTTGTTTGTCGATCAGAATATTAAACAACCAGATCCGTGCTACAACTGAAAAATTAAATTATGAAAATAGTTAATATAAAAAATTATTGTAACTAGCTTATGCACGCGGTTTCGCCCCCGTGGAGTTTGGAAATTATCCCAAAAAGTATAACTAAGTATACTATGGGCTATCCCAGGTCGTGGTCTACCTGTGTGCCAAATTCCATCGGAATCTGCCCAGCTGTTAAGACGGGAAAGCGTAACAAACAAACAAACAAACAAATAAACTCACTTTCATATTTATAATATTGATAAAGTTAAGATTTGTGTGTGTTTTTAAATTTAAAGGGCCTAAGAGTGTTGATTTGATTTGTTTGATTTAATAATTGAACTGGTAAGATACCTTGAATTATTAACCAGACTGAATGAATAATTTAGACCTTGCTAGATTTTAATGGGTTCATTAGTCACTACATTGCTAAAGATTTATATAATTACTGATAGAAATTATTATGTCGTTTTATGACGAACAGACGGAAACTTGAGGAAAACATTTTCCAAGTCCGAAGGTTATATTGACATAGACACATACATTATGATTACATTGAACTTAGCGTGCTTATGTTGTTAGCTGAACTATTATGCCAACACGTAAGTGTTTGCGATTCTTTTTGAAAATATATGGTTTTAGAACAGTTTAAAATCAACAACGAGGTAGTAAATTAGCTTAGAACATCCTGGAAGATGTTAATATTACGTCACGGTTGGACTAGATTTACCTAAGCGGAGCTGGTTGATAGATAAAACATGAAGGTTTAGAACGTGAGCCATCTGCTCGTATCGCCGGATTTACACACGCTGCTGCTGTATGTGGTTGCAATATTTTATGCCTGCTTACTTGTTGTTTCTAAAATATTTTTGCTAATATCACAAAGTTTTTGTCCCACTAAAATTTAACTACCTTGTCTCTAGCTTTATCTAATGACCATCTCAAATTCTATGTACACAAAATCGTGCTTATGCACAACCTACTAGCCATAAGATTACAAAAAACGTAATCACGCCTATTTTTAAAACGGAACTCATGATTGCCAATCCAGTTCACATCATATAGACACAGTGCGTATTAATCAGCTCGATGAAGGGATAATGACCATTGGCACGATATTGAACTTGTCATGGGTGACGGGAGCAGGCTGAATGCGTGCCTGTCGGTGTCAAGTGCCGTGGAAATGTCGCAAGCGTCGGCAAATCCTCGCGTCTCGCAACGCAACCGCGCGGCATTTAACTTGAGCTCTCGGCGGAGTGGTGGGGGTTTATGTGCTCGTCGTATTGTCTTAGGAGTAAGGTCCAAAATCGCTTAAAGTAATTAAGGATCCGAGCTAAAGATAAATGCCGGCATTTATACCGCTGTTGCAACTGAAAGCCGCGCACACCCCTCACACCGTGATCCGGAGATACATTTTTAGTTCTCACGGAGAAGTGAAATTGTAAGTGCAGATTGTTGGTTCATCAACAGTGCAATTGGATTGTTAATTAATTAAGAGGTTATTTTGCATGACTGCGCATTCACCTACTGCAAATTGAATAGCGTATTCGTCTTTTTTTGTCGTTTTACGGTCAGCTATCAAAAGCATAAATACTTTGTACAGTATTCTAGGTGGGTAGGTACCTATCGATGATGATTTTAAACTGTATTAAATTTTAATAAAAATTTAACGAACTATCCTCATATAAGTAGGTTTGTGCCGATATGAAAGAAGAGGATTAAAATCGCGTATTAATCACAATAACTAAATCAACATCAAGCCTTTGTTAGGACTCAACTTTTTAACTACCACTGTAGCACTGACATAAAGGCTCCTACATACTGGCGCGACTTGTCGCGCGACGCGACGCGACACAAAGACACCGCGTGTACCGCTGCAAGCGGCGCCTTTGTGTCGCGACGCGTCGCGCGACAAGTCGCGCCAGTATGTAGGAGCCTTAACACTTTTATGTGGTTTTATAGTCTGATTAACTTTTTCGTATTCTAGTTGCGATGTTATCAACAACCTTCTTATATTTTGAATAGGTACTCATTATGAAGAGCAACTTTTAATATTTTTTTGGGGATTATTATAACGCTTTTAATAAAAAGTGTAACCAACCACAGTCATCACACAGAATCACAGTAAACAACAAAGACCGGGCGGCGCATTAAGAGTGCTTTATATTCTGTGTGTCTATGGTTCTAAAAATATAGGGACAATGACACAAAGACATTACGCGATGGTAGTCGTTATTTTATGCAAACATATGTAAGAAAATTATATCATTCATATTTTGACAGGTCGACTGTCAAAATATGAATGATATACATCCGTACGGGGTGTATTTGCTTTTCTGCATAATGGGTTCTGCGGGTCGAGATTGATTCTTAGCTAGCTTAGAAGATTCGTTCTCCGTACCTGTGTGCTCCAAAAATACGATATTTGTGTTTCATTTTATTCTGCCAAGACGATTGATACATTCTTTTAAAGTTGTCAGACTGCGTTTTTAGTTCTATCAGTGATTTTCATGTTTTCTATTCTCATCGCGTTAATCATCTCTTTACGAAGGAAGTTTATCGCAAAGTTTTTTTTATTTTTTGTAGTAGGTATTTAGCTACACGAAGTCGGTACATGTAGTAGGGGTTAACATTGGGCCCAGTATTTGTCCCTGGGGTACCCTATACTTTTTGTAATTGTTTCGATATAATGTTTTCTTTTGTTTTCGCATTTAGATATATTTTGGTTACGATTTGTATTTTGGTTACTTCCTTACCCTCAAAAACACCAATTTCCTTACTAGCTTTTAGATTTGTAATGCTACGGCTACATTGTCGCGATAACGCGAACTTCACTTTGCGCGCTGTAGCCGTCGTAACGCGACAGTTATGAAATGAAATGAGAAGCCTTTGTCATGTCCCTAAATCACTTTCGTTTTTTCTATCTATTTTTGAAACAATTTTACTGCTTAATTCATAATGTTTTGACTTGTATTATTTTACAGTTGCTGAACGTTTCTGTTTTCATTTTGAATATTATATAATTATATGAAACTAGTTTTGATAAGGATATTAATCTTTTTTAATTATGCAAGTTCTTTTGTCTCTGGGTGGGTGGGGATATAACATAACCTGTCGCCTATTATAATTCCAGAATTATTTTGTTAGCCTTTTTGATAGGATCTTGATCTTGCCTTAACCTCACTTTTCTGTGCTAGTGCTGTGCACTTCCGTAAGTAACGAATTCACAATTCCTAATACTGTATGTGATTTTTGTTTATTTAAATCTTAGTGAGTAAGTCGTTGAAGTGTATTATCAATAAATTAATAATGTTATTCAACTTAATGTTATAATTAGACTAGTTATTTCACAATCTATATTAGTTTTGACATGTTTGTTTTTTATCAAGTGTAAATATAAACGATTAGTCCACCTTATGTTATTCGATGATATTATATTTTTATAGGTTTCCAACCTAAAATACCAGATACACAATAGAACATTAATAGTCCAAGATTCATGCATACCATGAGTACGTGGTTATAATATTAATTAAAATCATTAATTTTAATTACATGAAGATCATTTAATACATTTATTCTTTATAGAAACAAAGAATAATGAATAAGTTAATAACACAAACGACATTCTTGATCACGGATCCAAAAATCTTATTCATTCATAAGATTAAACAACAACAATTCATTCATCTGCATTTTTTACCAGTATTAAAGGTGCTAAATAGTTATAGCAATATCTACCTACGTCCCTCATATAATGAAGGTGTCTGTTGTGCTGAAACCGCATAAAAGGAGTTTCAACAAGGATGTTAACAAAAATAAAAGTTTTTGTTTTAATAATACGGTTCATAAATCCACAAATGCTTGTTTCCGTGATCCCTTTAAAAAAAACGATCAAGGTGATCCTACTCTTGCAATCGTTTTCGAGATTTTCAAAAATGAAAAGTATATAGATCGTCATTGGCCGATACGATGAAACCTTGGAATATTCCACTCGTGAGTGCAGTGCAAGGGCTCGTCTCACACCAAAGAACGACCTCGGCGTTATTGTAACAATCTTATTGATGTCAATACTGCATTTTTAGTCTGTGATCTGGTTTTTAAGCTGGTCTACAGTAAATACATAATCCACAAATAGATCTTACTCCACTCTCGTTGTGCCAATTTGGCTAACAAGAACAAGATTACTATCGTACTAACAGCTCTATGCTCGTTTACTTTCTGAATGAAAATTAGATCGTGTAAAATTGATAGCGATTAAAATTATGATTATGTGGTACTTATTGCTATAGTATAGTACTGATCATTGTATAAATGATAAATATGAATGAAGAAAAGAAATACACATTGTTTATCCACACATAAAGCAATGCGAACACATGGAGTATCGTAACACTTGTTTGCTACAATCTAAGAAACGATCGACAGATTACTTACACGCATTTCATAATGCACTTCCATTTAACTCGGTCCGACTACTTAAGGTTACGATGCAATTATCTATACCCGTTTAAGTAGTATTCAATTAATATAATATATTAAGATGAACGAGACGATTTATTGCAAGGAAATAAACTATTTAATACAGCAGGGATGAGTACTTCAGAAGTGCTGACTACTAGGCACAATTACTTAGCACTATGTAAGTACATCCATAATAATTGTTCAACGGTAATTGTAAATCCCGAGTTACCGTTATTGTTTCGCAGTCTTTTGTTTTGTCATTGAAGCAATTAATCATTGATGTAGTATCAATGATGTTAGTCATCTTCAATAGAAACAAGATGGTTAGCCGTGACCGTAGTTCTTTGTTAGTCGCGTGGAAATTGCGCAAATAATTTTACGTCGATCGGCTGGCTTGCTTTGGATATAATGTCACGGTCAAAACAATAATTAGAGCGTTTGGGCGGGGCCCGACAGTGTCCGGTGGACGCAGGGCTGCCAAAAATGTCATAGTTTTTAATGTCTAGCTACGTAATATCAGAGAAAGAGCAAACACTCGACTCCGCTACACAGAAATCTAAGTCCACGAAATGTAGAGACACCAAACAATTAATATGAATTTCTCATCTATCATCAGTTTTTACACGATACGATTTTTATACTAGGTGTCGTTTTGCATCCTCGTCAAATTCAAGGAGGTAATTATGCTAATGATTCTCGACACGAATCAATAATAAAATTAGTAGGTCATTTTTGTTTTTTGTTTTTCAAATTTTCAGAAATCGGCATGTGTGGGACACGCATGTTAAAACGCGACCCGTGTGATACCGCACTGTAACTGCCCTTTTACAAACACACTACCGCATACGCAACGGGGTGATTCTGTTCTGTGAAAGTGGTGTATTCTCAAATACTGTCAAACTTAAATAACTAAAAAAACATGTATGTATTAATTATTGAGCAGGTATCGTAATTTTATTTGATTATATGTATCTTTCATAGCAGCCTCCTGAAATTTGACGAGGATGCAAAACGACACCTTGTATACCTAGCATTTTTACATTGGAAATAACATCACGTCAAGGTTTGTAAATAATGTTAGCAGCCCTATGCGTATTGTAGGTGGCGCGTCAACGACGTCGTGTGTATGCTGCCCGCGCCGACGACGCTTTTGTCAATGCGTAATAAAGTCGGTGCGCATTGACGGCCGTGGCATGCGCTGTCCTAGCACCTCGTATACACTTCACGGTTCGCACCTACGCGTATTACCTACGATAAGATAAATATACTTACTAGTTTTCGAATTACAACGCAAAAAAAATATTTTAGAATAATAAACAGGAAATCTATTTGTGTTTACGACAATTATGGAAACAACTTTATATTTTTAGATTTTTATTAGGAGTAATATATTCAATTCGTTTGTTATCAACTTATCAGTATCGTCATATGTACACACGGTCAATTTTAATTAGTTAGTGAAACTCCATGTAAACACGATAAAACAAAAGATTATTTTTGTTTTTTTTCTGGGGTCAATGACCACTGATGAGTAGTTACTTGAAGTAGTTGAGAAAATCATTTTTCTTTTGTTTCCGTAATCCACCACGCGGGCGCAGTTCGGGTTGGTAGATGTCACTTGTCTTCGAATTTTTGGTTCTAGGACATGCCGGTTTTCTCACGATATTTGCCTTCACCATTTTGAGAGCCGTGGTGATGAAATAATTTACACTAAGTAAAGCACGGGCCTGGGTTCGAACCTACGACTTACCACTGAGCCACCACTGCTCACAGTCGGGCACAGCAGTTGGTGACATACAAGATGCTAATTAATTATAACATGCGAACATGATTCCTATATAAAATGAAGGTGGAATAGGTTTCAATGTTAATTTAAAAGAGATTTCAGGTCAGTGACTGAATTCACTGTAAAAAGAGTTAATTTCATAAATACACAATACAATCATACATTCGTAATGTTTCTCTTCAAAGAATAAGAAATCTTAACGACCCGTTATTTCAATTTTCGGAAGGTACATACTGACTCAGTAATTCCACCTGTTTTTATGCCAGTAGTACTTCACAATTTTATTTACGGAAATATAATTTGAATGTGATTGTAATGGCATTGCAGTATTTTAATTCAACAGCGATTTAATAAATACTGAAAGGAAGATGGAAACATTCTTCGAATGTAATGATCATGCATTCTTTTTTTATTCCTGACGTTTCACCCGAAACGGAATGGAAGCTTTGTAACTTTTTATTATAAGTTATATTGAATACAGGAATTGATTAGGTAAATCAGTATGTAGACGAGTTGTCATTAAAAAAAAAAAAACACTGGATTATTTTTATCAGAGACTGTTACTGACCCGGTCAGTCCACTTAATACGAAAATACTAACAGAATGTATGCAGTAAAAGTTATTTATTTCAAACTTTCTGTTTTAAAGCTCCTGCAGACAGTCGCGACGTTACGGTGGGACCCATTTCTGGAAGAAAGTTTCCACTAAGTTTTCATAAAAAATGCTCTACTAGAGCGCGTCGCCATCGCTCTGTCGCGTCGCGCCTGTCTGACGCTCTCGCCTCTTTTTTGGGCATACTAATCTATGTGTACCTACCACTAGTATAATTATTTAATTTATAATTGATTGGTTCGTACACAAATTTAACGGAAAATATGATTCGAGTAGTTTTAGGTACTTAATGCATAACAAACTAAAGCCAGCTTCAGCGATAAGCTGATATGATTAGAATTTTGGTTTACTTCATCGAGAGTCGACCGGTACAACGAATTTTGGGTACGTAATCATAAAAATAACCATAATTTTTATTGGTATTGCAACAATAACGAGTTGTAATTGATTTTTTCTGAACTCATTGAGCTATTACACATCGAATTACTTTTCACTGTACTATGGAAATTATGGCCATGGAGGTAACTAAGTACCTATTGCTCTTTTATCTCACAAGTAGAGAAGATTAGTCCAAAACCGGGT
Source organism: Atethmia centrago (assembly GCA_905333075.3). Taxonomy (NCBI): domain Eukaryota; kingdom Metazoa; phylum Arthropoda; class Insecta; order Lepidoptera; family Noctuidae; genus Atethmia; species Atethmia centrago. The sequence goes on from HG995374.1 coordinate 13,171,495, forward strand.
ATGGGGGTACAACCGGGACAAGGCAAGACAAGTTTAGTCTCTTACATAGTTCAAATACACGCGCGCGCGCTCGTTTGCCCGCTGCAGCTAGCCATTTTGTTTGTTAACAAACATTCAATGGCGTTGATATACACGCTCCGCGAAAATAACTAAGATTTATTTTTTCCTGATTTTTTGATGAAATATTCCCAAAATGAAACAAGTGTTTCATTATACTCGTATACAAAGGTAAGTGAAAATTGTTTTCTAGCAAAGATTAAGCATACATAAAAGTGTAAATGAAGAAAGGTTAAGTTTTGAATGCGGATTTTTTTTAAACTTATTTTTGTCTTTGTCTCTCTTGAGTGCGTTTGGGGCAAAACCGGACGAGGTATATCGAGTACTACCTGGTACATTTATTATTATTTTATTTGAAATATATGCAAAGGAGCCATACTATAATCAGCCTGTAATGTTCCCACTTCTGGGACACTGGTCTCCTCTCAGTGAGAGGGAGTGGGCCGTAATCCACCACGTGGGCCCAGTGCGGGTTCAGTAGATGTCAAGGGAGCCATGCATGGGTGCAATAATATATTATGTCTTAAAGGTAAAAATTGCGCACATGAAGGTTATGCATGGGTGCACATGAAGGTTATGATTAATATAAGATATTATAAGAATTTGATGACTACCAAATCGAGTATAAGATATAAGTATACCCGGTTTTGGACAAGGCATAGGGCAAAACCGTAAAAACATAACCTTTTAAGTATGATTATTTTTTGTTATTTAGAATTAAGAAACAATTAATTTCGTGTGTTGTAAAACAAACTAAATAAAGGATATTAAAGTTTAAATATGTTCTTCCAAACTTGTGCTTTATTAAATACTAGCTGCGCCCCGCCGTTTCACCCGCATAAGTCTCGATCCCGTGGGAATATCGCGATAAAAAGTATCCTATGTCCTAACCTAGTTCACGGTCTACCCATGTGCCAAATTTCATCCAAATCCGCTCAGAAGTTTTAGCGTGAAAACGTAACAAGCAAACAAACTCACTTAGAATAGAAGTAGATTATTTACAGTGAACTTTCCGCCTTTCTGGGATTTATTGGGTATTCATTGTATCGAAAAACCCTCGTCTCGTCATGACAAAAACGTCTTCGAGACCAATTTGCCAACTTTTAGTGACTGTCCCCCAAATTGTCAATGTCAAACGACACAATATGTACCTTTTTTTTTGGGTGGGAAATCATCAAATAACTTCTCCCGCTCTGAGAGCGGGAGGCTGTGTCAGACTCTTACTGACTAAAACTCACCCGTATTCCTTCCGTTGCCTGTGTGCAGGGGCCTCGGTAACCCTTTAGTACCTTCCCTCGACCCCGGCAGAACAATATGTACCTAGACTTAAGATGTTCTTAAAAGACGTATCTGTCGCTACAATACACTTTAGTTAATGTGATAGAGACAGCATGAGGTACGGCGATTTAAAGTAGAGCTGCGTTTATTGATTAGTCGTGCTACACACATGTTCAGGGGGGCAACCACCGCCTCTTAAAGCAGTATTATTTTAATATTGCTTCACAGTGGGAAAGCAATGGAGCTATACCCCCTGTATAGCTTCATCTCATTCTCACACTGATGTAATATTAAAATAATACTGCTATAAGAGGCGGTGGTTGGCCCCCAGACCGGTTTGCATAAATAGGACCTCGATTTTTTATTAAATGCAGTTCATTGCTCTCTTACTGCCAAAATAGTATTAAATAAAAATTCGAGGTCATCAATTTTTGCAAACCGGTCTTAAATCTATTAAATCTGAAAAAAGAGCAATAAACCCGACTGCAAAAACACGTGACTGAAAAGAGAAAAACAAGCATCAGCATATCTAATGAACTTTGTTTGTTAGGGTTCTGTACCTCAAAAGGAAAAACGGAACTCTTATAGGATACTCTTGTGTCTGTCTGTCTGCCCAGTGTTACAGCCGAGTTGCTCCGAATCTACTGGACCGATTAAGTTTGAATTTGGTACACATATTAATTTCTGTAACCCAAACTTGAACATATAACGTAAATAAATGAATTTTGAATATGGGATCCACTTTTGGGGGAAAATTAGAAAGAAAGAAAAAGTTTTCCAAACTGTACCGTGTGATGTTGCATAACAAATGAAAGCGCTTGATAAGATAAGATAAGATAAGATTCATTTATTTGTATATACATGGTATACACATACAAGAGCAATAAGATTCATTTATTTGTATAAACATGGTATACACATACAAGAGCATGCAAGATGTTATTCAGTTACATTAAAGTCCAATCGTGTTTAGCCTTATAATATATTGGCGTACAAATATTTTTGTCACATTACTACTTATAATAATCAATAGATAAAATTAATGTCAAACAAGTTTTTCGGCAAAAAATTCAGACACAGCCTTTTGCGATAAAAACACTATCAACTGACGTTTGAACGTATTGATACTTAGCTCCTTCCAACGAACGCTTAGGTAGCTTGTTAAATATAGTTGGAGCCATGCAGATGACACTTTTGCGCATGAGTGCAGTTTTAGCAGGATATATGCAAATTATGCTCGCATCCCGTCTATTACGTGGGACAGCGTCCTGTAAACGTGGAAATAATTTGGGATTCGCTTTAACAAACATAACAGTTCCGAGGATATACAGAAAGGGCAAAGTTAATATCTTGTATCTTATAAAATACGGTTTACAAGTATCATCAGTCTTCAACCTAAACATTGACCTAATGAATCTCTTTTGGGCCTTGAACGCGATGTTGAAATCGGTAGAATTTCCCCAAAAGATTACGCCGTATCTTAAGTGAGACGCAGCTAAGCCATGGTAGGCCGCAATTAGGGTTCACATTCACGACTGCAGCTAGGGAATGCAACTTTTTTTACAGAGATTCTCTATTATATAATTTCCAGTCCAGTCTCTTGTGCAATGATTAGTCCAAGGAATTTATTTGTATTAACACTTTCAACGGTTTTATTATCAATATTTATGTCTAAATTATTTCTTGTCAAACGGTGGCTAAAATGCATGAACTTAGTTTTAATTAAATTGATATTTAAATTATTATAGTTTAAGCATTGTATTATACTCGTATCTACAAGTATAATACAATGGTTTAACTAAATAACTCTTTGACATCTGTCAAAGAGTTGTAAATGTCAAGTTTATATTGGGTTATGTCATTATTATTATTAGCAATTGTCACTTTACTGTCATCTGCGAATAGCGTAACGGGATGTGAAGATATAAGGTAGAAGGATTTCAAATATAATTTCAAAATAATGTATACTAATATTATAAAGAGAAAAGATTTGATTTTTTGTTTGTTTGTAATGGATTAACTCAAAAATCAATTAACTGATTTTAAAAATTATTTCACCTATAGAAAGCTAGGTACATTATCAGCGAGTAACATGGGCTCTACTTTATTTAAAAAAAAATAGAGATCCCTACGAAAATTACATTGCGACGGACGGAGGGGTATGTCAGACTTCTACCAAGCGGGGGGTGAAGTGTTTGACTCCCCCCGCGACGTCTAAGAGGGGCGCTAGTGAAACATTACGCGCCACCACCTCGGGTCTTATATGATAGCGGCGAACGTCCCCGAGTCCGCCGACCATTTAGGGGGGCTGAAAGAGGGCGTTATCTGCCCTCTGCCGACGCCCGGTAAAGCACTCTAAATCTCCCAACTCCTTTTTTGCTGCCTCCTTCTGTGACATGACATTTTCGCAAAAGGAGATCACTGCGTCCCACGACGCTTCCCACTTCCGAAACGAAAAATTACCATAATATAACCCAAGGTATCAAAAGTTTGCCTATAAAAGTCACTATTTGGCGTGCGCTGCGAAAAATATTGTTAATACATACAATATTGTACACGTGTTTATAGTACTTATCATTACACACAAAAAAGTCCACGGGGTATAAGCCTCACTATTATAGTTCAGACACAATAACCGTTTTTGTTCAAATTAGTCGATCAAAACACTGGTAAAATCTAAAGATGATGCGCGATGATCGCTAGAACTGCCAGTCGTATTTAAAAATTATTTTTGCTTTTTATAGCCCAATTCTTGAGAAAGGTATAAGGCTATTTGACATCACGCTACGACCCTCGGGAGATGAGCAAAAAGAAAAAAAAAACATTGTGTGGTTTTATGAAGCCACAATTCAAGTGAAACATTCTTCGTCATTTTCTTACTATTCTTGGGTTTTGCCTCGTTGACCGGTTTTTTGACTCACTAGCTGTAGGGGGAAGTCCCCTAGTGGCGGACACTTAAGGTTTTTTAGAAATAAAATAAAAAATATTTTAAGGAATGTTTATTTATTTAAGACTTACAATAGCTAGCAAAGTTAGAAGTCAAATTAAACTAAAAAAAACACAACCTCTGCTTAAAAATAATTAACACCATTAATCAGACTTTGGTAACAAAAAATGTAATTTATAAAAGTGGCACCTAGTACCGGACGGATATTTGCGCCATACCAAAAGCACTGGTCATCTCAGAATAGCCTGCATCGATCAGAAATGTAGCCATCTCCAGACTCTGGGACGTCTGCACATGCTTCATGTGCCCACCCAAGACAGGATGAGCACTGGCTCCAGTCTTCCTCAGTGTCTTCTAAGCAAACCACTCAAACTTTTGTGTTTGTGTTTGATGTTTCAGTTAATAGTTCTACTTTATTTCCATTTTTTTTCTTTGGGCTCCACGTCTTTCGCTTCTTTTCCTTTATCTACGCTCTTTCCTTTGGTTTGCTTTCCATTGCCTCCAATTGCTGCTTTAAACTTAGATCCTAATTCGTTCTTTTTGTCTCTCATGTTCTTTTCATTTTCTTTTTCTTCTGCCACTTTTTGTACTGCGTTTCTTCTTCTCCTTGATTTAGCGCCTTTATTTTGTCATGTACAGTGTTTTTAGGAATATTGTATTGCATTGCAGCTTGTCTTACACTCAGTTCTTTGGACAAAATTTTATTGATAGCAGTTTGTAAGTTTTTGTAATTTTCAAAAGAAAGGATCGTGGGAGCCACAGCCCACGATCCTTTCTTTTTCTCCTCTTCCATTTCAATTCCTTTCATTCTTCATGTTCTAAAAGAAAATTAAACAATTAGAATAAATAACGTTAATTCTTACGAGATATATCAATATGTTTACTGTCCGGTGCTAAGGGATGACTTAGTGTCCGGTACTAAGGGACAGATGATTTCGTACATTAGGTGGTACCTACCAAAATTTGTTAAAAAATCTAATAACATTCTATCAGTTTACGGATAACAATCAAGTACTACATTTATTTTTGAATACTATTAAAATGTAAATGCATAAATGTGCCAGAATTACTTACATCGATTTTTACGTGATTTCCCACCAAAAGCAGTAACTCCCGCTCCTGCCGTGGACTTGCGCGTCACTGGCGAGCCGCGGCGCGTGATCCTGTTGCTGTGTGCCCCCCGCGCCCCTTTCACTTGTACTTTGAATCGAACCGGTTTATACTTGCTTGAATAGTACGAGTGTCCGGCGGTAGGTGCCGTCCGGCGCTACGGGACTTCCCCTATCGTTGTCCATCAAGATCTAGTGACAAAAATCACATCAATACATAACTGATCAAAACATACAAATACCGCTACTGCATAATAATGCTACACGGTTAGCTGATGCGAGCCATGGCCTTGGCTGCTCCGCCGAGTGCCTTTCACTTTACCCCTACTCCGCGGCCGGCTGTAATGCGACATGCGATAGATGGACGAAATTTTTTGGAATGGAATAAAAGTTTCACTTTAAAAAGTCGGAAAGAACGCTAAGCGAAAACGAAACAATAGCGCGGGTGGATGGATGCGATGGGATGCGACGCGGTGGCCGAAATTTAACGTGGACGAAGTCACGTGCAGAAGCTATTAGTTTCAAAGTTATTAAAGAAAATATATGAAACTGACCATTCCCCCCGCTTACCTCCGAAACTACTGAGCCAAAAATTTAAAAACTTGCAGAGATTAGTTCTATACTTATCGATTACAGAAAAACCTATAAGAAGTCTATGGTTTTAAAATAACATGGTAATAACAAATCACCCAATATTGTTTTGGAATGTATATACCGGGTGTCCGCGTGACAAATTTAAGATTTGAAATTCGAATATTTTTTACTTTCAAGATCCAATTGGTACAGGCACTTAATCCTAATGACTACATAGAGCGCAAAGAGTTCTGTGATAACATATTGAGTCGATTCCGAACTGTTAACATAATTTGGTTCAGTGATGAAGCTCATTTTCATTTAAATGGTGGTCAATAAACAAAACTGCCGCTATTGGGCGCCGAGAGGACAAAACCCGCGATTAAAACACCAACAAGCCTTGCATAGCCCGAAGGTAACCGTTTGGGCAGCTCTGTCTCCCAATGGGATAATTGGACCGTTTTTCTTTGAGAATCTGGTGGAGTAACCATAACTGTTGATGGTGATGTCTACCGCCGCATGATTAACGAATATTTTATTCCGAGACTTAGAGCTCATCAAACAGCTCTCTCGCGAGGTTTCAGCAGGATGGCGCCACGCCTCACACAGCAAGACTCACCCTGTACCTTCTTCGTTAAGAATTCCCTGGAAAATTGATAAGCCGATTTGTGGACATCGCATGACCACCCAGATCGACAGATCTCACCCCTTTAGATTTTTTTCTATGGGTCCCCATTAAATCACTTTATTAAATCACTCGTTATCCCATTTAGTTCTCCACTTTACACATTTACTACCTACTTACCTAGTTATAACTTTAAGCTACCTTCAATGTTTATATCTCATAATTTATCTACTTCAGTCATCTACCTAGCCCACTGTCGGAATTTGATAAGCATCGTAGAACCACTCGAGAGTGAGCTGTGCTATAGTGACATATAACATTAATTTATATAAATGTTACAAAATCAAAGGAAAATAAAAAAAAAAGTTCATTGGAACCTTTTAATAATCAAAACATGCTATCATTGCCTTTTTACATCCTTTGTTGTGTGGTTTTTCCTGTTGAATTCGTCCAAAAACTTGTATCAATAAAATGGTTAGGCAAGTTTTGATTAAGTTTGTAATTTTTAAGGAAGACCCAAAAAAGTACAAGCCTAATCAAAGCTTGCCTAATCTTTTTGAATCCTGACCTTTAAGAATCCTGTTTCATGTAATTCCCAGAACACACAGTGCTTTTTTTGTAACTTCAACGGGGAAGCTGTTGGCCTCCATCTCATCTGATGGTAAGTGATGATCAGGCCGAAGGTGGAAGCGTGCTTCACTCGGAATCCTCAACCACAGAAGAACTGGCTATCTTACCTCTAACTGCCGAAACAAAATAATGCTGTTAATATGATATTATCTATGTGATATTGTTGTTATGGTGATAGACTTAGATAAGATGGTGGTAGCTAGCCAGGCAGACTTATAACAAACCATACCACCATCCAAACCGAGCAAAACTAAGTTTGCCTGGCTCTGGGTCTGAGATAGGTGGTCTTACCACTAGACCATAGAGGCGGTTAAAGGCGGCTTTATTCACAAATAGTACTATAAAAGTTCAACTGGCATAACATTTTGTTTTGTAACTTCAGAATTTTTCTCGACTTGTTACCTGCATATACAAAAGTGCATTCTTTGGCAATTAAGCGCCCGATCATACGTAATGAATAGTTTATTCACACGAACCATATTTGGCCGTCAAAATCAACCGTGTGGAAGATACCAACCACATCAAGGCCACGTCGCATCCACAACTCCAGCCACAACGCAACCACGAGACCGCGCACTAGCGGCCGGCCACATGGCAAACACAACGTTGCGTCTACTATTTGATTTGATCAAGTAGTTACCACAACGCAACTGCAAGAAGCTGCAGGGCCACTATTCACACGTAACCAGTGCTTGTCCACATTTTGTCGCTGCGATGTTGTGTGGTTGATTTACCGTTCAAACGTACCTCGTTTGAACGGGACTTCTTCTTCCTCAGCTTACACTTGTGGCCATCCTTCATAAGTCACGTTGACACTGTCTTACGTCAGTTTCACTCTCTACGTAATTATTATGACTCTCCTTAGCTTTAATTCATGTTTGAGGCTTAGTGAAATTGTGACCTTGCAAATTTCGTTCTGATACATTGTCTGCACTGATTTATCAACGGGTTTAACAAGTAGATTTCATAATCCACTGGTTAAAGTGAAAAAAAATCTTTGTTTATGCCCTAAAAATGTTGCATATTGTTTGTTATCACGGCGACAACTTACGCCTAAAATATGTATTTTTGAATATGTATTTTTGAATCCACGTACAAGCAATTAACCTTGGGTTGTTCGTGTGAATGGGTTTTCAAATGTTTATAAATCGACAAACAATCGAGAACAATATTTCAATATGCAAAATACCTAAGTCGATATAGGGTTAGTAACCGAGTTCAAGATATTATGTAGATGACCGTCATAATCATAATCAGCTGTTGTTGTTGTTATTATTGTTGTTGTTGTTGTTGTTGTTGTAGTATTGATGATGGTGGGTGGGTGGTGGTCAGCCGACTCTGCGCCGCTGTAGTCGTCGCCGTCGTCGTCGCCGTCGCCGGTGTAACGCGAACGCGACCGTAGCTTACTTCTTAGCGGCGGACGCTTTCTTGGCTGCCGGCTTAGACTTGGGTGTCGCCGCGGCCTTCTTGGGTTTAGGCGCTTTAGGTTTCTTGGTTGGCGGCTTCGCGGTCTTTTTGGCCTTGGGAGCGGCGTCTCCCTTCGCTTTAGCGGGGGCGGCGCGCGGCGGCCTTCTTGAGTGCCGGCTTCTTCTTAGCGGTGGCGGCGGCCGACGCCTTGGACTTTGATGGCGAACCGGGGCGGCGGAGACGGCCGCGGCGGCGGCTGCTACCTTCTTGGTCTTGGCGCCGGCCGCAGAGGCAGTCGCCTTCTTCGCCTTCCCTGTTAAGCCCCGCGCGACACCGATTTAGAGTCAAACAATAGAAAATCAATTGTGTCTCATTAGCTGTCCTTGACCAATTAATATGAATGAACCAGCAATATTTTTGTCAAACAGACTGTAGGTGTGTTGTAGGTTATTCTAATATAGATTAGCTTTATTTGTAGTTATCAATATTGAGACACCATTTCGATGATCCTTGTTTAAACGCGAATGCAACCGAGATTTTTTTATTTCAAAGCATGTGAAGGTCGTCACCAAAGATTTGAACAAAAGGGCTTAACATAATAATTATAAATTATTATGCTTAAAATAAATAATCTTTAATTCCATTAAATGTGACATTTATGCAAACAAACTTTAAATTGATTACTTACAAACAATTTCCTACTAATTTGAGTAAGCGTCTTTAATTTAATTTCACCGTAAACAAATCAATTTTTTACGTATCCGTGCGAAGCATATGGTGGTATTGGAAAATTTACAATAATTTAGCAACATTACCTTGAATCTTGCATTTTTAGAATGAATGACCGATAATACTTTATAAGTAAGAAGAAAAGGTCACCATACAAACATTAGGTAGACATTCTGTTTGAAACATGTTGGTAAATTGTTCAAAACAATTTACCAACGGGGAATTTTAATCCTAACTAATATTATAAATGCGAAAGTGAATTTGTTTGTTCATTTGTTTGTTGGTTTGTTACGTTTTCACACTAAAACGGCTGACCGGATTTGGATGAAATTGGCACATGGGTAAATCTTGACCTGGATTAGGACATAGGATACTTATTATCTCGATATTCCCACGGGTTCGAAACTTCTGCGGGTGAAACATTGGGGCGCAGCTTGTATTTAATATAATTATGTACCCATCTAAATAGGTACTCTTAGTGTTTGTAGATTTATGTTTGTAATTAATTCGTTACAATTTATATTCTCGTCCAAGTAAGTTGTAGTGATCATTATTAATAGTGTTTACAGTAGATTGTTATTACAACATCTCACTCGTTTTGAAAAGAGCTATTAATGGGTTTCGGCCTAAATTGCGTAACACATGACAATTGATCGCAATTGGTTTCATTTTGGCAGTTCACCCACGTCCATTGCGTTATTAATGTTGTCGAGCAGACGAATTTTTCAAACCTTTTAAGCAGTGGATTAGCAATATCCTTCAAAACTCTCGGATGATGATTCAAACTATGTTACGCATTTAGGGTGCAGGGGACCACTTATATCAGTATTATTATAATATTACTTCACAGAGGGAAAGTGATGAAACTGTACAGGACTTATAGCTTCATCTCTTTCTCACGCTGAAGTAATATTGAAATAATACTGCTATAAGCAGTGATGGTTGGCCCCCAGGATTCCATTTCAATTAACATTAAATTCACTTCAACCTAAATGTAGTAATCCTTTTTTATTTGAAGTACAATTATGTTATTAATTTCATTATCGACCTTGTCAAGTACACAGCTACACATGTGAACTGTGCACATGCCATCACTATCAGCTTAATTAAGTATAAGTAAGTAAATAAAATGCCATATAATTTCACAACAAACACTGTCAACTTTTCTCCGGCGTTTTGAAGGATACCTACCTACTCTATGGCGGGGCAAAGTGGTCTTACGAGAGTAAATTAAGATATTGCAAAACGGAGATAGTATACGTCGTAGTAATATTTGGGTGGGATCGGTCAGAAATTAATCAGACGAACTTTATACCTACGTCATCATAAAAAGAAAAAAAAATCATTTAGCTACGACTGTACGCGTAAACTGCCTTTCAAAATCTTTAAGCCTTGATATTATATAGATAAGTTAAGGTTTAGAAAAATGGACTCGGTTTTTAATAATTTGCCAATATTTATTTTAAACAACTAGTGTCCTTTGAGAAAAAAACAAGGAAATATAAATGGAAATATTATATATTAAAACACTACAAAACATGGACTACCTTTGCAAATTATATTCTGTCTCCAACTCCTACTTTCGCCCAAAAGTCTGTGCTGAGAAAGACAGCTTTAGAACGACTACCAAACTGAATTTCAACAAACCGTAATACGATAGGATTTCATTTCGACACTATAGAAGTCGGATACGTCTTCATTTCGACAATAATTTAGTTCGAATTACTTTAGTCCGACACTACGGTACTCCGACAAAGAGTTTCTTCGAGGAAACGATTCGACTTCGACGACATACTTCTTCGACAACAATGCTAGTCCGAAATGAGTCTATTTCGACGTACTCTACTCCGGCATGCTATACTTCGATAATATCTTAAATCGACCTGATACATCTGAGACACGATGTTAGTTCGAAATTATTAGGTATATAACGAATAAATAAATGGTATGGGGATGTGATGCGGAGGAATGAGGAAAATATCGTGAGGAAAATTTTTAGTAATGGCTATACGAGTTGGGGATAACCAAAGAAAATATAGATGAACTGTGTGAAAAATGATATCGCTAGAAAGGGGGTGTCTACCGAGATGACGAAATCAGATGATAATGAAAATAAAAATCAAAGAATAGTTTTCCTCTCAATTTAGTGCAGAAGTGGAGCCACATCTATACACTAACTAGCTCTTGCCCGCGGCCACGCCCGCGTGGATGTCGGAAAATATCCGACATTAAAAGGAAACGTAGCAATCGCATACCTCATAGCCGAGAAAAAAGGTCGTTGACTCCTAGCGCTGCGCCCGCCGTCATCAACCATAATTATTTTGTTACGCGTAATTTTGATTACGTGGAAATTTACACATGTCGGTCTAGCATTGTTGTCGAAGAAGTTTGTCGTCGCAGTTGCATCGTTTCCTAGTTAAGTCATGTCGAAGAAACGCTTTGTCGGAGTACATTAGTATCGGACTTAAGATTTTTCGAATTAAAGTATGGTCGAAATGAAGATGTATGGAGTTCTATATTGTCGAAATAATATCATGTCGTATTATGGTTTGTCGAAATTCAAATTGGTAGTCCTTCAGGACTTTACAGTAGTGTACTACTTCGTACTTAGACAGTGACCGACAGCATTTAAGAACTTCCTATGGCCTATCAATCATATCATTCACAAATATCCGGAAAACGCCTACCTTATCTCCAACATCATTTCCGGAGATCACAAATCGGATCTTGTTAGTTACAATATTACGAAAACCCGTTGGCCTATGCAGTATGCTAATGATCAAATGAACCATTAATTATTATGAACAATTAATGGTTAATTTGAGCGTCATTCATTACTCGTTATTGACTAGCATTCCGATACTCTGTACCTGTTAATACTATAGGTATAAGGCCCATTTGTTTACTGCCTACTAATTAAATTTTAATTTAATTCGGGTCCGACATGCGTGGCTGAGGCGATTGGCGAGTCGGCCCCGCACCCGGTCCACCCTGACATTCGATAAACTTGACGCTCGACTGTAAGCGGCTAAAGTTACTATTATACCTAAAACCGCTCATTCTGCAATCGCGATACGGCGTGCTCACACCTTTAAAATTAATGTAATACAAATAAATGTAAAAAGTGATCGTATTTAATTGGTGCTTGGTTTAACATAAATTTGTTGTGATTGTTGCAGTGAAAATGGAGGCGCTGAGTAGGCTTGTTGAGGGCTACCATGATCTGATGGACAACAAAAGTGACCAGAGGGTAAAAGACTGGTTCCTGATGTCGTCACCCTTCCCCACACTGGCGATGTGTCTCACATACGTCTTCACAGTCAAAGTAAGTAATTATCCAGTGCTTTGTCAGTATAATGGTTTAACGTCACTTGAATCGATTAACAATTTTATTGATATTACGTCAAACAAATTAAACATCATTAGGAATGTTTTCCACTGGAACTTGCCGCCCTTATTAAATGTAAGTAGTTGCGTAATAAATGATCGTTTAATTAGAGAACATGACATTTGAATGTACCGGACAGTCACTTGTTTTGACATTTTGTGTTTTTTATTGTTTTACTGCAATCAATCCTTTTTTGTCAGGTGCTGGGGCCGAAGTTTATGGAAAACAGAAAACCGTTCGAACTGAAGAGAATATTGATATTCTACAACCTATTTCAAGTTTTATTCAGTATCTTTCTGTTCCATGAGGTAAAGGATTGAAATGTTTGTTACTTATATACCTAATGCTTGAAAAATATTGGTTTTGTGATTTCTAATGTAAGTTAATGTCTTGCTTTCTAGAGTTTAAAGAGCGGCTGGTTCACAACATACAGTTTTCGGTGTCAACCCGTCGATTACTCGAATTCTCCTGACGCTATACGGGTAAGAGAACTTTTATACTTTCCTAAACCAGTTTGTGTCAATGAACGCTATGCGTCTTCACTTGCAAACTACTTCTTATGCGCACACCTTCTAAATGAGTGCAAAGCTACGTTATTAAAAAGCTTTTAACTAGTAGATATGTTCCTCGTAGATCCGATAATTCGTTAGGATAAAAACAATAACTACAGAAAGTTTAATTCGATTCATTTAACCGTAGAACGTCATCCACCATGAGTCTCTATAAGAGTATAAAACTTTTTGATACTAAATGTTTGTGAAACATCACCCTGTTTCATAATTGCATTTGCGTCTAAACGAGACGTAAAAAGGAGGAAATTAACCCATTAAGGCTGTGAAAATTTTATAGCAATCATATGGTGATTATATGCAATTTAAATTGACATTACATCGTATGAATCATTAATCCTTTGTTCTAATCATTCGATTTGAATAGTCATGTGATTACATTAGCCGTACTTTATCAGGGGAGCTACGTAGTTCAGGCACTTATAGGCTCGTTTACCTCATTGAAGGATTATTTTTCTTGCAACTCATTTGCAATAATTAACTGCAGGTATAGTCAACAACAATGATAAGTATATGCAGGCAGATATATTTATAATATGGCTTAGATAGCTACGCAAGAAACGAAAGAATTTTTTTATTTTTTTATTACGCCTATAACAAACTATTTTGGTGTAGATCATAGATTTGTCATAGATGTTACATGCGTTAGGTGAGCCGAGGTTGTTTGCCTTCAGATTCATTCGCATTGCCGAGTAATTACCGTACTGATTGGTACCACTAGCAATTTGTATGTGTAACTACATGTTATAACAAAATAATGAGAACTTATGTACATCATCACGTTTTTTTTAAATAGATTTAGAGGAAATATAGTTGATATCTTATATATCTATAGTTTATTTTTCGTTACATGTCTTATTTGGTAAACAAATCAATTAGTTTCGCATCAAACATAGTTTAAGTTCGGTTCGAACGTTTACATAGATGTTTGTAGGAAGCACGTACGGTATGAATTACATTAAAAGTCTGCTTCGATTAACCATAGTAACACATAAGTTTTCTCAAAATCAAAACAAACACACAGAAATGCACAAAAACGCCATGTTTGTACCAAATAAGACAATTAGGTAAAGTAAAAATACTTTCCTGAATTTCAAATAGGAAACACTTATAAAGCAACAGTAACGAATACTTTTATACGTCTCCATATCTCGTATCTATTTTATTAAGTTCCATATAATAAATTCGCAATAAGAAACGAATAAATTAAACTAAACTATTTCTAATCAAACCGTAGTATTCCTTATTACACGTTATACCTACGTGATTGGTATTCTTCTGTGTTTTATTATGTCAAATGCGTCAACATATGACACACAAGCTGGTTTATGTATGCTTTAAGTGCATTATTTAATAGAAATATGTTAAAGAAGATGGATAACAGTCCCATACAAACTTAAAATAAAACTAAATGTATTATGAAGCTATAATAGTGTCTCATAGCTCTGTATATTTATTGTTCGTCGTAAAACTTTGTGAAGGGCCAGAAGACCATTCTCAAATCTGATAACTTCGAAAAATAAATTCTAACCTGTCGATCACTGTCTCTCCAGCAGATTGAATTTCACTCAAATCTAAAGACTGTATCCAAAATGATTAATTTGCTATGCTCCAGTTTATAAAACGCTGGATCACCATTCAAAATATTTTTGAACAAATCACAAGAAATCACAACAAAACATTAATGATTCTGTCACACCCAAACTTTATCCATGTCCTTTAAAGCTTTATGTGCATGTCTATTAAGCTTCTTTATTGTTTTTTTTTTCCAATTAATATAAACCTTTGTTGACTGAATGATGTCGTCAAGTTTCCCATTTAAGCTTAATTCTTGGGATCAGACAAGAAATATGTACCATACCTTTTATTTTCAGTACCTACATAAGTATTCTCAAGTAAATTGTATTATTATAATTTAAATTTTGTTTATAAATATGTTTTTATTATTTTACAGACAGCACATGGCTGCTGGTGGTACTATTTCTCGAAATTCACAGAATTTTTCGATACGGTAAGTAAAAATAATTTCCTTAATTCATCACATTTTATACGAGGATAGGAGGCTTAAAAACCATATTACATTTTTAAACGATGATCACATACGGACATCATTTTTCATTAGCTTTTATAGGTATTTTGTTATTATCGAACGAATGACCATAAACATAACATGACGCCTTGTTTCCCCGAAGGGTTGGGCAGAGGTGTACCTGTAGTACATCCACATGAACATATTATTAAGTTATTCATGTATAACATTGAAGTAACTTGTTGTCTTTTGAAGTCATTTATTTACCTACCTATTCCTTTTTATGTAAATTGACTCAATAAAATTAATTCAAAATAAGTCGAACGAGTTCCTATTAAAATGAAAAACATTTTTATCTAAACTTATTTAAGATTCGGGGCCTGATCATAAAATCTCGAGACTTTCCAAAATTATTTTTAGTGCAAGCCGTTGCCCCAAGTCTTAGCCTGCTCAAAAAAGTTATGGGTAATATGCCTGAAGCTTTAGCTCTAATACTGCCTTCGCCAACTTAAACAGTTGGATATATAACTAGTATAATTTTGCTAAGTTATTAGTTTCTCACTGTCAAGGCTGGACACTTGCGTGGTAAACTTCCGGAGCTGGTACGGTCAACGTGTTTACGCAACGTTGACGTACATTTAATCTGCTCTAATATTAGATTTATTTGTTTGCTTCTAGTACGTGCTTAATAAAGTTTCGTTGAAGTCTATTTTGGGAAGTTTCTCGATCTTGACATAGGTTGAACCTTGAACTGGTTGGTACGTGAACATATTGGAATAGATACGTATATTATGTCTGATTAGCCGACTAAAGCACTTAATATTTATAATGTCAGAATGTTTACTAGAACCAAGCCTTTTGAAAATCAATTTCGTGAAACAATATTCCAGTTCCTAACTCAATTCATACCAAATGAAGATGGATATCGAATAATTTAGGTTCCCATCCGGATCTAGATCTGATGATCGTGATTTTTTGCGTATAAAAACTGGTTTTACAGAATCCGCAAAAAATACGAGAGCGGATAAATGACTAATCAAACAATTATTTAATAACTTAATACAATTTATAAACTTCTAAAGAAAACTTCGTAAGTCGATGAATAGAATTCCAAACTCAAATATCATTTCAGATTTTTTATACACATATTGACATTATCATGTTTTATTTAGTCGTTATTCATAAGTTATTTTAATGATGACTAAACACATTTATAAATTAGCTGTCTCATTGAGTTTGTACACCTTTGTATTAGGCATGAGACAAATATCTCTAAAACCACTCCAATAATCTAATATGAATACCTGAGATATCTCTTATCTTCGTGTTTTCAAGAAAATCTACGAGTAGCTAACGATTAGTTTTATTCAACTACTCATTTCGTTATGTGACATATCATTTTGTATCTATCAACTGACATATACAAATCTTTATGTATTTAACAGTATTACAAGTCAATTTAATAAAATTAATGGTTAAATTATCAAACTATAATGAGTTATTCCGAGTTTTAATGCATAAAATACGATTCTAGATACTAGATCTCGCTACGTTACAACGATCCAAATTACATTTTTAACTTCAGAAAAATATTGGCAGGGTATTCGCGATAGGAGAACGAGAAGCTCCGAGCGGACCTGGCTGGGCTCCGAGGAGCCGGCCCGCGAATGGAGCCGCAAGGGGGGCAGCAGCAGGAACAGGGACGGCCCGTGCCTGTGGAGGACCGGGTTCTAACCCTGGTGAGGCAGGAAATGGCTTCCTTGCGGAGTCGTTTCTCCGCCCTGGAGGCCATCGTCCTACGCCCCCCGTTAGCGGCGAGCCAGCCGGCCTCGGGCAGGTCGAAGGCCGCCTCATATTCAGCCGCTGTAGGTTCCACGGCCAAACCGGGGTCGACGGGACAGACCAAGGGCGCGGCGAAAGCGCAGGTGGCGAAGGCTCCAGCCCCAGCGGCGAGAGCTCCAGCCCCAGTGGCAAGAGCTCCAGGCCAGGAGGCGAGGGCTCCGGTCCTGGCGGCGAGACGGCCACCACCGCCTCCTAAATCTCTTCCGGCCGATGCCGAATGGCAAGTGGCCGGGGAGAAGAAGAAGGCTAGTAAGGCAGCAAGGGCGGCCAAAAAGAGAGAGAGGCGGCAGCGACGCAAGAAGCGCACCGCCGCGGCTAGGCTCCGCGCCCCGAATTCCGCAGCCGTAGTGATTACACTACAACCGGATGCGGAAAAGAAGGGTGTGTCCTATAAGACCGTCCTTGAGAAGGTGGGTGAGGTGGTGCGCCTCGAGGAGCTCGGCGCTGCCGGGGGCCTTAAGATGAAAATTACGGCGACTGGAGCCCGAATGGTGCAGGTCCCCGGTGCGGCTAGCGGCCCGGCCGCTGACGCCCTGGCCGAAAGGCTTAGGGCGTCACTAAATGCGGATGAGGTCCGAGTGTCCAGGCCCACCATGTGCGCCAGCATGCGCATCATGGGCCTGGACGACTCCGCGACGGAGGACAAGGTGGTCGCCGCGGTGGTTAGGACCGGGGGGTGCTCTGCCGAGCAGGTGAAGGCAGGCACCATCCGTCCTGACTCCACGGGGCTGCAAACCGTTATGGTGAGCTGCCCCGTGTCGGCGGCGAGAAAAATTGCCGGGGAGGGCCAACGGCTATTGGTGGGCTGGGTTTCCGCGCAGGTGAAACTGCTGGAACCCAGACCTCTGAGGTGCTTCCGCTGCCAGGTGGGCAACCACGTGCAAGCGAATTGCACCTCGGAGGTGGACCGCAGCGGTCTTTGCTACCGCTGCGGTCTGCCCGGGCACAAGGCCGGCTCGTGCAATGCCACGCCGCACTGTGCCGTATGTGCGGCGGCTGGCAAGCCGGCCGAGCACCGGATGGGGGGCAAGGCCTGCGCCCCACCCACCACAGCCAGGACCAGAGGCAAGCCCTCCGCCACCGCCGTCACCGCCGCAGCCGCCACCACTGCCACCGCCGCTGCCGCCTCCAACACCGCCGTCGTCGCCGTCGCCACCGTGGCCGCTGCGGCAGGCCCCTCTCAGGGGGCTGGGAAGGAGGCCCAAGAGGGGGCTGACATGGAGTGCCATTAATGGCCCCATTACGCCTCCTCCAGGCGAACATCAACCACTGCGCCGCCGCTCAGGATCTGTTGCTCCAGAGCATGGCGCAGTGGTCGATTAACATCGCCGTGGTCGCTGAGCCGTACTTTGTCCCACCCAGGGATGACTGGGTGGAGGACCTGAGCGGCTCAGTGACCCTAATTTCGTCGGCCGCCGCCGGTACCCCGTCCCTCGAGGCCGTCAAGAGAGGACGGGGCTGCGTAGCAGCACGGTTCGGGGAGATTGTCGTGGTAGGGGTCTACCTCTCTCCGAACCGAACTCTTGCCGAGTTCCACAACTCCCTTGCGGAGTTGAGAGACGTCGTCGTCGGTTTTGGTTCCCTCCCCGTGTTCGTCCTCGGGGACTTCAATGCCAAGAATTTGGCTTGGGGTTCCCGGTTAACGGACACACGGGGCAGGATGGTGGAGGACTGGGCTCTGGAGACAGGCCTGGTCGTCCTAAACCGGGGTTCTGTCCCCACGTGTGTGCGGATGCGGGGTGAATCAGTGGTGGACATCTCGTTCGCCAGCCCCGCTCTGTCGCCGCGTGTAGTTGACTGGCGTGTCATGGAGGGGGTGGAGACCTATTCCGATCACCGGTATATCCGGTTCGACGTCTCCGCCCAGACCTCGGACGCGCCGGTCCGACGGGCCCCGAGTGGTCCGCGGTGGGCGCTGAAGCAGCTGGACCGGGAGCTCCTCCTGGAAGCCTCGATCGTGCAGGCCTGGGTGTCACCACCGGACAGGCCTGCCGACATCAACGTCGAGGCGGAGTGGTTCCGGGAGGCCATGTCCGACATATGTGACGTGGCAATGCCCCGGGCCCAGCCTGGACGTGCCTCGCGCCAGGTGTACTGGTGGTCGCAGGAGCTGACGGCTCTGCGCACTGCGTGCGTGGCTGCGCGACGCCGGTATACCAGGCACCGCAGGCTCCGTATCAAACCTCCGGATACGGAAGCCATTCAGGCGGAGCTGTACGAGGGGTACAGAGCGGCGAAGACCGCCCTCCAAGCGGAGATCCTGCGGGCCAGGGGGTTGGCCCGCGAGGAGTCGCTGGGGACTCTGGACAGGGACCCGTGGGGACGCCCGTACAAAGTGGTGCGGGACAAACTCCGCCCATGGGCTCCCCCGCTGACGCAGAGTCTCCGGCCCCAGCTTGTGGAGGACGTGGTGAGCGCTCTGTTCCCTTCCCGAGGGGAACACACCTCCCCGCCTATGGCTCCGCCTACTGCGGTGCCCGATGCGGACCACACCGCCAACGACGACGACGACGACGATGCTCCGGAGGTGACCGAGGTAGAAATGAGAGCGGCGGTACGCAGGCTTAATGCCAAAAATACCGCCCCAGGACCCGACGGCTTACCTGGGAAGGCCTGGGTCTTGGCCTTGGAGGCTCTCGGGCCTCGACTTAGGGGGCTCCTAAGCGCATGCATGGAGAGGGGCCAGTTCCCGCTTCGCTGGAAGACGGGGAAACTGGTCCTCATAAAGAAGGCAGGGCGCCCTGCGGACTCTCCGTCCGCTTATCGGCCCATCGTGCTGCTCGACGAGGTGGGCAAGCTCTTTGAAAGAGTCATTGCAGACCGCCTCGTCGGCCAGCTGGTGCAGGTGGGGCCGGATTTGGCGGAGAGCCAGTTTGGTTTCCGCAGAGGGCGCTCTACGGTGGACGCCATCATGCGTGTGCGAGCCCTGACGACGGGGAATGCTGTTGCCCAGGGTGGGGTCGTCTTGGCGGTGTCTCTAGACATCGCCAATGCCTTCAATACCCTGCCCTGGAGTTGCATCAGGGAGGCACTCCGGTATCACCGGATGCCGACCTACCTCTGTCGTGTGGTCGAGGCCTATTTGACGGACAGGGCCGTCATCTACCCCGGTCACCAGGGAGTGTGGAACCGGCAAGAGATGTCGTGCGGTGTCCCACAGGGATCGGTCCTGGGGCCGCATCTGTGGGACATCGGATACGACTGGGTGCTGCGCGCCGACCTCCCTAGCGGCGTCAGCGTAGTGTGCTACGCTGACGACACGTTGGTCCTGGCGCAGGGGAGGTCGCACCAGGCGGCGGCCGAATTAGCGGCACGCGGGGTTGCGACAATCGTCGAAAGGATCCGGCAATTGGGACTCGAGGTGGCCCTGCACAAGTCCGAGGCCATGTGTTTTCATGGTCCTCGGAACGCGCCACCGTTGGGGTCCCAAATAACGGTAGGAGGGGTTTCTATCGGCGTCGAGTCGACGATGAAGTACCTGGGACTCGTCCTCGACAGCCGGTGGAACTTCGTGGAGCATTTCCGACTCCCAAACTGGAGCGGGCGGGCGCTGCATTGAAGCGGCTCCTGCCCAATCTAGGAGGTCCAAACGCCTCCTGCCGGAGGCTCTACGCGGGGGTCGTGCGGTCCATGGCCCTCTACGGGGCTCCTGTATGGGCGCGCTCTCTGGCGCTGCGGCCAGCCCGCCGGTTGAGCGCGGCCCAAAGGGTCATGGCCATCCGGATGGTCCGGGGATACCGCACGGTCTCCTGTGAGGCAGCGAGCCTCCTTGCCGGATTGCCGCCATGGGATCTGGAGGCAAAAGCCCTCGCGCACGTATGGGAGTGGCGCGAGGAGGCGAAACGCCGGGGCGTTAGTCCGCTGCCGCGAGAAATCGCGGCTCAGCGGACGGAGCTCCGGCGGGATCTCATGGCGTCTTGGAAAGTACGGTTGTCGCAACCCAGTGCTGGGCACGCCACGATTGCGGCGATAAGTCCCCTCTTTGAGGAGTGGCTGGAGAGGCGCCACGGCGTCCTCACCTTCCGCCTGACGCAGGTCCTCACCGGACACGGCAGCTTCGGGAGGTTCCTGTGTCGGATAAGGCGGGAGGAAACGTCCGGGTGTCACCACTGTGTGGATCGCCCGGAGGACACGGTGGAGCATACGGTGGAGGTCTGCCCGGCTTGGGCAGAGCACCGCCGTGTCCTCGTGGAGGCGATCGGCGGCAGAGACCTCTCGCGTCCGGCCCTGGTTCAGGCCATGGTACGGAGCGAGAGGGCATGGGCAGCCGTCACCTCCTTCTGCGAAGCAGTAATGCTCGCGAAGGAGGAGGCGGGACGGTTGAGGGAAAGGCACGTGTCGCGCCCTCTCGCCCCTAGCCGCCGCAGGAGACGCCCAGGGCGTCGGGAATCCCGGGCGGATTTCCGGCCACCGTAGGCGCGGGCTTGCGGACGGTGAGCAATGGGTAGCTCACCGTCCGGTAAGGACCAGGCCCGGGTCGACGGCGCGTCGTATTCCACGCGCGCCTCAAAGAGATGTCGTTAGCACAAAGTAGGGGTCCACTAGGGCCGATGCCTGCCGGGGTCGCGGGAAGGTACTTATGGGTCACCGAGGCCCCCGCAACACAGGCAACAGGAAGGAATACGGGTGGGTTTTAGTCAGTAAGAGTCTGACACACCCTCCCGCTCCGCCCAGAGCGGGAGAAGTTATTTGATGATTTCCCACCCTCAAAAAAAAAAAAAAAAAAAAAGGGTATTCGCGATTCGTATTCGGAGTTTTAATTTAATATGTCGTTTCTTGTGAAAATATTTAAGGGATACATAGCTAGAGATACATATTTAGTAAGTATGTATATGTATCTTTTATTTAGGATAATATAGATATACATAATATATCTGTGTATTTTAATATATTGTATACTTATTGTTTGCACCAACGACAGCCCAATTTTATGTTCAGGCAAATCACTGTCTATTCTAAGGTTGCTGAAGAGATCGCAGAAAGCAATAAGGCCGCCCACCACACCACAAAAACACATAACAAAAAATAAATCAAACACTACAAAATATACAATATATTTTGTAGTGTTTGATTTATTTTTTGTTATGTATTTTTGTGGTGTAAATAAATAATTACTTTTATCCTATTGCATTGTGAGTGATTTTGAATATTGTCTTGTCAGAATTGTCCTTTAGTGTAATTAGTTTATAGAACTTTTGTTTTTGAGAATTATTCCTTGGTTTAACCTGATAGTCATCTGTCTCATCGGTCATTTCCCATTCATCTGTCGGCAATGCAAATATCTAGGTACTAGTCAATAACATAACTATACTTTTTTTTCAGATCTTCTTCGTGATGCGTAAGAAGTTTGACCACGTGTCGAAGCTGCATGTCATCCACCACGGCATCATGCCCATGTCAGTGTGGTTTGGGGTCAAGTTCACACCAGGTCAGCATAATCAAATATATAAGTAATATTTGTTCGACAAACAATCGTAATGATTCCAAAGTTCTTATTAGCTTTTATGTATTAGGTAAACCAATATTCAAAGTCCTCAGCACTGACTTTAATAGACTTTTCAGAAAAAATATTTTTTGTATTGGTTATATAACTTAACAAATTTTATAATTCTTTTTTTTTATAAACATCATCACTTTAATTTCATTAATACAGTTCAATTATTGTTATTATATTTTAAGTTTCACTACTATCGCAAACTAAAAACAAATGAAAAGATGTTACGGAAATTATGAATTAATTATTATGAAATGATAACAATAACTAATGTAACAATTCATTTTTGAAACATTAGGTTAACAAAAAAAAAAATTAATGCATGAAATAAAAGCCTTTTTATCTAAATAAATAAAATACAATTACAATGTTTGAGTAATAAAAAATAATTTTAAATACGTTAATATAATATCAGCTGTTACAAAAAAAATCAACGCAATCAACTATTCATTGTAATTAATATGGTCAGTTGGATCGCTAAGATTCACACAACATGCAGTAACTTTAACATTCAAGTTTTTTTTTTAAGTTCATCGTTTGGTTTTTTGTTTCATTGTTTTCATATTTCCATTCCATTAGTAATAAACTAATAAAATTGCACTTAATGATTTTAATTTTTTTTCTGTTACGTTTAAATATTTGTTTACTAGCTGTCGTGCCCGGCGTCGTCCGGATGAATTTTCCCATTCAAATTTCAGACTTTTCCGGTGGACTTTCCAAAATGTTTCTGACATATAAACCTTGTCCTGACAATTACTGAACACAACAAAAAAAAATCTGCCACATCGGTTGAACCGTTCTCAAGTAATGATATTTCATACATGCGACAATAGATTTTTATTTATATAGATAAACCAGTTAGACTTATATATATATATTGATCACGCAAAAAGCTATTGAGGCGTTTTATGAACCAAAGATAAAACTTCTTCAAATTATTGTTAAAGCTGCTATCATATTTCGCTCAATCACTTCTCTGAGAAATAAAATGGCGTAGAGCGATTATAATTATCTAATAGTAGGTATGTTTACTGCAAAGTTTGCGAAGGAAATTGTTGGGAATACCAACACGGCTAGCAGTAATGACTGCCTAGATCCGTACGGTGATTATTTTTTTTACTTCAGTAATAGTTGGTTATTTGCTACAAATGTTCACATGATCCGTCGGAAAAAAAATGTAAATGGAATGAGTTTTTATCGCAGTAGACTAATGTCTAATGCGATAAAAACTCATACCATTTACATTTTTTTGTAAATATGCATGTCTTGGTAATTTCCCACATTAGTGGGAAATTACCAAGACATGCATATTTACCACAACCTAATACTGCTATGTATCATAAGCTATTAACATACTCGTAGGTCTTCAAATGTGAACACAAGGAAGTTTAAAATCGAATTAACTTTCGAGGGGTTTTCCAGCATAACATTTTTATT
This sequence comes from Atethmia centrago, assembly GCA_905333075.3. Classification (NCBI taxonomy): domain Eukaryota; kingdom Metazoa; phylum Arthropoda; class Insecta; order Lepidoptera; family Noctuidae; genus Atethmia; species Atethmia centrago. The sequence continues at coordinate 13,195,609 of HG995374.1, forward strand.
TTCTACAAAGCTTCCTAAAAATTTTGTTTTCGCGTCGCGAAATCCATAATATTCGGCTCATTAAATCTAATTTATACCGAGCACAAAAGCGAACGGAAACACACGATGTGCCTACAACATATTGATTCATCTAATAAGATCACAATACCGGACAAACATTATCAATAAAATTAAAAATAGAAAATAATATATTTCGAAAGCATTGGTTTGCATACAAAAGGGACCTGAGTAATGAAAATATAGAAAAAATTACTTACTATATTAGTAAGCTATCATTTTCAGAAGTATACTTGGAAACAGACGTAAATAAAGCCTTTTCATTATTTCACGATGAACTTTGTCTATTCTATGAAATGTGTTTCCCATTGATTAAAATTAAGATGAACTCTAACTCTCTTAACCAAAAATGGGTAACTAAAGGTCTAAAAAAGTCATTTATAGTGAAGAGAAAACTACAAGGTATCTATTATAAAAATAAAACTACCTATAATAAACAACAATTTAGAGAATATAGCAAGTGACTAAGGCAATGTGTAAATACGATTCAAAGGGATAATAACGTAAAATACATAGAGAAAGCAAACGACAAATGTAAAGCTACATGGAAAATAATAAATGATAAACTTAAACAGAACAATGCTAGTAATGAAATTAAAGAAATTTTGGATGGGGAAAATATATTAAAAGAAGGTTATGATATAGCAACATACTTTAACAATTACTTTATTAACATTACTAAAAAGGGACACGCCCAAAATCCTAAAAATAAACATGTTTGCAATAAAACGGTTGTGAACTCAATTTATCTAGAACCAGCTGGTATGGAAATATTTATGACAGCTATGAAATTACGAAATACCAACTCAGTGGGATATGATAGCATTAGTACTAATATGATCAAACAAAATTTATTAACTTTAACAAAACCCTTGACTTGAAAAACTGACGGAGAATATACCCTTCTCCAAAGATAAGTTAATTATGTAAAATTAACTTATCTTTGGAGAAGGGTATATTCCCCGTCAGTTTAAAATTTTCGGTTGTAAAACCCCTTCACAAAAAAGGACCTAGATCGGAGGCAAATAATTATAGACCAATTACTTTGGTTCCCATACTTTCAAAAATATTTGAGAAAGTAATGAGTAGCAGGATTATAAATTTCTTAGAGAAACATGATGTATTATGTAGTCAACAGAACGGTTTCATTAAGCAAAAATCTACAACTTTGGCGTGTTTTAAATTAGTAAAAGAAATTATGGATGCTATCAATAAAAAAGAAATACCATTAGCAGTATTTTTGGATATGAGTAAGGCGTTTGATATGGTATCTCATTTTCATGAGATACCTTATTGCGTAAACTTGAGCAATATGGCATACGAGGCATTGCTTATAGGTGGTTCGAAAGCTACTTAACAGGCCGACAACAGAGCACGGAGATTAAACAAATGTGTCTCGAAACTAACACCTAGAAAACCTTTAGGTCACCTTACTTAACAAACTATTGTGGTGTACCACAGGGAAGTGTCCTTGGCCCCTTATTGTTTATAATATATATAAACGAACTGCCCAACTCCACGAACCAATATACTATTTTGTTTGCAGATGATACTACCGTGTTGACAAAAGAGAAAACGCTAGATAACAGTAAAATTGTTACCAATAAAGCATTGACAGATTTAATCAGTTGGCTAGACAGGAATAATTTAAAAATAAATACAAATAAAACAAAATTTATAACATTTTCGCCATATAATAACCACAAAAAATTAGGAAATGAAAGTAAATTAAGTTTAAATTACAATAATAATGACATAGAAGAAGTTAATACTATCAAATTTTTAGGAGTAGTAATGGACAGGCATTGCAATTGGAAAGCTCAAGTAGATAATGTATGTAAGAAAATAAATAAATTCGTATTTGCACTTAGGAGGATCAAAAATTCAACAGACATTCAACCAGCCTTATTGGTATACCATAGCCATGTTTGTTCTGTTTTAAGGTATGGAATAACAATATGGGGTAATTCAACAGATGCCCAGAGGGCATTCATAGCCCAAAAAAAAGTGTGTAAGGTCAATTTTCTATCTGAAGTGGACAGACTCCTGTAAACCCGTATTTATTAAGCAAAAGCTGGAGGGTTCCCGTCTTTATATGTATTTGAAACCTGCAAATTTGTAAGAAACAATTACTCGCTTTTTGAAAAGGATGAAAAGGCTATGTCCAAGCGGAAAATAGTACAAAAGCCACTAGTAGTCCCGCGTAATAGACTAAAAGTATGCAACAAAAATTGTTATACCATGGCGGTGAAAATATATAACCACTTAGCCCAAGAATTTAGAAATGCTTCAGATTTAGAATTTAATAGAAAGCTATATAGTTGGTTGTGTGATAGATGTTTTTATTCCACCAATGAATATTTTGAATATAAAATGTAAAACTTATGTATTATAATTATTATGACATCCACATATTTATTATTGACATTACTTAAATAATATTGAAACATTATCATTATTCTTGCTATTTTTTATTCACTTGACATCATTATTATTGATCGCTATTTATCAATTTTAATTATTATTTTAAATGGATAGAATTGTATTTAATTTGAATCTTCTTAATTGCATTGTAATCTAAACTTAAATTATGACATTATTATTAGTATTTTTATGTTATTGCTAATAATTATTAAATGTGTACCTACTGCATGCTTATGTAAAACCTAAATATTTGCACGGCTGGAATGCCGAATATAGTGAAACCCATAGATCCTAAGAACTTATTTTAGCTACCTATATTCTTGCAAATAAATATATGACATTATATATGCTTTTCCTCTACCCAACAGGTGTCACCTGTTGGGTAGAGGAAAAGCAAATTCTTATTCGTTGTTTTCCAATTACAACTGATTACACATTTTATTATATCCTCGTTTTAAAATGTTTAGCATGTAACTTTACTTTTCCCCGTTAACTATGCTGAAAAGTTCAGTAAATGTGATCTTTAGTTACTGCTAATCGAATATAAACACATGATACCTTCATTTGCACACCGTGGCGAACTGTTTGCTTATTCTTTTAGTACAATTTTAATATACTTTATAAATAATTGTTCAGAAGAGCTTGCACATTAAATAGAAAAAAGTTTTTTTTTTTACTGTGATTGACGTGCCTAATATCTAATACGTCATTACATTTACATACATTTAAGTATAATCACACATTTTTGTTCCTCATTCGTTCCTAATTAAACAGCTAGTAGGTGTCAACTTCTCGAACAAAATGTTTATAGAAAAACCGCGTTCCTTGAAGATTAAATATTTGAACAGCCATTAAATGATAAGTATGCTTAACACGCACAAGGAGTGTTTATTCGTCTGTTAAATCCATAACTAGGATTTCTCTAGAACTACAGAATGTCTATTGGTCGTATGTAATTTGTGCCGTAAAGGTACTTATTTTTGTTGATCGTCACGTTGTGTGTTCAAACAAAATCGAGTAAATGTGTAGGTAACAAGATATGCTGTGATCACAAGATCACTAAGATCTTGTGATCACAGCATATCGCGCAACAATAACGATCCTCAAAAATCGAGCATTTCCGTAGGCATCTTTGTGTAAGTGAACCTTTTTACACTGTACCAGTGTACCGCTGCCAACCGGTCACCATTTGTCTTCTAAAAAACGAAACTATAGTATTCATATTACCAGTATAACAGTTATTTAAAAATACTTTCTTTATAAATAATATCAAAGTTGATGGAGTCATATTCGTTTTCGATTATAGTATACTACACATTTCCGTTAAAAAAATTAAATCGATTTTCTTTTTTCAAATATTTACGAAGATAAGAAAAATTTATTGAAATAACTTATCACCACGTTTAGGTTATGGTCCAGGAAAGCTGGATTTAACGTCTGGACAAAATATTAGAAAATCAGTCAAAAAGTTTCTACTGCCATAAACTTAGCTTTCAGTGTAATAAGATGCAACAATACCTATTTATAAACTACTGATAATCTGATTCTAGTCTTAAATATTGATCCAGTACCAAATAAGTATATTATCTGTTTCAGCACCTATCCTATAAAACTTCATGTCTATGTTTATTTCTTCACAGGTGGCCACTCAACTTTCTTCGGAATGTTAAATACCTTCGTACACATCGTTATGTACTCATACTACTTGCTGGCTGCCCTTGGCCCTAAGGTCCAGAGGTACCTCTGGTGGAAGAAATACCTTACAGCGCTACAAATGGTAAGTTTTATTTCGGAATAAAACTATTTGGTATCACTCACAAATGCTAAAGTTTCGACACGTCAGGGAAAGAGTACTTACAAACCAGGTTCAAGATATTGTAGGAATAGTGGGTCATGGCTAAACTGACCATTTATTTTTTAACTCAAAACGCATGCCCCGTTTTGAGTTAAAAAGTAAATGGTCAGGTTTATATACGTCAGTTAGCAGGTTAACATTAAAAATAAACACTTTTTTTAATATTCTATGTTTAAAAAAGTGTAACTTAATGCAATGAATGTTCATTATGATTATATTCAGATTAATCATAATGTTTTTTATTACAACAAATTGTGAAAAAGCAAATCAATCACCGGTTTACCAGCTTAATAAAAATAATAAAGCAAAGTTCCTCTGACAGTAATTATTATATGCAACATATATTTTTTAAATTATATTTCTGGAGCTGTGTCCGGGGACAACGGAACAGGTGACCAAAAAAGGACAGTTCCGTTCAAAAGGGGACGTACTCGTATAGTCGCTTTAGTCATCGCACTGACTTGTTATACAAGCCAAAAACTGCAGTAGTTTAAATTGAGTTTTAAAGTATTCAAACACAAATCCAAATGATTTATTCAAACATAATTCTATCTTTGTTATTGCAATTTCATTGGAATTTGTAAAATTTGTATTTATTTATTCATAAGGCAACTACAACAGGCAACAATCACAGTATATCAGTAGTATCACATTGTTGGTTTCGACCTGACTATCACCCAAAGCGTAAGCGGACAACATGACTAGCAACAACAATAATAATGATGACAACTAGAGTAAGCTAAGTTTACAAAATTACAGCTACAAGGTCTGTACGTCTGCTCTACATGCATGAATGTGTAGGAGACCAAACACGCCAGGTAAAAAGCATAATTGCCACAAAGTTATATTATTGAAAGAAAACAGTAAAAGAAAAAAATATTTCTCACCATTAAAAAAAATATTAGTAGGTACATGAAATTTATTACAGTTGCTTTTTCCTATGGTGGATATAATGAGGTGCATAGAATATTGACCCTACCCCCTGAACTAGGCAGGAACCTGTATCTCAGAGGATAGTATTTGAAGCGTTACAAAATTAAAAGGAAAGAGTACATACGAGTACATGTCATTTTGAAGCAGCGGCACGAGAATCGAAGAAGTCGGTACTGTTATTGTCTTTTGAAATTACATTATAAAGTCGAACATTGTAACGATAGGGTTGTAATATGAGATGTTATTTGCAGAAACCAGAAGTGCAATAGTTTTCGGCATTCGGGTGTAAATAGTATTGATGTTTATTTCAATCTGAATTCGGAAATTAAGTAAGAGGCAGATCCTCCTTGACATTATAATTATATGTTTATAACCAACTTACATAAATTAGGTAATACCAAATAAATGTTGATTTATAAATTATAATACAATTTTTACAAGTCGGCGATGGTCGAATAGTCTTAGGTATGATATCATGTTGTGCTCCAATGTCAATGTTTTGCAATCAGTTAAAATGAGCGAGCGCCTATCCTTGAACGTCGCTATCGGCACGGATGGTCCATTACACGAAGTCACACGTTCCAAGCAGTTCTAATGAATAGGACATAAACATCACCCTTCTCTTCCTGTTGGTGACGTAGGATACTGCTAACGGAATCTGATTAGAGGATTAGCAGCCTTTTCTAAGTGATACAATGGACATACTGCGTTTACAGTAGCCCTAAGAAATAATTACAATAGGCGTTATACCATAAGCGCTCATTAAAGAGGCCATACTTGCTAGTTGGACAGAACTTGACGCTTAGAAGGATTATATTATGCATGCACATAAGATTAGGTGGCATACCATTTTTACAGCTAGTCTACTGAATAGTATGTAATGTGAGGTAATATGTCCACAGGTTCAGTTCGTGCTGGTGTTCCTGCACGCGTTCCAGCTGTTGTTCATCGACTGCGACTACCCGCGCGCCTTCGTCTGGTGGATCGGCATGCACGCCGTGCTCTTCTACCATCTGTTTTCAGATTTCTACAAACAGGCCTACCGCAAGCAAGCCGCCAGAGTAAGTTTACACTTGCATCATCCCAAATTATTTTGGTTTTAATGCAGCAGATTGCCAAAATATGATAACTGAAAGCTAAATCATCTCAACCACTCGTTCTTATACCATTTAGCCAAAATAAATACAAGATTTTTAAAATCGTATCTATTCTAAACCGAGTAGTTTAGTAAGCCTTTGTAACAAAGTGTACTTTATCGTTCTAAACAAGTAAAACAACTACACATTACATTTTCTCAATCAATTAACACGTCTTATGTTTCACAATGATTAATAAATTCTTAACGGCAGCCTATAAAATCAATTTACATAATGCTCCCATCAACTCTAATGCATTGACTGTAATGAATTCTTTACTTGCAGAGAGAAAAAGCCAAAGTGAAGGTGGAGCCGGAGGCCTTGAAGGAGGCGAAAGACTCCGAGATGAAAGAATCGGAGACGAAAGACAGGATGCTACCGCTGCTGAACGGGTTCGGGAACGGATCCGCGCTCGGCGATGTTCGGCAAAGGATGGCAGGCGCCGTCGCCTCGCAGTGATCATCACCTACTCCTTACCCTTAGAATGAAGAATCTCATCGCGCCGAGTGAATACACTATGTGTACTCACATAAATTCCTTTAATTACGGAGTACAGTCTAACCTTGTTACGGGTGACGCGTCAATTCTGCCACAAAGCCCTTATAAATTGCAGTTGGCACGAAACGTACATTATATCGATCATAAATTACTTGTCATTATTGATACTTACTATCTGTGAGTCAGTTATTATGCGCGATATACACTATCGTGTCATTCATAATAATTGTTAGTATCATCCGAGAGGATTAGGAGTATCAATAAATTGGTTATGGTACAAAACGGGAAGCACAAAAATTGCCCGCACGCAGTCGCGGTACTCGAAGAGACTATAAGCTCAATTATTTTTAAGTTAATTGTATGCGTAGCTTAGTAGTGATAGTAGTTTTAATTTATTCAAACCGAATACTGTTAGTCCGAAGGATTCTTAACAATAATGATTCTTGACTATTTATTCGGGCGTGGATATGGTAGTACTTAGGTCCTATCTCCACGGGCGAGGAAATCGCGGCGATAGTCTCGTCGTGCCATCAAATTCTATAGAAACTCCTATGAATCAATCTCTACACGGCGATATATCATCGCGGCGATAATTTAAAAGCACAGCGTGACTATCGCCGCTATTGTCTCGTCCGTGGAGATGGCGCCAAAGATAGACCCAGTATTTTCATCCTTAAAATATTATTAGGACTTTTATATGCAAGTATCGCTCGTTGCCAATATAAGCAATACAGCTAACCTATTTTATATTTGAGATTTCGTATAAATCGATTGAGTACACAAGTTCAAGAACACAGCGAACTAACAACTGCTAAGTTCCCGGTGTCGCCCTCAGGCGTCGCGTCGGTTTTCCGACGCCTGAGGGCGACACCGGTAGCATAGACGTTAATAGATAAATGCGCTGATGGTACTTTTCCTTAGGTTACGCCATAAAACTAGTAGTTATAAGAACTGAGACGCATTAGAGCGATCTGCCATAGTGTTAATGAGTTAATATCTAACTTCTCTCACTCTATCTAACTTTGTAACGAGTGTATCGATACAAAGAGATTGCAAACAAGGAGAATATTTAGATGAGCATGTGAACTATATAGCATTGATGAAAATCGTTATGAATTCGATTTTCTCTCTATAAAACTAGATAGCAGTTCTCTGAGTTTAATTTGTAACTCAACAAACAAGTAGGATTTTATAGAAGCTCTATTTTTAAAGTCAAAAGAAAATCTTAGTAAAAATGTGGGTAAGCAAATGTAAAGCAATGCAATCAATGCAATAGTTTCAGGTCTAGAGTTGAGTTTTATTCAACTACACTGAGGCATACATAATTATATCAGAATTATATCAATGTCGATATAATTATTGTTATGTTAATTGATGCTATAAGGAAGATTACTACACAAATGTTCATTGTTTGCGAAGTAGCCTGACTACATTGTGAAATAGAAATGTGTCTACGGCGCAAGTAACTTCATAAAAAAATTAGTAATTAATTATTTTTTTTATGAAGCTACTTGCGCCGATCGCCAGGAAACGTTTAGAAAATTATGGATTAAACGAAGTCTGTTTTATATGTTTTCTTGCAAAGTACAACCGCCCTTGTTGATTGTACAACAAAACCAAGAACGTTCAATTTTATATAGATTTTCCAGCCTTCTTGTTTCTACACAAAATATCGTAAATGTCTGTCAAATAAATATTCGACTCTATTAAAGTTTCAAGTCATTTGACCATTAAGGCTCCTACATACTGGCGCGACTTGTCGCGCGACGCGACGCTACACAAAGACACCGCGTGTAGCGCTACAAGCGGTGCCTTTGTGTCGCGACGCGTCGCGCGACAAGTCGCGCCAGTATGTAGGAGCCTTTACGTTTGAAGATTTTCTTTCAAGTTTCAGTTATTGTGAAGTATTCAGGAATCAAGGCACATTATGTATTTATATATAGGTACTTAACAACGACATTCTGTAAATATGCTGAAGGGATCATTTATACTTTGTGATACTTAAGTTAATAAAAAAGAATTTAATATATTAGCTTGTTTTTTTTACTTTACCCACCAATTTTTACCCGACTGCCCCAGAAGGAGGATAATGTTTTTCGAGAGTATGTATGTATGTGTCTAACTCTTTGGCACGCTCTGTAGCCTAAACGGCTTTATGGATAAAAAATAAGAGGTGGAGATTCGTCTTCATTGTGGGAGTGACATAGGCTATATAATATTTATATATTGCATCTGCAAATACAAAAAAAAGGGAGGGGAAGGTTTTTTTTTAATCAATTATAACAATATTGATATCAAATCAAAGCTAGTAATGAGTAAATTCCGTATACATATATATCTTAATAAAACTAAAAAGCATGAAATAAAACAAATTATTAAAAAAAAACCCGACTGCAAAAACACATAACTGAAACGAGAAAAACAAGCATTATAATAATTTAATAATAATATAATTTTGGTATCGCAGGCGGGGAGAAACCAATAAACTGAAATAAGGTGTAACTTTTGTTTGTCCCGCCTGCGATACCAAAATTCTAGACTTTAAATAGGTGACAGCCGCACGGGTCGATCGAAGGTTCAGATTCAGATTGTGGTTGATAGCGTGTGTGCAGAATGATATACCTGTTAAACCCCGCGCGACACCGATTCGGTGTCAAACAATAGAAAATCAATTGTGTCTCATTTGCCGTCCTTGACCAATTAATATTTTATATTATCATTCTGCAAACACTATCAATCACAATCTGAATGATTTTGAAGTATAGGTATTGCTAATCCATTGCTTCATATGTTCGAAAAATTTGTTGATTTTGCAAATAAAATTGTGTTCCACGCGCGCCTCAACAAGATGTCGTCAGCACAAGTGTAGGTGAAGTTCAAAAAGGTTACCGAGGCCCCTGATAACACAAGCAACGGAACGAATATGGGTGGGTTTTAGTCAGTAAGAGTCTGATACACCCTCCCGCTCCGCCCAGAGCGGGAGAAGTTATTTGATAATTTCCCACCCAAAAAAGAAAAAGACCTCGCACTAAATGTAACTGAATATCTACGTATAGGTATCAACTATTACAACTCCCTATGATAGGTTCTGTGGTTTTCTCATAACCATCTAAATTCTAAATGGTCTCAACCTAAATTTTAATCATGTTATCATCGAATTGACGACATTTTTTTTTGCTTTTGCGTGCACACGCGGCTTTTGCCACATATGGGCTGTATGGGGTTTTGATAATTAATTATGTTTTTCCTTGTTCCTATAGATACATAACTATGAAGAGATCAAACACTTGGAAGATGAATCAAGTATATTGTAGCGGATTTTCCCCAAGTGACTCGCCCTTTTCGAAACGCCGATCATTTCCAATCAATAGTGTCATAGGTACATATTAAGCATGTACCTACATGTGATGTATATTAAAAAACTTCTACCTATTATGAAGGTATAATTAAATTTAAAATAAAAATATTTTATTTCAGATATCACGAACAACGACACATATACTTATAAACACATCAAAAAAGTCTAAGCAACACGCATGATTTACAGAAACTGCATGTTTTATTAATTGATACTTTATTTTTTTCTTAACGAACTAGATTGGTATACAATCTTTTCGTTCTCGGAAATATACTGGCTGATTTAAAAAATATTAACATTTCGATTGTGCTTCCTTTTAATTAAAATAAAAGCTAATTCTTTTTTCCCGATTTCATATTGTTTTCGTTGCTTGATAAAGGTGAACGGCAGATTTCGTACAACTTACTTTTTTTGTTGTTTTGTTATAGAATTTGTACCAGATATTAAGGCAAAAATTTTCATGTAAGTGTACTATTTTTAGAAGTTCGGATTAATTAATAATATTTAAAAAAGATTTTAATAAATACACGTAATTTAGTCGTATACTAAACGCAGTTATGTTGGTATTTAAGCTATGCTCGCCATGAGGGTATTACTCGACCTGCCGTTCTTAGATGAAGTAATTTACGAATTAATTAATTATAAATAAAATAAATGTACTTAAAAAAAACTATTAACTGTATTGTTACCTACACTCAAAACCCCATCAGGACTTCATCATTATCAAAAGTACAGTCAGCTGCTGGACATAGGTATCTCCTAATGCACTCCGCTGAGTAAGTACGATCCTCATTTCAATTTACCTACTTGATAGTAAGTAAAACACTACAAAAATAGCGACAAGCAATCTAGAACATATACTTTATTACCGAAACAATGTTTAAGTGCCTATAAGTAACAATGTACAGTGGTACACTAGTAAATAACCTTAAAAAATAAAACTGGTTATAACTTTTACGCCCCAAGTTCTAAAAATCCAAGAATTAAAAAAAGGCTTGTCTATCGTATTAACTACCAATTAAAACAAAAAATATCCCAAAACACGAAATTTTATTAGCTGTACGAAAGTCCCATACAAGCCTGACGTTCGCCTTTGGTATTTATCTCACTTTTATCATTTTAAGATATAGGGTTTTTGAAAAAAATTGAGTGGTGAGTAATTTTTTTATCTCATGGAGCGACGCCATTTGACTGCTGAAATGCAGAGAGCTGTAGGAATGCTACAAGCGGGAAGAAATCAGACCTTGGTATCTCGGCATTTATGGTGTCAATAGGAGCGTGATTTGTCGTCTTTGGCATCGTTATGTTAATACAGGGGATTCTGCTGAGCAGCACCCAGGACGTGGAAGGAATACAACTGCTCGACAGGACCGATACATACAACTCACTGCAAGACGTCAACCGTCCGGGAGATGGTTTAAAGTTACAATTCTCAAGCGGTGTTGTTCATTGCTTCATATGTTCGAAAAATTTGTTGATTTTGCAAATAAAATTGTGTTCCACGCGCGCCTCAACAAGATGTCGTCAGCACAAGTGTAGGTGAAGTTCAAAAAGGTTACCGAGGCCCCTGATAACACAAGCAACGGAACGAATATGGGTGGGTTTTAGTCAGTAAGAGTCTGATACACCCTCCCGCTCCGCCCAGAGCGGGAGAAGTTATTTGATAATTTCCCACCCAAAAAAGAAAAAGACCTCGCACTAAATGTAACTGAATATCTACGTATAGGTATCAACTATTACAACTCCCTATGATAGGTTCTGTGGTTTTCTCATAACCATCTAAATTCTAAATGGTCTCAACCTAAATTTTAATCATGTTATCATCGAATTGACGACATTTTTTTTTGCTTTTGCGTGCACACGCGGCTTTTGCCACATATGGGCTGTATGGGGTTTTGATAATTAATTATGTTTTTCCTTGTTCCTATAGATACATAACTATGAAGAGATCAAACACTTGGAAGATGAATCAAGTATATTGTAGCGGATTTTCCCCAAGTGACTCGCCCTTTTCGAAACGCCGATCATTTCCAATCAATAGTGTCATAGGTACATATTAAGCATGTACCTACATGTGATGTATATTAAAAAACTTCTACCTATTATGAAGGTATAATTAAATTTAAAATAAAAATATTTTATTTCAGATATCACGAACAACGACACATATACTTATAAACACATCAAAAAAGTCTAAGCAACACGCATGATTTACAGAAACTGCATGTTTTATTAATTGATACTTTATTTTTTTCTTAACAAACTAGATTGGTATACAATCTTTTCGTTCTCGGAAATATACTGGCTGATTTAAAAAATATTAACATTTCGATTGTGCTTCCTTTTAATTAAAATAAAAGCTAATTCTTATTTCCCGATTTCATATTGTTTTCGTTGCTTGATAAAGGTGAACGGCAGATTTCGTACAGCTTACTTTTTTTGTTGTTTTGTTATAGAATTTGTACCAGATATTAAGGCAAAAATTTTCATGTAAGTGTACTATTTTTAGAAGTTCGGATTAATTAATAATATTTAAAAAAGATTTTAATAAATACACGTAATTTAGTCGTATACTAAACGCAGTTATGTTGGTATTTAAGCTATGCTCGCCATGAGGGTATTACTCGACCTGCCCCCTTCTTAGATGAAGTAATTTACGAATTAATTAATTATAAATAAAATAAATGTATTTAAAAAAAACTATTAACTGTATTGTTTTATTTACCTACACTCAAAACCCCATCAGGACTTCATCATTATCAAGAGTACAGTCAGCTGCTGGACATAGGTATCTCCTAATGCACTCCGCTGAGTAAGTACGATCCTCATTTCAATTTACCTACTTGATAGTAAGTAAAACACTACAAAAATAGCGACAAGCAATCTAGAACATATACTTTATTACCGAAACAATGTTTAAGTGCCTATAAGTAACAATCTACAGTGGTACACTAGTAAATAACCTTAAAAAATAAAACTGGTTATAACTTTTACGCCCCAAGTTCTAAAAATCCAAGAATTAAAAAAAGGCTTGTCTATCGTATTAACTACCAATTCAAACAAAAAATATCCCAAAACACGAAATTTTATTAGCTGTACGAAAGTCCCATACAAGCCTGACGTTCGCCTTTGGTATTTATCTCACTTTTATCATTTTAAGATATAGGGTTTTTGAAAAAAATTGAGTGGTGAGTAATTTTTTTATCTCATGGAGCGACGCCATTTGACTGCTGAAATGCAGAGAGCTGTAGGAATGCTACAAGCGGGAAGAAATCAGACCTTGGTATCTCGGCATTTATGGTGTCAATAGGAGCGTGATTTGTCGTCTTTGGCATCGTTATGTTAATACAGGGGATTCTGCTGAGCAGCACCCAGGACGTGGAAGGAATACAACTGCTCGACAGGACCGATACATACAACTCACTGCAAGACGTCAACCGTCCGGGAGATGGTTTAAAGTTACAATTCTCAAGCGGTGTTGTTGTTAGCAACCAGATCGTGCTCGTGGGCCGCATCGCTCGTAGGTGCCCACCTATACGCCATGGGAATCGCGCCCGTCGAAACGAATGGTCTAGAGAACACTTGACATGGACTCAGGAGCAATGGGATAAAATTTTATTTTGCGATGAGTCCCGGTTTGGATTAATGCTCTGATACGAGAAGGGTAAGTGTGTATTGTCGTCTCAGAAATGCTGAACGGCTGAGATGCGTACCGGAAGTGCACCCTTACAGTGGCTCTACAGTGATGGTTTGGGCGGGCATTATAAAGAACAGACGAACTGAGCTCGTTTTTGTAGATGGCAATATGAACGCTGAAAGTTACGTTAAAAATGTCCTCGAGCCTTATGTTCACCCATTTGCACAAAGTCTTGGCTCAGATTTCATGCTGATGCATGACGATGCGCCTTCGCACACAGCTCGGAGGACCAGAGAATATTTGGCAATGGAAAACATCCGGGTATTGCCGTGGCCTGCACAATCACCAGACCTCAATCCCATCGAGCACGCATGGGTCATGCTCCAGAGACATGTTCTAAAGAACCTGGACGGAGTGTCGATAACCCAACAACTGAAAGACTTGTCAAAATTCCATTGGGAGCGATTGCCGCAGGATCAGATAAACAATCTTATAAATTTAATGAAAAATCGTTGCCGACAAGTTTTAAATTACAAAATAATTTATAAAAATGTCGTTTTTAAAACACGAAAAGTTTAATTTCGTTTTAACGTTATTTTTACACGACTGCCCGAAAAAAGGAGTGTTATGTTTTCAGAGTTCATGTATGTTTGTGAGTTTCTTTATTCCGCTATTACTTATATACGGCTAAACCGATATCAATGTATGTGGTATCGTTAGAAGCATTGCGTTATCCCGGGTAACACAGGCTGGTGAACATTTTAAAAAATATAATGGCTATGGTTCATGACAAAAAAACCTTTCATTTTTTTCATATACGTATACCGATTTTTGTTATGTACTAAGCAAGCCCTAAAGGGGCTTGCTTAGTACATAACAAAAATATAAAACAGACAAGGACTAAATCGCCTCTTGAGATTAATCATAATTAAAAAACTAAAACAAAAATAGTTTGACGTTATTATTTGAATTTTATTTATGCAATGACATGAATATTTACTCTGTGTAGTATTATATTGTTTTAATTATTGTAAATGTGAAGACTATGTGGGTCATTTTTTAATTTTGTTTAATTCTCAGTTACTTTTTAACATGGTCTGGCAGTTTGAGTATTCTTTGCGGCCTAGCCAAATGTCCTTTCTTTGGTATTGTTCGTTGAATCGTTTCGCTCCTTTAGTTCTGAGTTGAGCTGCACAACTACTCGTACTGACAAATGCGTGCACTGACTGGACAGGTCCACTCAATCTGTGTGGTTCTTTCATCAAAAGACCATTTCTGACACCAATCGACGTGGTCTTCACATGATCTGACCAAGATTATGTCTGGACTTTAAAAGAGACTGTGACCTCTGAGTTTGTTATGGCCTTTCTTCTCGGAGTAATCAGATAGGAAACGCCGACCTCATTTAGTTTAAAATAATATGTTTGACGTGTAAAAGTGTTTGTAAAAACCTACTTACAGAAATAAAATCATTTATCATTTATAAATCATTTATAATTTATCACTTTCGTGTGACTTGTGCGTTTGCAAAAATATAGTTTTATCACTAAAAGGTATGAAATAAATAATTAATAAATTAAAAAACACGCCTGCCTTGTCAAAAAGTGAATAACAAAAATTGAACTAAAAATTAATTAATAAACCGTTTTCCACTTTTGGGCATATATTTGTTAGCTTGTTTTTTATTTTTTACAGTTTACAGTAGGTACACATATTGTTAATTATTGTGATTAAATGAACAATTGAATGAAGGATTTTGTTACCTTAGTCACTAATGCATCAAAAATGCTTACTTATTATTTATAAAAGAAATATAAATATATTACAATGGTAAAACTCGTTCAAAAGTTCAAAACCGTACATGTTACTTAGACTTTATTGACGTGGGTAAATTACAAACATGGCAAATAATACATAATA
Source organism: Atethmia centrago (assembly GCA_905333075.3). NCBI lineage: Eukaryota > Metazoa > Arthropoda > Insecta > Lepidoptera > Noctuidae > Atethmia > Atethmia centrago. Next base: position 13,211,427 of record HG995374.1, read on the forward strand.
ATAAAACTTAGATGACTGACTTAACAAAAGCGGGTATGAGATCCTACCTGTTACAATCTTCAAGATTTCGTTGCGGCTGCTACGCATTCTGCAGATCAGGGATACCGTCCTATTGCGAATAATGACATGAAAGCCAGCACTGCGAAACAGCGAGAACATCCCCGATGCACTACAGAAACGTGGTAGCCCCAACATCATCCCGAACTTATTATTATACTGGATGCCCAGGGCATCCGGCGATCTTTTGGTGTCACAGACTTCCAGTGTAAAAGCTTCGAAAATACGCCGAAAAAGCGTGTTCTTAACTTCTTCAGAGCAACGGGAGAATCTGCGGGCCAGCATTTTACCTCTGACCACTAGAGCCCTGCGCTCCCTCTCAATGTCTACATCGCCCTCAAGGCCGTCAGTAAGGAAATGTCCCAAATATTTAAACTTCACGACACGATTTACAAGCCATTTCAGGCTCCTACATACTGGCGCGACAAGTCGCGCCAGTATGTAGGAGCCTTTAGGGTAATATCGTGAGAATGATCAGTACATCTACCGGCGGCCATGTATTCACTCTTCTGTTTATTGTATAAAAGGCCATGTACACACGGCTACACATCAAGCTATACATTTCCAGTTAACGCGGATCTCGCACTGTACAGATATCCTATACAATGCGAGATCAGCTTATACTAGAAATGCTTTAAACAACACAGGCGGTCACACTTTGTATTGAATTACAAAATAATTTATAAAAATGTCGTTTTTAAAACACGAAAAGTTTAATTTCGTTTTAACGTTATTTTTACACGACTGCCCAAAAAAAGGAGTGTTATGTTTTCAGAGTTCATGTATGTTTGTGAGTTTCTTTATTCCGCTATTACTTATATACGGCTAAACCGATATCAATGTATGTGGTATCGTTAGAAGCATTGCGTTATCCCGGGTAACACAGGCTGGTGAACATTTTAAAAAATATAATGGCTATGGTTCATGACAAAAAAACCTTTCATTTTTTTCATATACGTATACCGATTTTTGTTATGTACTAAGCAAGCCCTAAAGGGGCTTGCTTAGTACATAACAAAAATATAAAACAGACAAGGACTAAATCGCCTCTTGAGATTAATCATAATTAAAAAACTAAAACAAAAATAGTTTGACGTTATTATTTGAATTTTATTTATGCAATGACATGAATATTTACTCTGTGTAGTATTATATTGTTTTAATTATTGTAAATGTGAAGACTATGTGGGTCATTTTTTAATTTTGTTTAATTCTCAGTTAAATAAATAAATATAAATATATTACAATGGTAAAACTCGTTCAAAAGTTCAAAACCGTACATGTTACTTAGACTTTATTGACGTAGGTAAATTACAAACATGGCAAATAATACATAATAATAAAACTTAGATGACTGACTTAACAAAAGCGGGTATGAGATCCTACCTGTTACAATCTTCAAGATTTCGTTGCGGCTGCTACGCATTCTGCAGATCAGGGATACCGTCCTATTGCGAATAATGACATGAAAGCCAGCACTGCGAAACAGCGAGAACATCCCCGATGCACTACAGAAACGTGGTAGCCCCAACATCATCCCGAACTTATTATTATACTGGATGCCCAGGGCATCCGGCGATCTTTTGGTGTCACAGACTTCCAGTGTAAAAGCTTCGAAAATACGCCGAAAAAGCGTGTTCTTAACTTCTTCAGAGCAACGGGAGAATCTGCGGGCCAGCATTTTACCTCTGACCACTAGAGCCCTGCGCTCCCTCTCAATGTCTACATCGCCCTCAAGGCCGTCAGTAAGGAAATGTCCCAAATATTTAAACTTCACGACACGATTTACAAGCCATTTCAGGCTCCTACATACTGGCGCGACAAGTCGCGCCAGTATGTAGGAGCCTTTAGGGTAATATCGTGAGAATGATCAGTACATCTACCGGCGGCCATGTATTCACTCTTCTGTTTATTGTATAAAAGGCCATGTACACACGGCTACACATCAAGCTATACATTTCCAGTTAACGCGGATCTCGCACTGTACAGATATCCTATACAATGCGAGATCAGCTTATACTAGAAATGCATAGCTTGATGTGTAGCCATGTGTACCTACATCTGCATAGGTCTCACACACTTTTAATAACTCTCCGAGACCCCCGCCGTCGGCCCAGCACGCAGTACGCTTACCAGTAACGCGGACGATTTGGTGCTGCTGGGCCGCAGCACCAAATCGTCCGCGTTACTGATGTTGTTGATACAAATGCCATCTATCGAGCAACTGACGCGCTTGCTACTGAGCTCTACGATGAGGTATTTTACATACAGGTTGAAGAGCTTGCGAGATTTAAATCCTGGGATGTCCTACCCCGCTCTCCAATCTGTACGCATTAGAGAATGTATTAGCCCACCTCACAAAATTGGTTTGGTTTCCATACCAATATTACAATAAGTTAAGCACAGCCACCGGTACACCCCTATCCATCAACTTTCTCCAAAGCACATCGTACGACACGATATCAAATGCCTTGGAGAGGTCAAGGAAACAGGCATATACCAGTGTCCTACGTCGGCATAGTAATGGAGAGTATGCTCGAGACTGTGGCGGTATCTACATCGCCACATGAGAACTACGCTACACACTGACGTCACGCAAAATCCCGCATCGCGCAAGCAGAGTTTACCGCGCAATTAGTATAGGTATATACAACATCGACCGTTGGGCAGTTGCCCACCAGACACGACACCTGTCTGGTCGGAGGATCTTTCCTTTTCTATGGAGGATGAGTGAACTTTACACCCTGTTCCTCATGCATCTGTAACACTTAGTATTGCGCTTTCAGCAGAAAAAATCACGTCTCCTGGAGTGCTACTAAATCACACATTTCAAAGAAGTCTCATATACTGTCAATAGATCGCTTGGCCAACTTACAATTAAAGCTAATCAAATTAAAGTATTTATTACCGTTTAAATTTATATCCATACAGGCAATCTTAATTAACTTGCATCATGCTTCGGTTTTGTATTGTACATAGAATGCACTAAGCCAAAACTTATCATTTAAAAGTAACTCTAAACTACACATAGAAACATACACTTTTTAAGCGTTGTACTTCTTAGTTTGCTTCATGTTTATATTTTTTAGGGATACAGTATCGTTTGTTTTATCTCCAATAATATCATTTTCAGTATTTTCTTAACTAACCTTTGAAATGAATTGCGGAACTTTTACATCGGCTACTCTAAATTTACCGTACCGTATATTAGTATGAATGTAAATATTAGAGTTCAAGCAAGAGGCACCTATAATTAAAATTAATGAGAGACTTTGCCTAGCAGTCCCAATATTTATTTACATCAAACGTCAAAGTTAAATAGCTAAAAAGTCCTGTGAGGAAACGGTTACTTTGCCGTTGGAAAACATATTTGCCTTTTCAATGAAGTATAAAAAAATTCACTGTACCATCATATGTTCATTTTCATTTATTGAAACAGTAGCTATATACTTAAAATTACTCACATATTTATTCTAAAAACTCATTCCCTTCGTGTATCACATAGGGTTAATAAAATAGTTATTGAAAGCAAGAATCCTAGGTCTGGCCCTTGGGGCAGTGCATAACTTATTGGGAGACTCACGCCTTCTTCCCATGGGGGTAGGCAGGAACTATAGAACGCCACCTGCTACGTTCCTTACATACTCCTTTTGCTTCGTTTACGTTCATACATCTGGTCATACACGCACGCCGGTTGCGAGTACTACGCACCTGACTTTTTTAAAGAACATCACCAATGAGGTTACTGTATGTCTTTCTGGGGCGCCCCCTCCCGGCATTTCCACTGAAATCTGCATTGTAAATACCTTTTGTTAGTCGCCTTTCATGCATCCTCTCAACATAACCAAACCATCTAAGCATACTCTTTTCAATTTTTGTTACTACATCTTCCTTTAAACCGCACCGTTGCCTTCGGGACTAACTTTTGGGTATTGGGAGAAAGATGGAATATTACATTTTAAAAGTGTAGGTCAAGCCGGAAAAATAGACATTCACATTAAAATTGAATAGTTTGTACAAACCAAGTTAAAGAACTGAACCTCAATAAATTTAAATAATTTATTAAACAGAAACTCTGTCATAAAGGTCTCTAAAAAGATAAAGATTACTTGGGATTAATTATTAAGCTACTCCAATGAATGTACCCCCAAGCAACAAACTATTTTTATACTGTCTTGGAATATTAATATCGTCATTTATTTTATTGCTTTCCGTGACATGTATGTGAGGACTATGAGGATTATATATGTTTTAATTTATCTTTTTTCAGTTATTTTTGATGATAATGTGGCAGTTTGAGTACTTTATGCGGCCTACCCAAATGTTCTTTCTTTGGTATCGTTCGTCGAATAGTTGAGCTCCTTTAATTCTGGGTTGAGCTGCACATCATCTGCCTAGCCTTTTCCCAACTATGTTGGGGTCGGCTTCCAGCCTAACCGAATGCAGCTGAATACCAGTATTTTACATGGAGCGACTGCCTATCTGACCTCCACAACCCAGTTACACGGCAACACGATACCCCTTGGTAAGACTGGTTGTCAGAATTTCGGGCTTCTGACGACCCGTAACGACTGTCAAAGATCTACAAATGACAGCCGGGACCAACGGCTTAACGTGCTTTCCGAGGCACGAAGGGGTCTTGTTATGTAATGATGGTCACCCATCCGCGGGCCTACCGCGGCAAGCCTGAATTGAACTGCACGGTTACTGACAAATACGTGCACTGACTGGTTAGGTCCGGTTAGGTCAATCTGTGTGGTTATTTCTTAACTCTTTAACGTGTAAAGCCCACTTAGCTGTTATAGTTCATTATATGTACTACTGCCATGATTTTTTTCACATCTCCATAAACAACCATTTAGCTGGTAGGGGAAGAGGGGCACTTGACTCACAAAAATTAGCACTTTAATGCTTAATGTTACGCAAACGGCTCCTTGAATTGAAAATGGAGTTCACAAACCGCGATATTTTTGAACGGCCTATTCAACGATACCCCACACAAAGGCATAGACGAGAAAAAAAATATCATCACCACATTACGTGCAAGTGAGGTACTAAAAAATGTTTTCTCACGACTTTATTTTAGCACTTGGTCGGCGTAATTATTAATTATACCTATGTCAAATTACAGCTTTCTAGTACTAGACGACTCTGAGCTACAGCGGGGACAGACGGACATGGCGAAACTATAAGGGTTCCTTTGTTGTTTTTACTACGGAACCCTAAACCTTTGCGAAATCTTTGCACGCGGCTTATTCCTCACCCATTTTTATCGTGTGCCATTATGTCTTTCTGGAATTCTAATGACTAATAATGATTGTCCGTTCAGAATGATTAACTACTATAATTTATTTTATAATTCCAGTAGTTTTAATTTAATTCATAGATGGCAAACAAAAGACTGCTAGCGACATCTGTATTTTGGACATATGAACATAATGCAATTATTTTCCGTCGTTAAATGAAAATAAGAGAAATGAACTGCTGTTCACTTAACCGGATAGATGATAATTATTTATTTCAACAACTGTTTTCAATTTATTGAGGCAAATGATTACTTTGTTCATACTTCAGCTACTCGATAAGAGATGGCAGTGTTCGCAAAATTACTACTTCGGGCAGGCCTCCCAATCCGAAGAGAAAATCTTCAAATGTTTTCAGCCCGCTTTGTTACCGTGGCTTCGCTGGGCAGTCTACGTTTAATCTGATAGGTGGCGTTACCTTACCTTTTTCGTTCACAGATTTCTGAGCATCTACCTACTCTAAAAGGTACCTACTGTTTCCTATAAATTCTAAGCATATTTTAAGCGTCTTTAGAATAATATGTTGCAAAATGGCGTCGATTTCCTTGTTCACAAACTAAAGTAAATTTAAGTTCAGTGCATCTTTTTCTTTCTATTTCATTAGGAAAAGGACAGAAGATACATTTTAGTTTAGTCCTGTCAAATTAGTCAGCGCTTGACGTAAATTGACGTAATTTTAGTAGGCAAGTTTTTAATCACGTCTAAACTTGTATAGAGTAGTGACAGGCGCTGATTAATTTGACAGGACTAAACTAAAATTTATCTTCTGTCCTTTTCTTAATGAAATAGAAAGAAAAAGATGCACTGAACTTAAATTTAGTTTAGTTTGTGAACAAGGGAATCGGCGCCAATATAGACTTAGTAAGTATTACTCACTTGAGTGCTTCAAAAATATTATATCTCAAGGTTCACCAAGTCAGTTCGTGAACGTTCTCTGTTAAATATGAGAACTCCCTAATGAAAACAATGATTATGGAAGGTGTCATCACGCATGACAGTGATACGTGAAAATCTAGCAGAATTATTAGTAGGAAGGAAGTCTTTTTTTTTTGGGTGGGAAATTACCAAATAACTTGCCTGTTGCCAGGGTCCACGGTATCCCTTTCGGACTTTCCCGCGACATGTAGGAAGTCTATGCTACCTATCCTTGTGACATACGTAATCTATTGACCAGCTTGATAGAAATAGAATATTGTTCGAAGTTTTACCATAACATGCCCCAACGAACCTTGAAGAAGACGTGCTGGTTAGAGATGATGCGGAAGACGGAGTACCAGATGTTCTGATTACGGCAGGACTTAAGATAGGCCCATGTATGTAATATTTAATATCCTGCAACCCTATGAATTTGAATACACAGATAATTTTAGGAAGTAGTTGCTCCTATCATTACTTTTCCATGTTCCTTCTCTCAGTTCTTCAACTTTTATTTTTCAACGGTCATAATTAGCATATAGCATGGGGAAGGGATGTTATACCAAGGGCATACCTAAGTACCTAGTAAGTAGTTTGAAGAACCAAATTGACCTTTGAAATTCAACAACGATTCAAGAATTAAATCTGTGCATGAGCTTTATTGAGTTTTACATTGGGTCGATTCAACTGTTTGACCTTACAATATTTGAGCCCTAAGCACGTGAACCATGTTGGGGGCATTATTAACCGAGGAAGTAGCTTATTGGCTCATAATAATTTAACCAAACTACCATTCCACGCAAAGTTAAGCGAAGAAAGAAAGTAATTAATTCTACCCTTTAAATATATTTTTTTTATAGGTACGCTAACACTTTTCTTGTGGAGAAGCATTTTCGCAGATTTCACCTTTAGCGACTCTTTAAATAGTTGTTTTAATGTAATGCGACTTACCACCGGTATGCAGATAGTCATCTGCGTCACAGCATAGTGTCGAAAGCGTTCTTTTGTTTGTCTGCATATGTGCAGTGCTCGGCTAAACGTCTAAATTGTTCACTGGTTCTCACGTGCTTTGAGAATTGACACAAATTGCACAAGCCATTGTTTATCAAGAAAACTTTATTTACAATGAAATATTTTACAATCTATCCTCATAACTTACTTTCTATTGTATATAGATAATACATACATCTATATCGGCAAAAACCAATGTCAGCAAGTGGGAGTACAACTTCTACTTGCACAAATTCGTAATCGATTGTTTGTAAATTCTTACACAGTAACAAACGACTTAATACCAATAGAAACATCAATAATAATATCACAAATAATTTAGGGTAACTACGGATAAGCCTCTTTAGATATAAATATAACTGGTACTGTTACATTAAATCTGACCAATCTGGGACTGTTCTAATCTTCAAGTTTTATTTACAAAAGTTGTACTTTGATGGTAGTTATTGAGTATTTTTGCTGATCTTAAACAATTTGTCCATTGTCTTGAAGCATAATTACGAATTGACAGTCTTAAAACTATATCCCTGCGTATAAACTAGACGAAATAAGGTACGTCTTAGTGCCAATCAGGTTGTCAAACAAATCCAACATCGCAAGGCTGTTGTTCAATTAGTTATTTGTTCTAAAGAGGCGACTAATTTAATGGCAGTGATTTAACATTTACACAGTAATAATTACGCTCTTGTTTTAGTTCTACCAAATTCTTCTATATGGTCATACTCTGCGAACCCTGGGTCGGAGTCGTAGTAAGCGTAGTCGTAACTGTTGTCTTCTTTGTTGCGGGGAGGGTTCGCGAAGTGCGGGGAACGAGTGGTAGGTCGCGCCGCAGGGGTCGGCGGCGGCGTCGGCGGGCTCGGCGGCACGGGCACACGGCTCGGCGGACGCGGTGGCTGGATCTCTGGCACTCTGGGAGCAATTGTCGTCGTCGGTGCAGCGGGTGCGTCATTAGCAAGTTGAAAGTTCTGATTTATTGTTTGGAAATCAACAGGCCTCGATGTTGTGGTGTAGGTTTGAAAATAATCAAAAGTGCGCTGTGTATTCACTATCTGTGGCTGAGGCGTGGTCGTGTAAGTTGTTTCTGGAGCTCTCGTGGTTGGAGGTGCAGTCGGTGAGGGCGAAGGTCTGAATGGCCTCGGAGCTGAAGTTTGACCGGAAAGTTTAGGAGGAGGTTGTGTTTTTTCATATTTCTTGCGGTCGTCTGGCAGCCTGTTGCCGCTAGCAGCTATATTGAGAGAATGTGCGCCGGCCAGCAGTTCGCGGTCACCGTATAAATCGGGGCGGTACTGTCCATCGTCTTCGCCCTGGGGAGGATGATATTGGCCGTCATCTTCGTCATTGTCTTCAGCAAAGTTTTCAGATTGAGTATTAAAGGCGAGGTTAGTGTTATACGCTACCGTGTTTAAGTTGAGTGGAGGTTCGGGGCGCGAGGTCGAGTAGATCGAAGTGGTCGGAGCGATTGTGGTCGTAGGATTGTTAAAATAAGCTTGTTTCGAGTAAGGAACAAAATTGTTCTTTTCAGGTTCATACGAGACACTATTGAAATTTTTATATGTGGGCGTAGTAGTGGGGAAAGTTCTTGCGGAAACGCTGTAGTCAATAGTTGTTGGAGTGTCTCTGAAATTGTCTCTGTTGTTATTCTCCACTCTTTTGTTGTAATTGTTGAAATTCTTGGCACGCACGAATTCGGGGTCTCTAGGAACGTCAGCTACGTTAAAACTATTTCTAACTTTAAAGGGTTGATTATCGTTCTGTACGTTAAGTCCTGGAGTTGACTGTGCATCGTAATTGTACAACTCCACGAGACCATCTTTTTTGCTAAACCGTGGGGCTGCAGTCGACTGGGACTGGGGGAAAGTGGAAGGTGCGCTGCTGGGGTAGAACCTGTTGTTCTGTTTGGGAGTGACTCTGGGAACTTCAACGTATTCATCCTTGTATTGTTTGTATTGAGGAGGTACGTTAGGAGATGGAGAAAAAGATAGTTTATTTTGAGCATTGAAGCGACGGTTAAAGTTTTGCTGAGGGGGCTCAGAATATTGTTGTTGGGTCTGAGTATTAGGTTGGAAGGTGGTGGGAGGTGCTTTCGTGGACACATATATGGGTCGTTTTCTAACAAGCTTGCGTTTAGAGGGTGCATCATACTGTTGCTGTGGGACGGGAGGTTGAGTGTTCGGGGGTGGGGCGGGTGTTGTGTACTGAGTGGTGGGGAATGTGCGTTGAGTGGTAGGGTATGTGCGTTGGGTGGTAGGGTAAGGGCGTTGGGTAGAAGCTCTACGCAAAGATTGTCGTTGATAAGGCTGTTGGGAGGAGACAGGGGATGGAGAGGAAGCGGGAGGGGACTGCTCGTCACGGCCACGGTCTCGCTGCCCACTGAAGAAATCAGACGAGTGTGCTGCACGGAGGTCGGAGTCAGGTCGATTGGGAGCGACGTTGTTCTGCGACAGCCGACGGTCGCCGGTCTCAGCGCGCTGGAGACCGAATTCAGCTTCATCATCGCGATTTCCATTAGACGACAACTTCTTGGTGTCAAATCCTGTTGTGGAAGGGCAAACATATATTAACATTTTATTTATTATGTTCTCGGGAGAAAAACTACGCTTACAGTGGATTATGAAGCTCCGGCTTGCACAATATTCTCTAAAATAGGCGTTATTTAATTTGCATTGCCTTGTAAAACAAGATATCTAAGTTTCTAAAAGCTTTAAAATGCAAGCGTTCGGCTGAAGCTTAATGTTTTGCAATTTATTACCAATATACTGCAACTGCAGTAGTCCCAATCATGTATCTGTCTGTTGCTCACAGGTACTTTATTATACCAAGTATTTTCATTAGATATAATTAGTCATCACTGCATGTTGACCTTGAATGGCTTATTATTTCTACTACAATTTCCAAAGAAGTTGCGCAAATATTAATAACATGAGTTATTATAACTGAATATCGTCCACTGCCTGGTACACATAATTGTTAATCTATACAAACTATGTATTTGATGAAATCACCTTTCAAATTACATCCATACATTAACAACTGCCTACTTCCAATCAAAGATTGATGCTTTAAGCGTGTTTTAATTACATTAAGTTATATAGCTTTAATTAATTATTCAGCAGCACTCACAAATATCGTTCATATCTACATAATTGACTTCAACGATAATGATTAATTATCTTATTGAATTCTGAAATCAGAAAACAGCTATGTACGGATTACATGAATGTTCCTTGGTTTACGTCTCAGGAACCGGAGCACTATATTGCTTACCTATTTATGTACAAGATCAAATATTAAATGCTGAACACATAGAAGCCCAGACAGACCTGGAAAATTTCAAATAGTCAAGGCCGACCCTCTCCTGGCTTCTAATGTGTTTGTGCTTCTGGAAACAATCCATCCTAAAACATCACAGTCGTCATACTTCGAGTCTTTGTTACGTTATAATAAGATATTTGCGAGTCTTTTGTTAGTTGCAAAGCTGGCTCACCGGATCCGATCCTGTAGAGATCAAACTGACCGTCGTAGATATCTGCGGGGCAGGCGAGCGGGTCGTCGTCTCCCCAGTCTGTGCAGGTTTGTGCCTCCTGGTGGAACAGCGTGCCAGGGGGACAGAAGAACCTGAAGTCTCGGACGCCTCCACCTGCGACCCTCACGCACACGTGGAAAGCCTTGCATCCTGACTTCGCGTCGGCGTAGTATGCGCCTAAGATTCTACTTTTACAGTTGAACCTTTCGGCGCTCCCTGTGTGGAATAAAGTTTCAATGTTTTAGTATAATACAGCCCTTCTCCGCATACTGAAAGCCTTGCCAATTTATTTTGAGTATTTTCATATTTCAGGTCAACTTGGTTGGTTATTTTTTGACCTTCAACGTACGAATTAACCTAATTGACGAGCATCGTTGTAACCGGACCGTCTTTTAAAATACTACTTTCCACATGAGAAGAATGACTGCTAATGAAATCTGAATATTGAACGAAGCTTTATTTTAGAGGCTGGCTACAGAATTACCCTTACAGAAAATTTTACTCTAAACCTTCATACGCTTTAGCGTCCGACATCAGAAGACAAATAAAACACGTGGTGAACTTGTAACACTTTTTTTTTTAATTAACAACTTACTATGGCGTATAAATCGACTTGATTGCTACGAAACCACATTATTTATTCAATTATGCAAGTGTAATAACTGACACGGTTTTAATATAATTACTCTAGCTTCTTCAAAACACTACTGATTTCTAATCACCTATGATTTACGTCACCGAGAAAAGTTTGATATGCTTAATGAGTTTCACTGGTAAATCGTTACGTAAAGAGTTATAAATCATGGTTTTGGGTTTAAATCTTACGTGTATGTATGTATTATGGCTATAATTGGCCATTATTTCGCCGTTTTGTCTCTAATTATTGCCTAACGGTCGTATTATGCGGTTTCAGTAATATGAACACACAACCAGTCGGTAGTTAGTTACAAATGTATAAGATTTTGTTTGAATAATGTATGTAGCCAAGTTTTTGAAACCTGAAACACGGGATCCTGCCGTTTTGCCGAAAAGATTTTGCCAAAATTTCACTACCCAAACAAATTTAAGCAACCTTTTTTATATCAATGCAATGTTTGGAATGATTTTAGTACGCACATTTTCATTTGGTCAAATTTTTACTTGGCAGAATATTATCAAGGATAATGTAATTTAGGCATTTGGTCATTAATCAAATGATTTATTACAGCAAACAATCTTTAGACAATAAACGCTAGAGAATGTGTTGTGTGAATGAGATGTGCTTGAATTTGTCTGAAACAATTCAAATTTATGGTTACTTATGGAACTAGTTAGAGTAGGTTAATTATTTTTAATAATGGTTTGGTTAGGTTAGGTTGAAACTGCGACCTCCTACGCACGAGCCGAGCGAGCGAAACGAGCGGTGCCGCGGCAGCGGCCGGCGAGCGCCAGAAACGAATAGATTATATAGAAAAAAATATGGAAAAAAAGAGATTATTTTTAGCAGGCTATCGAGAACCGAACTAGTCAAACGAGGTAGAAATTTTATTTTGCGTAAAATGAATAAATGTAATAAACTACATAAAAATTGGTAAAAGTACTAGTTGGTAAACAATTTATTGTTTAAACGTTCACTTGCCAAATATTAGGTTTACGTTACAATTATTTGTGATAAGATTATTTGCTAAGTAATAATTTAGCAAATGAAATTATGCGGAAAATTGTTTGGGAAGTGATAATTTGGCAATTTCTTTTCGATGAAACAAGAGAGACCCCTGAAACACAGACAGATGGATAGTCTTTATTCATCAGCCAGATTTCTGATAACAATGAGTTGTCGTTTCAATTTGACTTTGGTCGACGTTTGATGGCAATGATAGAGATTTCTCACTGTCCAAGGCGACTATTGTACTAAGCAACACTTGAAGTAAAACGTGCAATAACTAGGTGGAGAGGTAAACATGTCTAATGAGACGAGTATATTACGACATGGCAACTTGAAGCACGCTAATCCTGGCGAATGTTGAATGTTACCACTTTAGAACTGCGAAAGAGCGGTGACCTAAACTGAATGGACTGCACCATTAAAGCTCTAATAAAATGTTATTTTATGGTCGAAGTCGTAATTGAATTATATTAATATCCGCTGATTACAACAGCGTATAATCTTCACGTGTCAATGGATTGAATCCGTTAGATTTAGTTTCGAAAGACGATGTAGAAAATGAAATGTGTTACGGATAGTGATTGCAGAGCTGGTTATTATACCTAGGTTGAATAAAATCGTCTAGCCGCTTCATTAATCGATCTAACTAATCGTTCGGAAGCGTGACTGTTCAACTTCCTCTTTGTTAAATTCTATGTTAGGTAAAATACATATTGTATTTTCTGGAGTAATAGGGGAAAATTTCAGGTACAGTCAGTGAAATGAATTATTAAGCCAATTGACGTAGGATACGTCAATTTGCCATGTGCCTTTACTCGTGGAGAGGTCCTTAATTGATAAATAGTTTTAATTTTCAAAGCATGACACATTCGAAGTATAAAAATAATGGATATTTAAATTAGATTAAATTGCTAAAGCAGTAAACATTTTAAAGTCGAAATAATATTGAAAAAAATATGACATTGAGTTACTAGTGAAGTAGGTACTTAAATTGTATGCTGTTACTAATAATAAATGGATTATATTAAGTATAACAGTGGTGATGAACTTCAATTATTTTATGTTATTAATTAATTAGTGAATCAATTATATTATGTTGGTTTTTTGCTGCATGTTTTGAATTAAATATAATTGATATGTTTATTTTATTGAAGGAATAAATAAAGGCAATAATAATAGGTATTTCAACGGCTGTCAAAGAATAGCAGTTGTGATATAATTTAATTTGCTAACCAATTAATTTCCCTGACTTCACATTCCTTAGTTTCTCTCCTCAGTATTTCAAGCTTTACACACATTACAGGCGCAGGCATTTTACGTAAGAATAGTTTAATCGTTGTCTACGGCGAAGATCTCGCTTTACGCGTATCCGCTGTTGTTAGGGCCTTAGCTTTGTTCTACGAATTGGGCACAATAAGGTTCCGGCGTATTGTCTTGAACCTCGCTTTGGGTAAAAGTTGCTACAACCGATTCGTAATGGACGATAATCTCGAATGTGTGAGCGTTTTAACTAAGATGACTAAATAAAGCAAGCAAGTAATCAGTTAAACAGATTCGTACAATACTTTTGGATATACCTACTACATTAGACAAAGGAATCCGAAGTGCCTTAATAATTGATATGTTATGTTGATATAAGATAACCTAATAAATAAAGCTCGAAAACGTTCGCATAAATTGCCAGAAGTTATATATCGTTCTGGAACCTACCATTAGAAAAATGAGAAATACGGCAGTAAGGAAAAGAAAATAAATGAGAAACACATTACGTCATATTAACAAATATCAAGGAAGAATTTTCCTAACTTACTGACGTCTACGTGAACCTAGAGCCCGAAAATTTAAAAACATAGTTAATATAATTAGTCTAAAGATACTATAGTCCGGTAAAGATCATATAACAACGCTAAATTCCCATGCGTGCGGTGTATGTGCAAGCCGCGAGAGGGCAGCGGGGTTACCGATAAGATCGCGAGCGTCTGCGCAACCGCGCGCGCTGTGAGGTGCCATAGCATCCTCCGCGAAAGGTCACCGCAAGCCTTATGTAAGTGTAATAACTTCTAACTGATGTACGCTCACTATCAAATTTTTATATTTTTTCTTTTGATAAATAAAAAGGTCATATAGGTTGTCATTATGTTATCGAGTACGTTAATTATAATTTCTGTGGGTTACTTCCTCTTTTTTAATTCTGTAAGTAGATGAGTGCTTTACCTAAAATCATTGATTGAAGTTCCTAACGCGTTATTTTGTAATAGGATTGAATTACAATAATGTTAGAGCTTCTAACCGAGGTACGCGATCTTTTTGTTCTTTTGAACTATCAAAAGGTCATATGGGATGTCATTATGTTGTCGTGTACGTGAAATATGATATGTATGTAACTTCCTCTTTCTTTATTCAGAAATTACATGAGTCTGAAATTTTTAATTGAAGTTATTATTTGAAAATAGGATTGAATTCAATTGTAATAATTTCTAACTGAGGTACGGTCACTATCTTTTTTTTTTACAATCAAATGGCCATATGGGTTGTCATTATGTTGTCGTGTACGTTAATTATTATTTCTTTGGGTTACGTCCTTTTTCTTAATTTCGAAATTAGACGAGTCCTAGGCCTGAAATCTAATGCATTATTATTGGATAAGAGCAATGTATTGAACTCGTATGAAGAACGCTTAGTTAATAATGTCTAAGTAGGTAGACTGAAAGCTGGAAGATGTAGTGGTCAACTTGGTACTTCGATAGACTAATTCACAAAAAATTGGCACAATGCAGCAATTCTTGATAAAATCCTACTTTCTTCCCTGTTCATTAACTCCTTAACTAAGCAGATTGCGATCGGATTGGGCGATCTTACCGAGGGTCCCAGTTAACATAATATGAAATGTTAATATGGATAGAGGCAGCAACTACGAGATCACTTCTCTTTTTAGCTTTCGCAAACATACATAGGCTGTTAGTTGATGTACCGTGAAATTAAGTGGCGTAATTACGTATCAACTTTTATTGCTACAACAGATGCTATCAATGTCACAATAATATGCAAAAACATTGCAACACCGGAAATTCGGTAGTTTATTTGCTAACAATTGCTATCTATGAGTGGTTAACTCAGCTATTTGTGTTAATGTATGCAATGGTGGAGCACATTGTTGTGATGAGTCTGTGGAATATCGACAAGTGATCGTCCATTCATTACTGCTCAATGAATTATAAGCACTGAGCACACAAATAAAGCCAGTAAATACATCTACTTTCTCTTTCATTCATACCAACACAAGGTAAACGTTATTTTTCTCACGCTTTGATTGTTACGGTTCAATACATTAGATTTTCCACACAATAATAATGTTATGTGGAAAAAAAACGTTATTGGTTCACATTGTTGCAAAATATTAGAGCAACTTTAGTAGATATTAAATGCGTTAATAATCATGGAATCTACAACTGAATTGTGCAATTACCAAAACTTAAATGAATATGAAATTCATTACATATAAATATTAATAATTTCATTTTAATTATGAGTTTTCGTAAATGTGACGCGGTGCGAAGTGTCTTAATATGTTTTGTGCACGTAATATCAACGCCTAGTTACTAATAAGCCTGGTTTTACGTTCTCGAAAGGAAGGGATTATATGTCATACACAAATGTCTAACCACAAATCGGGCCAGAGATTGTCTAACTGCGATTGTAGGTGAACTGCAAGCTACCCTTCAACCACAACACACATAAGCAAAGGCAGTCTACAGACAGGTAAATGCCCAAACACATGAACCTTGAGGCTACCCATCCGTTCGCTGGCCGTCACGCCGCCCTAGTTCTTACGGAGAGCGGAGCGTGGGAAAATCACTTATGCAAATCCAGGGAATCGATTATCGTGGCGATGCGCGATCGGCGCGGGCGCTACGCGAATGGAAAGTGCATCGGTTGCGCAATGACGTACATGCGCTCATAGCTCACCGTCGCACGGGGAACATCTCTAATGTCCAATCTGCTGTTTGTACAGTGAGGTATTACAAAATACCCAGTGTACTGCTGTGACAAAGTTTATACGCGAATGTTTTCAATTTAGATGAAAGCGCTCTATGGTTATATTAGAAGCTACTTATAAATTATTTATAACAACTGTAGCGTTTTCCAAACAATAATATTTATTCACATAGGTAGGGCCGATTCATTATTCTTTCATTAGGCTTGCAACCTATTAGTTTCAACACAATGCTTTGGTTTCAGTACAATAAATATTATCAAATGGTATTTCCCAATAAGAAACCGGTAATGTCAACTTCCCACGCGCCCGGACGTCCTGCACATTAGAAGCACACGAATAACAAATACTTTCACAGAGATGCGCATGCGCACCGGGCTCCACTAACACCATTATTTCCTCACTACTCAAACGCAGCATCAAAACACATCAAACTACAAACCGTAAAGAAAATCACACAATTGACAGTAAAAATAAATCGCGCGATTATTCTTCAACATTACCAAATCACCCCAAAAGAAAATTTACACGGGTAAAAATCCGGTCACTTCCGATATGTCACAGTGTATTGTTTGGCAGCAGGTGCACACGCGGTGTGGTCGACTTACCCAGGACGGGGAGCAATGTAAGCAAGATCCACAGAGGGGACATGTTGTCGCGTGGTGCGTCGCGAAGGGACTGGCGGCGGCTGAGCGTGCGCCGCCCGCCCGGGCAAAGGAGGGGAGATCTGAAAGCTCGCCCGCCCGCCCCGTAGCCGGCCACTACGTTGACACAGTGTAGTACAATAGCAGTTTATCAATTCAATGTTTGTTTATTTTGATAAATTCAATGTTTTGTTAACGTTTATACAATACCTAGCAGTCGCTACCGGCGCGGACGTCGTATGGAATAATAATATGGATTTTCAGTTCTTAGAAATAGGAAATCATGTTTTTCTGATAGCGTAAGTTTTATTCTTTGTTTTTGCATAGGTCGGCTAATCTCATCATAAAACATCATCGGCATATCTTTTTTATTGAATGCAGGAATTAATAAGTATTGACCAGAATACGTACACAACATCTGTATGTGTTGTTTTATTTATTGATTAAGCTTGATAATTTAATTAAGCTTGATTGTAATTAAGTAAAAATATCGTATAAGTTATTTATTTTAAAATTAGTATAAATTGATGTTCAAGAATTGAATCAAGCTCTCAACTTTTTTTGCACTGTGGCGCCTGCCAGAGAAACAGACGCGTGATTTATTAGACATAACCGATGTCAATCTCGACGAGCTATTGTTTTGTTAGCTCATTAGTCATACGTTTTATTGCATTACGTCACGACTAAGCACCAACACCACCGAATTCATTAGACCGGCGTGCCGATCTATTGAGAAAATCATTAATTATGTGACTCCACTGGGAGTCCCTAATTACATACAATTTTATATTGTACACGATAATATACACTTGCATGAATCTGATTAAATAACGCCTATGTTGTGTATAATAGGCGTGAGATATTAACTTTTTATTTCTGGAACGATTCGCTACGGTTATTTGTTTAGTGTCTTGATATAATCAATAAAGAGAATGTAGCAATACAGCGCTTTTTCCAAATTCAAAATGTTGATAGCCTCCAGTACAGCGAAGAAAGCGGAGTTCAAAAATGCAATAAATGATTGATGTAACTTGTCCATATCGAAAGAAGAATGTAATATGACAATAGACAGTATGGCCCCCACCAGGAATTTACTTGTCCACAATGTTACTTTTACTTTTAGATAAGCACTCAGTTTAAAGAAAGAAACCAGCATCTGACATTAATAAATGATTGCGATACAGACACACTCCCGTGCTCATAACTTAACATTATGTAAATAAGAAAGGTGTGGTGTCACGTATTGTGAATTTGTGAACACACCTTAAAATACGTGGCGTCGCCTGTTTTATATTTATAAGTTAGTCAGGAACGTACCCTTGTTAAGACGCTGACAACACCTAAACCGCGGTCACTGTCAGATTGCATAGAAAAGAATGAGAAGCGCGATGACACAACGCTTGTCATTTATTACAAAATATGAAGCAATTATCTATTTACTCAAAATAGAGTTGAGTAATCGAAAATAAAAAACAACCAAGCTCGCATATTTAATTCAGATATTTTGGATTAGAACTCAAGGAAGAGGTTAGTTTAACGTTAGTTTGTACCAAGATTTTTTTTCATAACGTGTTTTGGTAACAACCAAGTTCTGGGAAATATTGAACATATTTCCCAGAACTTGGTTGTTATTTTAAATTAACACATATTTTTTTCCACTAGCACAAACTATACAGATTTGGTAATTTTATTTCTTAAGAGAAGCCTATTTTGGTCAATTGGGTCTTGTCAGCGCCTTAAGTGACAACACTAAGCTACCATTCGTGACGCTTCCCATAGCATTCTTTAAGTAGCGTCCCTCTCTTACTTGACAATCGTCGCGGAAGACGGGCTAAATTTTAAGTCATTAGTTTATTTTGTCCCTACTAGTTTAATTGGTTTTATAAATAAAACGCTAAATAGTATACCTAACTTTAAACTAACGTGTATGAAAATTATAATAATAATAACTGCAAGTTGGAATTTTGCTTCGTTCTTTAATTACAACTTCATTTTCAATACGCGTAAAAGGAAACAGGTAGAATACCTTCCACCTATGTCCCCAAATAAACCTTTTTAGTGTGATTACTGTTCACTTCTTCACCTCCATACGCCGTTGCAAGAAGGAAGTGCCTATTTGTATGAACCGGACAATTGAACAACTTTATTGAATTGAAAGTTATTGAATGGTTTATAAGTTAGCTAATAGAAGTGCAGTGAATTCATTTATTGATGACTTTGCAGTTTGAATGTTACATATTATTTCCAGAGAAATCGTACATCGTGCGAGAAGACTCAATGCTAAGTTGTGCGACGTCGTACATTGCGATGCATTCGACCATTCGAAAACATTTCGTGACACATCGGAGACACTTTGTTGTTTTTAACACAAACAGCTGTATAAAAAGGCCTCTGATGCCTTCAGGAAATGTACCAAAAATTCAAATAAAGCTGCTGGTACTCACTTGTTACTCAATGTAAAAATACTTCTTTTTTCAAATTATTTACGGCTAGTTTTTGCCGGTGACTTCCCCCGCGTAGAGGTCGAAAATTATCCCATGGGAACGCTCTACCGGGATAAAAGTATCGTGTGTCCTAACCTAGAACATGGTCCACCCATGTGCCACATTTCATCCAAATCGCGTTTTAGCGTAAAAGCGTATCAAACAGACACAAACTGACTTTCGCATTTGTAACATTAGTTAGGAAGTTAGAATTTCTGAAATAAACAATAAGAAGGATGATGATAACAAAAATAATGACTATGACAACAAACGACATTATATCGAGTGTTGATAAAACAAAAAAACAGATGAGTGTCATATCTTTTAATATAAATCGATGATTATTTCTTGATTTTCTTCGGTATTTGAATGAATGAAAATAAATGGAAACGTCTATTGGCGATCGACGGCTTCTAAAATACCATAAATCAGCTAGATTGTATTGAATACATGTTAAAAGCATGAGTACTACCCCATTCTTACATGTTCTCAAAATCTGGTATTAATGGTTCAAGCAGGTCAGACCGCAGTTGCTTCCTGTTAGCTCCAAAGCATGTGAGTGAAGCAATTTGTAAAGAGACGGACGAATGATTAAGCAATGTAGTTAAACGCGAGTTGTGGAAATACTAAGAAGCGGAACCTGTTGTGGCGAGAGAAATTCCTTTGATATAAAGTATACCTTACATGGGGGATATTTAAAAAGTCACTTCGAGTGATGATGTTCAAGTAAGTTCTTGATACATAGGGCTGTGTGCTATACCAGCCTTGCTTCTTGGCCATTTTTTCCAGATATTTTCCAGAAACGAGAGATCATTACGATTCGCTTGACGGTCGGCGTCACCTCCTCATTTGCAATAACAAAGTAGGTACCTACTGATCATTGTCACCCGTAATCTTTCATACAGTGTATGATATATAATACAGTATTTTATTTTTAATTATTTTCCTAATACACACAAAGCCTAGAGATGTATATCGGTGGCGTGGGACACCATACCAATTGTGCCTACACTCAATTCCTCACAGCCCACTGATTAGATACAAACAGATGTAATTAAACAACAGCATATTGTTTGATGATTCATGGCTTAAAGTTGCCATTGAGATAAACAAACATCGGTACAGTGATTTATCTAAGAAGGCGTATGTTTTAGGAACACAATAAGTATTTAGATAGTCACAAGGATGCTGATTTATCAGTCAACATCTTCACATTAGGTATATTTACGTAATCATACCTTCCTGCTTAACTTTGTTTATACTTTACCTACAATGCTTATTGTTAAAATATTAGTTTTGTAAGATATTTAATGCTTGTGAGGGGTTTGTGGCCAAGTAATAACAGCCGCACGGGTCGATCGATCTGGTTAAGCTACGCTTGCCGCGGTTGGTACGTGGATGGGTGACCATCTTTACATACCAAGACCCCTCCGTGCCTCGGAAAGCACGTTAAGCCGTTGGTCCCGGCTGTCATTTGTAGATCTTTGACAGTTGTTACGGGTCGTCAGAAGCCCGAAAGTGACAACCAGTCTTACCAAGGGGTATCGTGTTACCCAGTCAATGGGTTGTGGAGGTCAGATAGGCAGTCGCTCCATGTAAAATACTGGTATTCAGCTGCATCCGTTTAGGCTGGAAGCCGACCCCAAATTAGTTGGGAAAAGGAAGGCAGATGATGAAGATATTTAATGGTTATTTAAAAGCGTCTTACTTACTGACATAGTGCGGCCGTAGCGACCCTTTTTATATATATTTCGATCAAATGTCTCATATTTCTCGTAAAGATCTCGTATGTATCATTTGGAATCATGAAAATGAAAGCATGTAATAGGGTATTTTACTATATACGAGAAAAAATCTATAAATATATTATTGAGATAGTTTAGGCAAAAAGGAGTCGGAAAATGTTACTTTTAGTTCATAAAATAAACAAAATAAATTTTAAAATTCAATTCAACGTTTTCAGTTTTTCTAATCTATTAAAAAACACCATGAAATAGTAGCCGCCATGTTATTACGTCATGCCGCTATGTAAACTAAATCGTGTCAACTGTCAACTGATAGTTAGTTAATAGATCAGCGCATTTGTTAACATAGCCAGGTGACGTCATGACCACAGAGCAACATGGCGTCCACTGCGTCCAGCGTTTTCGTCAAACTACGCGCGAAATTTGAAAATGTAAAATTTAAATGCATTTTATGGCACTTATCGATCGAATAATAATTTTGTGATTTTTTTGGGGGCATATTAGCACCATAGAATTTAATTAAGAGGACGATAAATGCCAGCGACCTTGAGCGAGTGGGAGGACCTTGAGCGAGTGGGAGGAGCTTGCGTCACCCCCCGCGACCCCGCAACCGTTCGCACGTAACGTAGGGTAACCATACGTTTCAGATTGTGTGGACTGTCCTGCCTGATTTTTTTATCACAATCCAATTTTTTTTTATGTAGTGTTCATAAATAAGGTAATATTCTGATAATAAAATAAGATTGTAATATATTATATTATTTTAATAGTTTGCATTGAATAAGTTGGTTTAAACAGGGTGTAATTTTAAACACCATCAACCTCGCTCGTCATTGTATTCATCATTATAAACAACTTTTACTATATTGGACACAACATGAAATAATTTGGACTAAACATGAAATCGCGAAAAAAAATCAGCTGTTCCCTACAATTTTGACGAATTAAGCGAACATAAATGTAGGGAACAGCATTTTTTTTTTTCGCGACTTTACGAGGCACGGATGAGTCTCGGTACGTAAAGAAAGAATAGCTTAACCTAATTGATCGGCCCGTGCGGCTGTGATGCGACTAACGAGCTCTTTAGCTATGGAAACAATATAAAGTGAAATGAAAGCCAAAAATCTAAATAAATAAATAAATTTAATTCCAAAATAAAACAATTAATTTCTTTAGTGACAGATGAGAAAATATGAGATGTGCAGGCAAGATTTAGAGAGGGAATAGTCTGTATGGATCAGGAGGCCGATTCTACTAATTTGCAAAGTTATATGCTCTGTACCGTCTCATCAATGGTTCGGTTTCGTTCGGCTCGTTCGTCCCCCATAAATCTATTCTACAATTTTTATGACAATAACTGAAACTGTAACCAAGTCGAAACCCAACTCAATCACTACGGGAATGAATGGCAATGAATGAGTGTTACCTATAGTTAAGTTTATAATATTACTATAACAAAAATGGTTAAATAACAAATAAAGTTTATACGAATAATAAACCCATTAAAACTTATTTTCCGTTATATTTACCACGAAAAGTAAATGATTTTTTCCATATATTTTATAATTGTAAATTAGCAGATTTTCTTAAAGGAAACAGTCTGGGCGGTTCAAATCGCGTAAAACGAAACGGATTTTGAATGTCGGATAGAGTTACTTTACTATAAAATAAACAGCGGGAATGGAATACTATACTAACTACTATACTACATGGCATGGTGGCCATGCCAATAGTCGCTGATCACTGTTGCATGTCATTGAAACAAAGAAATAATTTTAGGATCAGTAGGTATCACGGTGTGATGTGTGATGTGATAAGTATTCAATGATTTTCGTATAATATTAGTTCTAACATCAAATATATTAATACTCCGGTGCGTACCTAGGTAGGTACCTAAGTATGCCTACAATAGCAAAAAGAATCATACGTTGTTCATAAGTAAAATATGAAAACGCTTGAAAACCCTGATGGAGTTGAGGTTCAATTGCCATTTTAGAACAATGTTGTTAGTAGAATCGCCCCCCAGAGTAAGTTAGTATATTTGGGGAGTCAGTTTACAAGGGATGGAAAGATTGATGAAGATGTGGAAAGGAGAGTAAATGCGGGAAATAAAGTGAATGGTACTATACATGCGACTGTACCCAACTAGTCGATGCCTAAAAAGGCTCGACTGGCTGTTCATAATGGTGTGCTGCTGTCTAAGCTTATGCATGGAAGTGAATGAATTTTGGGTGTGGCAAAAGAAGCATAAAAATAGAATAAGGGCCGATTTTTCAATCGCCAGATAACTTTTATGTGAAGAATATGTTTGACGTTTTGACAGCTTTTGTATAGAAAATATGTCAAAGCGCCATATTTATTCCTCAGATAGAAGTTAACTAATGATGGAAAAATCGGCCCTAAATGCTGTGGAAATGCCTCCTTGCGAAGCATGTGTGACGTGACTATGAATGATAGGCTGAAAAATTATGTGATAAGGAAACGGTGTGGTTTAAAAGAAGCGTACTGCTGGCCTTCTATAGTTTTTGCCTTCCCCTTGGGAAGAAGGCGTGAATTTGTTTGTACTAATTATTTTTTTTACATTTCGTAGAAATGTAGTCATTTTTCGAAATATTCCTCTTGTCGAGTGTCTTGATCTTCCTGTTTCTCTGTCTCTTCTTTGTCTGTATTTTGCCTTCAACCAAAATCATTGATTCCATTCCAGTTGATGGTCCTGGAAATATAAAAAAAAAACCTGTGAATCTACATTGTATATAATAAATAACGAACCATTGTCAGTTCTTTCACTATTTTCGTCATTATTTATTTCCGTCGGGTCGCAAAAACCAAAATATTAAAACATAATCTTATTAATGAGCTGCACCTGTTTATTTAAACTAGACAAGTTTCTAACCTAATATAACAGGATTGTCCCCATAAAACCATAATAAATGGTATGCCTAGAATCTACAATTTATTTAATACTCACTTTGTCTCCGCATTTTCATGTCGGGAATCATTGTCAGTTCTTTCATTATTTTTATCATTATTTATTTCCGTCGGGTCGCAACAACTAAAATATTAAAACATAATCTTATTAATGAGCTGCACCTGTTTATTTAAACTAGACAAGTTTCTAACCTACTATAACGGGATTGTCCCCATAAAACCATAATAAATGGTATGCCTAGAATCTACAATTACACTCACTTTTCATTATACTCACTTTGTCTCCGCTTTTTCATGTTGGGAATCATTGTCATTCTTTATTATTTTTATCATTATTTACTTCCGTCGGGTCGCAACAACTAAAATAGTAAAACATAATCTTATTATGTACTACACCTGTTTTTTTTTTAAGCTAGGTAAGTTTCAAACCTGCTGTAACGGGATTGTCCTCAAAAAACCATAATAAATGGTAGTCTACAATTTATTAGGTAGATACCTACTTGCGTGCTTATTAATTACGTAAGTACAGCGGTCGCGCAAAGTGTCAGCGTCTACCCGTGACAGTGGTCAGCGGTACACTGCCGCCCGTCGCCCGCGCAGAGCGCCGCATGCCGTTCCGTTCGATTTTATAGGGAATATTTACTTTTAGTAATAAAAGTAATAAAATTTGAAAAAATTCACAGATAGAATTATAGATAACAAAATAGTCTATTCATACAAAAAAAAAACCATGAAAATATCTTTAGTAGTTTGGAAGTAATTTCGATTTTTATATTTGGGTAGACCTTACTTCCTGAATTTATTTCATAAAGTATTTTACTACTATACTAAAATATTCACAGATATAATTGATGTGTATGCGGTCTAGTTTAACATACATTTTTTGTGTAACTTACTTGCATTAATTGAAGGCGTAATAACAGATTTAAAAGTCACTAAAATCATATATCTGCACCTTAAGACACTTTTCAAAAATGGTTGTAAGACCCTATTGTTACGAGAACGTTGTTTTTGAAGACTATTCCTATTTTTGTTTTTCTTTATCTATGTTTGGTAAACATTCAGATAATGTAATTGTTGTACTGTGACTTCTCTCAAGCCAATAAACATAATAAAAACACCGTTGTGTCTCGCGTAGATCTTCGTTCCGGCATCGAAGAAATGAAAATAAATAGAAATGATTGCACAAGTCGGTGCTCGTATAAACTAGAGTGCACATTTGATAGTAGCACGAGCCGACGCGGCGCGGTGCTAAGTCGTGAAAGATTCCCATGAGGTGTCCCGTATTGCCTCACTTGTGCCTCGTTCCGTGTTCACGTGAGGCACCTACTATCGTGCATTTACTCATCACAGTTAGACGGTAATCTAATCATTTCTCTTTAAACTGGGTGATTATTTCAAATGGTTTGCATGAAAAACTCATCATTATAAAGTGATCTGGTAACTAAACTGCATTATTATAAGCATGGATATTCGTAATACTGAAAAGGATCAATTTCTTACTACTTATCTTTTTTGTAGGTAAGTTGGCAGGTAGGTTAAACCTAATGTTATAATCTAAAATTATCCAAACTGTAATAGTGGAAATAATACTGCATTTTAACATCAACCTTTTGATTGCCTTCCTGAACCTAATTTTAGAAACAATTCTTTTTCAACAAATATTTTCCAGTATCATGCACCCGAAGCAAACCCAGTTCATTACATAAAACGTTAACAGAAGACTGATGTTTAAAGTCGATTTTGAGGACGGTTCCCATGGTAACCAGGCACCCACCACGACACGACACGATGCCACGACGCGACGCAACGCCCTGCTTCTGATAAACTGACGCAAGTCGTTTCTAAATTCTAATTACCTCACTTATACTCGCCTATATTGAACTCAGATTACGGTAAAGGAGTACTACTATATAATCTATGTACTTACGTAGTTTCTAGTCTCTGTACAAATGTGTAACCACAGTCCAAAGGTCTATCTGTATGATATTACTCCTTTATTCCACGACGGGTTATGCAGATGTGTTTGACACACCCACATTTTACCTGTTACGGGTAACCCCTTGGAGTAAAGGTGAGCCAATTGCCAAAATCGAACTTAAATCCAGATTCCAGGCTACTACAGAGGCGGAAAGGTACTTATGAGTCACCGAGGCCCCTGGCAACACAGGCAACAGGAAGGAATACGGGTGGGTTTTAGTCAGTACGAGTCTGACACACCCTCCCGCTCCGCCCAGAGCGGGAGAAGTTATTTGATGATTGCCCACACAAAAAAAAAGCCTACTACAGAGAAATTCCTGATGTAAGAAGTCTATAACATGCCTGACCAGGAAATCAAACCAGGACACCATGGTCACCAGTCACGCTTGCTATCACCAAACAAACGAAACAGTCTAATCATCATCTTCTGCCTAGCCTTATCCCAACTATGTTGGGGTCGGCGTCCAATCTAACTTGATGCAGCTGGACACCAGTATTTTACGTGGAGCGATTGCCTATCTGACCTCCACAACCCACACATAATCAGCCTATAACGTTCCCACTGCTGGGACACAGGCCTCCTCTCGTGAGAGGCAGTGGGCTGTAATCCACCACGCGAGCCCAGTGCGGGTTGGTAGATGTCACATGTCTTCGAGTTTTTAGTTCTAGGACATGCCGGTTTCCTCACGATGTTTTCCTTCACCGTTTTGAGAGCAGTGGTGATGAAATAATTTACACAAAGTAAAGCGCCTGCTTGGGTTCGAACCTACGACCTACAATTTGTAAGTCGCGGACGTTACCACTGGGCCAACACTGCTCTCCACAACCCAGTAACTGAGTAATACGATATCCCCGTAGTAAGACAAAACAGTCTTATATATATCTATTATACCAAACATTTACCTTCCTTTGTAATAAAACAACTAGCTTCATCTATCTGACTGACATACCCCTGACAATTCAAAAATGCCTGTAATTGGTTTATTTAAATTAAATGCTTTGAGTTTGAGTTTGAGAATCAGATAATAAGCAAAAATTTACGGTCAGTAGATTCATCATTAGGGATTTCTGTCATACCTTTCCACTGCGGAGCTCTAACAAAGTACCTAAGTAATATTAAGTACGGAAATATAAAACTTTATGTTTCTATTCTATTCAGCTTCGTAGCTTTAATGATGACATAAATAATACTTTTAATACCTCTTTGTTTAGGCGATGCAATGGACTTCGTTCATATTTTCACGCAAGGCATTTACGAGGAAAACTCTCTTGGCTGAATGGTACTTTATTTTATGTATTTTGTTTTCTACTCTTACACACGGTGTCTACATCTCTTTATCTACTTTCCTATCGCAGGTATGCTGGAAGAGATTTCTTTAGAAATAAGCATCACCTTTGTACGTATTGTTCTGTTCCTTTCTTCTTGTCTGTTTATATGTGTGTGTAAATAAAACACTTCCTAGAAGTTTTTAGGGTTACGTACCATCGGCCAAACTTCCGCATGCTCACCTCTAAGGCGATAATCGTACAGCACGGCTTACGACTCGATCGCCCGATGCAAGCGTTTTGACCAATGGGATGAACGAAACGTATTTTAGTCGTGTTCGTTATAACGTAATTATGTATAGAAGTGTGACACTCATACTAGGCGCGTGTTATGCTCACTTGTTGTGAGATCATTTTTAATGGTCTCGGCCAGCGAGAGCTCTTTATGAATTATTATTGTTGACAAGAAGTAATTTCGTACTCATATCTTCCGTTTGGTTTAGAAAATGTAATATGCTGTATATGATGTAGTATTGCTATATTTAATTAGTATCAATAATAAAATATTTCCATAACAAATATAATAATTTGGAATAAGGAATTTCAAACAACAAATTATGTCTATTCTATACACTTTGATATTTACCTCTCTCCGACACATGGCTATGCTCTGTCGGGTATATAAATTTAGTTATTTATCATTACTTTCACTGCCTCTCCAATTTTCGCGATGTCCTATGCGATGCCGGCAAACAAATCGCAGCGAACGCGCTAGGTGCGTTAACCGACACTGCATAAAGGTATAAAATGTTTATATTGACATTTTTGTGTTTTATCAGCGTGCGACTTGTTACTTGTGCAGTGCTATTGGAAAGTAAATAACTGCATTTAAATGTGTTTAAACTTGGGAACTTAAAGCTTAATATCACGCATATCGATCCCTGAATCGAAAAATTGCTTTGAAAATCAGCAATATTCTTGAACGGCCAATCGAATGATACACCTATGGGATAGGAGAAAAAAGTTATCATCGCCACTTTACGTGCAAAGGACGTACCCTAAAAAAATGTTTTTCAAGATTTTAGTTTACTACTTTGTTGGCGTGATTAATATGTATACCCATGCCAAATTACAGTATTCTAGTAGTAAGAGTCTGTGAGCTAAGCCAGGGACAGACAGACAGACGGACAATGCGAAACTTTAAGGGTTGTTGACTACGGAACCCTAAAAAGGAGCAAGTTACGTAGTTTTGTTAGAA
This sequence comes from Atethmia centrago, assembly GCA_905333075.3. Taxonomy (NCBI): domain Eukaryota; kingdom Metazoa; phylum Arthropoda; class Insecta; order Lepidoptera; family Noctuidae; genus Atethmia; species Atethmia centrago. The sequence goes on from HG995374.1 coordinate 13,240,179, forward strand.
ATTGACAACATTTGGTATATTTTTCTTTTATTGCTCTGTTTTGATTGAAATAGCAAAATTACAGTAGTGTTTGAACCAATAGTTGACGCAGTTTTTCAGAGATTTTTGTTTATTGCTGTCGCAACTTTTGCAACTGCAATAAAAATAAGTTCATTATCTAAGTACCATTGTTATTGGTCGACAACCGGTTAAACAATAGGACGGCTTAATAGAAGGGCCATAAAATACGGTCATAAAAAATGACAAAATATTTCTTCAACACACTTGCTTGTAAAGTGACTCTTATAGCAACGCATTTAGGTTCATAATTCAGCGTTTATTACACTAGTATTTTTACTTTACAGTTATTTTTCTCAATCTCCGCAAAGAGTTTTTATATCTAAAAACAATGAATATTTTTGAGAATAAATAAACTATTTTAGGATACATTTATGATAAATCAATCATCAAAATTATTATCATTTCTTCAAATGATATATTTTTCACTACGAATTTACCTTAATTTGCGTATTCAAAACTTTATTTTGTTTTTATTATATTTTTATATGGGCTGTTCAGCGGTTTTGCCGTGCCTTTATTTACACCTGGACGCGCATCGCTAGCGTGGCGCGCGGAAGAAACGAAACCAGCACGCCATTTTCTATAAATACTCGTTAACGTTTTCGTTGTGTGGTTAATTATTATCAAAAATGTTGACTTCAAGTAGGGAAGAAGAGCGAAGAGCAACACGTAGATTTGACCACCCCCGGAAATTAAATCGAGGCACGAAACGCGAGTGACACGCCTTTTGCCACCAAAATCTAGAGAGAAATACCTAGCGGCCTACGAAACTATAATAACAATACAAGTCTGTTTTTTCCTCTCAAGTTGAAAACCATCGTATGAAACGCGTGTGTATTGATAATTACTCACTCGGCGCCCTTATCGCGCTCGTCTTCGGCTCGCGCGAACAATACCGGTTCAAGTGTAGTTAGTAACCAACATCACACACTTGTATCATAATGTACTAGTATGTCTGTTGTTATTTTTTGTTACCCGCCCAATACTCACACAAATGCATATTGCCTCTAATTGGACGAAACCAGGAAGAGGTGTGGTCTGTCACTAGCTGCGCTTGCCGCAGAAATATTTTCTTAAGTGAGCATGCTTAAGTTTTGCCGATAGTACGTTCCAAATGAAAAAACGGAACCCATACAGGATCGCTCGTGTGTCTGTCTGTCTGTCCGTCTGGCACAGCCAATTTGCTCCGAATCGAATGGACTGATTAAGTTGAAATTCAGTATGAGTACACATATGAATTTCTGTGACCCAAACACGGATGTGTAACGTAAATAAATGAATTTTGAATGATGATTTTGAAGGGGGTCACTTTTAGGGGACAAATTAGAAAAATTGTACAAACTGCATCGTCTGACACATTAATTGAAAGGGCGTACTGTGCGGGTCTCAAATATATTCCTTTTATAATTTTAAAGTAAATAGTTTAAAAGTTATTTAAGAAAATATATGAAAATTGACCATTCCTCCCATACCTAAACTACTCTGAGCCTAAATTTTTGAAAAAAAAACTACAGAAGATTGTTCTATATTTATAGATTACAGCAAAACGCAAATCTCTCAATATTGTGCGTACAAACTTACATTTGCAGTTGGAATGTATGGGGAGAACATATTTTTCAAATACAATGTTAATTTTGTTCTTGGGATAAATTCATCCCAACTACGAAATTCCTTCATTGTGTGTGGTCCGACACGCACTTGGCCGGTTTTTTAGCGGATATTATGATATTTCCTAAAGTAAACGAATTGTCATCATCTTCCCAGCCTTTTCCCAACTATGTTGAGGTCGAGGGTACTGGGTAATACGATACCCTTGGTAAGACTGGTTGTCAGACATTTGGACTTCTGACTACCCGTAACGACTGTCAAAGATCTACGAATGGCTGCCGGGACCAACGGCTTAACGTGCTTTCCGAGGCACAGAGGAGCTCGATATGTAAAGGATGGTCCACGGTCCCATCTACGGACCGACCTCGGCAAGCGTAGCTTAACCTGATCGATCGACCCGTGCGGCTGTTATTACTTAGCCACACCCCTCTTCAGTTTGACATCTACTACTAGACTACAATCACTTAGCTAGCTTAAGTCGGTTGAAAATACTATTGTTTTCAACGCATCAGGGGGCTTTGATTGACCCGTGCGGCTGTTATAATTTAGCCAGAAGCCCCTACAGGTAACCGAAATTACGTACATACCTATAATAATAATAATAACTGGTATAAAATGACGCTTATCGAAGCCGAAAATCAGTTCTACCTACTTCCGTCATTGTGACAATTTTTGGTAGTGGACAAGACCTGGGAACCTTATGTTTACGGAGATATTAAAGGTCAAACTTCTTTTACATTTATTTCCGAAATTTTGAATCTTGATGTCACATGAAATAAAATAAAGGTACCAGGGTGCAGTGATGTCAATGTTCGATGAACATACTTGAATCGGTCATTAGAAATAAATGCGATTGCAATGCAATTTTGAAATTGAATTTGCATTTCAGCATCTTGATTTGATACCTACTTTTAAGATTGTTAGCAATTGCATTATTTTAGGTACATGAATTCCTTTTTAAAATTTTGCCTTATCGAGTCACATTTTAAACACGGTCCAGCTTAATAAAACAATAATGAAGCTCTGAGCTTTGAGCTTCATTATTATTTTATTAAGCTGGACCGTGTTTAAAATGTGACTCGATAAGGAAAAATTTCAAAGCTCAGAGGTCAACTTTCAAGCTTCAACAGTCCATCGGTCACGATTACTGCTCATTTATCACTACACCGTCTTTTGTTCACCGACTGCTGATGACGGGAAAGTCATTAATACATATTAAACTTTATGTCATTGTAATAAGAGCTTGAATTTGTCACCAGATTGCTTCATGAGCGTGTATTGTCTTGCGTTGGCCGGCCGTCTGTGGTTATAACAATCAAGACAATGGAGTGAGGAGATGAAGCAAACAGAAATAACTTCTAGTGTGTAAGTACGTGTAGGTACATGTGTGATACGTTTAGCTGTTTAGAGTTCGTTTGTTTTGTGAAGTAAGATATATTTAACTTCTGCAGTGATTGTTGCATTAGCAGCCTAGTTTTACGAGTACTTACTGCTGCCTACCAGTTTACTAAAACTGCGTATAGAAGTGTGACATTTGCAGCTTAGTGTACATAAGTAGGAAAATAAGTGTCTGTGTGGGTGGCTTACGGTTTACACATATGTTATTGTGAAATGAAGTGGTTATGAGAAGACACGTTTCCAACTCATAAATATTGCACAAGGAAATTAAAAAGTTAGTGATACTTATCTACATTCGCCCGTCAAGTTATCTGTAACTTCGTGTTAAACAAAACGAGATAAACCGCGAAGCGAACACGAGGCAACAATTAATGTTTATTTTTGCATATTCATAACATTTCGCGAGAGAAATCTCTTAAGAGAAATGTTCCTGATATACTTACACGTACTTTTCAAACTATCACTTTCATCTGTTAGTAACTAATTCAACATGTAGACGTGAAATATTACCACAGTAACGAACTAATAATAATGTCATAACAATGTGTTAGGTATATGTATTAACATCAGGAACAGTTCATCTCTAAATATGCACATACATAACCATAACTTAATTAACCTTTTTGTAGGGACTAATTAAATAATTAACAACATGGAAACGCTTATGACCTAGTTGCACAATGAACGTAATAAATAATCTGATTCTAGTAAGATCAAAGAATGTTTTGCCTATGCGGCGGATAGGCGTACATCAAACGGGTTTAAGCATCGTTTAAGGACGCAATCGTGTGCCGCCTAATGTCGCAAACTGCTGAGCATCTGACCCGTATTACATTTCCATAGCTCTGTTAGACGACCTGCATACGAAGAGGCTGTGCACATATACGTGTTTGCCTCAGGATCAGCTGCCAACTTTCGTTTTCTTAAGTAAACGTGCACCTATCAATATTACCTTATTTACGAGCAGTACCCGTTTGAACCTTCTAATATTATGTAAAGGCCAAGATTGTAATTGTTAGTTACCTATTTTAATTATTGATATCAATCAACTGAATATCATCCGCCATGACTTTGACATGATTGATTGATTATAAACATCAAAATCATAAGAAAACAAATCATAAACTTAGGGTTTAGTCATGTGTGATACGCGTTGATGTCTTTTCATAGAGCTACAGAAGCTACGAATTTTTCGTAGCCAAAATTGATTTTCTTTTTTTAGAATTTTGTTGTAGTATTATTTTAATTTTTCTGATTATTATTATTATTGGTTGTGTTATAGTTATATATGATAGACGTTTCCCACAAAAAAAGCGATATTTAGAATTCTAAAGTGTATGGAATAAATACCGTCCAATAAAAGCAAAGTATAAGATAAAAGCGAAGTATGTATATATGTTTCAAAAAAAGTGTTCCTATTTCATTTTTATTACAATGAAGATTTGTCAAACAATCGAAGGTCGTTGCTTTATTAACCATTCACTCATCTTTTATTACGTTTCCCACGTACAAAAAGTGCAGTTTTTATCCCCATTCCGAACTTTTAACCTTCGCTGTTGACATGATAATTATAATGTTATTATAAAAACATTAAATCAACGGAATTAATTAATTTGTTGAGTATTCTCATTCATAGTTTGACGAATTTAAAAACACCAATATTAGCATGCAATCTTCCAAGCTTCTGACTTATCAACATGCATATTAAACTAGTGAATAAAATTATAATCAGCAGGCCCTTTAAAACTTAACAAAACTGAATTCATTTGAATAATTTTTGTTTGAAGCAACAGATATCTATGAATAATTATTGTACAATATGGGAATAATAAAACGAGCCACAAGTTCGTAAAGGGGGCTATTACACTAAACGCGTGGTTGTGAAACGTGCGTAGAATGCGGGCCGGTGCGGGTCGATGCGGGCCGGGGCGATGCGGTGCGGATAAGAACCGGCCAATTAATCCGCGAGATATGACCGCGCTGGCCGACATGTGTGTGTGCTCGCGGTAAGGACAGATGAGTTGATCTCACGAAATTGATCAATTTTTCTTTTCTTCACTGAAAAAAATATAAACATTGTGTTAAATTAGTCTAGACATGCTGTATAGAATTTTTATATTTCGGTACATACAGCTTTTCATAATTTTAATGTTTGTTTGATGAAAACTTTGCATTTTGATTATCTTAACAAAACGTTTGCCATTGTAAGAGCACCATATTATTTCATTAGTTGCCGCGAGTGTGATAAAGCTGCAGTCGTGCATTACATTAAGTGAGAATTGTTTTCATAATAAATTCTATAGTGTGTAATGCCCTGAGAACAGCAATACGCAATTAAATGTCACGTAGGACATGAACGTCACGCATCGTCGCAATAGGACAATGTCAAATATTCGCGTCACCTAGTGAAACTGGGTTTAATATACGAGTACCTGCTTTCCCATGCAAAAACGTACCGAAAAACAAAACAAAGATGGTAAGAAAGCTGAAACAAGTAATAAATACTTTCACTAGTACAGCAATTATGTTCGAGTATGATGGGTGGATTTTTAATTATCCGTTGAATCGTTGAATGCTAGTAAATACAGCAGAAAGCCGAGTGCCAATGGGTGCAATCTCAGCACTTCCTCTTCCATATCATTCTTCACGCAAACACGTCAGTTTCGAGGCTCATTACTCGCCTATGATATACGATACTTATGTAAACAAATATTTACAAACATAAACAAAAGGTATTATGTATGTTCAATCATGAAATGGTTCAAACCTACGTAAAGATGCGTGATTACGGTCGTCCGACGGCGAACAGTCGATATATAAGCTCAATAATCTTACCTGCTGCTACGCCATGTGTAAAAAAAAACTTTTTAAGAACATTGTCTTTTATATGCAAGAGATTTTATAAGGGTCAACACTATCGCCTTACCGCGATTTCTTCTAACAGAGATGGGCCTTACGACGTTATGGTTGCATCAGATCACCGCGGGCAGTGCCTGGGGTCATCTCACGAGTGTCCGCGATCCACCGCAGCACCGCACCATCAACCCGAGGTCGCGATGATAGCGGATGTGCGACACACGCTTTATCAAGATAACCTCGCTGTAATAACGTCTTTTATTATACGAACCATTAGTGAGGAATGCCAAACAGTAAGTACTTAAGTAATTTAACGTTTTGTGACAACATCTTAAGGTGCGTTTAACATTTAAAATTTATTATTATATTAAAAAGACAAGTGCGTCAAATCTAGACATATGAATGTACATAATAATATATCTAGGTTTGACACACTTGTCTGGTTTTAATGAAATGATGCTGTCTTAATAGAGTCCGGAGATAAATGGTGTAGTTATGACTTTAATATTTTTCCTTTCTAGTTTTTTAGATCTTTATTTAGGTGACGTATGTATGTTCCGGTTTCATTTAATTCGTATTTTGACAAATGTTTCTAAATAAAATGTAAATCGGTATCCTAAAGTTGATTTGCGGGCCTTTAGATGTTTCTTCACGATTACGTTAAATGAAAATTGGCTTTCCAAATTCCATGGTGTTGCCATATACCCCCACGCGATGCAATAATAAGCAATCAGGATTTATGTTTTACGGTGACCCCATGGTGTAATACTAGAGTCATCTCTTACCTCACCCATGTAACGATATATGTTGATCCTAATCGTTCCCACCCAGGAAATTTGTCATACGTGTGGGTTAGGTATGTGGCTTCTTGCCGACACAAAGAGATTGCTCGAAATCCTCGCCAACATCGCATGTTTACAAATATCCTTTATTTAGACTATTTTCGAGGCCGACTTGTTTTGTAAATTATTAAGTAAGAGGCAGAACTTACAGTACATGCAAATTACTTAAATTCGTTCCAGGTATTTTCAAATATTTAGGCATTAAGAAATGCATTTACAATATGTATACTTCCGTCGGATTACTTGCAGATAATTGAGATGAAAACGAGAATTATTTGAAATTATTTGTCTCAATATTATGTTGGCCGGTTCTTTAGGCACAGATTCAACATTGCCATCCGACTTCGTCGATTTTGATATCTAAGTAGTTTCTTTGCTGTAAGTACCATAATATTTATTTGATTTATTTTGTTCTTTATTTTCGTTTTACTTAAGTAGTGATGAAAATTGAATTTGTAGTAATTGATACAAAGAAGAGGCCTGAGTCCCAGCAGTGCAAACTTTATAGGCTGATTATGAAGTTTTGTGTGTTATAATCCTACAATGTACCTACATCATTACCTGTTTCCTAATAATTGTAAAATTGGATCAAATTAAAATAATTTATTTAAATTCCGTGGTTCACCTTCTACTAAATTGTAACGTTCCTATTGTGTTCAGTTTAAATTACGTTCCAGTATCTTCATTACGAGCGGTGACCTCGCGATGACCTTTAGCTTAGAGGATGCTCACATTCCGACCCGACAAACGTTTCAAAGGGTATATTTATGTGGAAACTTAGCCATTGTTTTGTTCTTTATTTTAAAACTATTATTATAAATAAGTAACGATACTATGTTATGTACGTGAACTGGGAAACTGGTTATTATCGATTTGTGAGTCAATTTTTGTTTAGTAAATATTGCTTAACGTTATGCTTATATTACTAAAATAGTTATAGTACTAAATTGCTTTTTAATAATCTAGAATATCTTCCTTTGATGTTAAACATGCGGTTCCATGATAGAATTTATTGAATTAGTTGCTTGACTAAACATTCATTAGAGCATCACAAATTATTAGATGATAAATAACTTCATTAACAAAGCTCTTTCTATACAAAGTGACATTTCGTTTCTCCGTTTTTGACATCGCACCGTAGAAATCCTTCACCGTAGAAATATTCCTTCTTGAAAGAGCTTTGTATTTTCTTCGTAGATATAGAAAGCGTCATGCTAAGCCTGCTGGTCCTGCCCATAAGGGTGCAAAAACTAATTTATTAGCATTTGCAAATATTGAGTGTTGGAGCTGCTGAAGATTTCAAAAACTATCTTTGCATTGTATACATTCAATCTCTTAGTATTGTATAGTCGCACAGCACTATGTTATGTGAGTACATATGTAGGTACATATACTATGTACCTACTATAAAGCTGTCATTTACTGGATACGTCTTTCATTGACTTGAATGTACTGTAATGTACATTTACTGGCGGCTGGGAGTATGTCGTGCTCACTCTAATGTCTCGCTGAAGGTGGCGCGTGTGTTGAATCATTTAGCTCCCTTCAAAATGGTTGAGCTGAATGATGCCAATCCATGCGTCATGTTCGTGAACGAGCGCCATCAGTAGAGACTGGTTATCTCTTAGCTGCCACGGCTTTTTTTAAATTTTTGAATTGATTTATTTTTATTTTTGTTAATCTTTTTATTACGGACGCTTTTACGTTGCATCGTTCTCACATGTATAATTTCAAAATAAATGACGTAAACAATATTTTGTAACCATAATATGTTGATTTAAAAGAGTGTCCGTGGAGTTTCTTGCCCGCTCTTCTCTAAAGGTACCTACTACGCTTTGGAATGGACAACTAGCTTCATCTTTCTGACTGACCGACACCTTGACAATTCAAAAGTGCCTGTAATTAGTTTATTTGAAATAAATGCCTTGAAATAAGTGCGAGTTGAGTTTGAGTTTATATTAATATATATTTGACTGCCTTGTTGGTCTAGTGGTCGCAAGCGCTACTGCTGCGCCTGAGGTCCTGGGTTCAATTCCCGGTTCGGTCTAAAGTGTTATTGGATTTTTCCATCTGGTATTTCTCAGTAGCAGCCCGGAGTCTGGATTTGTGCCAGGTTGATGGCAATAGGCTCGCCCCCTGTTACATGGAACTTAAACATGATTGGTGAAATGTGGGTTTACTATAAGTATACCTCTGGCTAACCCTTCGGGGAATACAGGCGTGATGTTATGTTATATATACTTATAAGTAGACAGACTTACACATAAATATAAATAGACCTACTTAAATTGCATGCGTTTGAAAATATCTGGTACCTACCGAGGTTCCAAATAACGATAGAAAGTTCAAGGTCACCAATGTTTGATTCGTGGCCAATCCTATTATAATTACGATGTAGGCTTGTTTAACTACTTATTATAAAAGTTAGAATCCAACTTGAAACTATTCAAGTCTTAAATCACCATAAAGGCTAACAAGATAATTAAATAATTACAGTTCCACATGAAAAAGGTTTACCTCGTATGTGGTGCAACATTAATTCTCACGCCCCCACAGACGAGCAGATAATTAGCGGCCATCATTAATCACGCTGTTCGGAAATTAAACGCAGCATCCGGACGTTCGCAGCGTCGCGTCGTGATGCGTCCACGCAAGGCCTTAGCCTCCGCTCACTATTGTTACGTCGAGGGATGCACTAAAACCGATTTATTATTCACCATCAATTTCGTACGATTTTGCTCGCACCTACTTAGTTCGTTTAATAATCATAGATGATTCGTAATGAGCGTTAATGTAGTGCGAAATTATGCAAAGATTATTAAATGTTTGGTAAAGTGCGATAATAATAAAGATCCAGATTACCTAATCTGGATCTTCCATCCGTCTCCCGAAACCAAAAGTTTCGGAGTCCTCAACGTTTAAACAAATGCAAGACTATTTTTATTAACTTCAAAGTTCAAGAAACATACAGAAAAACATAAATCAATTGAGAATATAATTACTAAATTACCAATAGCAATTTAGCGGTTGCATCGCTACCAAAATTAATTATAATTATGTGTAAGGCCACGCATGTGATTGGAAGGGACTGTTTATTGAGTGTTTATTCGTTGTAACTGTAGTATCTCTAGCTATTTGTAATCAAACACATCCATTGTACCTCTCATTAGCCAAACAAAAAGAGTTTAATATTATCTATCGGGCTATTCTTTAATTGTTAAAACAATGCTCTTTGTTACTACACAAGAGCGGCGACACACAAAGATGGGATAATCGTGAATATACCTGTTGATACCTGTTGAATATACCTGCTTCATGTCAGAAGAGGCTAGAAAAAAAATAACTAAAAAAAAAAATAGCCAAGTACGTGTCGGACCACGCACAATGAAGGATTGTTGGTATGAATTTATCCCAAAAACAAATGTAACATTGTAATTAAAAAAAATGTTCTCCCATACATCGATATACGTCACGGTCAATTCTCCAATTCCAGTGGAAGTTGGTCGACTATTACTCGTTAACTTGTAAATCCTACTTAGCTGTGATAGTTTTCCTTTTAATTCCGTTATATATACTACTGCCATGATTTTTTCTCATTACCAAAAACAACCGTTTAGCTGGCAGGAAGGGCCACATGACTCTATCTATAATTGGTACTTTAAAGCTGCGCAAACAAATCCTTGAATAGAAAAGTGGTGTGCACAGACCCGCAATCTTTTTGAACGGCCTATCCAATAATATCCCACATCCTGGGATAGATGAGAAAAAAGGATCATCCCCACTTTACGTTTAAAATCTGGAAAAAAACAACATTTTTGGATACTACCGTACCCAATATTTTTTCTTTTCAAGATTTTATTTTACCACTTTGTTAACGTGATTAATATGTATACCCATGCCAAATTACAGCTTTTTAGCACTAAGTCACTGAGCTAAGCCGACAGGACAGACAGACAGACAAACATGGTGAAACTAAAAGGGTTCCTTGTTTACTACGGAACCCTAGAAATGCGCTATAGGGAATGAAAATGGTGTAAACCATAATGCTTTCCACAAACTAAAAGATACAAAAAAATATACCACTACACAAACATCGAACTTTGAGTTTCCCATAACATCTTAGGAATCACGCTATTGTGCCGCGAAGTTTTTTTGCAAAGCAATATTAGATAAAAGAGCAGATTGTATGCAAATGTAAAGCGTGCAACTTCCCGCCCATAGAATTGACTAATTCAAACAGCAGGCGCGTGGCCTCTAGCCGCCGATGTTAACATTGATTCGACGTAGGTATCTACGGATGATTCATTTTAGACGATTATAAACAGATTCTAGGCAAGCGTGCTTCGTCGATCGATTTTTACATAACATCAGGGCTCAAGTCTGCTATTACAATAGTGTCAGAATGGTCTGTTCCGATCCTCATTAATGACGCCATTATATTAGTAGATTACCAAACTTGTCAAAATCAACAATTATAAAATCAATGATAGACCATTCTGACACTATTGTAATATCAGACTTGAGACCCTGGTGAGCTTGTGGTCGAACATATTTTTTTTATTTGGGTATAAATATTTTTAAACGGAATACTACCTTTAATATTGCAGTTTTTAATGTTTCGATACGGTTGGTTTAAATATTTTTTAGTCAAAACAAAGAATCGATTTAATTTGTCGATTGTTTTAAGGATTTTTTAAATTGAGCATCCAAGATAAACCTTGAAAAAGTGTTCTGCTGCACTTCCTAAAACAATTACATACTACCTAACTCATTATGAGGTAGGTAGTCCTTTTAGTATGTATTTACACAGCAATATTTCATTTGAAGATCGCAGGTATTCAAATTACAAATAAATACTTAAGGTAATGTACTTCCATCAAGGTATTACTCGAAGGCATATTTTCCAAGGCAGTCTTAAAATAGTACCTTTAAGTAGGTAATACCTGTGCCGCAAATAACTGCAAATTAAAGCCATGGCTAGGTGTATTGGGAAACTTATTTAACTTGCCTAGGTAGCTACTAGGTGCATCTTACATACGCACTGCGTTTGATTGCAAGCCCGAGAAAACTCAGCGTACGTAATTCATGATAACTTGATCTCATATTAGACATTCTATTTTCTCATATCTGAATCAGAAATGGCGCACAATATTCACAAATGTTCTTAAAAGGCAATAACAAAAAAAAAATATTTTAACCTCTTCACACATCAGGCAGAATCACTGATTACCTTTGGCACGACCCATGCATTTATGGTACCGGAAGTAATGCAAATAAACCACTAATGTTTATACATTAGTGGTTTATAAACATTAGTAGGCATTCAAAATTTAAATGTCAACATACATAACATACGGTCACAGGTCATATGAGACCTTAACTTATTTTCGGATCATAATTGTTTTGATGTAGTTATAACTCTTAGGCTTATTTCGCCACCTATGATTAAGCTCTGGTTAAGTTACTTGGCAGATAATTTCTTACAAATTCTGTTTTATTTTTTAATGTATTCGGTTAGTAGTGGCCATTCGGAAATCGCAAAAGGCACTTATTACGTTACGTTTAACATATTTACGTAGTCGGGCCAAGTTCTGTCAGGTAAAATTTCGAATTTAGAATGCAAGCCGAGCAAAATATTATGGACATTCGAAATTTGATTATTTAAAGAAAATAAAAACAAATGGTTTCTGGAACTTTGTTCATTTTCTAAAATTAATGGAAAGAAGACACGAGTCGCAGTAATTGCATTGCATCGTTGCGATCACGCGCCAACTGAGATATTCAAACTGCTGAAAAATTTGAAAATTCCACTGAGATTTATTTATCGTATTATCAAACGATTCAGGGAAGATTCAAGATTAGAAGATAAACAAAAGAGTGGTCGAACTCGTACTGTTCGGACTCCAGCGGTCATCAAAGCAGTGAAGGCGCGAATCCAACGAAATCCTGTCCGCAAGCAAAAAATTTTGAATCTGCAGGTTAAAAAGGTGTTAAATAGGACTGCGTGCTTATAGAAAAACAAACAGCACATCTTTTTAAGACACGGCTGAAGAAAATCAGACTCGGAAGAAACCGGGTTTTGTTAAGGCGGTACGCGGGAAAAATACCGCGAAATACTTTTTTCGGACGAAAATATTTTAATGTTGAGGAAACTATCAACAAACAAAATGATAAAGTGTATGCACACTCTAGTGAAGAAGCGAGCAGACATGTGCCACATGTTCAGCGTGGTCATTACCCTTCGGCATTCATGGTTTGGCATGGGGTGTCCTATTTGGGTCCGACAGAGGTGTTTTTTTGTGAAAAAGGAGTGACAACCCTCGTATATCAAAACACAGTCCTAACAAACATTGTGGAACCTCTTTCACAAACAATGTTTGAAAACAGGCACTGGGTATTCCAGCAGGATTCTGCGCCGGCTCATAAGTCAAAAAGTACCCAAAACTGGCTCACGACCCGTGGAATCGACTTTATCAGGCATGAGGATTGGCCCTCATCCAGTCCAGACTTGAATCCCTTGGATTACAAAATATGGCAGCACTTAACGGAGAAGGTCTGCGCTAAACTCCATCGCAACTTGGAGTCACTAAAAGCATCCCTGATTAAAGCAGTCGCCGATATTGACATGAACGTCGTGCGTGCTTCGATTGATGACTGGCCTTGCCGATTGAAGACTTGTATCGAAGCAAGAGGAGGACATTTCGAATAATTTTAATGTGGTTTAAATTTGGATTGTATACCCTTTCATTTGATATATAAATGGTTGTAGTGCGTAACTCATTGTGTCATTTATTAAACTTTCCATATGTGACAAAACTTATGACCAGACTACGTAAAATGTGGGCTATAGAGGTCCTATAAATTAAGATCATCTAGAAACTTCCTACACATTCAGGGAATCAACTTGCCTTTTCCCAACTGTTTTAGGGTCAGCTTCCAGCCTAACCGGATGCTGCTGAATACCAGTATTTTACATGGAGCGATTGCCTATCTAACCTCCACAACCCAGTTACTGGCTAGCACGAGATCCCTTGGTAAGACTGGTTGCCAGACTTTTGGGCTTCTGACTACCCGTAACGACGGTCAAAGATCTACGAATGACAGCCGGGACCAACGGCTTAACGTGCTTTCCGCGCTTACCTAATATTTGTACTATATCTGTTCAGTGATGAGCAAAAAGGAAAAGCTAAAAAATTACCGATGACTTCGCCGTGTCAGGCAGGCAATCATACAATGTGATCTCTGACATAAATAGAATGATGTGTAGAAATGACCTTATGGCTTACAAATTGACCGAACACTTACGTCATCGCTGTCTCTGGAGAGGTATGTCTTCTTAAAACATCCTATGTAACATTCGGTCAGTTTCCTGCTCAGTCAAGCAACAACATCAATGTCAGTGAAACAACTAAGACCGTTGTACCATATTTGTACGTTTATGTAACCTATGTCTGACCTCTTTTCAGAATCAGTATCATAAACATAGCTTTCAGGATACTGATATTGCTTAAAAGTCATATGCCTTTCAAAGTAAGATGCACGATTGCACGCCGCAGAATATGGTATTATGTAGTTTTAATTTTACCGCTGAAGTGATGATATCTTTGTGATTAGGTATAAAACAACATCTGGCCAAAGAGTTCCTTTGTTTTCTTTCCGCTCCAAGTTATATCCAGAAAAATGTGTCGGTACCTAAGTATATTTTTTTGGCTAAGGTATTAAACAAAGTGATAATTTCTAACTTTCTAACTAAACAAAGTGATAATTTCTAACCTTTAAAACAAACGAGTCTTAGTTTAATTTTTATTGCGTATCACATTACTTCCCATAACCAGCCTGATCGTGTAACAGAACAATTACAATCCAAATAATTAAACTTCAATTACGCACACGAACACTATAAGCAGCTCAGTTATATTATTCAACCAATGTTCCACTCCAGATACTGTATGTTCAATAGTTCATATTAAATTACTCTAGCAGAACCGTTGGCTTCCTTCCGTTAATTTATACTTCCTATCAGTGGCAGTAGCACTACTTACTTTGTAGATACGGTACATGTTTCAGATGAACTGATAAGTTTGTCTGTTTCAAGATTACTACGTTACGTTGATTGTAGACCGGTGACATAAACGTACATATCATATTATTTACATTCAACAACGTCAAGACGGTGAAAAGATTTATAGATTGGATGTAAAAGTTCAGAGAGGGAAAATTAAGCAATACTTTGTTTTAACAATTTAGGTAGTTTATCTCGTTGAAGTCTCTAGTCACCATTATTTAATCTAGATATGTATACATAGTTTACCTGATTAAGCACACTTACCTTTTTTTAACAAAACCCTACAGTCTGAAAGCATTTACGAATTTTCACCTAGTCCGTACTCCTCTAATTAAACGATTTACCTCACAGCAGCAACATTCGAATGCTTGCTCTTATAAACAAAATGGCATCTAATCACAGATCTTAATACCAATAATTTAGCCAAAAATGGCGTATTTAGCGACACATCTAACCTTGGTTTATTAGTGGCCATGTTTAGAAGATCCTACCCTGTAGTTGGTCATAGAAGGTCAGTCTGCTCAGCTCATGTCAAAGGTCACGCCGAATTTTGGGCAAAAGTTGAAGGCTTGTGAAACAATGCATTGCTGGTAATGGATATTATGAAAACGCGAAGTCGCGTGCTGCATTCAGATTGCAACATTTTGTTTGTTGGCGCTTTTGGTACAGGCTGGATACTTGTTCCGAAGTGTTCGATACTGTGAGCGGACTTCGTAATTATCTTCGTTATTTTCGTATTTATTATTATTTCTTCGTAGACCTCTTGTTTTTATTCGGAAACAACAAACGATATCAATTTTGGTTACTTAAATTTAATATGTAAATATATTAAATTATTATTCAGCAATTATTTTAATATATTATAATTAGCAGCAATAATAATTTCTTCATCTAATTAGATGAAGAAATTATTATTGCTACACTAGCTTTTGGAGTTTGGCTCGTTTACATTTTTAACTTCAGCTTTTAAGTAACCGAATTTGATACCGTTTATTGTTTCCGAATAAAAACAAGAGGTCTTAGGGTGGATCGCCTCACCATCAGTAAAACGTACTGCCATAGAGTACCTATGTACATTAGACAAGATTGTGCCAATTATATCTATCTAATCGCAGAGCAGCAGGCGATAATTCGGCACGTAGAATAAATTCAAAATACTTAAAACATATTTCTTCAGATTACAACACCGATACTTTCATTTAATCTACATAAGTACAGGTATTATTGGATTTGCAAAACTCATTATTTTGTAACAAAGTCGTAGCGCAGTGGAAGCCATCGCCCCTCACTCACGTACGAGTGTTACGAACAGGGAGGCTTCCACCGCCCCACCGGTTGTTAGTGGCCGTGAACCAAATGTTCTTCACGCTGTATGGCCAGGGATCGCCACCACTGCCCACTGCCGAACAGACCATGGCGAATTGAAGCAACCTGTTGAGGAATATTTCATGATCTATTGTTATTTTTTCATTAGTTACGACACACGTATCGACTTTTGTTTTAGAGTTGTAAAGTTCACGAAATATATTGCGAATTTGCGATACGTCTGGTACAAAACGTTCCAATATGGTTTCAAAGCTACTAGTGTTGAGCACATATAAAACATTACAAAGATTATCTATCTAAACATACATGGTTGCGAAATTACAATTTAGATTAACAACTGCGACAAAATTATTGTTGTCTTCCAAAGGTTCCCATAACACGCATTGTTTTAAAATGAATATTTACTGCACTTGTGTAAAACCTCATTTGTTTTGCAATAAACTAAGCAGCAGCTTCGTTGGCTTTACATTCACAAGTATAACTGTGTCTGATCGAGTATTGCACGTCTAGACTGTAGGAAATGACCATACTTACTCTACAATTAAGGATCCCTCCGTCTACCGCTTTCTGAGTCTATTGCACTTTACTTACATAAGCAGATGTTGCGAGCATCGCGAGTAGGCTGGATAATGATCATCACACAATAAACATGCGCATAATGGTGCCTAACTACAGCCGTAAACACATTCGGAAGTGGGTGGATAAAAATCTATGTCAATTCCGCGATAGGAAGCACTTTATTACAAGATTTGTTATTATTACAATAAATTGCCTACATTACCATCAAGATCAACATTTTCATATTCCGAAATATATAAAATTTCATTTACTTTTTGAAGTAGGTACGCAAGCATGTATAAATATTCCACTGAAATATAAAGTCGTGAACATAATTTGCAATTACAAATAAATTGTCAATGGCAGCCAGAATTCAGACAACTTCATCAGATAACAATAGAATTGTATTGTCAAAAGATGTTCTTTGACGTTTGAAGCATTTGTTGCGAAATCACCTTGGTTGCTTGGCGGGGTGCGCGCCGGATCCTGCGCCCGCGACTGATGCGCGGTCGATAACAAGCGTGAGAACCACGACCGGAGATCACTCATATATCATTCATGACCGCCATTAATTAACGAAGCCTGCAATATAAGACATTGCCACTAGCTGTATAAAAAAAATGTTTTAAGTATAACATGTATTCGATTTATGTCTGACGGACAAATAAAACGTGAACGATTTTAAATTACAGTACCGAGAAGCTTAATTGCAACATTTATTCAAATTACCAATAAACGATCTATCACGTATTTGTTTTAACCGTGACATCATATCCTTGAGGTGCATCTTTTGTATTGTTTTGCTCCAAATTGTTATGACTCAGCAATAAATCATAAATAAATGGACAATTTAGTGGTAATGGTCAGGAAGTTATTGTTGAAGAAGCATCCTTATTGTACTGACGACCTTTACACGGAACTAGAGTTGCGCCGAGATCTTAATCGTACAGGATCTCATTATTAAAGTTTTTATATCCACACTGTTAAAATTAGGTGTAAAGTGTTCCGCATTTTCGACAATTTTTTCCAATAATTTGAAGGTGAAATACCACTTTTATTAACTAAAAAAAAAATGACTACCTATTATCCAGTTTCAACGCATATACGATTACGGTCATGCAAAAGCTTTCCCGTAATCAAAGCTACTGTTCGTGACTCATGCCTTATAAAATCAATGTGAAAGACAAGAAAAGAAATCGAATCAGCGGAATCTTTCTTTCGAATCGCAAATTCGCAACTAATGAAGCTGATAATTGGTTGAACAATCGCTAATTGAATGCAAATAAGTCGTCGCACAGTATTACGTCTCTGTGATTGCACCCGGAGGCGAGTACCGACAGCCATCTTACTTTCGTTCCGCTCGTCTATTCTTAGAGATTTCCCACAATTTGCTCCATTCGATCGCCGAGATAAATAACTGTTTCTGTTTTAGTGGCTCACACACATTGAATATATGTAATTTGTTTGGTATATCACCTGTTTCTTGTATAGTCATACAAAGTGCGTGAAGTCGGCAACACGTTTTCCTGCTAAAGTTACTGTGTTACCTAACTTTAAGCAACTGGCCTATAAGTTTCCTTCCCAACTTTTTTGGCAGCAGACATAAATGTTTTTGTTATATTTACGACGTATTGATGCACGCGACTATCAAAAACTATGATTGTTAGTGTCAGTTGCAACACGCGGCGGTTGTTGTCGATTATTTAACGAGAAACAATGCCGAGTCGCACGCGCACCGCGCCGATGCTTCTCACGGGTGCCGAAGGTCGCGGATAACTCTGTTCTTACAACACGCTTAAAATTATTTGATTTCATAATTTTTGACGCTCCGATGTGTGCCCCTAAACGATAGGCCACAGTGTAAACATTCGTGGTATGACCAATTCGTTACATTTACCCAGAATGTAAAGTGTAAACTCATGACGAATCGATTAGTCATATACCGTACATTAATACCCTTTCGAAACTTTTGCAAACTTATTCGTAGCCTGTGCACCTAGATGAATAATTGCTAAAATTCTAGCGTAAACTCATACGTGTTAACATGTTATGGCATGTGGTCAATTGCGAGGAATCTCCTCCTAGATTTCTTAACTAATAATCACTTCCTGTTAGATCACCGTAATACTGCGTGTTTGCCAATAGATTCTGCAAGTTTTAAATATGGAATAGTGTCATAGAATATGGAAGTTGATTTAAAACGGATAATTTTGTTTTATTGTTTTGATGGCCTGAATCATATGAGTATCAATAAAGTCAACCTATCGCCGTCCAGAAGTAGTTGCGCCAAGACTCTCGGTTTTCCTCTTTGACAAACAAAGGTACTTAGCAGTCTCTTTCCGTGGGTATCGTAAAAACAGCGATGAAGATATTTGTCTAAGAACAAATATCTCAGAACTGTTAAGTACATAAAATTCTGCACGTTGCAGTGTGAACTTAAACTAACAGCTAGTTTGAAAAATGGTCCGGTATCGTGTCGGTAATGATAGGCTTAGTAGTTACTTATTGCGGTGTAGGTGGACTATCTAACTAAATAAGTACTTTTAAATGCAATGAAATGAGCCACGTACATCACGCCCCAACAGTTTAATGTCTTCATCGTATAGATCAGAAAGATTTGTCCTATAAGAGGTTAGATTACTATTAAGTACTACCTACGACGAATTCAAGGGTTTCAGAAGTATATACGAGTATATATTTTTTATTTATTCATGTACCTACACACAAATCACTTAATTTTACTTTGTGGAGTATAATATATTATTATTTAAATTATTGTGAATGTGAGGACTATGTGGGTCATATTTGGTTTTGTGTCTTTCTCAGTTAGCTTCAGGGGCGTGCCGTCCATAGGGGCAATTAGGCCTAGCCTACCCTAACAACAACGCCAAAAGCATTTATTTTAACTATGTAATACAATAATACAAAATATTAAAAAAAAGTTAAACTCCTGTTAAAACTCTTATAGCAACTTGTCGCAGACGCCACGTGACTCACAGTTCGACGTAGTAAGCAAGGCAAGCATTCGTTTCGTCTACATTCCGTTCATAAATTTACGCACTCTCGTGTATATTTTCGTGTGTATGAACGGCACACAATAGTGAAATGGATTAAATTAGGGGCGTATCTCCTGCGGCAGGAGCTTGGTCCCCATTGGTTGTGTGTAAAGTGAAGATTTAATTAATGAAAAATATTGAAGACCAGGGTTCCCAATTTTTGGACAATTCCCCGAATTGCGGGGAAGTTTCCTTCAGATTACAAGAGACAATTAAAAAAATTAAATTTCGAAGATATAAATTCAACAATACCACCCGTATTGTTGAATTTATACCTTCCAAAAAATTATAAATTGTATATTTATAGCAAAAGCCCTATAAAAATAATTAAAAACTTCATAATTTTTTATTTTTCTTCTCATATTTGGGAAATTTCGCTTGGTTTTTAGGGAGTTAGGAAAATAAGTTTCGGCAACGCAGTCCAGTGTGTCAGTGTTATCCGGCAAAATATGGTAGTGCCTATTGTGGAAGAACACGGTATGACAGTGATACAATTTTAATTGATAGTGTTTGTTTCATGTGACAGTGAGTGACACGTAATTTATATGTGATCTTGAATGTTTCACTTTTTTTTAGATCTTATTAAGTTATAAGTAATTGGTTTTGAAACGTAAAGTAGTGTAAATATTATGTGTTGTGTTATTATTTGTTTATTTACCTAAGAATGGTGTTCTGTTGTGAAGTTTGCGCCGATAATGTGTTGGTTAGGTTAGGTTAGTCGCACTTGTCGTTTAATGATAAGATTCAAGTTGTGTCTAAAGGTAGATGTGTGCCCGAATTACGAGAATTAATCCAAAAATATGATAATTCATGATTTCGGATATCTTGCAAGTGACGTGTTCTGTAATTATCACCCACCACCTTGGTTATGATATTTGAGGTGGCCGAATCTTTCTTCTGTTTGCATCGTTAGAAAATCGTGTTTTAAACCTTGAATAATGTGGTAAGTTCTTGTATGTAGAGCTGCGCTGTGTTGATGCGCGAATTAGTTTTTTTTTTTGTGTCAGTATGCATGGCCTACCCTCTGTGGAGAACCACTGCACGCCACTGGTTAGCTTTAATGATAGTCTGGCAGTTTGGGTACTTTATGCGGCCTACCCAAATGTCCTTTCCTTGGTATTGTTCGAAGAGTCGTTGAGCCACACGATTACTGACAAATGCGAGCACTGACTGAACAGGTCCGCTCAAATCTGTGTGGTTCTTTCCTCAAAAGACCATTTCAGACGCCAACCTACATGGTTCTCTATACACATCGGCATTGATGAATTTTATATAAAATGACATAAATATTTACTTGTAAAGTATTATATTGTTGTCAATTATTGTGAATGTGAAGACTATGTGGGTCATTGTTGTTTTTTTTTTCTCATTTAGTATTAATCATGGTCTGGCAGTTTGAGTAATTTATGCAGCCTACCCAAATGTTCCTTCTTTGGTTGTTCGTCGCATCACATAAACTCCTTAAGTTCTGAGTTGAGCTGCACGATTACTGACAAATGCGTGCACTGACTGGACAGGTCCACTCAATCTGGGTGGTTCTTTCCTCAAGGACCATTTCAGACACCAATCTACATGGCCTTCACATGATCTAACCAAGATTATGACTTTAAAAGAGACTGTGACCTCTGAGTTTATTTCGGCCTTTCTTCTCAGGAAACACCAACCTCATCTAGTTTTATTCTAAAAATATGATTGACGTGTAAAAGTGTTTGTACAAACCTAATTACAGAAATAAAAATCATTTATCATTTATCATAGAAAAATACATAAAGATAGAAGAGCACAAAAGTCCTGCTTATTTACCTATTGCATTTAGTACCTTTTCCTTTGTTTTCCGCCCAAACTACACATCAGCATTGTAATTTTTGGAGTGACGCTAACTACCAGGGACTACGGGAGGGACTACCGTTTTAATTCGGCAGCATTGTATTTCTCGGCGGGACCATGGGTAAAAAAAAATACCCGTGGTGCAATCCAGGGACTACGGGAGGGACTACGGGTAAAGAACGATATCTTCGTTAAGAAAATGCATCGAAATACTACGCCCAGTACCTATTTGCGATTATGGCCATTCGGTATTCTTAATGAAATCACCAACCACTCTGATATACGATGTGGTCAATCCGTTAACCTTACTAAAAGCCATATTTTCCACGACGATATGTACCAATAAACGAATGTTATCTGGTTCATCAGTTATATAACCCATATTTATACTATTACTATGAGAGGCCATCATTACCTACTTATCTAATATTCTCATAGCATATTGCCACAGGCCACTTGAAGTGAACAGCTGACGTCCATTAGTATTAATTACAGCTGCTGATTGGCTCCATTCAATGTTGTCAATATTGTGATCATCTGTGAAAGATAATTACAGTTGGATTGATTGATTGATACGGTATTAGCTACTGGTATGTGAGGATTTCGAATTGAGCTTTGTTACTTGGTATGGCTTTCTAATTGCATTGTTGAAAAGAATTGACAGAACCTACATTTGATTTAACAAAAAGTAGATTTTTCTAAGTTCAATGAATTGGACAATTTATAGAATATGTGTTGTCGGTTCTACGTCTACAAAACATGAGATAGAAAGGGGCGATACATCTTTATTAATGTAACAGTGGATATTACCATGAATAATGTAGGTACCTACCAGAAATTTTCCCAGTAGACCCCTAAGGAGAGGTTAGATAACCGAACGCTGTGTTCTGCGCTTTCACCTACGGTATATCACGAGCCGGCGACCTGCCTGCCCCCTCCTTCCACCGTGTTGCCCGCTTCCGTGAGCCTCAGACCTCGAGCTACGAGGGCGCATCGCGACCCGCACCTGACCTCCTGATAGGGCTACCAGGAATAGAAAACCTCCAGTCCAGTATTTCATTGGCCGGAAGATAGCTCTAACTCACAAAGCGGTCGCTTACCTTTTATTTAATTATATGTTTGAAAATATTGCATCACAGCCACTTAAAACAATGTTACCTCATTTCACGCGCTTCACACATTGCTCTATCACGTTTTTAATAGTAGGTGGTTGGAGTTCTGGCACAGTTTTTTAGTTAGACTGTTTCTTGGTGCCTTAGCTTTAAACTTCAGGACAATTCAGAAAAGTTCCTGTAAAAGTTCAACCCTACCTGCCTTGGGTATATCATGTTGCTGGCGCCAAGCGAAGCCAATGTTACCTAATTCAATTTCCTTAAGTTCCATTTCATCTTCGATAAACCCAAGCACATTATTTTAAATGGAATCACCGTAATGCAGCATTTTGCAATTTTGATCAAGATAAAAATTAACATTTTAAATGCAAGATCATGTAGAAAGCTCAAGCGGCCAATCGTTACAATTTCAATGTTTAAATGCAGTAATGTTTATAATGTCACAACTTTAAATGTTCGAAAATGCCTGCGAAGTTTCTTCGGTAAGTACCTATTTTATAAACTAGAAGGGACTTATATGAAGGGAGATATACTCAAAGTAAGAGTTAGTTCTAGTACTCGGAAAGGAATCGTGAATTTGTTAGAAGTTGTCAAAATAGTATTTCTAATGAAGATTTAGTATCAAATAAAGTCACCGAAAGCTTATATTGCTACGGCGATGAGATTATGGCAAAAAGGGCAATCCAAATTGAGAATAGTGTACCCGACATTTCCATTTAGAGACATCTGCGGCTTCGAGGACTCCATCGACGAACTGTTTGGATCTATAAGTGGCGCAAACAGATTTCCAATATTAAAAGCTCAAAGAACTTACATTTGATCTGAGATGAAGTTGAAAAGTATATCTTCCTACCCATGTCATGGTAGAGGTTTACAAACAAGATCCGATCATCCTAAACGTAATTTCGTTATTAGAGGTCAATAGGTTGAAGATGCTATCTCTCAAAATGTCAAACGAAGTACTCGACACGCAAGTAATGTTGAAAATGCGTTCAATTCCAACAATGTAGTAATAGTCTTCGCTCGTTTATGTACGGTACCTCCAATTGAGGTCGACATTTTTATTGGTGCAGCGCAATGAAGCGATATGAGACTTCGACGGCAAAACGTGGCGTGTGAAACATTAGCGTCTGTGACACTATCGATGTACTTCAGCCGTCGTTAATTAAGGTTACGGAGCTAAGCTGCAAATTAAAAGTGCAAGTGACAGACCAGGTGCTCTCTAATTGACAGTTTTCAAATTCACACGAGTAGCTCTACCGACGGACACTTTTGTCTATTCTGAAACTTACGTCTATTCATTTCAGAAGAAAAGCAAAGAAGGCATATAATAACTCTGGGCACGGTATAATCTTCTTATTTGCATTCATTAACATAACATAATCAGCTTATAATGTTCCCACAGGCCTTCCTCTCTTCGAGAGGGACTGAGCCGAAATCCGCCACGTGGGCCCAGTGCGGGTTGGTAGATGTCACATATCTTTGAATTTTTAGTTCTAGGACATGCCGGTTTCCTTACGATGTTTTTCTTCACCGTTTCGAGGGCAGTGGTGATGAAATAATTTACACAAAGTAAAGTGCCTACCTGCCTCTGTTCGAACCTACGACCTACAACTCGTAAGGCGCGGCCGTTACCACTACGCCACCACTTAGGGATTGCAATCCCGCAAAATGGGATGACGCACTCGCGCGGGATCCCGTTGCTATTATTAATCTGCTAGATCCCGCAACTCCAAAGCGCGGATCCGCGGATCCCGCAAATTAAAAAGTTGGTGCTAAAACTTTCGCGTAAATGGCGAGTACCTGACGCTCGCCTATGAATATATCCTGACGGTTCAGCCTACTAGCGTAGAAGCCGAGCATCATCAGGATATATTTGCAGTTCACTCAGAAACAGGCTCAAAGATGATACAATAAATGCCATTTGCTTTTTAAGAGCGTATTTTCAAAAGTTATCACCATAGGTTGATATCATAGTAATAGCATCTAATAGAAAGTTGTGATTTGATTATTAGTCATTATATGAATAAGACTGAATTAAAAATATAAAACTGTTGTTAGGAGTAAGGGTAAAATTAAATAAAACTATTAAACTATGCCAAACATTTAAAGATGAATCTAAGAAAACAACTAATTTCTGTTCCTTAATGTACGAAATGTTGTAACAAAAGTTAATTTTTACACAAAAATCTGTAGTTTAAATTTAATTTTATAACGTAATTTCAAAGATGCGGGATCTCGCGTGATCCCATGCGGGATTCAGTAATCCCGCATATCAATCCCGCGGGATTGAATGACCTGCGGGGTTGCAATCCCTACCACCACTGCTCTGTATTCACTGCGTGAGCTTAATGCACGCAATTCAAAAAATTCAAGCAGCAATTGTACACCATCCAACTATCGAATTGAATGGAACTTATGGAACCTCAGTGGCCTTCAGTACAAAATCATTACATTTTACACCAACTCTGCAATTTTCATATATACACGATACAAAACACGTTCCACAGTCATTCAGTATGTTTATCAGCAACGTGTGAAGTGTCTTCAATTTCCTGCGATGATAAAAAGATAACAATTTCTTCGGTAGTTGCATCGGGGACTTTGCGTGCTATTGTGTTAATAACACGCACGCTAGATTGGTATGCATTACATTACCGACTAAAGACGACTTCCCTGTTCACTTCAAAGATAATATTTGCTAAAAGGTGTGCACATTTCTTGAGACGCATGTATCTTGAGTGTAATAAGAAGTGTCCAATCCAATATCCAATACTTATCAGTATCCAATCTTTTAACAGTTAGGTACGTACTACCTTTTTTTTTGTTTCTGGGTGGAAAATCCTCATGGATGTCCTCCGCCCTGGGGCAGGCGGAGGGGTCTGTCAGACTCTTACTGACTAAAAACCACCCCGGTGTTCCCCTCCCAGACTTGCACCGGGGATCATGGGATCTAGTGCAACTTCCGCGATCCCCGGCTGGTGCCGGCCCGCCATCGCGGGTCACCTCAAGCTCGCGGGGGAGAGAGGTGTAAAACTCGGGGCGCGACGTCCAATAGGGGCGCACGTGGATCATTACGCGCCGCCACCTCAGGTCCTGTTATGTGGGGGGACGGATGTCCCCTGGACCCAGTTAGGGGGGCTGGAAGAGGGCGTTGTCCATCCTCCGCCGATGCCCAGTGCGCCTGCTGCGGGCAGGGTGAAAGGAAGAGATCTCCCACTCCCTTTCCGCAGCCTCCTTCTGCGACATGACTGCTTCACAGAAGGATACCACCGCGTCCCAGGACTCCTCGCTGCCAACCATGGAGTCGACCACGGCTGGCAGCGACAGGTCACTGCCTTTTTTTTTTTTGGGTGGTATTTCATCAAATAACTTCTCCCGCTCTGGGCGGAGCGGGAGGGTGTGTCAGACTCTTACTGACTAAAACCCACCCGTTTTCCTTCCAACACGGAAGGATTGTCTGGCCTGTGTTGCCAGGGGCCTCGGTAACCCTTTTGGACTGCCACGCGACCCCGGCAGGCATCGGCCCTAGTGGACCCCTAAACTTGTGCTGACGACATCTCTTTGAAGCGCGCGTGGAATACAACGCGCCGTCGACCCGGGCCTGGTCCTTACCGGATGGTGAGCTACCCATTGCTCACCGTCCGCAAGCCCGCGCCTACAGTGGCCGGAAATCCGCCCGGGATTCCCGACGCCCAGGGCGTCTCCTGCGGCGGCTAGGGGCGAGAGGGCGCGAAATTTGCCTTTCCCTCAACCATCCCGCCTCCTCCTTCGCGAGCATTACTGCTTCGTAGAAGGAGGTGACGGCTGCCCATGCCCTCTCGCTCCATACCATGGCCTGAACCAGGGCCTGACGCAAGAGATCTCTACCACCGTTCACCTCCACGAGGACACAGCGGTGCTCTGCCCAAGCTGGGCAGACCTCCACCGTATGCTCCACCGTGTCCTCCGGGCGATCCACACAATGGTGACACCCGGGCGTTTCCTCCCGCCTTATCCGACACAGGAACCTCCCGAAGCTGCCATGTCCGGTGAGGACCTGCGTTAGGCGGAAGGCGAGGACGTCATGGCGCCTCTCTAGCCACTCCTCAAAGAGGGGACCTATCACCGCAATTGTGGCGTGCCCAGCACTGGGTTGCGACAACCGTACTCTCCATGTCGTCATGAGATCCCGCTGGAGCTCCGTCCGCTGTGCCGTGATTTCTCGCGGCAGCGGAGTTACGCCCTGGCGTTTCGCCTCCTCGCGCCAACAGGTCACTGCCTACTCCTGAGACGAGTGCACGGCGCGGCTCCTCCCAAGCGGCACACTCTGCCAGCGTATGCCGCGCTGTGTCCTCCCGGCAGTCGACGCAGTGGTGACACCGGGCGTCCGGCTCCATGTTTATGCGGCACAGGAACTTCCCGAAGCAACCAGCGACAGGGAGCCGTGCCTCCTCCCGACCCAGTGCTCGAGTACCGGCCGGACCGCCTCAATGTTGACGAGGCCGGCGGTAGGGCGTGAAAGCCTGTCCCGCCATTCCGCCACCAGGCCTGCGCAAAGCTGCGACCGACGCAATTCCACGTGTCGCTGCATCAGCTGCTCGCCTCGCTTCCTCGCGCCTCTTATACAGTGACGCAAGTACTTTCGCCTCGAGGTCTCATGGCGGGGATCTGGCCAGTACACAAACCGCTTCGTTAGAGATCGTGCGATATCCCCTAATGACTCTGAAGGCCATCGCTTTCTGCGGCTTCCGCAAGACAGCGATGCTGCCGACCGTCAGGTCAGCCGCCCTGATACAGAGCCATCGATCGCACGATCCCCACCTAGAGCCACCTACAGGCGGCGCTCGGGCCTCCCAGATTGGGAAGCAGCGTTGATAGCGCCCCAACCGCGCCCAACAACTTGGGCGACAGCTGCCGAAAGTGGGGGCCAAAGTCCCACCGGCTGTCAAGCACCAATCCCAAGTACTTCATGGTAGACTCGACAGCGATTCGAGCCCTCACCCGACCACGATGTGTGATCCGGGCGGAGGCGCCCGTCGGGGGCCATGAAATACTATGGCCTCCGACTTGTTAAGGGCCACCTCCAGGCCTAGGCACCGTATGCGGCTCACCACTTGCGAGACCGCAGCCGTCACCAGCAATGCTGCCTCCCTGTACGAGCTCCCCCGGGCCGTGACCAGCGTATCGTCCGCATAATACGTCAAGTCCACGCCCGCTGGAGCTCGCCCCGCAGCACCCAGTCGTACCAGATATTCCACAGGAGTGGGCCCACGACCGATCCCTGTGGAATACCGCACGAAATGCGGTGCTGGTTTCCGCCATCACGTCCCGTGTAGATGACACACCTCTCCGCCAAATAAGCCCCAACGATGCGGTGGAGGTAGGGAGGTACTCGATGGTACCGCAGTGCCTCCCGAATACAACTCCAGAGCAGGGTGTTGAAGGCATTGGAGATGTCCCAGGACACCGCCAACATCACCCCGCCCCGGGACACTGCTTCCTCCACCAGGACTCTCACTCGCTATATTGCGTGGATGGTGAAGCGCCCGTGCCGAAAGCCGAACTGGCTCTCGGCCAGGTCAGGCCCCTCTCTGCACAAGTGGTCGACGAGGCGGGCAACGATTATCCGCTCTAAAAGTTTCCCTACCTCGTCTAGCAGCACTATGGGTCTGTACGCGGACGGTGAGTCCGCAGGGCGCGCCGCCTTCCTGAGCAGGACCAGACGGCCAGATTTCTACAAATTGGGAAACTGGCCCTGCTCAAGGCACGCTGTTTAGAGTCCTCTGAGTTGGGGCTCTAGCTCCTTCAGGGCAGGTACCTACTACCTACATTAAGTACGGTTATTCGAATTATTTCATATATCGTCACGCAATAAATAAATGCTAATTATATAGGATTAACTTGATGGCACTTAAATAAATGCTAATCAGGATTAACATAAAAGGAGCTGTGCCGCTATTAGGTAAGGTATCTCATTACTTCTGAAATTAAATGCGGAAAAAATGCGCAATCTCGAAACTTTCATCATGGTTTATTACCTCTATATTAGGTAAATTATTTTTTTCATTTTTTTTTTCGTTTGTCTTTAGCGCTACATGTCATATTATTAATAAGAATAAACTTTGGCGTAGTAGTCATCACATGGTGTGCAATGACATTTGTTAATCATTTTTCTGCTCCATCAGGTAAATCATCAATTTATTTATTAAAACTCGTTAAAGGTGTTCATAAGCAATCTTCCAAGGTCTACACCATGGTGTGGATAAGCCGTTCAAAAATATTGCGGGTTTGTGAACACCACTTTTCGATTTAAGGATCCACTTACGTAATATTAAAGCATTAAAGTGCTAATTTTTGTTAGAGTCAAGTGTCGTCGTCTCCCTCCCCCTGCCACCTAAATGGATGTTCATGGAGATGTGAAAAAATTCATAGCAGTAGTCCATATAATGAAATTAAAAGGAAAACTATCACAGCTAAGTAGGCTTTAAAAGTTAAGGAGTTATAGTCGACCAAGTTTTTGCAGTTGGAGAATTGACCGTGGCATATATCGATGTATAGGAGAACAGGTTTTTCAACTACATTGTTAAGTTTGTTTTTGGGATTCATCCTAACTTCCCAACAACAGAAGCCTTCATTGTGTCCGACACGCACTTGGCCGGTTTTATTCTTAACTTCGCTATAACTCAACCGACCACCATTAACTTTTATTACGCCCATATAAGTACAATTTAGTACGAAATTTAAGCTGCACCATTTGGCAACGTCCGCAGATTAAGTAACGCCAATAACCTAAACACCCAATTTCGTACGGCGATCCGAACATAACTCTGCGCTTCCGTTATATCCATATTTGCATGAACTGCATCAATCTGCGACGAGTGACGGAATCCGGACCATCGGAATCGGTGGTACAGTTTACGGCACGTTAGTAGTAACACTTGAACAACGAAAACCGCTCTTAGGACTACAAGATAAAGGCGCTTTCAATGTAAAATTGTTCTGCCGGGGTCGCGGGTAAGTTCGAAAGGGTTACCGAGGCCCCTGGCAACACGGGCAGCGGAAGGAACACGGGTGGGTTTTAGTCAGTAAGAGTCTGACACACCCTCCCGCTCCGCCCAGTGTGGGAGAAGTTATTTGATAATTTCCCATACAAAAAAAAATAAAATGTAAAATTGTTACGCAAGGACGTGCAGTTGACTGTGCCTATTACACAAACATTTAAACGGATTGCAATGTTGAAGTAAACCAATGTGTTAGTGTAACGTTCCATACCGATTGAACACGAAGCACTACATTCTCACAGACTTATGATGACTCTGTTGGCTTATAAATGGTGCTTGCGTAATGAGCATCGAATGTGAATGGATACTTTAATTAAATAATGTAGAGGCGTCATACTTCGGTTCGTTACTCATGAAGTCGTGCCTAGGATGTGATGCGGTGACGGTGTTAACTGAAAGGAAGGTGAGTGAGATCCATTAATTTCGAGCTTCAAAATGTCCTTGTGAAGCGAACAACGAAACATAAATATGGTCAACCATTGAAAGTAACCCCATAGGGAACCAAAGCTAGAAGCGATTACTAATGATAATATTTAGCTGAACATGTTAGTTTACGATAATACATTCTCTCTATGCATGCAATATTACTTACCATAAAGTTTATGGATTTGACTGCTGACCCAAACAAAATGTGAAAATGGTCGTAAGATGGCATCCAAAAGGGTCATCGATGTTGATTGGCTTAGTCAATTTTCACCCACAATAGGAGCTAATTAACTAATATGGCGTTACGTAGGATAGGTTGAGTTTTTCATCAATATTGCGTTTGTCTTCGCTTTCTGCTCACCCACGTGTTATTTTATATTGTTTAATTTTACATTCCTAAGATAGATCCTCATAAGTCATCCATATTTTACTGATTCAAAAAACAAATCTATTTATAAAAGTACCATGGAAATATAAGCGCTACAGAGAGAAAAATTTGCAAAAGTTTCAAGAACCATAATCACCAGAGCTTTAAAAGTAACAGGTTCAATTTTGATTGCTATCTACAAGCGTTCTTTTATGGTATTTAATTGCTCAAGTCGGAAGAACAATAGCGCATCTATGATAGCGCAACTTATCGTCTATCTTGCAAATCAATCAGAGTCACAATAGAATTGCGCGAGCACTTTCACTGCGCCCGCGCCTCCTCACCTCTTGATCGTCATTTGTCTGTGATTTTGACCCCATCAATTTAACCGTGCGAGACTGGTATTGTTGATGAACCACACTGTGGAGCGGTATTGAAACTATTTTATTAGAATCTCGTGTATAAAGCGGATGAACTGATTTTCTCATAGCCGTTTGAACTGTCAGTCAATCAATGTGGTAGATATCTATAATGATCTCATGGAATGACGTCACATGAATATATCGCCTTTGCTGATTGGAGAGACCGTGGGTTCCATTCCAATCTATTGTGTTTAATAGTTTTCATGATCTCGGTGCTAAAATTAAACTTTATGTCAGGCACTACACAATAACTCCAATAATGGTTTCCTGTGATGTGCATGGCTATGATAAATTGAGCCAAACCACTCCAGGCTACGAAATAGATAAGTACGATATGAGTATGTTTTCCAATTGATTGCCCTTATAGAAACTGTCATGAATTCAATTTTCCCATTATTGTACCGTAGCAAGTTCCGCATGCTTCGCCGCTGACATTTATCTGACCTCTGCAGTCAAAACGGCTGGGAAATAAGTACCATTTGAAAGATGACACAATCCTATGGGTACCTGCTACAACAAAACAGGTTGTAAGTACTACGTTATACCAAAACATTCAATGGTAAGAAGTTACCTACTTGCCACTTTAAAAGTTTACCAAGCGATTTTTGTTATATAAAAGGTCTTTCACATAAGCTTGACATGATTATTCTTTTAATCGTTCATATTTATTTGTTAAAAACAAGTAAGAGAAAAAGTACCATTAATATTTTTATTTTCTAATTAAACCGGAAATATTCGCAGCACCATAACTTTGCAACGTACCTGATGTCTATTTTATTTAGGTATTCAAAAACGTTGAGTAAACTTTCAGCAAGTTTTATTAAAAAAGACTAATCTAAATAAAAACAATTACTCTATTAAGAACAAGGTCTGAAATAAGACTATGAGACTGCTCTGTTATTCTTTTAAATTGTTTCTGAATGTATTCGCATTTTCCTGTGTTTATTGCACAGAAGGTCAGCACCGCAAATGATTATCGTCTTAAATGTGATGTGAAAATAGTGTCAATGTTAAATGTCAGTAGTATCTACCTATCCCAAAAGTCGCTCACATTGTTGTACGAGTAAGTCGTCAAAGTGCCGGATATTGAATGTTGGCAACATCGCAAATAGCTGCCAAATATTTCGCTGTTTTGCTTAATTAATCTATATATATAGCCTGCAGAGTCAGCAAGCTGAAGTGGCAGTGGGCTGGCCATGTGTGTCGAAGGACCGATGGCCGGTGGAGCAGACGAGTCCTGGAGTGGAGACCGCGTATCGGCAAGCGTAGTGTGGGACGCCCCCCAGCTAGATGGACCGACGACCTTAAAAAGGTGGCTGGGACAGACTGGATGCGGAAGGCGGAGGACAGGGTGTTGTGGCGCAGCCTGGGAGAGGCCTATGTCCAGCAGTGGACTGCTATAGGCTGAGTTGATTGAATCTATATATTACTAAATTAAATTATGCAATATCGCTCTGTGCTTCACTAACATATTGATTACAAATTGCAACACGTGGTTTTAGGTGTAAAAAACCGACCAAGTGCGTGTCGGACCACGCACAATGAAGGGTTCCGTAGTTAACTTAACATTGTAGTTGAGAAAACATGTTCTCCCATACATCGATATACGTCACGGTCAATTCTCCAATTGCAAATGTAAGGTGGTCCACTATTACTCGTTGCATAGCCTAGGTAGGCTAGCTAAGTAGCTGTGATATTTTTGCTTTTAATTTCGTTATATGTACACACGGCTACACATCAAGCTATATATTTTCAGTACAAGCTGATCTTGCATTGTATAGAATTTCCAAACAATGCGAGGTCAGCGTAAATTAGAAATGTATAGCTTGATGTGTAGCCGTGTGTACTACTGCCATGAATTTTGTCACATTTCCAAAAGCAGGACATTTGACTCTAACAAAAATTAGTACTGTAAAGCTTAATATTACCCAAACGGATCCCTGAATCGAAAAAATGGTTGTCACAGGCCCGCAATATTTTTGCGGCCTATCCAACGACACCCCACACCACGGGATAAACGAGAAAAAAATATCATCCACTTTACATGCAAGGGAGGATTTTATTTAGGTACCACTTTCTCGGCGTGATTAATATGTATACCCATGCCGAATTACTGCTTTCTAGTACTAAGAGTCTCTGAGCTAAGCCAGGGACGGACAGACAGACGGACATGGCGAAACTATATTTGCGGTTATTGTTTACGGTTTCCAAGTGCTTTTTTACCACTAAAATATAATATTCCATGTCACGACGCAAATCATAATCAATATTTTAGTACACAACAGAATCAGAATCAGAATTTGTTTATTTTTAAAGATGTAGTTTTTGTATGGTGTTAATATTTTTTAGATCTATACATTCTATCATAACATATGGTATAGAAATATTCCAATGTCATTCTTAATTATGTACAATTGTTTTTAGGATTTGTGATTTACAATAAGTCCTATAAATTCATATTATTATAATTAGGTAATCGTTATTTTATAATCAATTGCCCCTTGATATTAGACCATATGACACGATACGTATCCGTCATATGCAGTGACTGCTGCGTCTACGAACAATGTTGATCGTAGACGTTTTATTGCGTATACGAATTTGTCTAGCTTATCGCATACATAATTGATGTGATTTCCAGTTTGATCCATTATTATTCCCAAGAATTTTGTGTTTACTACTTGTTCTAGGGTACTGTCTTCATATTTTATACTAACTCTGAAAGTTTTATTTATAATTTTGAAATTGAATTATTTTTGTTTTACTTATATTGATTTTATTTTTTTGTCATTAAGCCAAATTATTATGTCTTTGATTGCTTCATTAATTTCCAGCTCCATATACGATTGTTTCATGGTGCGTTGCATTGGGAAGGTCATTAATATATAGCAGAAATAAAAACGATCCCACCACTAGCGTGGTGGGATCGTTTTTATTTCTGCTAAGAATTTCTGTTTAAACACACTAAAGAGGTGCTGCTATTTTTCCAGAATCCAGATTGCTCCCGTCTTAGCAAATTATACTTGTCCACATAGTCATATTTGTGAAGTATCTATGGCAGACCAGTAGTTGCTAAGATACAGTTGTTTATACTTTGATGTTGTCACTTATAATAAAATAACTGTGTACTTTCAGTCCAAAATATCGTATTTCTATGTTTTATATTTCACAATATTTAACATGGTAGCAGAGCGTGTACGAAATAAAAAGTTTTGAAGTACCCGAAATGTCGAGCACTAAAATTGTCCCTCTAACTATAGAGAACTACGACACTTGGGTGATACAGGCTGAAGCTGTTCTCGTACGACACAAATTATGGAAATACATCGAGACGGATACTGCAGTGGTTGATAAAGAAGGTGATAGACAGGCGAGATCTGAACTCATACTTATAATCGCTCCTTCTGAGCTTAAACAAATAAAAAATTGCACTACTGCTAAAGCATTATGGGAAAAATTTGAAGACATGTACGCCAGTAAGGGACCTGCACGAAAGGCATCCCTATTAAAGTAACTTATCCTAACGAAATTAGAAGGACACAATGTAAGAACTCATCTAAACAAGTTCATGGATATAGTTGACAAATTGGCAGACATGGACGTAGCTATTAATGAGGATATGTTAACAATCATGATGTTGTACAGTCTCTCAAATGAATTTGAGAATTTCAGAGTCGCTATAGAATCGCGAGACACTCTTCCGAAGCCAGAGGAGCTTCAAACTAAAATAATAGAAGAATGTGAAGCACGTCATAGCCAAAACATGACCAATAACGACGAACCTGAATCCTCTTTTCAAGAAGAAGCCTTATACACGTCCTGTAAAATTTGCAAACGTACTGGTAACATCTTCAAACGCAAGAATCACAAAATTTGTACCAATTGCTGGAAGAAAAACAGTGAGAAGCCTAATAAACATACTAACTGTTCTCATAAGAACAATTTTGCTATACAGTGTCTTCTTACCCATAACGAAAAACCTGAAAACAGCATTTGGGTTTTGGATAGCGGATGTACGTCTCACATGACTTATCAACGAGACTTATTTAGGACTATAGAGATAACATCCGAAAAACTAAACTTTGCAACTAAGAAACAAACTGCAGAGATTAAAGGAAAAGGTACTGTCTCCTTTGTAACAAAAAATGATAATGGTGTAGACCTTACACAGCTACAAAACACTCTATATGTACCTAGTCTGTGCACCAACTTGATGTCTGTCAGTAAGATGACAGATGCTGGCTGGTCTGTCCTCTTCACAGACACTAAAGCAACGGTCAACAATCCAAAAGATGGTATAACTCTCACCGCATTTAAATAAGGAGATGGTCTTTATTACATCAAACCAAATAAACACGAGCGCAACAATCTGGCTAATCATAATGATGACACTGTTCCGATTCCAATTGCTAAAAAGAAAGCGAACTCATCAAACATCTACGACTGGCACAGAAAACTTGGTCACATGAAACATGATCAAAGATCTGAAACATGCTCTCAAAAACAATAATTTGCTTGGCTTGAACTTTTGATGCTTCTGAAACCTTGACAGACTGTGAAATATGTATCCAAGCAGAACTCCATCGTGTTCCTGCCCCCCGTGAGAAAACAACTCAACGAACAACAGAACGCTTAGAAATCGTTCATAGCGATGTATGTGGACCTATCAGAACGCCCACAGTAAGCGAAAACAAATACTTCGTTACTTTTATAGATGACTATAGCAGATACAGTCGAATTTACATGATTAAAAGCAAGAACGAAGTATTAGAAAAGTTTAAAGAGTTCAAGGAGTTAGCGGAGACGCACACTGGAAACAAAATCAAATTCATACAATCAGATAATGGTTCTGAGTATGTGAACAAAGAGTTCAACGCTTATCTGAAACGTTGCGGGATACAGAGACGTATCACCGCACCCTACACCCCGAACCAAAACGGAGTTGTTGAAAGAAAGAATCGTACCCTTGTGGAGAAAGCGAGAGCAATGATGATTGAAGCACAGGCACCATTAAAATTCTGGGGCGAAGCAGTATTCACTGCTAACTACCTATCAAACAGGAGTATAAACAGCGCCGTTCAGAACCAAACGCCATTCGAGCGATGGGTTGGGAGAAAGCCATGTATTAATCATTTATACGTGTTCGGTTGCAAGACTTACGTTCTGATGAAAGGCACTAACGGTCACAAATTTGCACCAAAGGCAATTCCTGGCATGTTTGCGGGATACTCTGAAACGTCTAAAGCTTTCAGGGTGTTCATACCCTCGAAGAACAGCATTATAACTTCAAAAGATGTTAGGGTATTGAAGACTATGTTCTATGATGAATCGAATAAAAATGCAATCTCCAGACTTCTCACCGATTTAGAGTTTTCACACGAACAACCTAATGAAACACGCAAGCGAGTGGATATTAAACTTGACAATAATGAAGGAGATGATCAGCAACATGATAGTGATAGTAACGCAGATGATCAAGATAAATCACTGCAACAAAGTTTGGTCGGTAGTACTGAAGACGTTCGACAAGTGGACCCAGCGAATAATGAAAACGAATTCGAATCTCTTTCCGGATCTTTTACCGCTGTCGATGATAATGAACCTGATGCTGATGCTGAAGAAAATGCGACCGTTCAAACGAGGGTTTTAAGAGACAGGTCAAAAATCACAGCTCCTAAGCGCTACGATGATTTTATTTTAGCAGCAGCTGAAGAAATCGAAAATCTTCACAAGCCTAAAGAGCCTAAAACTTTCAAAGAAGCGATGGAATCTCCCAACAAAACAAAATGGCTAGATGCCATGCACAATGAAATAAGTTCACTGCATGACAACCAAACCTGGGATCTGGTTGATTTACCCAAAGGACGAAAAGCCCTCCCTTGCAAATGGGTGTATAAAGTTAAAATGAATCCTGATGGTACCGTCGATAGGTATAAAGCCAGAATGGTTATCAAGGGTTACTCCCAACAACCTGGAGTTGATTATGATAAAACATTCAGTCCAGTGGTTCGTCTGAGCACCGTACATGCATTGCTTGCTATAGCTGCTCGAGAAAATCTGAAACTACATCAGTTTGATGTTTCAACTGCCTTTCTAAACGGCACAATAAAGGAAGATATATATAAAACAGCCTGATGGCTATCAGGATGGCACCAAACGAGTCTGCAAGCTGAAACGCAGCCTCTATGGTCTGAAACAAGCACCGCGCTGCTGGAACACCTGCATTGCCGAATTCTTAATAAATTCTGATTTCCAACAGAGTGAAGCGGATCCATGCTTATATGTTCTAATCAGAGGACAATCTAAAGTTTTTATTGGTCTTTATGTTGACGATGGACTTGTAGCATATAATACAACCAGAGCAGGAGACGAATTTATCAAGGAATTGAAAACAAGGTTTAAGATAACTACGAAACCTGCGACATACTTCCATGGAATGGAAATCAATGTCCGTAAGGACAAGACCATTTCACTTTGTCAAAAGGCCTACACAAAGAGAGTGTTAGAAAAATATAGGATGCCCAATTGCAAACCAGCACCAACGCCAATCATCAAAGAAAATGAGACGGCAGAGGAAGAGGATGTCAACGCGAGCTTCCCATATAGACAAGCCGTGGGTGCTTTGGCATACTTATCAGTAGGCACAAGGCCTGATATTTCATATGCTCTGGGTGTCGCATCTCGAAACCTCGGAGCACCTACTAACAAAGATATCATGCTGGTAAAACGCATCTTCCGATACTTGAAAGGGACCCAACAGAATGGGCTAACCTATACGGAAAAGTCGCCTCCACGCTTAGTCTGCTACAGCGACGCAGATCATGCAGGAGACCAAACTACGGGAAAGTCGGCATCTGGAATGGTGTGCTTATTCTCTGGAGCTGCTATTAGCTGGAGAAGCCAGAAACAAACGACAATCTCCATCTCCTCGACTGAAGCGGAGATTATAGCAGCAAGCGAATCGGCACAAGAGATTTTATGGTTAAGTCGCCTTATTAATAACTTGATTAAAATTGAGAAACCAGTACTGAACCTGGACAATGAATTGGCTGTAAAACTTGCGCATAATCCAAAGTATGAATATCACAAGCGCACGAAACACATCAAGCTAAAACATTTTTTTGTAAGAGAATGTGTTAGCAACGGAGACTTCAACGTAACGCATGTTCCTTCGGAGCAGCAGTAGGCTGATATGTTAACCAAACCACTGTTTGGCCCCAGGCCGCATAATTTAAGTTCAGCATTGGGATTGAAGAATATATTACCTTAATATTCTTCTAAAAAGTTCCGAGGATGTGAAGTATCTATGGCAGACCAGTAGTTGCTAAGATACAGTTGTTTATACTTTGATGTTGTCACTTATAATAAAATAACTGTGTACTTTCAGTCCAAAATATTGTATTTCTATATTTTATATTTCACAATATTTAACAATATTATACCCTTTTTAATATTGTCTTCTCAAATATTTTTGATATTATAAGAATTAAGATTATAGTTCGTCATGTCAGATTTACCAACATTCTTAAATATCCGTTTGACTATCGAAGTGCAGAAATACAGTCACAAAACTGTTGCATGTTTTCTTCATGATAATCCCTTTAATACTCAAACCAACTTAGCATAGATTTAGTTTTATTAGTCGGTACTGTCAGGGTCAGCCGTCTCATAATCTTATAGAGCCAAGTGTTGAACTTCACCTTTAGCTTGTTTGATATTGTTTGCAATTAAATCTAAGCACGTCTGTTTTCGTATTGGTGTTTTTATATGCAATTCAATATTGAAACTTTTCAACAACCCTAAGCGGACCCTCACACGATGCGTTGCGGCACTGAACCGCAAAGACTTCGCCGCATTGGCGGTCAAACGGGCGTTGCGGCGCCGCGACGTTGTTTCGGCGCAGCAGGACCGCATCGCAAAGATTCGCCTTTTCTTCTGCCGCACAAACAAGTGAGCGGTGCTGCTTCGGCGAAACAACGCGTACACCCCTCCCCACCTCAATTGAGCTACTCAATACTCAATACTTTATTGCATGCCATAATGTGTACATAAAAACAGTTGGTATGTTAAACATAGAATCAATTATGGACCCTGTCGGGCACAGCAAAGTGAATTTTTACAATTATTTACAAAACGCTTTACAGGCGCTTACTTGTTTAGAAAAATAATAAATGAAATAGTACCTAAAATAGTTTTTTGTGCTATTTATATGAGTCGTTGGTTTAATGTTATTGCAAGTAAAATAAGTATCAAATTAAAATTATAAATATAATACATAGGTATAGGCTAAAATATAATACATACAATACAATAGTGTACCTAATCATTTTAATAGTATTTTTGCAATTTAAAAATAAGTAATTGATTAAAAATTAAATTTAAAATGTAAAATGAAATGCCACCTAAATTTTTATGTCAAAATGGTTTTATTGTTGTTGAAATGTATCGTTTAAGTACTCGTCAATAGTATATAGCTTTTAGCTAGGCCGGTATACGTGTGGTGCGACGCCGGAACGCATCGTGTGGGAAACGTCTTAGAGTTTTTGAAAACTTTCAATCAGTGGCGTGCCTAGGGTTTCAAAATAACGCAAGCCCAATAAAATTTTAACCAATTTCAAAAAAAGAAAGTTCAGTTTTCGACTGAGTATGTAGGTACCTACGTATCTACGTATGTATCATCGCAATTTTCTCATAAACTACTGGTTAGGTACAATAAATTCTCTATCGAGCATTTTAGTAAGGCATTTGGGCTTATATGAAGGTACCGCCACTGCTTTCAATATTGAATTGCATATAAAACACCAACACGAAAATAGTCGTGTTTAGATTAAACCATGGATATTTGTATGTAGGACGCCGCAGCGACACCGTGCTGGGACCGCGCCGCCGCGCCGCTGGAACGCATCGGCCCTAAGAGGTTTTGGCAACTTTTAACTCTAAGTTTTGACAGTGCGTCAACTTTTTATCCATAGCATCATATTAAAACAGCACTCATTACTAACCTATCATCCCACGGCCTCACATCGGAAAAGACGGTACAACCCTGTAGACCGCCGTCATAAGCACCAATCTACTACACAATTCTCACAGCGGTTTTTTTGCCATCTAGGTGGTTTGCTATATAAGAAAATAAACAGGATGTCACCCATAGTTAACCTCATTAAAACTATGTGCAAAAAGAAAGTTACAGCCTTACTCCAACAACTAAACTATCCTCATAGTTTAGTTGTTGGAGTAAGGCTGTAACTTTCTGTATACTGAAAACTTACTTACCTCTATGGTGTAATATCGCAGCTATAGCAATATCCTTACAATATAAAAGACCAATCTACATCATCATTCTCAAGTCTTCAAATTACCTTTAAGTCATTTAATAAAAAATATAACGCTCGCACGGACCAACACCACTCCACACACACACATACTCGTATACGAGTACACACACTTCCATACACAAATAACCTATTTAGCAAAAGTTTCGTTTATTATATGTAAAGTTTAAAATTTCCACTCGAGCCACCAATCTTTTTATAATGTTGTTATTTTTAGGTTGTCAGTGTACAAGTACATAAAAAATTAAATGTATAATTTTGTAAAAGGGCGGAGACCTGGTGATCTGAAATACAGGCCTAGAGCTTATTTTAGACACCAGTCTCCCACAATATTAAAATTTTGTCTGACTCTGATACCGTGTAATATGTATTTTGTAATATTGTGGTGAGAAAAAATAAAACATTATTATTATTATTATTACTTTTATTTGGTTTTATTGTATCTAAATTCCAATCACCACATATAATTCCTTTCTTCGATTTCTTGGTTGACTCTAATTAGTATTTTACATTTTTTTCTAGAAAAACTTTTGGATTGCTATGTGGTATCCTATAAATAGAAATAATGTTGAGAAATATTTAATAAATTCCTAAAATAGGTAACATTGATGAATTACCTAACCAAAACGGCGAAATATTTGACAGAGATATATTTGCGATGTTATCTAGCAACTGTCATATTGCACTCTCATATATAACATAACATCACGCCTGTATTCCCCGAAGGGTCAGGTAGAGGTGGACCTATGTTCTATGTTAGAGGGTTTGGTTACCGCACTTAGTCC
Organism: Atethmia centrago; assembly: GCA_905333075.3. Taxonomy (NCBI): domain Eukaryota; kingdom Metazoa; phylum Arthropoda; class Insecta; order Lepidoptera; family Noctuidae; genus Atethmia; species Atethmia centrago. The sequence goes on from HG995374.1 coordinate 13,281,262, forward strand.
TTCAGGTGGACCATAGTGCGTGGGCCATGGCGGCCGTTTTTGGTGGTTATTCCAACCAGCCCACCTCCCTCCAGAAGTTGATAACATCTCCTGGTCTGTTTAGAATCTCTGTGTAGGATCTGGGTGCCCCGAGGGTTTCTGTTCTAATGTGGGTGACGCCTGTGCATTCGAAGAGCATGTGCGCAACGGTTTCCTCTGCCTCCATGCACGCCCTGCACAGAGGGCTGTCCATTATGCCTATTGTGTAAAAGTGTTTGTTTAGCGAGCAGTGGCCCGTGATGGTCCTCGTCAACAGGCGCAGGCCGGTCCTGTCCAGGCGTAACAAACGCCTGGTTAACTTACTATCCAAGGATGGCATAGCCTCCTTGGACTGTCTGCACCCCTGTGCTGAGGACCACCAGCTCTCCGCTTGTGTGTGGGTGAGCTCCTGTAACCACCTGCGTAGTTGGTTAAAGGGAATGGCACGAACGGCTCCGATCCGCAGACTGACGTGCCGGATGCTCTCCTGGCTAATTCTGCGTCGTTGCCCAGAGATGCCCACACACTCCGCCTGGTAGACGGTGTTGAACATTCCCAGCGGGCTGGATATGTTTATGTTAAGGTCGTGTGAGAAAACGCCTGGCTCCGGTTCCGGAGTTGGTCTTTGATCCATCGGTGTATACTCTTACTTCATACGGGCCTGAATAATCAAACCGTTCCTCTGTGAGTATTATGTTGTAGTGCTTTTGGAAACAGTGTAGTTTTGGGGCTCTGTCGCAGGGTGATGCCACCATCGGTCTTCGTTTGATCGCATCCTCCCTTATGCGTATGTGCTTGACTCTAGAGTCTTTGCTCAGGGTTCCTGTTATGTTAAGCCTAAAAGCGGCCAGAGCCGCCTCCTTTCGCACGATAAAGTGCAGAGGCGGCAATCCAAGCATCGCCTGTAGGGCGGCGGTGGGCGTAGTTCTCATACAGCCTGTGATTGCTACACAAGCAAACCGTTGCAGATTTTCGAGACCTTTTTGGGCTGTGCTCAGGTCTGTCCTGGGCCACTAGACTAGTGAGCCGTATGTGATAATTGACCGGATGACCGTGGTGAAAAGCCAGTAGGTAATCTTGGGGTTGATTCCCCAGTTCCTGCCGAGCAGTCTCTTTACACTGCCACAGAGATATGCTGGCTTTTGTGATGATGTAGTTGTTATGTTTTACCCAATTCAACTGTTTGTCCAAGAAGGTACTTGGTTTCAATTGACAGGCTTAGGGTGGTCCCAAAGAATCGTGGTAGCTGTAAAATTGGCAGTTTCCTCTTCTTTGTGAATAGAACTAATTCGGTTTTTGTAGGGTTTACTGATAGTTGGTGCTTATTACACCAATCCTCTACTATTTTTAAGTCTTTGCGCATAAGGTTACATAGGGTATTTTCGTGGGTGCCATTTATTATTATGGTTATGTCATCCGCGTAGCCTACGATGAAGTAACCTTTATCGTTGTGTGTTTTGATGAGGTTGTCGACGCCCAGATTCCATAAAAGCGGCGAGAGGACGCCTCCTTGTGGGCAGCCCTTCGCCACTATGGCCCTGGTAGTGTCGTTCACTGTAACTTGTACAGCTCTCAGTTTAAGCATGTTTGAGATCCAACCACTTATGGTTGGGTCTATGCTGTCTGTCAAGGGCCGTGTTAATGCTATTGAACATTGTTTTGTCAAAGACGCCCTCGATGTCAATGAAGGCGGCCAGTGCCGAGCATTTGTGGTTCACTGCGCATTCAATTTTGGAAACCACGCTGTGCAGGGCGGATTCTGTTGATCTGCCTGTGGTGTACGCATGCTGTTGTTTGTGAAGGGGTTTGGCCCGAAGAGGTCCGTTTCGGATGTGTCTATCTCAGAGTCTCTCAAGGGTCTTCAGTAGGAAGGATTATAGGCCTGTAAGCCTTGGGTTGTGTATAGTCGGTTTTGCCAGGTTTGGGTATGAAAATGACTTTCACTTCGCGTCATGCATGTATCAGAGTGCCATGCAGGCTCGATAGATCTCCGTCAGCAATGGCATCAGATGATTTACCCCCCACTGCAGCAGAGCTGCGAAAATGCCATCCAGCCCCGCGGACTTGTAAACTTGTAAACTTGTTGACTTGGACTTGAAAGGTGTCAATAGCCCACCTTAACCGATCTTCTATTACTATGCTGTGGACTCTGGACCAGTCCTGATCAGTTGGGGTCCATTCTGGATTGAGGTCAGCCTCCCACCTCCCATCCTCAAGGAGTCTGCAGTCTGGGAAGTGGGTCTCGAGAAGGACCTTACTGGTTTCCTGGTCGGTTAGTGTGTATGAATTATCAGGCTTTTTCAGCGCGCCGAGAGTTTGGTCCTGATCTGCTGCCAGAATCTTCCTTACCCTAGCGGCTTCGTTATTTGTCGCGATTGATTCACAGAATTTCCGCCATGCTGATCTCCTGGCGGTTCTGATCTGTTTTTTGTATGCGTATTGGGTTTCTTTGTATATGGCCCAGTCGTCCAGGAGTACTAGACTCCCGGACGACTGGGACATATACAAACCCTTTTTAGTTCTGTTGAATTGTTTACGTAATGTATCTCTGAGTTTACTAAGTTCTGCGTTCCACCAGGGGATCCTCTCGCCCTTGGTTCGTGGCGCTCTTAGTTTGCAGCATGCATGGTATGCTTCGGTTAGGTATTCTGATAGTTTTGTCACGGTGTATTCCAGTTGCGCTTGTTCTCTTAGGGTTACCTGTGATAGGTGCCTATCTAATAGAGAGGCTAGTAGACGTTTAAACCCGGGGACATCGGTGCGCCGCGGATTCCGCCTTGGTGCAGGTTTCCTTGTATCGGTAGTTATTTTGAAGAGTATCCTTCTATGGTCCGAGCAAGATGGCTCGTCCGATACGTGCCAGTTTGTAATAAGGTTAGTCGCGTTTTCTGTAGCGAGTGTTAGGTCTATGATCGTTTGTCCTCGGACTGTGACCGCGCTGGTCGCAGCCGTGGTATGGGGAGATGGCGCGTGATTCGCAGCCTGTGCTATGGGCGCTGAGTCAGCAGCCGGCCGCGCTGAAGAGCGCGGCCGGCTGAGAATTCAAACCAAAAAGCAGTTGGATGCCCCCCCAGATTAAGATGGGGGCTGACCGCCGAAGCGGTGTGGGATTCCCCGGCTGGGCCGGGACCCACCTGGGTAGTAACTTGTTCTTCCTGCTGCATGGTTGTGGTTGTGGGGGTGGGCTTTTAAGGAATCGAGGTTACCACTCATCGGGTACCGACGGGATGTAGGGATAGGAGGAAAGGCATGGTTAGGTGAAGTGGTGTGGGTTCTTGGGGTCACCCTGCGCCTGGGATTTGGCCTAGGGATTTGGGGACCGACGGGATGTGTGGATAAGGAGGGATGGTTGGTTTGGTGATAGGTGCATAGGACAAAGGTAATAGGTTTCCCAGAGCCTGGGATTTGGCCTTCAGGAACTTCTCATGTCCGGGATCTTTTTCGAGATGCTCCGGATGCGGGATCGACCTTAACAGTCGGTCCCGCAGCCGGAGTTGGGCTATCCGCAACCTGGAGGACCTCGTGTTCAGCAGTAACGCTTGCGACCACTATTCCAACGAGGTAGTCTCATATGTATATAAGGTACCTATTATATCTCAGACAAACTGACAGTTTTAAATCGAATTTTTCCTTACCAAAAACGCATATTATAAGATAAAAGACTACGTTGAAGACAAGGAAGTTTGGCAATAAGTCCTTCTGCATATGTGGCTTCCCTGGTACCTCATAAACGGCATAACTATGTAATTGTCTATTAACTGCTCCCAAATTATGATGTTTATTATTTTATTTTTTATACATCCTACGTTGACATAATATTTTTATTATTTGACATTATATACGTACAATTTTGATATCAAACTATTTATTAGTGCCTTTTGTGGACAAGATACTAATTAAGACTTGTTACGGTTGTAATGGCAAACATGTCATTTGGTTTAAATAGGTTTTTATTATTTTATTAATATGTTACATAGATTATTTTATATTTTGTAAATGTGAGAACGTTGTAGGCTTAATATACTAGATTTGTAGACCATTTCTTTTTTGTTAAGTACCTGGTACTTCTTGACAGGCCTACACTGTCCCCCCATATCTATTAACACTATAATTTTAAAACATTGTCAAAGCCAGTTATTTTTAAAAGAGTAACCGTGGAGTTTCTTGCCGTGCACCTAGCTTCTGACGTTTCATAAGTGCCCATGTAGGTTTATGTGAAGTAAAATATTTTGATTTTGAAATTCAAAACTTATCATCGTTATTGAACAGCCTAGTCGAGCAGCCTTTGTACCTATTTTAATATTTACTCACTTTAGTAACAGTACTATGACAATATCTGTACACTATTCCAAGGACTATTTAAAGTGAGCTGGCATCCTCGGCACATCCTTTCACGACCTACAATAAGGCATTTATGAATGGGCGCTTAAACCAGCGATTGCCTACTCACCTTACAGCTATTTTATTTAATACAAAAGATTCTGGCTAGAATGGTGTTTGGTTTGATTGCATTCAACATCGTCTGCTTATTATACGAGAAAGATAGTCGACTACCGTATCCCATTGTTTAAAGGGCAGCTGAATCGTGGCTTCGAATTCCCATTAAGCTAAACAATAAAAGCCATCAAAACTTATTTACTAGAGCTTCCATTCTACACATGAAGGTTTTCCTATATACTGTAGTCTTTCAGGTTCGTCTTAGGTTAACCAAAAGTTTTTAGATTGAAGGGTCTTTTACGAAGCTTATCTCAGAGTTAAATCAAAATAGATATTTTTGTAGGTACCTATTATTTTTTTTTTTGGTCGCAAATTATCAAATAACTTCTCCCGCTCTGCGCGGAGCGGGAGGGCGTGTCAGACTCTTACTGACTAAAACTCACCCGTGTTCCTTCCGTTGCCTGTGTTGCGGGGGCCGCGGCCGGGCGGCCGGGCGGCAGGGCGACCCCGGCAGGCATCAGCCTTAGCGGAACCCTACAGTTGTGCTGACATCTCATTGAGGCGCGCGTGGAACACGACGCGCCGCGACCCGGGCCTAGTCCTTATCGGACGGCGAACTACCCATTACTCACCGTCCGCAAGCCCGCGCCTACGATGGCCGGGAATCGGCCTGGGATTCCCGACGCCCAGGGCGTCTTCTGCGGCGGCTAGGGGCAAAAAGCTAACTCATCGATCTGTCAGCAACGATCTGTGAGACTGTGAAACACGTTAAGACTTTGTTGTTAGGAAGTTTGATTCGATTAACCTACAAAAAATACACCTTGAACTTTATGCACTGACAATGAGAAAAACGATAATGACCATCTTCGGCAACCCTTCACTTCGCGTGTAGGTAATGAAGTGTTGATGACACCATTCCTCTGTACGCAACTATTACCTACCTACGACTTTGTTGTTTGACCCTTTATATAATACCTACTGCCCTGCCTATATATTAATATGGCCCTCACTTTACCAACCTAAAATAATGCAAAAAAAATGTGGGCAAACTACCTTCGTGAGAATTGTACTTCTTTCCGAAACTGAACTTATACCTACCTATTTTTTAGGGTAGGTACTAGAGATTATCTAACTACTCAATGCCGCGGGATTTAAATAATATAATAGGGATCTAAATATACTACTATTTTTTTTTTAAAAGTGATTCTGTGCAAGGTCATGTCAAAGAAACTCGAGTTTCCGAAAGGGGTTGATGACATCGTCAAAGTCGCAGGCATCAGCTTCAGTGGGTGATTCCGGGCTGAAATTATGATTATTTCGGGGTGGAGATATTCGGGAGTGTTGTTTAGTGGAGATCTGGGATTACGTTTTAATGGATGATGTAGGTCCTGGGTGTGGTACCTTTTAGCGTGCCTAGGTAGGTATACAACACTTGGGAAATAACTAGACTCAACGATTTACCTACCTTAGTAGTCTGGATTCATCAATTACTTAACTATTTGCAAGCCTCTTCTGGTAACCCGATTAAATTGCCGTAAATAGTGATGCTTAACATTCCTATGCTTTTTTAGAAACATACTCCAGGAACATCGCTTTGCACCTAGGTATATGTTCAAAACTAAATGAATTGGAGAAAGTATTAGGTAGGTAGGTTCCTCTACCTACCTAATACTTGTTACAAGCAAGGACCTAGGTAGGTACAGCGAACGAAATAAAAACAAATCCTTGATATCAAATTAGGCAACGCAAATGACGATGCCTTAAAAAAAGTTAGTTTAAACTTTTAACCCAAGGCACAAAACTTACAATCCAAAGTACAGTGGCCAGCACATCCAGCTACCACAAACTGTCAAATTTTCTCATTCGATTTTGAACTTAATCATCAACATTTTCAGGTTTAAAATCATTTCGAGAAATTTGACAGTTTTGTATAACCTGATGTGCTGGTGACTGTACGTAGTTCGTTATCACACGGCCACTAGTTTACTCACTGGAAATCAACGGAACAACCGATGCATATCATTAGAATTTAGATAACCACAACCTACCTGTTCAACATATTTAGCGTAGCCCAGTGCTCCAATTATATCAAGACCTGATATGGCGGAAGGCGGTGCAGCGTTGTGGCAACGCACCGGGCACTTCCGCGCATTGTAGCTGCGAATCGGGTCGCAAGCCGGCGCGGGCGTATGGCCATGCTTACGACATAGAAATTCACACCATGCAGGTAACCGACTACCCATGAGTGAACAGGTCTTGGAGCGGTAATCGCTTGCCGGTGCCCGATTATGTTACGTGGATGGTACGGTTCGTTTCAAAGTTACCCAAGCAGCCAGACAGACCATGGTTAAACCTAATATGTCTATAAAATATCTCAATTTTGATTTGGCCAAGATACACTTTGCTAAAGAGTGTATTATTATATTATTTATTTATTGTGTTGTGTGTACATATTCAAGTCGTCCTAGAATTCAAAATAGTTTCTCAAATACGATCTTCAGGGCTTTTACTTAAAATTTCAAAATCCATTTAGTATTAAGTATATTTATGATAAATGCTATTTTAGCATATGCTAAAGTATGCTACTTTTGAAAGTTTACTTAACTATTCTTGAATTCAAGAAATAGTTAATGCTTAATTGAGGAATGACTTAAATCTATTGGTATCGTGACTTACCAAACCATATCGTCCCTTAGCTTACAACACCGCTCAAGTCGAAAATTGGCGGTTTTTACGTTTGAATGTATTTAAAGATGGAGCTGCTCATTGCGCGTCTAACCATTGGTCACATGATATAGATTTCAGCCAATCAGAAGCCGTAATTCGAAAAGTAGTGACAGCGCCGCAAGTCGGTTGGCCTCTCAATACCGCACAAGATTTTCGTCTCCTGTAAAGTTGGTAAAAATGACTTATGCGGTTTGAATGCCTTTAGATGGAGCTGCTCATTGCGCGTCTAAAAATTGGTCACGCGCTCAAACAATTTATTTTTCTCGTCTACCCCATGGTGTGGGATATCGTTGAATAGACCAGACCGTTCAAAAATATTGCAGGTCTAAGAACACCACTATTCGATTCAAGGATCCACTTGCGTAATATTAAGCATTAAAGTGCTATTTTTTGTTAGAGTCAAGTGTCCACCCCCCTGCCAGCTAAATGGTTGTTTATGGAGATGTGAAAAAATTAATGGCAGTAGGTAGTACATATAATGGAATTAAAAGGAAAACTATCACGGCTAAGTAAGCTTTACAAGTTAACGAGTTATAATCGACCAACTTAAATTTGTAGTTGGAGAATTGACCGTGGCATATATGGGAGAACAGAGTTTTCAACTACAATGTTAAATTTATTTTTGGAATAAATTCGTCCCAAGTAATCCCAACTACCGAACCCTTCATTGTGCGTAGTCCGACACGCACTTGGCCGGTTTTTTATATTTGTGCTTCAAGTGTCGTTTTATATGTAACCGTGGGCTTGATCTCTCTGCTGTCTCTCCTAGATTTTCTCTGAATAGCAGGAATAGGGCTAATTTCCACCCAATCCAATCCAAACTGTGGTGTCACCATCAATTTTGACGTTTTCGCAGGTTCTTCAAAAGCTAAAGGTGTAATTGACCCGGTAGAGTTTTGCAACCATTCATGGTGGAGTTTTGGAATCATTTATCGTAGCTTCAGAAGCGTTGCTTATATCACCCGGACAGTCTTCGACGGCAAAATCCTCGGCTCTGAAGACGTTTTTATTGAACGGAAAAATTCCACACTTTCTGAATAAATTAACAGCTATCTCAGCTGATTGAGCACGCAAAAAGCTTTGCCGACTAATTCTGATATTTGGTATGCTGTTACTACCCATCCTGGGTGGGATCTTAACTAAGATTCTAGTTCTTGATGGAAGAACTTCTTAAAAGGTCCCATGAATCCCACATTTAGCGGCTGTAACCTGTGTGGGGGAATCGAAATGAGGATAACACCATTTTCTCTTGCTAGGCTTATCACATCTATATTTCTTATATGCGAATAATGGTGCCGATTCCCTTGTTCACAAACTAAACTAAATTTAAGTTCAGTGCATCTTTTTCTTTCTATTTCATTAAGAAAAGGACAGAAGACAAATTTTAGTTTAGTCCTGTCAAATTAATCAGCGCCTGTCACTACTCCATACAAGTTTAGACGTGATTAAAAACTTGCCTACTAAAATTATATCAATTTACGTCAAGCGCTGATTAATTTGACAGGACTAAACTAAAATTTATCTTCTGTCCTTTTCTTAATGCAATAGAAAGAAAAAGATGCACTGAACTTAAATTTAGTTTAGTTTGTGAACAAGGGAATCGGCGCCAATGTCCATGTAACAAAATAATAACCAGGTTTCCCTTGCAGGGTTTAACACAATCTATAAAATGTTGGAAACTTGAATTTTGTGAAGATGTGTAGCTGAATCCACTCCGATTTATGCACATCAAACTTCGAACCGGGTGGTGCTCCATCTGCCGGGGTCGCGGGAAAGTCCGAAAGGAATACCGTGGTCTCTGGCAACACAAGCAAAGGAAGGAAAATGGGTGGGTTTTAGTTAGTAAGAGTGTGACACACCCTCCCGCTCACAAAGTTATTTGATAATTTCCAACCCGAAAAAAAAAAGGTGGTGCTCCGTCTTCCAAATCTCTCTTCATATTTACTCTATGGAAAAAAAGTGGAGGCACAAATAAAAACAAAGAAGCTCCCATACAAAATACCAAAGTCACAAGAGCGGGCTCTCTGCAGAAGTTATTCCACAGACTGGCTTTCGTCCTTTCAGACAAATTACTTTTGCCATTTTCTACTGCACAACAGTGACTTCCGTCTCATCCAGGTTAAAAATACGGTTTGGATCATAATTATTTTTTCCATCTCAGGACCCAGAACTTCACCGAAGAAGTGTGTCACCTTCTTCATAGTAAAATCTCTTGCTCTTAAGAGGCCGACAACACCTAAAGCGCGGTCACTGTCGGACTGCATAGAAAAGAAAGAGAAACGCGATGACACAACGCTGGTCATTTATTGCAAAATATGAAGCAATTATCGATTTACAAAAAGCTATAGATTGTATAAAAAAATAAAACACTATTATGCTAATATGTTGCTTGTAGAATAATCTGACAAAAAATCAGAATGATTGCATGAATATTAGTAAGGTTTTTAATCGTTAAAAGAAATTTTTAGAGGTATTTTCGTGATTTTTTTCTATAGTATCAAATTAGTTATATTAACACACTATCTACCTAGCATATATACTTAAGAGTATCATATATTTTTCTGATTTTATTTTCTGCAGTGGATCATATACTTTAAGGCATTATAAAACTTATAAAAATTGCGTTTAGGTCATGAAGTCCCCTTAAAGCAGGCTGTGGGTGCCTCTTCAAAAACTAGCAAGCCACTTTTTCCCAGCCTGACCCTTGTGAGAGAACTGATGCGGAATGTTATGGTTTACAGCAAGTTCAAATGCAATGTGTTTTATATCATTTGCCCGAAGACCATAATATTTTTTTACCATCTCAAGGCAGAATTTAACTAATTATTTTTCTATTTCCTTGTCAAGCTTAGGTTCTCTGCCCAATTTAGTTACCAGGAGCTCATCTATGTCCTTGGGACTCTTAACATAGTCTTCCAAAGTGCTTTTAGGAATATCATATAATTTAGAAGCCTTAAGATATCCCATCTCTTTGTTTTTCACAGCAAGGTAGGCAATTTTCATGGATTGGCTATCTCATGCTTTTCTATTTATTCTTGAAGACATAGTGAAAATGGCAGCAGGTCAAGGGGACAATCTGCAAGTCCCGCATTTCCCTTAAACTTAAGGGTAAGATATATAAAACAATGATAACACCTGTTGTCTTGTATGGATCAGAGTATTGAGCCACAAAAGGGATAAATGAAACGCAATTGCATGCAGCTGAGATGAGAATGCTAAGAGGGACGAATGGATAGAATAAGAAATGAGTACCTATATAAGAGGAAGTCTGAAAGTGGCAGCGGCGACTGTTGTGCGGAAATCGGTTGAGCATGTGGTGTGGAGGAATGAAGAAAATGTCGTGAGGAAAGTCTTGAGGATGAATGTCGATGGCTATAAGAGTAGAGGAGGACCAAATAAACGATGGATGGACTGTGCGAAAGATGATATGGCTAGAAAGGGGGTGACTACCGAGATGACTAATAGAGAAGTATGGAAGAAAGGGGCATGTTGTGCCGACCCCAAGTAAATTGGGATAAGGGCAGGAGAATGATGATGATGACCAACGGCGTAGTGTGCTTTACGAGGCACGAAGGGATCTTGGTAAGTAAAGATGGTCACCCATCCACGGACAAACCGCGGCAAGCGTAGCTTAACCTGGTCGAGCCGTGCGGCTGTTATTAGGTAGCCACAAGCCCCTCCATGTAAAGTTCGACACTGACTCCAAAATAAATAAAAGCTCTTGCATCCAAGGTCGAGAGACGGTACTCTGTTAATTTATGTAGTGCCTAATTATGATTTAGCAGGGCAGGAGAATGATGGTGATAGTGAAACTGAAAGAAAAACGAACAGAAACATAAAACATTGTAATGTAATAATTATGTATAAATGTATCTCTTTATATCGGATATCCGATATCGGGCCCGCTTAGGTATCCGATATTAAGATTTAACATGGCTGAATTGGAACAACAACAATTTTTAACTACCTATTTTCTGAAATAAAATACGTTTATACAACAAAATAAATGCTACCCTTGATGAAATAAAAATAATTTGTAGTTACTTCAATGAGAACAACATTTTTACCAACCATATTTTTTCACGTACGAGAAAACTTGCATCGGCTCACTGTTCCGCCATTTTTGTTACTAGACGGTCACACTTTCTGCCTTGGCGCTGTCTTACGATTGTCAATAAGTATAAGAAATTAAAAACAAATATCATAGCCGACTATCCGAATTTGCGCAACTATCGGATAGGTGCTGCTCGCTTCCTTTTCAGTGCCGATAGTGCCGCTTAAAATTGCCAAGTTAAACTTGCGGACTACGGCGGAGGGGCGCCAGGTGCAGTCCGCCCCGGGCCCGCGGTTCTGGGGGCCCCCAAATCTCGAGAACCATCCAATCCCAAAATATGTTTAGTAAGTCTAGCATAATCAGCCTATAATGTTCCCATTGTTGGGACACAGGCCTCCTCTCCGTGTATGTATCTATAGTCAAAAGAAAACCTTACCTATCCAGGGCGGGTAAGGTAGGTACTAAAATTTTCGAGCTCGCTTCGCAATTTCTTCATAAATGTTCAAAAGAAAATGTAAACTAAGATGTGGAGTGCGAAAACTTTGGCTTCGCTCGCTCTACCATCCTCTAAACTATTCGTCTGATGCTCTAGCTTTTCTGTTGTCGACAAAGTCGGTAGGTATATCCTATTTCCGTATCAATGGTAAAAAAAAACCTAACCTTTTCGAGGCTGCGTGCTAAATATTTCAACGTTCATTCCCAGGCCCCCCATTTAGTTTTGCCGCCCTGAGCCCTAAGTCCGCCACTAAGCAGCGCAAAGGTCTCTCAGAGTGCAAGTCACAAACGACAGGGCAAGAGATGAGTCAATGTCTGTATCTTCCCTGAAACATGCTGAGCTATGCTTACAATCGTCGTGTAGGTGTGCTTACCTACATATTTAAGCCAGCTCTGCGGTCACTGCCTCAAACACAAACAGACTGCCATGTATCGACTACAGGCCTACTGTGGTTTGTCTACCTTAGTTGCACCGTAGGCGGTATCGGTCAAGTTAGGTTAATTTACTTATTTATTTCTAAGTACTTACCTATCTAAGTTTTCCACTCAGACCTATAGATGCAAAGGTGTCAAACTGATTAGCGATTAGCTTCGCTTGGGGACAAATAATTTTGTAAGTACCGCGCAAACTTCAGGCAAAAAAACTTTATTAGCGAATATCATTAAGCTTGAATGAATGAGTAGGTAGGATAATTTACACGATAATAATGAATAACAGATTACTGATTACTCTGATAGGTTCCCATGTGAACTGAATTAAGGTGTAATAGACATGTTGGCAATTTAAACACCCACATTCGCTTCGGTGATTAGATTGTAAAACTAATTCATTCGCATTTTGTTTACTTATTAGGACCGAAAATGTAAATCGTCTTCTTGACTGAAAATACAGACATAATACAATATCCCAGGGGTCAATATTTGGGCACGCCACGATTGCGGCGATAAGTCCCCTCTTTGAGGAGTGGCTGGAGAGGCGCCACGGCGTCCTCACCTTCCGCGTGACGCAGGTCCTCACCGGACATGGCAGCTTCGGGAGGTTCCTGTGTCGGATAAGGCGGGAGGAAACGTCCGGGTGTCACCACTGTGTGGATCGCCCGGAGGACATGGTGGAGCATACGGTGGAGGTCTGCCCGGCTTGGGCAGAGCACCGCCGTGTCCTCTTGGATGCGATCGGCGGCAGAGACCTCTCGCGTCCGGCCCTGGTTCAGGCCATGGTACGGAGCGAGAGGGCATGGGCAGCCGTCACCTCCTTCTGCGAAGCAGTAATGCTCGCGAAGGAGGAGGCGGGACGGTTGAGGGAAAGGCAAGTTTCGCGCCCTCTCGCCCCTAGCCGCCGCAGGAGACGCCCAGGGCGTCGGGAATCCCGGGCGGATTTCCGGCCACCGTAGGCGCGGGCTTGCGGACGGTGAGCAATGGGTAGCTCACCGTCCGGTAAGGACCAGGCCCGGGTCGACGGCGCGTTGTATTCCACGCGCGCCTCAAAGAGATGTCGTCAGCACATAGTAGGGGTCCACTAGGGCCGATGCCAGCCGGGGTCGCGGTAAGGTACTTATGGGTCACCGAGGCCCCCGCAACACAGGCAACAAGAAGGAATACGGGTGGGTTTTAGTCAGTAAGAGTCTGACACACCCTCCCGCTCCGCCCAGAGCGGGAGAAGTTATTTGATGATTTCCCAACCTCAAAAAAAAAAAAAAAAAAAAGGGGTCTATATTGTCCACTCGAACAGGCTAGGTATTTGGTATCTTTTTTTTTTACGGTGGGAAGTCATCAAATAACTTCTCCCGCTCTGGGCGGAGCGGGAGGGTGTGTCAGACTCTTACTGACTAAAACCCACCCGTATTCCTTCCTGTTGCCAGTGTTGCGGGGGCCTCGCTGACCCATAAGTACCATCCCGCGACCCCGGCAGGCATCGGCCCTAGTGGACCCCTACCTTTGTGCTGACGACATCTCTTTGAGGCGCGCGTGGAATACAACGCGCCGTCGACCCGGGCCTGGTCCTTACCGGACGGTGAGCTACCCATTGCTCACCGTCCGCAAGCCCGCGCCTACGGTGGCCGGAAATTCGCCCGGGATTCCCGACGCCCAGGGCGTCTCCTGCGGCGGCTAGGGGCGAGAGGGCGCGAAATTGCCTTTCCCTCAACCGGGAGGCGGGACCTCCTCCTTCGCGAGCATTACTGCTTCGCAGAAGGAGGTGACGACTACCCAAGCCCTCTCGCTCCGTACCATGGCCTGAACCAGGGCCGGACGCGAGGGATCTCTGCCACCGATCGCCTCCACGAGGACACGGCGGTGCTCTGCCCAAGCCGGGCAGACCTCCACCGTGTTCTCCTGGCGATCCACACAGTGGTGACACCCGGGCGTTTCTTCCCGCCTTATCCGACACAGGAACCAGGTATTTGGTATCTTGAGACTACTTGTAAACAATGTTGCGAGTTTGGTAATGTCTAGAAACTACTTAAAGTATTTTGTACTTGCTTGTACCAATGTATGGAGAAATTTAATTCTTTAATATCTATTTAATTACATACAGACTAAATCTGTGACTTGGTGAAAAATTGCGACTAATTAGCGACTAAATTTGGGAGAAAACAGATCTTCGCTAGGTGCCCTAGCTTTTCAGATTTTAATGGGCCAAGCTGGGGCAGGCTCTCTCCAGATCGGCCACCTATAAACTCTCATAACTTTTGAACTAGTGACGGACTAATTCTCATATTAGGCGAATAATTTCGACTAATTAGCCACAACTTTTTTGTGTTATCAAAATTAAAATTCCTGATGGTGACCATAGCAGTGTCAGTCACACGAGTTTGTATTCGAAGCCAGCTCTAAGGGCCGATGCACACCGGGACAGCGCGGCCGCCCGCGGTGCCACGCGCGTCTTGTCAGGGTACAGCCCGCGGCTGCCCGCGTCGCGTCGCGGCCGGCTTCTGCCGTTCCAGTGTGAATCGCCTCTAACAGCCTGGTGGCTTTCAACCTGGAGTTTTGGTAGTGGATTTTGGAGTGGTGCTTTGTTAAGAGCAATCAGGCCAAGTAAAGCGTAGTTAATATAAAGTTGTATTCATTGTGAGCTTGTGGTGTTCTGTATAAATGAAACACATAGTGCACATTACTTTGACTTTTTATTTACAATATATTAATATTCTCTTTAATTTTTTTCAGTTTTTTACGTTATTTTTCATTTCAGGCACTAAACATCCTTTCATTTTATTTAAGCGTAAACACACGATTAAACAGTTATAATTATGTAAGACCTCACTTTTCAAATACAAGTGCAACATAAGTGGACACAAACTATTACAGTTAAATTAAATACTTTTAGCAAAAACCGCCTTTGGCGTGAAGAGATCACCTGCGCAATAATCTCATTACAATATGGCTTAAGTAAGCTTTAACCTAAACTACGTACTAGAACAGCATTTCAACAAGTTATAACAGTTATTGCACAACTAAGTAGCATTATAATTATGTGAACAATTTAGCGCAGAAGTAAAGTGACAAAAGGTATTAGATCTAGATTGATCGTCGGTCCAGCAATACAAATTACACAGCAACAACAATCCAAATAGAAAATACAGAAAATAATGCGTTGTCTACCTAATTATACCTAAATACTAACGTAATTTTATTTCAATATAAATAAGTTATAAAAAGTGAGGTCCGTCAGAGTTGTTGAAATGGGAAAAGAGATTATTAGGAAAAAGGTACACAGAATGCCGAAATGTGTACAAGCCGTGTCCTTTTAGAATATCCAAACCATGCTATAATTTGTTCGCATCCTATAACATTATTATTTTAATAAATTTCAATCAATGACATTTAACGATATTACACAAACAATTATATGTATAATGATCGCCGTAATAACTTGTACTTCACATGTAACGACTAAAATAAGAAAATCGATCATACCCAAAACCATTCAAACAAACATTTCGTGCTGACAGTACGTTGGTACACTCAGCAACACATTTGTCCGTCAATCAACTAGTGAGAAAGCGTGGGATTCAATCATCCAGATAAGAATTATCTGTGGTCTCTGACGTATACTATCGCGGGTGCGCACACCAACAACCGTAAGGACCGTTTTATTGGTCGTCGCAAAAAGGGGCGGTAAACGGATTTGGTCATTGTGAGCACGGGATTTTGTTTTCAAAGTGGTCCGATACCCGCGATAGTACATGATAAGTCCGAAAATCCGATTTTTCGCTATGAGCATTAGAAACTTTTATTTAAATAATACAGATTTTTGGACTTACCATGTCAATACCAGATACCACAGATATTTTCTGATCGACATAACATGGACCACAATGCAAAAAACCAAAATGAACACCAAGTTAACTAAAATTGATAATATAATCGGTGCTTCCCTCTTGGCAAGAACTCTATTATAATTTGGTTTTATAGCAATACTTTTTTATAAAAATATTATCTTTTTATTGCCACGTTAAAATTTGAGATCTACTAATAATTACACTAAATACATGTTCACTTTACATCATACACCTTGAAAGACAAATAAAACAGATACTATATTACATTTATGATATTTTTTGTCATTGCATGAACTCCTTGATATCTAATTAAATATACATACACGTCTATGGTAATATTAACTTTAACAGACATATGTGATTGAATGTCATATCAGAAAATGTACTAAATAAATTGGTCTCTCAATAATCAATTCAGACACATATTTCTATTGAAGCTATAAATTGCTTTAATATTTAGAGGAGTATACAGAAAACTACATGTAACAACCATACACAAACAAATAATTTGCAACATTAAGCAGATTTTGTTCAGAGCGAATGCTGATCAAACATCGAACGAAAGGGAGGTCTGGGTGCTATTTAATTTAGCGACAAAACGGGTGAGACGAGGAGTCGTAGGCATTCTATCCGGCAATAACAGTGGTGGTGAAGTTTACTGCTATGTGGAGAAACAAGTAATAGGGAATTGGAACATGTATAGGTGTGATGAGCTGATGATCATCAGCCGTGAGCGCGGCGCATCACGTGAGGCGGCAGGCCGGCAGGCGGCCGCACGACGAGTGCCAGCGCCGCTTGCGCCGCGACTCCGCGTCCGACAGCTCCGCCGTGGACAGCGTGCGCGAGCCGCCGTCGCCCAGCTCTGCAACACGCACGCCAACCTTACGTCAATGGGCGACCCAGGGTTACAGTCATACTATGCAGATACCACTACACTTTTAAGATATAATTCTCAAAAGTAGTTTTACGAAATTCTGAATGTACAGCCAGGGAACTTAATTGTTGTACAGATTGACATATTTGCCGTATCATAGCTATTTTAAACGATTGAGAATGACAGTTTTGATTAAATTTACGGATAAATTAAGTTGATAGTAAATTTACTCATCAATGAAATTCCCTTTATTTTTAATTTTTTAGAGTGGGATAAATAATTTCTCCCGCTCTGAGCGGAGCGGGAGGGGTGTTCCTTCCGGTGCCTGTGCGTTGCCAGAGGCCACGGACCGCTTCCCTATCCCTTTCGGACTTTGCCGTGACCCCGGCAGGTCATTGAAATTCCCTGACTTTACATTAGTGGTAGAATCCCGTAAGAACAAGCGTCACGCCGCAATTAATTAAAGTTGGTTGTTCTCTCGCATTGGAATAAACAATTTGGGTAAACTCATTCGGGTACCCAAATGCGGGCCAACAACCAATATTGCGCTTGCGCCTTTACAGAAATTGGAGAGCCAAGCGACCAGTGAGAGTAAAGTCAAGTATCTGCATAGTAAGTAATCACTACAAAGTCGTCACTCTCATATGCAACATCAATATCATTCAGTACAAAACTATGTTATTGAAGTACTAGGGACACGCAAACATACAGTACGTATATTTAAAAATATATTTCACTGCACTTATTTATCGGTTATCTTATATATACTCGCATCGTAAATACTTTGTTTATTTTGGGACATAAATTAGTCTTTAAATTATTATAAGCCTGACATTGTCATAGCGGGTATATGTAGGTATATGGCTGTTCATATAGATATAAGGTCGGTGGTATAATACATATAAAAGCCTGTAAGCTTGGTTGGGGCTCCGTCACTCGCATGCAACAAACCTAACTCAATGAACAAACGCGAGCGCGCACGAGACCGGCTATGCACACTTCTTCAGGCTCTGAAAATTGTACGACTCTGTTTACCTCCTGTATCACATAAAGAGCTTCATTTATTTTAACTATGTAATACAATAATAAAAAATATTTAAAAAAAAGTTAAACTCCTGTTATAACACTTATAGCAACTTGTCGCGCCCGTGTGAAATAACTCATAGTTCGACGGAGCTCGGTACGCACTATTAGAGGCACGAACACGATCAGCCTAATGCCCATTGATAAATTTACGCACACTGGTGTATATTTTCGTGTGTATGACCGGTACACATGGTGGACATGTTTTAAATTATGGGCGTAACTACTGCGACTGGAGCTGGCCACCGCGTGTTGTGATTGGCCGTATGTAAAGTCCAGATTTAATTAATGAAAAGTATTGAAGACCAGGGTTCTCAATTTTTGGACAATTACCGAATTGCCAGGAATTTGAGAAACAGACTACACACAGACACGATAGTTTCCTTAATGACTACTAAAGACAATTAAAAAAACAGGGTGGTATTGTCGAATTTATACCTTCCAAAAAAATGATAAATTGTAAGGAATAGCAAAAGCCCTATAAAAATAATTAAATACTTCATATTTTTTTATTTTTCTCCTCATATTTGGGAAATTTCGCTTTGATTTTTGGGGAGTTCGGAAAATAAGTACCGGAAACTTTTTTTTTTTTTTGGATTGGTAATCATCAAATAACTTCTCCCGCTCTGGGCGGAGCGGGAGGGTGTGTCAGACTCTTACTGACTAAAACCCACCCGTATTCCTTCCTGTTGCCTGTGTTGCCAGGGGCCTCGGTGACTAGTACCTTCCCGCGACCCCGGCAGGCATCGGCCCTAGTGGACCCCTACAATCGTCAACCCTGGACTGTATTATATTAGAGAAGCCATGTTGTTTCATGTGACAAGCAATTTACATCCGATCTTGAATGTTTTGCTTTTTATATCTTATCATGTTATAAGTAATTCGTTTTGAAACGGACAGTAGTGTAAATATTATTTGTTTATTTACGAAGTTTGCGCCGATAATGTGTGTTTGTTAGAAGTTAAAAGCAGAATGGTTTCGCAATTATCGTTTAATGATAAGATTCAAGTTGTGTCTAAAGGTAGATGTGTGCCCGAATTACGAGAATGAATCCAAAAATATGATAATTCATGACTTCGGATATCTTGCAAGTGACGTGTTCTGTAATTATCGCCCACCCAATTGGATATGATATTTGAGGTGGCCGAATCTTTCCTCTGTTTGCATCGTCAGAAAATCGTGTTTTGAACCTTGAATAATGTGGTGAGTTTATAACTTTTGTTTTTACAGGATTATTTTCAATGTGTTTTTTTTAATATTATAAATCAATAATTACTACTTTGAGGGTCATCATATAGAGAGCGACGCTGTGATGTTGCGCGAATTAGTTTTTTTTTGTGTCAGTAAGCGTGGCCTACCCTCCGTGGAGAACCACTGCACGCCACTGCCCTCGCACTTGTTTAATCCGGCACTGGTTACAAGCGCCAGTGAATCAAAACCACAGAAAATATTCAAAATTCAGCAAAGCAACAAAAATAATGTGAAGTTTACAATGCAGTGTGACTATGATAATTATAGTAATATAATTATGATGTAACTAAGTAACTACTGATATCACTAAGGCGGCCATTCAAAGATATGACGTGGCAAATGACTTTATGAAAGTACTCGTCCATACAGTCACGTAATTGCATACAAATCCAAATATCTACAAATTACAAGTACAAATATTATCCGGACACTTTAACAGCCTTGCCACGAGTTCAATAGTCAAAAGGCTACGCACAGTGCTAATTGAACCTTGGCTATACAGGAGTGAGAGAGTTACGGGCTCCCTAATAATCAGACGATTTTCCTTCTATTAATTGCGGGTCAAATGATGGCGGCCCGAAGTACGCGCATTACAGAGATTCGTTGAGCGTATGCTCGTATGAACAGCCACTGAACGAAGGTGTTAAAGCAATTTTCCAATATATTCTTTTCCCGCCTAGCATTTTTTTTTTATTTTGCAGATTATCATGTGTCTGTCCTAAATAATACATTTTCTTTCTTTCTGAATTTCTTTTTTAACTGTCAATATCATTGAGGGTTGACAATACAAAAGGCCTACCTACCTACCTTTAAGGCCTACCTTTTCCATTCTGCGACTGTGCACTAAAACTATTCATCAGTGCCTGTAAGGCAAGTCAGTAACGTCATAAAAAAATTCATCATCAGTATCAGACTGACCGTGTCTGTAGTCTCTCTCAGTGAAGTACTCCTGCGCCGAAGGGTAGTGTCGCTCCACTAAGTACGGGATGACGGTGGAGGTGTGCAGCTCGTCCGAGCGACGCGAGCGCGGCGTCACCATGCGCTCGCCGGCTTCCATTGGTGGACGGGCTTGGACCCAACTGTAAGAGAAAAAAGGTTTGTTTTTTTTTTACAAAAACTATAAAAAACATATTTGAAACATGGAATGATGTTTTAAAATCGTTTAGCGTTGAACAAACCAATAAAAAAAAACAAATTTACATGAGGTAATGATAGAAGTAGCGAATGACATCATATTGAATCGAGAATAACTGGAATTTATTAATCAAACGGTTTTTATTATTAAAAGTACACTTTGTAAACAAGCATATTACAAATTAGAGGATTATATCCAAGATAAGAATGCTTGGAAATATGCTGGTACAGATACATATGAGAATCTAGCTAGAGTCTAGACATAATCAAACTAGTGGTTAATTTAATTGTATGGTTTATTATTTTTTAGACATATTTTACATTGTGACTAATTTACCTCACACATTGGCGCCGATTCCCTTGTTCACAAACTAAACTTAATTTAAGTTCAGTGCATCTTTTTCTTTCTATTTCATAAAGAAAAGGACAGACGATAAATTTTAGTTTAGTGCTGTCAAATTAATCAGCGCCTGTCACTACTCTATACAAGTTTAGACGTGATTAAAAACTTGCCTACTAAAAATACGTCAATTTACGTCAAGCGCTGATTAATTTGACAGGACTAAACTAAAATGTGTCTTCTGTCCTTTTCTTAATGAAATAGAAAGAAAAGGATGCACTGAACTTAAATTTAGTTTAGTTTGTGATCAAGGGAATCGGCGCCATTGACTTCTTACTTGTTAATTTATTTATGTAAATCGTCTACTTTTACAATTTTTGGAAATATGCGAACAACATGTATCTATCACATAATTAATTAATCCGTCATTGCTTCATTTTAGGGAAGGCAAAAAACGGAACCCTCATAGGATCACTTGTGTGTCTGTCCGTCGGTCACAACCGGTTTGTTCCGAATCTACTGGAGAGGGTGCAAATTTTGGTCCCACCCTCCAATAGCTACATACAATTTACTATGGCGCCAAGTTTTAAATGTTAGTCCGTTCCGAGTCATGCTTTAAAAACACAAATGATATTCTACATTGAAACCTGATATACCAAAAGATTTATTTGGAAATAATGAAAATACGAAAGTAACTCAAAGTGTGCTTTGAGTAAGTCACTCAAAGTGCAACGGAGAGGGCTATGTTTGGAGTTTCCCTACATGATCAAATCAGAAACGAAGAGATCTGCAGTCGAACCAAGGTTACCGACATAGCCCGAAGAATTGCAAAACTTAAGTGTCAGTGGGCAGGGCACATTGCTCGCAGAACAGATGGCCGATGGGGCCGAAAGGTTCTGGAGTGGCGACCGCGTACCGGAAGACGTAGCGTTGGAAGGCCTCCTACAAGGTGGACCGATGACCTTGTGAAGGCCGCAGGAATCCGCTGGATGCGGGAAGCACAAGACTGGTCGAACTGGCACTCGGGGGGGAGGCGGGGGGGGTTTGCTATGTCCAGCAGTGGACGTCTTTCGGCTGACATGATGATGACGAAAGTAATCTTAATATGACGACATTCATACAGCTCACACAAGTTTCAAAATCTTTTAAAGCCGTGGGCCACATGCTGTTACGAAAACAGATGCAAACATAATGAACGAGATTATAATAATGAACATCCAATTTATGGTCTCCTTGAAACTGACGATGTATTTATTTTGGATCGAGGGTTTAGGGACAGCTTGGGCGATATAGAAGCTAATGGTTACGAATAACATGTCCCACCTTTAAAGGATAGACATGAATCCCAACTTACCACCGATCACATCAACCAATCTCGACTGGTCACTATTTATAATATCTGGTAATATTTGCCGCTGGGTAATGAAAGCGGCTAACGGCAGGTTCAAGCGCCATTTCAAGCTATTACGCCAAAGTTATTTCAACAATGCGTTGCCACATACATATGTTTTCCAATTTCAGAATCGCTAACGCTATCACAAACCTCTTTCATACACCCATCGAAGATAATCAATACGCGTTCATCAACGAAATAAGGCTTCTGCCTTATTTCGTTGATGAACGCGTATTGTTACATGCACCTAATATTATGTATGAATACGTGGAAACGTACGTTTAAACAGTAGAAGAGCTGACTTTACAAGATTAGAAGCAAATGATTTGGATTTTCCGAGATTCAGTGAAGAACAAATCATTTTATTTTCTGTGGGAACTTATCAATCGAAGTTGGCAGTGTCTTGCTGCAGCGAACATTTACAAAAGGAATGTATACAATAGAAATATACCGAGACGCTGCACTGGATGTAATGGATTTTGGCATCGATGAGGATGCTCGTCTCTTGCGTGGTCGCATTCAGTCGCGACACAAGATTATTATTTCACGACAATAATTATTATTATTCAAATAAACTGTACCTGCATGACCGGACGACGTACTGTAAGTACCTGCGCACATATTGTGTCAATCGTTTGGTACCTAGGGTACGCCAGGCATGAGCGATTTGTAGGACCGGAGACGCACTCCCGAAATGAGGTCAATAGACGCAGAGTAGGAATAAAATGATTAATGTTTCTATGAAAAAATACCTTATTAAATATATAAATACAACCTAAAATACCTTAACATTGTGTTTTATTTAAAAAAAAACTCCTTACGACTCTGATGATAACGGTAGGTAGATAATACTAGTATTCATTCAAAAAGTGCATTGTATTAGGGAAAAACATTATTTTTGGCTATTGTTAAACTGACATGTTTAATAATGCATAACTCTGAACGGACTAAGATTCGGAACTTGGCGCCATAGTAATTTTAATTCAGCTCAAAAATACCTATCAAACGTTGTACTACACGTAGCTATTGGACGGTGGGACCAGAGTTCAGACAAATACTGGCATCATCCTTTGGTACACATATGAATTTGTGTGACCCAAACGCGGACGTGTAACGTAAATAAATGAATTTTGAATATGAGGGTCACTTTTGGGGGTCTATAGTGTCACTATAGAAGTCTATAGTGTTAAAATACACGGTAAATCTCACAATATTGTGCGTACAAACTTACAGTTGCAGTTGGAATGTATGGGAGAACATGTTTTTTTTTATAAAATATATTGGAATAATATTAATTGTAGAGAACTCAGGGTTCCGTACAATTAATATGTTATCAGCCTTTTACACGCGAGTTCTACTCGCACTTGTCCGGTTTCAATTATTTTTACCGAGTGTGATGTAGTAATTTTATTGTAGGTGCATCGTCTTCACAAATAATTAATGTATATACAAAATATTTTAAAAGAGTAAGCGTGGAGTTTCTTGCCCATTCTTCTCCATACGAAACTACCTTTTGGAAGAGGCGACTAGAATCAGTTCTATCTTTCTGTATAATCTAATTTTGACGTCCAAAAGTGCCTTTTATGTGCCTTTTGAAATAAATGCATGACATTGAACGCATTTTGTGATTTGTGGTGCAATCAGGCCTATCTTGTGCATCAATAGCTACACGTTAAAAAGTGTTGATACACAGCCTAATTTGAATAAATAATTTTGGTTTTGCAGAAAATCACAATTCTTTAAATTCGTTGAAAATTTATTGACTTGGTAGTGATGTTGGGGCAAAACTGAAACATTCTTTAGTTTGCTGTGCTCGTGCCAATCCGCGGAGGAAAGAAATCGCTCACAGACGAGATTTTTAGTTAAGATCTGTCCAGGGGGGGAACCACCGCCTCTTATAGCAGTATTATTTTAATATTGCTTCACAGTGGGAAAGAGATGGAACTATACCCCCAGTATAACTTCATCTCATTCTCACATTGATGTAGTATTAAAATAATACTGCTATAAGAGGCGGTGGTTGGCCCCCAGTTGGATCGACAAAGCATGTTTCATGAGTGTCTTCATTCTCGCATCATCACTAGTTTTTTTTTGGGGAATTGTGTATGATATCCTGTAATAGCTACGAGGCAGATATATTTTTTTATTGGCGAAAACTCCAGAGACCCTACCATCAACATTTAAAATACTTGCCAGACTGCATGGTATGCCCTAGATGTGAGAAGTATAATATGTTATTTATAAATAAACACTCAGATGATAACAGGGCTATCAGCAACTTATTATATTATTGAATAAACAAAGTACTTAATTCTTTCCTTCGTCAGTAATAACATACAAGGCCATTTTCCTGTTGCTTACTAGTATTGGCTGGATTTAATTTCAATGCTTCACAGGGATACGCATAATACAGGACGGTATTAATTAATAATCGGGATAGGGGAAGTATGAATAGTAATTGTGGTTTGGACACCACATAATAACAGAGACGCTAACATATTTAAAATTATCATTTGTGTTTATAGTTTCAAAAAATATTGGTCTTGTAAATCAAAGTAAAATAATTTACTTTAAAAACTTCAAAGAAAATAAAACGTCTTAATCAATCATGTCCAAAATTTTTATTTTTATTAAACTATTCTTTGATTTGATATTTGATTGCTAAGTAAGTTTAAGTGACCCTACCTATCTAGGCAAAGGTGAGATGACGTGGTTATGAAGCAAAACTAAATAAATAAAAGGAGCTAAGAGTCTTTTCTAAACTATTATGAATCGAAGTTTCTAAACTTGAAAGTTACAGACTCGTGAAAACAATGTCTTAAGTAGGTCCTAACTTAGGCTCGTAGGCAACACAGGCAACGGAAGGAATACGGGTGGGTTTTAGTCAGTAAGAGTCTGACACACCCTCCCGCTCCGCCCAGAGCGGGAGAAGTTATTTGATGATTTCCCACCAAAAATTAAAATAAAAAGTAGGTCCAAACTTCAATGACCCATTAAACCGACATAAGCACTCTTGGTTCTAATAAATATTATTTACAGATTCTTACATTATCTTTGATTTTAACATTTTCTTCACCTGAGTGCAAAGTCGAATAAACAGAATGGTTATGTATGCGTAAACAACATAATCTCGACAATCACTAAGTGGGTACCCTATTAAAATGATCACCTCTAACGTAACCTCCACAAAAACCGTTTTATCAATCAATGACGTGCTATTTTGTAGACATAATAGGTATTTATGAAGACATAAAATGCAAAGTTTATTATTTGGTTAACACCATGCAGTTATTGTTACAAATAATATGCATTTAATTGCATAAGGATTGGGAAAAAGCTATTGCAGACTGTTGTGGCAATTAACTCGTTTGGTCACTGTATTTTGTGGGCATACTTTTTTGCACCACCCAAATGGTGCAATAAAGTCAAACCCACTGCAACAATGTATTTATTTTTTATTGTAAATCGTATTTTTTTTTTATCATAAGGTCAGGTAAAACGTCGAAAGATATTTCTAGAACGTTCGAAATTCAACTTTAAATCTGGTTTGTTTACGTGTCTTCTGTCACGTAGGACTAAGGAACGTTCAGATGGAGAGGGCGCACTCTCGGCGATCACTTACGCGGGACCAACGCTAGTAAACTGGACAAGTTATCATCTTCAAGAGCCCTTCGCGCTATACAATCAGTGGCTCCTTTAGCGTTAAGAGGCAGTTTGCGCAGTCACCACGCAGGGCTGTATGTAATAATCATAAAATCGATGATGAAATTTAGGAAAGCCAGTGATCATGCTTTTCTATTTGACATTCATACATAAACTCATGGCTCAGGGCCACAAACGTGGCTACAAACTATAGAATTTGCTACGATACACTAACATACATCATTCTCTTCGTCCCGTTTATATATCCCGCTACCCACGCGCGCTGGTTGCGAGTACAATCACCTCACAAAAACGTAATCACTTTTGGCCTTTTCTCTACGAGGGCTGCACTAAAAGTATCGGGAATGGAATATTTCCACTGTTCCTGTCATATTAAAATCTTTTTAATTGAAAACTCCTTGGTTTTAAAAATCGAATACCATTTATTTATTTAAAAAAAGATTCTCGGTCTTGTCACATAGTTTCGTCAAACTTGTTTAGTTGTTGAGAAAATGGAATTGACTCGAGAAAATTCAAGAGCGATGATTTATTATGACTTTCGAAGTGGTTTAACACAAAAACAGTGTGTTGACCGGATGATTTCTGCATTTGGTGATGAAGCCCCATCCAAAACCACAATTTATCGCTGGTTTGCTGAATTTCAACGTGGACGTGTCAAGCTCAGTGATGATCCCCGTCAAGGTCGTCCAAAAACTGCAGTCACCCAAGAAAACGTGTATGCTGTGCGTAAGCTGATTGAGGAAGATCGACATGTGACATACCGCGAAATTCAGGCAACTTTAGACATTGGCATGAGTCAAATACAAATAATCTTGCATGAACAATTAGGTGTAAAAAAGTTGTTTTCCCGATGGATACCGCATTCGCTCTGTGAAGAGCAAAAAGCGGCTCGCGTTACTTGGTGCGTCAGAACTCTCGAAAGATTCCACGCAGGATCCTCAATTGCTGTATACAACATCGTATCAGGTGACGAATCCTGGATATACGCGTACGAACCCGAAACAAAAAACCAGTCACGAGTTTGGGTGTTCGAAAATGAGTTAAAGCCAACAAAAATTGTTCGTTCACGGAGTGTTGCAAAAAAAATGGTGGCCACGTTTGTCTCCAAAACCGGCTATGTTACGACTATTCCTCTTGAGGGACAAAGAACGGTTAATGCAGAATGGTATGCTAGCATTTGTTTGCCACAGGTCGTTTCTGAACTCCGTAAAGAGAACTGCAACCGCCGCATCATCCTCCATCACGACAATGCGAGTTCTCACACCGCGCACAGAACAAAAGAGTTTTTAGAGCAAGAAAACATAGAATTATTAGACCATCCGCCGTACAGCCCCGACATAAGCCCTAATGATTTCTATACTTTCCTTAAAATAAAGAATAAATTGCGTGGACAGAGATTTTCATCACCTGAAGAAGCTGTGGACGCCTACAAAACGGCCATTTTGGAGACCCCAACTTCCGAATGGAATGGTTGCTTCAATGATTGGTTCCATCGTATGGAAACATGTGTCAAATTTCGCGGAGAATACTTCGAAAAGCAATAAATACATTTTTAAACAGTAATGTTGTGTCACTTCCTTGATTCCCGAAATTTTCAGTGCCGCACTCGTACTTGTCGATTATTGTAACCGTTTTAAATTATTGTGCATCGTCGTTGATGTGTCATTTCAAACGACATTTTCATCGTATATGGCACGGTTTTGAGTATGGTCAAGGTTTTCAAAGACTGCTAAAAAACTTGACCTTTTAGAAGGTCAGTTATCAAAAATATGTAACTAGAAATAACATAAATACGACCTAATATCAGGATATTTGCAATTTTTATGAATATAAAAATCTTTCTTCGTTTCCAATCATCATCATCATCATCATCATCTGCTTAGCTTTTTCCCATCTATGTTGAGGTCGGCTTCCAGACTAACCAGATGCAGCTGAATGCCAGTGTTATACATGGAGCGACCCACAACCCAGTTACCCCTTGGTAAGACTGGTTGTCAGACTTTCGGGCTTCTGACTACCCGTAACGACTGTCAAAGATCTACAAATCACAGCCGGGACCAACGGCTTAACGTGTATTCCGAGGCACGGACGGGTCTTGGTATGTAAATATCGTCACCCATCCACGGACCAACCGCGGCACGGGTAGCTTAACCTGATCAATCGACCCATGCGGCTGTTATTACTTAGCCACAAGCCATATAGGCCTCTGTGAGCCA
The DNA here is from genome assembly GCA_905333075.3 of Atethmia centrago. NCBI lineage: Eukaryota > Metazoa > Arthropoda > Insecta > Lepidoptera > Noctuidae > Atethmia > Atethmia centrago. Next base: position 13,309,224 of record HG995374.1, read on the forward strand.
GTCCTACCCGCCATCTTCTCCTTGGTTTGTGAGCATTCAATAGTGGTTGGTAATTCAACAATACATATAAAACTATAAAACATACGAGTGCCTCCTAATCTCATGCACGGTGGGCCTGAGGTCTGGGTCACGCTTCAGCATGTTAGTGAGCAGCAAGCCGAGCGTGGGCCCCAGGGAGGGCGGCGGCGGCGCCGGCTCGCCGCGACCGATCGACTCCAGCAATCGGTACACATTGTCGCCCTCGAACGGGTACCGACCAGTTGTCATGTTGTATCTGGGAACAATTTAAGTACTAAGTGGGGGTGTATTAAGCGCAGCGCACATTAGCATAAATCCTCCTGCATAACTTTGGTACATTTTGTATAAACTATTGCACACTAGAATAGGGCCGGTCCGCGCTTTTGTGAATTGGAATGCGATGCGCTGCTGCCTGCTTCGAGTGTAATGTGCGCCAGCCTTTAAGGTGTATCGTCGTATATCTAATAGTCATTGTTTTATAAAATATATCAAACTGTAGTTTACTAATGATAATATACATTAACTGTGCATTATCATTAGTGAACTGACTACTAGTTCAATAAACCTAATGTAGTAAACCCAACCTACAATAATGAATGATTAAATATGAATAAATAAGCCAATTTAATAACAAAACAATTTATTATGCTGGTAAAACAGGTAAATCTGGGTAATAAACTGGAAGCAAATCCCACACTGCTTTGAAATGATATGCATATTTATGTAAGTTTTATATGTATGCAAAGTGACAAACAAGTAAGTCATGAATAGTGGGGCGATGATGATTAATAGCTTTTAATTAATCATGAATCACAATGTTTACTAACAAAGTAATGTGCAATAGGTGTGTAATTGAACTCTGAACAGTGATAAGTTAATTTTCTCCAACATCTTCATTGCCTGTCTGTATCTATATTGAAATAGAAGGAATGTTGGAATTTAAAGCATGCACACGGGTGATGTTATGTTTGTAAAGCCTGATATTAGTTGTCTATTTCACAGACGCCGCATTGACAGCATTCTGACCACTACTTTGTGGCATACGGAAACCCAGCTTTAAAAAATATTTTCAAACAAAAAATAATGTGCAAAAAAACTGACAATTGAATTTTGTACACAAGACAAAATGACAATCAAACAATCCTGAATGTAAAGTCACAAAGATAAATGCGCCCTTTGTGAAGGAAACAATGCTTTAACAAAAGGTCAGTGTTAGTGGGTAATGTTCTATTTTCGTTCACTTACAATGTGACTCCACTGCTCCAGATATCAACTTTGACCCCAGAGAACTGTTCAGCACCATTTGCGATCTCTGGCGGCTGAAACGCTGGGGAACCCTGCCCTGTGTAACATGTGTCTTCAGGAGAAAACATGTCTAAAGCCTGAAAATAACAATTATTAACACATCATTGTAGGATGCACTCTTTGCTCTTTGCTTTGCTTTGCTTTGCTGGTACTCTTTGTATAGATTTTGAGGAGTCCTTTACTCAGTAGTGGGACATTTAAATCTACTTATTTAAAAAAAAACCCAGACAAGTGCGAGTTGAAAACAAGTTCTCTCATACATTCCAACTAGAAATGTAAGTTTGTATGCACTATATTGAGACATTTACCATGTTATTTTAACACCATACAATTCTTATAGGGTTTTCTGTAATCTATAAGTAAAGAACTATTTTCTGTATTTTTTTCAAAATATTACGCTCAGAGATAAGAGGAGGGGCCCCCTCCCCTTATCTCAGAAACAATTGGTAGAATGGACAATTTTCACCTCTTTTCTTCAATACCTTACAACTATCTATTTTAAAATTATAAAATAAATACATTTGAGACCCTCACAACAACTTTTTTTTCTAATTTGTCCCCAAAAGTGACCTCATATTCAAAATTCATTTATTTACGTTACACATCCATGTTTTGGTCACAGAAATTCATATGAGTATTCAGAGCAAACCAGCTGTGACAGACGGACAGACATACAGACACACAAGTGATTTTATAAAAGTCCCTTTTTTTCCTTTTGAGGTACGGACCCCTAAAAAAACAACGCTTTAGTTGCCAAATGAATCAAGGTTAATGTTATGAAAGTGTAGTTATATTGAGTAAGATAAAATTAAATAGTTTAGAAATAGCAAAGCTGTTTGCAAGGCTAGTTTATTTGGCCACCGTAGGCCCGGGCCTGCGGACGGTGGGCAATGGGTAGCTCACCGTCCGGTAAGGACCAGGCCCGGGTCGACGGCGCGTCGTATTCCACGCGCGCCTCAAAGAGATGTCGTCAGCACAAAAGTAGGGGTCCACTAGGGCCGATGCCTGCCGGGGTCGCGGGAAGGTACTTATGGGTCACCGAGGCCCCCGCAACACAGGCAACAGGAAGGAATACGGGTGGGTTTTAGTCAGTAAGAGTCTGACACACCCTCCCGCTCCGCCCAGAGCGGGAGAAGTTATTTGATGATTTCCCACCCAAAAAAAAATAAAAAAAAAGGCCCGGGCCTGCGGACGGTGGGCAATGGGTAGCTCACCGTCCGGTAAGGACCAGGCCCGGGTCGACGGCGCGTTGTATTCCACGCGCGCCTCAAAGAGATGTCGTCAGCACAAAGGTAGGGGTCCATTAGGGCCGATGCCTGCCGGGGTCGCGGGAAGGTACTTATGGGTCACCGAGGCCCCCGCAACACAGGCAACGGAAGGAATACGGGTGGGTTTTAGTCAGTAAGAGTCTGACACACCCTCCAGCTCCGCCCAGAGCGGGAGAAGTTATTTGATGATTTCCCACCAAAAAAAGAAAGGCTAGTTTATTTATTACTAGATGCGCCCCGCGGCTTCACCCGCATAAGTTTTGACCCGTGGGTATATCGGGATAAAAAGTATCTTATGTGTTATTCCTTGTTATAAACTATCTGTCTGCCAAATTTCATCCAAATCCGTTCAGTACTTTTTGCGTGAAAGAGTAACAAACAAACATCCATCCATCCATCCATCCATCCTTACAAACTTTCACATTTATAATATTAGTAGGATAGATTGATTTGATCAGAATCCTGTTTTAAATGTTTTTGTTTAAAACAAAAATGGAGGTACTTAAAATTAATTTCTGTTGGTGATGTTGTCTGGTTTGATCCTTTCATCCTTCAGCAAGTTGAGAACTTTTCAATTTAATTATAATAATTAAAATCATTTAATTCGGACAACTAAAAGATCCATAAAATGTTAGTAACAGGTTTGCACTTAAAATACTATTGTTAGTAACTTAAAATAAAGACGAAATAGTGAGAAGACCACCCAACAACTAGACACAATAAGAAATGGGAAAACACGGGTCTTCACACAAATTGACTTATAATGGCGGAGGAAGTCTCGAGAAGATCTGCCGCCACAGCCTTCAGAATGCTATTGTGACTGCGTCTTATTCTGCTCAGGAGCGAGGCTGTTTTTTTGCAGATAATGGCATGAAATCCATCAGTATGGATTACTGCGAACATTTCTGAGGCACTGCAATAACGAGGCAGTCACAACAGCATCCTATAAACATTATTGTATTGGATGCGTAGGACATCCAGCAACCTTTTGGAGTAGTTGACCCAAAGATTACCGGTGTAAAAACTCTGACAATAAGCTTTAAAAAGCGTAATCTTAACTAGGTCAGTACACCAAGCAAATCTTCGAGCCAACATATTACCCCTGACCGCCAGAGCCCTACGCTCCCTCTCAATGTCACTATGGTCCCTGAGGTCATCGGTAAGAAAGTGCCCAAGATATTTAAACTTTGTGACTCTTCGTATTGGTGTACCGTTTATGGTAAGTTCAAGGCATAAGCGCGATTATAAGCATATAGTGCTGACATTTAAATTCAATTAAGTAGCTACATTAACTGTAGACTGAGCTAATTAGATGTTCAAGTGTTAATGCAATTTTGTTTAGGCCATCTTAATTAAAATGATGCTAATGTTGAAAACCTTATTCTCTTAAACATACAGTCTAAAAGTAAAATTATAAATATGTATGATGCTTATTCCAAGAAATTTTAGATTAATTACCTCAGCAACACCAAAATCTGTGATTTTCAGTGTCTGATCAAGAGTCAGTAACAAATTCCCTGGCTTGATATCCTTGTGTACCACACCCTGGCCGTGTAAGTACTCAAGCCCATCCAGGAGTTGGGTGAAGTAGTCATGTGCTTGCCGCTGAGGAAACTTCTTGCCTGGACTCCCTTCCAACATATCCTAAACAATTGTTTGTAATATTATTTATTAAAAATAATGAGAACAGGATAAATGTACTAGGGTAGTTTCATGTTATTTAATTAAGTACTACTGAAATGTTGCCCAATTTGTTATAATTTACTGAAATTTATTCTTTCCTACAATGTTCATCCTTAAAACCTGTTATAAGCAACAAAGTGTGCCACAATATAAATAAGTTAAATGCTGTAGACCTTGAAAGGTCACGCAGTAATCTCACTAAATTATCTAGTGTAGTAAAGAACTGTCAAATAAACTGTACATAAATAGTGCAATGCAACTATGTCATCTGAATGTACTTATCTGCCTAGAGTACTCCCTTTCCACACCATTAACCTTAATATTTTTTTCTTTACTTATATTGAGTTATAGTAGGTCAAAGAAACCATTAAAGCAAAAAATGTGAAATATGTTGAAAAAACTATAGCAATTTAATGTTTAAATAGGTGTACCACATACCTGGAGCACACCAACACAGAACTCCATCACAAGGTACATCTTCTGTTTCTCATCATTATACATAACATCGACTAGTTCTATCACATTTTTGTGTCTAAGAATTCGCAGCAATTGTATCTCCCTCTGCACATTCTGTTCACCATTCGGTATTCTTCTTAGTTTTCTCTTTTTCAATATTTTCACAGCTCTTCTGCACAGCGACTCGGAGTCTAGCATCTCTTTTACTTTACCATACGAGCCCTCCCCCAGAACATCTCCCATCACATACTTTCCTACCATTTTGCATTTTTTCTTCTTGCTTCTATAAATTATATCTGCGCTATCGACTCTATGAAAACATAGATTTGTTTGGTCTAAATTAAGATCTAATTCATCTATTTGATCGTTGTCTAGCCATGTCACGGAGTGCGGTTCGGGACTACCGTCCAACATGAAATTATCATCGCTCTCCTGCGGTGCAATGATGTTTGATATCTCGTATTCTACATTGTCCGCATCTGGAAGACTTTCACTACTACTGATTTTTCTACACATTCTTGGATCCATTATCTATCAAAACAACACATTTGTAAATCTATGCGTACTGCAAGGCCTTTTGTCATGAGATCATGAAGGCTATATCAAAATAAATTTACTTATTTAAATTACACATATCTCAAAATTTACACCATTGATGTGGACAAATAACTTTATAAAAATTATACTCTTTTTGTTTGTATTGTATTACAATATGATGGTAAATAAAATTATGAACGATCGCGCAAATGCTCCATTAGACACAAACCACAGATAACAATATTATTTGTACAAAATTGTTTATGGAATTTGATGTTCATGTTGGGTGTTGCCACCATTTTACAAATCGACTATCAATAAATTGAATAGAATAAAAAATAAGCTTGTGTTGATAATTCTAATGATTATAATTTATTCTATAAATCTGCTCGAAGACAGGCATCGCCGGTGTTGGTGATTAGACCACGAGGCTGAAATGAGACTGGGCGGGCCAAACAAACAGGATGCGTCAGGGCAGGTGGGCCAGGGTCGTCACGCATTACCCACAACGTGACCGCGACCCTGGCCAGAAGACGGGCATCATCGCTGAGGCAGGCCTAAGAAATGCTGGCGCGATGACCTAGACTAGTTCTTAACGGATTGGCCCGAAAAGGTAGGAGACAAAGATTGATAGGAAGTATGGGGAGACCTTTGCCCAGCAGTTAAAACTTAAGGTAAATTGAAGATTTTTTTTTCCCTTGTTATCTACAATCGGCTGCTTAGCCATAATTAGATGTGGTCTGGGGTGGGTTTTTTTTATTGCCATTCCAGTAAATAGCATCAATTACATGTCGGAACACTTCAGTTCCTTTGGTCGAGGTCCAGTATGTGCCATCTTTTAAGGCGTTTTATGTGGTCTTTGTCTTGAAGTAGATCTTTAGCAAATGTGTTGCTGTGGTTGTTTAGTCTTTGTACTTTTTGCTGTAGTTGTTTACTTCCTCTCTTATGGTCGGCATTTCTAGGTATTATTGTATCACGGAGTTTCTTATAAACCAGTGTGTGCTGGAGACCGTTCTTAGTGCAACGTTTTGGAATCGCTGAAGTACCTCTAGGTTAGAATTGCTAGCAGATCCCCAGAGTTCAACTCTTTCTTATAGGTGGAATGTGGTTTTGTGGTCTTTTGAAGTCTTTTGTTATTTTCCATAGGGAGTAGTTATCTTTTTTATTGGTAGAGAGAGTTTGCAGCTTGTGTTGAAAAGTTTCATTTTCACTTTCCTCTATGAGTTCCTTTAGTTCTCTTGAAGCTTTATTGAATTTTGTTTTCTCTGTTTGGGCTCTGTCTGTCTTGCCATTGCCTTCGTAGCCTCCTCTTCTCCGCCAAATTGTGCCTTATTTTAAGGGGGATGTTATGTTTCGGTGCTGAGTTGCTGAGGGCGGGTGTAGAACGCCACGCAGTGACCTGTATTAAGTTCGTTATGTAAAAAGTAGCCTCGTCTATGTCATCTTCTGTCTTGAGATTTACTTTTAAATCTACTTCGCTTTCCAAAAATCTTGCGTATGAATCCCAATTAGTTTTGTGATTGTATATGGTTGATTTTGGTGTTTTACCTACTACTGTGGCGCTAAAAGTTATTGCTAAGCTATTATTGGTGTGTGGTCAGAAACAGAGTCGAGTGAAGATTCTACGTCAAAGTATAAGTGTGACAGGCCTTTTACAACGAAGAAATCCACATGATCAGGGGTTTTATTCACGTCAGTTGGCCAGTATGTTGGCTGGTTTGTTATCGATACTCTTTTTAAATTCTCGTCCTTTTGTAGTTGTCAGTCTTGAGCCCCATTAGGGTGTGTTTGCAGTTCCTGTCTCTACCACTTATGAATCGATTTCCTAGACTCTGAAAGTAGCGGTCGAACATGTTCTGTTTTGGGTTATGCTTCGGTGGGCAATAAATAGCGCTTACATTAATGGGGCCCATCTTCTCATTTACGGTTGATGGCAATAGGCTCGCCCTCTATTACGTGGGACTTAAACATAACTGGTGAAATGTGGGTGTACTACAGTTACACCTCTGCCCAACCCGACAGGGAAACAAGGCGTGATGTTATGTATGTATGTGTACCAAGACAAGATTCCATGGTTGAACAAACATATTAAAAAAAAAACCAACGAAAACATCTTCAAAGATCAAAAGCCTTGGCGTCAATCTAACCTCAACTGCTCACTTCCGAAAAAAAAACTATTCGCGGTAACAAGGTGGTAAATTCAAATCGTTTTGTATTTCAATATTTTTTTATTATTAATGGGTTGTGTGTGGTGATTGGAGTTTAGGACTATCAGTGCTTGTCAGCATTTGCTGGAACCCGTCAAATGTTTTAAGACGATATTTGATGCAGCGATATTTTGATTTTGTCACGAATCAGAAACGAATATAAATAAAAATACATTTTGGGTAGGTAAATAGTGTAAACACATCAAAGAATACAATTATTATTACATAATAAATAACAAAGATATAAAGTCAGGTTTATCATGACGGATGCATTTCATGCAATCGTAGATATTTGAAATTTTAGGTAAATTGCGTGACTAAGGATGCATGTTATCATTGGATAACATGCATGCATGTCATCGTTAGAAATTATCATAATAAATTCTAGTATTTATCTTTTTGTTCATTCATCTCTTTCTTGAGAATAGCGAGGCGAGTGAGGCAGGCGTCGCGCCAGGCGCGTCTTTCAGGCAGTTTGTCCAAAGGCACCATTTTGTTCAGTTGTGCGCAGATCGTGTCGGCACTCTTGCTTGTGGTCATTCGAGGAATATCTCCCATCGTGTTGCTGACGTTGTAGATGGTCTCTCCGTATCTAATTAAATTAAAAAAAAAAATAGTTTAAGACGTGTCGTAGTCTAGGTATATGTGCTTTCTGACTAACAAACGAGAGCAGTTAATATAAAAACTTGCTCTCCTAAGCCTCGTGCCTAAAGTCAAATTATTTATTAATACAACGGAGTAATCTGACATGTGCTAACTTTCACTATGTGTAATAAAATGGTCATATTTATTGTATTCTAGACTTTTACACTTATTATTACCTATACTTTTTTTAAATTTATATTTTAACGATCACCATTAGGTTCAATAAATATGACCATTTTATTACATAAAGTGACAGCTAGCACATGTCAGATTACTCCAGTGAATTAATAATTCGACTTTAACCCGGCGTTCTAACCAAAAGCGATGGTTGCTCGAAGACGTTCATGTCACTTTTTGTTCAGTGAAAAGCGTGGTCGCGTCGACAGATGGCGCGTTCCGGTTTTTCTTTTGAAAGAAAGGCCTAAGACATGGCATACAAAAACCTTGATTATGATAATTTAAATGAATATGATGAAGAGTAAACAACTTGTGCCACTGTACACTAATTTGTTCACAGCTATGGCTTCAGTTGACTTCTAACTTTAGGTATTTACTTTTACTAACCTCTCGATATAAGACTTCATGCCTTCCGCATTCAAGTGCGCGGTTTCCAAAGATCCCAGGAAAGCATATCTCATTCCGAGACCTTCTGAGATAACTTTGTCGATGTCTTCAACATTTACGATTTTGTTGTCGACCAGGCGCCAAACTTCATCCAGAATCGCGTACCTAAGAGTATTAAAGTAGGGATTTAAGGTAGATAGACAATTTTAAACAAATGAATTTCATCGGTATAGCAAGCAGTTCAGTGCTGGACTGAAAAGCCTGCGTGCGATTGGCCTTTCCTCTCACACGCAGGCTTGTTGATAATTTCATATTTTTTTGTAAGTAAGTAATCAAACTTCAATCAGTCATCAGTCATCACACATCTACTCCAACTGTGCCTGCTTCACACAATACAACGTTGTTTTGAAATTGTGACTCCACGCATTAGTCCCAGGCAATTATATTAGGTAGGTAATTACTATTTCTACTCGTATCGACCTACTTACATGTATCGAATCATCAAAACTACGCCTGTGTATCCCAAAGATATCGACAGAGTCCACACCCACATTTCGCTAGTTATGTTTTGTATAGGAGAAATACATGTGAGAGGGGGCGAGCCTATTGCTACTGACCGTACAAAGATCCAAACTTCACTTCAAGTTACAATGTAGAATTTTCGTTGACAGAATCCAACAATCCAAAATATACCTGATGGTCGTAGAACCAAAGACAGAACAAATTGTTTAACGCTGCAGGTACTCACTGAATACGATTGAGCACAAATCCGTCGATCTCACGGCTCAGGGAGACTGGCTCCTGTCCGATCTCGAGCATGATCTCCCTCGTCTTCTCACACACGTCCTTCCTGGTCCAGGGGGCGGGGACAATCTCCACGAGAGGCACGTAGTACGGTGGGTTTACTGGGTGGGAGACTATAACCTGAAAAGTAATTTAAATTATGCCATTAAATAATGTCAATAGTTATCATGTGTTGTAATAGTTTCGAATTGTTTTCATCTGTAAGTATAGATCATCCAATGTTTTCCTTTTAATTTCATTATATGTACTACTGCCATGATTTTTTTTTACATCTCCATAAACAACCATTTAGCTGGCAGGGGGAGGGGGGACACTTGATTCTAACAAAAATTAGCACTTTAATGCTTATGCAAGTGGATCCTTGAATCGAAAAGTGGTGTTCACAGACCCGCAATATTTTTAAACGGCCTATGCAACGTTACCCCAAACCATTTTTTTTTTTTTTTGAGGTTGGGAAATCATCAAATAACTTCTCCCGCTCTGGGCGGAGCGGGAGGGTGTGTCAGACTCTTACTGACTAAAACCCACCCGTATTCCTTCCTGTTGCCTGTGTTGCGGGGGCCTCGGTGACCCATAAGTACCTTCCCGCGACCCCGGCAGGCATCGGCCCTATTGGACCCCTACCTATGTGCTGACGACATCTTTTTGAAGCGCGCGTGGAATACAACGCGCCGTCGACCCGGGCCTGGTCCTTACCGGACGGTGAGCTACCCATTGCTCACCGTCCGCAAGCCCGCGCCTACGGTGGCCGGAAATCCGCCCGGGATTCCCGACGCCCTGGGCGTCTCCTGCGGCAGCTAGGGGCGAGAGGGCGCGAAACTTGCCTTTCCCTCAATCATCCCGCCTCCTCCTTCGCGAGCATTACTGCTTCGCAGAAGGAGGTGACGGCTGCCCATGCCCTCTCGCTCCGTACCATGGCCTGAACCAGGGCCGGACGCGAGAGGTCTCTGCCGCCGATCGCCTCCACGAGGACACGGCGGTGCTCTGCCCAAGCCGGGCAGACCTCCACCGTATGCTCCACCGTGTCCTCCGGGCGATCCACACAGTGGTGACACCCGGACGTTTCCTCCCGCCTTATCCGACACAGGAACCTCCCGAAACTGCCGTGTCCGGTGAGGACCTGCGTCAGGCGGAAGGTGAGGACGCCGTGGCGCCTCTCTAGCCACTCTTCAAAGAGGGGACTTATCGCCGCAATCGTGGCGTGCCCAGCACTGGGTTGCGACAACCGTACTTTCCATGACGCCATGAGATCCCGCCGGAGCTCCGTCCGCTGTACCGCGATTTCTCGCGGCAGCGGACTTACGCCCCGGCGTTTCGCCTCATCGCGCCACTCCCATACGTGCGCGAGGACTTTTCTCCGGAGAGCCTCCAGATCCATCCATGGGGTAGACGAGAGAAAAAAATATCATCCCCACATTACGTGCAAGGGAGGCACCCAAAAATATTCTTTTTTCAAGCTTTTATTTTAGTACTTTGTCAGCGTGATTAATATGTATACCTATGCCAAATTACAGCTTTCTAGTACTAAGCGTCTCTGAGCTACAGTGGGGACAGATAGACAGACAGACAGAGGGCTACGGAACCCTAATAAATGTATTTGTGAATATAATAATTATGAAAGTTGAATAACAACAAAAACAAAAAGTAGTTGCTTCTCAAGAAAAACATACTACCTACTTGTATCGATGTTGGTTAGAACAGGTATTTTCCTCAACGTGTTTATTTTTGTAACCTGTGCGCTTACATCTATTCGTTGTCTGGCTGTCTGGCATACAAATGAGTACCTACATTCGTGGTCATAGTAACTAAACTTTTTGTATAGCCTGCACATCTTTTTCAACAATGTGATCCATAAACCTATTCTCTGTGTTCCAAAACCATACGTGGTTTCGAACCGGAAAATAGAGAAAACTGTTGGAAGATACCTAGATTCTTAAACCTACCTTACAACAATTCTAATAAGTACTTGATACTAATTTACTACACTCTATTTCTTACTTTCTGTCTATGTTTTGGCAGGTCTGGCTCGCTTACAAGTATACAACTACTTAAGTAGCAGGGATTTATAGTTTACTTGTACTCATGCTTGAGAACCAATGAGATTTTATGACGAGTAGGAAAGTTCTATTACCTGTGCCTTGTGTTTCATCTGCTCGGAGAACAATGATGGCAAAGTGGTACTCGTAGAACTTGACAGAATAGTTTTGTTGTCGACTACTTTGTCGAGATCTGAGTAAACTTTCTTTTTCAATTCAAGGCTTTCCGGAACACATTCCTGTACGAAAATGGCGCCTTTGATGACAGTTGCCAAATCTGAGGTTCCTGAAATACAAATATTGAATTGTTAAACCCCTTTATATTTTCATATTTGACTTCTGCCGTTTATGTACGTACTTCTAAAGCCAAAACTACTAAATTATGCTCAACTCGCTTCTATCTTGAAATACCAACTTAATGGCCCTCCCTTGATAGTTAAATTCCTAACGTACGTATACTATACGCACGTACGTATACTATATTTGTAGCTAGCTTTAGCCCGCGGCTTCGCCCGCGTGGATGTCGGAAAATATCCCACGGGCACGCCAAACAATGAATTTTATAGGCAAATTTTGATACCTTTAATACATTATTGTAATTTTGTAGGGATCTCTATTAAAAAAAAAAAAATACAGCTCATATTACTCGCTGATAATGTAGCTTTCTAGTAGTGAAAGATTTTGTTTAAATCAATTAAGTATTTTATTAGTTTATCCATTACAAACAAACAAAAATCTAATCTTTTCTCTTCATAATATATTTTTCCCGGACCTTTGGAAGGCGCACGATGGGCCAAAACCAACTCGCTGAGGCTCGTTAGACGTTTTTAATTAAATGAGGCACTAACCGACGATCCCTGTCCGCACTATGCAGTGCAACCAAGGACGACCCCCTGTTGTACTATTGCAGGATATGGATACAAAACACACTGAGCTATCGGTTTGGGTGGCTATAGTGGATTGGTTACCCTTAACTATGGAAGAACTATGTCCCCTGCCTGTTCAATGTTATATAATATACACACATAAAATGGCAAGGGGTGACTTGCACACTCAATAATGGACCCCCGGAAACTATCGTTAGCACATAGGGACGTAACGACAAGGGGGCGACGTGTCCTGAGGTGCTTATGAGAAGTGGACCTCTCCACTCCTCATAAGCACCTCAGGACACGTTCCACGGCTATCAAAACTATCCCAGACCCGCAAGATTGTCAAGATCCCTACCAGCACTTACTGGAATACTTCCTTCCTCCGAGCACGTTTGGTCTTGCGAATCTCCACTCAAGCCGGCCAATAAAGGCAGACATGATGTGAGAGCTTTGTGCCTCGTCAGTGCCCACTCCAGCCGGTCAATAAAGGCAAGCCAAAGATGAGGAACAAGACTTCTCCCGGGAAATAGGGTCCGTGGGGTCACTACCGCCCAACAGCTCGCCACATGCTGCCCTGAGGGTTTCTGTATCTCTCTTGGTCTGGCTCCTCACCCTAGATCCATTCTGGCAAAGAAAACTACCGGCACAGACGAGAGAGAGAGAGAGAGAGTAGAGTTCAGGATTATTATAGTATATTGACGAACCGATCAGTAACATTTCAAATGTTTATGTTGTTGAAACCACTCAACCTATCATATGAGTATAGCCTCTTGAAATATTCAATTACATACCTACTACAATAACGTGGGATATCATTATATAAGCAATCCGAATCAAAATGATAATTGCAAGCATTCTGGAGTCGTTAACCGTTCCCTTGTTTTGTTATCAGGCACTCCAGCATAAAACATGGAACAGGAAGAAGATAATCGAACAAATAGCACAATACTCATTATTATTGATTATCTTAAATAGGTAAATATGATTATTTCCTGATACTAATGTAACAGAGAGTCCCAGTGTTTTATAACAAAGCTCTCAAATAGATGTTATCTATCAAGAGTTGATTACTTACTTAAATAATTCGATTGCGTATCTGCAATGTGTGTTGTCTGCTGAACTAACAGAAGATTGATGTAAAATAAATATTTAGTCGCTTGCCTATTTATTAGGAACGCGTAGACGCATACGCCGTGTAAATGCCTTACATACAAGTTGTTGCTATTTGAGATTACAGAAAACATGATAGCACAGGGTAAGAGTGTTAAGGTAGGTTACCTACATAACGAACAAATAATTAAACATCATCGTTGATAAGAATACCTACTTCATTTGTTAAATAAAAACAAACATTACATGTTATGTAATGTTTGTTCAGTCATGACACCCGTAAAAATAAAACAAAACATTATTTTTATATATGAAACTCACATGTTGCTAATCAAATTGTTAGCAAAAATGTTATTGTTACTTAGTAGTATGTTTTATGGTATTGTATTGCGAGGAAGGAAATGAAATAATGCTTCGTAAACATTACCCGTATGGCTAAAAATACTATAATATAACAAGACCATAATGACAATGATTTTCTTCCTATTTTTCTTTTACGGGAAATTTCAGTGCCTAACCACCGAAAATGTTCGCTTAGGTATTTGTTTCTTCAATGGTAGATAAGTTTTTATCTGTGACTTTGCAAATAAAAACCTTGAAATTAATGTTTTTGTTTTTTTCTGTATTTACCACCATTTCGATGGTTCCTGTCTTTGGAATCGAAAATCCAATACTTCGATACGCAATAACACATCTGTGAATGGGCAAAAGTGTCTAGGTTAAGGATAATACCCTGTACTTTGAGAATTTTGGGAGATTAACGAAAGACTAATCAATTATTTCAAGTATTTTATAATAAACTAATAATTGTATGTATTCGTATTGACATAATTATAAAAAACTAAATGGAATGTTTGATTTCACCCAGCTTTACCCGACCAGTGAAGCTCCAAAAGAGTATTGTTTTTTAAAAAATAAATAAAGCCACCTTGGAATGTGATCTTACTAAGAGAATGCAAGAGCGCGCGAAGCGAGCTGGAAATTTTGAGCATTCTGACTCGGATCCAGTTTTATTAAAGAGCGAGCGAATCGAACCCAAAAATTGGAGCATTATAGACCGGGATAGGTTAAGTTTTCATTGTAATTTTACGAAGAGAATGCAAGAGCGGGCCAAATGATGCATGCTGTCGTGGATACTAGGTAAAGCTGTCATTGTGATTTAGTTACTAAAATAATGCATGAACGAGCGAAGAGAGTTCGAAAACTAAATCATCCTGACTGTGTTACTAGGTTAAGCTGTCATTGTGATTATATTATGAGAATGCATGAGCGAGCGAAGCGAGCTCGAATATTTGGGTACCTTAACATGGATAGGTTAGGTTTTCTGTGTCATCCTCCTAGCCTTTTCCCATCTATGTTAGGTCGGCTTTCAGTCTAACCGGATGCAGCTGAATACCAGTATTTTACATGGAGCGACTGCCTATCTGACTCTGAGGTACCTATTTTATGCAAAAACCATACCTTATTGTATTGTTAAGTTAAAATATTTATTAAAAGCAGGACTTACCCTTGATACACTTGAACTGCTGTTCAGAATTCAGCTTGCCACGCAGCAGACCATCCTTCTCGAGGGTCTTTAGTTGCACCTTGATGTCAGCAAGTGCGTCAGTGACCTGCTGTGGGACGATGTCGAAGATCGTCACTTGGTAGCCCACAGACGCGAACAGCATGGCCCATGATCGCCCAATGAGGCCGCTGGAAAATTATAAATTTATTGTATTAGGACAAAATAATACAAGTAACATTTCTGGTCTAATAAATGTAGATCAAAATAAACGAGAGCTGCTGATAAATGTTTTGCAATCAAAACTTTCAATGTCAACAAGCGTAGTGTTAGGTAAGTAAGTACTTGTCGATAGTAGGGCAGGGGAGGCCGGGGTTCAAAGTGCCGGGGCTAAGTTGTTCCAGCACGAATAACTTCGTTAAGAAAAGAGGTAGGTACCAGTAAATGTGAAATGCATCAATGAAAATTGCACCATCGCGCTGCTTCGGCAGCCATTTTAATGACGCTCAGCACAAGTGTAGGGGACAGTAGGGGTCCACTAGGGCCGGTGCCTGCCGGGGTCGCGGGAAGGTACTAAAGGGTTACCGAGGCGCCTGGCAACACAGGCAACGGAAGGGACACGGGTGGGTTTTAGTCAGTAAGAGTCTGACACAACCTCCCGCTCCGCCAAGAGCGGGAGAAGTTATTTGATAATTTGTTAGTTGTATTTCTAGCGTTTGAGATAGGTAATGGAATTTGAGGCTAAAAGGTACACAAAATTAAACAACTTGTAATAAACTGAAAAATTACTTTACAATGAGAACAGAATCAAAAGAAAAACCGAACGGGGAAGAACTCAGTTGAACTGCGGCAGCGGGTAGCTGATACTGTCATCAAAGATGGCAGAAAGCTCAAAGCTCGGGATCAAGAATTGGTACCGGAACATCTTGCCTCAACGATGGAACAACCAACCCCAGAAGGGGGTAGGTTGTTCCTTGTCGACTTTTCGTTAAAAAAATGTTTCTGGCCAAAAATATATTACTAAGTTAAATATAATCATTTAGTTTAAAACTTTCTGCCTCTATGTAGGTATCCGAAAGTCTTGAAGATGACCTCGATTTAACGGTCTTGTTTGAAAATCGGCACTTTGAACCCAGGCCTAAATCGTTATCGAATCGATGTAAACAACTATTTAAACACATTTTATTGATCGTACTATCATTTGGTAGTTTTAAAGATTTTTATCAAGTAAATACATTATCTATTCGTAGATATACCTAGTATGCCCACGATATTCAAGTTGCATGAAAATTATGAAGCGCTAGAAATAAGATAACCAAGTAGGTAACCAACATTAAATTAGACTAGGTACACATTCGGTATAATTTTAAGGCTCCTGCAGACTGGTGCAATATCGCGGGTGCATCGCGACATATCACTCCAGTCTGCAGGAGCCTTAACTCAACATTGCACTAATGTTATCAAGAATTTCTTCTTTTTCTTTTACAAAAAAAACATCAAGGTTTTGTTTAAGAAAATAACTGTGATTTATCTAAAGCAATAATTAACCCTTGTGAACTTTATGATAACATTCCTTATCTTTTTGAATAATAAACCTATCGTGGTCTTGAATCTCTGGCGCTTGTAGGTACATATGTTTGTGTGCCGATAGTTAGGTAGGTACTGTGTTTATCATAACACAAGAACCACTGACACTGGCCTTCCAGAATCAATCAATTAAATCTCATTGAGTTCGTATGATTTGAAGTCTATGAATTCACCACAACATTTCTTATACTGAATAACTTTAAGTTACGTTAGTTAAGTTACTTTAAGTTAAACTAAAAACCAGTTACAAACTCTGAACAAAACAAGTTACAAACTCATTATGCGTCGGCCTTTAAAATTACAGACCTTACAATAATACCAAATACTATACCTAACAAACCAAATAGCGGCTTATGTTGTTGAGTAATTTTATAGAACATTGCCAAGTGATCAAATCTAGGTTTGCTTGAAATTTACAATTTATACGTTCCTCTATTGAAAATAAGGTAGACATCCAATAATCATAAGGGTGAGTCTAAGTCTAGCAGTCACTGAAAAAGTGTCTAATAAGTAGGTATATTGTTGGTATATTGTAGGTATATTATTAAATTAGTTTATTATATTATTACATTAGTATCTGCTAACATCTATCTAGATATTACTACTGAAATGTAATTTAAATGTATTAAATGAAAGTGAGAGGCTATTGTCACTTGTATACGTAACTATCTCAGTTTCTATACTGAAAAGCATTCAAGTTTTAATTAATTGTATAAAGACCTACTATACCTACGAAATTAACATTTGATTGTTTATACACAAAATAAACAGCAGAATTTTATGCAACAGTAATTTATCATATTTCATATAAAATGAAGAAAAACATTGCGCTAAAAATATCGTAAAGAATGCAAAGTGATTGATTAATTACCTGCCAACAATGCCGACTTTTTCAGTTTTGACGGAGGCCATAGCGCTGTGGTATTGTTGCAACACGACCGATACGCGACTAGTGAATGACACGGCCAGGCGACGCGCGGGGTTTAAAACCACCACAGCTAAATAAACTAGTTATCACCGCTACTACAAGGTTGACTCTCAATTTATCGCGTCATATATAAAAAAGTACTCTGTGATCGCGTCACAAGAATGCTTTCGGGGATGTCTTCTTATAAATATTAATTAATACTAATAATATTACTGTATATGTTCTTTTTATTACTATAACGCGAACACCACTGTTTTTAGCTCTACGCCCTTCTTCAACTGACGTAACTATGAGGTGTATGAGGCCCGCTGGTGCGCAAGGCTGGTCTTATAAAATATAAGTTAAATAAAAGAAACTTATAATTATTTTTTTAGATTTGTGGTAACTAAATATATCTGACTACCCTATTTAATCAGTAGGTGCGGTGAATTTAAGATCACTTTAATTTTGTCGGTTTTTCTTTCTAGTTACGATTCGATATAAGACAAAAACCTGAAACAGTTGATAAACAAATAATACGAGATTTTTTTTATTTATTCAAAATTTGTACTAACAATAACATACATAAAGTCTGCCAAACTGCAAAACAGTTTGTCGGCAGTACTTAGTTCTCGTTTACCAATAGATTACAAATTTTCAAAATTGATATGCTATAACTTAATTGTGCTAAGTAAAATATAAAATAAATACCTACAGTTTAGATCAAAAATCTCACATTTTAAACAAAAAAAAAAAACATTTTCTATGGACAATAGATACAAGATACTTAATACACATTCGGAAACATTCCGAGATACTTGTGCATGCGCAGGTCTATTTCCTTCTCTTTAAGAGGAAAAGTGCGAGTTATTAACTCAGAAATTTATAAAAATATATCACCAAATCAATTATTTTAATTATTCGTTGGTATACAAAAAACCATTATCGTGTTTATGTTTTTATACTGATATACCTACCTAGGTATGTTTAATGTCATTTGCATTGATGAGTAAAATCGAGGCAAATTGAATGTCCTCAATGGCCACTGAACTCAGTTCGATGATACACAACTAGCTGCATATTGTATCATACCTACCCATACCATAGTAAGTACAGTATAGTTTCTAGTTTCTACTCATACTCGTATTCCATAATTATTATTATGAAATTTGTTTCAATTTCATCTTTCAATCTGTATAATCAATTTGGATCTACATAACCAAATTACAAGATGATTATTAACATTAACTAAATTAAATTAAAACTAAGTTAGGCTTAAAAAAGGCCCTCGGGGCATTGTACCGAGGATGCTGGCGGCATTTCCTCGCTGAATTGCAATGCTGATGCGTTGCGCGAGAAAGCCGCCAGCTTTTCGGTCACCAGTTACACCATTATCATTTGGATCTTATGCAAGTCGTTCGGTGTGTTCAAACTCTTTTGATGGGTAAGTATTCTTCCTTCTTCTTCTTTATTTTAACATATATTCAATGCTTTATCGGTTAACTAGCGTCTGCCCGCGAATTTGTCTGCGTGAAATTTCTTGTTTGCCCGACCCACTGCGTCGCATTGCATTGGCCGCCCGACGCACATACTGGTATTTGCACGACCTACGCGGCCAAAAGTCCCAATATCCAAATAATAAAAACATTAACAAAAAAGAGTTCCACAAACAGAGGATGAACCAGGGAACAATACCCATCCTTGATCTACCTGCCAGAGCACACCCCACGCGCGTAGTGTCAGTCGGAACTCGACCATTTCACCTAGTGTACGTATCTGTTCTCGGCGCACCTTAACTTCGAAAGTGTATTTTTATATTTTCACGTTGATCTTACGAATTGAAAGTGATGGATTCTGACAGAACAGGTAAGAGACTTACAAACTACATTAATAAAATTATGATCAACTAATATACAACATTGTTTTTTTATAATGTATGAACTCATTTCCATAGCGTGATTTTCTATAATATTTTTTCTTTGCTAGTGTGTTTGTTTGTGTATCGGGATAGATCGGGCTATGGTTATAATTATAGGTTATTATTTGAACATTTTTCTTAAAGGTACTATCAAAAACATCTCCGGAAACGTCCGGATAGATTCACTTTTAGGGGATTAAAGATATTTAGCAATAAAATGTATAAAATGCGATTTTTGTTAGCGACTTTTTTACATAGTGTACGTTTGTTTTAGGATCACAGGGTGCATCAGGAGTAAGGATTGTGACCCGACAACACTTGTTTGACCGCATAAAGAAAGAAAATTTGCCTAATTTAGATGCAAAATTAAATCATCTAAAACATCAACCCTTGCCTTGTGAAGATTAAAATGAACACCAAATTGTTAATTTGAAACGTAGTTTTACCCATTTCAAATCAGACCTCAAACAAAGGTGGACCAAAGCTCATTTTAAAGCAGAAAAAATTCTAAAGTTGTTGAGACCTCACAAAAAATAACCAGTTCGACCACCGCTCACTTGCTCCTCTCACTTGCCTCTTCAAACGATTTGTCGTTCGAAGAGGCAAGTGAGAGGAGCAAAAGGCGAAAGACTGAGGAACTTCGTTCTGGTTTCGAAAAGGAGATCATAATACACGCTGCGCAAGTGGAGCTGGGAAAATCTGGTAAAAGAGATACATCTAATGACCTTAAAGATATCACCAGTACTCCGACACGAGCAACTAAATATAAGAAGCCATTTTCTCTTACGAAATCAAGTAAAGAGCAACCCTCTTTGACACCAATGCAAGCGTTGCAAATGTTTTTAGATGCAGATTTGACACAAGGATAATACGAAATTATAAGAAAGACCAATCGGGCAGCTTTCAGAGGAAGCAGCTGAGGCTCGTAACAAAAATTTTAGATGTTACTGCCAAGATTTTGCGAGGAAATTTTCCAGAGAAAGTTGCAACCAAGATATTTTTAACCGCCTTCTTCTTAGTTCAGATCCTTTGCTAAGTAGTAAGTGAGCTGTAAAAAAAAGGAAAGAAAACACATTTTTGCCTGAAACCTTGGCCATGTTCGTATCTGTGGAACCAAATATAATTGAAAATTCATCAGAGAGCGATGACGAAGTATTACAGAAACTTAGCATTTTTTTCCTGTAATCTTTGTAACTTACCTAAAGTTTTGTGAATATAATATTTTTTTTGTAAAAATATATTATTTTTTCTTATTTGCGTTGTTTAGATAACAAATAAGCATTAAAACAATTTTGGCCCCGTAGATCGTGCAAATACCAGTATGTGCGACGTATTAGTTCGTTTTCGCTTAGCTTTCTTTCTATCTTATATCTCGGCTCCTACAAGGGCGTCTATGTTACATCTAACCTATAACCTCCCTCATGAATTGGGCTATTCAAATGCAAAAAAAAAAAATATCAAATCCGACGGGTAGTTCCAGAGACATACCAACCTACAAAACACATATTACCTCTTTATAACAAATAATATTATAAAGAGGTAAAATTTTAGTATTGATATACCTACGTGTATGTACATGTGGTAGAATGAACGAACTATTGAACATTGATCAACTCCGCTACTGAATGTCGAAGTTTGAAATCTCGACGTATGTTAGTTCTAAAGTACAGGATCTCGATGTACGCCAGTACGAAAGTTCACTGGAGCGAAGAATGTAAGGCCGACGTATGTTTGAAAGTTGTTGGAAAGCATACGAGTGCGAATATGGCGAAGGATAATGTTAGGTTAGGTTAGGTTAGAACCCGGCCGTGGTCGAGGCGATGGTCGGCAGCGAGGAGTCCTGGGACGCGGTGGTATCCTTCTGCGAAACAGTCGTGTCGCAGAAGGAGGCTGCGGAACGGGAGCGGGAGATCTCTTCCGCTCACCCGGCCCGCAGCAGGCGCACCGGGCGTCGGCAGAGGGCAGACAACGCCCTCTTCCGGCCCCCCTAAATGGGTCCAGGGACGGCGGACTTGGGGACGTCCGCCGCCCCCCATCACACTGGACCCGAGGTGGCGGCGCGTAGTGTTCCACGCGCGCCCCTTTCAGACGTCGCGGGGGGGGTTTAAACACCTCACCCCCCCCCCCAGACTTGAGGTGGCCCGCAGAGGCGGGCCGGCACTAGCTGGGGATCGTGGAAGTCGCATTAGATCCCATGATCCCCGGTGCAAGTGTGGGATGGGAACACCGGGGTGGTTTTTAGTCAGTAAGAGTCTGACAGACCCCTCCGCCTACCCCAGGGCGGAGGACATCCATGAGGATTTTCCACCCCGGCAACAAAAAAAAAAAAAAAAGGTTAGGTTAGAACAGTGACCATTAAGCCAGATCCCCTCTATTACTTTAATTCAGGGTAATTTCGAAGTGGCGTACATCGCACTCGTATGCTTTCTAACTAACGATACGTCGGCCTTGCATACTTCGCTCCAGTGAACTTTAGAACTGGCGTACATCGAGATCCTGTACTTTAGAACTAACATACGTCGACATTTCAAACTTCGACATTCAGTAGCGGAGTCATCAAAAGCACATTTGCTTTTCATTTTGTGGAGCTCAGACGTCTCGACTCTCAAGGGAAGCTAAGTAGGTACTAGTTTAGATTTCTGGGCAAATTAATCATGCTATTTTAAGCGATACGAGGGTCATTCAATAAATACTTAGCCTACAAAAAGTACACGAAAATAAGTTCTTGCTTCCATAAGTTGTCAAATTAAAACAAATGAAGGGATTGGAATGAAAATTTGAAAAAGAATTAAAAAAGAATGTGGTACACTGTGGTAAAACTCTTTTGAAACTACAGCGCCCTCTGGCGATGAGGCTAGGTACTTATTGAATGCACCTCGTAAATCAGAAAACTCGACCCAAAAAAGCAGTAAATCCAATGTGATCACAGTAATTGTGTGGATGTAGTTAATCACAATAACTATGATTAATTGCATCCACACAGGCCGAAGGGTGAATTACGTAAAACATAATATTATTATGTTCGCTCAGTTAACCTGAAAAGGCAAATCAACACTCATTATTAAGTAAGACCCGTTCATAATTTACAAATTTAATTACTTTATTGCTAATGACCTTAAGAGTTACATAGTTTGTACTCATATCGTACTATAACTAATAAAAACAATACAAAACTTTCGATAATACATATCAGATACAGGTGTTTAATTTAAACGCAAGGGAGCCTTGACAAATTATAACTAACCAGATTGCAGTACTAAAACAATGTACTCTCTAGAATAAAAAAGTAATGTAAGTACTTTTTCGTGTCTGTTAAACAGAAAAGGATTTAAGGAAACCTTTGTTTATCTGTTTTAGGTTATTTTAAGAATCATTAAAAACGTACTTGGCTTAAAATAAAACACCTTCAATTGACCTCACAGTGTTATGAACTCGAAACAATTGTGTCGTAAAAATTGGTGCTACTTCATTCAAGTTACAGTTAAAGACAGCAAAACGGATCGTTATTATTATTTTCATTATTACTGCCTGAGATCAAACAGGAGATACGCTAATAAAGGCCTTACACCAATATTTAGGTAAATAGGTACGTGGCAACAAAATTAATAACAAGTAGGTACCTACAAAACATTTTCTATCTCTTAAAACAAAATTGTTGATCGATTCTATCATGGTGCAAATAAAAAAAAAATCCAGAATCCAAAAGTGCACGCCTCATAGACAGAAACATGTTGACGATAAATTTTACGGAAAAAAATCTAAGAAATTTTTGAGATTTTTTTTAAATCTTTTGAACGGAGGGAGTTAGGAGTTTGACAACGAAAATCAATACTTAGCTTAGGGCTAATCCGAGGGATGAAAGAAACTTATGAAAGAAGATTTAGATTAATCAATTGTGTGTGACGACGACGTGAATCGTGACGACAAATAGACACACTTCGCAACGGAAAGCACTACACGTAATTTTTTAATAACTGTTTTTGTTTTATAGATCAAGGTAAAAATATATTAAATATGTCTTATAAGGTCAAATCTCCAGTTTTTAAAACTTCCCTGCTAATATGAATTCTACGTATAATTAGAAAGTATTTTATAAAAGATTTTATGTCGGAAAATTTCGACCAGGCGACATATCGAGAGTAGAGCAGAGTGCTCTACGCTGAAGCGTTGTAAGGCGTGCAATAAGTATTAAGTCAACAAAGCTTGCAGTCACTTAATGTATGTTATCATTATTGCATCATCATGACATAACTATAGCATAAAGTGTTTATCGATCTCATAAATTGTTAATTTATTAGGAAAGGAAGTGCTTGAACATTTACAATAGTATCTATCTAAATTATCAGTAACATTATAAACAAATGTAGTACCTAGTTAGTAACATAATATGAAGTACATTACGGTAGGTAAATACAATATTAAGTAGGTACTACCACATTGCGAAAACAATCTCAAACAATATATTTTAAGGTACTTAGATAAACAATACTAATGTTACTGGTGGAAATAATCGCATTAAAAAAATGTAATGCCAACATGTTAGAAAAATCGTGAGATAATGCAACTCCCTTCTTGCTCCGTTGACTATAGAACAATATGCATGCTCTGTGGGATAAGTTTTGAGCATTATCGTAATACATGTGAAAATAAATAAGCTCTATATGCTGTTTCCCATACGTATAATTATAAATATTTTAGGACGTGTAGGTAATAAATACTGAACAAAAAAAAAAAACGTATTTTGCAAACAGTAACGTCAAGCTCGTAAAGTTATTGACAAGTAGTTCCTTCAATCGCCTGCGCAGTGTCGAGGCTGAATATCCTGTAGTTGATCACATTGGGGTCCATCGTTCTGTAGAGGAAGCGAGCCAGTTTATCTGTCAGCACCCACAGTACGCCTTCATCATCCACCTGAAATTCAAATGTGAAGTTAGTTTACAGAATAACAAGGCTGTATATAAGTTCTTCGTATTATGTCTCCAATATAATATTAGAATGGTCTTGAAGTAAGTTTCCTGGGACACAAATTCTAGTACAACGAGATCTGCCTCAATAAAGAAAAACAAAGAGAAACCCGTAGAACTTCGTTCACCTTAAAGCTAGGACAGAAATTATACCAATTACCTAGTAAATATACACTATTCTTTAGAATAATATAGTAGTCGCTGGTCTTTCTATCTACTCAAAATAATGCATCTACGACTAAACAGGGTGTTCATCTTACCTTCATGTCGTTGGGGAACTCGAAAAGTTCTGGGTCGCTGACGATAAGTGGGTTGTTGTCAGGAGTATACGCCTTGTTTGAGTTCCAACACGCCACTCCGTCGCGGTTCACCTGAAGTAAAAACGTAAAAGCTTTATAAAGTGCACTCCATAAATGCCTACGAATAATGGAATACTTTTATGAGAATAATTTATGCCCTGGGAAAAATATTAGCCAGTTAGCAAGGCAGCTGATTTGATCTGACTGACCAAGGTGCCCCGCGCCGGGCGTAACAAGTATCGCGAATCGTGTCGTCGAAGCGGTTATGCACGGCTTTTGAATAGCGTGTCACTATTTTTTCAACACATATTTTATATCGATGAATAGACATGCTTTTAATAAGAATAAAAGTTACTTTATTTAAACTTATAAACTTCGCTTTTTTATACAACTTTTTTGTCAATAGATTCCATTGTCGTTGTGTACGTTGGGCGAAGGCTGTGGGCTGCGTGCCTTATTGTATAGCAAGATAAAGTAAATATAGAAGGAATGTCAACCGTGGTGAAGGTTCGCCATTCGATATTATTGTTAAATTGAAGGTTATTATTGAATGCACTTATTGCGGTTGTATAAGCGGCGTGTAATCTTCACATATGCAAAGGAATTCCTGTGTCCACTTACAATGCATTCAATGGCTTATTGTCAGTATTAAAATTTGTTGATACATACAAGCGACTTACCTATAGTTTCATGAATAAAAATGTTTACCTGTGTATAGAACAGCACATGTGTCTTGGGATCGTAGGCACTGGCAGCCGATTGTGTACGTTCACCTCTATCACCCAAGAGCTGTAAACGCGAGACGAAAAGGGTTGAATCGGATCTCTCGGTAACAGATTTTTGCGATGAGAGCTTTGAAACATATATAAAATATAGATTTTTAAATAATATAGTTTAGATAGGCTGGAATATTATATAGAACAACTAGATCCAAAACAATGCAAGATGTGAACAAACTTTCTATGATGATAGAAGCGTACAAAAACAGTAGATCCAACGTAATTCAATTGCTTCGTTGTTACTAATAAATAATTCAACGTAAGCGTGGGACGCACAGTAATAAATAAGTTAGCATTCAAACCTTGAAGTCGTGGAACGCTTCGATCTTGTCGATACTCTTGTAATTACGCAGCAACTCCGTGGACACACAGAACTCCTTGGTGCTCGAGAATGCGTGGAAGAACATTGTCCTATACCTGTAATTAAAACAATATTGTGAACAAAAATTTCGCAACTTCGACACACAATGCTAAATCATAATTAGGCACTACATAAATTAACAGAGTACCGTCTCTCGACCTTGGATGCGAGAGCTTTTATTTATTTTGGGGTCAGTGTCGAACTTCACATGGAGGGGCTTGTGGCTACGTAATAACAGCCGCACGGGTCGATCAGGTTAACGCTTGCCGCGGTTGGTCCATGGTAACAACACACACTCCAAGACTAAGGGGTACCCCCCTTGGTCTTGGAGTGTGTGTTGCATACCAAGACCCCTCCGTGCCTCGGAAAGCATGTTACGCCGTTGATCCGAGCTGTTATTTGTAAATCTTTGACAGTCGTTACAGGTAGTCAGAAGCCCGAAAGTCTAACAACCAGTCTTTCCAAGGGGTATCGTGTTACCCAGTTTCTGGGTTGTGGAGTTCAGATAAGCAGTCTTTCCATGTAAAATATTGGTATTCAGCTGCATCCGATTAGACTGGAGGCGACCCCAACATAGTTGGGAAAAGGCTAGGCAGGTGATGAGTGTCGAACTTCACATATTGTGTTTGTTACTAATCTTATTTTTTGCATTAGTTTTTACGATAATTATGACTTAAAACGATAATTGTGGACCATTTAGCAGTTACTTAATTTTTTTAATTAATGTAGCAAAATGTAATTATTAGATAGGTGCATTTCCAGTCTGGTGAATACATTACACAACACAACAAGGATAACATGTGACTATAAAAAATACTGGCTAAGTTCTCTCACCTTGCAAAACAACTCAGTGACTTTTGCTCACGTTTCCTGAATTTTCATAGAGGGTCTACGCCACCGCTACGAAAATCTTAATAGCACACCGCTATAAAGGCAATTGCGTGTCCCTACTCATATAGATATCTCCCATCCCAAATGTATCATGAAAGTGACTTACCCATCCTCTCTAGGTTCCGAAAGAGCCAATCCAAACACACCATCGGTCCATTGGAACTCGATACCACTCACATTGTAAGAACCAGCGAGAGGTTCAAAGTGGAAGTAGTGATGGGAAATCCTCCAAGAATCGTCTTGTTTGAGACTGTATACCACCACTCCGTAACCACCCAAGTCAGGAACATACGCGTATGCGTCATCACAAGTATCTTTGTTTACGTCAACAATCTGAAATTGGTACAAAAATATAATAATATTGAGACCGCAAAAAAATTAATAAGTTATATCCTTCTTAGAAACTAGTTAAACTGGTATCAGGGATAATATTGAATTTTCTGCAAGGCTAACTGCGGTCATGTCTGTTTGTCGTCCTCAAAATAATTTGCTAAACAGACGGATAAAATATTTGCTAACTTACAATGTTCGCGAAGAAAGAGTCTTCCTTCATGTCGCTAGGCTTGCATTGGTAGCGATGGATCAGCTGATCAGTCTTCAAGTCGAAGATGACGATCGAAGGCCCGTTGACTTGATTGCCAGCTCCTGCAACAATGGAATAAACAAATGAACTCAGCCTACAGCACATACTCTATTCATTCGTTCCCATGGTCCCAAAATACTGTTTTCCCAAAACATGATATTCTCAAAATATGA
Organism: Atethmia centrago; assembly: GCA_905333075.3. Lineage (NCBI taxonomy): Eukaryota > Metazoa > Arthropoda > Insecta > Lepidoptera > Noctuidae > Atethmia > Atethmia centrago. Next base: position 13,336,695 of record HG995374.1, read on the forward strand.
CACTCAGTTTATGGGAATTAATTACTTAATTAAAAGTTAATGTGTAAGGTAGGTACATATTAAGTGACAGTCGCGTCGGTTCAACGATCGATTATATAAAACTCAGGAAAAGTATAATTATCTAATTAAGCCTAGCTTACCCGTTAGTTAACTGGTAATAAATGGAATATATTTGCCTGTTACTCAATATTTATGTAACTTTATTAATATGTAGATAATTGAATGTTGTTTTGTAATCCCGTGGTCACAGTAACATTGCTTAGGCGATCACGACTTGATCTAGATTATTGCATTATTAATTTTTATTATTTGTTTATTTTATGAATCGATAACGTTAAATTTTGCTTGATTTTGCCCGTAAATAACCTATCAAAGTAATTATAATTATTTATTCAAATAAATCACAAGAAAACTACTTAAAAACTAAATAATTATATGAATCCTTGACACTACCTGTGCTAAGGATTCATATAATTATTTCGTTTTTGCAAAGTCTAATTATAATAACGGTTTTATGTTATAATAGGTAATTCTAGAGATTGTTGCAAAAAAAAGGTGCTTATTTGAAATTGTTAGTAGGTCTTCAGTCTGGCATTGAGGCTTACTCAGAATTGTAGCAAATCTCCATCAAAGAACAAGCTAATCGATGAATAAAGGATAAAATCAACGGTTTTATTATGAACCCATAGCACAGGGTATCCTAGTTTGGATTCCTGACTCCCACAAACCTTTGTACCTCCACTGTTTGAAACACCTCTATATTGTAATTGTTGTGAAAAAAACTATTATCATTATTATTGAAAATTCTGGAGGTAGATGTTAAAAAAACACGTTAATTAATTAAAATTACAGATAACTTTTCAGTCTGACATTGGGCCTAACACAAAATTATAACAAATAGCCATAACAAAACAACGTAACGCTATGAATGTCTGGCAATTCTTTTTTTTATGTCTTTTAAGAATTACCATAACCATCTCGGTGTTATGGTAATTCTTTTATTAATCAAGTCCGGTGCGCCCTGTGTAGTCAGTTGACATAAATATAAATTACGTTGTCACCTACCCACCTATTCACAGAGCCCCAACGACATCTTAGTACCTTTTTTAGCGTATGTAACCCTCACCACACCGGTAAATAGGCAGGAACTACGAGTAGTAAATTACCGTGTTTGTTTGTTTGCCCAACTATAATATCACCATCCTATACAAGAGATGATGTTTGAATAAATGTTGTTGTAAAAATATAAAATTTAACTTTAGCTAATAATTATAACAACAGAAGTATGTGATCTTTGTAATGTGTCATCGTTCTACATAAGATAGAAATACATAAAACGTGAATATTTTTTGTGGCTCTATCAGAAGAAAGCCCTTTTGATAAAGTCACTAAAATTATATTAATGCCTTGAATTTAGATCCTTGCCTTTGTATGGCTGTCCCTTCTTGGGCTGCATTCCGAATTGCGCTGTAATCGGTTTGCGCGTGCTAACACCAGTTCCGAATTAGCGTGAGTGCGTTAACGATGTCAAGTGAATCGTTATTGATGACGTCATGACACGCGCCATCTTGTGATAACGCCGACTATGCCCTAAATTAATATCACCGTGAGTGCTGGCAAAAATGACAGTTGTACTGTTTTGTTTTGAGTCGCATTATTTATCTGTTTGTTCTAGTGTACTAATAGTCGCCAACAAGTTTCACAGTAAATTCAATAATTAATTAATCAACATATTAATATATGTTTTTAGGTTTTTCTTTTTCTTTTTTTTCCGCAGGTTTTCTCAACACATCTGACATTGGCAGAATTGTCGACATCGGCACCATTGCCATAGAGAATAGAATAGAGCCGCATCATATCTTTAAACTAAAGTGGCATTTTCGAAATTGTGCTTCTGGCTGCAGTCGCCACCTAACCGAAGAAGAAGAAATTTGTGGTGTCACAATGAAAATACTGTAATCCAACCATGAGTATTCAAGTGAATATAGCCGACGAGCCTAACAGGCGACATTTTTCTGTCATGCTCACGTCAGAACAATACGAGTGGGCTCAGTAGCATACATTAAACTCCAAGACGTAACAGCATACCTGAAATGAGTTTTAAACTCATGGGCATTGTATTTAATTCTTGTTGCATATGTTTAATTTGGAATTCATGGCAAAAATTTCCCTTCGGGGTAAATCTTTGCCGGGATCATATAAATACGCTAATACGAGTATAAGCACTTCGTCATCCTCTTCATCACTGGACGAATCGTCGTTCTAATCGGTATTTCTTGTGCAAGGTTTGGAGTTATGTTATAAGGTTTGACGTTTAGCGAGCGCTGTTAGCGCGTTCACGAGCGTTCCGAATTGTTGACAGCTCTCAGCTGTCATAACCGTGATATCTGATTATGGCTTAATTTGGAATGTACCCTTTTTGTTTTTTGTGTGGGAACTTATCAATTATCTTCTCCCGGTCTGGGCGGAGTGGGAGGCTGTGTCAGACTCTTACTGACTAAAACCCACCCTTGTTCATTCCGTTGCCTGTGTTGCCAAGGGCCTCGGTAACCCTTTCGGATTTTCCCACGACCCCGGCAGGCATCGGCCGTAGTGGACCCCTACTCTTGTGCTGTCGACATCTCTTTGATGCGCGCGTGGAACACAGCGCGCAGTCGACCCGGGCCTTGTCCTTATCGGACGGCGAGCTACCCATTGCTCACCGTCCGCAAGCCCGCGCTTACGGTGGCCGGAAATCCGCCTGGGATTCCCGACGCCCAAGGCGTCTCCTACGGCGGCTAGGGGCGAGAGGGCGCGAAACTTGCCTTTCCCTCAACCGTCCCACCTCCTCCTTCGCGAGCATTACTGTTTCGCAGAAGGAAGTGACGGCTGCCCATACTCTCTCGCTCCGTACCATGTCCTGGACCAGGGCCGGATGCGAGAGACCTCCACGAAGACACGGCGTTGCTCTGCCCAAGCCGGGCAGACCTCCACCCTATGCTCCACCCTGTGCTCCGGGCGATCCACACAGTTGTCACCACTGTGTGTATCACCCGGAGCACAGGGTGGAATGTACCCTTAGGTAGTCTAACGTTTATTACCTATTTATTTTTGGACAAGGACCGCTAATGAGACCCAATTGATTTTGTATTGTTTGACTCCGAATCGGTGTCGCGCGAGGCTTAACAGATTAAGATTTGTTTCTTTTACGCTATTCAAAGTAAGGCACTAGGAAGGATTAGCACTTTAGTGCGTTTAAATCTATGACAACTACTGGCGAAATTTTAAAGTGTCTAAACAAAAAAACCGGCCAAGTGCGTGTCGAACAATGAAGGGTTCCGTAGTTGGGAGGAATAAAAATGTCCCAAGAACACACTTAACAAACTTAGTTGAAAAACATGTTCTCCCATACATTCCAACTGCAAATGTAAGTTGGCCGACATTAATCGCCTACTTAGCTGTGATAGTTTTCCTTTTAACTTTGTTATATTATATACTACTACTATGTCTTTTTTCACGTATCCAAAAACAACTAATAACTGGCAGGGACGACGACACTTGACTCTAACAAAAATTAGCCCTTTATGGCTTAAAATTACGTATATGGATCCCTGAATCGAACAATCGTTTTCACAGACCCGACAATAATATTTTATTGAACGGCCTATCCAACGATACCCCACACCATGGGATATACGAGAAAAAGTATCATCTCCACTTTACGTGTAAGGGCAGTAAGTACGTACCCTACATTTTTTTTACAAGATTTTATTTAACTACTTTGTCGGCGTGATTAATATGTATACCCATGCTTACTTGCACTTTTCTAGTGCTAAGAGTCTCTGAGCTAAGCCGCCAATAGACAGACAGACGGACATGGCGAAACTATAAAGGTTCCTTGCTGACTGCGGAACCCTAAAAAAGACCCTGATTGATGCATATTACCTGCGTGCCAAAGCAAAGAAACACACTGAAGATTCATAATAACTAGATGGTGCAATGTGAACATTTTATGCAAACACAGTCGCACTGTTTTTAATCTAAATATGCTTTGTATAGATACGAGTATCTACAGAATTGCTCGCAGAATTAAAAACACCTTTACAAGTAGGTACGTAAGGTGCTGACGCGCCTTTTGACCTGTGAAGGTATTTTGACTTAGGTAACAATACCTGTCTTTGTAACCCTTTTTTTTTTTTTTGGATGGGAAATCATCAAATAACTTCTCCCGCTCTGGGCGGAACGGGAGGGTGTGTCGGACTCTTACTGACTAAAACCCACCCGTATTCCTTCCTGTTGTCTGTGTTGCCAGGGGCCTCGGTGACCCATTAGTACCTTCCCGCGAGTCTTTGTCACCCTTGTGAATTATATTTAAAGAACTTACCAAAAATATCAGCCATTCCCGAATCAATGACCCAAAGCCGGTCACATACGTCAACAAACACTCGGAACACTGAAATCAATGAGCTGTTTGAAGGTAGTTCCGTTGCTGTATCAGGTACAAGGTTGTCTTTCAAAGACGGGTATGGCTTTAGTAGTTGATCTTGTGGCCCATCTAGGTCAACGTAGTTCAATGTAGAAGCGACACCCGCCTTCCATCTTGGAATAGTAACGAACATTTTGTTTTTCCAACGTGCTAATCCTAATGGGAGGTTATTCTCAGGGATAAACATTTTGTCTTTGACAGCGTTTGCTCTGCTTTCAGGCGTCTCCCAAGTATAATCCATCTGTTTCCATGCAAACCGTAGCTGTGGTGTTGCGGCTTTGCACGCCGTCACAACCGCAAGGGCTACGATGAACCCGACTGCCCTCATATTTGATCTGGAAAAAAATACAGCTTTTAATTGTTATGCAGTATTTAACGCAAGTTCTATGTAATAGCCTGCCTAGTGGTCGAAAGCGCTACTGCTGAGCATGAGGTCCTGGGTTTGATTCCCGGGTCGGGCAAAGTGTTATTGGGTTTTTCTATCTGGAATTTCTCTGTAGCAGCCCGGAGTCTGGATTTGTGTCCTGTTGATGGTAATAGGCTCGCCCCCTATTACATGGGACTTAAACATAACTGGCGAAATGTGTGGACTACAGGTACAGCTCTGCCCAACCCTTCGGGGAAACAAGCCGTGATGTTATGTCTATATAACAGGTATACGAGGATTTCCGGTTACACATTGCTCATTTGAATTTATGACGGACAATTAATATGATTGTGATTTGTTATTTAGATTTTAGTTCTTGCAAGAGTTATGTATGACAGTTTCAACGGCAGCTATTAAGCCAAGTTTTTACCTAGGTTGTTAGCTAGGGTTTTATAGGCAGGCGCTTTACTTTGCATGTCCTAGAACCAAAAATTAGAAGACCACGATATCTACCAACCCGCACTGGGCCCGCGTGGTGGGTTACGGCCCACTTCCTCTCACAGAGAGGAGGCCTGTGTCCCAGCAGTAGGAGCATTATAGGCTGATTATATACTCGTATTATATATAAGGGTATTATTGAAGCATAAATTAATAAATTGTTGTGAAAGTTATAATAAATGTTAAAAACTTCCCTTTGGCGTTCATAAATGAGCCAATTATAGCTGAACAATGTACGAAATTACTTAATTAATCTCATAGAGTGGAGTTTTCGTAATTAAATCTCGAGTCTGGTATTTTTGAATGGTGACAATTGTATTCCATCCCAGCGTGATGTTGTAAGGTGGTAATGACAGTATTGTGAAGCGGAGCATCTCTCAAACTCCATCATAACTGTTGGCTCACGTTTTTGCAGATGACTTGATCTTATTATTGAGAAACAACAAGTTAGCTGTATTCTTCCTTATCGACTAGATTGAGCTTGTTATGTATTCTGATAGCTTGGGAACTGTGACGTTGTTACGTAAAACTAAATAAAAGAAACATCGCGTTGCTAATAAAGTTATACAAAGTTGTATCGGTGGTTTTGTTGAGTGTGAACACGCACGTAAATATACCATATAATGTACGTACATGTATGTTCGCTTCCGATACAGAGAGAGGTACTCATACAGGAACAAGTCATAAGGTAAGAGAATGTGGCAAGTCACTAGTTTTTGCGACTGCTCGCTCAAGGTTCACCAGTAGCTGTAATGGATTGATACAACGATTCACGATCGTAAGAAACCAAATTAAAAGGTTCATCAAATATAAACAATCATACGATCGTATTTAATGATACCTGTATAATTGCGCAAAGTATAATAAATCTTGATACCTCGACGCTAATGCCTGGTAACTTAGTTTACTTTATTTTGCATAATACTTCCATTGTTGTGAGATACTTCCTGTACAATGGAGTTAAAATGGAATTGAGAACAACTGTATTTTCAGTTCATGCTGCATTTTTTAAAATACGGTAGTTGTAGTGATTTAGGTATCAGAATGTAAATAGTTAAAAGAAACAGAGCTTTCTCACAGAGCTTTTCTTTCGTAAAGATGTAGATATTCGTATACACGACAAGGGTAGGCTTTGAACGAAAAAAAACTACGATTGTAGTTAAAATGTATATTTAAAACACAACCCTCATCTGCCTAGCCTTTTCCCAACTATGTTGGGGTCGGCTTCCAGTCTTACCGGATACAGCTATGGTTGCCAACCATACTGTTAAAAACAGTATTATACTGTTATTCACTCTAAAATACTGTTTACTGTTCAACAAAAATAAAGTATTCGAATATACTGTTTTCACTGTTAACCAGAGCTAAAAATAAATAGTCCCATCTACTGCATAGAACATGGTGCATGCAACGGCATGGGCAGTGTTTTACATGTCACATATCTTCGAATTTTTGGTTCTAGGACATGCCGGTTTTCTCAGGATGTTTTCCTTCACCGTTTTGAGAGCAGTGGTGATGAAATAATTTACATAAAGTAAAGCGCCTGTCCGGATTCGAATCTACGACCTACAACTCGTAAGTCGCGGCCGTTACCACAGGGCCACCACTGCTCGCTCTTATTAAAATTATACCAACCTAAAATACTGTTTATTTTTCAGAATTAATGTTTAATTTCCGTCTCTGACCATAATATGCTTTATTTCTTGTACAAAATTTTGGCAACCCTAGATAGGTACAGCTGTATACCAGTATTTTACACGGAGCGACTGCCTATCTGACTTCCACAACCCAGTTACTGGGTAACACGATACCCCTTGGTAAGACTTTCGAGCTTGTCAGACTTTCGAGATTCTGACGACCCATAACGACTGTCAAAGATCTACAAATGACAGCCGAGACCAACGGCTTAACGTGCTTTCCGAGGCACGGAGGGATCTTGGTATGTAAAGATGGTCACCCATCCACGAACCAACCGCGGCAAGCGTAGCTTAACCTGATCGATCGACCCGTGCGGCTGTTATTACTTAGCCACAATCTACCACCCTAAGCCCTATAAACTAAACTTAGATCTATGTAGAGTCACCGTTACCAACATTCATCTCATTTTAAGAACAGGAAATAGCTATTTGATTATAGGTAATTTTCTAAGAGTTTTTACACATTACATACCTATTCATTTAACCTGTAAAGCCCCGCGCGACTCCGATTCGGTGTCAAACAATAGAAAATCAATTGTGTCTCATTAGCTGTCGTTGACCAATTCAAATTCCCTGAAGAACCCGTAAGTTAATTAAACCGCAAACTAAGTGTCACGACAATTTTACGAAGAATAAGGGGAAAAAACCAGCTTGTTATTACCTATCTACGTCACGTCGGAAGCAGGTTTATTAAGTTAACCGTACTTGTAGGTACCTCTAACTCGATAAAAATGTCAAACATTGGTTAACCTATCGATAAACAATCAAAAAATGGCATGAACCTACTTTCGGAAATTCTATTTATAACGAAAGCTACCTATTACTGCTTTCTAAAGCATAACCTATAAATTCATAAACAAAATCTTGCCAAAAACAATGTCAACAACTGTATAATCTAGGAAAAATACTGTGTTTAAAGAAAATAAGGTTACTATTCTCAGGCAATGTTTGCTTAAACGTTAAACACCACTTTCAACTTGGTTGTGATAAAGTGGAAAATTAGGTCACATGAAATCTAAACAAACATTCGTAGGTTTATAGACGGTCTTTCAAGAGAAACTTTGCGGAAATTTTGTATAAAATAAAATAAGCAACCATTTTTTCTATCATTTCCTTGTATGATCAATGATGATGCACAGATTTGCATACCTACGGGTTGGATTACCATTTTCCCGACGACAGGTTTCGCTGATTTTTTTTTTTTGTTTCAATAAAGAGTTCAAGATAAAATATACCTAGAACACAAACAAACCGTCGTCGGTTGGCCCCTTTTTGTATAGTTACCTAGTTAGGCTTATTTTCAAAAAACATATTTTGTAGTTTTAAATAAAATATTTGACAAATCCAAAATTAGAAGTTTAGCATTGGTAAAAAATACAGAGAACGAAAATGTGTGTGAATCTGCAAGCTTAAATAAACGGATAATTAGTTTAACAAAAACTTTGGTTAAACGAATCTGGAGCACGCACTAAATAGATTATAATGTTGATAAACTTACGTGTGATAAAGGTGAGAACAAGTGAAGTTAAGCGGCCACAGGTAGTGGGGGTCAATCAGGCCGCGACCGGTTCAACGGGACCGCGTAGACAGACTAAACAGTTTGAGGTCTCGCAAGCCTTTATATATTCATAACAACTTCTCGATACAATGGCTTCTTTTCATACATAAACCATTTTGGTTTTAATACTGCTGCAGAGATAGATGGAAGTAATAGCTTTGATCTTGATTGATTGAATATTTTACCCAAATCACGGCTAACTTCCAACCAAAGCAATATTTAAACGCGTGTTCACGCTTTGCCGATTGCTATACAGCACCTATTACTATGTCATGTTTAAACACTCAACGATTGCGCGAGCGCAATGTTGTGAATTCGACTCGGATAGGTAATTCAAGGCCCATCCCCGTGACCAGCACATCCGCTGACTATTCAGACAGACCAATTACATTTTTACCCTCGGTTGACTGACACAGCTGCGATAATTTGCGAAAAGACAAAAATGACACACTAAATTGAATGTTAGGTACTCAGATTGGTATTATTACGCGTCTGATATGACACCGCTTGACAGCATAATGACAGCGTTTAGGTATCCCTCACAATCATAATAATCGGTCCAACTTTATAGTTAAAGTATAAAAAGACCTGTTGGTATTTTTAAACTTTACGCTATTTGATGCCACAGTTACGTGAAGTCCTATTGGACTTCACGTAGCTGTGGCATCAAATAGCCTATTTGCTCACTAGAATCCGTAAAGGAAACTCGGTTTTAGAACGCTCCGTTACCGGATCGACCACAAATATAAATAGATAGTCGAACGATGAAGTTATAATACCCTTGTCTCCCAAACTTCATACATTACCATTACAGCTCAGGAATTAATGAGATAAAAACCGGCCAAGTGCATTTCGGACCACGCACAATGAAGGGTTCCGTAGTTGGGAAGTTGGGATGAATTTATCCCAAAAACAAACTTAACATTGTAGATGAAAAACATCTTCTCCCATACATCGATTAAGCCACGGTCAATTTTCCAAATGCAAATTTAAGTTGGTCGACTAAAAGCCTACTTATCTGTGATAGTTTTTCTTTTAATTTCATTATATGTACTACTGCCATTAATTTTTGCACATCTCAACAAAAAAAAAACTTTAAAAATAAAAACTTTTACAAGATTTTATTTTACACTTTGTCGGCGTGATTCATATGTATACTTATACCAAATTACAGCTTTCTAGTATTAAGCGTCTCTGAGCTACAACGGGGACAGACAGACAGACAGACAGACAGACGGACATGGCGAAACTATAAGGTTTCCTTGTTTACTACGGAACCCTAAAAAAGGAAATGCTTTACAAATAATACTCAATAAACGTAATAGAATAAGTGCGGACACATATAATTTAGCTTATTTTAATTTTATTTGAAATAGTACCTAACAGACATAGTTGGATCGTAGACATAACATGGAATTTTCATTAAATTAATCTTGCTAATTGCCATTTAAATAGTTATTTGCTACAACTAATAATTGCCAATTATATTTTGATTATTGCACCTACATGTTAACAGATAGTTTAGCATCTGAGATGAGAATGCTAAGAGAAATGTGTTGTGAAACTCGCGTGAATGGATATAATTAGAAATGAATAAACAAGAGTAAGTCTAAAAGTGGCACTGGTGACTGAAAAGTTGTGTGGATATCGGTTGTCAATGGTATGGGCATGTGATGCGGAGGATTGAGGAAAATGTCGTGAGGAAAATTTGAGTGTGATGTGGATGACTATGTTTGAGAAAGTTATGTGTACCAGGCTTATAAGTTTTTTGAAAAAAAAATTAAGTAATAAGTAAACAGCAAAACGGTTTTATTAAAAATAAATCCACTACATTGGCATGTTTTAAATTAATAACAGAAATTCTCAGTTCAGTAGACGAAAAAGGAATTCCTATAGCTGTATTTCTAGATATGACCAAAGCATTTGATATGGTATGCCATGATAAATTATTAAATAAATTAGAACAATACGGTATAAGAGGCCCTGCCTATAATTGGTTTGAAAGTTATTTAAGGGGTCGAAAACAATGCACAGAGATTGTAAAAATGCATCCAGAGACTATCATTCAGGTAACCTATAGGTCCCCATACTTAACGAATCACTATGGCGTGCCACAAGGAACTATGCTAGCCCGGATATTGTTTTTTAGCTTATATTAACGAATTGCCAGAATCAAAGAATCAATACATTCGCAGATGATACCACTGTTTTAACCAAAGAAGCTACTATTGACAAGGCGATACACGTCACTAATGAAGCTCTAAAGGGTATACATGAATGGAAAATTGTAAATAATTTAGAAATAAATACCGATAGAACTAAATTCATGAGATACCTGACATATAATAACAAAAGAAATAAAAAAGACGCAATAGACTTGCCAATAAAATATAATCCATAATTATCTATATATTATATAACCATCATTGAAGAAGTAAATGAAATAAAATATCTAGGAATAAATATTTTACGTATACGCATTTTTCTGTTCCTTTCTTGACTGTTTATATGTGTGTACATAAACTGTTAAATAAATAAATAAATAAATATTGATAATTATTGCAACTGGAATCTCATGTAGATCTTGTTTGTAAAAAAACCCACAAATTCGTTTACGCACTTCGTAAAATAAAAATTTAACTAATAAAGAAACAGCATTAATGGTATACCACACTCATGTATGTTCAGTATTGAGGTATGGGATAATCATATGGGGAAACTCCACAGACGCCCAGAGAGCTTTTATAGCCCAGACAAAATGCATAAGGTCAATTTATAGTCTCAAGTGGACTGATTCGTGCCGACCAATATTCAGTGATAAACGTCTACTTACACTTCCATCCCTATACGTTTCCGAAATGTGTAAATTTGTTAGAAACCACCTATCACTCTTTGAGCAGGATGATAAGGCCCAATTTAAAAGAAAAATAGTACAAAAACCTCTGGTAGTGCCTCGCAGCAGATTAAAGTTATATAACAGAAACTGGCTTTGCTGGCGGTGAAAATTTATAATAAATTAGCGGAAAAAATAAGAAAAATAAATTACTTTGAATTTAACAGAACTTTATACAATTGGCTTTGTGACAGATGTTTTTATTCAATAGATAATTATTTAAATTTGAAACAGACGTGTTGTAGTATATAAATTTACAAAAACTTATTAAATCTCTAAAAATCTAAAATTATTTATAAAATCGAATAAATAAATTGATGAACTATCTTGACTGTGACATATATTCTGATAAACTAACTTAATATATTTTATACTGTAATGTGCCTAATTAATATATTTTTAAATTTTATTATGATTGTGATGTGTCTGACTAATGACATTGATGTAATTTCATGCATGTTCTAGATATATCTGCATGACTGATAAGTCGAATATAGTGAGACTAAAATTATTTTACTATGTTATTATGTAAGTACCTATATTCTGGCAAATAAATAAATTTCATTTCATTTCAACGATAATGGATGGACTGTGTGAAAGATGATATGGCTAGGAAGGAGGTGAGATCTGAAATGACGACTAATAGAGAAGTATGGAAGAAAGGGACATGTTGCGCCGACCCCAAATAAATTGGGATAAGAGCAGGAGATTGATGATGATGATGACGATGATTTATGGTAGCATCAGTTCTATGTTCATTAATTATGTTTAGTATTTAGTAACCTAGTATTAAAAAAAAATCAGAATCAAAATTATTTCACATAAACCTACATGGGTACTTATGAAATGTCAGAAGTTAGGTGCACGGTTCCAATTTGTCGTTTCCTATAGAGAAGAGCCGGCAGGAAACTCCACGGTTACTCTTCTGAAAATAATTGGCTTTTACAATGTTTTCAAATTACAGTGATATTAGGTATGGGAGGACAGTGTAGGCCTGTCAAGAAGTACCAGTACTTAACAAAAAATAAAAGCTCTACAAATTGAATCTATTAACCCCTCATACGAAAAGTGGAAATTTAACCTACAACGTTCTCACATTCACAAAATATAAAATAATCTATGTAAAATATTAGTAAAACAATAAAAACCTATTTAAACCAAATGACAGACTTATTACAGTTGTTATGGCAAACAGCCATAACAACTGTAATAAGTCTTTTTATCTGTGTACCTACCTTTTAAAATAGAGCTTTTTTTATTACACACTGCATTGCATTGCTTTTGCCCGCGGCTTCTCGCGCTTGGATGTCGGAAAACATCCCACAGGAACGTACGTTCCGGTAGTACTACCGGAGTCAAAAGGAAGTGATTTAATGATCACATACTTAATAGCCGAGGAAAAGGTCATTGACTCCGTCCTAGAGCCGCGCCGCGTTCCACCATAAATATCTTGTTATGCATAATTTTGAATACGTGATATTTTTTTAAGTATTCTTTTGTATGTTATGATGTCATATTTAATCTAAATTAAATGCCTAATTTAAATAACATATTTTAATGGATAAAGATTCATATAATAACAATTAAATTTTTATCACATTCTGAAAGATAAAAACCGGCCAAGTGCGTGTCGGACCACGCATAATGAAGGGTTCCGTAGTTGGGATGAATTTATCTCAAAAACAAACTTAACATTGTAGTTGAAAAACATGCTCTCCCATACATCGATAAACGTCACGGTCAATTCTCCAACTGCACATCTAAATTGGTCAACTATTACTCGTTAACTTGTATGGCCTACCCAGCTGTGATAGTTTTCCTACGTTTTAATTTCGTTATATAAACTACAGCCATGAACTTTTTCACATATCCATGAATTTTTTCACATATGGTTGTACCATTTAGTATTACTAAATGGGTGTATTTGACTTGATTCTAACAAAAGATAGCACTCTAAAGCTTTATATTACGCAAACGGATCCCGGAATCGAAAAATGCTTTTCACGGTCTCGCAATATTTTTAAAAGGTATATCCAAAGATACCCCACACCATGGGATAAACGAGAAAAAAAATATCATCCATATTTTACGAGGTACCTACCCTAATAAAAAATTCTCAAGATTTTATTTTACCACATTGTCGGCGTGATTAACATGTACTCGTATACCCATGCCAAATTACAGGACAGACAGACGGACATAGCGAAACTATAAGGGTTCCTTGTTGAGTACGGAACCCTAAAGATGGTTACTGTGGGACATCCTTAGAAGATCTAAGACATAATATATACTATTGCGGACTCTGTTGTTGAACTTTTTATGATGTACAATCAATCCTGTTTAACATTAACTTTATGTATCACTTGCGATTTAAGCGGTGCACGCCAGTATAGCTCCCAGTCGGCATAATTTCTTCCGACATCTTCAACAATCATCGTCAGCCAATTTACACAAGAACTTAATGAAGTAAACACCTAAACCTTCATCATGAATCACTCCGTCCATTGGTGAAAACCGTTTGAAAATCCGTTCGGTAGTTTTTGAGTTTATCGTGTTCAGACAGACAGACAGACGCGGCGGCGGCGGGGCGACTTCATTTTATAATATGTAGTGATCTGCCTGTACAGATAATAAGGGTAATTGATGTAAGTGTTAGAGATAGTTAAGATAAAAAAAACCAGCCAAGTGCGTGTCGGACCACGCATAATGAAGCATCGATATATGCCACGGTCAATTCTCCAACTGCAAATTTAATTTGGTTGACTATTACTCGTTAACTTGTAAAGCCCACTTAGCTGTGATAGTCACTAGGTACTGCCATGATTTTTTTCACATCTCCATAAACAACCATTTAGCTGCCAGGGGCAACCATTTAATGCTTAATATTACGCAAGCCGACCCTTGAATCGAAAAGTGGTGTTCACAGACCCGCAATATTTTTTAACGGCCTTTCCCACGAAACCGATACTACACTATGGGGTAGACGAAAAAAATATCATCCCCACATTACGTGCAAGGGAGGTACCCTAAAAAAATTGTTTTCCAAGATTTTATTTCAGCACTTTGTCGGCGTAATTAATATGTACGAGTATACCTATGCCAAATTAATATGTACGAGTATACCTATGCCAAATTACAGCTTTTTAGTACTAAGCGTCTCTGAGCTACAGCGGGGACAGACAGACAGAACGTACATGGCGAAACTATAAGGGTTCCTTGTTTACTACGGAACCCTAAAAAGGCGAGTAACAGAGGGGTGACGCATTAAAAACCTATGAGCAGAGGCTTCCGATAACTCTGTTTACCATAGTCCGCATTCATATAACGAGTTATTTTGGTCTGCGCTAATAATGCGATTTATCATCTTCGTAGAAAGTTCTCTACTTAAATACACCATGGTACATCACAAACGATAGCTTACATCGGGACTTCAAAATGCCAAAGGTTAAAGAAGAAATCAAACAAAGGGTCAGCCTACAAGAACAGGATTACGACCCATCCTAATAAACTTACATCAAATCTAATGAAAAACCAAGGCTTAAAAGATTGGCCCCACAAGACTTGATATACAAAACTAACTATACTTAAAAGAAGATTGATGTAGATGACCTAATGGGCGCATACCAAGAATGTCTAAAACTAACAACACAAAAGACGCTGAATGTCAAAAAAACAAAAATACCGCACCCTCTTAAGGCGCAGATATATGATTTTTGTGACTTAAATCTGTTATTACGTATTCATATAATGCAAGTAAGTTATGCAAAAAATGTATGTTAAACAATCAAGCGCACTTTACGCATACACATCAATTCCATATGTGAATATTTTAGTATTGTAGTAAAATACTTTACGAAATAAATTCATGAAGTAAACGATATTACTTCCAAACTACTTAAGATATTTTTCATGTTTTTTTTTGTATGAACAGACATCGATACTACTTTTAATTTACTATCGATAATTCCATCTGTGATTTTTTCAAATATTTATATTTTCGTTAGTAAAAATAAATATTATTTGATTAGTAAGTACAAAAAAGAAATGTAATTTGTTTTATCAGTAAACAATATATGTGGTTGCAAATCGAAGTTAAAGTTCAAACATAATTAAATGTAACTGTATACCTTCTATTGTTACCTACCACTAGGCGCTGCGGCGAAACTTCTTGGAAAAATGCATCCTTAAATTATAAGCATTGTACACTAAGATCGCGACCATTTTAGTTTAGTCGTGACCACCAACCGCTGTCCCTGAATAGTGCGGTGTTGAGTGTTATTAAATTACTTTGTCCAAATCAAGCGCACTTTACGTCACCCCCTGCCGTAATTATGAGAGCAATTACACCTTCGCGCCGTAACTATTGGCAGAAAAGGCAGCGTAAACAAATTTTCCCACGCGTAGCACACCTCTAGAGAATCTTTTTTGCGTACTCTTTAAATATATGGTTCGTTTTGAGTTGTTTAACTTACATGAACCTTTAAGAATTCTTCAACAAGTACTTGAGAGAGAAACCTACAACACAAATTCTCATGCAAAAAGTTACTACCTATGCCATAACTCATACAACTTATTAGTGGCAATAATAGAAAACCATCCCAGTCAGCCCAATTTTTTATGGTAGGTATACCTATAATGGGAGGTGGCTAAATAATAGCATCCGCACGGGTCAATCGATCAGGTTAAGCTACGCTTGCCGCGGTTGGTCCGTAGATGGGTGACCATCTTTACATACCAAGACCCCTCCGTGCCTCGGAAAGCACGTTAAGCCGTTGGTCCCGGCTGTCATTCGTGGATCTATGACAGTCGTTACGGGTCGTCAGAAGCCCGAAAGTCTGAAAACTAGTCGTACGAGGGCTGCACTAAAAGTATCGGGAATGGAATATTTCCACTGTTCCTGTCATATTAAAATCTTTTTAATTGAAAACTCCTTGGTTTTAAAAATCGAATACTTACCATTTATTTATTTAAAAAAGATTCTCGGTCTTGTCACAAGGTTTTGTCAAACTTGTTTAGTCGTTGAGAAAATGGAATTGACTCGAGAAAATTCAAGAGCGATGATTTATTATGACTTTCGAAGTGGTTTAACACAAAAACAGTGTGTTGACCGGATGATTTCTGCATTTGGTGATGAAGCCCCATCCAAAACCACAATGTATCGCTGGTTTGCTGAATTTCAACGTGTCAAGCTCAGTGATGATCCCCGTCAAGGTCGTCCAAAAACTGCTGTCACCCAAGAAAACGTTGATGCTGTGCGTAAGCTGATTGAGGAAGATCGACATGTGACATACCGCGAAATTCAGGCAACTTTAGACATTGGCATGAGTCAAATACAAATAATCTTGCATGAACAATTAGGTGTAAAAAAGTTGTTTTCCCGATGGATACCGCATTCGCTCTGTGAAGAGCAAAAAGCGGCTCGCGTTACTTGGTGCGTCAGAACTCTCGAAAGATTCGACGCAGGATCCTCGAATGCTGTAGGTATACAACATCGTATCAGGTGACGAATCCTGGATATACGCGTACGAACCCGAAACAAAAAACCAGTCACGAGTTTAGGTGTTCGAAAATGAGTTAAAGCCAACAAACATTGTTCGTTCACGGAGTGTTGCAAAAAAAATGGTGGCCACGTTTGTCTCCAAAACCGGCTATGTTACGACTATTCCTCTTTAGGGACAAAGAACGGTTAATGCAGAATGGTATGCTAGCATTTGTTTGCCACAGGTCGTTTCTGAACTCCGTAAAGAGAACTGCAACCGCCGCATCATCCTCCATCACGACAATGCGAGTTCTCACACCGCGCACAGAACAAAAGAGTTTTTAGAGCAAGAAAACATAGAATTATTTATTAGACTATCCGCCGTACAGCCCCGAAATAAGCCTAATGATTTCTATACTTTCCCTAAAATAAAGAATAAATTACGTGGACAGAGATTTTCATCACCTGAAAAAGCTGTGGACGCCTACAAAACGGCCATTTTGGAGACCCCAACTTCCGAATGGAATGGTTGCTTCAATGATTGGTTCCATCGTATGGGAAAATGTGTCAAATTTCGCGGAGAATACTTCGAAAAGCAATAAATACATTTTTAAATAGTAATGTTGTGTCACTTCCTTGATTCCCGAAATTTTCAGTGCCGCCCTCGTACCAAGGGGTATCGTGTTACCCAGTAACTGAGTTAAGGAGGTCAGATAGGCAGTCGGTCCATGTAAAATATTGGTATTCAGCTGTAGCCGGTAAGACTGGAAGCCGACCCCAATGAAGTTGGAAAAGGCTAGGCAGATGACGAGGTATACCTATAATATGCGAACAAAGTGTTCTAACTTAATAAGACTCTTAGATCTCACAACGTTCAGATTACAAACAGCTGCAGCAGCTGAAAGGTACTACTTTTTCCGGGACTTTCAACGAAGATCCCTGAACTTGGATCGTATTAAGTTAATTTTCTCATAAGATTAGCCTCACCTCTTACATTAAGCGGCAAACTCCGGCATGATATCAAACCCAATACTGATATGATGAAGGGATATATTTATGTATGTATTTTCTGAAAGTAATTTACCATGTTCGTATCCTCATCCACAGAATTGAAGTTATATTGCTATAGTAACTAAACACAGGATTGCCTTTTGATGCTATCTTTTCACACTTTGTAGGTATGATATGTTTTTCCTTACCTTACTTGTTAGTCAGTGTGGGCTCGGAGCAGCCGAGATCAACTGTAAATACTTATTGCGAACTCCGGTTTGCAATAAGTACGTTTATCTGTTGTGAAATGATCCGTGGAAATGTGAGAACCATGGGAAGATGAATCTTCGAGAGTCTACACAGATTTACATCCCTCTGTAGGTAGATATTTATTTGTATATGTGTACAGCCTACAGTACCTAAAGGCATGACGACACAACCTTTTAGGTTTTGTTTCTTTTTTTTTTTTTTGTTTAAGCACATGACGCATTAGGCATCTTAATTTATTATTTTTATAGCTTTGTCATTATAATTTCATCAACAGGTTTTCTACCTTATCACATATTTCAATGACAAAAATTTTCAAAGAGGGAAAAAAGGGATACTTATCTGCCGTTTGACGTTTTGTATGAATTCGATAATCGACCTAGATTTTCGCGTTTATTGATGAATATATAATTAGTAGTATAATAAATAGATTTGTGGTGATCCACAAAATGAAGAAGAATTTATACAAAAAACAAACTTAACAATGTAGTTGAAAAACATATTTTCCCATCGCGATTATACGTCACGGTCAATTCTCCAACTGCAAAATATGTACTTAGTAATCGCAATTTTTTTTTAATGTAAGTAATAAAACTACAAATTAACGAATTTCGGACTTTTTTTCTCTTCCTGGGTTTTAAGACCTTGCTTCTTGCCAAATTTCATGATTCTAGGTTGAAGGAAAGTACCCAGGTTTTGATTTTTTGCGAGTATCAAAATATATATCGCATAAACGGCCGTATTTTTTTATTGCGTTGACTTAGAAGCTTGATTTTTTAGAGGTCCAAGGGACCGTAGGAATTTGTTATTCATTTCAACTTGATACTCCACGACATTCTTTAAAAAAAGGGTCTCGACAGACTGACGTACACAGACTACATGACATACATGGACAAACGGACAACGAAGAAATTTTTCCTTTAGAGCTAGGTATGGAACCCGAAAAATTACGAACTTCCATATTAACGTTCATCCCCCATTTAACCCCATTATGGGATAAATTTAAAAAATCCTTTTTTGTGCCCGAGGTGGGCGTGGGCGTTATGTAATCCTAACGAATATTATAAATGAGAAAGTGAGTTTGTTTATTTATTACGCTTTGACGTCTTAACGGCTGAACAGATTTCGATGGAATTTGGCACACAGGTAGACCATGACCTAGGTTAAGACATAGGATAATTTATATCTCGGTAGTTCATTCCCGTGGGATAATTTCCGAAAACCACGCGAGCGACGCCACGGGCATAATCTAGTAAATAATATACCTACCTATGCAACTCTTGTTCATGTTTCTAGACCCTATGATGTAGGTTATGCGTAAACTGACCATTTATTTTTAACTCAAAATGGGAGTTGGGTTTATTATTCGTCAGTTAGCAAGTTAACATTGAAAATAAACACAACTTTTTAATGTTTCATTTATAAAAAGTGTAACTTAATACAATCAATGTTCACTATAATTATATTCAGATTAATTATAATTATTTTTATTACAACAAATTGTAAAAAAACAAATCAATCACCGCTTCACCAACTTAATAAAAAGAATAAAGCAAAGTTCCTCTGACAGTAATTATTAAATTATCTGCAACATAATATTATATTTTTTAAATTATATTTATATTTGTCAGAGGAAAGCACGTTAAGCCGTTGGTCCCGGCTGTCATTCGTGGATCTTTGACAGTCATGAAATGAAATGATGAAATGATTTTATTTTCTGTAAGTAGGTTTGTACTACAAACACTTTTACACGTCAATCATATTTAGAAAAAAAAACTTCATGAGCTCGGCGTTTCCTATGACTACTCTGAGAAGAAAGGCCGAAACAAACTCAGAGGTCACAGTCTCTTTTAAAGTCCAGACATAATCTTGGTCAGATCATGTGAAGACCATGTAGATTGGTGTCTGAAATGGTCTTTTGAGGAAAGAACCACACAGAATGAATGGACCTATCCAGTCAGTGCACGCATTTGTCAGTAATCGTGCAGCTCAACTCAGAAGTTAAGGAGCTCAACGATTCGACGAACAATACCAAAGAAAGGACATTTGGGTAGGCCGCTTAAATGAGTCAAACTGCCAGACCAAGATAAAAACTAAATGAGAAAAAAAAACAATGACCTACATAGTCTTCACATTCACAATAAGTCGTTACGGATCGTCATAAGCCCGAAAGTCTGACAACCAGTCTTACCAAGGGTATCGTATTACCCAGTAACTGGGTTGTGGAGGTCAGATAGACAGTCGCTCCATGTAAAATACTGGTATTCGGCTGCATCCGGTTAGACTGGAAGCCGACCCCAACGTAGTTGGGAAAAGATGATGATTTGTCAGAGGAATTTTCGCGTGGTTTAGGAAAACGGGACTGTTTTGCGTCCCGGAGCTGTGTCTTGGGACAACGGGAGAGGTGACCGAGAAAAGGGCCAGTCCTGGTTCAAACCGGGACGTATGGTCACTTTAGTTATGCGTAGTCTGTCGGTGACTTTCAATTAGATGCTCAGCTCACGTATCGAGACTATTCTCGATACGTGAACAGGACTTGCCCTATGGCAAGTCCTGTTCAAAACGGGACGTATGGTCACTTTAGTTATGCGTAGTCTGTCGGTGACTTTCAATATTTTTAATTTTTTATTAAGTAAGTAGATGTAATCTCAGCTCACGTATCCATAAGGTTTTATATTTTCAATAAGGTATGTGCTGATCACCAAGGAGGTAGGTAGTCGTTACGAAAGAGAGTAACCTTAGGCAGATTTGATTAACTGACACAACTCACAGTTGGACATAGCCCTGTAATAAAGTTGCTCCACACCGCGTCATGCGTCTTCCTCTCTTCATGACATTATACACTAAATAAATCGACAGTGTACAACCTTGAACAGCGGTTTCTGTTCAAGGTAACAAGTGATACTTACCTACACAATATTTGAACACATGAGTAAAGGTTTCTTTACTCTGTGATTTGAAGTCCTTAAGAGCCAATAGATACCTACGATAAAAGGAAAATCCCGCTCCTAAAAATATGTACCTACATCAATTAGGTACCTACGTAAAAAAATAGAACAACATCCTCCTCGTGAGTTTCGGTTATTCCCATCCAAACTTCATGCAACATCTAATTTCAATTTGTTTTAAATGTTCCTCCTCGGCCTTCAAGTTATCTTTATATGTTCCAATTTCATTAAATCGGTTTTGCACTGTTACCGTAAAAATGTATCAAACAGGTAGCTACTTTCCCATTATAAAATCGTATGGAGTGACTGCTACCTATAGATAAAAGACTACCGCACAGATCGATTTATCTGTATAACCTTAGGTGTCAGTTGGTCACATATTGAAATTGGGCCCTTGCCTCTGGTAGCACCATAGAGCAACACGGGCCACCGGCGCAGCGGCCCGTCGGTAACCCATGTGGTGGCCCCATGGGTAGCACACCCTAACTACTTAATTGGAGCTAGAAAGACGACGATGATTGATGTTATACAGCGTGAAAGTCTTCATAAAAAATACATGAGCAGAATATTCATCTTACGACAACAACTTGTGATAGTAGTTGTATATATCTGGTAAGCGCAGACAATAAACTGTGAGTCGGGACGTCTGGCGGGCGTCGCATTACTTCTCTCTTAGCGCGTAAGGAGCATTCTGCTTATCGAAGCGTTGGTAAAAGCGAGCGCCCATGCGAAACCGACTGATCTCCTCAACTAAACACGTATTCCACATAAATACTTTGAAATAATTACCAATAATTACCACTTAAAACTATCTTTATAGTATCCGTAACCAACGTTTTCGTAGAGAAAATGGTATTTGCGTAGGATTGTCAACACACCTATAAAAACAAAAGTTGTTTCAAAATCAATTTACTGGCTAGTCGATAAATAATTACAACTACTATACATTATAACACGAGTTAAGAATGGACTTAAACTAAGTACAATCATATATAAATACGAAAAGGTACATACATAAGAAAAATAAAGATTATTTGGCACAGTGGCTTCAACACCAATCGAAAAACTTACTCTACGAATATCTAACACAGAAATAACTGATCAACAAGTATTCACATGCTCAAATTAAATACTTTGACATTTTATAAGTTCCCTAAAATATGGAACATAAAACGCAAAATATAAGAAACGATCTACAAATGCAATGGTTTCAGGCCTTAATTAAAATAATTTGGAGTTAAAGCAGTCTTTCATCACTGTGTTAGGGAGGGTTTTTGATGATCAGCAGTTCCCTGTTCTCCTACAGTACAGGGCATAATCACTGTGTTCTTCTTCTTCTTCGTGTTCGTAGTCGCGATGCCTGTGTGGCGGAGAGTGGAACTCCGTGGGTCTGGAGTGATGTCTGTATTCAGCGTTGTGGGGTGAAGGTCGGCGGCGGTCAGGCCACCGCCTCCTGTTGCGGTCCTGGTAACTTGCGCGAGAAGGTCTTCGTGATCTGTTTCGGGTACTGCAACACACAAAGATCTTCTTTAAAGTTTCTCCGATTTAAAAGACTTTCTCACTAGGACGCCTGGACGCGACACCGCCCGCGCCGTCCCTGATTATAGCGAAATATGTTTATGAGAAATAATAGACTGCATCAGGCAATAGAGCAGTATCCAAAAATATTCTCAATTAAATTGATATTTGTATTGGATTTTGATTCATGCATAGATATATTAAATAGCTTTTCTCGGTCTACCGTTAATCTATCTCCCTATAATTGTTACCGAGCTCTGTACAAAAAGTCACGACAGCCACGTAAGAAATAAAGAATCATGTGTGTATCCTCATGATGGTATTAAAGAAGTCTATGAACTTTAGTCGTACCTTTCGTGTGTTACCGACACGCGTAACTACTCACAAGTTTGCGTAATTATGTAAAACACGATTTAATCTTTACGCGTGTTAATTTATACACTACATTATATGACAAACGATTGTTCATTGTCGCTAAACATATGTCGGTATTGTAGAAATTGCCAACTCAATAGGTTAACACACGCACTAAATCGAAGATCTCCAAAAGTTAGATACCTTCACCTAAACATCGATGGGCCTCGGACAAACAAGAACATTTCTTGAAAATCCTTAAAGTGGATCCGCAGTGGTAGCTCGCGAAATTAAAACTTTCTTACAGTTTGCAGGTCAGTGTCAGGTTGTATCTTGATCAAAATATGATTCGCGACCATAACAAATATGTATTTACAGAATTATAATCATTAATACATCTCTCTTAGTTAGATTTGTTCCTTATAAACAAATTTCTTATGGAAAAGTTCTAATAGAACAAATCTAACTTATAGAGCGGGCTACGACAGCGGATCCACCTTAAGGCTGCTTTTCCACCAGAGATGTGCTTTGTAGCTATGCTGCGAGGATTTGAAAGTTATCTAACTAACTATGTGACCGTTTCCACTAAAGCTAAGCTGTGTAACGGAGCGAGTAAGATGTGCTATGAAGATGCGCAGCTCGAGCTATGCGATGCATCGACAGTAGGGAACTCGGCACGGGGAGCGGCTGCGGCGAGGTGGGTAGACAGGCGCTCGATATCAAACGCATTCATAGCACGCATCCTTCCATATAAAAAAAACATAGCTTAGTTGCACCCGTTTCCACCATTGCTATGCTGTGCGGACCGATGAATAAGATTGATGGATATCAAAAGCATCCATAGCAACGTAGCATAGTACATCTCTGGTTGAAAAGCAGCCTTACACATTCGTTGCGTTACGGGAAGTATTTGGCCGTAATTGAGTTTCGCTGTGTGCGGAAGCTAGTCTTGCCCCCGATCACCATTATTATATAGTGCTCTGTGCCCCCGGTTCGGAGGTGATAAAACTAAGTTCCCGTCACAATCTGAATTAGATGAGTTTCAATACTCAATACTCAATACGTTTATTGCATTCCACAATGTGAGCTTAGGTGGTAGGTACATAAAGACATACATTCGTTTTGGAGCATTGTATGTAATTATTATTATATTTTCCATGTATCTAAGGACCTCTAAAGTCAGGAAAATAGAAGTCGTAACGCATAGCTGGAATTCTTGATACGGGAAGTATTTGACTCTTAACGCAACGCACAGAAGCCAAGTTGGCTTCTAGCGCTGCCACAGCGTGTTAAACATAACTTCCCAGCCCAAGTCGCAAAATGCAGTATTGTTCACTAATGACAAAAAGCAGTTAGGTACCAAATGTATCAAGATATAAAACTGTCGTGGTAGATATTGATCAAATTGGAAACTTGTTTCAAAAGCCACTCAAATTACCCGTATGGTCTCTTCTTATACTGTGAAGGTTTCTTTATCTCGGGGCGACGCATATAGTCGTCCTCTTCAATGTTCTCTGGGTCCTCATGCACTGGCTTCGTGTGATGGAACACTGGCCTCACGTAGGGAATATGAACTGGATAGGGCTTCTCCACCGGTACTGCCACCTGAACCACACATTACAAGAACAATAACATTTTAGACACAAAAACAATGGTTGTACACTCACACGCACTTCAGTTCAAGGTGCTAAACATTTAAATTTGCTTCTCTAATGCCATATAATTTGCATGCTCTACGCTAGTATTACGAAGGAAATAATTATACAGTCTTCATGCAACAAGTTCAATGTTGGGAAAATTAAAATCATTAACCGTGTAAAGGAATAATTTTCATAAATTTCCGTGAAAAATCTTTAGATTGATGGATGCAAAACATGCAAAATTAACACAAGTAAGTACTTCAAGGCACTCTGCCTAATGAACAACTGTGGAACGTACTTCCAGCATCAGATCCACGTAGTCAATTCTGCATCTTAATGCTAAATAAACGTCGACCGTGAAATCGTTGCGGTACCGTTGCGTAAACTAAAGCGCTTTCTCATTGACACGTACACTTAGGTACGTGCACATCACTGCCCTGTAACATCGAGGACACTAACCTCCTTTTCAACAGGCACAGGGACTAGCTTCTCTACCGGGTAGGGGACCTTTTTGTAGACGGGGTAGGGCACCGGCTTGATGATAGGCACGGAGATCTCGCGCAGCACGGGCACCGCGACCGGCCTAGACATCGGCACCCGCACCGGGAACGGACGCGGCACCGGAACGATTACCGGGTGAGGGACTTCTATCTGCAAGTTTATGTTCGCTCTACACAACCCGCTTATTACTAGATATTATAAGTACTTTATTATAATTTAACATCTAGGCTTTAGTGGATTGATGTTCTTAATTCAGATAGAGAATATGAATCTGGATATTGTAATAACCGTAACGAACATTATTGATCCTCGATTGAGATATGAGTAGGTATGGTAGGAATTAATTTCGGGCCTTAATCTATTAAACTTGTTGCGAAGTCATTGATTGAATGAATACACGACATTTGGTGATCGAGTAGAAAGTAAAACAACACGCGAACACTTAAATCATTTCCAATTAAAAATATTTTCCTTGTCCCTGTCTACAAAACAATTTTATCAGTTCACCAATCTAATAAGTGATTCTTTAGATTTATTATGCTAGTACTTATTGCCTGGTAAATGTAAGAGCATATTTTATTTATCACGAACGCTAACACTTTCTTCTGTCCTTCTAACAATGCATACAAACTATCTGTTACTGCTCTACTTGCACCGAAATCGAAGGAATGGTAAAAAGTGAAATTGTGAGTAGGTACATACTACGCATAATGCATGCCATGCAACAACTGCAAGGTAAAGTACGATGTTATGGTGAACGACCACATGCTACGGTGAATACAGTTTCATTAGGGTTACATAAGTTGGGAACCAAATACATACCTAGATGTAAAATTAGTCAGTCCTCAACAAATCCCACGAACTAGCAAGCTTTAAAACCGTGTTTGCTATTAGTATGAATTATTTAGAGCAGTGGTGGCCCAGTGGTAACTGCCGCGACTTACGAGTTGTAGATCGTAGGTTCGAACCCTGACAGGCGCTTTACTTTGTGTAAATTATTTCATCGCCACTGCTCTCAAAACGGTGAAGGAAAACATCGTGAGGAAACCGGCATGTCCTAGAACCAAAAATTCGAAGACATGTGACATCTACCAACCCGCACTGGGCCCGCGTGTTGGATTACGGCCCACTCCCTCTCACAGAGAGGAGGCCTGTGTCCCAGCAGTGGGAACATTATAGGCTGATTATGTATTTAGCTCCTAACCAACTAATAGTTGTTCTTTATAGTTTTCCTAGTACGTACCTACGAAACCCTCGGTTGCAGTGTGATAGACGCTTGCTTGCCTTATTATTAACAAGTTCAACGCAGCGTGTACGCAGATTAACAGACTTTCATGCTAGCTTCGTTACAATCGCTTAGCACCTCGATTTGCTATAAACAATAAGAATTTGATGCTTATCTCTGTATTTCTAATTACTTATAACCATATTTTTCATTATTATAATCGTATCTGTATACAGAAATACATAAATTCTTATTATTTATAAAAAATCGGGATTGCTGAGTGATCTTTCACACTCCCTAATAGATTCCATTGCTTCCTCGGCCATTATCTTTACAATAAATTGAATAAATTCCTAAACCTATGTCCAAAAACTCGATCAAGCTATATTAAAGAAATTAAAAAATACTTAAAAACCCTAGACTATCATAAAACTGAAAATCTTTTGACCGTTCTGAAATAAATCTAATTTTGACCCAACCCATAACTGCTCCTCACCCTCACCCCCCTGAAAAACAACTCTCGCTACTTTCACTTCACAACTTACAACATGACTCAGTAACTTCTGCACACTTAAAGGTAGGTATTTTTTATTGTTATTACTTCTTCTTTTATTTATGTTAAGCTTATTATTTAACTCTTACCTAGTTTTTATTTATTGTTCAATTTCGACTCTTGCACGGTAACTCTATAATAGCTAATTCTACCTGGTGACCTGTAACACAGGTTTTTCCCAAAAACCTATATCAGGCACCAGTCTCTCACAAAAGTGGAATACAGCTGAGACATTTTCTTGTAAACATTAACTTTAAGTCAGCTTTGTGAAGAGAGAATAAATGGCAATTATTATTATTTATTATTATTATCTTTGCCATCGTTTTCATCGAATTCGAAATTAAGCCTTCTTTTCGTTTTCATATACCATTAAGTTTAACTTTAAAGAGCGCATGCAGGGCCCTAGCCAATTTTAACAGACACATCGCTCAGTTAGGCTTTGAGCTATTAAACCCCCTGAACGTGTTTAATAGCTCAAAGCCTAACTGAGCGATGTGTCTGTTAAAATTGGCTAGGGCCCTGCATGCGCTCTTTAAAGTTAAACTTAATGGTATATGAAAACGAAAAGAAGGCATAATTTCGAATTCGATGAAAACGATGGCAAAGATAATAATAATAAATAATAATAATTGCCATTTATTCTAAACGGCCATAGGCGTTATAACCACAAACGTTCTATTGTGTCTCATTACGTGACCTTGAAAGCGTTCAGATTTGATATAGGTAGACTGGCAATACCTAGACCCTATCTTTATTGAACAGAAGATAAGGTGACCAGTTATTGCTTTCACTACTTACAATAGCAGCTAATGTAGCGTGACTCCAGGGAGGTCGTCGAGCTCAATATCGACGCTCAACTACTCATTAAACCATCGATCTAGGTGCACTTACACAATTTTCATATTTTGATTTCTTTTTGCGTCACTTTCCAAGTGCTTTTATTATATTTCAACCTGTATACAAAGCTCTCCAGAC
Organism: Atethmia centrago; assembly: GCA_905333075.3. Classification (NCBI taxonomy): domain Eukaryota; kingdom Metazoa; phylum Arthropoda; class Insecta; order Lepidoptera; family Noctuidae; genus Atethmia; species Atethmia centrago. The sequence continues at coordinate 13,364,623 of HG995374.1, forward strand.
TTCTATCACATGTATGGTTTATAACCCCGATCAAGTGTTATATTACATGATTTCTCCTGGGCGCACGAGCGCGCATCATTTTACTGGCCGAGGAAATTAGTGCGCGACGTGAGTTGTCTGCTTTTCCGATCCGCATTCCATCATATCACAGGTTTTTGCTCAATTATACACAAATAGCTAAACAGACATTGTTAACAACATGATCATTTACGTAAATTATTAGAAGCATTCAAAAACAGTATCACTTACCGGGTATGGTTTCGGTATCGGCACATGCATTGGTTTCATTTCAGACCCGTAACTTTCATAATCTCGGACTGGTACATCTTTGTATTTCGTCTTCAAGTAAGACTGTCTCCATTTTTCAACTAGGTTTTTGAATTCATTATCATTATCAAAAACATTATTACTGGGCTTGAATGTTGGTAAGTATGTTGGGTGCGACGTATCATGTGTTCTGAGACCCAGTAAATCCTCTTCAGATTTGTATCTTGTGTCGAACAAATCTTTGGTCCAATCGTTCGTTGGTTTGTTCAGTTTGTAAGGTCTGCTGTGATGCGCGTGCGGCCAATCAGACAATTTGTTTTCTGTAGGTTTTGGGTAGCTTAATTTATGGGGTCTTTTCGGAATATTTACCACGGCATCGCTGCTAATTTCGCCGTAATGGGTATTTTTTGGATGGTCTCTAAAGGAGGAATAATCTGTACCTTTGAAACTAGTCCCCCAATATGATGTTGTAGACGTAGAAGGGACAGTGCTGAAGGAATTCTTGAATTGGTTCAAATATTCACTTGCTTTAGTTTTATCTTTGAATGAAACGCTACTGTAATCATCATCTTCATTTAATTCAGGTAATTTCTTGAAATTCGAATAATCCGTTTCTGGATACTGATAATTTGTCAAATCTACTACATTGCTACTTGCTGGTACTATTTCATCAGGATTAAAAGGTTTCTTTGGTTCACTGACATCATATTTAAAATTCATATTACTATAATTTGTAGAATAGCCGTAGCCTTTTATAGATGAATCCTTCCAATTTGTGAAGTCATTACTGTAGTTTCCAGAAGACCATGGCTTATGCTTGATTTTCTTTTTTTGTTCAGAAGATTTATTAGTATTTGCATTATTTTTATGGCGTGTGTTAACATGGTTGTAAGTTATATCTTGATCAAAAAATGAATTTGATTTTGTAACAGACTTATCATTTGATTCTTCATTATTTTTCATATTATAATGATCTGTTAATTTTGGTGAGGAATCCATAAAGTTATTGTTGTTATTGTAATTAAAGGTGTTAGAAAAAGCATTTTCTAGTTGGTTGTTCTTCATGGAATTTTGTGGACTTAATGGTTGATTGTTTCCCGAGAAAAACTTACTGGTATCTAATTCGGTCTGATAGTATGGTTTTAAATTTGTGAAATCAACTACTCTTGGAAACTTTAGCACGTTATTATGTACACTATAAGTAACCGGTTTTCCAAAGTCCTCATTTTCTGACTGATCATAATTTTGAACATTGTTGTTAGCATTTTGATAATTCCCACTGGAGTCAATATATGCAGGTTTATTTTCATGAGTAGACTCTACATCAGGAAAATTCAAATACTTCTCATCAGCCAAATTTGAATAACCATTATTAAACACATTGAATTCAGTATTATTAAAAGGATTGATGGCTCTGTACTTATGTCTTGAATTTATTTTAGTGCCGTACACTGGTGCATCAGAATCTTCTGGAGTTTGCCCATTTGTGTCTTCAGAATCAATGTTTTTATTTTGTTCGCCAGTTGTACCAAAATTAGGATTGTTGAAAAAGTTAATTGAACTAGATGAATACTGTAACATACCGGGTTGGCCCACGTTGTCTTCGTTTCCGCCGAACGAGTGGCCGTCAAACGTCTGAGGACCATAATTCCCACCAAATCCCGATGAATCCAAGGAACTGGGAAATGCTGGAGCGTATAATCTTGTTGTCGATTCTTGATTCTGATTGGCACCACTCAGAAAGGTGGCATAATCCGGTGATGTCGGTACAAACCCATCAAAGGAGCCAACATCGTTAAATCCGAAAGTTGAATATGCGACCACATTAGGTTGTATGGTGGTTGTATCGTCTTGATCCTTGGGCCGTTTATTTTTTTTAGTTTTCTTCGCGCAGACAACATTACTAATAACTAATAATGCTATTAACGTAAAATAAAGTTTCTTGTTAAACATATTGGTTTAATCACTTTTACGGGTAACGACGTGCTACGCACTATTTACATTGTACGTGAACGTGAGACACGAAAGCAGTTCGATTGTCGACTGAACGAGGACGCGTTACGGCACGCTCATGAAGCCGCGAGCACCGGGTGGAGTCTCCTCGCTGACCGCCGGTGGACGTGTCTCCCCTTGTCCTAAGAAAACGAAAGCGTTTTACGCTTCAACAACTCTACGAATTTCCCCAACTAATTATTCGCTAATAATACGTTCGATGCATTCTATAATAGCTAATAGGTAGCTGATGATATTAATGCAACGCAGGTAATTGGCTGCTCGTGACATTTGTAAAGTCGTCTTCCGTCATAGTAGGTAACAATATTTTTTAAAGCTGCATACACATTAACGGCATCATAAATCATGTTATCGTACAATCACCAGGATTTAACGATGAAAAACGCATCTACACCAAATCCACATCCGTCATTATTTAGTGCGAAACCTACCTATATTAAACTCACCATCGTGAACCATCTTGTTCGCTTGATTCAAAAACCATTTCAATGGTCAATATAAGCCCTGTACGGTATTGATATTCTCAATGTGTCACATGCCATAGATTTCTATGGACTAGTTGCATTCTCTCCACAAGTTTTCGAAACTGTTAACCGGTAACAAACAAAGCGTATGTTCGTTAAACAAATAATGCCATTGACATTAGCCCCGGGCCAAACATGCTGTATTTAAGCTCTCGATACCACCTAAGGAAGTAGGTAATAAAGACAAATCATTTATTTAATAATTCAATAATTTGTACAAAAAAGGACGTTCAGTTTTTCCCGAATTTGAAGATTTTGCGGGACACTTTTTAATTATTTCTTTTCGAAGAACCTGATTCGGATTATTACGAACATTTTATAACAAGTTATGCGCTTACCAACGAACAGCATTTCAATTTATATTATACAAAAAGCACTTTTGAACGTCAAAATTAACAAGAAAATAGAAGTGATTCTAGTAGCCCCTTCCAAAAGGTAGTTTCGAAAGGACACTTTTAAAATGTTTTACATTATTTTGTATACATTAATTATATGTGAAGACGATGCGCCTAGAATGAAATTACTATAGGTACCACAATAGGTAAAAATAATAAAAAATGAAGCAATGACAGATCAATTAATTATGTGATAAATACATACATTTTTTTTTGTATTGGGCGGGAAACCTTCAAAAGGCGTCCGGCCTTTGGGGATAAGACTAGGGAATCGTGGGATTTTTACCTCACTAAAACCACCCCGGTGGTCACCATTTGCAAATGGAAGGGGGCACCGTTACCTCTCAAAAGACCGATCCGAAACCCCCTGTACAATGCCTGTTCAGGCACATCTCTGGGGAGACTGTAAGAGGGTCTCCCCGAAACCTAACTGTGCAAGTATGTAAGGCAGCACGTAACCACTGCGCGCCGTCTTCCCTGAGGTCACTCAGTGGGCGGACAGAGTCCTCACTCTGAACGCCGGTGATCCCAAATTCCCGCTTGCTTTATAGGTAGCAGGCGGATTTACGGCGTAATAGGCGTTGAAGCGGTTGCCTTCCCGACGCCTTCTTCTACAAGTGGGATCAGCCCTCTCAAGATCTCGCTCGGCAGCCTCCTTCTGGACTATCACGGTCTCACAGAAGGAGGCCATTTCCCTCCAATTCTCCGACACCGCCAGCATAGACCCAACTACTGCTGGCAGAAACAAATCTCGCCCGTTCCTGCCGACCAGGACCCGTCTTTCAGAAGCCCACGCAGAGCACCCCTCGAGCGTGTGCTGTGCTGCGCAGAATCCGCAATGGTGGCAATTTGCCGTGGCCTCTCGCCCAATATTGTTCAGGTACTCACTGAAGCAACCGTGCCGGTCAACACCTGATTGAGCCTCCCCAATTATTCAGCCAGGCTTTGAAGTGCGGGAGGAATAAATTTACTGTACAACAATAGGTAAAAAGAATGGAAAATGAAACAATGGCAAATCTATTCATTATGCAATAGATATGTCGCAGCCATCTGGTTAAATTATCCAGCTAATTGGACGCCTAGGCCGTTCATTAATAACGCTGGCACCGACGTCGCAGCCAATTAGCTTAATTAGCCGTTTAGTTAACAGCCTAACCGTTAGAAGTAGCGCTCGCCGGCCGATGCCGCTGCACCGCTCGCTTCGCTCGCTCGGCTCGCGCGCGGTTGGTGACAGTTCTAACCTAACCTAAACCATTTGATCGCGGCTTAGTTTCTGTTACCACTTCGGCGCGCGTGGTTGGTCAAAGTTCTAGTTTTCCTTCAGCTATTTAATTGGGTGCCGGCGTTTAATGAACGGCCTAGTCGTCCAATTAGCTGGCAAATTTCAGCAGACGGCTGCGACAGAGTTAGTATGTTAACTAAACGGCCAATTAAGCTAGTTGGCTGCGACAGATAAACACCTACATTCTATTCACTGAATTTTAAAGTCATGGGTTAAACATTGTTGGTTATTGCCCGGCTTTTCAAGTATGACGGTTATAATTGGTAATATTAGCGAGTTGCATTAGATTAAATAAAGACTACTTACTAGATTTATACTTATGCCATGATGATGCCAGACTTTTTATAACTACGGGAACTTCTGCATGTAACGTCTCCTCGATTAAGAAAGAAGAGACGAACTACTAGCTTTCAGACTAGGAAAATGCATCATAGATATTGCGAAATGATTTTTCACTTTTATTTTGTGAACAATGAAATATGTAATTATAATCTGTGAAAACTGCGCTTCGACTGAGTACCAAATAACAAGGCGTTGAATCTACAACTGAAACTTAGAAATGCACTCGTAGGTCATCATCATTTCATCCGAAAGACGTCCACTGCTGGACATAGGCCTCCCCAAGCACCGCCCTTCGGCCGGTTCTGTGCTCCCCGCAACCAGCGGATTCCTGCAGCCTTCACAAGGTCATCGGTCCACCTTATAAGAGGCCTTCCAATGCTACGTCTTCCGGTACGCGGTCGCCACTCCAGAACCTCATATCACTCACACGTAGGTACCATATCACAATTTTACTGGCCATGTTGTGACTGCTGCTTATGAGGAATTACTACATAATGACGTAAATTATGTTAAGCTTTGTTCGATAGCACAATTAACTAATGTCAAAATAACTGTGCACGGTATTGGCGTCTCATTTCATTACAACGGGAAGTGTTACCTAATTGATATCTACCTATTCGATTTGGATTTGGCACTTTTTCATTGCGAATGTGTGATTAATTTTTATGTAGTTGCTGTTATTCCATCCAAAGATAAGGGGTGCTACGGCACAGCCTTCATCCCGTTAAGTTTTTGGGACATGGACATTTGAAATTAAGGCGGCACACCTATGATAAGGTGGCACAGCCGGGCGGCAAAGCAAAATTAATATACAAGGTGTCGTTTTGCATCCTCGTCAAATTTCAGGAGGCTGCTATGAAAGACATAATCAAATAAAATTACGATACCTACTCAATAATTAATACATACTTACATACTTGTTTTTTTAGTTATTTAAGTTTGTGCGAAATCCTGCTAGATCATCTGTGAAGCACACCTTAGTCTCAATTATTCAAGTCGCAACAACTTAACGGGATGAAGGCTAGCGAGAAGGTGCGTAACAGAGCAGAATTGCGCCAATACTGCCAATAGCCCCATCTGTGATCATGAGTTCCGTCTGCCTACTTCATTTCATTTCTTTATTGCATACCACATGTGTTTAAGATGTTGATCATGTATTTTTTACTTGGCTGTAATAAGGCAATTCCGTCTAAGAGTGTATTGCTAGTAGGTATGCAGTGGCGGTTCGAGACTAACTTATAATACTAAGCCCTATTTATTCTGAACATCTTTTAAGTAGTTTACAGAATGTCTCTTAGTTCAGTGTAGTGTATCTTTCGGCAAAGGCCTCCTCTAACAACTTCCACTGAGTCCTATCTCTAGCAACTCTTCTCCAATTTGGATCCGCTGTGAGCTTCAAATCGTCTTCCCATCTTTTATAGTCTTCCCCTGTTCCTTTTGCCATCTTTGGGGTACCATTCTGACACGACTTTACTCGTGGCTAACTTAACTTCCAGACTTGGGACCCAGTCCACACTGTTGTTCTCGGCGAGGTATGAGTTGGTTAAGATTGGTTTTTGGGTGTAACTAAAAACAACGAAATATTCTAAAACTTTTTTATTTGACTATGCAAATCATACAGGTTCCATATGTCATACTATCAATACAAAGAGTAAGTTAACTTAAACACTACTTTCGTCAATAATGTCGCTTTTTAGATGGCCACGATGCAGCTTCCGAAGCCTTTAACTAGTCTTCACTCATGAAGGAGCCACTTTGTACTAAGTTACAATAACTTAACAATAATCTTAACAGAAATGAAAACGTTTTGACAATGAATATTATAGCAAGTGAAAGAATAACAAGTGGAATGATAGTTAACTACATTTTTTTTGTTGTAATTTTGGTATCTTTGTGAGAATCGTCATCCTACTACTAACTAACTTATAACGATAAATAAGTAATACTCTGAAAGTAAATAACAAGTTTATATAAATAGGCACTCTAGAGAACATAATAAGTATATTATGTTAAATGAACTTTACATAGCGAAAATTATTGAATGTCTGATGGATATATAAGATGATTGAAATAAAAATAACCAGTAGCTCGAACATTACTCAGAGATTCATCGAAATGTATAAATAGCAAGCTTCAAATCATTCGGCAGATGGCGACTGAATCACTATAACTTCTAGGCATTTTAAATAACCCTATCTTAAATACGAAGTAAATGTTACTCGTTATTATCGTAATTGTTTAACATCTACTAGGTGTAGTGATTATTTAAATGTATCTTCGGGGTTTACTAAGAATATCGATTAAACTTTGAAAACCTGCAGTCACCTCCAGGCATCTCAAATATATAAAAATACTTTTCTATCACTTTCATGAACACTTCAAATTCTAATACACTGGTCAACTATTAATTGGAGTAGTTATTAAGAAAGGCCGATAGGGTGCAAGGGTCTGTAGAAAATTAGACATTTTATTTAATATTACGTGCCCATAAAGCTATTTGTTAAATTCATATTTATTATTGATTAGGCTTGTAATGTATCTGAATATATTTTTCAACATTAATACGGGTTTAATATCTATTTAGGATCCACTCTACTTTTCATACGATTTCTACTCTGACAATAAAATATGTATTATATTTTAATATTTCTAAATCCATACATCTGTAAATTGCAAACATCTATCTACTCTCTATAATAATTAATGTCATAAAATAGTTATTACAATTATTACTTTGACAGTTATCTCTAAATCATATTACCATAGGGAAAGATAAGTTTATAGAGTACAACAAGAACAGTAAATGCTTACGAATGAACGCTACGAATGTTAAGATTTGTGACGTCAAAAAGTTTAGAAAAATATTTGTAATCTCTGGTTTGAAGCCGACAGTACCCCTATTAATTATTACAACACACGCAGTCGATTCCTCAGTCATATAGTTGTCCGATATATTACGTATTAGTAAAATTAAATAATTGTGTGCATAAATAAAAATAATAATGTTCGAATCAATACCATGAGCGGTTAGTCACAACTAACACTCATCATAAAGTTAGTAAATAACAAATAAATCGCTACTGTTTATAATTTTGTGACACTTTAAGTGACCTTTTTCGTTGAAAAAAAAAAGATTAAAGCATATAGCATAGCTGTTCGACTTATTTAATAAAATAACCGATTATTATAATCAATCAAGCTTTGGCAATCAAAGCGTATCACTCACACCATCAGCAACACACGCTCAATGCTTATAATTACAGTGCACTTCCGATTCCTCAATCCCGTATTTTATATCATTATTTTAACCCTTGAAATGTTTCACTTCAATATAGTTCCACCTAGGCCCCAGACCAAGTTCCTCATGTTTCCATCACCCTGAACTAGTGTGACTATGTTAGTAAGAATTACGTGCTAGTACACAAAGATGGCGCTAATCACAGACAACATTCACGATGTGCGACTACTTGATCTAACAATAATTTAGTTTTTTATTAACTTATTGCTGGTTTGAGTACCAAAGGGGTTTAGTGAATATCAACGCAGTAAGAGTTCTTGCACAAAACTAGTCAATCTTAAAGGTTGGGTTGTTTGGCGATGTTCTTTCAGCAGAACTATGAAGTTTGTGGAGGAGCGGATCAACAAAAGGGTTTTAGGATATTCATTATTGAATTTGGCAGGTGAGGTATGGGGTGAGGTGATGCGGGGTGTACTATGCGATCAAAATAAGAATAGGACTGGCCTCGAACGATGACGTACTAACAGCACATGTACAAACAAGGAAACGGATTTAGCAAATTAACTGACTACCAAGCTAAATTGTCCGTATTTTCAAATCGTATCTGACATTATTTATAAGCCATATGAAATGATAGACATCACGATAAAATAACGTATTGTATCAATCTACTAAACGATACATTCCCTTAACTGTACATGTGCCGTAACTGACGTTAGTGTGACAGTTAAACGTCACAATATGCGTTAACGTCAATCATGTTCTAATTTTGACCGTGGTAAGGTACGTCTGGTAGAGGAGGGGCGACGTTCAGTGCGCGGAGGCGGCGGGCGCCGGCGCGGCGTGGCGCAGGCGCGCGCGGATCTGCTGCAGCGTGGAGTTGGCGCCAGTCTCTGGCTCTTCTGGCACTTGCTCCGCTTGTTCCAGACGACGAGCTCGCTCTGCTATCGCACGCTCGAGCTCTGGAATGATAACAAGGATCTGTTAGTAGGTTCCCTTTCTCCAAGGATGAGCTATAGAACTTAGAAAAATACCTAGACATCATGAAAAGTAACCATGTAGTTTCTTGCCTGTTCTTCTTAATACGGGCTACCAACTAGAACTAATGTCTATTCTGTAGAGCAAGTACCTAACTGTATTTTCGTAAAACAGCAGTTTATAAAAGACTGAAAGCTTTATAGCTGCATTTGCCTTTTAGGTGTCGATAGCGAGGTACAGGAGTGGTCGTTACACTGAGGATCCCGGAGCCCCATGTTTACTGAGGACGATTATCGTCTGGTTTCAATCGGATAAAATCCGACTTAACTCTATGCTGATTAAGTAGGTATGTATACGGGAAAAAGTGTTGTCATCAATTTTATTGAAAGCGCAAGTTGATGTGAACCGGTCGATGCAAACAGGTAGTTCTAATAGGAGAAGGCGGCCATTAAACCTTGATGCTCTCTTATATTCAAACTGATTTCTAGAATCAGTACCAATTCTTGTAAACCAGAAAGACCAACGTTCTGTCAGCCGCGTCTTATCCTTATATCTGGATTATCTAATGGAGTGTGTGTAGTGTACAAAACATAAGCTTCCCGAGTGAGCTAACCTAACTCTGCGGCTATTACGCTAACGATACAACAATTTCCGAGTTGTTGGAAACACACAATTAATGACACATTTAATTAAATGCAACGCAAACGATACTTAATGAGTCTATAAGGAAATCACCGCAAAAGTTGTAAGCTTTTATCTTTTGCAGTAATTTCTCCCACGTTCGACCAATCGGAGTTCGGACGGACGGGAAATAACCAGATGCAGTTTCACTTTCATCCAACCTTGGTCATCGACATCCGCACAAAACCAATTAGAGACAATTGTTATAAATGCAGACAAGTATGCACAAAACCGATGCCATTGAGTTAGAATTCATTTACATTGTGTGCTTACAAGGAATGTGTCCACAATTATTGGCCTTCGGGGTGAACGGCCGCTGAGTGCACCTGCGCCTCATATCGAACTGCACCGGATAAAGAGCCCACTTCCAAATATGTGAGCAAAAAAACGCCGCACGAGTTTTGTGGAATCCCGATTTAATCGTCGACGAATATTTTTGAGATTAAAAGTAGGCTCAGCACGTTTTATTTTATTATCTTCAATGATATCCACCGCGTAAAGGCTCCTACACACTGGCGCGACTTGTCGCGCGACGCGTCGCGACACAAAGGCACCGCTTGCAGCGCTACACGCGGTGTCTTTGTGTTGCGTCGCGTCGCGCGACAAGTCGCGCCAGTATGTAGAAGCCTTAATGGTCAATAATAGGCAATGGCGCCGATTCCCTTGTTTACAAACTAAACTAAATTTAAGTTCAGTGCATCTTTTTCTTTCTATTTCATTAAGAAAAGGACAGAAGATCAATTTTAGTTTAGTCCTGTCAAATTAATCAGCGCTTGACGTAAATTGACGTCATTTTTGTAGGCAAGTTTTTAATCACGTCTAAACTTGTATGGAGTAGTGACAGGCACTGGCGCCGATTCCCTTGTTCACAAACTAAACTAAATTTAAGATCAGTGCATCTTTTTCTTTCTATTTCATTAAGAAAAGGACAGAAGATCAATTTTAGTTTAGTCTTGTCACATTAATCACCACTTGACGTAAATTGACGTAATTTTAGTAGGCAAGTTTTAATCACGTCTAAACTTGTATGTAGTAGTGACAGGCGCTGATTAATTCGACAGGACTAAACTAAAATTTATCTTCTGTCCATCTACATATCTAAAGGCATTACACAGGTAGTAAGATTTGATTAAAATGATCAAACTACGTAACCATAGCCATAGCCCACCCGCACCGGATGCAGCACGTGCTTGCCGATCAGTTTAATGACTCAGTTACCTAATATTATATCAAGTACATAATAACGAGACTTTGATGTAATAAGTAAAACTACGTGCTTTTGTATCCACCGACTGACACGGTTGCCTACATAATACATCAAACTTTTACAACTTAAGCCTCATTGCATGTTAATATCTCAACCTGCGATCAATAATCCGCCTATACGCAAACTATACATGTTCAAATATTGGTTATTAATTAGCAAACATTCGCCGGATGTGTCTGATAAGCACTGTTATCGCAAAGGTCCCAGTAGCTTTGAACTATTGTTATAAACTGGGCTAACTATAGTCGAGTAAAGGCGTAAAACTTGTTTTTCTTTTAACGCTTTTACAATGTTTCGGAGATTACTATTACTCTTATCCTAAAATATTATCATGTATCAGAATTCTAACTGATTGTAATATAGTAACCAAATCGCGTATCGTCATACTTCCGGCACACTTTTGCGACAAGGCCACTCAAAAATAAGCTTTATTGATGTGTAAAATCTTTCCTCTCGCTCACCACGTGGGAGTGATTTCGTGAAATGGGACGTCTAATAAGAAGTGACAACTTGAGCATAGAATAAGTAAGTACTTTTTAATAACATGGTATTGGTAAGTACTTTTTAATAGCATGGAATTGGTAAGTAGGTACTTTATAATAGCATGGAATTAGTGTACTCATGGAATTAGTAAGTACCTACTATAAATATAGATTGTAAGTAGAGGGGGTCGAATTTCGACCACTGGGCGACCACACATCATACATAATCAGCCTATAATGTTCCCACTGCTGGGACACAGGCCTCCTCTCTGTTTGAGGGAGTGGGCCGTAACCCACCACGCGGGCCCAGTGCGGTTTGGTAGATGTCACATGTCTTAGAATTTTTGGTTCTAGGACGCGCCGGTTTCCTCACGATGTTCACCGTTTTGAGAGCAGTGGGTATGAAATAATTTACACAAAGTAAAGCGCCTGCCTGGGTTCGAACCTACGACCTACACAACTCGTACCGCCGGCCGTTACCACTGGGCAACCACAAGTAATGAATAAATTATTCGAATAAATATTTCAGTACTTAGCTTTTTAAAATTTTAAGTCTATTTCTGTCGCTGCTCAGTTGCTTATTACCAAGGTGAAATGTCAGATGATACACATCACATGCGACTACTGTAAGGGTCGCTCATTTTTTTGTTCAAAATGCATGATGAATAAAAAGAACAACTGCACTTCTATAATCCATTTACCTGGCGTCTCCTTGTGTTCCTTTTCTTGGTTCATTATTTGCTTCTCTTTGTGTTTCGACAGGGCCTTTTCTAGTTCACTTTTTTGGTTCAGGACATTTTTACCTCTGAAACAGAAAAAATAAATCTATTAGCCAAAACAAACCAGTTTTAAAAGGTTGTTTTTAATTTATAAAGTGCAAGTTAAAACTGGAATATTACATAATTATAAACATTTGCAGCAATAATAGTCGTTGCCTGCCTGACAAAGAATTCAGCGTAGCGTAGTTTGATAAGATAAATGTAGCGTAAGTATAAGATAGCATAATCTTATCATTAATGACAAAGTTGAAGCAAAGCATGACCAAATATGGTAATGTACTCGGTAGGCGGAATATCATTGACGATACGCAAGTTAAGGCTCCTGCATACTGAGGCGATATCGCGGGGGCGACAGACAGCAATATCTGTCGCGCCCGCGATATCGCCTCAGTCTGCATGAGCCTTTACGTACAAAAAACAATAGCTGGCTTTAACGTTTCAGTATCTACAACATAATACCTACGAACAACGATAAAGATTATTCAACAATGGTTTTCCTCGTAAGAATTATCGTAATTTTAAATATAAATAAAATAAATGTTTCTAAAACGTAGTTTTCAAACTATTCTGAAAGAACCTCGATCCTGCAATGTTATTTCTAACAAAACGCATTATGATGTAAAAACGTATTAACTAATTCTCAAGTAAATATAAATGTCGAAAATTAATGCAATTTGTGTTGCACATTAACAGAGTTGAAAATGTTGAAATATCCTTGAATGCAATTTCAACAGAAATTCTACAAATAGGTACGTTACAAAGTAAAATAATAATAGACAATGTAAAGCATTGAATAACTTCTGTTGTGTATTAAGACAGTTCCCTTGCGGCTTTCCCACGCACAATACCTGCATGTGTGGACTATTTTGTCCCTATGACGTCACAAGTTACAGCATTGTTTTATTTGTTTTGCTGCACATCTGTGTTGAAATACATCGGCTGTATTGTTTTTGCCGGCTCTTAAATTCTGTGTCTGGTAACTTCTCTTATCTTGATCATATTAAACTTTGTAAATCCAATTTTTTCATATAATCTATCGCTGTATACGATCTAACATAGCTAATGCAGATAAGATTTTGAAATATATTTCAACGTATGTTACATATGTCTATGCGCAAAATGAAAACACATTTGCAATCATCGAGTTATTTAGAGCGCTTAATACGTTGGATTAATTTCCAGGCGAGCCACGAGGAGTTTACATCAAGTTGCTGAGGCGTTGCCAGGAGCTCGTCAGCAATATTTAATCCCAAGTAATTACTGCCGCCGTCGTAGGATATTGCCGCACAATTTGCCTCTTATTACTCTCAACTCTCTCTGACGACATAAAGTAGAGATGAAACCAGTCTTAGATTTTATTAAACATTCAGACCATCTAATCTTTAAATCAAATCAGTTATCAAAATCAAATCAGAAACATTCTTATCTTGAACTCTTCTCTGAACAAATAATGCTCCAGTAGGTGAATGGAATGCAATGGAGTGGTGGATTGGCGTTCAGAATTGCATCTTGATTTAGATCAATATCAGTAGGAAAATGCCACGTTTATTGGGTTTGTTTAAACGATATCGCCGTGGAATTTAGGAAATAGGTACTGGTATTATGCAAAACAAATTACGTTTGATAACAATCACCGTTTTATGTAGGTACCTGATTTTACACCATTTATTTTAATTTATCTAACTGATTTTCTGATCAGTTAGTAAGTAAATGTATATTGCATTTAAACATTGTAGTTTATAGATACGAGCACATAGAATTCCCGTTAGCGAGCCGAGAATTGCTTCCTTCCGTCGAGCGGCACTCGCTGCCGTGCACGGAAATAACAGGACGAGTCTGCGCCGACAATCACATTGACGGGGAAATGGACTGAATCAACAGGTCTTAACATCTGTGAAGCTATTCTGTTCAATATAATGCCTTCGACGTTCCACATTTGTTGATTTCACAAAGATGGTTTGAGCGTCTTTATACAATGATCGGCGCAGTTCGGCCGACAGATGTTCAATAATTATAGCGGGTGCACTCAGGACAGGATGCGGTGCACCTGTGCGCTGAAGACGAACCAAACTTAGACTTAGCAAAAACTAAACTCGCCGCGTTCCCCGCGTCACCCGTCTCTTTATGAATTTAAGGCTAAACGCAGTTCTTACGCATTATCTCAAGAAATAGGGCTCTTGAATCCCGATAGCTTATCTTCTATTTATAAGAAAATTATACATCTGTATGTACCTACCCATTGGAATGCCTTTTCTATTCTAGATAACTTATCTATAGAGGTAATTGAATTACCTTGTCTAATGTTGTAGATTACAAATTAACATGGTTTCAATGGTCAAGGATAAGATAAGGTAAACTTGGAAAAATGCTAACAAAAAAGTGTTTATTGTTGTTCTTTTGAAATAGATATAAATTAAAACCAGAATAGGTAAAATACAGAAAATTTCGTGGCCAACATTTGCCTGTGGCATCCTTATCGGAAGAGGCACTTGTCGCTTCCACAAAGTGCTTTTGAGAACGTTCTCAATTATAACAACGGACAAAGGTTGGAGAAAGCCGATGTGATAGCAAGCTCTGGACTAAAGTAAAGAGTACTTCACAAAAGGTGTTTCTTGACATACTTAAAATTATGAAATACTCACACTTCATTTGAACCAAATTACTACTAAAAACATCTGAGTCAGATCCGATGAAGACATTTTTAGGAAGTGACCAATGAATCCGATCGCTTCCGTAAATAAACATATAATAAACATGGCTATCATGGATTATTAGGTATAGGCGTTCATCGAACGTATGCGCAGCGTCGACGTCACCGTAAAAACCATTTCTTTATTATTAATCTCTTTCGTATTCGTAGTAAAATTTGTTTTACATACAAAGCTAGCAGTCTTATTACCTCGACGACAGCGCTACGCTTCCGCTACGAATGTACTACGCGGCGCCTCTGCTACGCCACTGCTACGCCACCGCTACGCACCCGCTACGCATCTCCAACGCAGCGTCTACGACTAAGCCCACCCCGAGAACACGTCGCGTTGACTAATGTAGTGGGTAAGGATCTACTGGCTTTTGCCATACTATACATACTGCGGTACATACATTTATGTATTGGTGACATTCGATTTTTCGCGTAGGCATAGCATGAAGGCGAGTATCATAAAATGGGGAAAAGTTATCCAATAAAAAAAACTCACATCTTTTGATTGAAGAGCAGCTCCCTATGCAGATCCATTCGTTGGGGGCTCTCCAGACAGGGGTTGGGCACGCGGCGCGGCGCGATGAGTCTATGTCCCTCCCCCACCGCACCGCCGCCTTCCTGAACCATGTCCACGTCCGCACCCAGCGTAGACTGCGACACCAGCGTGGGGACCGGGCCCACGCCGCCACCCGCGCTCAACGCGCTCGCCGATAACACTGCAAATAAACGAAACACTGTTTACTATTACGTCATCATCATAACATAACATCACGCCTGTGATGATGGTGCTGTGGGGTAGGGTTGCCATCGTCTGGGTTTGACAGGACATGTGCGGATTATTGGCGCCCGTCCGGACTTTGTCCGGCCTTGTCATTTGTCCGAGCTTTTCGACTAAAGGAAAGGATTTTTTAGATTTTTTTTCTGTATGTAGGTCGTACCTACACACGGCTACACATCAAGCTATACATTTCCAGTATAAGCTGATCTCGCATTGTATAGGATTTTCATACAATGTGAGGTCAGCGTAACCTTGAAATGTATAGCTTGATGTGTAGCCGTATGTACAAACACACGTCAAAAATAAGTTATTAAAACTAGGATGATTTCGGTGTTTCCGACTACTCTGAGAATAAAGACAGAAACAAACTCAATAAATACAGTTAAATGATTTCTGAAGAAAGATATATTTCCGGACATTTTGCAAATATCCGGCTTTTTGCCAGGACTTTTCCAATTTCGAAATGATAATCCTACTTTGGGAAGTTCCTTTGTGTGACTAGCATAACCAACTTGAGCCGTAAAACACCAAGCACTAAGCGCCGCGCGGCGTCACCAAACACAATTAGGTACTTGCCCGACCTGGAAATCTAACCCAAAACCCAATGTTCAGAAGCTGTGCTTGGGACCACCTGATTACTAGACCACTGTCTTGATAAACAAGGAAGTCCACTGTTTACAAATACGTCATCATTATCCTTACCCTGTGTTGCCGCCACGTGCTCCCGTCAGTAACAAGGTCTTCTTAATAAAAACGAATAGAACAAATAGCTAATGAATCACGCGTAGGTACTCGTGTACTTTTAGAAACTTGATGTCTCTACACCTACATATAGTCCATGCAAAGTTTTTTTTTTAATTACAAGCGGTTCTTAAGATCATTAAACGTGTTTTTCCACGAGATAATTAGTCAAGAGTCAAGAACACATACCGGGTGTCGGGCACACTATACAAATCTCATGAATCACTGATGATATCATCATATTAGAGTATTACATAGTAAGCATACTAATACAAAAATGTAACCATAAGCGCAATTTATTAAAACATATTAGCTTGAAATGTTACATTGCCTAATAATATTACACGGATGCACAGTGGAACGAATGTATGGGAGCGGTTGGACGTAGACATGTCCGAAAAATAAGAGTAAAATTATGCCAAACTAATGATGCCATCTTATTCGATTACTTAATGCCTTCATAAATTGTGGTGATGAATTTCTTCATAACTCCCATATTTCGGGAGTAATTTGAGAAAATGTGAAATTTTACTATGAAAATGAGTGTATCGAGCTCTCTCCCTCCTGATTCCGGGCTTGTTTCAAGTAGCGGTCTCTAATATCGTAATGCTATTACTAAGAGCTATATTTAATACTAAGACACATAGTGCGCCAAATGTGCACTTTCTGGGATAAAAGGAAATGAAAATTTAAAAAAAAAAACGTTTTTTCCCCATTTGTATTTACTTTAAACCGCAGACAGACTTATTAAGAGGTCTATAAATATATTATATATATACAGAAATATATATTAACAAAAATATTCACAAGAACTGATGAGAGTATGACTTTTAAGTAAGTTGATAATAAATTACCTAGTTTCATTAAAAGTACAATAAATAATTAAGATGTAAGCTCTAATTTACTAAGTTACACATTTTAAAACAATAACATCATTTAATTATCTTCGTCATCATCATCATCATCAATTAATTCAAATTCAGAATCGATGTCCGCTAAATCATTTATGTTAACAAATTCGATATCACTTTTCTCAGAATCCGTAAGCTCATAAAATTCCTTAAAAGAAGATTTTTTTACAAACTTATTTCCTTTTGGACGGATACTTGTAACAAGTGGATCAGAAGACAGTAAAAGATTGTGCATAATATCTTCATTGCATGAGATACTGCTATGCTTTCGAGAATGCCCCTCTCTATATTTTCTAAAATCTTTATTTCTAGCCTCAGATGCCTCTTCGGATAGAAAACCAATGGGCACAATTGACATGTTCTGAACTATGTCTGGCCCATGCATTAAAATTTTATGAAGTGAAGAAGGCATATAATACCATGGGTATAACTCCACGTAAAGCTTAGCAGTATCAAAGCAGAACTCTCGGAATTTAGTTACGTTGATCTTCTCTCCTGATGAAATACACTGCAAGATCACACAGATTTTTCTTAAAAGCATAGCATCTATTCCGGTCAGTTCAGCAGATTTAGTGTAGTTTTCAAAAAATCTCCTTGCCGAGTTGCCATTGTTGGTGGATCCACTGCCTTGTTTCACAACATCGAGAAGTAAGCCCGTTTCTCTTCTTACAGCCTCTTGAACTCTTTTCTTCCTGTCATCAACTTGCCTTTTTGCTATATCACCCCTTACTTGCCATGATTTTATGTCTAATTTGTAGGAAATGTGTAATAAGCATTCCATTGAGCGAATCCAAGCGTGAAGGGTGCTTAAGCTATATTTATACATGTCCTCGTTTGCGTGTTTATCTTTGATTAACTCTAAATTATTCATTTCTTTAGGACAAGCCTTGCATATGTCACACACTGAAGCTGCTGTATTGGATATAATGGAATGAATTTTACCATCAATCATTGTCAACAGCAGTTGGTGTTTGACACTAATTCCATCAGTGATGGTGGATGGAGTTAAGGCTTCAATCTCTGCTTCGATTTCAGCCATCTCTCTCTGCACATTTTCTTTGGTTTCCTTTATAAACTTAAACAATATTGGCCGGCAAAATGAAGTGGAAGATGGTCGCTCGTTTTCCCAAATTGTTACACCTTTTGAGACGAGCCGCAGTGGTACAAGACTAATCATAAAATTACTAGCAAGATCGATTTGCTCATCTTCACTCGTCCTTTGATGATAAATGCTTTGGCTAGATGATCCGTCAAAACCCCATTTGCTGGTCAATACGAGCTGTTGATTGGGATCAACAGGGGTTTCTAACGACCTAATAAGTCTTCTTGAGGTTAAATCCATCAAGGCTTGTAATTTGATTTTTGCAGAGCTCTCTGTAACTGTGAGATCTTCTTTGGCCGGATAGCACTTAATTTTTTCTTTAACCAACATGTAGTAACTCGGGTATTGAAGAGCTCCTTCTTGAGTGTTGAAATCCCGAAGAGTGTTATAGCGCCATTTCGATAAGTTCATCGATACATAAAGAGCCAATGCCTTCAAAGGGGATATTTCCCGTACCTGAATTGATTTACCTTCAATGAAGGCTTTGATTTTTGAGGCCTCTTCTGGATTCTCCGTCAAGTATTTCATAACATAAGCTGTATCGCTTTGTCCTGCCTTTTGAAGCGCCCTTTCGGCCGAAAACATAATTTCAGCGCTGCTACTGCTGCATGAAAGACTATCTTCAGTGCGTCTTCTTTTTTGCCGGTTACTAAGGTCCTCAAAAGATTTACGAGGACTAGGATGTGTACAAGTTGAAGCATCAGATTTAGCAGGAGAAATTATGGGCTCGATGACGTCACTTATATTTTCTGTAGAAGGTTCCATATTTTCATTCTGTAATTCCGGCCATTGAATTGCAGCCTGTAGCCAAATCTCATGTTTCTTCCGAAACTTATCTGTGCTTCTTCCAGACTGTGTCCATTTTGCATAAATGCGGTAGCAAAATCGACGACACCAGTCTTTTAAACTTGTTTCAGCACTTTCACATAACTGAACACAACTGTTATCTTTTAAAACACTGAACAAATAGTTAAAGTCGCGTAAATCTTTATGTGCGCGTGCGCATAAAGCAACGTGAATATCAAGATTTGTATTAAAATTTGGAAAATACATTGCGAGATTAGCTTGGATACAACGAGGTGTAAATCAACACTGATTTTAAAGTTACTAATAGTGACCTATTTATATAAAATCCAGGTATCCCAGGTATCCTTTGTTAAATATTGCAAGGTAATTAGTTATTGTGATAATTAGTAAATGATGCATGCTAAATTAGTGTATTAAGAGCCATTTAGTAATTAAATAATAGCAATGTTCTTATCAGTAATCATTAGTGCATCAGTTTTATATGTAAACCTTAAGTCCCTAATTATATATCCTAATTAGCTTATATCTTCTCTAATTGGCTGCTCAGAAATGTTATTGTAATAAGGTAAACCTTTAGAAAAACGGTTTTAATCAACAAAATAAACAAAAAATAAAAAAATTGTGTTATAAAATAAACATCACTCTTTATCCCAGAAAGTGCACATTTGGCGCACTATGTGTCTTAGTATTAAATATAGCTCTTAGTATTAGCATTATGATATTAGAGACCGCTACTTGAAACAAGCCCGGAATCAGGAGGGAGAGAGCTCGATACACTCATTTTCATAGTAAAATTTCACATTTTCTCAAATTACTCCCGAAATATGGGAGTTATGAAGAAATTCATCACCACAAGTTATGAAGGCATTAAGTAATCGAATAAGATGGCATCATTAGTTTGGCATAATTTTACTCTTTTTTTTCGGACATGTCTACGTCCAACCGCTCCCATACATTCGTTCCACTGTGGGATGCACGTAGCTCTGTGTTTACGAGTGTCTCTATATTAACAGAGATGAAAGGTCGTTCTTTAATATAATTTATGCGTTGTGTGGTAAGTAAGAATAATACTAAGCTAACGTAACCTAACCATAAGCGCAATTTTTTAAAACATATTAGCTTGAAATGTTACATTGCCTAATTATATTACACGGATGCTCGTAGCTCTGTGTGTTTACGAGTGTATATATATTAACAGAGATGAAAGGGCGTTCTTTAATATAATTTATGCGTTCTGTGATCAGTAAGAATAACACTAAGCTAACCAAACCTAACCATAAGCGCAATTTGTTAAAAATATTGGCATGAAATATTACATTGCCCAATAATATTACACGGATGCACGTAGCTCTGTGACGTGTACGAGTGTCTCCATATTAACAGAGTTCAAAGGTCGTTCTTTAATAATTTATGCGTTGTGTAGTCAGTAAGAATAATACTTTTTTATGAATATTTCTATTAAGAAACCGGTCGCATTTACAAAGAAGCTAAACTTTGAGATTGGCAAACATTCCACCACACATTGCAAGATAATCCATTATGCATATTCCGAAAAGTCGTTAATTAGCTTTTGTCAGGATTCGTGTTGTAAAACAATTAATTAATGTGCCTGTTTCCTGCGATGTTGTAAAAATACGTTATTTATGACCTTCTAATATGAGCGGACGGACCCATCTATTTAACCGAACTAAAGTCATCTTTAACATTAAGCATTTTATTGACCCCTGTGGGTGTTTTGTTGTATCTCAAACAAAAGTCAATGTCACAATTCTCCACTTCTTGATACTAAACTTATATCTGCAATTCTGTATTGTTATTTTGGTGCCGTTACCATATGTGTGTTGTTAAAACTTTATGGGCAGATCTGAAGCAGTATTGTTTCATGGTTGTGACCTGGTTTACGTCGTGAATCCGTCTGAGGCATGATTGCGATCCCTGAACTCAGGTAATAAGAGCTCCGAGTGCCGGGGCGTCACTTCCTTCCCGGGGAAATAACAGAGCATTACATGATGAATTTTTCTGCGGGAACGCAATCCCACCTCGACTTTTTAAAACGTTTCAACTCTCGTTCCTGCTCGTTATCTCACGCCACGGCCTCATTTCAGGCACTTTAGACAAACGGAAACTGTATAGTTATCTTTATGAGTTCATATTATATTCGCCTGCTTTATAATTCTGCAAGGTTTTTAATTCAATTCAGATTAAAAGCTGAAAGGCACGCTTTGTTGCTAGCAGTACATTGTGTTACAAAGCAAATACCTCCGTTCTCTAACGACGTGGGTTCAAAATAGAACACTTGTAGAGTTATTGGGTGCATGTTTGTGTTCCAAAGACCTGGATATATTTACCGGAGCTGGATTTTTCTCAAGAAACATTGAACATAACCGAAAATACACGCCTACCAGTTAATTGCTAGTTTGTATAGATTCACGAGTATGTTTTGGTTCAAGAATGATTTTCTGCGGAGAACTTCTACGTTTCAGAGGTATAAAGTTGGAACCTTAAAATCTAACTATTTTAATTCCAAAGCAAACATCGTAGAATCTCCGCCCCACTTAGCTAACCAACCTCTAATATAAATCAAAGATTATTTAATCATAATTTATGCGGACTTTCGATAAAGCTGAAATCAAATTAAAGATTAAGTATACACAGCTCAAAGTTTATTACCCCGCCGAAAATAGCAATGAAGACAATTACTTACTTACCTGTTTTTATTGAGCTAAACTTAGACAATAATATTTTTATATTAAAGAATGATGACCGTTTCAGTAAAATCAGCTAGATAAAATATTTCTTAAACAGGCACCCAGGGCCTCAAGTCTGCTATTACAATAGTGTCAGAATGGTCAAAATCATAGATTTCTTAATTGTTTTTTTGAGAAGTTTGGTAATCTACTAATATAATGGCGTCATTATTGAGGATCGGAACAGATCATTCTGACACTATTGTAATAGCAGACTTGAGGCCCTGGTATTAACCACATCAGTGATACCTAACTCACAATTATAACGTGCCTAAGTACTTATTCTCGTATAGATTCGTTGGTAGGTATATGAAAAGAGTATTGTCCTATATAGCATCGATGCCAACTCATGAAAAATATTGAGGCTCTGGAATGGTTTGGTCGTAGTAGTAACAGAAATAATGATTTTTAAACGAGTTGTTGTTAAAACAGAATACCTACAATTGAAAATACGGGTATAACGTTAAAATTACTCATTAAGTTAATGTTTTCAAAAATAATTTCCGATCTCGGCTTCAGTTTACCGTAACAAATTCATAGACGTTTTATGTTTATGTGCATAAATTATTATTTCCCAATCAAGTCTGCAATAATAAAATGATTATGATATTCAATTGACTGATCATGTAGGATCACGCAGACAAGGCAATGGACCCGATTTGGTAGGAAGTTCGCATTGCGAGGTGATCCAAAAAGCCATTTGAATAACAAATGCCTAAATATCAACAGAGAAACAATGAACAGACTGACAATTTAAATATTTAAAATGATAATGAAATCACGTGACATTGAAGAAATCTGCTGCGTAAGATTATCGTTGCAATGATTGCCCGATAATGGCACATTGAACGTGGTGTAATTCAATTAGTGAATTAGGTAGTAGATAAATAGATGTACTTTAGAATTAGTGGATTTATCTGCAAAAAAATAAAGGGAGTAGACATATGTACTGGGATGTCTTAGCTTGGAGCTAAGTAGGTAAACTGGGGGGTAACCATCACCTCTTATAGCAGTATTATTATAATATTACTACACAGTGGGAAAGTGATGGAGCTATACAGGACTTATAGCTCCATCTCTTTCTCACGCTGAAGTAATATTGAAATAATACTGCTTTAAGAGGTGATGGTAACCCCCCAGTATTATTTTGGCTGTTTCGCCTTCAAAAGGTAATCCTATTCAACGTGAATTAATAACTCAACTTTAGGTAATAGGATTTACTAATCCTATTACCTAAAGTTGAATTATTAATTCAATGGAGTAATCTGACATGTTCTAGTTGTCACTTTGTGTAATAAAATGGTCATATTTATCGTAAGGGTGATCATTTAGTTTAATCGATTTATATAAGTGTAAAATAAATGTATATTATTAAGTGTGAAAGTCTAAATATAACCATTTTATTACACAAACTGACAGCTAGCACATGTCAGAATACTGAATTAATAATTCGACTTTAATTGACGATCTCTTAAACATCCATTAATAAACTATGACGGCTAATTAGTATCTACATTATATAAATTAATATACCTATCAAAAGAGATTCATTCATCGCATAAAACAATAACTACGATGAATAAAGACGACGAATATAGAGCAAAACCGTTTAATTGCACAATTCCAGTAAGTAATTATTTTTATTACCTACTTTCTGTCGAAATTGTGGAATGAAACTGTGAGGCAATAACGAAGAACTTGAACCACTAATAGATAACCGTTATCGAATCAGCTACACGTTTAATAACAAAGTGAAGAGAATATCAGAAGTCAGGCACATAGAAATTTTACCAAATAAAAAAACATATTTACATTTTTCAACACCCGACAAGATATTTTGCATGATTGCACATGCGGACTTTAAATTGTGTCACTATGACACAATTTAAAGTAATTACTAATCAAGCAAATTATCGAGTAAAAATTAAATCCTCATGTAATCTTAATTGCAATTTAATTTGATAATATAATGACATGTGCGGTAATTTTGCTTTTATTACTTTATCTCCTTCCTTATTGCGACAGAACAAATCAAGTGAATGAGGAAACTAGTTTGTTCTAGTCAACACAAGCTAACATACATAGGTACGGTACATGTAGTAACTCAGTATGTTATGTCTAAATATCTAGATTCTAGCTAGCCAGACCAGAAGCCGCCATTGACTTCCAGACGTAAAAGAAAGCTGTCACATAAGTTTAGATCGTTGAGACCATGAATTTATTGCTTAATTTTCTAGTTTTAGTTTCTAGACATTAGCAATTTGTATTTACAATACATATACATACAGTCAAGTTTTATTTATCATAGTGTCGTCATCTGCCTAGCCTTTTCCCAACTACGTTGGGGTCGGCTTCCAGTCTTACCGGATACAGCTGAATACCAGTATTTTACATGGAGCGACTGCCTATCTGACCTCCACAACTAGGGTTCCCAGATCAAAATATCAAAAATCCGGAGAAAATTCCTGACATTAAGCACCTTCGGTGCAACAAAGTCACAAATAGCCAAAACTGCAAAATCGAGCTAAGTATGCCAAATTGTCTCTGAACCATGCCTATACTTGGGGCAACAAAAACATCCGCGTAAGTATCTCAAAAATCTACTAGATGGCGTAGGTGCCTTTGTAGTTATTGGCGGTTTTTTCATGCGTTTTGGGCCGACAACGTTTCATTGGACAGTAGTGCCCCCGCCCCCGCGAGTGTTTGACGTACGTTGGAGCTACAGCCACACAAAGGTAATTATGAGGCTACTTCTTTGATCGGAATATATTTTGGCCGGTTTTTGACGAAAGCCAATAAACCTTTTGGCAAAGCAGTTACTTTGTTCTAACATCATTACTTGATTCATAATAAGGAAATTTATGTAAGAAGCACCATTGTAATGTTATTATTTTGCGAATATATCAAGGTTTTTCAAAAATGCCTGTTGAGAATAATGACCATGTGTTGATGAAAATGACAATACAATGAGGATAAATGACTGATGTTATGAATAATGACTTCTAATGTTAATTGCGGGGGTAAAAAACGTCCAAATAAATAAATCAAACACAAAATTAACAATCAACATAATTTTAATAGTAAAATCACAGTTTGTTCAATTATATCCAATGTTTGATTCACATAACTTCTTCACTTTTTATACATAAACCTATATTAATACTTGACTTATTGCACAAGATTGAACAATGATCGTTTGAAATATGTCAGCCTAGTATGTCAAAATTTTGATAGTTTGATATAAATTGTACGTAGATACGTATGTCGAAAGACATACAGAATAAATTATTCTCACCCGCTAGTAATACAAAATTATAGATTATACTTCGAATACAAATAAACATTACACAATACCAATTACAACAATATTAATCGTGGCAAACATTTCAATCATTTTCTTCCGTTTATTTCAACGAATAATAATATATCTAAGGATTTTTTCCACTAATAAGATTATATAAATATACTGTCTTTTTATAAATTGTTAACAAA
This sequence comes from Atethmia centrago, assembly GCA_905333075.3. Classification (NCBI taxonomy): domain Eukaryota; kingdom Metazoa; phylum Arthropoda; class Insecta; order Lepidoptera; family Noctuidae; genus Atethmia; species Atethmia centrago. Next base: position 13,390,150 of record HG995374.1, read on the forward strand.
AAACAAACAGTTATTAGGTAGTTTTTAAATGAGGTACCTACCTAAAAACATGTTAATTAAAGCTTAGCCTTTCTTATTATTTATTCATAAACATATCTTTTCTATCAGTCATAATATTTTCGGTTACACACGCCCTCACATGAACCTACCCCAATCTTTATTTCTCTAACAAACATTAATTACTTGTTTATTTTTATAAAAATCATATTTTATGAAAAAAAAAACAACAAAACAACTAATCACTTGTGAATCTGCTACAGAAAATTGACAGATGGACCCCCATGGACAGGCTGATGTGTTGGGCGTCTGAACAATCACAGCTAGTTTTACATAATTATTAATAAAAGGGAAACATAATTAATAGAGAAAAAATCAAAACATCTTTGATGTTGATGGTTTAGGATCTTTGAAAGGATCGATAACTGTGTTACCCTGTTTTATTGTTACATCAGAAAGGATGTTTATTTTTTTTGGATTATAAGTGTGATGATTGGCTTTGGACATCGGAGCAACATAATCAGGATCAATATTTTCCACATATTCATGATTATTATTTGTGATACGACCTAAATCATACCCATGAATACATTTTTTATCAGCATTACAATCAAAGCAACTTAGTGTTCTTAAAACTGTTTGTGGGACTGTTACATCCCAAAGGACCTGATATACGGAAAGGGTGCCCTTAAATGGTTTCAAGTTAGTTGGTATCAAGCTTTCTTTTGTTATGATCTCACTTTCATCCACTTTTTTAATAGTAATATTTTCAACTGTATTTGTTATTATGTCACAGAATTGATCATATGTGCCAATATCTTGACCATAAAGAACCATGCGGTCGGCAGTCCTTTTAAGGACTGCTCCCACGCCATCCGGAGCACCCTTTCCATGACCAGCTTCGGAATAGTTCCATGTTATTTTAACGATTTGAGGAAAATCCTTACGTATTTGACTTATTATAAAAAACATGTATTTGTTCCTGTATTGGGACGACGGAGAATCGGATAAGAAGTGTAACGTGTCTATAAAGGGATTTACTTTAAGAATGTGCTGTAATAAGGGCACCAAATGAGCCCAAATAGCTGGTGCGTCATGACGCAAACAATCACTGATTGTGCATGCTGATATAGGAGTTACAAAGCCTGAACTAAAATTATGGGTATACATAACCGAAGTGTGTAGGGAAACTTGCTGGCGACTGCCCCCGAAATGGAACGACTGTACTTCAGCAGCAAATTTCAAGGAATAATTTTCCGAAAAATCTACATGAAGACAAGCATCCTGAAGCGTAAGGTTCTGTTTAAGCGTTTTAATAGAATTATATTGTGAAACAATTTTAAAAACGTGATTATAAAAAGGTATCAAATCTGCTTCAAGTTTCTTTATAGCTGCTGAAATACTAATCGTATCTTTAAATTTTTGTGTTAGCTGTTGTTGTTTTTTGCTGCCGTTTTTAAGTATAACCTCTTTTACTGATTTTTTCCATTCGTAAAAGGTAACATTGCCACTAGAAATGTTAAAATATTCGAGTTTATTTAAGGCGCAAATATTACAGGTTCTATTTAAACAAGCCGAGCGCCTAGGGTCACAGCATAGCTTGGATAGTACCTCATCACTAGATTTTACATTTATTATGCCAGCTTTATGAAGAGCTTTTATCAATAAATCTATATTACAATGACGAGAACATAAACAGGTATCCCTATTTATCGGTTTTGGAAACACTGTCCAAAAAGGCCTCAATTTGCAGAAATAGGAGTAACTTATTCTTATGTTGCTCTCAGATCGAAATTTGAAATATAGTGTTTTTAAAGGTGCATTAAGATATCGTTTTTGCATCTTTATTTTGTTTTTCGTAACAAATTCTTTCTTACCGGCAGCGATAATGCTGTTTGCATCATCAGTGTAGAATTGTCTAACTTTTTCCACATACCATTTCTCTTCCGCTTCCATGACAACTTTAGTTTTTGACTTACATAAAACTGGCGTACAATAATTGTCGTCATTTGTTTGTTGCTTATTGAGAGTTTTATTTAATCTTTGTATAGTTTTCCTTTGATTTTCAATTTTCTTTTTATATATTTTAATAATGCTAATCAGTTGACTTTTCTTTTTACGTTCTTTGTTTCTAATTTTTCTTACCGCCTCCTTCAGGGCTGAAGAATATTCATGTAAAGGATCTTCTTTCTGTTCTGTAACATCAACACTAGACTCTTCTGCTGCTATTGGTTCTATAGCTACAGCATCAAATGTAGGTTCCTTCTCTTTTTCTCCCTTTTTACGTAGTCTGTATCTAAAATAATGCAGAATATATTATATTTAAATGCTTATATATCTATATTTGTTTACTGATTATGTAATGTTATATGAATGTATGTTTTGTTTGATGTCAAGAACATAATATAAGATATACAATGTATGTACCTACCTCTTAGAATTCTCCTTCCATTTTTTTCTTTGTTCGCGTTGGGCACGAGGAGTTAATTTGACAATTGGCTTTAGTTTACCCTCTTCTTTTCTTCTTTTATATTTGTTCCGCCTTTTTTCCTGTTCTATAGCCAAAAGCTCTGGATCATTTTTAATTTCTTGATATCTGCGCTTCTGACAGAATCTCTGTTTTGCTTTACGACTTTCTTCAGATTGCTTCTTCCTAGGCATGTCGATGTCTTATCTAAAAATAATAAAATTATTTTTAATTAAGCATAATAAAAATATATGTATACAACAGCTGAAACAGGTACGAGTAGGTACTCAAAGCGAGTCATGTAAAAAATTCGTAAAATATGGTCACATTTTGATATTTTACGTCTATATTTACGTACGAGATAGTAATACCTACCCAATAATTATACACTGCCAACTTGTCTTTAGGTAAAGAAGTGTTGATACTTAATTAAGAGTATTGTTTACAATAATATCAATACCCCGCGTCATTACCCTAATAGGTTGTCATTGTTAAAAACACCGACGTCATTAATCTAACCCATCCGTCATTATACTTTACATACGTTTTCAGGATAATGATATTATCAATAATGACGATCACAAGAAAGCATGTCGTAACTTGTCGAAAATGAAACAATCTTGCTTAATACACCTCAAGAGGGATTTAAACCCTTTAACGATATATAATGAAAGCAGAAATTATGATAAGCACAATAGTTAATTGCTACGATATGCTAAAAAAGGATAATGACTTAAAAAAAACACATTTTGGAGAATCAAATTCAAACTTACCTTTCAGAGAAATCCCACACGTGCAGTCCGTTCAAAGTGTATGGCTCAACTGAGGGGCGCCGAGGGGTTGCCCACAGGCACTGAACTGACTTTGTTGGAGTTTCCGGAACGTAGATAAATTGCAAACATATTTTGTTTTAATAATGACGATTTTTTTGTAACAATTTTTAACAGGCTGATTTTTTAATTTGTTTATTAAGTGAAAACTTTAAAATTTTGAGATAGAAGATATTAGATCTTTGAAGTTAACTTCGCATTTAAAAAAAATATTTTTATTTCTATTTGAATATTTTATGTGACCAAATAGCCGGAAACAGGCGTATGGGACACAGGAGTTAATGACGATTCGAGTAAAATTTTGCATATAAATGTAATTAAAATAATTTCTAAATTTGTTTTTTATCGATGGATAGTTGCACTAGTGGTAAAAGTATCGGAAATCATTCAGTTTTCTCCTATTGTAGTTTTATTAGTCAGGATACTAAGGCCGGAATCGTTTTATCCTCAACATTAGAGAATGTCCCATGACCATTTTTATTCTCACTTATTGGAGCGACAAAAACGTATCTATTTTTAAGACCTCAATTAATTTTTATAAATTACAAACATTTTGGAGCTACAAAGGCATTTGTTATAAAAGCGTTTTTATTGCTCCAACATTATTATATTTAACTACACAAATTGGAACTACAAAGTCACTAACAAAAAACTGTTTTTTTAGGTCCATTTATATTATTTTTTCAACTATTCTATTGGATCTACAAAGTCCTAAACTATAAAAATGTTGTAAAGGTCCAATATTAGTATTTAGAACGTGATATTAAAAAGACTTGTGACTTTTTAATCCCATTTTTTGTATCATAAGTACTAGCTGTTTAGTTTAAAAACAAAATTGAGACTTTGTTACTCCATAATCATTAACTTATTCAATTTTTTTGTCAAAGTTGCACCTAAATGTAAGATAAAGTTGAAAATCGATTAAAGACAAACTGTCTCGACGCCGAGGACCGAAACAGTTTGTCTTTAAATTTTAGTTTAGAGAATAGCATACTGTATTATATCTACGGTATCGTACATACTATCGGCAAAACTTAAGCATGCTCACTTAAGAAAATATTTCTGCGGCAAGCGCAGCTAGTGACAGACCACACCTCTTCCTGGTTTCGTCCAATTAGAGGCAATATGCATTTGTGTGAGTATTGGGCGGGTAACAAAAAATAACAACAGACATACTAGTACATTATGATACAAGTGTGTGATGTTGGTTACTACTCTACACTTGAACCGGTATTGTTCGCGCGAGCCGAAGACGAGCGCGATAAGGGCGCCGAGTGAGTAATTATCAATACACACGCGTTTCATACGATGGTTTTCAACTTGAGAGGAAAAAACAGACTTGTATTGTTATTATAGTTTCGTAGGCCGCTAGGTATTTCTCTCTAGATTTTGGTGGCAAAAGGCGTGTCACTCGCGTTTCGTGCCTCGATTTAATTTCCGGGGGTGGTCAAATCTACGTGTTGCTCTTCGCTCTTCTTCCCTACTTGAAGTCAACATTTTTGATAATAATTAACCACACAACGAAAACGTTAACGAGTATTTATAGAAAATGGCGTGCTGGTTTCGTTTCTTCCGCGCGCCACGCTAGCGATGCGCGTCCAGGTGTAAATAAAGGCACGGCAAAACCGCTGAACAGCCCATATAAAAATATAATAAAAACAAAATAAAGTTTTGAATACGCAAATTAAGGTAAATTCGTAGTGAAAAATATATCATTTGAAGAAATGATAATAATTTTGATGATTGATTTATCATAAATGTATCCTAAAATAGTTTATTTATTCTCAAAAATATTCATTGTTTTTAGATATAAAAACTCTTTGCGGAGATTGAGAAAAATAACTGTAAAGTAAAAATACTAGTGTAATAAACGCTGAATTATGAACCTAAATGCGTTGCTATAAGAGTCACTTTACAAGCAAGTGTGTTGAAGAAATATTTTGTCATTTTTTATGACCGTATTTTATGGCCCTTCTATTAAGCCGTCCTATTGTTTAACCGGTTGTCGACCAATAACAATGGTACTTAGATAATGAACTTATTTTTATTGCAGTTGCAAAAGTTGCGACAGCAATAAACAAAAATCTCTGAAAAACTGCGTCAACTATTGGTTCAAACACTACTGTAATTTTGCTATTTCAATCAAAACAGAGCAATAAAAGAAAAATATACCAAATGTTGTCAATTTCTAACAAAACTACGTAACTTGCTCCTTTTTAGGGTTCCGTAGTCAACAAGGAACCCTTAAAGTTTCGCATTGTATGTCCGTCTGTCTGTCTGTCCCTGGCTTAGCTCACAGACTCTTACTACTAGAATACTGTAATTTGGCATGGGTATACATATTAATCACGCCAACAAAGTAGTAAACTAAAATCTTGAAAAACATTTTTTTAGGGTACGTCCTTTGCACGTAAAGTGGCGATGATAACTTTTTTATCCTATCCCATAGGTGTATCATTCGATTGGCCGTTCAAGAATATTGCTGATTTTCAAAGCAATTTTTCGATTCAGGGATCGATATGCGTGATATTAAGCTTTAAGTTCCCAAGTTTAAACACATTTAAATGCAGTTATTTACTTTCCAATAGCACTGCACAAGTAACAAGTCGCACGCTGATAAAACACAAAAATGTCAATATAAACATTTTATACCTTTATGCAGTGTCGGTTAACGCACCTAGCGCGTTCGCTGCGATTTGTTTGCCGGCATCGCATAGGACATCGCGAAAATTGGAGAGGCAGTGAAAGTAATGATAAATAACTAAATTTATATACCCGACCGAGCATAGCCATGTGTCGGAGAGAGGTAAATATCAAAGTGTATAGAATAGACATAATTTGTTGTTTGACATTCCTTATTCCAAATTATTATATTTTTTATGGAAATATTTTATTATTGATACTAATTAAATATAGCAATACCAATAATACATTTTCTAAACCAAACGGAAGATATTAGTACGAAATTACTTCTTGTCAACAATAATAATTCATAGAGCTCTCGCTGGCCGTGCCTATTAAAAAAATATCTCACAAACAAGTGAGCATAGCCCGCGCCTAGTGTGAGTGTCACACTTCTATACATAATTACACTAATACGAACACGACTAAAATAGGCTTCGTGCATCCCATTGGTCAAAACGCTTGCATCGGGCGATCGAGTCGTGAGCCGTGCTATACGATTATCGCCTTAGAGGTGAGCATGCGGAACTTTGGCCGATAGTACATGACTAAAGCCACTTTGACACACCATGGAACGAGAAATTTAATTTGAGTAAGTTGTTATAATTCGTAATTTCTTTAATGGGAGGCTGTTCGGCTAATCTAACTAATGAACCTTTCATAATTTCCCTACTGTTGTTTCTCTCACTTCAGGTGCGTGCCTTGGCATTGGCATTTAAAAAAAAACACTGTAAATCTAATTAACAAATATCTTTAAAAACTATTTTTATTTCAGAGAGCAATGGGTTCCCGAAGTAAAAAAATTCTTTCTATGGTTCCGATTCAAGACAATAATTTAAAGGAAAACAATACATTAGTTGAAACCTGGTTAGCGAACTTTCATCCGGAAGATCAAGACAATAATCATGATTCCAATTTAGAATCCTCTCGTTTTTCAATAAATAATATCTCCAGTACTTCATATTATGATACAAAAAACGAACTATCAGTTACTCACAGGAGCACAAAATGTGATAATGACGTGGACACAGTTTTAATACAAGAAGTAAACGCTGATTCAATTTTACCAAATACCGTAATAGAGAATGTCGCAACGAAAGATATTGAAAATGCAGTCATTACTACAGATAGCGAAAGATTTAACCTTTCAGATGATGGAGAAATAGTTTCTTCCAATGTTGTTATCACAGATATAGCGCCAGAAAACACTTTAGCAAAAAATATGCTAAGGCAAGACACCATCTCGAATGCCAATGAAATGAACCCAGACAATAATGAAGATTTTTCCGTTAGTGATGGATCTGAATATGAACCACCGCAAAAAAAGCGACAAAATAAAGTTTTTCAGCCAATCCGTAAGACATCTAGCTCTAGCAGTGATTCCTCCACCTCTAGCAGCGACTCCTCCAGCTCAACTAGCGGATCATCCAGCTCTGGCAATCGTTCCAAGCACTCCAAATCTACATCTCGCTCGAAACGTGTTTCTAATATGTCAATTGTACATCATAATTCAGTCTCTGAGAATATTCAACCAAGTACTGAACAACCCCGTATTGTAACAAAGTCTAAAAAAAGGACCAAAAACCCAAGTCAATGGCAAAAAAACCAAAGAAAGTATTTAAAAAACACTGGTCAAGCCTATACGTCAACTAGAGGTAAAGCCATGCCGGAAAAAAGTATTCGTCCACCTTGTACAAGTACTTGCCGATTGTCTTGTTCAAATAAGTTTTCCACAGACGATAGGAATGTAATATTTAAGACATACTGGGGCCTTAATTCTTTTCAAAGACAGCGTGACTTCCTTGCTTCTTGTGTAAAGCAAGTTGAACCTGAATTCCGTACCATTAAGATTCGAAAAGGTGGAGACGTGAATAGAAAATGTAGAAAATCAAACACATCCTACTTTCTTGTAAATAAAGGTAGTGAAATAAGGGTTTGTAAAACGTTCCTATTGAATACATTGGCTATAAGTAATAAACCACTACGCACTGTAACTGAAAATAAATTTGCAAGCATAAGTGTAATTCCAACAGATAAACGCGGTAAGCACGGAAAACAGTCAAAGCTGGATGCTGAAATAATACAATCTGTACGTGACCACATTAATTCGATCCCTAGGATGGAAAGCCACTACATCAGAGCTAATTCATCAAGAGAGTATATAGATGGAGGTTTGACTGTAGCCGAACTACACCGTAACTATAGGCAAAAACGTATATCTGACAACAAGGAACCAGCCAATTACGACGCATACCACCGGATTTTCAATACCCAATTTAATATCAGCTTTTTTATTCCTCGTAAAGACCAATGTGACGTATGTGAGGCCTTTAAGAATGCCGTAGATAAAGAACCGTTGAGGTCCAGTTATAACTTACATCAAGAGGAAAAGAGTCTAAGTAGAATAGAAAAAAAAACAGATGTAGACGAGTGCAAAAAGACCGATAGCAACAGCATTGTGGCTATATTCGATCTTCAAGCCGTATTGCCTTGTCCTATAGGTCAATCGTCGGCATTTTTTTATAAAAGTAAACTTAATTGTTATAATTTCACAGTATCAGATATTAAGGATGAGAAAACATTCTGTTTCTTTTGGCATGAGGGTCTGGGTAAACGAGGAGCCAATGAAATAGGTTCTTGTTTGTACGATTTTTTAAAAGAATGTTCTTCGACTAAGCCAAATTCAGATATAACTTTTTTCTCGGTCTTTTTTTCTGTTGTGGCCAACAAAAAAACAAATTCATTCTTAGTTTATATTATTATGCCGTTTCAACCTTGCCCATTAGATCTATAACACACAAGTTCCTAATTCGTGGACACACGCAAAACGAAGCGGATAGCGTCCACTCGGTAATAGAGAAAAATATTCGTCGAGCAAAAAAATCTGGACCAATTTACACCCCAGATCAATATGTGGCTCTAATCCGTAATGCCAAAAAGACCGGTAATAGTTTCACTGTTAATGAAATTTATTTCAATAGTTTCTACGATTTAAAGTTACTTTCTAACGATATTAACCTGAACACTGGCAAGAATATTGATGGCGAAACAATCAGAATTTCTGATGTCAAAGTCGTGAAATTCATTAAAGATTCTGATACCTATTTGTACAAATACACGTATAAAACTGAACATTGGAACATAGCTAAAATTAAAATTAGTCGTGCAGGCAAAAAAAAATATAGTGCCGCTTATAGCTCTAAGTTGCCAATTGCGAACAATAAAAAGCAAGATATTCGACAACTAATAACTGCTAATATAGTTCCAAAATATTATGAAAACACGTTTAACAGTTTATTTGATTAATTATTTACAAAAGCTTAAATTTAATTAAAATAAAAACTAATAAGATTAAGTATAAAACTTTGTAAAAGTTCGTTTTTTACTGGATCTTTACCATTTTTTTTATATTTTTTTGATTATAAATAATAATTAACAATTAATAATAAGAACATTGTTATATTTTTTACTACTTATTGTTTATCGTTTGCTGTCAGCTATAATGACAACAAAAATTGAAGTTGATTATGATGTACCTTTTTTGATGAAAATGTTTCCAATTTATTTTTTTATTTGATTTTTCAAGAAATTTATTGTTTATAAGCTTGAAGATTATTATGAAACCATTTATAAGACTGATTATAAGACTGTTCGTAAGTTCCTAAGTTTAAAAGACTGAGTATTAAGTAAGTCTGCTTTTCACAGAATTTGATTACAACTCAACGTTTAAAAGTGATGCCAAATAATGTTGTAGTTATAAGAATTTAATTTTTTTGAGTTACCTTTTTGTTAGTAGTTGAATTTCGAGAAGAAAATATACGATTATGTTTGATTAAGACACTTTATTTAATTTAAAACCTTATTTTAAATAATATGGCTTAAGTCATAAAACTAAATAATTCCTGGTGCAACAAAGTCACATTTCAGGACACTTTTTTTTGTTATGTCTTTTATTAGGGTTTTTTTGATAATTCAATATAAGATTTTTAACGTAAAACTATAGCAAACAAAATAAACAATTCATTTTATAAAGATTTCAAACCTAATATAAATAGTAATCCAGAAATGAGGAAATAAATGCGAAAAAAAAACTAAAAGTCCTCTCCTGTAAAATTTAAAAAATAGCTGTTGTGACTTTGTTGCACCGAAGGTGCGATTTGATGAAATATTCCGGACTTTCTTGTCAATTTTATATTAGAATCGTTACGCATCGTGCAAGTGAATAAACAAACCAAATCGATTGCCAAATCGTTCGAATTTTGACACGCGCGCGGTGAAATGGTGAGGGGTGAGGGGGAAGCGCCTCTCTATCGCCTGCGTTCGCCCGCGCACATGAAGCACCCGCGCACCGTGCGCTTTTGCTTTGAGTTTGTTTGTTTTGATTTAGTCTCTCGTTTGTCTTTGCAGCGAATTAGAAGCGATTTTAAAGTTCGTACAAATTGCGGATTCATAGTGTATATGTGTCGAAGATTACGACAATGGCATCAGGTAGTGGTAGAAAACGACAATGTACGTTTACTGAAGTGATGAAAACCAAATATTCTTTTTTGAAAGAAGGAAAAGAACCGACTGAAGCTTATTGCATGATTTGTGACTGTAGTTTATCTATAAAACATAAAGGAATAACTGATATTGAAACTCATGTCAATAGTAATAAGCACAAGACTAAACTTACGACCGTTAATACTAATAGAAAAGTCACTGACAGTTTTGCATCGTCGTCTTCATCAGGGAGTAAACAATAACAGTCCGCTGCTGAAGGTACGCTCGCTTTTCATACTGTTAAACACCACCAATCCTATAATTCAATGGAATGTACTGGGCAACTGATGAAAGTAATATTTCCTGACTCTAATATTGCAAGCGAGATGACTTGCTCAAGAACCAAAACTGAAGCAATCTAAATGGTGTGATAAGTCCATGGGTTGTTAAAAAACTGACTATTTCTTTGAAACATATTGACTATCTCGGAGTTTCTACAGACGCAAGCAATCATGGCTCCGAAAAGATTTTCCCAATAATGATTCAGTATTTTGATTGCGAAAATGGAGGAATTCAAACAAAGTTATTGGATATTCATAGTACCCGGAATGAAGCTTCTGAAACTATTGCTGAAATTATTATGACAACATTACAAAAATATGATTTATCGGAAAAATGCATCTCATTCACTGCAGACAACGCGAATGTAAATTTTGGTGGCATAAATCGCCCGTTATCGGGAAGAAACGTCCTCACAAATCTGAGACATCAATTAAATAAAGATATTATTGGAATTGGTTGCCCGGCTCATGTACTACACAATAGCGTGCAGCATGGAACAGAAGTACTGAAAATTGATGTTGAAGTATTGGTGATGAAACTCTTCAATTTCTTTTCTGTTTATACTGTTAGAACAGAAGCACTGAAAACCATTTGCGACTACATTGAAGTTAACTATGAGAAGTTACTGTCACACAGCAAGACTAGGTGGCTGAGCCTTTTTCCGGCAGTTGAGAGAATTCTCAAAATGTATGAGCCTCTGAAAACGTATTTCCTAACTACTCCACAAGTGCCAACTGTCCTCGTAAATTTTTTTGAAAATGAATTGTGTGAATCTTATTTGTTTTTCGTCCATAGCTTAATGGCCATCTTTCAGCCAAAAATTTTAGAAATTGAAAAGGAAAAAAATTCTATCATGGACATCGCAAAAATTTTGCAAACACTTATCGACGCCCTGAAAGCAAGGGAAGATGCGAAATTCGTTCCACTTAAAGTTAGAGATTTGATCTCTAATTGTAGCAGCCAGGAGAAGAAAGATGAGTTTTTGAATGACATCCAAAAATCTTATAAATATTGTCGGGAGTATTTAAACAAATGGCGGCAGCCTTTAATGGACTTGGAGATTTTTGAATGGATGTTAATAAAAAAAGACAATACTCTTGATTATAACTATATTATTCCATCAATACAGTTTCTCATTGGAAAAGGGGTAAATTTGGATGATAGCAAATTGTTTGATGAAATCACAGTTTTGAATAGTATGATCAAGCAACAAAGTCAAGATTTTTTTGAGATGAATGCCAATAACCAATGGACCATTATTCTGAAGGCAGCTGGACCAGGAAAAGTTACGGAATTAAGTAAGATATGCTCTTATATATTTGCGATGCAGGCACAAAATGCCAATGTTGAAAGGGTCTTTTCCTTAATGGGAACCCAATGGTCAAAGGAAAGAAACAGGCTTTCTGTAGAGTCTGTCAAGTCGATTCTCTTAACTCAATATAATTTAAAAAATATGACTTGCGAAGTGTTCTACAAAACTATTATTAAAGATTCAGAAATGTTGAACAATATTTCTGGGAGCATTAAATACCAGAAGTAATGTAGTACCTATACTTTGATTTAGAATAAAAATAATTAATAAATAATTTGGTTTTTTCATTTTTTATTTCACTCTTCACTTATTTGTAGAAATTCCGGACGGTTTAAGATTCCCCCCGCATTCCGGACAAAGACCTATATTTCCGGACTTGTCCGGAAAATTCCGGACGTATGGCAACCCTATCCACAACCCAGTTACTGGGTAACACGATACACCTTGGTAAGACTGATTGTCGGACTTTCAAGCTTCTGACGACCCGTAACGACTGTCAAAGATCTACAAATGACAGCCGGGACCAACGGCTTCCGAGGCACGGAGGGGTCTTGGTATGTAAAGATGGTCACCCATCCACGGACCAACCGCGGCAAGCGTAGCTTAACCTGATCGATCGACCCGTGCGGCTGTTATTACTTAGCCACAAGCCCCTTTTATTTATCATAGTGTAATCAATCAATAAAATTAATGTTAATCTTGTCGCTTTTATTTAATTAATTTTATGTGATAATGATAACATACATAACATCACGCGTTGTTTCCCCAAAGGGTTGGGCAGAGGTGTACCTGTAGTACACCCACATTTCATCAGTTATGTTTGAGTCCCATGTAGGTAAGTGATCTTATTGTTAAATTATTTTCAGTATACTCGTATGAACGGCGCAGATCAAAGAGCATTTGCACAAAGGAAAAGATACCCTGTAACCCAGCAAAGGATCTTTATAGGCTGAAAATTATAACATAATTAATGAGTATATGGACATCTTAATCCTATAAGAGCAATAAATATAGAGTACCCGTAACGCAGCTACTATTCTGTACGTTTCTTCTAAACGACTCATACAAAGTGTTTTTGTGAACAAAAAAATATTATTATTATTATTTTTACGTCTCTTGACATACGAGTATCTCGGGGTCCCGGACCTTTGGAAGGCGTACGAGGGGCCGAAGCCAACTCGCAGAGGCCCGTTAGACGTTTTTAATTAAATGAGGCACCAACCAACAATTATGCCCGTTCGCACTACGCAAAGTGCACCCAAAGGACAACCCTCGGTTGGTGTAGAACTATTGATACAAAGATATTGGATTATGGGTATGGGTGGCTTTTTTTTTGGTGGGGAATCATCAAATAACTTCTCCCGCTCTGGGCGGAGCGGGTGTGTCAGACTTTTACTGACTAAAACCCACCCGTATTCCTTCCGTTGCCAGGGGCCACGGTAATCCTTTAGTACCTTCCCGCGACCCCGGCAGGCATCGGCCCTAGTGGACCCCTACACTTGCGCTGACGCAATCACTTTGAGGCGCGCGTAAAATACAAAATACAACGCGCCGTCGACCCGGGCCTGGGTCCTTACCGGACGGTGAGCTACCCATTGCTCACCGTCCGCAAGCCCGCGCCTACGGTGACCGGAAATCCGCCCGGGATTCCCGACGTCCAGTGCGTCTCCTGCGGCGGTTAGGGGCGAGAGGGCGCGAAATTTGCCTTTCCCTCAACCGTCCCACCTCCTCCTTCGCGAGCATTACTGCTTCGCAGAAGGAGGTGACGGCTGCCCATGCCCTCTCGCTCCGTACCACGGCCTCAACCAGGACCGGACGCGAAAGATTTCTGCCACCGATCGCCTCGCCTCGGTTGGTGTAGAGCTATTGATACAAAGATATTGGATTATGGGTTTGGGTGGCTAAAGTGAACAGCTCCCTAATTGCGTATCACACTATCAATCACAATCTGTCAATTATTTTGAAGTATATTGCTAATGCATTGCTTTAAAAAAATGTCCGCTCAACAACGGAAATGACGAACTGGATGTTGTTGAACTGTAATGAAACCCATTGCTACTCATAAAGGCTTCTACATACTGGCGCGACTTGTCGCGCGACGCGTCGCGACACAAAGACACCGCGTGTAGCGCTCCAAGCGGTGCCTTTGTGTCGCGTCGCGTCGCGCGACAAGTCGCGCCAGTATGTAGGAGCCTTAACGCAATTACCTCCCGCTGGTTATCTAGAACTATGGCCCCTGCCTGACCAATGTTTTATATAAAATACACAGATTATTATTAAAGTAAACATTCTACTAATATTATAAACGCAAAAGTTTGTGAGAATGGATGGATGTTTATTACGCTTTTACGCTAAAACGGCTGAACGGGTTTAGATCAGATGAAATTTGGCACATGGGTAGACCATGACCTGGGTTAGGACATAGGATACCTTTTATCGCCCAATTCTTTTTTTATTCTTTTTATCCATCCGGTAGTATGTTCTTGTGGGACAATTTCCTACCTCCACGCGAGCGAAATCGCGGGCAGAAGCTAGTTATCAACATATTTATAGCAATAAATCATTCAATATCAAAAGATCGCGGGTCGCGACTGTTTCATAAATACTCTTAAGGCTCCTTCAAACAGGCGCGACACAAAGACACCGCGTGTAGCACTACAAGCGGTGCCTTTGTGTCGCGTCGCGTGTCGCGCTTGTTTTTAAGAGTCTTTACAAACAAGCGCGACACGCGACGCGACACAAAGGTACCGCTTGTAGTGCTACACGCGGTGCCTTTGTGTCGCGTCGCGTGTCGCGCCTGTTTGAAGGAGCCTTTTATCTTTTACAGTTGATTGGCAGTGGTAGGTATGTAGGTGGGTACCACTTTGTTACATAGGTACCTACTCGTACCTTCGAGTGCGCAACCGACGTAGTATGTGTCTTTGTCACTGCAGGTGTCATAATGACAAGCATTCTACGATAAACCGGCTTTAGATTTTGGCAATAAACATTAACCGACTACATACATAACATCGTTTTGACAGTACCTAACAGTAACTCTATCAAAGCTGTAATAGGGGAGGCTGACAACACCTAAAGCGCGGTCACTGTCGGACTGCATAGAAAATAAAGAGAAGCGCGATGGCACAACACTGGTAATTTATTGCAAAATATGAAGCAATTATCGATTTACAAAAAATCTATAGATTGTATAAAAAAAATAAGAGACTAATATACTAATATGTTGCTTGTAGAATAATCTGACAAAAAATCAGAATGATTGCATGTATATTAGTATGGTTTTTAATCGTTAAAATATTTTTTTAGAGGGATCTTCGTGATTTTTTTCTATCGTATCAAATTAGTTATATTATGTTTTCAACACACTATCTATCTAGCATAATTATATACTTAAGAATATCATATATTTTTCTGATTGTGTTTACTGCAGTGGATCATATACTTTTAGGCATTATAAAACTTATAAAACTTGCGTTTAGGTCCCCTTAAGCGATGATAGTTATTCAAAAAGTAATGCACGCAATAATATACTTTCACTCTGTTATAATTTAACACCTCATTAGTTAGTGTGTTGCTTCACCTCATTACCATTATAAAGTAAGTAGAAGTCGTTAGCACGCAGCGCAACGCAGTAATCCGGGAAACGTCATACCACGCGGACCCGGATGTCAGCGGATATACGAAATAACAAAAATGAATTACACTAAGTACATCCATAGAGCGTAATAAAGCTAAATATTTACAGTAATAAAAGTATTTTCACTTTATACACATCTTAGCTACCACAAGCCGCAGCACGAACTAAACGTAAACAAACTGGCTTTAGATTGGATATTGGCTATTTGTAGGCAGAGCCAATAATTACCATAAAGTAAGAGTTGCCGGGACAGTAAAATTCAAGTTGGACATTAAAATTATGTTCGGTAGGTGTACCCAATAAGCCGCCCGCAGGGAGTGCCCTTGAAAAGGATATCTATTGTGGACTGAAGTCGGTGCCCGTGTTCGTGTATCGAACCAGCCGTCTATGAAGGCCGAGCTACACGCAGGGAATGTTTCAAGGCTATTCATGAAACTGAAACGAAATCTCCTTTGAGACTCTTTCTAATGAAACGCGTGATCCGTTATCTTAAATATTTGAAAGATAATTAGATTAACTGTTTTAAAATGGGATTAACCCGTCAAATATCAAGGAAGATAAGAGAGGCTCTGTAGTAAAGGCCACTTAGAAATAGTTTTATTTTATTTTAATATGTATCGTACAAATTAAAACAAATGATAATGACATGTTATGCCGTGTCCATGAATACTAATAGCTTCTTTAATTAACATCATAACATTAATTTAGAGCTGTTTCGCAAGGTCCATGCGGCATCTGATAATCTGAAATGTATCCGCATAAATCAATATTTTGTTAGCAATATCGTTCACCATAAAGGTCACTCGCACACCATTAACTGACCCCTGACCTATGGTTATTTTTAGCCTTCATCAGTTCCATCTAGCCATACGCAGCTACGAGGTTGTTTCAGCACTTATCTGCTGAAACAAATGACGTCACTACGTCTGAAGGCTGCCACATTGTTCATTCTACTTCGGTAAACAGATAATAATACGACATTTGCGGAAACTACGCTGTTTGAGACTAATTAATTACAAAAAAATGTGTGTATAGACTAGCTGAAGGCTACTGTATGTGCAATGTTGTTGAAAACGTTTTCATTAGAATGCTCAGCGTTCTTCATAATATGAAATGCCTTTGACTGCGATCTTTTTTACTTTTTGCAGTTTTTATTTCACTTCCCCCGAGCTTCTTACCTCACACAGAGTTAAGGCTCCTACATACTGGCGCGACTTGTCGCGCGACGCGACGCGACACAAAGGCACCGCTTGTAGCGCTACACGCGGTGTCTTTGTGTCGCGTCGCGTCGCGCGACAAGTCGCGCCAGTATGTAGAAGCCTTTATTCCTCAATCTTGGGCTATCTCAATTATTGTGTGTAATATTGTTGGAATTAAAAGAACACTTTACACATAACTATAAAGTACACAATTATCAAAAGTTTCTAGTGACGAAAGATCAAGCGCGGTTTTGCTAGTAACTAAAAATCTTGTTTTTTAATTATATATTTTGTAACTCCTATGGATACGGCTTCGGTCAAAAGATGAAAATCTTTTGTCAAGTCGTATTCCTATTTAACCCTGCAATGGGTTTGAGGCCAAATCAGTAAAGTTTCTGCCATACTTCTGAGTGGAATCAATACAATAGAACGAGAGAAGACTTCATTTGAGCCAAGAAGAAATGATCAGAGCCATAGGAAGCTGTTCCTTGGCAACGTGCTGTGGCAATCTCTCTGGGCACTACGCAGAGTGTTATAAGTCGACTTTGGATATGTTACCGCATCACTGGCTTCGTGGCAAAGCAACATGGAGGACGAGCTCACAGGCAAGATCATTACATACAAATTACTGCTCGACGAAATCATACAATGACAACGATGATGTTGGTTACGAGGCTTCATAGCTCTTCAGGGATGTTAATAAGCGGTCAAACCATAAGAAATCGCGTGCATGAAGTCAATATCCGTTCCCGAAAGC
Source organism: Atethmia centrago (assembly GCA_905333075.3). NCBI lineage: Eukaryota > Metazoa > Arthropoda > Insecta > Lepidoptera > Noctuidae > Atethmia > Atethmia centrago. The sequence continues at coordinate 13,407,855 of HG995374.1, forward strand.
CGCTACGTGTACTACCTATTGAGCCCCGCAATCGCAGAGCCCTTATGCAATGGGCTCGTGAACGCAGAAATTGGCCAGAAGAAGAGAGGCGTTTTGTGTGTTTTTCCGACGAATCTTGCTTTGGTATTAGGCCAGATACTAGACGTACACGGTATTGGAGGACCCCTGGACACCAAGAACGTTTAAAATCATACCGGGAAGTCCATGGGAACAATCATGATATGGGCGGGTAAGTGGATCGGCGAAGAACCGAACTGATTTGATTTAACCTAACATTTGTGTTTTTTAGAGTTGGGAACATTGAAGTTCAATTGACTAAACTTAGAATAGCATTGCAATGTCTGTGCGCTGTTATGTAATCTGACCAAAAATAAATAAACGAACAATGAACGGAAATTGTATACCCATCTCTTTTACACTACGATACGATACGTACCTAATACTCTCATCTTTGAATTTTATACCATGATATTTCATTTTAATCGTATTGTATATGGTTTCCATGGAGATTTAGTTTATTGATTGACGAAAATGTCAGATAAGGATATACGTTTTAAGTTTTTTAAAATTTGTATTTATTTTTGTGTTCATAAATATATGTATTGCTTGCTGAAATAGTACCGAATTTTCACTTACTACAACGTCGAATAATATAAAATACAAAATAAGTTACCAGCGGTACCTCATACATAACGTCAATTTTGTTTGACATTACACTATCCCAGAGTTTAGTGACTTAAGTCTTCCCAGCTAGGTTTACCTCTAACTCTTGGTGGCGCAAGATCAATAATTATTTGAATAACCCTGAGTTAGGTGCTAGCTCCGAGTTATTTAGGATAACTCATCAACGTGCAGGTGGGCCTAATAGGTCACTCACCTATTAATGTAATTTCGATTCCAACATTACAATTTTGGAATTTCAGGTTTATGAGTTGTTTAAGGGAAATGAGTGAAAATTCTCACAAGATTCGATAATCCAGTTTAGTATTGTTTAATCTGAATAAAGTAGTTTTAACATCAAACTTTTACCGATATTTTTAGAGACCATTTGAGTGCAGTCTGATACAATGATGACAGTAAACAATAGGCTTAAGTATGTGTATCATGTCATTAATTATGCTGAATATTCTCTTGCTCAGCTATATCTGACAGAACATTTCACACATCGACAAAAGAATAATACCCAATAAATCAATTTCAGAAATTCGATGCAAGAATGACGTGTCGTAGTAACAATAAAAGTTCGCAATAGAAAAAGAATTGATGTCAAACATGTAGATACTATTGTGGCGACAATAATGATTCATAAAAATCAATCGCGATCTCTTACAGTCGTAATTAATATGTTCGTCCTTTTAGGTCAAGTTACACTTTGTCATACATAGGTACAGCATTTACAGTTAGGTACCTAAGCATTGAGTATTAGCTATCTACGTTTTAACTTGAGCAGAATATTTTTTTAATAATAATAATAATAATTGTTTATTTCAGGCATTAGCACCCATAAAATTAAAATTGAAAACTTATCCTAAAAACAAAAGTTATACTAAACAAGTGAACATAAAAATAAACAGTAAAGAAAAACAACAATAGAAATAGCCCACTATTTCACACCAAGGAAGCCGAAACAAATGTACCCCGTAACATTGTTGAGTACATTTATTTTGTCTCCCTCAGTAAATGCACAGTATGAAAAACAGCTTTGACAATACTATTTTTACTTGCCACCACACGCGAAAAGAACGACGTCCTGAGCTTCCCCATGAGCTCAAAAAAGTCGGTTACTCTGTTCTCAGCAAACATCTCAGTCGCACTACACCGCCAGGGCAGGTTGAGCATGACCCGAAATGCGTTATTATATTGTACACGAAGAGTGTTGTATGCACTCTTCGTATATTTGTACCAAAGTTGACTGGTGTAGAACGATTGACAGTATGCCTGGAACAGAGTTATTTTTACTTGCTTCGAGCAATGGAAGAAACGCCTATTTAGCATGTTACTTCTACATGCAATGCTACGTCTTTGCCTCTCCAGGTCATCGTCATCTTTTAAGTTTTCCGTTATGATGTGTCCGAGATACTTAAATTGACTAACTACTTTTAGTTTTGAGCCACACAAGGTAATTGGCAAGACCTTATTAGGACCGTTGCCATGTTTAAAAATCATTACTTCTGTCTTTTTAACATTATAGCTTAATTGGTGTCGAGCTGCATAATTCTCGCAAAGGGCTATGAGTTTTCTGAGGCCGTTGACCGAGGGGCTGAGCAGAACCATGTCGTCTGCATAACTGAGGTTATTTAAACATTCACCACCAATATGACATCCGACTCTAGTGCTGCTCAGTTCCTCGATCAGGTCGTTGACATATAGGTTAAACAGCACCGGGGAAGTCAAGCCACCCTGTCTCACGCCACTGGTCAACCTATACGTCTCCGAAAAGGCGTTATCCCATCTGACTTGGTTACTTTGGTTGTTATACCAATATTCAAACAGGTCTACTATTTTATTCGGCACATGGGTTTGTCTCAGCTTGTTCCAGAGTATATTATAATTAATTGTATCAAAAGCTCGGCTGAGGTCTAAAAAACATGCGTATACTGTTGTATTTCTACTAATGTATTTATAAATAGTATTTTTTAGAGCAAATATAGCTAGGTCAGTGGACAGGCCCCGACGAAACCCAAACTGTGCGTTATTAAGCGGAATGTTCGTTTCATTTAGGTGTTTCATAATCAGGTTTTCGAAAATTTTTGATAATATGGTTGCTAGTGATATTGGGCGGTAATTAGACAGACTGGACACATCACCGGTTCTGTTTTTTACTATGGGTACAACGGTGGTTTTCATAAAGTCTTGAGGTAAGTAACTGTGGTCAATACAAGAATTAAATAAGGAAGCAATTTTATCAAATACCAAAACAGGTGCAAACAAAACGTGTTCGACACTGAGTCCATCGTGGCCCGGGGACTTGCCACGCTTCATATCTTTAACACATTGAAATACATCCTCAGCTGTGACGTGTAACCCACTAAGTTCAGCGGACGGCGTCACCTCCGTCGCGCTCGCCGCCGGCAGCGACGCCAGCGACGCGCGCGGCGGCGGCGGCGTCCCCGCGCCGCCATGGGCCGAGCGCGACACGTTCGAACAGCTGGCAGTAGCAGTGTTCTCGAACCTACCGATTTATCGGTATTTATACCGATATGGGCTCTGTGCTACCGAAATACCGAAATATAACGAATTTTCTACGATTTCTGGATGCACATGGAAATTCTCCCGATTTCTCTACCGATTTTACACTTTTCAGTTGGCAACCCTTTTCATTTATGTTTAATTTAATGTTACGGACGGGGAAGCCCTCAATAGTAAGTATGGGCCTAGTGCAGAATGTTCCATATATTTTGGGGAATACCCTTGTTCCTACAACTTGTTGTCTTACAACTCGATGTTATAAGGGGCTTCCCGCTAGGGAATTTACCTGTAACCAGTCTAGTCTATATAAACAGGAATTCGGTTTTATTTTTTTCATTAATTTTCTTAACTTTGAAGAGATAGTAGAGTACTTATCCTAAAGAGTGCGTGAGAAGACCATTCAGTTAAAATGTCGTCTGACGAGGAGCCAAGCACAAGTGCGAGTGTAAGAAGAAAAAAATATCTACAATATTATAGAAAAGAATGGGAAAAAGAATTTCCAGGCTGGTTGCAAGATAGTCGTAAAGGCGAAAGCTATGCCTATTGTAAGAGTTGTGATAAAGATATCAACATCACATCAGGAAAAGACGCTTTAAAGAAACATAGTTCTTCACAAACACACTCAGTATCATCAAAGAATATAAAATCTCAACCGAAGATATCATCATTTACTGTGACCAAAACTCAAAAAACTGATACACTGGTTAAGCAAGGTAATTTCTTTTTAATTATTTGTTAGGTACTATTTAGATTGTTATATTATTTTGTTTTCTAGTTATCGATAAATAGAAGCAGTGGATATAATTAGACCCTAATCGCTACTAGATATACCTACATAATTTTTAATTCTAAATTTTAATTTCAGGTGAAATAAGATTAGCCTCGTTTGTTGCTGAACACAATCTACCATTCACTATTATGGAGCACCTACCGAAGCTGATGCAAGCCGTTTGTCCTGATTCAAAAATTGGCAAAGAAATCAAATGTTCTTCGACGAAAACTCACGACATAATTGATCATATTATAGGTAAAGAAAGTTTCGATAATTTATGTGAAGATCTGCGGCAAACTAAGTTTTCGCTTATTATTGACGAGTCCACTGATCTTAGTACAACCAAACACTTGTGCTTAGTCGTGAGATATGCGAAAATGAATCGTATTAAAGATTGTTTTTTAGCTCTTATTCCATTAGAAGAAGCTAATGCAGCAACCTTATTTGAACACATAGTAAACTTTTTTAGCAGCAATGATATTCCATATCAAAATAATCTAATAGGGTTTGCATCTGATGGGGCAAACGTAATGATGGGACGTAATAATTCTGTTGTAACATTGCTGCAAAATGAAATTCCCAACATTTTTATACTTAAATGCACCTGCCATTCGTTTCATCTTTGCGCGTCATATGCTTGTACCAAATTGCCACGCTTTATAGAGGATCTAGTAAGGGACATTTACAACTACTTTTCTTCTAGTCCAAAAAGAGTAGCAGAGTTTAAAAACTTTCAAATGTTTTGCGACTTAAAAGTACATAGAATACTTCACCCCTCTCAAACACGCTGGTTATCAGTACATGCAGCAGTGAAGAGAATATTGGAACAACTCTCTGCTCTAAAACTATTTTTTATAGACCAAATCTCTAATAATGATCATCTTTTAGCTGCAGAACATATATTACAAAAGCTCCAAGATCCCACTACGGTATTATTTTTGGAATTTTTAGATTTTGTATTACCATTATTTACCGATTTAAATAAAGAAATGCAAGCAGAACACCCGAAAATTCATACTTTATATGAAAAAATAACTGGAACATTAAAAACTATATTTGATTGTTTTTTAAAAAGAGAATATTTAACTAGCACACCAATCGAAAATGTTGATTTTAAAAATCCTAGAAATTTTATGGATATTGACGCCGTATACTATGGTGCTGCTGCGTCTAATACACTACTAAGTAGTTCAGAAAATCTAAACGCAGATCAAGTAAATTTGTTTAAATGCAGATGCCTAGATTTTTATATCGAAGCTTGTAAGCAAATAACCACGCGGTTTCCATTGAAAAATAATCCAATAAAGGGTTTAGACATAATTGACCCAAAAAATGTTAAAATTGGCAATACCTCTTCGATAGTTCCTATGAGTAGGCTTTTTCCCAATATTGTTCAGAGCAATGATTTCCAGGAAATTGATACAGAGTGGCGCATTTTAAGAAATTGTGAACAAATCAAAACACTTCCTGATGATGTAGAACTATTTTGGGATGAAGTAAGTTTACTAAAGCGTGGCGATGAAACTCAAATGTTTCCTTTGTTATCTAATTTCATCTTTAATATTTTATCACTTCCCCATTCATCCGCTAACGTTGAACGCATATTTTCACATATTAATCTTTTGAAAACAAAACAGCGAAATAGGCTGTCTACTGAATCAATCACTGGTCTATTACACGCAAAACGACTCTTTAATACAGCTAACTGTTATGACTTTGAAATCAACTCGAAGATGACCGCGGCTATGGCCAAAGAATATTGGTATAAAAAATGATTATATAAACTAGTCTGTAAGTGATTGTATATAAATTAGTCTGTAAGTTTTTGTTTTCAATAAATAAACGAATTTGATTGAATACTGTTTGTTTTTTGTCAAATACCGATTTTGGGTACAAATATACCGATTTTAGCTGGCAACTCTACCGATCTTGCTCTATGACGTTCGAGACCACTGGGCAGTAGTGGTCGAAGGTGGCGGAGGGGGCGGATTAAATTTATTTACAAACATATTTGCAATATTAACAGGATTCTGATCACCATTTATGGACAAAGGGAGACTAGATTTATAATTTAATTTATTAGTTTCTTTCCAGAAGTTTCCGAAGTCTTTATTGTATCTGTGTGTAGCTACAATATCCATTTTTATTTTATTTTCATTTAACTGGCACCATTTTAACTTATTTTTGAAAACTTTTTTACTGTGAATCATGTCATCATAAATCCTTCCCTGAGTAGGGCGTCCATAAAATATCCATAATTGATAATACTGTCTAGCTATTGTGTGACAATCTTTAACATGGTAGTTCCAACCAACAACCGTGTTTTTGGTGTTACAGGTTTTGCCCTGATACGAGTATTTAGCAGCTTTACATATACTCTTAACTACTTGGGAATAAAACTAATCAATCAGTTGAAAGTGATCATTACTTTGGCATGAGACACCTTGGCAAGGAATACTAGGCCAATCACAAGAGTTGAAATACTTATCACATAATTTTGCATAATTACATTTCTGTTCAAAAGTTCTAGAACCCCAAATTACCTTATTATTTTTCTGACAATGTGATTTATTAATTTTAGGCATAATAGCATCGATATTGCAACTAATTACTAATGGGAAATGGTCTGAGTAGTAAACATCGTTTAAAATCTGGACATTATCAATTACAGTCAACCCTGCTGAGGTAGCTAAGCAATGATCGAGCCAGCTTGAGGTGCCATTAATAATTTTATTCCAATTTCGATACAATTTCAGAGCTAATTAATGAAATTTTAATCCTGCCGGAGCTGGTTTCCGAGTCGAGCGAAGTTAAATGACTGTTAACTAATGGCAATTAGTAACCAACAAAATAGCAATTGCAAAAATATTAGGTCGTTGCAAATAACCGAGGTATTGAATGTACCTCTGTTATTTGCAACGACCTAAAATTTTTAAATGTGTTTTAACCTTGAAATATAAATTTATCTACTTATATTTATATTTTCCTCATAATGTCTTTAATGCGTTCCATAGTTCCATAGCGATCTATATATCGTTATGGATGTTAATAGATTTCCATTAATGAGCATGACGCATTTGTGTCGGACGAACTTATAAGACGACTTATAACTACAAGGTGTCGTTTTGCATCCTCGTCAAATTCAAGGAGATGATTCTCGACACGAATCAATAATAAAATAAGTAGATCATTTTTTTTTCTTTTTTCTAGTTTTCGGAAACCGGCATGTGTGGGACGGGACATACATGATAAAACGCTGCCCGTGTGATACCGCACTGTAACTGCCCTTTTACACACACACTACCGCATACGCAACGGGGTAATTATGTTATGTGAAAGTGGTGTATTCTAAAATACTGTCAAACTTGTCAATTTGTCAAAAAACAAGAATGTATTAATTATTGAGCAGGTATCGTAATTTTATTTGATTATATATGTCTTTCATAGCAGCCTCCTGAAATTTGACGAGGATGCAAAACGACACCTTGTATACCTGTTTGTAGATTACATAAAATATAATGTTATCATTGGAGTTTTAGAAATATTACGGAAATCAACCCTACACCTACATGACATTTTTTTTTACTTATTCTTTTAAGCAACTTTATGTTTCTGTTTCATTTACCATAGGTATAACCGATTTGGTGTTCTTAAAAACTTTAAGCTTATTTTGTATTTTAAATAAATAAATGTCAAAGAATAACCAATAAGGTAAATAGTACAAAGTCACCTATTTCCAAAAGCAAGCTAAACCTTAAGGCTCCTACATACTGGCGCGACACAAAGGCACCGCTTGTAGCGCTACACGCGGTGTCTTTGTGTCGCGTCGCGTGTCGCGCCTGTTTGAAGGCGCCTTTAAACTAAATATCTTTTGCAAAAACAAATGAGATGTATTTCTTACGAAGAATTACTCATCAGACATCTTTGAATAAATACGAAAGCTATAGCTTTTATTGCCTTCACCGTTACTACATCGAATCTGGCAAAAATTCAAATGAATCCAAAAAGGGGTCAAACTTCAATCGCATATTTCATGTTTTATTGCGCCATTTTAAATGGGAATTCTTGTATCTAGTTTATGATTTGGGCGATCATTATGAAACAGGCGTGACCATTAGACAATAAAACAGTAGGGTTATTTTCGCTATCGGTAATGGTACGGAAGATGTTATTGCTTCAGATATATGATTCCCAAGACACGTGCACTAGTGGGGCGGCGTGTTTACATCCCATAAACCATAACGGCAAGTGCTAGCACATTTTAGGGTAGCATTAGAAATGTTAAATTTAAACTATTTATATTGAACACCGCACTGATCAAGGTTATATACATCAAATCAATAATATAGCTTAAATATGTTTGATCCATTAAATACACAAGCTCTCTACGTAAATAAACATCCATAAAACAGCCGCTACTCCGACGTCCACGTCAGGTCGAAGTAATAAAGGTGAGTAAAAATAAACAATTCACGGCGTAGATTTACATAGACCTAACACAAATATGATGCAGACCAACGCGGTCCGCTGACATGCAGTATTTAAGGCGCTGACAAGACGTAAATGACCAAAATGGGCTACTCTTAAGAAAAAAAAATGCCAAACCTATATAGTTTGTGGTAGCGGAAAAAATATATGTTAATTTTGAACATATTTTCCAGAACTTGGTTGTTACTAAAACACGTTTTGAAAAAAAATCTCGATACAAACTAACGTTTAACTAACCTCTTACCTTGAGTTCTAATCCAAAATATCTGTATTAAATATCAACATACGTTACGTATTTAATTAATAACAAGATCGTCTTATTTGTATGCAGAACTTGGTTTTTTTTTATTTTCGATTACACAACTCAATTCTGAATAAATAGATAATTGCTTCATATTTTGCAATAAATTACAAGCGTTGTGTCATCGCGCTTCTCTTTCTTTTCTATGCAATCTGACAGGGACCGCGGTTTAGGTGTTGTCAGCGTCTTAAGTCTTAACTGTCGCGATGACGGAGACCAATCAACAAACCGAATGAATAATCCCTCCGTGACACGATCAATAAGCCACTTCCTCATGCGGGCGCACACGAATCGGTTATTACAGTTGATGACGGTTATAACTACGATACAAAATTTTCCCGTGTGCCTCAATGGGAGAGGTTAACTGATTCGACCAAAGAAGATGCAGCACACATGTGCTCATTCTCTTAATAAGTCCAATAAAACTAATAGAACTTCATTGTTTTAATAGGTGACGACTTCAAACTATTTTAGGAGACTAGAAAGAATAGAAAGTTGCCTAATGGATTCGGATTAATATTTTTAGGAGCGTAAGTCCTTTACATGATGCAAATAACACGACTGACCATTTTGTCGGTACAAATACTGGCCTGTCATTACAGATTAACGTTCGTTTTAAATAATTAGGGTGTGACTAGTAAAGGGTTCACAGGGATTTAGGGGACGACCCCTTGTTTGATCGCAAGGACACTATTTAGTCATTACTGAATAATAACGATATACCACACATGACGCCGCTAAGTTTTAAAATACGTGTCAGTTTTAAATATTAAGATGCAAGAATGAAAAAAAATAATATTTTTTTCAATTTGAAAGAGGACATACATAGGTACGCTGCGATACTCTTATGAAAATGACGTAATTCATTTCAACAGTTTAAGATCGTCAAGATCTTACAATTTATAAAGTCGAGTCGATATCATGGTTTTTAAAAGGAGATTTAGTGATACACCAAGGAAAAGAGAAAGACATTTTTACTAAATACATAGATGTTAAAACATCTTCCCTTGGTGGTCTTGACGTTCTGACTGCTCTCATAAAGTCCTCTGAAATCTTCTGAAAATTGTCTTACCTAAATGTTTATTTACAAATGCCTGCTATGTGATTTTGTTAGCATTCAAAGTTTCATTTTGTAAGCATTCAAATATTGTTATAGGCATGAATCATTCATCAAAATAGTATTATTGTTCTTGTTAACAATTTCATATTTTTATGACTGCAATGACGACGAGTGATGCAAACATTTCGTCACTTGAAACATTTATAAACATGAAAAATAACAAACTAATTAACAGCATGTTTGTTTGTGTATTCGAATATCACGAGTGCAAAGTACACATAAAAACCCATAAATGAGCTACTTATGATGAGAAGTGAAGTACCTGCCTTGTAAATCTATGTCGGCCATGCCATGATAAGCGCGTTATCAGTATACCCATAGCACCGTTTCGAGCATTTATCACGCTCTAAGCAGTTACCTTGACCGCTCCCTTACCATTATTTATCAAGACCTTCGTTCTGACACGAAAACACTTGAGATTTTATAGGAAACATTGAGTTATTACCGAATATAAGTAAAATAGCTATAACTGCTATCAAAGCACTTTGCAAATGAAACTGAAAAAGCAAGTGATGGCACAAAGTAAAAAGTCGCTATTTTATGGGGATAACATTTTGTCTTCTACTTTTCAGGCTGCATAACTTACGAGCTTCAGTTGTTGTGAAACTAACTGTGACTGCATCCATTCATTCGTTCCTACCTTGCATTTGCACGCTATGATGTTGCGTTAGAGGCTGTTCTGTTATTGCAAAGTAGCAGAAATACTAAGAAATTAAAGTATCCAAGCTCTCAGAAGATAATAGTGGTATTCTTTTTTTAATTCTTTGATCTCTTCTCGGGACAAAATGTAAGTGAGCACATTAAGACGCTGACAACACCTAAACCGCGGTCACTGTCAGATTGCATAGAAAAGAAAGAGAAGCGCGATGACACAACGCTTGTAATTTATTGCAAAATATGAAGAAATTATCTATTTAGTCAAAATTGAGTTGAGTAATCTAAAATAAAAAACAACCAAGTTCTGCATTCAAATAAGACGTTCTTGTTATTAATTAAATACGCAACGTATGTTGATATTTAATACAGATATTTTGGATTAGAACTCAAGGTAAGAGGTTAGTTTAATGTTAGTTTGTATCGTGATCTTCAAAATGTGTTTTGGTAACAACCAAGTTCTGGGAAATATGTTCAAAATTAACATATATTTTTTTCCGCTACCACAAACTATACAGATTAGGCAATTGTTTTTCTTAAGAGAAGCCTATTTTTGTCAATTGGGTCTTGTCAGCGCCTTAAACACATTTTAGAAAACGAAATTCAAAGAAAGAGTAATAAACGCAAAATCCGATAATATAATCATTCTGAGCAGGCCCTAAGTTTTCAATTGCAAGGTTGCATTTCAATAGACAGACCAACGACCTGCCAACTGAAAATCAGTTATTATAAAAAGATTAACTTATATTCGGCAAAGAGTATCGATAACAATAGTGCAGGGCATCCCTCGCTTTTGCGTTCATGGGCAGGGCTCGGAGGGCGTTGACCCCTAGAAGCAGACGGAGCTTTTCGCGTCTCGCCCTACTTGCCCGCCCGCCCAACACAATCCCATACGACGCGCGAGTATTTTTCAAGAAAATTACGTTATAAATTACGTTATAAATTACGTTATAAATTACGTTATAAATTACGTTATAAATTACGTTATAAATTTCATATTCCTACAAGAGTTAAAACTGTCACTCCGATATGTAAATATTTTTTGGCTTCTTTTGGGGTAAAGAACTACAAAAAAAAATCGTGCTCAAGGACTCCACAGCACAATACACACTTGAATTTGAGTGACATCCACTTATAAATGACAAAAAATGCTTATGAGAATATTTTGTAGTGGAGACAAAAAATAACAATGGAGGCAAGCATGTAGAGGCTCTCAAATATTATCGCTATCCGAGAATAAAGGATTTTTGTATTCATTAGTTACGTCTTGTTTATTTCTTAATTATTACACGTAATTAACTCGTCTTTAAAACAAAATCCATTCGGAAATGACCTTGCATCACAATGATAGAGCCATTGTTATAAGGCTGCGATTCCATTGTTACTGTAAAACAGAGGCAGCGTCGGACTTCCTTTGTCCTTTTAAGCGTAGGCAGTGTGATGCACTAGTTAGAGTCACCGGCACGGCAAGCGCCGCACTTGATTGCACTTTCGCTTTCCATGCATCGACCAGGCAGCAACAAACTATTCGCTGTCAACGTTTCTAGTTCTACACTACCTGATACTTACATTTTACTACATCTTGTAACCGACAGTTGGGGATGTTTTATGCCAATGCAATGACTTTCATTAACAAATGGATGTCCAATTTATTAATGAAACCTTAAGTAAAGTCGGTGACTCGCATATTAAATGTGTATGTTTGTATGAGGATATTATCAAATGTTACGATTCTCAGATTACGAATTTGCACTTCTTGTAGGTATGCAATCAAATATTTCTCAAAGTGGAACAGCTACCTATTTCTTTAAATACGAAATGTACTTACTTGCATAAGTTAACGACTTAACGTCATAATAAGCAACATAAAAGTATAAAACTAAAAGTGAAAAATGCGTTTATCTCGAATAGTGGGTTCGCTCCGCTCTCGTAAGAAATTACGACAAATGCGTAATGGCCGTGTCGTAAGTCGACAATTCTGCTACTTTCTTATGAAGACGAAGATGCTATTTGCGGATATTGTATCCTATGACAAATATAATGCAGTCAGCTGTCAAATATGTCATCATCTCTATACAATTGATGGATGGGATTAGATCGTGAACTAGTAAGTAGATATTATTTAAGTTTTCTTATAAAATTGGTTTATCAGTCTTTCTTCTTTACCCACCAAACGAATGTAGAATAAATACATAGGTTTTCATGTTCTCCTCGAAGAAGGATGTCGAACTGAACATAAAATGTATCAATAAATTTGAGCGGGAGGAAATGGCTTATTATGGCTATCAGCAGGTTTGGTATGTATAAAGATCGCTATTTACTGGGGGTCAGCAAGCAAACAGTATTGAATATTTAAAAGATCTCCCACTGTGCGCTGCCATTATTAGTTCCGCGCGGAGAAAATAAGGAAACAGATAATTAATTAGCATAAACAATTCTTGCTAATTCCATATAGGTAAGGTACGCCTATTCACGTACTGTAACATTGCTATCACGCGATAGTTTATTTATTTCGACATTCAACTCCTTCATTGTTTGAATATGTTCGTTTATTATTCCGATACATATGGCATTCGGACAATTGCTTATATATTTGCACCTACAGAGATTATTTTTGTATGAACAAGTACTTCTTCGTTCACTAACATCTGTAACGAAATGTAAACAAAAGTGTCTACGAACGTAAACTAGTTATTGTTTTAATTGGGTTAAAATCTTACTGGTCACAATCGATTGAATCAGTGCACACGCTTGCTCTCGAAGGATTTTCAGTCCACAAATACAACTATTTCAGACTTGTATACATATATTTTTTTTAATAATGAATAGGTACAACATACATAGGTTACAAACAACATAATAGGTACGGAAATTTGTAACACACCATGACATCTTGTGAAACATTATGCGCTTAAATAAAGTCATCAATATCGTTCAGATTCGTCTTGATGCATATGAATATGAATGTTTAACCTTAGATTCATAAATATTGTATTAATAAAATGTCAATGCCTCGTTCGTTCGCATTTTTAAAACGGCATGTATTTTTATTACGCAGCTTTAATCTATTAGAATAAATTATAACCACAGTCTTCACAATAACAGGGTAGAGGTACTTGTAGCAGATATTACAAGAATAATATGATTGCACTTCGTTATTTTATTACAAACTTACACGATAAAACTGGTGGCATTTTTTAACCTACTTCAATAAGGAAGATAGTACAGAAGCCGCCCATTGCGTTGGATCCTTATCCAGAATTACCAGTCCCCCTTATCCTGCTCCCGTGCCAAATGTCCCACGCTTGCTGCATACATAATGTCAATGCAACCGCCCACACAATACACACCTACGTACTTGAACATGCGATGCACAAAAATCTAACTGTATTCATACTGTCCGCATTCCATATCACCACAACACGTACGAATTTCATGGGTGCCTTTATTATCTTTCGTCCAACATTATGCAAGTTTTATCAAAGTGGTGAGGCTTCTGCAGACTGGGGCGATATCGCGGACGCGACAGGCAGCAATATGCCTGTCACGTCGGCGATATCGCCCCAGTCTGCAGAAGCTCTTACGATATGTAGGTATAAGCAGTTCTACTGCTTTTGTGACATTTGCTAAATCGTTAGCAAATGTACCTAATTGACTCTATCTATTCAAACATTCAAACGTCCTTTATGACTTTTCACATGTGGCTCCAATCGTTACACGTTAAACCTTCGCTTCATGACATCATTCCACACAAAACAAAAACATATGTGTTATGGAAGTCTTTACCACTTATGGAAATGTATGGTGCATCATCATAATAGTCAAGTATCTCGAACACGTGCGTTCTTTGAACGATGAACGGTTACAAGATAAAACTGTCGGTCACCTCTGAAGATACTCGTACTTTATCAAAGCGAAGCTAATCTCTGGTTCATATTCATGTGAGGACGCGTTAACAAAGTGTTATTGTACTCTGCATAAATGACGGCATATAAAGCTGAGGATCATGAATTCATGACGCAGTGCCGACTCTGGTCACAGCGTTTTGAAAGCGATAAGAACCACAAAGAACACTATTTAATTTCCCGTTTAATCAGTAAAACACGGCACAAACTCTAATAAAAGCACGAGATTAAACTTTTTTCACAGTAAAAATTGTGACGAATTGATATTATTAAGGAATAATGAGTCCAGTGTTTATTCTACGTAAAAAAGTCTAGTATGATTGCACTGGATGTTGTAAACATCAACTATTATGAAAAGATGGACAGAACAAAAGGTATTAGGTGACCGAGCACTGGTGCAGTATGTCAGCGCGGCAGCGTGGTCAGATATCACAACCGGGCGGCGTGAAAGCGCTGGACATGTGCTTTTGTTTAGCCCGCGCATTTTAGTACGTGTGCCAAATAACAACTAGCCGTGGTTATAGACTACCTCGTCCAAATGAATGTACGACGTAGTAACAGGACAGGGTTATGTATGTATGATACTTTCGATCGTAAATTGTAAGCCAAGCCTAATCGGGAGCCTACGATGAGATATGGATATGATATGAATACCGTTTTCATAAATGGCGAGTTTCTCTTGTATGGCAGGTGCAGTTTTACGTGGTCTGGCGTCGCACATTGCGAGGACGGATGCGGGCCGAGCTGCGACGACTAAATGCCTCAATACAGAAGCCGGGCAACGTGTCACGGCCACCTAACAGGATTAACTTACCTGCCCTACTACGCAGGTAAAACGAACTGAACTACTCGTACTAACCACAAGTCCACAATATCTTATAACTTAAGGCGCAGATAGTTACGTACCTATCTATCACATAATTAATTTATTAGTCATTGCTTCATTTTAGTTCTTTTTACCTGGTATAGTAATTTTATTCTAGATGCATCGTCTTCACATATAAATATATAATTAATGTAAGTACCTATACAAAATATTATAAAACATTTTAAAAGAGTAACGGTGGAGTTTCTTGCCCATTCTTCTCCATACGAAACTACCTTTTAGGAGGGGCGACTACAATCAATTCTATTTTTTTTTGCCAATTTTGATGTTCAAAAGTACCTTTTAAGTTCCTACTCGTATTTGAAATAAATAATGTTACTTTGACTTTGATACATTATACATACATACATAATCAGCCTATAATTTCCCACTGCTGGGACACAGGCCTCCTCTCTGTGAGAGGGAGTGGGCCGTAATCCACCACGCGGGCCCAGTGCGGGTTGGTAGATGTCACATGTCTTCGAGTTTTTGGTTCTAGGACGTGCCGGTTTCCTCACGATGTTTTCCTTCACCGTTTTGAGAGCAGTGGTGATGGAATAATTTACACAAAGTAAAGCGCCTGTCTGGGTTCGAACCTACGACCTACAACTCGTAAGTCGCGGCCGTTACCACTAGGCCACCACTGCTCCCACACACTGATACATTATGATTATAGTGAATTTTAAATATGTTACTACGACTTCTTAAAATGCAAATAAGTTATGCAAAAAATAAACTAAAATGCATTCACATCAATTCCATGAGTGAATATTTAAGTATTGTAGTAAACTACTTTATATAATAAATTAAATGAAAAACGATATTACTTTTAAACTACCTAAGCTATTTTCGTGATTTTTTTTTTGCATGAACAGACAATTTTGTTATCGATAATTTTATCTGTTTTTTTTTTTCAAATATTCATAATATCGTTACTAAAAATAAATATTCCCTATGAAACCGAACGGCGACGGGCGGCGCGGCGTGAGCGCGACGCGCATTTGTATGGCCAAGGTCAACGACGATTACCCGACCCTTAACCAGCTTATGACTATTGGTTTGATTTTTAACAGGGCGAGCACCGTTTACATTTAAACAAGATTAGGTAGTAGTTAGGGTTAGTAGAACAATAGATTTTGTTGCTATTTTACACGTAAACGCAGTGTTTATTCATAATATATTTTTTTAATATAAAATATTTATTATATTTAATCTATGCACACAAAAATAAAGTTTAATTGACTATTTGTAATGTCAAAATAACAGATTTTTCTATTTCGATTTGTCTATACGGTACATAAAACAAAAAAAAATATTTTGTCTGACTGTCTGTCTGTTTGTTCCTACTAATCTCCGAAACGACCGGATCGATATTGACGGGACTTTCACTAGCAGATAGCTGATGTAATAAGGAGTACGTAACTAAGGCTTTTATTTTAGAAAAAGCCACGCGGGCGCATCCGCGGTCAGCAGCTAGTGTAAAATAATTGTATTACTGCATAACTACAATGTAAGTATAGGTGTCAGTTATTTCCACTGGATTTAGAACGGGATTCGTCTCCGTCGCAGTTCATTCAAAGGCGGAATCATTAGGTTCATTCACTGTGAGGATTAACGACATGAGTGCCTACGTATACACCTAGTCGTATTTCGTAAAACGTAATATAGGTATTACGTTTTAGCCAAAGTTCAAGCACAGATTACTAGTTCAAGCTAGGGCTTGAACTAGTAATCTGTGCTTGAACTTTGGCTTTTGTGAAACCGTTGACTACGTTGTCTCCGGGGCGAATATTTGTCTTGGTTCACTTCTGTGTTTACGCCTGGTGTTTCTTATTTTTATTTACTTACTAGAAGCGCCCGCGGTTTCACCCGCATAAGTCTCGATGCCGTGGGAATATCGGGATAAAAATTATACTATGTCCTAATCCAGGTCATGGTCTACCCATGTGCCAATTTTTATCCAAATTCGTTCAGTCGTTTTAGCGTGAAAGTGTAACAAACAAACAAACAAACTCACTTTCGCATTTATAATATTAAATATCCTGGTTGCCGTCTGCTTAACCGGACTTTTCTGTGGTTGCCTCAATAAATTAAGGCCTCCAGCCAGGGCATCAACTTATAAACTAAGCGACTACACGCTAAGGGCACCCCCTGTGGGGTACGGACCTCGGCTTAGGGCGTCCCTGGGTGAGGACAGCAAGGGGCAGGCTGAATCGGATTTAATCCATACTGTAATATTATAAATTCGAAAGTAACTGTCTGTCTGTCTGTCTGTCTGTCTGTATGTTACCTTTTCACGCCAAAAACACTGAACGGATTTCCATAAAATTTGGCAAGAAGATAGTTAGCATCCCGGGGAAGGACATAGGCTACTTTTTGTCTCAAAAATATCCCTAAAGGGTGGGGGATTTGGGGATGAAGGTTTGTATGGGAAACTTATCATTTCTTATGTTAAGGATATAAAAATTCAAATGTATGCTTTTGGTAATAAATAAAGAACTACCTACGTGTTTCAGTACTTTTCTAAAATCATCCCTCAAGAGGGTAATATAGTCGCGGGAAGGTACTAATGGGTCACCGAGGCCCCTGGCAACACAGGCAACAGGAAGGAATACGGTTGGGTTTTAGTCAGTAAGAGTCTGACACACCCTCCCGCTCCGCCCAGAGCGGGAGAAGTTATTTGATGATTTCCAATCCAAAAAAAAAAGGGTAATATAGGGGAAGATTTTAAAATTCACATGTAGTACTTATTGACATTTTTGTGTGACTCTTTTCAAAAGATAAATATAGTCATAGGAGTCCATTTAGTCTTTATCCCATTAAAAGTTATTACTTGGCGTGGAACGGATAGTTTGAGTTTACCAGTGTACTCGATAGACGTGATTTTTCTGAAAATTTCGTTTTTCGCGGATAATTTAAATGTTAATTAAATAATTAAGAGGTTCCTCTTCTTCGTTCGTGATTAATTCGTTATGATTATGACCCGTTATGTACAGTTCTCGCGAAAAAAAAACAAAGAAAGATCGCGGAAAAAAAAACATCGGTCGATGTCAATATTTTATGGATTCGAGTCACCGACATGCTAATGTTACTTTATCAGTATAATTGTAGCTATGCATAGTTTTAAGTTTTCACTTCTGTTGGCAGTCCTTATGACTGATTTCGGATATTTGTTTGTAAGTGATAAACTCAAAAACACTAAACCGATTTAAAAAAATCTTTCACTTATAGAAAGCTACATTATCAGCGACTAACATCGCTGATAACGTAGCTGCATTACAAATAACATTGCTGCACCTACAATGGGCAGTTTGTCTCAACTGATATTATGTTTCTCAGCAAGTTTATATTTAGAAAAGAAATTGTTACTATTTTAAGTGATCAGAACCCAGAATTAAGTAATGGTGACCGAAAAGCTGGCGGCTTTCTCGCGCAACGCATCAGCATTGCAATTCAGCGAGGAAATGCCGCCAGCATTCTCGGTACAATGCCCCGAGGGCCTTTTTTAAGCTTAACTTAGTTTTAATTTAATTTAGTTAATCTTAATAATCATCTTGTAATTTGGTTATGTAATGTTTACTTTTATTCTGTTTATTTTTATATCGTTCTTTCTAACAACTAGTAGATCTGTTTAGTAGTATGTGGATAACGTTGTGAGTAGTGTATTTGTTTCCTCTAGTATTAAGTTCTAACCTATGTTTACTTATTATTAGGTACACTGCTGTTTTTTTCCCTAAAAAAATAAATAAATAAACATGGGCTGTATTTTATAAAAAAAAAAAATAGAGATCCGTATGAAAATTTCAATAATGTAACCCAAGGTATCAAAAATTTACCTATAAAACACGGTAGAATCGAAAGACGGTACGCTAAAAACAGCGAACAGCCCTACGCTTAGTCTGTTAGTTACCTACACATTTTATTTTTTGTGAAATAAGGCTCGTGCAGACTAGCGCGATATCGCGGGCGAGACAGGCAGCAATATGTCTCGCTCCAACCTGCGGGAGTCTTTAAAATATAGGATTTCCTACTTTTAATCGCAGATATTTTCTGAAATCCACGCGGGCGAAGCCACGCGCAAAAGCTACCTATGTATCGTATCTTGTGATACATTTCAATGATCTACTATCGAGCTACAGCGCACAGTGGAACGAATGTATGGGAGCGGTTGGACGTAGACATGTCCGAAAAATAAGAGTAAAATTATGACAAACTAATGATGCCATCTTATTCGATTACTTAATGCCTTCATAAATTGTGGTAATGAATTTCTTCATAACTCCCATATTTCGGGAGTAATTTGAGAAAATGTGAAATTTTACTATGAAAATGAGTGTATCGAGCTCTCTCCCTCCTGATTCCGGGCTTGTTTCAAGTAGCGGTCTCTAATATCGTAATGCTATTACTAAGAGCTATATTTAATACTAAGACACATAGTGCGCCAAATGTGCACTTTCTGGGATAAAAGGAAATGAAAATTTAAAAAAAAAAACGTTTTTTCCCCATTTGTATTTACTTTAAACCGCAGACAGACTTATTAAGAGGTCTATAAATATATTATATATATACAGAAATATATATTAACAAAAATATTCACAAGAACTGATGAGAGTATGACTTTTAAGTAAGTTGATAATAAATTACCTAGTTTCATTAAAAGTACAATAAATAATTAAGATGTAAGCTCTAAATTACTAAGTTACACATTTTAAAACAATAACATCATTTAATTATCTTCGTCATCATCATCATCATCAATTGATTCAAATTCAGAATCGATGTCCGCTAAATCATTTATGTTAACAAATTCGATATCACTTTTCTCAGAATCCGTAAGCTCATAAAATTCCTTAAAAGAAGATTTTTTTACAAACTTATTTCCTTTTGGACGGATACTTGTAACAAGTGGATCAGAAGACAGTAAAAGATTGTGCATAATATCTTCATTGCATGAGATACTGCTATGCTTTCGAGAATGCCCCTCTCTATATTTTCTAAAATCTTTATTTCTAGCCTCAGATGCCTCTTCGGATAGAAAACCAATGGGCACAATTGACATGTTCTGAACTATGTCTGGCCCATGCATTAAAATTTTATGAAGTGAAGAAGGCATATAATACCATGGGTATAACTCCACGTAAAGCTTAGCAGTATCAAAGCAGAACTCTCGGAATTTAGTTACGTTGATCTTCTCTCCTGATGAAATACACTGCAAGATCACACAGATTTTTCTTAAAAGCATAGCATCTATTCCGGTCAGTTCAGCAGATTTAGTGTAGTTTTCAAAAAATCTCCTTGCCGAGTTGCCATTGTTGGTGGATCCACTGCCTTGTTTCACAACATCGAGAAGTAAGCCCGTTTCTCTTCTTACAGCCTCTTGAACTCTTTTCTTCCTGTCATCAACTTGCCTTTTTGCTATATCACCCCTTACTTGCCATGATTTTATGTCTAATTTGTAGGAAATGTGTAATAAGCATTCCATTGAGCGAATCCAAGCGTGAAGGGTGCTTAAGCTATATTTATACATGTCCTCGTTTGCGTGTTTATCTTTGATTAACTCTAAATTATTCATTTCTTTAGGACAAGCCTTGCATATGTCACACACTGAAGCTGCTGTATTGGATATAATGGAATGAATTTTACCATCAATCATTGTCAACAGCAGTTGGTGTTTGACACTAATTCCATCAGTGATGGTGGATGGAGTTAAGGCTTCAATCTCTGCTTCGATTTCAGCCATCTCTCTCTGCACATTTTCTTTGGTTTCCTTTATAAACTTAAACAATATTGGCCGGCAAAATGAAGTGGAAGATGGTCGCTCGTTTTCCCAAATTGTTACACCTTTTGAGACGAGCCGCAGTGGTACAAGACTAATCATAAAATTACTAGCAAGATCGATTTGCTCATCTTCACTCGTCCTTTGATGATAAATGCTTTGGCTAGATGATCCGTCAAAACCCCATTTGCTGGTCAATACGAGCTGTTGATTGGGATCAACAGGGGTTTCTAACGACCTAATAAGTCTTCTTGAGGTTAAATCCATCAAGGCTTGTAATTTGATTTTTGCAGAGCTCTCTGTAACTGTGAGATCTTCTTTGGCCGGATAGCACTTAATTTTTTCTTTAACCAACATGTAGTAACTCGGGTATTGAAGAGCTCCTTCTTGAGTGTTGAAATCCCGAAGAGTGTTATAGCGCCATTTCGATAAGTTCATCGATACATAAAGAGCCAATGCCTTCAAAGGGGATATTTCCCGTACCTGAATTGATTTACCTTCAATGAAGGCTTTGATTTTTGAGGCCTCTTCTGGATTCTCCGTCAAGTATTTCATAACATAAGCTGTATCGCTTTGTCCTGCCTTTTGAAGCGCCCTTTCGGCCGAAAACATAATTTCAGCGCTGCTACTGCTGCATGAAAGACTATCTTCAGTGCGTCTTCTTTTTTGCCGGTTACTAAGGTCCTCAAAAGATTTACGAGGACTAGGATGTGTACAAGTTGAAGCATCAGATTTAGCAGGAGAAATTATGGGCTCGATGACGTCACTTATATTTTCTGTAGAAGGTTCCATATTTTCATTCTGTAATTCCGGCCATTGAATTGCAGCCTGTAGCCAAATCTCATGTTTCTTCCGAAACTTATCTGTGCTTCTTCCAGACTGTGTCCATTTTGCATAAATGCGGTAGCAAAATCGACGACACCAGTCTTTTAAACTTGTTTCAGCACTTTCACATAACTGAACACAACTGTTATCTTTTAAAACACTGAACAAATAGTTAAAGTCGCGTAAATCTTTATGTGCGCGTGCGCATAAAGCAACGTGAATATCAAGATTTGTATTAAAATTTGGAAAATACATTGCGAGATTAGCTTGGATACAACGAGGTGTAAATCAACACTGATTTTAAAGTTACTAATAGTGACCTATTTATATAAAATCCAGGTATCCCAGGTATCCTTTGTTAAATATTGCAAGGTAATTAGTTATTGTGATAATTAGTAAATGATGCATGCTAAATTAGTGTATTAAGAGCCATTTAGTAATTAAATAATAGCAATGTTCTTATCAGTAATCATTAGTGCATCAGTTTTATATGTAAACCTTAAGTCCCTAATTATATATCCTAATTAGCTTATATCTTCTCTAATTGGCTGCTCAGAAATGTTATTGTAATAAGGTAAACCTTTAGAAAAACGGTTTTAATCAACAAAATAAACAAAAAATAAAAAAATTGTGTTATAAAATAAACATCACTCTTTATCCCAGAAAGTGCACATTTGGCGCACTATGTGTCTTAGTATTAAATATAGCTCTTAGTATTAGCATTATGATATTAGAGACCGCTACTTGAAACAAGCCCGGAATCAGGAGGGAGAGAGCTCGATACACTCATTTTCATAGTAAAATTTCACATTTTCTCAAATTACTCCCGAAATATGGGAGTTATGAAGAAATTCATCACCACAAGTTATGAAGGCATTAAGTAATCGAATAAGATGGCATCATTAGTTTGGCATAATTTTACTCTTTTTTTTCGGACATGTCTACGTCCAACCGCTCCCATACATTCGTTCCACTGTGCAGCGGGGCAATTGCGCAACACACTATCAGTAGCAATGAGTTTCATTTTGACAGGTCAACAACATTCATTGCGTTATTTACGTTGTTGAGCAAACAAATTTTTCGAACATATGAAGCAATGGATTAGCGCTATACTTCTTAATCATTCAGATTGTGATTAATAGTGTGTTACACAACTAGGGTACAGGTTTACTATTAGTTATCGTCGGGTAACCTGAGCCTTTTTCCGCAATGAATAACGTAGGTAAGAAATGCGAGAATGGTGCCTAGGTGAGTACATAGTAATACCAGTACCTAGATGAATCGTCCCAAGAGTAACGGTTCCTAGGTATACGTAAGATCATTTAAATTGTAGGTTGGTAGGTACCTACTATGGATTTTAGAAATTATTGGTAATTAAACAAGTTAATTTTATTTGTCGCGAGGTAGGAAATGGGTCTCAAAATTGTCTACCATTAGGTAGAAATGTAGAATAGAACCCATTTCTGTATGAAAATGAACACAAATATAGCTAACGAATTATCAAATGCAGCTGCTGTGATTGGTTGACTGAATTATCAACAGCAAATCAGATCACTTTACATTAGAGTTTGGCGCGTAGTTGATTTTCGTTCCAGTAACTGGGTGAACCTAAGTAAATACCTGCTATAGGTACCTACTTGCACAAATCTTGGAATCTGGCGGTGGGCAAGAAGCAAAGTGCGAAGCAATTCTACGTAAGGATCCGCAGAAAAAATATAATTTTAGGTCTAAAACTACAAAACTACAGACGATTTACTACATTTCCGGTTCCTGCGCAATAAATTAAAATGTCGTAATTCATTGTATTTTCGAACCTATTGCAGGATCGTGGTCTAAAGTCAGTGGTATACCACCGACTCCCTCTGACCGTCAGATATATGTTTTCTGGGGCCTATTTATAAATAGGCCCCAGAAAACATATATCTGACGGTGTTGATAGCATGATAACATGGATATTATTCTTATCAAGTAACAATTATATTAATAGCTTCCTTTTCTGGAATAATATTGTGCCCCATGCAAGATACTTTAATCTAATTCTATTTACCAAATCATACCTAGGGCACGACATCCATAAATAAAATATAATTATATTAGATAGGTATTTATATATTAATGCATGAAAACTAAGCAAACCTAAGAGGTTAGAACGTTCAATAACCCTAGATGTTTCTTTGGAAACACAAAATTTAAAAAAATCTACTCATCAAAATTGTTTTGGAAAAAAAAACAGGCGCATAAAACTAAATTATGTACTTAGTTCAACTAAAATATTATTTATTGATTCTACCGTAAAAAGAAATAAAGGGTTTTTTGTGGTCACAAACTGAAAACGTATGCAGTTAGGTATTTGTGTTTAGGCCGTGCGAAATAAAAATTGAGCAGAAAAAAATCTTACCTTGGGAAAAAAAATCGCACAGCACTAATATTTTGTATATTTTGTTCACGGATTAATTGGTTACAACAAGTATTATTATTTGATAGTAAACGTATTCTGAAATCGATTTACGTAAGAAACGCTCGCACGTTTATAGGCACTACCAAACACCGTCCTTCGCTTGATTTGATTGATAAACAAACTTCGTATTCCAGCAGCGCGCGCATTTTGGTATTGCTAGTCTCGAAAACTGTTGAGTCATTTGGTATAATTTTTCATTGCAGTGCAGGATTATTTTATTCTCTTCAATCTTCGTATTCTCTCCAAAATACCCCTGTTTAGTTTGATCTTTTCGACAAAACAATATAAAACTAAAACTCTTTAACTGTAATAAAAGAAAGTCAGCGATTTTGTTTTGTTGCGCGCACAAATAAATTTAAAGAAATGCGCTAAACCCTGGAGCAAAACATTTTGTACCTCTGCAATTTTTTATTTTTATTATTTAGGTATGTATGTACTACCTAAGCGTGGTAAATGCGAATAACTAATGTTTGAAAGGGAGTCGAAATGGAGGATAAAACTAATGAAAATCGAATAAAAATCGCTACTGTAAAGTGACATTTTGTCGCACGAAATTAAAAAATCTATAAAACCTGCATTTTTATTTTGTAATTACCAAAAGTTTTTGTCATACTTAGTACAACTAAAAAGAAAATCTAAACTATTTTTTAGCTATGGTATGCCAACACGATTGGAAAAGAAGAATTTGTCGTGCGAGTACAAGATCTATGAAATTTGACTGAAGAAAAAGAAACTTCATTTTATGACGTTTGACCGTTTGACGTTTGTTTGTTCGTTCTGTCGATTGTCGGTCGCCAGGGTTCCGATTTTTTTTATAAAACGAGCAATCCTATTTAATAAGGGTATTCTCCCCTTTTAAGAATGGGCTACACATTTCTTAAAATTGCCTCATCGGCGTACAGGGTAAGCTTTTATTATTTTTACTTTTTATTGTACAACCAAGAAATGAAATTTTCAAAAAGCTGCAAATGTTATGCAATGGTTCATAGCATGATTTAGACAGTGGTTTCTTGGCCGACAACAATATTTTATGCGTATACTACACTAAATAGAAAACAAGATTACAATACTGTGAGATACTTTTTGGTCCTTTAACCTGCACTGCACTGACCTTCAACATGTGACCGATTGTCACATCAATATTTTCTTATCAAATAGAAAAACAAGAAACTTCGATTTGTATGACTTTGATTTGCAATATTATCTAACTGGGTAAATATTATTTAAAGCATAAGTAGACTATCTATATTGCTTTTTTAACATGCTTGCAGTCTTGCAATAATATCATATATATTTATATCCGCGGGTTTTTCCCTGAACAAAATGCTTCCTTATTTTATGTGGTTGCTATTTCGACTGAGCTCCTTGTGTAGAAGGTGCTTTCTACAATAAGCAAGATTTCTAGACATAATAAATCTACTCAGTTTAAGGTAACTTCACTTGAAGACTAGGAGATTTTCTACATTTACTTTTAATAAGTGTCTAACCGTTATATCAATCATGGTGTCTCAATTACTAAATTAATTTAAGCATCTTGAGAAATTGGGCCCATTCATCAAAATTAATGTTACATGCATCTTGAGAAATTGGGTCCATTCATCAAAATTAATGTTACATGCACCTTGAGAAATTGAGTCTTATCAAATGAGACATTTTAATATCCAGCTACTTACTGAAATTAATTCGATAAAATTGCAACTTAACTGCTAAAAGTTTTAAGTTGCACTCCTGTTTGTGGGCTTGTAGCAGCCTGTAAGTTTACCCTCCCTACAATTATTTAGCTACTGATTTTGTCAAAGTCTAAGGAAAGGACCCTGCTCAAAATGTTAGGAAAAAGCCATTTGTCCAATTTGGCTGAAATTTTGTTGCACTAAAGAAAATGGCTGCTTTTATTTTATTTATTTATTTTATTTTACACTTTTAGGAAAACTTACAGCTAAACATTTTTACATAATTGAGAGTAACAAAATAAGGCCAATTAAATATTTGAGAAGGTAGACAGTGTTTAAGTAAAAACAGTTTCATAAGTGAAAATGTGTTACAAGCAGCGTAAATTGTAATCAATTAGTTTACGTTATCAAAAAAGAAATTACAAAGAGTCCTTTTTAATTTCAAAATACTGAAAATACTGAAAACATCAATGTCGACGCCCCGGCAGACTGCATTATATTATATGTATGACTCGCTCTGATTAAGTATGAATTTCATCTGTAGTTCGTTTCTACCACAAAGTATACAATAGATAAGGATTGCGCAGAAAAGCAGAAGGAACCCGCAGTCCAATTTTGTTTAGCAATTTGGGAAGCTCGATTGACCCGTCAGCAGTTCTAAATAAAAAACGCCAAGAAAGAGGAAGTAGATGGAATATTTTACAGTGTAGGAAATAAGTGGGAGAATAAGTTTTAGACCAGAATTGAATATACTCAAAAATTTTCTTTGAATGCCTTCCAATCAATTGATTGATGTATATGTTGTAATTGGGATTCCAAACTTGAGAGGCGTACTCGAGATGACTGCGAACAAAAGAACAGTAGAGAATTTTAATGGTTTTGAACCTCTTAAACTTCGACGAGTCTCTTATAATGAACGCTAGTGATTTTGATGCCTTGTTAAAGATTTTATCAACGTGTTGATCAAATAACAATTATGAATCAAATACAACTCCAAAATCTTTGACTGTGTTAACCCTAGCTAGGATTTTAGAGATATAGATAGGATAAACTGAGCATTGGTTAAAAGATTATGAAATGTTAATTATCTATGAGAATTATAGCGTGGCCAGTTGTTTTGTTTTAACTGAAAATCAATGCTGCATGGTGGTTCACTAATCTTAATAAAAAGTTAAATTTAATCAAATACTCATAAAAACAATATGGTCCCACTGCAGTTTATAACCTGCTTGCGCGAAGATATGTAGCATATAGATGTCTTCATGTAAAACACTTGCAAATTTTCACACTGAGCAAATGCCTAGTTTTTAAGAAAAAAAATCCTAAAGTTTCAGAAAAGTCAACTTTGATTCTAGGCTAGGCTCAATGGGGTCCTCATCTCATGCAGGGCGACTAAGTTCAGCAGCATATGCGACAGCATATAACTGATGTACATACCGCGAGGCCAGCCTATATTAGTTACTCTCATAGTATCATGTCTTACAGTATTTTACTTTGGGGATGGGGTGCAGACATTGAGTCCATTTTATTCTGCAGAAAAGAGCCATCAGAGCCATATATAATATCCCCAGGCGAGATTCTATAAGGGAACTGTTTAATGATATTAACATCATGACGGTACCTTGTCTATGAAAACATCATGTACGTAAGAAAAAAAAAATCTTTTTAGTAAATGAGGTGAAGACATAATTATAGTACTAGAAATAGGGACCTATTAGCTCATGTTACAGTAAAAACGAAATTCAAATCTTGTATAAAACGCACATTCATATTATAAGTTGAGGGATTACATAGCTGATAAAATACTTGGCTATTGAGCCAATTAGTTGTGGTTGTGGAGCAGGACCAGCATTGGTTGGTCCTGCTCCACAACCACAACTAATTGATTAACATTAAAAAATACTGCTGGAGCTTCTGAAGATTGCAAGAGTATCTTTGCATTGTATAAACTCAATCTCCTTTGTATTATATTTAGAATTGCTTAGAACAGGTGTGATTACTATGTACAATAGAGCTACCATTTATCAGGTAACATGTCTTTCATTGAGTTGAATGTGCCCTGGCGGCTGAGAGTATGTCATGCTCACTCAGATGTCTCGCTGATGATGGCGTGTGTGTTGGATCATTTAGCTCCCTTCAAATGGTTAAGCTGAATGGCGCTGATCCATGCGTGATGTCCGTGATAGGGCGCTGTCAGTTGGGACTGGTCATCTCTTAGGTGCCAGTGTGCCACGGCTTATTTTTTTACATCCTCACATTTAGTTATAAATTCAACATTAAAGATGTAAAATGATTTTTGTAAAATTATAATTTAAAAGAGTGTCCATGCAGTTTCTTGCCCGTTCTTCTCCCTATGGACCTACTACGTTTTGGAATAGGCAACTAGCTTTATATTTCTAACTGATCGACTCCTTGACTATTCAAAAGTGCCTGTTAATGGTTGAATTGAAATAAATGCTTTGAGCTTGATTATATGATCAACTAGATACGCCCCACGGTTTCCTATGTAGCACATCCTGGTTATAAACTATCTGTGTGCCAAATTTCATCCAAATCCGTGCAGTACTTTTTGCGTGAAAGAGTAACAAACATCCATCCTTACAAACTTTCGCATTTATAATATTAGTAGGATATTCTTGCCTATTTTTTTTACAACTACTGCACGAAAATTACATTGTCACCTGTTAACATGAATCTAACTTCTTGTTAACCAAAAAAAAATGGTCAATTATAGAAAGGCGGGCCTGTACGGAACGCAACGAGAAACTACGCAACCACACATGAAGCAGACCTAGTAGTGATTGGTTCGGGCCCTGGCGGCTATGTTGCTGCCATCAAAGCTGCACAATTAGGTTTCAAGGTAATGTTGAAAAATAACAAAACAATCATGTTACAATTAAAAAAAAACATAGGCAGCCATGAGGAGTGCCGAAAGAAGTGAAAATTTTTCGCTCAACGCGCCTATAGATGTTTTCATTTCAATAAAATAATGAATAGAATAGAATACTATTTATTATGTACACCATAAAAATTACAGATACAAATGTTGAAAATTTTACAAGGGGTGACAAAATGGGCGGTCTTATATCTAAAAGCGATCTTTTACAGACAACCTTTGGATGGATTAAAGGGGGGAGGAGAGACAATACTGCAGGTAGTCAGTGGTTTACCAGTTACATATAAATAAATACATATATACATAAAGCATATACTATACATAACATATATTATACATTTAAATATGCCATAAACATGAAACAAGATCAAGAACTATAATAAGTAATGATGATGTTTAAGGAGAGAAAGTGTTTTGTGTTGTGTTTTGTGAATGATTATCTAAAACACAATTTATACAATGACATTAATTAAACTTCTCAATTCAATTTAACTTCAAACTGCATATCGGCGCGGGCATTTCTGTGACGCGAACCCACATAATTTTTCCTCTACCAAAAGTCGCTCAACGCGCCTAAATAAATTTTCACTTCAAAAAATTATCTTTCTTTGAAGATAAAACTAAGACTGGTATCTTCTCAAAAGACCATTTCAGACACTAATCTACAGCGTTCTCACATGATCTGACCAAGATTATGTCTGGACTTTTAAAGAGACTGACCACTGAGGAGTAGTTTTATAGTAAACATCAACCTTATCTGGTTTAAAAAATATTATTGACATGTAAAAGTGATTGTATAAACCTGCCCAAATAAAAATTAATTCTCATTTACTTTTTTGTTATGGTTTTCTAGACAGTGTCTGTGGAAAAGGACCCAACTCTTGGTGGAACATGCTTGAATGTTGGTTGTATTCCATCCAAGGCGCTGCTCCACAACACTCACTTATACCATTTAGCTAAACATGATTTCAAAAACCGAGGCATTGAAACAGGCCCCGTTACCTACAACTTTCCCAAAATTATGGAATACAAAGTCAATGCTGTGAAGGCCCTGACTGGCGGAATAGCCATGCTTTTCCAAAAAAATAAGGTATGAATTTGAACCTTCATTAAAAACATCTATCCTCACTAGTGTTCCATTCTTTTCAGTAGAAAATAATGGAACACCAGTAGTTTCAGGACTGTTTTATTTAAATCAGTTGAATTCAATTAACATGGTTAAGTTTGTGTAATTCTCATTGAATCATTGTGACACATGAAGAAGTAGTGCTTTTAATGGATGTTATATGTATCATTATTTATCCTGCTGTTGATTCTTTTGTATGATAGCCCATTCTATTAACTGGTAACATGTATGTAGACATATCGGCATATCAAGCATTACCAGAATTAGCTGACCTCTCATTGTATGGAAGCCCATACAATGCGACGTCAGCTTGATAATTATGTCGTCGTGTGTACCCAACAAGCTAAATTAATTTAAAAATAACCCAGAATTGTATGTATGCGTACGTCTAACAAACATACCTGTTTTTAGGTGCAACTTGTCCGTGGAGTAGGAACAATTATGGACCCAAAGAAGGTTCAAGTAAAGACAGCGAACGGTGTAGAAACAATTAACACTAAGAACATTTTAATTGCTAGTGGTTCCGAGGTGACGCCCTTCCCAGGTGTTACGGTTAGTAAAGCAAAAATGTTCGTAAAAAAACTGTTACATTAATGATACATTAATTACCTTTTGTTTATTGTGTTGACAGTTCGACGAGAAACAAATCGTTACATCAACTGGAGCTCTTTCACTTAGCGCTTGTCCCAAAAAAATGTTAGTCATTGGCGCAGGAGTCATTGGCTTGGAACTTGGATCTGTGTACCAAAGGCTCGGAGCTGAAGTCATTGCCATTGAATTCCTTGACAGTATTGGAGGTAAGAGAAACTACTAACGAGACAAAATAGAAGTTTTATTGTTACGCCATAACAATAAAACTTCTATTTTGTTTCGTAAGGGGACACTTAACGTGATAAAAATGTGTTATTAAAAAATGAGACACATATTACAATATTGTTATTAATTTTAGGTGTTGGCATTGATGGCGAAGTAGCTAAAACGTTGCATAAAATCCTTGCCAAACAGGGAATGAAGTTCAAACTAAGTACGAAAGTAACTGCAGTAAAGAAGGAAGGCGGTGTGGTCAAAGTGGAAGTTGAACCATCCAAGGGTGGCGCCAAAGAAACCGTAACTTATTATCAGTTTTATTTTATCATACATAAAACTCATTAACTCACGCCTTGTTCCCATGGGGGTAGGCAGATACTATGGAACGCCCCCTGCTCCGCTCCTTACATACTCCTTTTGCGTTTACGTTCATACATCTGGTCATACACGCACGCTGGTTGCGAGTACTACGCACCTGACCTTTCTGAAGAACATCACCAATGAGGTGATGTTCTATACTATATGTCTTCCTGGAGCGTCCACTCCCGGCGTTTCTACTCATATCTGCCTTATAAATACCTTTTGTTAGTCGCCTTTCATTTATCCTCTCAACATGGCCATCTAAGCATACTCTTTTAAATTTTTGTCACTACATCTTCTTTTAAACTGCACCATTTCTTTATCGCATCAATTTTTCAGCCTATCATTTATAGTCACATCACACATGCTTCGCTATTAACACATTTCCACAGCATTGACTCTAATTTTATGCTTCTTTTGCCATACCCAACATTCGCTTATCACTCACTAGATATTAAGATACGAATTCCAAATCGAAATTCAAAACATCACAGTGCTGTTTTGGGTTCCGTAGCCAATTGGAAAAAAATGGACCCCTTATAATTTTGTCCTGTCCATCCGTCTGTAAGTTACAGCCAGACTACGCAGAGACTACTGGCACTCATTATCATCTGCCGTGCCCCTTCTGCATAACTATGGCTCACGCAATCCTTAAAATAAAGAACAAATTCCTTGTGACTTGTATTAAGTGTCAAATTGATTTAATAAAACTAATGATGTTTTTTTTAGTTGGATTGTGATGTTGTGCTAATTTCGATTGGCCGTCGCCCTTACACCACGGATCTCGGTCTTAAGAACGTCAATATTGCCCTGGACGATAAAGGCAGAGTCCCTGTTAACAACAAGTTCGCCACAAGTGTTCCCGGGTTAGTATTATTGAAATATGTATAGTATAGCTTATGATTATCTTCTGCCTGCTCTTGTTCTTGGGTTCGGAGCACGCAAATTGTTTTCCTCATCCATTCTCCAGCTCAAACTCAGCATAATTGATGTAATTTGTCTTTTCCAGAATTTACGCTATTGGTGACGTCATTCATGGACCCATGTTGGCCCACAAGGCTGAAGACGAAGGAATCGTATGTGTGGAAGGAATAAAGGTATGTAAATACAATTTACAAAACACTGCAATATGCACTTGCACAAATATGAGTGACATAACTAAGTAACAAAAATAAAAAAAAATATGTATATTTATATTTCTTCTGTCCCAAATAAAGTATTTTACTTACTTTCTCTGCTAAAATCTTTTCATTACGAACATATTTTGACTTTCGCGGCACATTTCTTGTATGAGCAATAGTTTTGGAGTTTACTGCTGATAAAGCATAGGTAGAAAGAACCTTGAAAGTATAATATATTCATATTTTATGTAAATTCATATTTTCAGGGCATGTCCACACACTTCAATTACGACGCCATCCCATCTGTAATTTACACGACCCCCGAAGTCGGTTGGGTCGGCAAATCGGAGGAGGATCTCAAGAAAGAGGTATGTTATTATTTTTTTAACTGAAAAGTTAATAATTTTCAATAATCTAAACTCATGTAATGAAGAGAAAAAATTGTTTGTTTCTATGTTTGTTAAGGCTTATGGTAAACGGTAATCGCTGGAGTACAGATCCGATTACAAAAATGGCATATTTATATTTTATGTATGTAAGAGCAAGGAATGTTATGTGGACGAAGTCGTGGGCAGTTGCTAGTTAATTATTCACACATTACATAATATATTATATTAATAACTAGCTGACGCGACAGACGTTGTCCTGTCCAACAAAAAATCCCATAGAAAATGCACGTTGTTTTCCCGAGTTTTTCAATTTTCCCGAATTTTCTCATTTTCTCGGAAACTTTCTATTTTTTCTTTCTTTATGAACCTGATTCGGACTATTACGAACATGTTAAAACAAAAATTTTCCAAATCGGTCCAGTCGTTCTGTGTATTGGTAAGCGCATCACGCGCTTACCAATGTACACCATTAAATTTTTAGGGTTCCGTACCTCAAAAGGAAAAAGCGGAACCCTTCATAGGATCACTTCGTTGTCCGTCCGTCTGTCTGTCTGTCTGTCAGTCAGTCAGTCATGACCCTTTTTGTCAGGAACGTATCAAATACGTAGGTCTATGGAGCTCTAAAAGAAAACAAGCTTCTAAGTGAACACAATAAAAAGATACGGCCATTTATGCGACATATTATGATACTCGCAAATAAATCAAAACCTATGGGGTACTTCCCGTTGACCTTGATCATGAAATTTGGCCAGAAACAAGGTCTCACAGCACAAGTGAAGCAAAAAGTCCGAAAATCGTTAAAAAATTGCGATTACAAACTTACATTTGCAGTTGGAGAATTGACCGTGGCGTATATCGATGTATGGGAGAACATGCTTTTCAACTACAATGTTAAGTTTGTTTTTGGGATAAATTCATCCCAACTACGGAACCCTTCATTGTGCGTGGCCCGACTCGCACTTGGCCTGTTTTTTTATTATATAAATTAACTTTTAATTTACAGGGTAAGGCATACAAAGTGGGCAAGTTCCCATTCCTGGCTAACTCAAGAGCGAAAACAAATGGCGAGCCAGATGGCTTCGTCAAAGTTCTAGCTGACAAAGCGACTGACGTCATCCTCGGCACCCACATAATTGGACCCGTAAGTTATTAATTTCATACCATAATACATAAGTCAAGGTTGTCCAAAATCGTCCTAAATACACATGTTACTAATAAGCATGCTTGTTTGCTACTAGCCAGTATGCTCTCTGTGCCTGTAAAATACTCATGCTCTTACCGTATACATATGCTAGTTGAATGCTACAAAGTAGCATTTGCTCGAAAGTAGCATGTGTATTCCACGCTTTATTACAATAAAACGTGTGCGCGCTACACGACGACCTTGTATTCTCCTTACCTTGCGATCTGACCTGTAAAACTAAAAATAATAATAAAATATAAACACAGGGTGGCGGTGAGCTGATCAACGAGGCCGTGTTGGCGCAGGAATACGGAGCGGCGGCTGAGGACGTGGCCAGAGTGTGCCATGCCCATCCCGTAAGTTTGTTTGAATACATTTAAAAAATCATATGTAGATCACATAGTATGATTGTATGTAAATATTTCATAACTAGAGATCGGATATTCGGATGCATATTCACCTAAAGTTGTGAATGCGCTTTTGTATCGAAAAAATCCCGCGGTCCCGAAAATACTTTCGATTTGGTTTCTGATTATAGAATCGAATCTATATTAACTTACTTTCAAATGTTGGCTTATATGGAACGCACTTTTGTATCGACCGTAAAATTCCCGCTGGTCATTCCGGAATCGACAAATTTAGTGTTTTTTTCTGACTATTTAGAATCGGATGCATATCTACCTACCTAATTATTGTAATATAAAGTACGTAGAAACATCAATTTTAAATAAATATGCAATCCGGTATTGGTTCCATACTATACACCCGAGTATTTTATGCATGCCCGGTGTTCTTGGCATCCCGTGATTTTTATTAATAAAAAATATTTTAAGAAGCCACTCCCATACTTTCATAGTAAAAATTAACTTTAGGTAAATATGCATCCGAATATCCGATCTCTATTCATAACACTAACCTTTTGTTTTAGACATGCGCGGAGGCTCTACGTGAAGCAAACATGGCGGCATACATTGGGAAATCCATCAACTTCTAATTCTAGACTTAGATGTATTTATCAAATTATGTTAACCCCCACGACATCAGGGCTTGGAATAAGTTAGATATTATTAGAGACCGGATTTTATCCAAACGTAGTATGCATAAGAATTTGCATATATTAGCAAATTTTTTTCTGGTTACTTTATATTACCTAAAATCTACTGATTATGCATATTTGGCATAGTTTTCTATAAGTTTAACTTCAAGAGTTGGTTCTTTTTACATTTTCCCCAAAAACAACTCAAGTGTAGGTTCGACTGTTAAGGTTGATAATAATCTGTTCTTGATATTTATAATACCTTTTAATATATTTTTTAAATTAAGAATCTGAATGTTCAAGTTTATGCAAACGTGGCCAGTTGAGCAATATGTTTTTGGTCGTGATCTTTTTTCTTGATCGAAAGATGGAAGGCACAATCTTACTACTAAGCATTTGGCAGAGTACTTGAATTACTTACGTTTTTAAGAACAAAAAGATAATACCTCGTTGAAGTTAAGGAATTTTAGTTGTACGCTGATTTTTTTTATAATAAAAAAGATATTATTTTGTAGTACATCAAGGAAATCATTATTTTAATTCGATGCTGCATATTTTGGCACTTTTGGTGACTTACTTTTGGCATATTTGGAGCATCTACCTCACATCAGCTCGGAAAAGGCGTAAACTTAATCGCAAAAGTTAGTTCATGAACCGGAAAAGCAAAAATATATTCAATGGACGTGGCCAAATAACAGCAACTGGCAAAGATTTGTGTGATTGTTTAAATCAAACCTGCCCAGGATGTCACTTTCCATACACTAAGTGCAACTGTGAACACGAATCCATCATTCTGCATTCAAGTTGAACAGAAAATGGATGTATGCTAGAATTGAAACTGAAGAAAATGATTATGTTATCAAATGAAATGAGTACAAGAATAAATAATATCTATTGACTTACTGCAAAAACAATGCACTAAGTCATTTGCTAAAAGTTGTATTCCACTTTGTTTTCTTCATTTCTCCGCAGATTTGTGAAAGCGAATAATCTATGTTAAATAACCAAACTGAAGAAATAACTTTTATGATGCATTTTTGTATGCATGTTTCGACCATTTTAAGGTGCATGTAATCCGGTCTCTAGTTATTATAGATTCGCTATAAGCAATCGTGTGTGAATCGTGATTCGAATGTACTTTGGGTATTGACTATAAGTATACCATTGATTCTATCCCGTTCGTCCTGTAATCGTCACTATCTCACAATCAGTGCAATGTTTAAAAGAACGAGCCAACCCCATAAAAAATAAAAAAATAAGTTTATTTAAATTCATTTACTTTTTATTTTACTCTTATTTTTTTTAATTTTGCTTTTTATTTTAATGTATCTATTTCGATTCTGATTTATTTATATTTAGTGATGATTACTTTGACGTGCTCCAGCATTTGAGAGTAAAGAATTTGTATGTACCTTGTATATTTATTTATTTTGTAAATATAGTTTTACAAAAATACATTCTATAAATAGTGTCTTTGTTTTAATAGTTAGGTAAGTCTGAAATCGCCAATTCATCTTGAGCAAGCGTGGTGATCAATGCTCGTGTCTTCTCTGTATGAGAAGAGGCCTTTGCCCAGCAGTGGGAAAAGAATAATCTAAACAACCACGTCACGTGGGGGC
Organism: Atethmia centrago; assembly: GCA_905333075.3. Classification (NCBI taxonomy): domain Eukaryota; kingdom Metazoa; phylum Arthropoda; class Insecta; order Lepidoptera; family Noctuidae; genus Atethmia; species Atethmia centrago. The sequence continues at coordinate 13,444,415 of HG995374.1, forward strand.
GGAAAAACGGTAGAAAAAATACTGCAAAAATAGAGCAAGCGGGTTCTCCCCGACCAAACTACTACAGCCGAACCGACAGACAGACTAGACAATAGTGACGACAGTAGAGCAGTTACATCCGCCTTGGATGTTTCGCAGGCGGCGTCAGCTACTCTGCCTGCGATTACCAAAGCGGGAAAACGCAGAGTGCGCACGAAATGCACTGAAGTTATGAACATATTCATCATACGCACTTACCTACTATCATTTCATGAAATTTGAAGAGGGCAAAACCATATACTGCACACAATTCGAAAAATTTTAATTACAATACCCAGAAATGAATGTACCAGAACAAGGAATAGCAGACCAAAGACGGGTTATTATTACTAACATAGGTATTTAATAACCCTTCCTTAGAACGACACTAGTTCAGGGACTGAATATTGTGCCACAGAAGTACTGCGCCCACACATCACAGCAATCAATTTGCTACAGGCAATACAAACACAACAATACTGTTTGACCCTTAGTTGAATCATTAAGAAAAAAAAAAGTAGTTAACGAATTAGAATCAAATACACGCGGTCGCGGTCAAGTAATACGGGTCAATGACGAAAATCCCTGTAACTTGCAAATTAATGGTACAGTCGCCAGCACATAGTTACTGTCAAATTTTCTCGTTGGATTTTGAACTAATTCATCAACATTTTAAGGTTTAAAATCATTTGGAGACATGATTCTGGGAACTTTATGCCCCGCTTTTTGAAAAGTAGCGGACACAAACGAACCTAATCAGAGTTTATAGATAGGTACCATTACCTACTTTATCAATGTGCAATTTTTATTTCTGTAACCTGCGGTAGTGCTGAGACAATGAGGTTATTATTTGTTAGTATTTTCACTTTAACACTTCACAACAACATTTAATCAATCATAGTAGCCTAATCGCTATGATAATTTATTTATTTGGTTCACCAACAATTGTAATACACTGGTATAAGCAAATTAAACAGGAGCAACAAATCAGAATAAAGTGTAACAATCACTTATAGGTAAACTCTGCATGCAAACAAAACGTTGTTGTAACTCACAAAAAAAAATTAGAAATAAAAGACTATATTATAAAGTTGCACTGAAAAGAACTTAAATAATTTAAACTAAGTTAAAACCAAATTGAAACAAACTAATTAAAACAAAATAAAAACAAACTAAGGTAACAAAACTAGGTAGGTAATACAAAAAATAAGTATTGAGTAGCCTAAATTCACCCACCCAGCGAGATAACGCAGGGCCAAGAAACTCATTGTTCCAGGAGACACTTATAAAAGCTGGCTTTCAATTTGTCTAAACTGATAACATAATAATACACATATTTCGAGCATGATATCTTTCATGGGCAAGACATAAAGATGTCAACCTAACGCCAGCTGCCTTTTTGGATAATATTATTATTATTATAGTTTATGATAATTAATAAAAAATCTATTATATAATATATAATACATACCTTATTTCCTGTCCTGTGTTACTTGGTTACAGTAGACATGAATATGCCATACATAATAATGAATGCAATTACATTTTCAATTAATAAAAAATATTTAAAAAAGAATAATGAAGAAATAAAATAATTATACGTATGTATTGTTATGATACTATTTTAGGTACTATACTATTGTAGGTACTATACCTACAATTATAATTACTAATAGGTGTCATGTAATGCAAAACAACAAAAGTTAAAAAAATCTTTTTATTCTTACACATAATATTTCAAACTTAGACTCATCATATCTCAATAATCCCATGTGCCACAATAATGCGCTTTAGATCAACATAGATTGAGGTATAGAGCTTTAAAATAAGGTATGCTTCATCATTGTTCGCCGTGGGGAGATTTTCCATGGTGAAGTTCCCAATGTTTTGACAGTTTGTGGTCACTTGATGTGCTTGGCGACTGAACATGCGTGAAACTAACTTCATATTACCGATAATTTTAATATATAAATAAAATATCGTATGAAATAAAACCTTACAGGATCTACAACGTAATTAAAAAATAGTTAAATTTATTAAAACCTCTAAATTGTCAATAAATTCCATTCGCGGTTGTTTTACTTTTGCTTGTTTTCTCACTTTTACTTTCAATTTGTCAAATCAAAATGATAAAAGGCGGTCTCACCATTATTATTGAATCACTATCATGTCGCTAACACCAGAAGAATGTACACGTGCCTACCTACCGTCACTATGTTTGAAGAAGGCAGAAGTCAGCGAAGTACGGCAAGAACTATAGGCGTGTAACTTTCTACAGTAGAGCGAGTCGTCCAACGTTTTCGCGAAACTGGGCAGAACTTAGGAAGACCAGGAACCGGCAGACCGAGACGTACAACGGCTCGAGACGATCGATTCGTTATTACGACCATGCTCCGAAATCGGCAGCTCACGGCAGTTGCAAGTAACAAATGAACTACGGGACACCCGTAGAGACGACGTAAGCGAGCCGACTGTAAGGCGGCGGCTCCTTTAACCTAATTTGACCACACATCTACCGACGGCCAGAGGAAGGTTTTATTCCAGCTTATTTTGAGGAGGAAGTTCTGTTCGGCGGTGGATCTGTTATGGTTTGGGCTGGAATCTCTTCAAAGAGTCGCAAGAAGTAAATGCTGATAGAAAATGGTACGCTAACTAGTGCAAGATACCGATGTGGAAGAAATTCTTAATGAGCATGTCGTCTTAATCAATAATTGTGGGTGAAAATTCCATATTCATGCATATTACAATGACTATTTTCGGGATGTTGGTATCAGTCGCACGGACTGGCCCGCGAAAAGCTCGGACCTGAATCCCATTGAGGGACGAGCTTGGGAGGTGAGTAAGAAATCGAAACCCCGTCCCAGCTACACTTCGATACCTGTAACATGTGTTAGTGGAAGAAAGAACCAATATCCCGCAACATTGCATAAGAAACTTAATAAACAGTATGCCCAATCGCCTGGCAGCTGTGAGAACAGCCCGTGGAGGCAATACAAAGTATTAATATGTTGTATATGAGGTATCAACCATTATTTTTTCAGTGTAAAAATATTTATAAGTATTTTGTTTTTTTTTTTATGTAATTTTGACAATTAAACTTCCAACAATAGGCATGGTGACAAATTTTTAGTTACTGTTATCATGCCTATTGGTGTTGAATAATAATATATTAACTTCCATTGTGCCGCTAGCTCTATTATTTTAACAGTCATTTTAGTTTTTCGTACTGACCCGTTTTCATTGTCCGCGAGTGTATGTTAAAATACAACGGAATGAATCCTACGTGTAGACCAAAATGACGAGTACCAATGAGATGAATTATCATATTTTTGGATTAATTCTCGTAATTCGGGCACACATCTACCTTTAGACACCACTTGAATCTTATCATTGAACGACAATTGCGAAAACTTACTGCTTTTAACTTCTAACAAACACACATTATCGGCGCAAACTTCACAATAGAACACCATTCTTAGTTAAATAAAGAAATAATAACACAACAAATAATATTTACACTACTTTACGTTTCAAAACAAATTACTTATAACTTAATAAGATATAAAAAAGCAAAACATTCAAGATCGGATATATAAATTGCGTGTCACATGAAACAATATGGCTCCCCTAAGAAAAATATAATTTCTAATTTGTCGATAAAAAAACACTAAAATTAGTGTTTTTTATCGACAAATTAGAAATTATATTTTACCAATTAAAATTGTATCATTGTCATACCGTGTTCTTCCACAAAAGGGACTACCATATTTTGCCGGATAATACAGTCCAGGGTTGCCGAAACTTATTTTCCTAACTCCCCAAAAAGCAAGCGAAATTTCCCAAATATGAGGAGAAAAATAAAAAATTATGAAGTTTTTAATTATTTATATAGGGCTTTTGCTATTCCTTACAATTTATCATTATTTTGGAAGGTATAAATTCGACAATACCACCCTGATTTTAAATTGTTTCTAGTAGTCATTAAGGAAACTATCGTGTCTGTGTGTAGTCTGTTTCTGTATATGATATATTATTAATTTGCATAATTTTCATTCCTCGGCAGAAAAGCATGAATCTTGAATAATGTGGTGAGTTTTGTATTTATAACATTTGTTTTTACAGGATTATTTTCAATGTTTCTTTTTCAAATATTATAAATCAATAATGACTACTTTGAAGGTCATCATATGTAGAGCGACGCTGTGATGTTGCACGAATTAGTTTTTTTTTTGTTTTTTGGTGTCAGTATGCGTGGCCTACCCTTCCGTGGAGAACCACTGCACGCCGCTGATAATAAATGCATTTGGCGTTGTTAGTAGGGTAGGCTAGGCCTAATTGCCTCTATGGGCGGCACGCCCCTGCCAGCGGGAAGGCTCAGTTCGGCTGCCTACACCCCGACAGGAAAGTAAAACAATACACTGACGTTGATACAGCTCGATTAGTCTATTTTAAATAATATCGTAGCGTTCTGTCGTACGGTATTCTGCTGTGGGGCAAAGCCGCTCACCTTCAAAATATACAGGGTGGATTTTTGAGACGGGACAGTAAGGGCAGCTACCTTAACCGTTGTAGCTACAGGAAAACGGTCTTAGGAGACCATCCTTACCTTTTTGAGACATTAAGATCTGCATTCACACATTTAAAAAAAAATGTACAGTCAGCAAGAAAATGGGCAGTTTTCACAAAAACTTTTTTTGGTGCCAATCGATCCTGTTGTTTCTTACATCAAAAAACTAATAGACTAACAGAGGTTTGAGTACTAGAAAAGTCAGAAATCGCAAAAATCTTTTTCCATTCATTTCGTAGAAAAAGAAACTCAAATTTACTTTTTTATGATGGACAGATTAGGCGAAAATAAACAAAAAATTTAAAGTTCGAACGATTCCGTCCGAGTTATACTTTAAGAACAAGATAGTTTTGTTGTTTGGGATTTCCGAGAAGATAATGACCTTAAATAATTTAGAACTTTCAGACTTGTATGGAAACGTTAAAAATACCTGCCCGCTACAAACACAAAACAAGGAACCCTTTTAGTTTCGCCATGTCCGTCTGTCTGTCTGTCCCCACTGTAGCTCAGAGACGCTTAGTACTAGAAAGCTGTAATTTGGCATAGGTACATATGAATTACGCCGACAAAGTGCTAAAGTAAAATCTTGAAATAAAATATTTCTTTTTGTGTACCTTCCTAGCACGTAATGTGGGGATGATATTTTTTTTTTCTCGACTACCCTATTGTGTGAGGTATGGTTGGATAGGCCGTGAAAAAATAATGCGGATCTGTGAACACTACTTTTCGATTCAAGGATCCACTTCCATTTTTGTTAGAGTCAAGTGTCCGCCCTTCCCCCCCGCCAGCTAAATGGTTGTGCATATAATGAAATTAAAAGGAAAACTATCACAGCTAAGTGGTCTTTACAAGTTAACGACTAATACTTGACCAACTTAAATTTGCAGTTGGAGAATTGATTATGGCATATATCGATGTATGGGAGAACATGTTTTTCAACTACAAAGTTAAGTTTGTTTTTGGAATAAATTCATCCCTACTTCCCAACTACGGAACCCTTCATTGTGCGTGGTCCGACACGCACTTGGCCGGTTTTTATTTTGTTTATTTTCGGCCAGTCTATTCATCGTAAAAAAGTAAGTTGGATTCTCATTTCCTAAAAAATTAAGGTATGGGAATAGTTTTTGCAATTTCTGACTTTTCTAGTAGATACTCAAACCTCAGTTGGTCTAGTAAAGTTTTTTGATCCCTAAAAGAAACGGGATCGAATGGCACCAAAAAAAGGTTTTGTGAAAACTACCCATTATCTTGCTGACTGTCATTTTTTTTTTAAATCTGTGATTGCAGATCTAAATGTCTCAAAAAGTTAAGGACGGTCTCCTAGACGTTTTCCCGTAGCTACAACGGTTAAGGTAGCTGCCCTTTCTGCCCCGCACAGTGGAACGAATGTATGGGAGCGGTTGGACGTAGACATGTCCGAAAAAAAAGAGTAAAATTATGCCAAACTAATGATGCCATCTTATTCGATTACTTAATGCCTTCATAACTTGTGGTGATGAATTTCTTCATAACTCCCATATTTCGGGAGTAATTTGAGAAAATGTGAAATTTTACTATGAAAATGAGTGTATCGAGCTCTCTCCCTCCTGATTCCGGGCTTGTTTCAAGTAGCGGTCTCTAATATCATAATGCTAATACTAAGAGCTATATTTAATACTAAGACACATAGTGCGCCAAATGTGCACTTTCTGGGATAAAGAGTGATGTTTATTTTATAACACAATTTTTTTATTTTTTGTTTATTTTGTTGATTAAAACCGTTTTTCTAAAGGTTTACCTTATTACAATAACATTTCTGAGCAGCCAATTAGAGAAGATATAAGCTAATTAGGATATATAATTAGGGACTTAAGGTTTACATATAAAACTGATGCACTAATGATTACTGATAAGAACATTGCTATTATTTAATTACTAAATGGCTCTTAATACATTAATTTAGCATGCATCATTTACTAATTATCACAATAACTAATTACCTTGCAATATTTAACAAAGGATACCTGGGATACCTGGATTTTATATAAATAGGTCACTATTAGTAACTTTAAAATCAGTGTTGATTTACACCTCGTTGTATCCAAGCTAATCTCGCAATGTATTTTCCAAATTTTAATACAAATCTTGATATTCACGTTGCTTTATGCGCACGCGCACATAAAGATTTACGCGACTTTAACTATTTGTTCAGTGTTTTAAAAGATAACAGTTGTGTTCAGTTATGTGAAAGTGCTGAAACAAGTTTAAAAGACTGGTGTCGTCGATTTTGCTACCGCATTTATGCAAAATGGACACAGTCTGGAAGAAGCACAGATAAGTTTCGGAAGAAACATGAGATTTGGCTACAGGCTGCAATTCAATGGCCGGAATTACAGAATGAAAATATGGAACCTTCTACAGAAAATATAAGTGACGTCATCGAGCCCATAATTTCTCCTGCTAAATCTGATGCTTCAACTTGTACACATCCTAGTCCTCGTAAATCTTTTGAGGACCTTAGTAACCGGCAAAAAAGAAGACGCACTGAAGATAGTCTTTCATGCAGCAGTAGCAGCGCTGAAATTATGTTTTCGGCCGAAAGGGCGCTTCAAAAGGCAGGACAAAGCGATACAGCTTATGTTATGAAATACTTGACGGAGAATCCAGAAGAGGCCTCAAAAATCAAAGCCTTCATTGAAGGTAAATCAATTCAGGTACGGGAAATATCCCCTTTGAAGGCATTGGCTCTTTATGTATCGATGAACTTATCGAAATGGCGCTATAACACTCTTCGGGATTTCAACACTCAAGAAGGAGCTCTTCAATACCCGAGTTACTACATGTTGGTTAAAGAAAAAATTAAGTGCTATCCGGCCAAAGAAGATCTCACAGTTACAGAGAGCTCTGCAAAAATCAAATTACAAGCCTTGATGGATTTAACCTCAAGAAGACTTATTAGGTCGTTAGAAACCCCTGTTGATCCCAATCAACAGCTCGTATTGACCAGCAAATGGGGTTTTGACGGATCATCTAGCCAAAGCATTTATCATCAAAGGACGAGTGAAGATGAGCAAATCGATCTTGCTAGTAATTTTATGATTAGTCTTGTACCACTGCGGCTCGTCTCAAAAGGTGTAACAATTTGGGAAAACGAGCGACCATCTTCCACTTCATTTTGCCGGCCAATATTGTTTAAGTTTATAAAGGAAACCAAAGAAAATGTGCAGAGAGAGATGGCTGAAATCGAAGCAGAGATTGAAGCCTTAACTCCATCCACCATCACTGATGGAATTAGTGTCAAACACCAACTGCTGTTGACAATGATTGATGGTAAAATTCATTCCATTATATCCAATACAGCAGCTTCAGTGTGTGACATATGCAAGGCTTGTCCTAAAGAAATGAATAATTTAGAGTTAATCAAAGATAAACACGCAAACGAGGACATGTATAAATATAGCTTAAGCACCCTTCACGCTTGGATTCGCTCAATGGAATGCTTATTACACATTTCCTACAAATTAGACATAAAATCATGGCAAGTAAGGGGTGATATAGCAAAAAGGCAAGTTGATGACAGGAAGAAAAGAGTTCAAGAGGCTGTAAGAAGAGAAACGGGCTTACTTCTCGATGTTGTGAAACAAGGCAGTGGATCCACCAACAATGGCAACTCGGCAAGGAGATTTTTTGAAAACTACACTAAATCTGCTGAACTGACCGGAATAGATGCTATGCTTTTAAGAAAAATCTGTGTGATCTTGCAGTGTATTTCATCAGGAGAGAAGATCAACGTAACTAAATTCCGAGAGTTCTGCTTTGATACTGCTAAGCTTTACGTGGAGTTATACCCATGGTATTATATGCCTTCTTCACTTCATAAAATTTTAATGCATGGACCAGACATAGTTCAGAACATGTCAATTGTGCCCATTGGTTTTCTATCCGAAGAGGCATCTGAGGCTAGAAATAAAGATTTTAGAAAATATAGAGAGGGGCATTCTCGAAAGCATAGCAGTATCTCATGCAATGAAGATATTATGCACAATCTTTTACTGTCTTCTGATCCACTTGTTACAAGTATCCGTCCAAAAGGAAATAAGTTTGTAAAAAAATCTTCTTTTAAGGAATTTTATGAGCTTACGGATTCTGAGAAAAGTGATATCGAATTTGTTAACATAAATGATTTAGCGGACATCGATTCTGAATTTGAATTAATTGATGATGATGATGATGACGAAGATAATTAAATGATGTTATTGTTTTAAAATGTGTAACTTAGTAAATTAGAGCTTACATCTTAATTATTTATTGTACTTTTAATGAAACTAGGTAATTTATTATCAACTTACTTAAAAGTCATACTCTCATCAGTTCTTGTGAATATTTTTGTTAATATATATTTCTGTATATATATAATATATTTATAGACCTCTTAATAAGTCTGTCTGCGGTTTAAAGTAAATACAAATGGGGAAAAAACGTTTTTTTTTTTAAATTTTCATTTCCTTTTATCCCAGAAAGTGCACATTTGGCGCACTATGTGTCTTAGTATTAAATATAGCTCTTAGTAATAGCATTACGATATTAGAGACCGCTACTTGAAACAAGCCCGGAATCAGGAGGGAGAGAGCTCGATACACTCATTTTCATAGTAAAATTTCACATTTTCTCAAATTACTCCCGAAATATGGGAGTTATGAAGAAATTCATCACCACAATTTATGAAGGCATTAAGTAATCGAATAAGATGGCATCATTAGTTTGGCATAATTTTACTCTTATTTTTCGGACATGTCTACGTCCAACCGCTCCCATACATTCGTTCCACTGTGCCCCGTCTCAAAAATCTACTCTGTATTTGTGCTCTAAAAACGAGCTATTCGAGCAATTTACCAGCTTGGTGCCAGTTTCTCTTGAGAGATTTAAAAAAAATATTGTTATCCTCCCGGTGGCGCACAGTGGAACGAATGTATGGGAGCGGTTGGACGTAGACATGTCCGAAAAAAAAGAGTAAAATTATGCCAAACTAATGATGCCATCTTATTCGATTACTTAATGCCTTCATAACTTGTGGTGATGAATTTCTTCATAACTCCCATATTTCGGGAGTAATTTGAGAAAATGTGAAATTTTACTATGAAAATGAGTGTATCGAGCTCTCTCCCTCCTGATTCCGGGCTTGTTTCAAGTAGCGGTCTCTAATATCATAATGCTAATACTAAGAGCTATATTTAATACTAAGACACATAGTGCGCCAAATGTGCACTTTCTGGGATAAAGAGTGATGTTTATTTTATAACACAATTTTTTTATTTTTTGTTTATTTTGTTGATTAAAACCGTTTTTCTAAAGGTTTACCTTATTACAATAACATTTCTGAGCAGCCAATTAGAGAAGATATAAGCTAATTAGGATATATAATTAGGGACTTAAGGTTTACATATAAAACTGATGCACTAATGATTACTGATAAGAACATTGCTATTATTTAATTACTAAATGGCTCTTAATACACTAATTTAGCATGCATCATTTACTAATTATCACAATAACTAATTACCTTGCAATATTTAACAAAGGATACCTGGGATACCTGGATTTTATATAAATAGGTCACTATTAGTAACTTTAAAATCAGTGTTGATTTACACCTCGTTGTATCCAAGCTAATCTCGCAATGTATTTTCCAAATTTTAATACAAATCTTGATATTCACGTTGCTTTATGCGCACGCGCACATAAAGATTTACGCGACTTTAACTATTTGTTCAGTGTTTTAAAAGATAACAGTTGTGTTCAGTTATGTGAAAGTGCTGAAACAAGTTTAAAAGACTGGTGTCGTCGATTTTGCTACCGCATTTATGCAAAATGGACACAGTCTGGAAGAAGCACAGATAAGTTTCGGAAGAAACATGAGATTTGGCTACAGGCTGCAATTCAATGGCCGGAATTACAGAATGAAAATATGGAACCTTCTACAGAAAATATAAGTGACGTCATCGAGCCCATAATTTCTCCTGCTAAATCTGATGCTTCAACTTGTACACATCCTAGTCCTCGTAAATCTTTTGAGGACCTTAGTAACCGGCAAAAAAGAAGACGCACTGAAGATAGTCTTTCATGCAGCAGTAGCAGCGCTGAAATTATGTTTTCGGCCGAAAGGGCGCTTCAAAAGGCAGGACAAAGCGATACAGCTTATGTTATGAAATACTTGACGGAGAATCCAGAAGAGGCCTCAAAAATCAAAGCCTTCATTGAAGGTAAATCAATTCAGGTACGGGAAATATCCCCTTTGAAGGCATTGGCTCTTTATGTATCGATGAACTTATCGAAATGGCGCTATAACACTCTTCGGGATTTCAACACTCAAGAAGGAGCTCTTCAATACCCGAGTTACTACATGTTGGTTAAAGAAAAAATTAAGTGCTATCCGGCCAAAGAAGATCTCACAGTTACAGAGAGCTCTGCAAAAATCAAATTACAAGCCTTGATGGATTTAACCTCAAGAAGACTTATTAGGTCGTTAGAAACCCCTGTTGATCCCAATCAACAGCTCGTATTGACCAGCAAATGGGGTTTTGACGGATCATCTAGCCAAAGCATTTATCATCAAAGGACGAGTGAAGATGAGCAAATCGATCTTGCTAGTAATTTTATGATTAGTCTTGTACCACTGCGGCTCGTCTCAAAAGGTGTAACAATTTGGGAAAACGAGCGACCATCTTCCACTTCATTTTGCCGGCCAATATTGTTTAAGTTTATAAAGGAAACCAAAGAAAATGTGCAGAGAGAGATGGCTGAAATCGAAGCAGAGATTGAAGCCTTAACTCCATCCACCATCACTGATGGAATTAGTGTCAAACACCAACTGCTGTTGACAATGATTGATGGTAAAATTCATTCCATTATATCCAATACAGCAGCTTCAGTGTGTGACATATGCAAGGCTTGTCCTAAAGAAATGAATAATTTAGAGTTAATCAAAGATAAACACGCAAACGAGGACATGTATAAATATAGCTTAAGCACCCTTCACGCTTGGATTCGCTCAATGGAATGCTTATTACACATTTCCTACAAATTAGACATAAAATCATGGCAAGTAAGGGGTGATATAGCAAAAAGGCAAGTTGATGACAGGAAGAAAAGAGTTCAAGAGGCTGTAAGAAGAGAAACGGGCTTACTTCTCGATGTTGTGAAACAAGGCAGTGGATCCACCAACAATGGCAACTCGGCAAGGAGATTTTTTGAAAACTACACTAAATCTGCTGAACTGACCGGAATAGATGCTATGCTTTTAAGAAAAATCTGTGTGATCTTGCAGTGTATTTCATCAGGAGAGAAGATCAACGTAACTAAATTCCGAGAGTTCTGCTTTGATACTGCTAAGCTTTACGTGGAGTTATACCCATGGTATTATATGCCTTCTTCACTTCATAAAATTTTAATGCATGGGCCAGACATAGTTCAGAACATGTCAATTGTGCCCATTGGTTTTCTATCCGAAGAGGCATCTGAGGCTAGAAATAAAGATTTTAGAAAATATAGAGAGGGGCATTCTCGAAAGCATAGCAGTATCTCATGCAATGAAGATATTATGCACAATCTTTTACTGTCTTCTGATCCACTTGTTACAAGTATCCGTCCAAAAGGAAATAAGTTTGTAAAAAAATCTTCTTTTAAGGAATTTTATGAGCTTACGGATTCTGAGAAAAGTGATATCGAATTTGTTAACATAAATGATTTAGCGGACATCGATTCTGAATTTGAATTAATTGATGATGATGATGATGACGAAGATAATTAAATGATGTTATTGTTTTAAAATGTGTAACTTAGTAAATTAGAGCTTACATCTTAATTATTTATTGTACTTTTAATGAAACTAGGTAATTTATTATCAACTTACTTAAAAGTCATACTCTCATCAGTTCTTGTGAATATTTTTGTTAATATATATTTCTGTATATATATAATATATTTATAGACCTCTTAATAAGTCTGTCTGCGGTTTAAAGTAAATACAAATGGGGAAAAAACGTTTTTTTTTTTTAAATTTTCATTTCCTTTTATCCCAGAAAGTGCACATTTGGCGCACTATGTGTCTTAGTATTAAATATAGCTCTTAGTAATAGCATTACGATATTAGAGACCGCTACTTGAAACAAGCCCGGAATCAGGAGGGAGAGAGCTCGATACACTCATTTTCATAGTAAAATTTCACATTTTCTCAAATTACTCCCGAAATATGGGAGTTATGAAGAAATTCATCACCACAATTTATGAAGGCATTAAGTAATCGAATAAGATGGCATCATTAGTTTGGCATAATTTTACTCTTATTTTTCGGACATGTCTACGTCCAACCGCTCCCATACATTCGTTCCACTGTGTGGCGTCGCAATTCATCTTCGCCAAAATCTTATATTAGGCAAAATATACATTCATACAGTGATATTCACAATAATAACACCAGAAATTCTCCAGAGCTTCATTTCACCGACATCTTAGGGTTCATAACTCATTTGTTGGGCTTGGTATAACTTTTTAACAAACTACCCTCTTCTTTGTGAGATTTGCCTTTTAATGCGTTTAAAGCCAAGTAAAATCTAATCTTTGGCAAACTATTCTATTAACAACTACCTACTTAAACAGTAAGAATAGTTGGTCGCTGTGATTAACTCAATACCTACAAAGTTTATGTTCTTCCTCCAGAATTAGCTTTCCTACTGACATGACAGGTTATATGAGTTCATATAATTGTTTATTTTATTTGACTGATGTCAATTTATTTTTTATTTATTAGTTACATAACCTACTCATTTTACATTGTTTTTTTTTATAAGTTGTATTGCATTAAGTAGTTCGCTAGCAACCTCGACAATTGATCACTAACTATTCTTGCCTGAGCAACCGGCAGCAAGTTCGTCATGCTCCCTTATATGTCACTGCTTGCGGTAGCGTCGGGTATCGGGTTGCCTTCATCCCTCAAATAAGGCGAGGGGGAGATGGCTGATCTTTGCGTTTTGCTTGTGAACGGGTGCTGCTTGTGGTGACTAGTCGTCTTGCTGACCATGGTTTTGTTATTGTTATTAGTAATTAACTGTTTCTTTACTTCGATGGTGCTAGTTTACCATTTGTGACTTCAAATTACAGCGATAGCTTTATGTAAGCGGGCACGCCCTTTATGCCTGGAGGCGTTTATTTAAGTTCTGTTTACGTTTTTAATTGTGTGTGCTAGCTGACATATGGCAAATAATTTAATGTTTTGTGTTGTGTAAAGTAAATTACTTTGCATATGATTTGTTTAGAATTTTTCTAACACACTGACAGCTGTGCTGCTGGGGAGTTCTTTGCACCCCTACTTCCCAGCTAAAGCACTAGGAAGTGGTGAAGGGCGGGCGTTCGGGAGACTGTCATGCAACTTTGATCGTTCGAATAGTGCTGATTCTCAGCCTAGTTTGAATAAATGACTTTTGATTTTGTGTGATTTTGGTGTTTTGTGTCCTTTTTGATTTTCAAACAATTTATTTTTATGAGTTTTTAATGCAAGTCTAATGGTTAAATGCTTTTGTTACTAAAGTTACAAACATTACTACTGTAAATGTTTGTAACTTGCCTGGCTAGACCCCAGGGACTAGGGATTAGTGACTTCATTAGGTTAGGTTGGCGTGAAATATAATAAGTACGACATTGACGACCCGGCGGTGTAAAAAATAAATTATTTATTTATTAGGCATTTATTTAATCCAAATAAACTGCCATTTACAAAATTTAATTTAAATATTCAGGAGATAAAACAAAGATAAAATTGCGCGCAACAAATAATAACAGGCGGCTCGCACCCGAACGTAGCCGGGATATTGTATAAAACAGTAATATAAAAAAACACAAATAATCTCAGATACATATTTCAGTATCATTGTACTAAAAGTAATTTATGTAATAAAATCAGATACGTTACGTAAAACTTATAAACAGTTCACTACGTTAAAATTATAAACAGTTCAAAAATTAAACTAATGACTAGGTAAAACAACAAATTACACAATAATCTATAAACACACATCATAAGTGCCTAGGGATCAAGCACGTTTTTGCTAGTTACACAATAGTTTTTGTAACTTCTATGGATACTTTTTTTAGTAAACTTCATCATTTGAAAAGGGAATAGCTTAAGAATTTCGCTCAAAAGTTGAAAATCATCTGTCAAGTCATATTCTTAGATAATCCTGCAACGAGTTTGAGGCGAAATCAGTAATTTTTTGCCATACTTCTACTCGTAAGTAAATTTACTGGCAGCGTTCCTTTGTATTGATTCTACTCGGAATTAATACAAAAGAACGTTATTATAGAGAGAAGACGTCATTTGACCCGAGAAGAAATGAATGCCGCGGGAATATTGGAAGCTGGTTCTCGGCAGCGTGCCGTGGCAATCGCTCTGGGCACTACACAGTGTATAAGTCGACTTTGGACACGTTACCGCATGGTAGCGTGGCAGAGTGACATGTAGGACGAGCTCGCATCACCACACGCAGACGAGATCGTCATACAAATTACTGATTGACGAAAACGCACAATGACCGCGATGATGTTGATTAAGTGGCTTCATAGCTCTTCAGGGATGTTAATAATCGATCAAACCATAAGAAATCGCTTGCAAGAAGTCAATCTCCGTTCCCGAAGGCCGCTACGTGTACCACCAATGGGTTCGTGAACACACAAATTGAATAGAAGAAGAGTGGCGTTTTGTGTGTTTTCTGAAGAATTTCGCTTTGGTATGAAGCCAGTTACTAGAGGTAAACGCTATTGGATGACCCCTGACACCAAGGACGTTTAAACTCATGCCAGGAAGTCCATGCATATAGTGGAGAAAAAATTATGATGCGGGTGTGTATTTGGATGGGCGGAAGAACTGAATTGATTTGGATCTGAGGCAATCTTAATGCACAGATTTACGCTGAAACGATTGCATCAGATGTCATTCCTTTGCGGACCGAATTTGGTGCTTCATTTCTGCTTATGCAAGATAATGCACGTCCACACATTGCCAGAGTCGCTGCAAACACACTTTCCCCAGCAAATATCAACGTCTTACCAGGGCCTGCTCAATCGCCAGACTTTAATCCCATTGAGCACGCATAGGATATGCTTCAAAAAAGAGCTCTGCGCAGCTTAATATGGATGCCGTACACACACCAGAAAATGTCATTTGCCTGTTACAACGGACGTGGGCGGCCATTCCGCAACGTGATTTGGATGAACTCATATCGAGTAGGTATGTCCATTCGCTACGATTGTGTTATACGCGTTAACGGCGAAAATACAAACTATTATTTGTTTATTTTACACAATAAAAACCTTTAAAAACTCACATTTTAATGTCAGGTTTAACTAACTTGAAAAATCCAGCATAAGCAAGAATCGCGAAGTCTATTAATGCAAAACCAAAGACTACTTCGTCGATCTACACATACGAAAACATTTTATTTAATCAATCTAAATAGACATTTTAAAATATATTTAAAAATACCTTGATCCCTAGACACTTTTGATGTGTATTTTCACAAGGGTCAAATGAGCAAAAAGTCACAAAAGTCAATTTACGTTTTCTATATTCCTCTCGTAGTTGCTGAATTCAGAATCTTAGAATCTTACTATGCAGAAATGATTTAAATGGTATTTTCCACGGTGATGTTAAGACAAAAAATAGTGTAAAGTAAGTTGCCGAATGAAGTTATAGACAGAAACTGTTATACAACCTATGTATGATAGCCACAAACGATGCTCTTCTAAGCACAACTGTTTCTAAAACTGCATCTGCCTTCATAGCGACCGCGTACTATTTAAGAGTAGGTATCTCGATTTTGTAACTTTTCGCTGTCAGGAGACGGCAGTGTTACCAGATGAAAAAAAGTAACTACCGTGTTGGTAGGTTACAAATAAGGTGTTTTAGACTGAAAATACCGTCGACACATTTGAAATAGCGTGTAAAAAATATTCAATATTTGTATTCATAATTATATTTAACCACTTTAACATCTAAAAAAAGAACTTTTTGATCATATTATTTTAATAGTTTTAGTCATTTTTGACAAAATACTCTTAGTCTATTATGTACAAAATCAACACAGCTGTTTCCATGTCGGTGAATAGACTGTTACGCAAGAATGTTTATACGAATATGGTTTTTATTATTAATTTATTTCTTTTCTTCGTTTTAATGTCGTTGACCTGGCTAAATATCCATTTTACAGACAGCATTTGAGTGGGGTAAGGATAAAATGTTTAACATAAAAGTGTGAAGGAACCGAAACTTTTACCACAGTTTAACACGGTAGTTAATATAATTAAAATTATCGTAGAAAAATACATGGTAGTGAGTCACTACCGTAGACCGTGTATTGGTCAAAACTACCGTAAAAACTATCTGGTAACACTGGGGGACGGTATAGTTTTGTACATAAATTCGAGTTCAAGAGAAAATGAACAGTCTATATATTATACAAATAAATAAAATTGAAGTGTCTTATTTATAATGTAAAAATAACAGCTTTTTAATACATGCATAAGAAAGTATATACGGTACTTATATTTAAAAAAAAATTAACAATATTTAATATTTTTGTGTCCGTTTGTTCCGGCTTATATCCGAAAAAGCTGGACTTTCACTGGCATAGCTGATGTTGTAAGGAGTAACTTAGACTACTTTTATTTTAGAACAAGCCAGGCGGGCGAAGCCGTGGGCAGCAGCTAGTCAGTAATATAATTATTGAATCATAACAAGAATCATTTTGAATATCTATAAAAAAAAAATATTTGATCTTACATTACCATTAATAAACAGACAAAACGAGTATAATAAACATTATTATTTAAAAGTGTTGTTACTTCATTTAAACACAAGTGTTTAAATGTAAAAACAAAGTAAGGAGCCTACAAAAAGAACAACCATTATTCTGGAATAAAACATTGAAACAGTGCGACGGTATTTAAATTTTCACCATGTAGGCAAAATACAGTACCCGGGCGTTAAATATGACACATTGAGCTTTAGAAAAATACTGTCACTGTCACGCATGTATGAGTGACAGACGACGGTGACCGGTTTTTTTTCTAAAACTTGTGCATCGAACTGTACGATACCCACAACGTGCATGAGGTATTGAACAATAGTACACGACAACCCAAGTATTAAATAAATTCTAACGAACTGATCAAAACCAACAATAGCAATTATCTACATAATTCCTGGAATTCATGAGGAAGGGTTGAATTTGTAACCCCCTGTGTGTAACAATTTATCGATGTGTGACATCTTTCCTCTCGCTTTCTGTGGGAGTGATTTTGAGAAAAGGGACAGAAGTGTCAGCTTGAGCATGGAATAGGTAAGTACTTTTTATAAACATGGAATTAGTAAGTACCTAATTTATGATAGCAAGGAATTAGTGTACTCATGGATTTAGTAAGTAGGTACTATATAGATTTTAAGTAGAGGGTCGAATTATGTCCAGTGGGCGAACACTATGAATGAATAATTATTCGAATAAATATTTCAGTATTTAGCTTTTTTAAATTCAGAGGTTAATTTCAGTCGCTGCTTTTTATAACTTCTCCCGGTCTGGGCGGAGCGGGAGGGTGTGGCCACGGAGCAAATACAAAGAGGAGACGGCCTAAGCGACTGTGCACTGTGATTCTCAACTAGGTCCTGACGTCATCATGTGGGCGTGGCCTTAGTCAGTGTATTGTTGGCGTTCGTCCTGTGCACAACTTTGTAAACGTTCGCATTTTACAGCATATTCGCGCTAGAAGAAAAAAAAAATGAAGTGTTGTGTTTTATCTTGTAAAAACTACTCGGATAGACGTTCTGATACTATGGATGGCATCACATTTCATTTGTAAGTAATTTTATGCTTAAATTTATTAAAACAGTTCTAGAAAATTCTCTTAGTGACAGCGTTTCCAAACATAATTCTACCCGACACTAGATGGCAGTACTTGGTGTCATAGGAACTAAAAATATTTAGGTATGTAAAGCTCAGTATTAACATATTTTAATAATCATATGTACTGAAATTTGTTCAACATTCATTCCTAAAGACCCTTTAATGGCCAAAATATTATTTTTGTAGTTTTTATATCATTTTATAAACAGGCCGCCATCTATCGTCAACTATGAAGAACAACATAAACATAACAAAAAGACAGGGCCATAATTAGAATCCAATTATTTTACCGAATGTCTGTCTCATAATGGAAAGTACCGAAAGTACTTAAAACATTAAATACGCTGGACATAAAAATACAATCTCCTATAAATTAAATAATAGAATATTTAATTACTACAATAATTTATTTAAAGTACTTTCCCTCCCTGAAACAACTAGTATGGTAGTTGTTGTTTACTTAATATAAAGTACTTAAAGCCCACCTAGTTTATTTAGTTAAATTTTAAATGATATATGTATGTTCTAGATTTCCATCCGAAGATAATCTAAGACAGCAATGGATTACAAAAATGAATAGACAAGACTGGTCTCCGACTAAATATACAAAAATTTGTTCGTGCCATTTTAATGATGAAGACTTCATAGTGACAAAAAAAGGCCTTAGAAAATTAAAGAAGGGAACTTTACCTTGTTTAAAACTGGATATATCGGTTCGTTTCAATGCAGTTTGTATCAGTTTCAATTGTTTTGGGAATTTGGGTATTTTTTTATTTACAGCTTTATGTTACAGCTTAAAAGAAAATTTACAGAGCCAACAATATCATCACCAAAGCCTACTACACCTACAAGTGATTTAAATGAATTTCTGATACTGCATGATACGCCAAAAAAGAAAAAGTTAAAGGAAGAAATAGCACAACTTCGATGGAAAGCAAGAGCAGATAGATTAAAGATCAGAAGACTTCAAATGAAAGTTAAGCGTTTGAAGAAGAAGGTACCCCATATAGCGGCGCTATTATCACGAAGTGCGTTATGATGTTTTTGTTTTTCTAAATCAAATATTTTTCAACTTTTGTTTCAGGTTCTAAATTTAAGTGTCTTAATTAAAGAATTGGAAAGCAAAAGTCTTCTGTTGGGAGAGGAATCCGAAATTTTAACATCAATAAATGTTAAGTTGAAAGACTTGGTTGGGCGTCACTTGGCAAAAAATAAAAAAAAACCATTGACGAAGGAATATTCTCCAGCTCTCCGATCATTCGCTTTGACACTCCATTATTTTTCGCCTAATGCTTACTCATACGTCAGAAAAACTTTCGATACTTGCTTACCGCATCCGAGAACTATTTCTAAATGGTATGAAAGTGTCAATGGTGAAGCCGGATTTACAGCTGAAGCTTTTAACATATTAAAGCACAAAACTAACTCCTCAGGCAAAAACGCTCTGTGCAGTCTTATGATGGATGAGATGGGAATTAGGAAGCACGTTGAATGGGATGGAAAAAAATATCACGGTTATGTTGATCTCGGGCTTAATGACGTACAAAATGATAACTCGGATCAAGCTTCTCAGGCTTTAGTTCTGTTGCTTGTATCTCAAACTGAACGCTGGAAATTACCTGTGGGTTTCTTTCTTATTCGTTCTATGACCGGAGAACAACGCGCTTCAATAGTTCAACAGTGCCTCTACAAATGTCAAGAAAATGGTGTAGACGTTGTTTCACTTACGATGGATGGCTGCGCTGCAAATATTGCTATGATTAAAAAATTAGGATGTTCGTTAGAACCTAAGAATATGAAAACTACTTTCAAACACCCTAGTACTGACTACGAAGTAGCAGTATTCCTGGACGCTTGTCATATGCTAAAACTTGTGCGCAACGCATTTGAAAATAAAAAGGAGTTTCTTGATTATCAGGGTAATCTTATTGAATGGTCTTACCTCGCCAAGCTCAATAACCTACAAAAGTCAGAAGGCCTCCACCTCGCGAACAAGTTAAAAGACAAACACATACATTTTCAGCGACAAAAAATGAAAGTAAAATTAGCCAGTCAACTTTTTAGTAATAGCGTAGCAGATGCACTCCATGTTTGTGAAAAAAGTAATGTTGAATTTAAAAATGTGGCGGCTACAATTGCTTTTATCCGTTTAATAAACAACATCTTTGACATTCTCAACTCACGAAACATGCGTCAGTTTGAATACAAAAAGCCCTTATTTGAAAGGAATATTTTGAAAACAAGGGAGTATTTAGAATATGCTAAACATTACATAATGTTTATAGTAGCTCCTGATGAAGGGAAGCCCGTTATCACCACAAATCGTAAAACTGGTTTTGTGGGCCTTTTAACATGTATTAATAGTACACTTTTCTTGTATAACCGCCTGGTTGAAAAAGAAAAGGTCCTTAAATATCTAACAGTGTACAAATTTTCACAGGATCATTTGGAACTATTTTTTGGGGTATTAAGAGCACATGGAAGGGCCAATAATAATCCAACATCACGTCAGTTTAAATCAGCTTACAAAAAAACCCTGATAAATACAGAACTGAAAGAGGGTTTCAGAGGAAATTGTATTCCTTTAGAGGATATTTCCATTTTGAAGGTATCCTCTGTAAACAAAATAAATATTACTTCAGAACGTTATCGAATAGTGCAAAATGACTTGAGCGAGGCATCATTAGATGACGAACCCATGCCTGATGATTTGTTGTTAGAATTTGATGAGCAGTTAAATACAACGATAGGTGATTATTTGCGCCGTCAAATAGTTGCATATATTTCTGGGTTTGTTGTCAATTATTTACATTCCAAAATTAAATGTGAGAGCTGTCTTTATGAATTATATGCTGATAATTACGATGATGATGACCTTTATTTGATTAAAACTAAAAATAAAGGTGGTCTTACTTTCCCATCTAAAGATGTCATAAATATATGTATACGAACCGAATGTAGCATCCGTTCTGTGAAATCGAAATCTTTAAATTCTCCTTTCCGTAAACATAAAATTGTATCGAATACACTAAAATCCCTTATTGGACAAAATTATTTCAAACAATCGGTGAATCATATGTTCGACCAATCACCGACTGATAATCATATTATTCTTCTGACTAAATCTATTGCTGAAAAATATATAGATATTCGTTTTAAGCATTTTGCAACCTTAGAAAATGATAGAGCAACCAACCGACAACAACTTACCAAAGCAGTTATTTTTGCAGGAAATTGAATTTTGCTAATAAATTTTTTTCGTTATACATAATTTGTCTATTATTTATTCTAACGCTGAAATTAGTTTTACCTACGTGACCATATCCAAAGAGTCATGTTAAGTATGAAGCTTCTTTCATGTCATGCGGCTTTTGATTTAGTCTGGTATCACTTATTTATTTGACATTCATGGTTTCGGATGGATTGTCACGTAAACGGGATAAGGTGTTTTTTTTATTTTCAAGTCTAGATTTGTAAACCATCTTGATAAGTCTTTTTAACAAAATAAGTCATTTCAAAATAAGAGAAAATCTAATAATCTTTTTCGTCATTCATTAAAAACCTTTTTATTCTATTTTTTTTTCATAATAATATCACTATTTCAATAAAAAATACGCATCGACATGGTTCGCAAAATTAATTCATAGCAAAATTCTGAGTACGACCCTGGTGCATCCTGTACGTAGTGACATCTAGTGTGAGATAGTTACGTAACTACAAAGTAAAATCAACAGGACGAGCGAATAGTTTTGCTATTGACTAGTAGATGGAAAATAAAGAAGTGGGCGGGATCTAACACCCCCTCACCCCGTAAAGTGTCACCCGTTGTTTCCTAAGGAAATCTAATTACAACATCTCCTCTTTGTATTTGCTCCGTGGGTGTGGCAGACTCTTACTGACTAAAACCCACCCGTGTTCCTTCCATTGCCTGTGTTGCCAGCCAGGGGCCTCGGTATCCCTTTCGGACTTTCCCGCGATCCCGGCAGGCATCGGCCCTAGTGGGCCCCTACACTTATGCTGACAACATTTCTTTGAGACGCGCGTGGAACACAACGCGCCGTCGACCCGGACCTGGTTTTTCATGGACCGCCGTCCATGAAAAACCAGGTCCGGGTCGACGGCGCGTGACGGCGTGGACGGTGAGCAGTGGGTAGCTCGCCAGCTACCCACTGCTCACCGTCCGCAAGCCCACGCCTACGGTGACCGGAAATCCGCCTGGAATTCCCCACGCCCAGGGCGTGTCCTGCGGCGGCTAGGGGCGAGAGGGCGCGATATTTGCCTTTCCCTCAACCGTCCCGCCTCCTCCTTCACGAGCATTACTGCTTCTCAGGAGGTGACGGCTGCCCATGCCCACTCGCTCCGTACCATGGCCTGAACCAGGGCGAGAGATCTCCGCCACCGATCGCCTCCACGAGGACACGGCGTTGCTCTGCCCAAGCCTCTGTCGCTGCTGAGTTGCTTATTACCAAGATGAGATGTCAGATGTTACACATCATATGTGACTACTGTAAGGATTGCTCGGTTTTTTTCTAGCAAATAAACGTTTGGTTTGAGTTGTAACTGTATCTGGGGTTTACATGAGTGAATTATTATTATAAGAGATTCAAAGCTGTGTTAATTTTACAACACCCTTCCTGTAGCGGAATAGCTACTTTATAACGAAAGAATTTTACTAATACCTAAAACTACAATTTCCTACGACTACGCTACCACATACAAGAGAGTACAACTATTATATAAAAATATTCGAATGAGTTTATGTATAATTTATCATTGATACGCTGAAGCCGATTGAGTAAAAAAATACTAAATTCTACTTGCACAAACTTATAGGTGCTTTCAATTTAGGACATTTGAAGGCTACTGAAAGAGTGGCCTTTACAATACGGCACGGTAGTGAGGAACAAAATTTGCGACGTTGGAATCGAAGTCTACGATTAATCAACGCTCGTTCAATTTAGTCGCATCGAATTACTGTCACCAATGCTACAGCCATATCTGTATTGAAAGCACCCAAGTCAAAATATTCGAGAGAATCAACCCCAAGTATCCAACACCTGACTGCACATATTCAAGTAAAATTTCGGTGACAATATTTTGCTATATTGTGCACAATCATTGGAATACATAATGGCCGCAGCCATCGTTGTTGCGTCAGACTCCATATACTTCCGCAAAACTACTTCCAATTTTGATATGGACAAATGATTTTCTATGAAGAAATTCTTAGAAAGCCTGAAACATAATTCCCATAACTCTGTATCTACAGGGAAAATACTCATACATTTATCTATTATTTGAGCTGCTTTTATAGAAACATCACACTCCAGATTGTTTGCGGTCGTGTTTGAAGATACTCCCGTTTTGCGATATTTTAGTTCATCGCAGCAACATGGCAGAGCATTGTAGATAGATGGATCTATTACAGGATACGGTTCTTCATTGAGAATAGACAAAGACACCTCTTTGATGCGCTTTGACATAATGAATTTAATTATTAATTTTAGTTCTTCTTTCTTTGGGAAAGTTTTTGTCTCATTGTTTAAATCTCCATCTTCTACTGCGGTGTGGGTCATGTAACTGGGATCATTTTGTAATTCATATTTTAAATTGTCTAATAACAATCTTAAACACTCTGAATATATTTTGTTATGGTACGCGAACTTAGCAGCCAAGTTGCAATTTCCTTTAAAGTTTGTCTCGTTTAACCACGGTTTTAGTATCAGGATCATATCATCAGCCCATGAATTCTTTTTAAAATCATTCATAGAAGTTAGTGGGTTTAATCGGGCTTCGATTGGTTTCCTTTGCAAATCGTCAACGTCAAAAGGAAACATGATGTCAATTCGATCGACTTGTTGAAATTGGAATTTGTTGCTGCTCCGATTTGCTGGTATTTTAATAACGCGTTTTGTTGTCTTCATCATAATAACACGGCTGACGCCTCTGTCCTTTTCAGTGAGGAACTAAAAAATATAATAAATTACTATTATTGAATCTGAGTGCTACAAACTATGTATCTAAAAAATACAGGATTGCAGAAATTTACCTGTAGATGTATGTTGCCCGAGACATATACTCTCCCGTCGTTATCGATATAAACGGTGAAGTCTCCTCCACATTCTACAATGGCATTTGTTTTAAGGTCCTTTGTTTCAATTTCTGGTGTTTTAGCGGTACTGGTTTTAACAATGTCCGTCTGAGAAACGGTGCGTATGTTTATTTCAGTTGGAATTGAAATCAGCTTTCGATCTCCACTTCCTGTAATATAATAAATTTCAACATTATTTGAACACAAAAAATACATTTTCGATAGTTAATACACGCAGTTCACATTCTTCATAATTCTACTGACCTATTTGCCCATCGAAGTTGAGGCCCCAACCGTAGAGGGTGCCAGCGTTATTGAGTATGAATGAGTGGTGCCAACCCGCTGACAACTGTCAATCAAATAAGTCCACAATCAACAACTGTGAATAAGATAGTAGAGACGCGGCAGAATAAGTTGAAAAATATGATCAAGTAATTGCAATTTCCTTTGCCCGGGAGTGGGACAGCGCCACATCAAGAAAAAAGAAAACACATTCACTAATATTTGTACGGCTGCATGACTTATTGCTAAGTCGATAACTACACGCACTTCTCTTTTACTTGTAAGAAAAATACAATTCAGAATCTTAGATAATTGTCAAGCTTTGGAACAACAAACTCAATCAACTGCTTAGCAGTTTGGAGAGGTAATCTTGTACAAAAAAAATTGTGTGAATAAACACTTTTTTTTCATATCATACATGTCAAAGTTCTAATTCCATTGCATACAGTTGTTAATCTATAATTTTGTAATCGTGACAATAAAAAATAGGCAGATACTTCTGTGGTAGTAACCACAGAACATAAAAACAGTAGAAATCGCAAGTAGACGGGGCCCGCGTACCCTGAGTTTTGCGGAGTTCCGCGATGTGTCACATCAGTCTTATAACAACGTCAAAAAAAAAAAACTAAAATAGCCTATTGTGCTGTTTTAGAATGTAAACACGATAGTTAGATAGTAGTTCAGTATTAGTAATGGAGCGGATTTCCATGAATTTTTCAAACCGTTTTTTTCTAATTCTGTCTTATCGAAGTTTGAAATAAGTAAAACATGGACATAGGTAATCCATTCGTAATATTCTAATCGAGAAAAGGTTAATCGAGCAAGTGTAATTCACAAAGTCCCGAACCTATAAAAAGAATTAGATACTACTTCAGCGGCTTCTACTTTTCGAAAAGAAAGCAACAAGGAGTGTTACGGTGGAAGGAAAGTAAAATTCAAAGAGACAGAACTCGGTAGATTAAATGCTAAAAATCGCAGACTAAAAACAAGTAAAGAAAATTAAAGATATTTTAAAATTATTAGAAGAAAAATTCTCGATAGTTAATGAAAATATCATCAATCTAAAAAACAATAATGTAATAAGGTGAATATTCATTTATTTTAGATTGCGTCTTTCACTGTTTATAACACGACAATTCATTTAATATTTTATTATATAAAATTGTATATTTATTTGATTTTTGTTTGCATTTCTAGGGTTGATGCCATTTTGTAAGCATACGAGCCTATGCAGTGGCATGATTATGAAATGCGTGATCCGTCACGCACTTAACAATTGGTTTTTAACTAAAATAATTTTTCATTTTATAGGTCAAATATTTGGTTTCTCGACAATTTTGAAATACAGAATCAGGGGCTATTTCTGTACTCACCAGAACCTCGCAATTTGCCCTCACCCTCCATTATTACTCACCTAAAGCATATACATACGTATATGCCTATAACGGTACACATTATGTTACCTGCACGATCTCCCCGCGCACGTGCTGCGTGTCCACGCGCTGCGGCAGCAGGTGCGGGTCGGGCGCGGTGGGCGCGGTGGGCGCGGTGGGCGCGGTGGGCGCGGTGGGCG
Source organism: Atethmia centrago (assembly GCA_905333075.3). Taxonomy (NCBI): domain Eukaryota; kingdom Metazoa; phylum Arthropoda; class Insecta; order Lepidoptera; family Noctuidae; genus Atethmia; species Atethmia centrago. The sequence continues at coordinate 13,470,871 of HG995374.1, forward strand.
CGGTGGGCGCGGTGGGCGCGGTGGGCGCGGTGGGCGCGGTGGGCGCGGTGGGCGCGGGCGCGTCGGGCGGCGTGTCGGCCGCGCGCCGCGCCGTGGCCGCGCGCACCTGCTGCGGACTGGCCCCCCATTGCCATACTTCGCCTTTGCTTGTTAGTGCCAACTGTAAATATGACAACAATCATGTTACTACATAAGACGTAACAAAGAATGATTCCATAATATCCTCTCGACCGAATTTTGGTCACGGCGACCAATGTCAACGGAGATTAAGTACGCCAGGGAGGCAGGAGATATTATAGTGCACAAGTGTGTGTGCAAACACAGGTACACTCTCTGCTCCTTACTCTCATAGTCCGATGGGACGGCAATCCGATGCGACCGGCGAGAGAAATCAGGCGCAGGACCAACGGCTTTTAGTGCTCCAAAAAATAAAAGATAAAAAAACCGACCAAGTGCGTGTCGGACTACGCTAATTTATCCCAAAACAAATTAAACATTGTAGTTGAAAAACATGTTCTCCCATACATTATACGTCACGGTCAATTCGCCAACTGCAAATTTAAATTGGTCGACTATTACTCTTTAGCTTGTAAAGCCTACTTACGTAGTCGGGCCATAAATTCTGTCACATAGGTAAAATTTAGAATGCAAGCCGAGGAAAAGTTTATGGAGTTTCGAAATTTGTATATTTAAAGAAAATAAAAATAAAGAGTTTCTGGAATTTTGTTCATTTTCTAAAATGGAGTGGACGCGCAAAGAAGACAGAGTCGCAGTAATTGCATTGCATCGTTGCTGTCACGCGCCAACTGAGATTTTCAAAATGTAGAAAAATTTGAAAATTCCACTGAGATTTATTTATTGTACTATCAAACGATTCAGGGAAGATTCAAGATTAGAAGATAAACAAAGGAGCGGTCTACCTCGTACTGTTTGGACTCTAGCGGTCATAAAAGCAATGAAGGCGCGAATCCAACGAAACCCTGTCCGCAAGCCAAAAATTTGGCTCTGCTGATGGGACTAAACTAAGCAGGAATTCTGTTAAAAGGGTGATTAACGAAGACCTAGGACTGCGTGCTTATAGAAAAAAAAACAGCACATCTTAACGCACGGCTGAAGAAAATCAGACTCGAAAGAAGCCGGGTTTTGTTAAGGCGTTACGCGGGAAAAAAATACCCCGAAATATTTTACTCGGACGAAATTTTTTAATGTTGAGGAGAGTTTCAACAAACAAAATGATAAAGTATATGCACACTCTAGTGAAGAAGCTAGCAGACGTGTGCCACGTGTTCAGCGTGGTCATCACCCTTCGCCATTCATGGTTTGGCTTGGAGTGTCCTATTTGGGTCCAACGGAGGTGTTTTTTTGTAAAAAAGGATTGTAAACCGGTGCCTTCGTATATCAAAACACAGTCTTCACAAACATTGTGGAACCTCATTCACAATTTTTTTTCGAAAACAGGCACTGGGTATTCCAGCAGGATTCTGCGCCGGCTCATAAGGCGAAAAGTACCCAAAACTGATCACGACCCGTGGAATCGACTTTATCAGGCATGAGGATTGGCCCTCATCCAGTCCAGACTTGAATCCCTTGGATTACAAAATATGGTAGCACTTAGAGGAGAAAGTCTGCGCTAAACCCCATAGCAACTTGGAGTCACTAAAAGCGTCCCTGATTAAAGCAGTCGCCGATATTGAAATGAACGTCGTGCGTGTTTCGCTTGATGACTGGCCTTGCAGATTAAATGCTTGTATCGAAGCATAAGGGCGACATTTCGAATAATAAAATGTGGTTTAAATCTGTATTTTATACCCTTTCATTTGATATATAAATGGTTGTAGTGCGTAACTCATTGTGTCATTTATTTAACTTTCCATATGTGACAAAACTTATGACCAGACTACGTAGCTATGATAGTTTCCCTTTTAATTTCATTATATTTACTATTGCCATGAATTTTTGCACATCTCCATAAATAACCATTTAGCTGGTAGGGGGAGAGGAGGCCTGTGTCCCAGCAGTGGGAACATTATAGGCTGATTATATATGGCGGGAGGACACTTGACATTAACAAAAATTAGCACTTTAAAGCTTAATATTACACAAACGGATCCTTGAATCAAAAAATAGTGTTTACAGGCCCACAATATTTTTGAATGACCTATCCAACGATACCCCCGCCATGGGATAGACGAGAAAAAAATATCTACTACATTACGTGCAAGGGTGGTTGCTACCCAAAAAAAGATTTTATAACGATTAACATTTTAGTTAGCAATTTGTTGCCGTGGTTCATATATTGTTTACCTATGCCAAATTACAGCTTTCTAGTACTAAGCGTCTCTGAGCTACAGCGGGGACAGACAGACAGACGGTCATGGCGAAACTATAAGGGTTCCTTGTTTACTACGGAACCCTAACAAAACCCTAAGAAAACCTCCTCGTGTGGTACCCCAAAAAAAATATATTTTCAAAATTTTATTTTAGCACTTTTTGGGCGTGATTAATATGTATACCTATGCCAAATAACAGCTTTCCAGTACTAAGCGTCTCTGGGCCACAGCGGGTATAGACAGACAGACAGACGGACATGGCGAAACTTGGGTTCTTGTTCTTGGGAAACTTGTTCTTTTTTAGGGTTCCTTGTTTACTACGGAACCCTAAAAAGAACACACGAAGAATGACTCCATAGATAGAGCAACATGCTCATAAAAATGGGAAAAACTCTTACCGTGTTATTACAAAACGAGTTCTTACTTTATTTCAAGCTTAGCTTAATTAACCCTTTGAGATTACAAAACAAGATCAAAGTTTAAACATTCGAGCCGTTTTTATATTTTGGACTTCGATTCAACTGATGTAAAGTACAAAAAATACAAAATCGAATCGGTTTTTAAATCTGAAACCTTTGTTGGAAAAATGTTCAAATTACCGTAAAGAGCCAGTCTCTTTGATGCAAAGAATGAAAACATTCTGTAATTTGGCATACCTTTACAATCTGCGTTCGCGATTTATTTTCCAAACATGTAAACAAATATGTGTTTTAAAAAATAACTGTAATACCCAGACCTAAAGTTCAAAAAAATGTATTACCTTTTCAATATTAGAAAACATTCTGAATTCAACGTAATTTACACCAGCACCACAGCATAACGTTGATATTTGTTTAAGTGGAAATAACATTTAGAGGGAAGGAGATGGGAACATGGATTTGAATAGACTTTAGTTACAAGGTATGGACTCACATTGTGGAAGTATCCGACAGCGATGGCTCTGGCGGGCTCCTGCAGGCGCACGCGCACAGGCACTGAGCTCTTGTGGCGCGCTCCGCTCGCCAGCTGCCCGAACACGCCCGCGCCGCTCGCCCAAACCTCGCCGTTCTTCATTAGCACCACCGTGTGACAGGCGCCAAGGCCTACACTCAACACCTGGTAAAAAAAGATTTTGTTATAGGTATTGTATCAAACAAAAAATAAAGCTTTGTATTGAAGTGAAACTCCCAATCTGACCATAGAAAGCAGCGGCAGTAAAGTTAAGAAGATAAATTAGATCAATGAAATCAACCCAAACATTATAACTATGCACAATATTGAGAGATTTGCCATGTTGTTTTAACACCATAGACTTCTTATATGTCTTCCTGTAATCTATTAGTAAACAACTATTTTCTGTATTAAAAAAAAATGGCTCATTCGTTTTGGAATGGTCAATTTTCATCAATTATCTTTAATACGAGGGCGGGTCAATAAGTCCGTGACTTTTTGAATTTCTGACCTCTTTACTGAAACAGCAACACTGCTCCTGTCAACAGGCATCTGTCAGTTGACTCCTGTCAAAATTTAAACTTGCTGCGTCAGTTAGTTTGTGTTTGACAGCTATTTTTATCAGACTACTCACTAATTTGAGGAGAAAATGGAAAAAAGTGAATTTCGTGTGCTTATTAAGCATTATTTCTTGCGAAAAAAAACCATTACCGAGACCAAGGCTAAGCTTGATAAATACTATGGGGACTCTGCACCATCGATTTCAATGGTAAAAAAGTGGTTTACTGAATTTCGTTGTGGCCGTACAAGCACTGAAGATGCCGAACGTCCTGGACGCCCAGTTGAGGTCTCTACACCCGAAACAATCGAAAAAATTCACGATATGGTGTTGGCCGACCGAAGATTGAAAGTGCGAGAGATTGTGGAAGCCGTAGGGATCTCGCATGGCTCAGTGGTTTCAATTTTGAATGATCACTTGGGCATGAGAAAGCTTTCCGCAAGATGGGTGCCGCGTTTGCTCACAGTCGACCACAAACGCAATCGTGTAACAACTTCACAGGAAGGTTTGGCGTTGTTTAATCGCAATATGGAGGAGTTTTTGCGCCGTTTTGTAACCGTGGACGAAACATGGATCCATCACAACACACCAGAGACCAAACAACAGTCAAAACAGTGGGTTTCTAAGGGTGAATCGGCGCCGAAGAAGGCCAAGGTGGGTTTGTCAGCCAATAAAGTTATGGCGACTGTTTTTTGGGATGCACGCGGGATAATCCACATTGACTACCTTCAAAAGGGAAGAACAATCAATGGGGAATATTATGCCAATTTATTGGACCGATTCAATGACGATTTGAAAAAAAACCGACCTCATTTGGCCAAGAAAAAAGTTCTTTTCCACCAAGACAATGCAAGGGTGCACACATGTGCAGTTGCCATGGCAAAAATCCATGAATTGGGCTATGAATTGCTCCCTCATCCGCCCTATTCTCCAGATTTGGCTCCGAGCGACTACTTCTTGTTCCCAAACCTGAAGAAATGGCTTGGTGGAAAAAGATTTGACTCCAATGATGAAGTCATCTCGCAAACAAAGGCCTATTTTGAGGACCTCGACAAATCATTTTTTTTGGAAGGGATAAAAAAATTGGAGAAGCGTTGGACAAAGTGTATAGAGCTCAAGGGAGACTACGTTGAAAAATAAAATTATTTTTTTATCAAAAAATCTGTGTTTTATTCCAAAAGTCACGGACTTATTGACCCGCCCTCGTAATTTTAAAACTATTTTTTTTATTAGACCTTCACAACAGTCCGTTTCAAAATAATTTAAAAAATAGACCCTCACAACAAGCCAATAATTTCATATGTCGGTACGGTACAGTTTGCAAAACTATTTATTTTAAAATTATTTAAAAAATAGACCCTCACAACAAGATTAAAATTTTATCATTTCTTCCTCAAAAGTGACTCTAGATTTCAAGATTCATATATGTACCAATCTTCAACTTAATCGGTTCAGTAGATTCGGAGCAAATCGGCTGTGACAGACGGACAGACAGATAGACACACGAGTGATCCTATAAGGGTTCCGATTTTTCCTATTGAGGTACGGCACCCTAAAAAAGTAGCACACTCACCTTTCTGCCTTGGAATTTGGTAACCAACTTGGGTGAGCACTCGTCATCTATGGTGCCGTGACACAGCTGACCGTGAACGCCCCATCTAAAACGAAATAAGACAATAGTGAGTTGGTATCAAGGCTATACGAGCGAAGGGATATTTGGATGCAATAAAAGTTAAGTTAAATTATTTATTTCAAATAGGCACATAAAAGGCACTTTTGAACGTCAAAATTTACAAAAACATAGAATTGATTCTAGTCAGTCAATAAAACATGCATGATGTAAGCAGTGGCGTGAAGTGGTTCCCCATAAAGGGTAGCCAACGCACACAGACACAAAACAAAAAACTACGGGCACCTTTAGACACAACTTGAAACTTATCATTAAACGATAGTTGCGAAAACTTACTGCTTTTAACTTCTAACAAACACACATTATCGGCGCAAACTTCACAACAGAACACCATTCTTAGGTAAATAAAAAAAATAATAAACACAACAAATAATATTTACACTACTTTACGTTTGAAAACGAATTACTTATAACTTATTAAGATATAAAAAAGCAAAACAGTCAAGATTGGATATAAATTGCGTGTCACTGTCACATGAAACAAAACGGCTTCCCTAAGAAAAATATAATTTCTAATTTGTCGATAAAAAAAAACTACCAATTAAAATTGTATCATTGTCATACCGTGTTCTTCCACAAAAAGGACTACCAAATTTTGCCGGATAATACAGTCCAGGGTTGCCAAAACTTATTTTCCCTAAATCCTCAAAAATCAAAGCAAAATTTCCCAAATATGAGGAGAAAAATAAAAAAATTATGAAGTTTTTAATTATTTTTGCTATTCCTTACAATTTATCATTTTTTTGGAAGATATAAATTCGACAATACCACCCTGTTTTTTTAATTGTCTCTAGTAGTCGTTAAGGAAACTATCGTGTCTGTGTGTAGTCTGATTCTCAAACTCCCCGCAATTCGGGGAATTGTCCAAAAATTGGAAACCCTGGTCTTCAATAATTTTCATTCATTAAATCTTGACTTTGCACACAGCGAATCACATCACGGGATTGCCAGCTCCGGTCACTGTAGTTACGCCCATAATTTAAACAATTTCTATAGTGTGTGCCGTTCATACACACAAAAATATACACTAGAATGCGAAAAACTTATGAATGGGATTTAGGCCAGCCGAGTGCATGCCTAATAAATAGTGTGTGCTCCGTCGAACTGTGAGTTACGTCACACGGCGGTTGCGACAAGTTGCTATAAGTGTTATAACAGGAGTTTAACTTCTTTTTTAATATTTTGTATTATTGTATTACATAGTTAAAATAAATACATTTGGCGTTGTTGGTAGGGTAGGCTAGGCCTAATTGCCTCTATGGACGGCACGCCTCTGGATGTAAGCTGCGTGTACGCCTAGCTTTTGGTATGCTTGACTCATCCTTCAGACTAGGCAATAGGTAATACGGGCTGGTGTCCGCAACTCCACGTCAGAGCGCGTATTTTGCGTACGGATTCAGACTAATAAATAACATAGAAATCGTCTTATCTGCTTATGGTATATCAACTGTGGACTTGTTAGTCACTGGCTTACAGGACGAAAACCGTCGAAAAATAAGAAGACAATCTCGGTTACCTGGTTACCAAGTAACTACTGGAAAAAAATAGGAGGAGAAAGTGGTGGGCCGCGAAATTCAAATTTTCCTACGTTTTTTTGATATAGCGGGCCAGTGTCAGGTTATATCTTGATCAATGTATGATTCACGACCATAACTAATACTTATTTACAGAATTTTAATCATTAGAATCATTAATACATCTTATTAATTCTTTAGAAAGCTGTATGTAATTATTCGTCACTCACCCCCACGTGTACAGTCGTCCGCCAACATCAACGACGGCGGAGTGGTAGTGGCCCGCGTATATCGCAGCGAGGGGCGCGGTGAAGTGGCCGGCCACGTGGCGCAGGGAGCCGGCCGATACCGCGCCCTCGCCCACGCCGCCCACCCATGAAGATCCTACGCCCAGCTGGCCGAACGAGTTGTCGCCCGTCGCGTATATCTATCCATAATAATATTAACTTTGTGAAAGCCAATAGCAGATAAATTCTTTAAATAAGATTGTTGGCGCCCCGCAATACAGACAGCAGTCGAAAAGTTGCATGACACGACAAGGACAGACGCTTCAGTCAGAGCAGATGCCAGAAGCAGAAGTAGATATGGAACGACTGCCGCAAAGTGCGCACACAATTTAGTTTTTTGATGTATAACATCTTCCTCTCGCTTTCTGTATATTTTCACGAAATCACTCCGATTTCGTGAAAACGGACGGAAGTGTGTAAACAGGAAGTGACAGCTTATGCATGGAATGAATAAGTACTTTTTAATAGCATGGAATTTGTAAGTACTTTATAATAGCATTGATATAGATTGTAGGTTCGAATTTCGACCAGTGGGCGACCACTAATAAATCAATAATTATTCGAATAAATATTTCAGTATTTAGCTTTATTAAATTCTGAGGTTAATTTATGTCGCTGCTCAGTTGCTTATTAGCAAGGTGAGATGTCAGATGTTACACGTCATATGCGACTATTGTAAGGCTCGCTCGTTTTTTTTTTTGTAGATTTTAAATAACACAGTAAACTATCCATTGTATCATTGAAGAGTCCATGAAAAACTGATCAAAGATACCTACAAGCTCAGTGACAATATCAGGACAAAAAGATCTTGGCAAAATCGACCTAATCCCATTTTATCAAAACGACAAACAATACATAAAAATACGTCTACTACGACTGGGCCTCACTTTTTGCGAGGCCTAATAAATCCTAACTATAATATTATAAATGCGTGAGTTTGTTTTGTTTGTTACGCTTTCACGCTAAAACGGCTGAACTGATTTATATGAAATTTGGCACACGGGTAGACCATGAACTGGATTAGGACATAGGATACTTTACTACTTTATCCCGGTAGTACGTTCCCGTAATAATGATATAAACGAGACATACCCCATTCTCAGTCAACACCAGCGTGTGGTGTCGTCCGCACGCTATATCGACCACTCTCCCGATGAGCTCACTGTTAATCGGCGTAGTCGTCATCTTTATTTTCGCGTTTCCTTCGTCGACTACACCCCAGTGCGCGAGCCCACAGCTCACTGTCCTCTTAGGCGTGAACTGATTCTTCCAAGTCTCAGGACTTTGTGTCACTTCTAGGTGTATCTCTGGACATGGATCTCTGGCGTCTATGACACATGCGATGTGTATAAATGTCGTTATTAGTTGCTGTAATCTGGTCGTCTGAAACAAAATTGGTTTCGTTCTTATTGGTCAAATCAATATTATTTAAAGTAATTCTTAAAGCGCTAAGGTAGCCCGCGAAATTCCATTTTCCTTATGTTTTCTAGAATTTGAAGGACAACGTATATTTTTTTTTTTAAACCTGGGGGGTAACCATCACTTCTTTTAGCAGTATTACTTCAATATTACTTAGCGTGAGAAAGAGATGGAGCTATAAGTCCTGTATAGCTCCATCACTTTCCGACTGTGAAGTAATATTATAATAATACTGCTATAAGAGGTGATGGTTACCCCCCTGGGCTACCTTGGTGCTTTTGCCTTAACGTACAGTTGAACCAAAAGACAAGCGCGCGTCATGTCACTTTTATACACATTAACATAAGGTTTGAATTACAATGACTGACATGCGCTCGACACCTATTTAGCCAGTATTTACTCACATAAACCGAAGTTATCCCTTGCTTCAGATCACGCATTACTGGGCGTAATTGGTCTTGCAATGGGTTCAACCACAAACATAGACACTGTAACATAAAATCACTTGTTAGTTAAAACATAGGTATATCTCGTAAAAGGATATTATTCCACATCATAGTCGTTACCTTCAAAACCGTAGTATCGAATTTATGGCACTTTTCGGTGATGTAGTCAAATAACCACTGCCCGTTTTCTTCCAGTAAGAGAGGTACTAAACACCTTTGTCCTAGCAGGCAATCGATAGCACCACGACATATCTCACTTCGGGATTTCAATGCAGACAGCATCAAGTGGGGGTGTCCTCGATGGATACTGAACATAGGTACTAGATCCCAAAGACCCACTGCTGCGGCGAAAGACGACAACTCCAGCAATTCAGCTGGTTTCAGTAGTGTTAACTTGGCGTCGCTAAAATAGAAAAAGCTTTACTTCTAAAATTTAAAACCAAGGGAAGCGCAAAAAAGAGGCTTTATGGCATTGAATAATAAAATCTAGGGCCAATGTTTTAAAGTGCAAGCGTGACCGCGCGACCCCGCTAGAACATGCTTCTGAAGCCGTATGTTGTCTAAGTTCATGCGACTTTGCACTTTATGACTCTGAATATAAAGTATGTTTTTCATTTTTATTTTATTCATTGTCATAATAAAACTCTTATTTGTGAAACAATATATATTTTTTATTAATGGCATCTCGTAGTTGACCTTGAGAGGTCCTGACTACTTAACCAGACTATCCTGTGGCTGCCATAAGCTAAAGCCTCCAGCCAAGGGCGAATTTCTTATATTACTAAGCGACTACACGCTAAGGGCACTCCCTGTGGGGTACGAACCTCGGCTTAGGGCGTCACTGGGGGGAGGACAGCAAGGTGGGACAGACTGTATCAAAACTGGAAAATTATTATTATCAAGGAAATTTAAAGCTACGGGCTCAGCTACGGCGCGGGCTGGCATTTCGTCGAGCAAGGGTCGGGGGGATGAAAAAATGTACCAAATACCAAAAGTCAAAACTTACGGTTCAAATGTATCCTCGGTACCAGTGCTCATGTTGAGTAACGTAGCTAGAAGTTTAACAGAAATAGCGGCATCGCCCAGGCTGCCAGTGTTGCCGGTTTGTTTGTACGATGACAACTCGCTAAGTTTACCGAATACGCCCAGACGTGCCACCCACCCGTCAGGCTGACTCTGCAATGTTACAGGTAATTAAAATTGTACCGCGTGATGTTACCCGTTAAAAATAATTCTTGTGTAGTCGTATTTCATAACGTGACTTCAGTTATGCAAAATAAGTTCTATAAAGACTGTCGATTAAGTTGCTGTAAATTGCCGAAGATATTATAAAAGACTAGACTATACTAGACTGTTCTGTGCCGGGGTCGTGGGAAAATCCGGAAGGGATACCGAGGCCCCTGGCAACACAAGCAACGAAAAGGAATACGGGTGGGTTTTAATCAGTAAGAGTCTGACACTATCCTATATTATATTGTAGTCTGTGTCTTACACACCCTCCCGCTCCGCCCAGACCGGGAGAAGTTATTTGATAATTTTAAGTTTCATAGCGAATGTTACTTAGAATGACGGATAGGATAACCCCCTTAAAGATTGTAGGTGACTAAATCGTCAGCCTGTATATTAAATGGCCTCCTTTTGTTAAGAGCTACCTGTGACAGGGAGTACAAGTAATGCGCCGGCGCCAGCTTGCCGCGCGACAGCAGCATGTCGGCGGCGGCGCGCAGCAGCGCGGGCAGCGCCGCGCCCAGCGCCGCGCACGACTGCTCCGCGCCCACGCCGCCGCGCATTATCACGCCCACCAGCCATTCACATGCTTCACTCCTGGATAGAATAGAAAAATTGTAGGTATACAGGTGAGGTGACTTGTTACAAAATAATGTTTGGTCGGTGGAATAATGGTTGGTGTTAATGGTTGTTTGGGCGTTTGCAGGTACATTCTACCGTTTGGCATGCAAACATTTGTACTTATACTATACTAGTGCCTCTATGCAGACGGTTTCGGTCTTATTAGGCACCACCTACACGGGCGAGAGATTCGCAACGATAATGTCGCCGTGCCATCAAATTTAATAGTAACTCTATGAATATTCTCCACACGGCAATATCGTCGTGGCGATCATTTGAAAGCACAACGTGACTATCGCCGCGATTCTCTCGCCCGTGGCGATGGCGCCTTACAAAACAAGGTTTTTCTTCAGACCCAAATTTAAACCATCTAACCATTTCTGAATTACGAAATTATTCCGCAAACATTAAAGTTCTAAATACGTATACTGATTTTAAACCCGAGTCTAAGTTGTCAATTTTGTAATAAGGCGGTTAGGGTAGTTGCACATTCGACGAAAGATGCGTCGGGCGTAACTTCGTTATTTCCCCGACTCACTAACGCATCATTAGTTCAGTGTGTAAGGGTGAAGGTTTTATTTTTATTATCTATTTGTCCGTTCTGGCGATACGCGACGCATCTTCCGTCAGATGCGCGACCACCCTCCTTTAATCATCGCAAGATAACTGCGAATACCAATTTTTAGCAGCTGCCGCTTGTAATCGGCATACGTATATTTCGACAACGCCTAAAGATAGTGTAGTTAATTAAGAGTTTCGATGTCTTTGTATCTATAGTGCAGTCACTTAAGGTGCAGATATATGATTTTAGTGACTTTTAAATCTGTTATTACGCCTTCAATTAATGCAAGTAAGTTACGCAAAAAATGTATGTTAAACTAGACCGCATACACATCAATTATATCTGTGAATATTTTAGTATTGTAGTACAATACTTTATGAAATAAATTCAGGAAGTAAGGTCTACCCAAACATAAAAATCGAAATTACTTCCAAACTACTAAAAATATTTTCATGGTTTTTTTTGTGTATGAATAGACTATTTTGTTATCTATAATTCTATCTGTGAATTTTTTCAAATATTCATACTTTTATTACTAAAAATAAATATTCCCTATAAAATCGAACGGAACGGCATGCGGCGCTCTGCGCGGGCGACGGGCGGCTAGTGATGGGTAACTCATCAATTTTATTTGAGGATGAGGGAGCACCTCATTTTGCCTCGTGAGGTCCTCACGAGGTACCCCTCATTTGAGGTGAGGATTTGAGGAATCCTCAACGGCGTATTCACCTCACGAGTCGTGAGCCCGAGCCGAACTCAGCCGAACGTGCGAGGGAGCGAGGCGGGCGGGCGCGACGACATTCACGAGTACTCACGACTCTCCGTCCGTTTAAGCAAATCTCTCTCACCTCTCACACATATTATTTTCTTTCGCTCATAAATTTTAGACCGCCAAAATAAACGAATCAATGACACTTGCTGATGCTTTTAGAGTTCATAATAATTAACCATAGCTGAAATAAAAATATTTTCTTTAAAATTCGTTTTGACTAATAATGTTACATACTAATTTTAACAGTTTACGTAATGTTGACCTTGGAGGTGCACGTGATATTCTTGTAACAATTACGTAGACTTTCGTTTCTTTTTTTGTGTTCGTACTTTAATCTAAATAATTAATATCCTACCAAACATCAGCATCACACTCACCACACACACATGACACAACTAACATCATTACATACTTAGGTACCTACATTATTTCATTAGGTACATACCAAAATCATAATGTTAATGTTTATTATGCTGCCAAAATTTCGAGACCAGACCTCACCTCACTCATTCTTTAATTCTATACAATTTTTTAAATCGGTTCATTCGCTCACTCGTTGAGGATCTCATCACTCAACCACTCAATACTCACTCGCGAGTCAAGCCTCACACCTCACCTCGCTCGCCTCACCCCTCGCCACAATTTCATATTGTCAATGTCAATTTTTGAGGACGCGTGAACGAATGAGGTGAGGTGAGGTAATGAGGTGGTTCATTGTTGAAAATCGAGTAACTCTTTCAATTTGCGATCACGAGGACCTCAAACGAGGGACCTCATGAGTGAGGGACTCATCACTACGGGCGGCAGTGTACCGCTGACCACTGTCACGGGTAGACGCTGACACTTTGCGCGACCGCTGTACTTACGTATTTTTTCGACAATATGGGTAGTACAACTAAAGTTCTGAAAGAGAAATGACGTATACATGAAAGAAACAGGATACTGAGGTAAGTTTCTCATATATTATTATAATATAATGAGGTTAGCTAAATGTTATTTTGATAATAATTTGTGCGCAAGTACCTATATACATTATTTACGAGTAAGTTCAAACATAACTTTAGATCCGCATCAAATTTTTTTTTTTTAGGAGGATAAAAATATAATACAGATTTCCGAAACGAAAATGCGGAGAGCAAGTAAGTACCTACCTAATAAATTGTAGACTACCATTTATTATGGTTTTTTGAGGACAATCACGTTACAGCAGGTTTGAAACTTACCTAGCTTAAAAAAAACAGGTGTAGTACATTATAAGATTATGTTTTACTATTTTAGTTGTTGCGACCCGACGGAAGTAAATAATGATAAAATAATGAAAGAACTGACAATGATTCCCAACATGAAAAAGCGGAGACAAAGTGAGTATTAAATTGTAGATTCTAGGCATACCATTTATTATAGGTTTATGGGGACACTCCCGTTATAGTAGGTTAGAAACTTGTCTAGTTTAAATAAACAGGTGCAGCTCATTAATAAGATTATGTTTTAATATTTTAGTTGTTGCGACCCGACGGAAATAAATAATGACGAAAATAGTGAAAGAACTGACAATGGTTCGTTATTTATCATATAAAATGTAGATTCACAGGTTTTTTTTTTTATATTTCCAGGACCATCTACTGGAATGGAATCAATGATTTTGGTTGAAGGCAAAATACAGACAAAGAAGAGACAGAGAAACAGGAATATTTCGAAAAATGACTACATTTCTACGAAATGTAAAAAAAATAATTAGTACAAACAAATTCACGCCTTCTTCCCAAGGGGAAGGCAAAAATTATAGAAGGCCAGCTGCACGCTTCTTTTAAACCACACCACCTTACCACATAATTTTTCAGCCTATCATTTATAGTCACGTCACACGCAAGGAGGCATTTCCACAGCATTTAGGGCCGATTTTTCAATCATCAGTTAACTTCTATCTGAGGAATAAATATGGCGCTTTGACATGTTTTCTATCCAAAAGCTGTCAAAACGTCAAACATATTCTTCACATAAAAGTTATATGGCGATTGAAAAATCGACCCTTATTCTACTTTTATGCTTCTTTTGCCACACCCAAAATTCATTCACTTCCATGCATAAGCTTAGACACCAGCACACCATTATGAACAGCCAGTCGAGCCTTTTTAGGCATCGACTAGTTGGTTACAATCGCATGTATAGTACCATTCACTTTATTTCCCGCATTTACTCTCCTTTCCACATCTTCATCAATCTTTCCATCCTTTGTATACTGACTCCCCAAATATACTAACTTACTCTGGGGGGCGAATCTACTAACAACCAGTGGCGTGCCTAGGGTTTCAAAATAACGCAAGCCCAATAAAATTTTAACCGATTTCAAAAAAGAAAGTTCAGTTTTCGACTGAGTATGTAGGTACCTACGTATCTACGTATTTATGATCGCAATTTTCTCATAAACTGCTAACAACATTGTTCTAAAATGGCAATTGAACCTCAACTCAATCAGGGTTTTCAAGCGTTTTCATATTTTACTTATGAACAACGTATGATTCTTTTTGCTATTGTAGGCATACGTAGGTACCTACCTAGTTACGCACCGGAATATTAATATATTTGATGTTAGAACTAATATTATACGAAAATCATTGAATACTTATCACATCACACATCATACCGTGATACCTACTGATCCTAAAATTATAACTTTGTTTCAATGACATGCAACAGTGATCAGCGACTATTGGCATGGTCACCATGCCATGTAGTATAGTAGTTGGTATAGTATTCCATTCCCGCTGTTTATTTTATAGTAAAGTAACTCTATCCGACATTCAAAATCCGTTTGGTTTTAGGCGATTCGAACCGCCCAGACTGTTTCCTTTAAGAAAATCTGCTAATTTACAATTATTAAAATATATGGAAAAAATCATTTGCTTTTTGTGGTAAATATAACGGAAAATAAGATTTAATGTGTTTATTATTCGTATAAACTTTATTTGTTATTTAACCATTTTTGTTATAGTAATATTATAAACTTACTAATTGAACTATAGGTAACACTCATTCATTGCCATTCATTCCCGTAGTGATTGAGTTGGGTTTCGACTTGGTTACAGTCAGTTACAGTTTCACTTATTGTCATAAAAATTGTAGAACAGATTTATGGGGAACGAACGGGAGCCGAACGAAACCGAACCATTGATGAGACGGTACAGAGCGTATAACTTTGCAAATTAGTAGAATCGGCCCCCTGATCCAGCCCATTCCCTCTCTAAATCTTGCCTGCACATCTCATATTTTTTCATCTGTCACTAAAGAAATTAATTGTTTTATTTTGGAATTAAATTTATTTATTTGGATTTTTGGCGTTAATTTCACTTTATATTGTTTCCATAGCTAAAGAGCTCGTTAGTCGCATCACAGCCGCACGGGCCGATCAATTAGGTTAAGCTATTCTTGCCGCGGTTGTTCCGTGGATGGGTGAGCATCCTTACGTACCGAGACTCATCCGTGCCTCGTAAAGTCGCGAAAAAAAAATCTGCTGTTCCCTACATTTATGTTCGCTTAATTCGTCAAAATGTAGGGAACAGCTGATTTTTTTTTTCGCGATTTCATATTTAGTCCAAGTTATTTCATGTTGTGTCCAATATAGTAAAAGTTGTTTATAATGATGAGTACAATGACGAGAGAGGTTGATGGTGTTTAAAATACACCCTGTTTAAACCAACTTATTCAATGCAAACTATTAAAATAATATAATATATTACAATCTTATTTTATTATCAGAATATTACCTTATTTATGAACACTACATAAAAAAAAATTGGATTGTGATAAAAAAATCAGGCAGGACAGTCCACACAATCTGAAACGTATGGTTACCCTACGTTACGTGCTAACGGTTGCGGGGTCGCGGGGGGTGACGCAAGCTCCTCCCACTCGCTCAAGGTCCTCCCACTCACTCAAGGTCGCTGGCATTTATCGTCCTCTTAAGCAAAGAAAGGGGTCAACCTCGGAATGAGAGATTATTATCTCTCATTCCTGGAAACACGTATACACCTTCATTTTGGTGTTCTAAAAGTTGTCTCAAAAGTCTCATAAAGCTTGTCTGCGCCGTAAATTATTCAAGGTCAAAGGTCACAAAAACCGTTTTTCGCTATTATCTCGGTTAGCTCCAATGATCTTAACATTTAAACATTGTAGAACATACATTTGCAACAAATTTTATTTAGAAAAAATGTCATACTCCCAACCGTTTTTGAGTTAGAGGGCAGTGAACCCGCAGCGCTCAGCCATACTAACTGTAATGCAAGGTCAACCATGAATCTCATGGTACGGAGCGAGAGGGCATGGGCAGCCGTCACCTCCTTCTGCGAAGCAGTAATGCTCGCGAAGGAGGAGGCGGGACGGTTGAGGGAAAGGCATGTTTCGCGCCCTCTCGCCCCTAGCCGCCGCAGGAGACGCCCTGGGCGTCGGGAATCCCGGGCGGATTTCCGGCCACCGTAGGCGCGGGCTTGCGGACGGTGAGCAATGGGTAGCTCACCGTCCGGTAAGGACCAGGCCCGGGTCGAAGGCGCGTTGTATTCCACGCGCGCCTCAAAGAGATGTCGTCAGTACAAATGTAGGGGTCCACTAGGGCCGATGCCTGCCGGGGTCGCGGGAAGGTACTTATGGGTCACCGAGGCCCCCGCAACACAGGCAACGGAAGGAATACGGGTGGGTTTTAGTCAGTAAGAGTCTGACACACCCTCCCGCTCCGACCAGAGCGGGAGAAGTTATTTGATAATTTCCCACCAAAAAAAAAAAAACCATGAATCTCAATGAATAGTACCTTGTATAAAGTTATTAAATCATTGAAATATCATTAACAATAAATAATTTGTATTATTTATTAGTTAATACTATATATTTAATAACATTTTGCATATATCTAATATATTCATTTAATAATACTTACCTACTTTGTGATTAAAACTCATTAGATGAAATACTATAAACAACAAAAGATTAAGGACTATATTCTCGTATAGATAAGTAAACATTATAAATATACAACCCAACGATGGGATCGGCATCGACCAAAATGATGAACTTCCATACAAATTTTCATTCGCTATTTAATCCCCTTAGGGGGATGAATTTTGAAAAATCCTTACCTAGTGCTTATCTTCGTTTTCTAAGAAACTATTGTGCAAAATGGTATGCTCCTAGACCAATCGGTTTAGACTGTGTCTTGTCCAGGGGCGTGCCGTCCATAGAGGCAATTAGGCCTTTTAACTATGTAATACAATAATACAAAATATAAAAAAAGTCCTGTTATAACACTTATAGCAACTTGTCGCGCCCGTGTGACGTAACTCATAGGTCGACCGACGGAGCTTGGTACGCACTATTAGGCACGAACACGACCAGCCTAAATCCCATTGATAAATTTACGCACACTAGTGTATATTTTCGGCTGTAAGAACGGCACACATGGTTGACATGTTTTAAATTATGGGCGTCACTACTGCGTCTGGAGCTGGCCACCGCGTGTTGTGATTGGCTGTGTGTACAGTCAAGATTTAATGAATGACAAGTATTGAAGACCAGGGTTCCAAATTTTTGGACAATTCCTCGAATTGCGAGGAATTTGAGAAACAGGACTGCACACAGACACGATAGTTTCCTTAATGACTACTAGAGATAATTGAAAAACATATAGGTATTGTCGAATTTATTTTCCAAAAAAATTATAAATTTTAAGGAATAGTAAAAGCCCCATAAAAATAGTTAAAAACTTCATAATTTTTTATTTTTCTCCTAATATTTGGGAAATTTCGCTTTGATTTTTGGGGAGTTAGGAAAATAAGTATCGGCAACCCTGGACTGTATTTGTTTCACGTGACAAACAATTTATATCCGATCTTGAATGTTTTGCTTTTTTATATCGTATTAAGTTATAAGTCATTCGTTTTGAAACGTATAGTAACACAGTAAATATTATTTATTGTGTTTATTATTTGTTTATTTACCTAAGAATGGTGTTCTGTTGTGAAGTTTGCTGCGATAATGTGTATTTGTTAGAAGTTAAAAGCAGTAAGTTTTCGAAATTATCGTTTAATGATAAGATTCAAGTTGTATCTAAAGGTAGATGTGGGCCCGAATTATGAGAATTAGTCCAAAAATATGATAATTCATGACTTCGGATATCTTGCAAGTGACGTGTTCCGTAATTATCACCGACCCACTTGGTTATGATATTTGAGGTGGCCGAATCTTTCTTTTGTTTGCATCGTCTGAAAATCGTGTTTTGAACCTTGAATATTGTGGTGAGTTCTTGTATTAATAAAATGAAAACATTGAAAATAATCCTGTAAAAACATACAGGATTATTTTCAACGTTTTTTTTCAAATATTATAAATCAATAATGACTACTTTGTGATGTTGCGCCAATTTATTTTTCTTTTTTTGGTGTCAGTATGCGTGGCCTACCCTCCGTGAAGTACCACTGCACGCCACTGGCGTTGTCTGTCGGTAAATGAATGAATTTAAGATTATTATCAAGTAGAATACACTTACACAGTATTAAGAATGTAAGCTCCCTTGTTGGTGACAACCAGACAGGACTCGAGACTGAACCGTGGCAGCTGCAGGTCGCACATAAAGGTTGGTTCGCGCCACCCGCCCGCCATGCTGGGAGGTTCACGCGGCGTCATCAAATGCGCTCGCCTCACATCACCGATTAGCTCTGCGCGCCATAGTTCTGAGGACTCCCTTTTAGCGCCTAGTAAGGCCTCACCCTGTCGTATTTACAAAAACAATTGTTTATTTATGAATGAAAGGCGACTAACAAAAAGGATTTACAAGGCAGATGTGAGTCGAAACGCCGGGAAGAGACACTCGAAGGACGGAAGAACGGTCAGGTGCGTAATACTCGCAACCGGCATGCGAGTAAGACCAGATGTATGAATGTCAAAAAGGCAACAGAAGAAATTAGTAAAGATTGTAGCAGTTGGCGTTCTGTAGTTTCTGCCTACCCCCATCATGGGAAGAAAGCATGAGTTTAAGTATGTATGTTATAACTGATATAAGACACACCAACAACTTATTAACAAATTAATACTTATAGAAGGTCCTGTATAAATAAGTCACATACAGCCATGCACATCATTCACAGAGTAGGACAAACATACTTTTACCATTTTAGTACAAGATAGATATATTAGATTTAATAAAAAAAATCATAAGGTTAATAATTATAATCGTAAAAGTCGACATGGAGATATAGCATACTTAATAGTAGTTTCTTTTATTTAGTTACTATAAGTAAAACCGTTTGTAGAACACAATTGTGAGCACACACACATGTGAACTGACAAAATCACTATTATTGTGCATTGTTGCAATTAAATACCATGTGGCATTAGCTAAAAACGACAACTTTTAGATGAACAAGTGAAGCTTCAAAAGAGCTACAAAAAGCATATTCTCAATGGATTCTGGAGACTTCTTCGAGCTGGTGTAATTTTTGAATGGGCATTCCCCAAGGTCGTATTTTATCTCCTCAAAATGTATTTATTATAAATACCTGAATGACAGAAAAGCTTGCAGAGTGCACTTCCAGTTCCTTCTTTCTCAAAAGATATACAAGTCTCTGGGACCATAACCCTTGGATGTATTGACCATCTTTTTTAATATGAGGCCTAAGAGTTCTTGATGGAGTATCTTCTTCAGGGCTTTCTAACTGAAAAGATCATAAGCAAGATAAGTTTTAATTTTTTTTTTTCAAACTGGAACACGACTACCTTTTACCCGCGGCTTCGCCCGCGAAGATGTCGAAAAATATCCCACGGGCCCGTACTACCGGGATTAAAAGTATTAAATCCTGTGTTAATCCAAAAAAAAAATGTGTAGGTAAACTAATAGTCTATTAGTTTACCTACACATTTTTTTATAATAAGTTGTAATTATAACGATTTCTAATTTATATATGAAAATAAAATACAGCCCATGTTACTCGCTGATAATGTAGCTTTCTAAAGGTGAAAGAATTTTTAAAATCAGTTAAGTAGTTTTTGAGTTTATCCATTACAAACAAACAAAAAATCAAATTTTATCTCTTTATAATATTAATATAGAATTATAGATAGTATAAAGTGGTAAGGCTTTCCCGCTAAAACGGCTGAACGGTTTTGGATAAAATTTGGCATATGGGTAGACCATGACCTAAGCTGGATTAGGACAAAGTATATTTTTATCTCAATATTGCGAAGGGATCAAACTTATGCGTGTGTAACCGCGGGGCGCAGCTAGTAGATTATAAATGAGAAAGTGTGTTTGTTTGTTTGTTACGCTTTCACGTCTTAAACTACTCAACCGAACACCATACAATTTTCGATACACGTCGTCAGGGGTACAGAAAAGGACATAGGGTACCTTTCATCCAGAAAAAAAATTCTGTTCTCGAGGGATAGAAAAATGATTGAAAAAATCTACATTAACATGAGCTAAGCCAAGGGCTAGTAAGTTTATAAAAGTAATTATTTGAAGCAAATAACACTGCTATTGTGTTCATTTACTATAGAATGTTTAACACAAATCTGATAAGGAGGTCAATTAAACCAGAGGTTGTTAACTTACAATCAGAGTTCCTTCGTTTAATTCGAATGCTGTGAGAAAATGTCTTCCGTTCACATACTGCGCTGTCAGTGCCCAGTTGTTGGAGCCTTTGCGAAATAATGGTAAATACTCTGTAGGCTTCAAAACATACTCCACTGTTTGTGGTTTACTGTCATCTGTAAAATAATAAATATATTATCTCCTTTTGAAAAACCACTCCAAACCAGTTTGAAATATTTGAAGGAAAGTTCTACATAGCATAATACTGAAGAAGTTGCAACAGATTGATGGATTTTAATGATAACATTGATACATTGTTACATATTATTGAGAGAAATAATAAACAATACACTATAAGATATTTTCTGGAGCTGGAGGTAAAGAAAAGCAAAACATTATATTCCTAACCTTTAGAACCACCCTGTATAAAGAAAGTAATTTTATCCTTGGACAGCTGTTTGATGTATGACATAAAGCTGTCCCTCTTATCTTTATCATTTTGTGCTCTTGTTTGTTGCAGCCAGTTGTACCCAAAGGATCTGTGCTCCAACACTAACTTACATTGTTGTGCCTGGCTCACAGATATCTGTAAACATAATTTATCTTAGAATTTCATAAGTTACATTGTACAGTGTAAGTCTACATAAATGTGTCCTAATTTTAGACACAAAAACATAATACACGAAAAGAGCATATATTAATGAAATAAATACCATTTTACACTATATTCATCTAAGTATTATTTTCAATATTCATCTTGGATAATATATTAATTTTTTTACAAGTTTCAATTAATTTTTCACTCATTCATATTCATTTACTCAAGTGAAATATGGTATTCTATATAAGTTGTTACACAATAGTTTAACCTAGAAAACATAACACACCTATTCACATTTCACTGTAAAATAGTGTGTTTTATTTACTTAATAAGTTGTAATTATACAAGTCATAACTAAGCAGTGGCTTAAAGATGAGTGTATTGAACTTAGTGAAGTTCAATACACTCATCTTTTCACAAACAAAACATGTTTTAAATACTTACCAGGAGTGTTAATAAATCCAGCGAATCATCAAAACAGATTTGTAAATCTGTAATTTCTCCTGGTACTTTACACTCTCCCACAATACTTTGTGAATCCAGGGAATAAAATGTTATTGTTCCTGTCTGAAATAATAAGAATCTGTGATACTTTTCTACAGGCAATTTAGTAGAAAATTTATTAATTTTTCTACTTAGTTACTTAACGAAAATGTGCAGTTGATAAAAATATTATTTTTTGGAACAAAGTTCCTTATCACACATTATACTCTGCACACTTGGCGAATGAGAGCTAGACTGACAGGAGCGTAACATTTTGACCAACACAATACTTTTATTTTGTTTTTTTTCATTTAGTTACTCTCAAATGTTGTTAATTTATTTCATTGTGCCTGTTATTTAATACATAATATACAGCTAGGCAGGCAGCTCAGATTGGCAGTTGCTCAAAGTGAAATACTGGTATTCAGCTGCACCCGGTTAGACTGGGAGTCGATTAAAACTTAGTAGAGAAAAGATCTTTTGACTTTTTTTGCATTTTTTACAATGTATCTGCATTAGTCAGTCATCATTTACTCAAAATATAACTTCGAATGGGGAACCTAATACAATGTATCATCTAATACAGCATTTCTTTTAAAGGCGAGTAGAATTAGGTTTAGAAATATTATATCATAATAAAACAAATACAGTCTAATCCGTTTAAAACAAGGTACTGGTTATTACAATGAAATTTTGAGGTCACAACATTTCTGTTTACATAACATAGTTGTTGGTTATAACGACTATCGGCTCTAACAACCGTAATCCGACAGTTTATTTGAAGTCGTTATAAACGGGTTTTACTGTATAACAATACCTTTGATCCAATAACTAGTACATTCTCTGATTCTTTAGTTAGCCAACATACTAGAGATGTTGGTTTTAATATATGTCCTAGTGGCAAAACAGTAACTCTTGAAAGTGACCATTTGTAATCAAACATACTCTGAGGGATGAACAGCGGAAGAAATGGCACCAACAGGACCTTCTGTTCACTAACAATGATCGTCCATGTTCCACTTGGTTCGAAACACATACAGTAAATTGGATTGTCTAGAAAATCCCAATCATAGTTTTTCTCAAATCTCTCTAACTGAGGATCAATGTATATAAAAATTAATTCTTTATCACTTGTAAAGGCAAAGAACTTTTTATGCCCCACTTCATAAAAACTGTACGCAGTAATATCTAGATGTACTAAAACATCTAATTTAAATAAACCAGAAAAATCCAAAAGTTCACTTTGTAGGGCCATTTTAGCCAAATAATTCCAATATTACAATAGTGTTTTTCTTTTTTTCTCTTGTCGCCTCAATCAACATAATCGTCAGTGTCAGTCATTGTCATATCATACCAATCATACCATAGACATTTCCTAGCTCGATGTCACAGAATACTTTATAACTACTAACTCGATGTGTGAGAAAAAGCGCGGGAATCATCGAATTTGGCGGGCGTGATTTTTCTTTCGTTTTCTTTTTTAAATTAAAAAACACTTAATATTGGAGATAAGTTGTGTAAATATATGTAGATATTCATTAGATTAGTTAATTTTATTGTTTGTGTATATTGTACTTCATATTTAGGGTAAGTTTTTTGTATTTTATATTTTTCTGGTCACAATGGACAACGAACCGCCTGATCCGGGGGGCACAGTCCCCTCGGTCGGGCATAATATAACCATCTACGAATCCAGTATGGATACCGATTCATCCATAACCAGATCGGAGCGGAAAAGGACTAGAGCTCCACGTAAAGTGTGCAAAAATTGCAATAAAAAAAGGCGAAATAGTCACTCTCACACTACAACAGAAATAAATAAAGGAGCACAGTGTCATTGCGACAATGACTCAGCCACTAGTTCAAAAATAGCATCAGACGTACCGGTTCATTCAATTTTAGTTCATCAAGAAACCTCTCCACGTTCTGTGGATGTTCCCCAGACTGAAAACCTCATAAAGTCAGATCTTCCCCAGAAGCCACAGGTTACTAGGACTTTGTATGAGGCCACAGACCTGTCGCCATACGTTGTACACATTCAAAAAATGTTTGATACACAAAACTCTGCTCAAACATTACACCCAATAACTTTAGGACATTTTCTTAAAAAACGCATGTTCAACAACATCATTAACGGTTCATTAAAACGCATTGGTCGTAATAGAATATCGCTAAGTTTCTCTCGTTACGTAGATGCTAACTCTTTCTTAGATGACCCAAGTTTGGCCAAAGAAAAGTTGAAGGCATTTGTTCCATCAATTAATGTGTGTCGCATTGGAATTGTTAAAGGCGTACCTACCGAATGGTCTCCGGAGGAAATACTGGAAAATATATCTGTCCCCGCTGGATGCGGGAAAGTTATCAAAGCAAGGCGTCTCAATTATAAAGTGCACGAACCGACCCCTGTGTGGAAACCATCGCAAACAGTCGTGCTCACCTTTGACGGACAAATTTTACCAAAACGTGTGTTTTGTTGTTACAATTCTATGCCAGTGGAATTGTATACATTCCCAACAATTCAATGTTTTAATTGTTGTCGTTTTGGCCATACAAAGGTACAATGCAGGTCGAACCCTCAGTGCTTCAAGTGTGGGGAGAAGCATTCTGCTGACACTTGCAGTATTGAAGATGAGAGTAATAGTAAATGCTGTCATTGCGGTGGCATTCATTACGCCATTAATAAAAAACGCCCAGAATTTGAGAGGCAAAAAGCAATTAAGCATTATATGGCCCATAGCTGCGTGTCATATGCGGAAGCGTCACAGCTACATCCACCAATCTCAAAATTGTATGCCGATGTGGTCACATCTGCCCCATCACATACCACTAAAAATTCTTTCTTTTCACAACCTTCGCCCCAATCACGTAACACACCAATTGTCTCCTCACAAAGAAAAACCGTATTTCTTAAACCTCGGGATCCCCCAAAAACAACTAAGGGGTATGACCGGGCAGCTCATCAAGCATTAATCACTAATGATGTTTCTGTGTCAGGGAATGGTGTTGCATTCCAAAATAAAACAACAAATAATAATGAGAGCCAAATTTTTAATTTAATAATTATGCTTATTAATACTTTATCTAAAAATAATAATATTGAACCGTCCAACGTTGCTACTTTAATTGATACTCTGTCTAACTTATTTAACCTTAATCATAATGGATCTAAATCTACCCAAGATTGTCCAGTGGAACAGTCGCAGCATTGTGAATAAAAAATCTGATCTGTCCTACATATTGAACAAATACGATCCCTTTGCAGTCGCTCTCTGTGAGACATGGCTTAAACCAGGGTTTTCTTTTAGATTTCCTGGCTATGCGTGTCTAAGAACAGACAGAAGCGATGGGTATGGCGGTGTCGCCATACTTATTAAAAATAACTTGTCCTTTCAATCTTTTCCTCTTCCAAGTCTCAGTGACGAAATATCTGCTGTCGCTGCTATTGTAAATAAAATCTGCTTAGTATGTATATATTATTCTCGTCCCACTATAGATATTCTTTCTGAAATAAGTAATCTTCTTTCAGTTTTACCTAAACCATTTTTGGTAATGGGAGATTTTAACGCACAACATCAGTCCTGGGGTAGTTCTAATTCCAATTGCTATGGGGAAAAGTTATTAGAAATTCTAGACTTTAATAATTTGTGTATTTTGAACACATGTCTCCCAACACGCCGAACAAATCCAGATGAGGGAATAAGTGCCCCTGACCTCTCAATCTGCACACCTGAGTTAGCATCAACATTATCCTGGTCTCCTTTACCGTCTTCTTATGGTAGTGATCATTACCCTTTAATAATTTCTTTTCCACATAAAAAACCAGTTGCTAGCAATCCAGCACCACGATTAAAGTATAGACTTCAAAATGCAGATTGGGATACATACAAAAATGATGTACAAGAAAGAATTCTTGGTTTATCTAATTCCTTACAACTACACGATCCTCAGTTATTATCTAATCAAATAACAAGAATTTTAATAGAGGTGGCAGATAATACTTTCCCTATTAAGAATGGTGTTACAGGCAAAATTCCTTCACCACCTTGGTGGGATGCTGAGTGCACTCAGGCCATTAAAAAAAGAAAAGAGGCAGAAAAAAATTATGGCCATACTATGACTCGTCACAATTTTGAGATATACCTAGAAGCTGCTCGTACAACTCGTAAGCTCCTTAGGAAAAAGAAATTTGAAGGTTGGCAAAGATTCTGTGCATCTATCTCGCCAGAAGTTAATGCATCTCTAGTATGGCAAAATATTAGGCGATTCAGGTCAGCATTTAGTGACACAACAGCCTCAAAACTGCCATTAGAATTAGCCAATGAGTTTATGGATCATTTAGCTCCTCCTTAAGTCCCAGAACAGAGATCTTTAATGCACTATTCCTATGTTCCTATTCCTAATTCTGAGTTGAATTCCCTGTTCACACTAAGTGAGTTGAAGGGAGTCCTTTCACATGTTAAGGATTCAGCTCCTGGTGAAGATGGTATACCATATTCATTTATATCTAATTTATCCGACTCTGTTCTTTTAATATATTTAAATCTCATCAATACAGCTTTGATATCTGGCAACATACCATCAAGTTGGAAGTCTCAAACAATTATTCCCATTCTGAAACCAAACAAACCTTCCTCTAATGTTACATCTTATCGACCAATTGCACTTTCTACAGTTCTTGCTAAAATTGTTGAACATCTCATTAAGAATCGTTTGGAGTGGTTTTTGGAAAGCAAAAACTTGCTAGCTACGTCACAGTTTGGTTTTCGGAAGGGTAAAAGTACGATGGACAGCCTTAGTGTATTCACAACTGATATTCGCTTAGCCTTCTCTTCTAATAACTCTGTAATTGCTGCTTTCCTGGATATTAGCTCAGCTTACGATAATGTCCAGGTATCAATCCTAGAACAAAAGCTGAATTCATTACAAGTTCCATTAATGCTGTCTAAGTTCATAATTAACATGCTTTCAGAGAGATCTTTAAATCTTCATATTGAAGGGTATACATTTACCCGTTTAGTATGGAAAGGTCTCCCTCAAGGTTCTGTAATTAGTCCAATTCTCTACAATATTTACACTTATGATTTGGAATACTCCCTAAATGAGTCAGTACAAGTTCTTCAATATGCAGATGATTTACTTCTTTATTCATCTGGTCATTCTGTTGAGAATATTTGTACTTCCTTAACCTCTTCTTTATGCTTACTGAAGACTTGGCTAGAAACCAATGGTCTACACCTGTCAATTGATAAAAGCAACATTGTCTTGTTTACTAGAATGCGTAAGCCCCCTATAGTTATAGTAAGGTATAATAATATCCCTATGCCCGTTAAAAACCAGGTAAAATTTTTAGGCCTTATTTTGGATACACATCTTACTGGTTTACCACACTGTGACTATATAGCTGCTAAATGTGAACGAAATATCAACATAATTAGATGTCTTGCTGGTGTTTGGTGGGGAGCACATCCCTTTTCATTAAAACTATTGTACAACACCTTGATTAGAAGCGTATTGGACTATGGGACGTTTTTGCTGGAACCTGCTAATGTTGCTGGTCTTAAGAAACTTGACAGTGTTCAGTCAAAGGCACTTAGAGTAGTTTCAGGTGCAATGAAAAGCAGTCCTATTAATTGTCTTCAGGTGGAATGTGGAGACCCTCCACTTCATTTACGACGTCAATTTTTAGCTGATAGATTTATGGCTCGGTGTCTGCAATTTACATATCATCCTTTGCGAAATAAACTTTTCATTCTCTCTGAAGAAGTAATTTCATCCACTTACTGGAGGCACAAAGCTACTCCGTGTTTAGTTAAAAGCTTTAGAAAATTCAATTTAATTGAAGCTCCCTGTCACCAATCTCAATTTCTTCCTTTATTTCACTGTAATTACAGTTCATTAATTATGTCACCAAATATACATTATAACCTTAACATTTACCGAGATGACGTATGTCACAACCATATCTTCAACTTCACTATGGATAGAGACTGGAAGGGCTGTCAGCTCTTGTTCACAGATGCTTCGAAGCATGGAAGAGACTCATGTGTGGGAGTAGGTGTATACCACTCCCAATTTAATATCGTCCAAAAAATAAAACTCCCGCCCGAATCATCTGTTTTTACGGGAGAATGTTACGGTCTATTCAAAGCTGTCGAATATATACTTCTAATGGGCTTACGGAATTCACTCATTTTGACTGATGCAAGGAGTGCCTTACAATCTTTGGCCAGATTCCCTTTCTATTCTCATAATCCTTATATTATATTTGAAACACGTGAACTCCTTTATAGGTGTTCTATTAAGGGGTATTCAGTGCATTTTGCGTGGATACCCTCGCATTGTGGCATTTTAGGTAATGAGAGAGCTGACCAGATAGCTAATGATGCCGTATTGTGTGGAGACGTTTTTCCGAACAAAAATAACACCCAAGATCTGGCAGCTCTGCCTAGGGTTTATCTACAGGAATCCTGGGGTCAGCTTTGGTCCGGGCAATCAGTGAAAGGGAAATTTTATCGTAATATTCAGCCATCCATTTTTGTTAAACCTTGGTTTAGCAAATACAAACTAAACAAAAAGATTACAACAATATTCATACGTATGCGATTAGGTCATGTGTGCACTCCTGCTCATCTTAACAGGCTTGGCATTGTGCAGAACCCTGCGTGTGAATGTGGCGCTGAAGTGGGTGATCTGAACCACCTTATTTTTTCCTGCCCCCTTTATGACCACTCCTCACTTTTCCAAAGTCTTGTTTCCCTCCGAGTCCCTTTTCCCACTTCTATTGCATGTATTTTATTTAATTTTAATGTAGATATCTATAAAACCATAGCTCTTTTCCTTGTAAATAATGATATATCTATTTAAACATCATTTATAAACCTCTTTTATTTACCATGTAGCTCTTAGTTTACGCATCGAGTCGGCCTTTTTGCTGGGTCACCTGGTGGCGTTAAAACGTTAGTTTTCTGTTAAATTAAATTCCCATAGTGTTAATTTGTTATATTTTATTATTTTTATTTAATAACATCTAATCTCCTTTCCATTTCCAAATTCCCCGTTATAATATTTTATCATTTCGCGAGTACTTGATTCTTACGTTTTGTTAACAAATAAAACATTGTCAGTGGCAATAAGCATGAATAGTGCAACGCCAAAACAAAAAAAAAAAAAAAAAAAACTCGATGTGTCCACAGAACACTATTACTCTGGATGTGTCATAGTCATACCGGCCATACATCGAGCTAGGATATGTCTCCATAGGCGTCCACAGGTCATAAAAGTAACAAATGTCAACACGGTTTGACACATTCCGTTGCAAACTGATTTTCATATTATTTTCTAATCACAGATTACAATATACCTAATATGTTTGTAATATTATGCTGGTCACACACCCAGTGTGCATGGCTTGTCACTAAATGATAACAGCCGCACGGGTCGATCGGAGGTTAAGCTACGCTTGCCGCGGTCGATTCATGGATGGGTGACCATCCATTACATATCGAGACCCCTCCGTGCCTCGGAAAGAACGATAAGCCATTGTGCATTGGTCCCGGCCACAGACTACAATATAAAATAGGGTAGTCCCGGCTATCATCTTTGACAGTCGTTACGGATAGGAAGAAGCCCAAAAGTCTGACAAGGGGTTTTACCAAGGGTGTTGTAACAATGGAGTAAATGGGGTTAAAAACTGAAAGATCGTCATAGATAACAGCCAAGGACGGATCCAGGGGAGGGGCACCCTGCCGGGGTCGCGGGAAGGTACTTATGGGTCACCGAGGCCCCCGCAACACAGGCAACAAGAAGGAATACGGGTGGGTTTTAGTCAGTAAGAGTCTGACACACCCTCCCGCTCCGCCCAGAGCGGGAGAAGTTATTTGATGATTTCCCACCCTAAAAAAAAAAAAAAAAAAAAAAAAAAAAAAAAAAGGGGAGGGGCACAAAATCAAATCATTTATTCAAACTAGGCTGAGAATCAGCACTTTTCGAACGTCAAAATTACATAAGACAGTCTCCCAAAACGCCCACCCTTCACCACTTCCTAGTGCTTTATGATAACGCTTTAATAACATTCGTTTCGATCTTGCGCGCTGTGACAACCAGCACTGCCGAGCGATTTTTCTCAACCTTACGCCGGTTCAAGGCGTATCTTCGCAGCAGTGTGAAAAAAGAGCATCTGAATGGACTAGCCTTAATACATAACCATCAAGACATTGCTTCAACAATGAACGCTGAAGAAGCATCTATTGGATATCTTTAGCAGTACTGGCTTAACTACGAAAGTGGTGCGGTCAGTCCATAGTCGGGCCCGGAGGCCTGGTAAGCCAGCAATGCGCCGGCCTAGAGCCTCAGTCGTTGAGAGGATTTTTAGGATAACATATATAGCTAAAAAGAAAGCGCGTTCCGTGTGGCCTCGCGCGTCCTCAACGACCTTTCATAAGCTTTAAAGCTTTCCTAAACTCATGAAAACTATTTAGTTAATACTATGAATGGTCAAAAGAAAAACTAACCAAACCAATCTAAGGTGGTGTGCTAATGTGCTATAGTAGATTGTGTCAAAAGGGACCAAAATAATGTATTGAGGGTGAGAGCGATTGTTTGAATCCAGAGTGAAGGATTCTAGAGTAGAATCCTAAGCGCAGCGAGGGATTCAAAGTACGTCACTCGAGGTTAAATAATGTTGGTACCGTGTGACACACTCTGTTTTTCATGCCCCTCTATGAGAAAAATAAATAAGCGATGCTTTTAGTAGTGAGGAATATATAAACAGGGTTACTGGTAACTCGACGCATTCCTTGCAGGACGTCATAGTAGGGTTGAAATGCAACAAATTAAGCCACCAAATGTTCTACAGAAATTCAGTAGTTTTAAAATTAGTTAAGAGTTTTAGTTTTTTTATGAAAAATCCCAGATTAAATCATTTGAAACCAATTTAAAAATGATTTACGGCGCGACTGTACTGAAATTTAAGTTATTATCATAGTTGACGCCGTAGCAGACCTTTGTTAATAATTAAAAGTTCAATAATGCCTAAAACTTTGGCAAATATCACTAACCAAACATTTAATTTTTTTTAATTTTAGCTATTACTTCATAAAAAATGTAGTCTAGTGCAAAAAAAAATACTACACCTGGTGTACAAATTACTAGGAAAATATCCTTGTCTTATCAGTTATTCAGAAAGGTATGATTGTCAATACTTTTGCATGTATGCCAGGGAAGAGAAGAGTTTTATGGGGGGCAGGTAAAATTGCGAGACGGTCAACCTATTGTTTCGTATTCGTATTATTCGTAGTTTTTACCTGCGCTTGAACTCCAACCACTCGGGGAGCTTTGTGATTGGTCGCTATTGTTCTCTCGGCATGACAGGGGTTGCGATTTTGCAAAATTTGGTCGTCAGCGTTAGTTAGTTTCAACTCTACGTCGCGCAAGCTCGTGTTTGGTTACTGGCTATTTCCCTAACGGTTGCTGCGTATCTTGCTCTTGTGCTGTGCTGTGCCTTCATAAGCGCTGACTATGGCTGCATATTCTAATCCTGAATACGCTGACATAATGTACTGTTACGGACTTTGTGACGGTAACGCTGCTGAGGCGCGGCGAGAATATCAACTTCGCTTTCCCAACCGCCGACTCCCCCACGTTAGTGTCTTCGGATCGACTTATCGGCGAATATCTGAAACTGGCAGCGTCCAAAGAAGCAGGCAAGTTGACACTGGTCGTTCCCGGAGATACACGGCTGAGGACGAGGAGCTTATTCTTCAACGTTTTATTGACGATCCTAACACATCGACAAACATCGTAGCGCGTGAGCTTGGTATGTCACAGTGGAAAGTCTGGTCTGTAGTTCACTTGTCAGGCCGACATCCATACCATTACCAACCAGTCCAGTCATTAGAAGAAGGAGATCCGCCGAGACGGCTTGAATTTTGTCGTTTTATGCTAAGTGCCGACGCCGAAAGCGAAAACTTTTTAAAAACATTCTGTGGACCGATGAGTCATGTTTTGATCGTGATGGTATCACAAATTACCACAACTTACATTACTGGGCACCGAAAGCAGAAGCAAACCCTAAAAAACTGAAACCAACCGCATCCCAGCGAAGGTTCTCGCTTAATGTTTGGATGGGTATTATTGACGACAAATTAATTGGCCCACATTTTTTACCCCGAACACTAAATGGGGAACTTTATGAAGATTTCCTCAGAAATCATTTATCAGCACTGCTCACGGATGTACCGGAAGAAAGAAGAGCAAACATGATTTACCAACATGACGGATGTCCAGCCCACTTCCGAATCACAATTCGACAATTGCTGGATGAAAACTACCCAAACCGATGGATAGGGCGCGGTGGGCCGATTCCGTGGCCTGCACGAAGCCCTGATCTGACGCCGCTAGACTTTTACGTCTGGGGTCATATGAAAGATCTAGTTTATGTGACCCTAGTAAATTCAATTGAAGAACTAAGGGAGAGAATTACAAATGCGGCGGACCAGATGAGGGCAACAATTACCTCAAGAATAACAAAAACCGAAGTAAGGAAGCGAATAAGAACATGTATTCGAAACCGAGGGCAGCACATCGAACAAGACGTGTGAAATGTGTGTAATTAAAGTTTTTAATATTGATTAAAAAGAATAATAATGTTCACGATTTTGTTTTTGATTTTTCGAATAATCACCTTTTTGTGAAACGCACGCCTGTACTAAATCAAAAACGATTTTCATAATGTAGTCCATGATTTTGTATTAACTTTCATACCTTTTTGGATAGCTGATAAGACAAGGATATTTTCTTAGTAATTTGTACACCAGGTGTAGTATTTTTTTTGCACTAGACTACATTTTTTATGAAGTAATAGCAAAAATTAAAAAAAAATAAAATGTTTTGTTAGTGATATTTGCCAAAGTTTTAGGCATTATTGAACTTTTAATTATTAACAAAGGTCTTCTACGGCGTCAACTATGATAATAACTTAAATTTCAGTACAGTCGCGCCGTAAATCATTTTTAAATTGGTTTCAAATGGTTTAATCTGGGATTTTTTATTAAAAAACTAAAACTCTTAACTAATTCAAAAACTACTGAATTTCGGTAGAACATTTGGTGGCTTAATTTGTTGCATTTTAACCCTACTATGACGTCCTGCAAGGAATACGTCGAGTTACCAGTAAGCCTGTATTTACATCATTACGTCTGTAGTATTTTGACAAAAGTAATGATAAAAACGAAACGAATACTTGTACGCTCTTAGCACTACCGACCGATGACCCCCGTACTTGTCAATTGTCACAACTTGTCAGTGTCATTATGAGACATTCATTCACCAATCATTTCTTTCAATCAGATAGTAATTTTAATTTTACATTTGGAAAAGTGGATGTGGATGGAGGCGCAATATTTAATTTAAAAATGCAATATTTTTTTATTGCCTCAATGATTACCAGGTATTAACTAGTTCATGGTCGCAGCCAATGATTATAAGTTTTAGTAACTGATAAAATATGAACATTACGCAGTCACAATCCCAGCTCCCTGTTTTATTAAAAGAACAGCAGTAATTTTCCTAAAATAGGCCACACTCGCTATTTTGCTTTAATTGGTATTTTGGTTTTCAGGTTGTAGCATGTTTCTATTCGCTATCATGCTTCTATTGTATGAGAATAAAGCAAGCAACCCTGCTTAAATTCCAAATGTCGAAACAATCAATATTTCACCGTGGTGTGAGATTCTTCTTTAAAAAAAACCTGTTATTTACAAACAGTATAACATCTGGAATATGCATGGCTGGTGGTGATTTGGTACAGCAAGAATTTGAATTCCAAACAAAAGTTTTATTAAAAAGATATGACTGGGGAAGAGCAGGTTTTTATATTTTTATGTAATGTTTCAGATCTGTAATGTACCTCGATTGCCTTAGAATATTTAATATGAACATAGTATATTAGGTAATTAAACTTTTTGGGAAATGAACAAATTATGATTATTTTGTTATGTAACTATGTTTCGTACTTAGCCCTTTTTTATTTCTACTGTATTTCTGAAGTCTTTAATTGAAATGTATTTTAACTAGATCCTCTGTTATCGACAAAGGTACATAATTATTTAGGTGACTTCCCCTTCAGGGCCTGCTTCAACTTTCAACCTTGTATACTACTTGTTTCAGTTCGAATGTTTGCAGTGGGAATGGTAATGGGCCCGTTGCATCATTATTATTATGTTACTTTAGACAAACGGTTACCAAATGCTGACCTCAAAACAGTGACTAAAAAAATATTGTGTGATCAAGCAATTGCATCGCCGTCAACAATCCTATGTTTTTTCTTTGCAATGGGGATTCTAGAAAAAAAACCGATACCAGAAATTACATCAGAAATTAAAAAGAAGTTTTTATATGTGTACATGGTGAGTCTGAACTTATTATTTATTCGTGGGTCTGAACTGATTGAACCCTTTTTATAGAAAACCTAGCACTTTGCCTGTGACTTAGTCCACGGGGATTTCATACTTCCCTCTAACAATGTAACACCTCCTCCACCCTGCTTTAAGTTTTCGAAAATAAATATTTGGGCCAATTTTTAAATTCACAGATCAAATGAGTAAGATTTTTCAAATAAACTATCCTCCCTTTTCACCAAGACGGCTTGTTTTAAAAAAAATCGTTTGGTTTGTTTCTGTACGACTTACTCTGTAATGGGTTATTTAAAAAAAAAAATTGAAACGTAATTTGTTTTACGTATTAGTACAGAATTTCGAGTTAAAATACGACAGTGCGTTGCACGGTGGGCTGAAAATTGCCTTTCATAGACATTGAGACTTGAATTTTGAAGGGTCTTTTTTGGCTAGAAATGGATTTTGCTGATCATAACTATACTATAAAATTTCGTATGAGGCAATTACGTGTACAAATGAAGGATTTATAATTTTTTAAAGGAAAATTAGTATGGCGTTCAGGCAAATATTGACTGGACAAACTGCGTGCAAACCGATTTGCTCATTCAAAGTAAAAATATTTGTGCTGAACCTGTACCATCAACGTCAGTGATGACATCGACTTCAACGATGACAAAAAGATCTCGAAAGCCGTTTGAAGATCTAGGTAACAAGCAGAAGAAGAGACGATCTGACGAACATAAAGGCGAAGAACCTATTAAATTAGCATATTCAGCTACAGCACTTTTTAAACAAGATGGTCGTGAGGATATTGCATCTGTTATTGAATATATGCTTAAAAATCCAGAAGCAGCGGCAAATATTAAGGAAATAATTAAGAAACCACTTTCTTCGCCTTTATTTTCACCAGAGAAAGCACTAGGTTTGCTACTTTCATTAAAACTATCGAAATGGCAATACATCACTTTGAGGGTAACGACAATTCGAGAAGGTTCAAAGGTTATATATCCATGTTACTATAAAGTACAAAAGGCTAAGCTGCAGTGCTACCCTTTTTTTTTTTGGGTGGGAAATCATAAAATAACTTCTCCCGCTCTGGGCGGAGCGGGAGGGTGTGTCAGACTCTTACTGACTAAAACCCACCCGTATTCCTTCCGTTGCCTGTGTTGCCGGCCTCGGTGACCTATTAGTACCTTCCCGCGAACCCGGCAGGCATCGGCCCTAGTGGACCCCTACATTTGTGCTGACGACATCTCTTTGAGGCGCGCGTGGAATACAACGCGCCGTCGACTCGGGCCTGGTAGTGCTACCCTCCGAAGGCATTTGTGACTAACGGATTCCTCAGCTAAGATAGCACTACAAGCATTACTAGATTTTAACAGTGAACAAGATTTTTGAAAGTCTTCCTAGCACTAATGTCATACAAGGCAAACAATTGATATTAATATGTAAGTGGGGATTTGTCGGTGCATCCAAGCAAAGTAGATATAACCAAAAAATGGTGAGTGAGCAAGATGATTCAAGCATATTTAGGGTGCGGTTCCACTAACGCGGAGCTTGGTGGAGTGGAGAGGAGCGGACCGTGAATTAGCCAACCACAGTGCTCGAAATCTGCGGAGTGGAGATTTTGAGACTGATTGGCCAATTCACAGTCCGCTCCTCTCCTCTCCACCAAGCTCCGCGTTAGTGGAACCGCACCACAATTAAATGTTTTATAATCATACAATCCAATAAAATTAAAAGTACTAGACTAGACAAAAGTACTATGAATAATAGGTATCCCACATAGGTATAAAAACAAATTTTTGTGATTTCTTAGGATGTTTTGGCCTATGGTATAAAAAATATTGTAAACTAGACTTGACATACTTATATTTAAAGCATTTAAGCATTCAAATGAATCATCAACAAATATTTTCTTTTTTAATTTTTGTGGATTTTTAATGAAAAAATCGCAAATGGTGCCGCAATACGAAGTATGTCAAAAAATTACAAATAAATAGTACTATATCTGTGAGTAAGGATATAATATGGCCAACCTAATGATTCCAGAGATAGCCTCATTTTTCATGTCAGTGCCATACATTTTTTTCTTAAAAAAATATGTCTCCTTCATTTGTACACGCAATTGCCTCATACGAAATTTTATAGTATAGTTATGTTTAGCAGAATCCATTTCTAGCCAAAAAAAACCCTTCAAAATTCAAATCTCTATGTCTATGAAAGGCGATTTTCAGCCCACCGTGCGATGTCTCTGTGAGGGGTAGTTTAAAAACCGGCCAAGGGCGTGTCGGACCACGCACAGAAGGGTTCCGTAGTTGGGATTACTTGCGACGAATTTATTCCAAAAACAAACTTAACATTGTAGTTGAAAAACCTGTTCTCCCATACATCGATATAATATGCCACGGTCAATTCTCTAACTGCGAATTTAAGTTGGTCGACTATAACTCGTTAACTTGTAGATCCTACTACCATGAATTTTTTCACATCTCCATAAACAACCATTTAGCTGACAGGGGGGGGGGGGGGGGGGGGGCGACGACGACGACGACGACACACTTAACTCTAACAAAAATTAGCACTTTAATGCTTAATATTACGCAAGTGGATCCTTGAATCGAAAAGTGGTGTTCACAGACCTGCAATAATAATTTTTGAACGGCCTATCCAACGATACCCCACACCATGGGGTAGGCGAGAAAAAAGTATCATCCCCACATTACGTGCAAGGGAGGTACGTTAAAAAAAATCGATTTCACGATTTTATTTTAGCACTTTGTCGGCGGGATTAATATGTACACCTACATATATCTTAACTTACAGCTTTCTAGTACTACTAGTGGTTGGTACCCAAAAAAAAGATTTTATAACGATTAACATTTTAGTTAGCACTTTGTTGGCGTGGTTCATATATTGTTTACCTATGCCAAATTACAGCTTTCTAGTACTAAGCGTCTCTGAGCTAAAGCGGGGACAGACAGAAAGACAGATAGACGGACATGGCGAAAATATAAGGGTTCCTTGTTTACTACGGAACCCTAAAAACTATTAATGACAAAACTTTATTATGCAGAGTTGCCTCAGTCATTTATAATAAAGTTGGCTACAATAATTAATGGAATAAGATTTTTGTAAAAAAGGTTGAATTTCCAAAAACGAGGGGTTTTTGGAAATTCAACCTTTTTTACAAAAATCTTAGTGTTTTCGTACATTCTAAAAGAAAGCCTTGTGCAAATTTCACGTTCCTAGGCTAAGTAGTTTCAGCTGTGCGTTGATATGTCAGGCAGTTTCTTCTTTGGGGGACTACAGGCAGGCTTAGCATGACACTGGTGCCGATTCCCTTGTTCAAAAACTAAACTAAATTTAAGTTCAGTGCATCTTTTTCTTTCTATTTCATTAAGAAAAGGACAGAAGATAAATTTTAGTTTAGTCCTGTCAAATTAATCAGCGCCTGTCATTACTCCGTACAAGTTTAAACGTGATTAAAAACTTGCCTACTAAAATTACGTCAATTTACGTCAAGCGCTGATTAATTTGACAGGACTGAACTAAAATTTATCTTCTGTCCTTCTCTTAATGAAATAGAAAGAAAAAGATGCACTGAACTTAAATTTAATTTAGTTTGTGAAAAAGGGAATCGGCGCCACTCTCTATTTCTTCGAAGAATAGACACGGCTCTTTCTATACAAAGTGACATTTCGTTTCTCCATTTTTGACATCTCACCGTAGAAATCCTTCTACAATCTGTCATTTTGTCTTTCGTTTCTACCGATCTTTGTCTAGGTCCTTTTCTATGTAGATTATTTCAGAAGAAACTTTCTATACCAAACTGTCAAAATCACACTGACAACTGACAGTTGTCTAAGGTAGTGAAGAAAATTTGCGTTTTTCTACTCGACGGCCACAAAGTATATACGGTTATCTACAAAATCACGATTTTACAGGAGAGCGTTTTGAACGCAAAACTGTGATGATTAATAAAAGAACAAGGCTATCTTCTCCTATTTTACATCATTTAGTTAATAGGACATTACCAAGGAAATGGTGAAGGGCAATATTACTATAATATGTTTTTGTTCCAAAATACGCTACTCGACACTTTGAGAAAAATTGTTGTAGTTTTCTTTTATAAAGTACGTGACTTAAAATATCAGTAAAAATTAAGAATCAAACAGAAAAAAAATCGACAACGAATTCTGAGTCGAATTATGTAAAAGAATGAATTTCATAAAAAGTGCAGTTGACTCTGTCTACTTTGCTGTCGTCGTACTTTCTACACGGAACGTCATTTTTGTCTATTCTTCCGTAGAAAAAACGGTGCTCGTGCTAAGCCTGCTGGACCTAAACGCAAATTTTATAAGTTTTATAATGCCTTAAAGTATATGATCCACTGCAGTAAACAAAATCAGAATATATTATATTCTTAAGCATATATGCTAGGTAGATAGTGTGTTGAAAACATAATATAACTAATTTGATACGATAGAAAAAAATCACGAAGATACCTCTAAAAATTTATTTTAACGATTAAAAACCATACTAATATACATGCAATCATTCTGATTTTTTGTCAGATTATTCTACAAACAACATGTTAGTTTTTTTGTAAATCGATAATTGCTTCATATTTTGCAATAAATTTCCAGCGTTGTGTCATCGCGCTTCTCTTTCTTTTCTATGCAGTCCGACAGTGACCGCGCTTTAGGTGTTGTCGGCCTCTTAAACAGATTCTGATGTTTTTACTTCATAAACTTTTATCTACACCCCGTTTTTGGAAGGATAACAAACAAAAAAATAAGCAAACAAATTGTCTAACATAATATGTCAACTGCTGTGATTAATTGGTTGATTGAATAATCAGCAGCCAATTAGATCCCTTGTTGACAAAAAATTTAGTTTAGTTCCAGAAACCGTGTGCTTGCCTTGTGTTAGTAACAATGCTATAGACTGATCATTATTTTTTTTTGTTTCAGGGGGATTGTATGTATTGGCCACCAGTGCAATTTATTAATTTCTATTTTTTACCTTCACAGTACAGGGTTGTATACATAAATCTAGCAACTATGGTGTTTAACATCTTCCTATCATTTGTGAAACATTATGATCAAAAACACCAATGATCATAGGTTTGTGATGTAATATTTGTAATGTAAATATTTAAAAAAATGAAATACATAGTAAGTATTACTTTTGGAAGTATCTAATAATTTATAGCAAGACAACTGTAAACTTGAGCTTTCATGGTCTTGGGCCCAACTTACAACTTAAATAAACATCAGCCGAAATGTAAATAATCTCTTTATTTGACACTACTGACAAGATTTTGCACTCTCCAGAGTTAAAAGTGCTTTCAACTAATTCTTTTTTATAGTTTGATAGGTAGTGTGGGGTTAAAAAAAAACAGCGTTTGGAAGCTTAGCTACAAGTTAAGTTTCCCATTGCTCCTAGTTGTTGGAACCGGTAGAAGCTGTAAAGGCCCTTTACAGCTTCTAAAGTATTTGATTTGTCTACAGATCAAGACACGTTTTTTGGTATCACCCAGATTTTTGCAGTGGCAGTCAAATGGCTGTGTAAAATACTATTATTCAGCTGCATCATTCTGGTTAGACTGCAAGCGAAAACCTAACATGCACATAGTTCTTTTTTTTATTCCCAGAGACTAATTAGACATTTGAAATGATTGTTGTTCGTTTTTTCAATTTGGAGTTTGACATTTGTATGTGTCAATTTAGTCTCCGAGATTAAAAAAACCGACTTTAGAATTGGTAGAAGACCAAAAGTATATGAATGCTTGAGCCCCAAACAAATCATACAGTAAGGTTTACAGTTGTTTTCCTATAGACGCTGCTTAGTTAAGTATAAAACAATAAATGAGTTTCATTTTAGTAGAGAAGAATCTCTTGACTTTCTCTCCTTTTTTTTTGGTAACTGTGTTGAAATCCTCGTGGATGTCCTCCGTCCTGGGGCGGACGGAGGGTCTGTCAGACTTCTGGCTAAAACCACCCCGTGTTCCCTCGCACACTTGCACCGGAGGCTACGGGGGCACTTAAGCACTCTACAACGCAGCCCCCGACTGGTGCTGACCCGCCTCTGCGGGCTCCACCGTCCCTGGACCCATTTAGGGGGGCCGGAAGAGGGCGTTATCTGCCCTCTGCCGACGCCCGGTGCACCTGCTGCGGGCCGGGAGGGCACTCGAAATCTCCCACTTTCTTTCCGCTGTCTCTTTCTGTGTCATGACATTTTCGCAAAATGAGATCACCGCGGGTCACGACGCTGCGCTGCCGACCATAGAACCACTCACAGCTGACAGCGACAGGTCACTTCCCACTTCCGAAACGAGGGCACGGCGAGTTCGCAAGCACACTGCAAGCGTATGCCACGCCGTGTCCCGACAGTGAACGCAGTGATGACACCGAGCGTCTGGCTGCCTGACTATGCGATGCAGGAACTTCCCGAAGCAGCCGTGCCCCCGGATACCTGCGTCGCCCTTAATGACGGAGTCGTGCTTCCTCACGAGCCAGTCGTCGAGCACCGGCCGAACCGCCTCGATGGTGACGAGGCCTGTCCCGCCATTCCGCCAACACGACCTGACGGAGCTCGGTCCGGTGCAGCGTGGTTGCTGCTGCACCAGTACCACGCTCCGCGTCCGTGCCTCGTCACGCCACCGTTGCGGTGACGCGAGGGCTCTCGCTTCCAGGTCCCACGGTGGGGATCCGGCCAGTGCGCAAGCCGTCTCGTAGGAGATCATGCGATACCCTCTGACGGCCATCGCCCTCTGTCCGGTACTCGCAACACTGCGATACTGCGGGCCGTCAGGTCAGCTGCCCACACCGGGGCCATGGATCGCACGATCCCCACGTACAACCGCCTGCAGCCTGCATTAACTTGGGCGCGAGCCGCCGAAAATGGAGGCCGAAGTCCCAACGGCACACTGATCTCCTTGACAGGGGCGTGCCGTCCATAGAGGCAATTAGGCCTAGCCTACCTTACCAACAACGCCAAATGCATTTATTTTAACTATTTATTTATTTATTTATTTAACAGTTTATGTACACACATATAAACAGACAAAAAGAAAGGAACAGAAAAAAACGTACAAAGGTGATGCTTATTTCTAATGAAATCTCTTCCAGCATACCTGCAATAGGACAGTAGACATAGAGATGTAGACAAAGTGTGTAAGGTAAAAGAGAAAACAAAATACATAAAAACAAAATAAAACTATTCACTAATTTAATTATACACTATGAGAATATACTTACATAAATACATACCTACTTCTAAAATAAATATCACTAAAATACTTATTTCTAATTAATAGTATAAAATAATAAATACATAATATGCAACTATGGCAAAGTGGAAAGATAGTGTTCTTTCACTCTTCTTTTAAAAACAGCAACAGTTTGGCAGTCCCTAATGTCAGGTGGAAGTGAATTCCACAGCCGAACCGCATGCACAGTGAAGGAGTAGGAGTCGGTAGAGTGGGGAGGGGATTTAAGGAGATTTCTAAGATGCGACCTGCAAGGTGCATCAGAAGGACGGGCGAAGGAAAAACGTTCCCGCATATAGGATGGCGTACTAGGATTATGAAGGATGTTAAATAGCAGACACAATATCCGAGAGTTCCTGCGAAGACGAATGGGGAGCCACTTGAGAATCTTGCGAAAGTTAGAAACATGATCATACTTTTAAGGTTATACAATAATACAAAATAACTATGTAATACAATAATACAAAATAACTATGTAATACAATAATACAAAATATTTAAAAAAAAAGTTAAACTCCTGTTAAAACTCTTATAGCAACTTGTCGCAGACGCCACGTGACTCACAGTTCGACGGAGCTTACGTACGCAAGGCAAGGATTCGTTTCGCCTACATTTCGTTCATAAATTTATGCACACTCGTGAATATTTTCGTGTTGATAATGGTTTAAATTAGGGGCGTAACTCCGGCGGCAGGAGCTTGGTCCTCATTGGTTGTGTGTAAAGTGAAGATTTAATGAATGAAAAATATTGAAGACCAGGGTTCCCAATTTTTGGACAATCGCAATTCCCCGAATTGCGGGGAAGTTTCCTTCATGACTAACAGACTACTAGAGACAATTAAAAAAAAAGGGTGGTATTGTTGAATTTATACCTTCCAAAAAATTATAAATTGTAAGGAATGGCAAAAGCCCTATAAAAGTAATTAAAAACTTCATTATTTTTTATTTTTCTTCTCATATTTGGGAAATTTCGCTTGGTTTGTGGGGAGTTAGGAAAATAAGTTTCGGCAACACAGTCCAGTGTGTCAGTGTTATCCGGCAAAATATGATAGTCCCTTTAGTGGAAGAACGCGGTATGACAGTGATACAATTTTAATTGGTAGTGTTTGTTTCATGTGACAGTGACACGTAATTTATATGTGATCTTGAATGTTTTGCTGTTTTAGATCTTATTAAGTTATAAGTAATTGATTTTGAAACGTAAAGTAGTGTAAAGATTATGTGTTGTGTTATTATTTGTTTATTTACCTAAGAATGGTGTTCTGTTGTGAAGTTTGTTACGCAACGGTGTAACGTAAGAATCGATGATACTACGATTCGGTATGACACACGGACTGTGGACAATTTGACACCAGTATTGCGCATCGCAACGACTTACACGTGCTGCCTACGAAGCATTTTCGTAACCGTGGGACCGGACATCGACAATGCCTTCCACGATTCCACGTTTCAGGCATTCTTGGTACATACATCGACCGATTATCACCTACGTAATTTTAAAAGTTATAAATTGTAATTTCTTTATTTAATAAATTAATCTAAAATAAATTGGTTT
Source organism: Atethmia centrago (assembly GCA_905333075.3). Taxonomy (NCBI): domain Eukaryota; kingdom Metazoa; phylum Arthropoda; class Insecta; order Lepidoptera; family Noctuidae; genus Atethmia; species Atethmia centrago. The sequence goes on from HG995374.1 coordinate 13,514,106, forward strand.
TTTTTTTCATCCTCCGGCTCCAGCAAACATATTTGGCGCAGCCGGTAGGATACTCGCGGGCCGGTTCGCCAGAGTAAATTCATAGGATCGACCTTAGGATCGCGACTCGCGAGTCACCCGGGTGACTATCAAGCACCGTACGAGTATCCGGATCTTCAGAAGCTGTCGTCGGGAGGAGTATCCGGACATCGATACCAATTATGTTCATGTGAGTACTTTAGAATAGTTCTTGAGTTGCTTATCCTTATCCTTAAGTGTTAATCATAAAAAAAAATCCAAGATTTTCCATCCCAGGCAATCGAGGAAATAGAGATATAACCATAGAAATGTCGGCTATAGACGAAATTTACAAGGCCTTACGCATAGTCCCCGAATTCGACGGAAACCCTAATGTCCTCACTAGATTCTTAAAACTGTGTGACCAGTTAGTGCAAGCCTATGTATCAGCTGAACCAGGGCGCGAGTTAATAAATTTGACTCTTTTAAACGGGATTCTTAACAAGGTCACTGGACCCGCAGCTCGGTTAATTAACACTAACGGCGTACCAGAAACTTGGGATGGCATACGTAGTTCTCTAGTTAACAACTTCTCTGACCAACGCGATGAGACCTCACTTTATAACGACTTGGCTCTATTAACCTAAGGCTCCTCCACACCACAGGATTTCTACGAAAAGTGCCAAACTCTATTTGCCACTATAATTACCTATGTGTCACTACATGAAACCGTTCAAAGTACAATCGATTCGAAACGTTCCCTGTATAAAAAGTTAACTTTGCAATCTTACTTACGGGGCCTTCATGACCCCTTAGGTTCACGCATTAGGTGCATGCGACCGGACACGATCAAAAAAGCACTTGAGTTTGTTCATGAGGAAATGAACACTCTCTACCTACAACAGCGAAACGAGCATACACCGGCTAAAAGGCCGCAGCCTCAGGTACCGACTCACAGTGGAACGAATGTATGGGAGCGGTTGGACGTAGACATGTCCGAAAAATAAGAGTAAAATTATGACAAACTAATGATGCCATCTTATTCGATTACTTAATGCCTTCATAAATTGTGGTGATGAATTTCTTCATAACTCCCATATTTCGGGAGTAATTTGAGAAAATGTGAAATTTTACTATGAAAATGAGTGTATCGAGCTCTCTCCCTCCTGATTCCGGGCTTGTTTCAAGTAGCGGTCTCTAATATCGTAATGCTATTACTAAGAGCTATATTTAATACTAAGACACATAGTGCGCCAAATGTGCACTTTCTGGGATAAAAGGAAATGAAAATTTAAAAAAAAAAACGTTTTTTCCCCATTTGTATTTACTTTAAACCGCAGACAGACTTATTAAGAGGTCTATAAATATATTATATATATACAGAAATATATATTAACAAAAATATTCACAAGAACTGATGAGAGTATGACTTTTAAGTAAGTTGATAATAAATTACCTAGTTTCATTAAAAGTACAATAAATAATTAAGATGTAAGCTCTAATTTACTAAGTTACACATTTTAAAACAATAACATCATTTAATTATCTTCGTCATCATCATCATCATCAATTAATTCAAATTCAGAATCGATGTCCGCTAAATCATTTATGTTAACAAATTCGATATCACTTTTCTCAGAATCCGTAAGCTCATAAAATTCCTTAAAAGAAGATTTTTTTACAAACTTATTTCCTTTTGGACGGATACTTGTAACAAGTGGATCAGAAGACAGTAAAAGATTGTGCATAATATCTTCATTGCATGAGATACTGCTATGCTTTCGAGAATGCCCCTCTCTATATTTTCTAAAATCTTTATTTCTAGCCTCAGATGCCTCTTCGGATAGAAAACCAATGGGCACAATTGACATGTTCTGAACTATGTCTGGCCCATGCATTAAAATTTTATGAAGTGAAGAAGGCATATAATACCATGGGTATAACTCCACGTAAAGCTTAGCAGTATCAAAGCAGAACTCTCGGAATTTAGTTACGTTGATCTTCTCTCCTGATGAAATACACTGCAAGATCACACAGATTTTTCTTAAAAGCATAGCATCTATTCCGGTCAGTTCAGCAGATTTAGTGTAGTTTTCAAAAAATCTCCTTGCCGAGTTGCCATTGTTGGTGGATCCACTGCCTTGTTTCACAACATCGAGAAGTAAGCCCGTTTCTCTTCTTACAGCCTCTTGAACTCTTTTCTTCCTGTCATCAACTTGCCTTTTTGCTATATCACCCCTTACTTGCCATGATTTTATGTCTAATTTGTAGGAAATGTGTAATAAGCATTCCATTGAGCGAATCCAAGCGTGAAGGGTGCTTAAGCTATATTTATACATGTCCTCGTTTGCGTGTTTATCTTTGATTAACTCTAAATTATTCATTTCTTTAGGACAAGCCTTGCATATGTCACACACTGAAGCTGCTGTATTGGATATAATGGAATGAATTTTACCATCAATCATTGTCAACAGCAGTTGGTGTTTGACACTAATTCCATCAGTGATGGTGGATGGAGTTAAGGCTTCAATCTCTGCTTCGATTTCAGCCATCTCTCTCTGCACATTTTCTTTGGTTTCCTTTATAAACTTAAACAATATTGGCCGGCAAAATGAAGTGGAAGATGGTCGCTCGTTTTCCCAAATTGTTACACCTTTTGAGACGAGCCGCAGTGGTACAAGACTAATCATAAAATTACTAGCAAGATCGATTTGCTCATCTTCACTCGTCCTTTGATGATAAATGCTTTGGCTAGATGATCCGTCAAAACCCCATTTGCTGGTCAATACGAGCTGTTGATTGGGATCAACAGGGGTTTCTAACGACCTAATAAGTCTTCTTGAGGTTAAATCCATCAAGGCTTGTAATTTGATTTTTGCAGAGCTCTCTGTAACTGTGAGATCTTCTTTGGCCGGATAGCACTTAATTTTTTCTTTAACCAACATGTAGTAACTCGGGTATTGAAGAGCTCCTTCTTGAGTGTTGAAATCCCGAAGAGTGTTATAGCGCCATTTCGATAAGTTCATCGATACATAAAGAGCCAATGCCTTCAAAGGGGATATTTCCCGTACCTGAATTGATTTACCTTCAATGAAGGCTTTGATTTTTGAGGCCTCTTCTGGATTCTCCGTCAAGTATTTCATAACATAAGCTGTATCGCTTTGTCCTGCCTTTTGAAGCGCCCTTTCGGCCGAAAACATAATTTCAGCGCTGCTACTGCTGCATGAAAGACTATCTTCAGTGCGTCTTCTTTTTTGCCGGTTACTAAGGTCCTCAAAAGATTTACGAGGACTAGGATGTGTACAAGTTGAAGCATCAGATTTAGCAGGAGAAATTATGGGCTCGATGACGTCACTTATATTTTCTGTAGAAGGTTCCATATTTTCATTCTGTAATTCCGGCCATTGAATTGCAGCCTGTAGCCAAATCTCATGTTTCTTCCGAAACTTATCTGTGCTTCTTCCAGACTGTGTCCATTTTGCATAAATGCGGTAGCAAAATCGACGACACCAGTCTTTTAAACTTGTTTCAGCACTTTCACATAACTGAACACAACTGTTATCTTTTAAAACACTGAACAAATAGTTAAAGTCGCGTAAATCTTTATGTGCGCGTGCGCATAAAGCAACGTGAATATCAAGATTTGTATTAAAATTTGGAAAATACATTGCGAGATTAGCTTGGATACAACGAGGTGTAAATCAACACTGATTTTAAAGTTACTAATAGTGACCTATTTATATAAAATCCAGGTATCCCAGGTATCCTTTGTTAAATATTGCAAGGTAATTAGTTATTGTGATAATTAGTAAATGATGCATGCTAAATTAGTGTATTAAGAGCCATTTAGTAATTAAATAATAGCAATGTTCTTATCAGTAATCATTAGTGCATCAGTTTTATATGTAAACCTTAAGTCCCTAATTATATATCCTAATTAGCTTATATCTTCTCTAATTGGCTGCTCAGAAATGTTATTGTAATAAGGTAAACCTTTAGAAAAACGGTTTTAATCAACAAAATAAACAAAAAATAAAAAAATTGTGTTATAAAATAAACATCACTCTTTATCCCAGAAAGTGCACATTTGGCGCACTATGTGTCTTAGTATTAAATATAGCTCTTAGTATTAGCATTATGATATTAGAGACCGCTACTTGAAACAAGCCCGGAATCAGGAGGGAGAGAGCTCGATACACTCATTTTCATAGTAAAATTTCACATTTTCTCAAATTACTCCCGAAATATGGGAGTTATGAAGAAATTCATCACCACAAGTTATGAAGGCATTAAGTAATCGAATAAGATGGCATCATTAGTTTGGCATAATTTTACTCTTTTTTTTCGGACATGTCTACGTCCAACCGCTCCCATACATTCGTTCCACTGTGCGACTGATCAGATCAAACTATTCAATCCTGTTATGCCGCACATGCCCATGCCAATGAATAGGCCATTTAATTTTAATATGCCCGGTCCTTCTCGACCAAATATAGCTATGCCAAATCCATTGCAACGTCTGCCGCAAATGTGGAGACCAGTCTTTAACCAACCTCAGCAATTCCAGCAGCAAGGTCCATCGCGTACGCAACAGATATTCGGGGCACGTCCTTCTAACTATAGCCCACAAAATAATTCATCTGGTAATAACCAATCTAAAGGGCCGAACACAAATGATACACCAAAACCAATGAGCGGTGTATCTCATTTCGTACCGAGACCAATGCAATTCCGGGGTAACGATTGGTTTAGGCAAGGGAACCCACCGCCTTCTAATTATTTTAGGACAAGAGAAATGAATTTCAACGAATGCTTTGAATATCCATATATGTTTGAACCTAATTGTGACAATAACTTCGATGGTTATCTGTATAACTCCTTGGAACAGCCCGACTATTCTTACTGTGACGCCTTAAGTGCATATATGAACCAGCAATTAGGCACATCCCCAGAGGTAAGTCAGGCGACATCTGAAGGGAAATCTACCGAGGAATCAGCGTCCTCTAACCAGGAAAATTTTCGGGGGAGTCGAACTACAAACGAATCAAAATAGAGGTCAATCTACAGACACAACGTTACCTACCATATATTGTAATTTCAGACCCACCATTAAAATTATTAATCGACACAGGAGCAAACCAATCATTTATTAGCCCTGAAGCTGTTCAGAGATTTTATCCACATTTACCATGGAACTATGACCCCTTTGAGGTAACGAATGTGCATGCAACTAGTCGTAATGATTATTCCATTAACTTACCTTGTTTTCAGGAGATAAACGACAACAATGACTTAACACTCTACATTTACAGATTTCACGATTACTTTGACGGCCTTATCGGTTTAGATTTGGTAAATAAATGGGAGTCAAATATTGATCTTAAAAATAATAAACTAATTACTAAAGCTGCAGTTAACCCAATAGTTATGTACAATTCATGCAATAGCAATTTAAATGAAGATATTATCCCAGCGAATTCTTCAAAGTTAGTCAGAGACCCAGTTAATATACAAGACGGGGATGCTTTAATTCCTGATCAAATAATTTCAAATTGCTGCATAAACGAGTGTATCAAGAGTGTCAGAAATAATCGCGGTTATCTAGAAATTTTCAATCCAACTAGTAATGACTTAATTTTTTCCATGGACCAACCTATTAAAGACGAAACATATAATTTGGAATGTACTCACCACATCAATCCCGGGTAGAGGAAGTGTTATCTCGATTACGCACTGACCATCTAAATGAAGAAGAGAGCGCTAATCTGAAGTCTTTGGCTTCGCAATATGCCGATATATTTTATATAGAAGGAGAACCACTTACCTTTACCAATAAAATAAAACACAGCATACATACTTCAGATGAGGTACCAGTCTATACTAAAACTTATAGATACCCATTTGTACACCGCGAAGAGGTACGCAATCAAATTTCAAAAATGTTAGAACAGGGAATCATCCAACCTTCAGAATCGGCTTGGAGCTCACCCATTTGGGTAGTCCCAAAAAAAAACTGATGCATCCGGTAAAGCCAAATGGCGAATTGTAGTGGATTTCAGAAAACTGAACTAAAAAACCATCGATGATAAGTACCCTATTCCCAATATAACTGATGTATTAGATAAATTGGGCAATTGCCAATATTTCACAACTCTCGACCTCGCCAGTGGTTTTCACCAAGCCGAAATGAACCCAAATGATATCCCAAAAACGGCATTCAACGTAGAACATGGCCATTTTGAGTTCCTACGCATGCCAATGGGACTTAAAAATTCACCATCTACTTTTCAAAGGACCATGGATAATGTGCTTAGGGACCTTCTGAATTCTATTTGCCTAGTATATTTAGATGACATCATCGTATTTAGCACTAGTTTACAGGAGCATATAATAAATTTGGAAAAGGTTTTTAAAAGGCTCAGAGACTCCAATTTTAAAATACAGATGGATAAGTCAGAATTTTTAAAATTGGAAACAGCATATCTCGGACCAGACGAATTGCTCGACCCGAATCAACAATAAAATGGGCAGGTATTTTTTTCATTTTATTCATATTTACGGAAATCGGTGTGAAACGCCCTTTTTAAAACGCGGCCAGTCTGTACATGTCCTTAAACTGCGCTTTCACACACACACAAACAAACGCAACAGACATTTCTTTCATAGATCCAAAGCACCAACCACCGCACGCTCCCACTACCACTAGCCACGCCCCCGCGGCCATCACAAGCACATAAATCGGGTCAATTTATTAGTGTGATTGATGGCGCCGGCGCGTGAATACGCTTGCAAATTCCGCCCGTCAAGTGCGCCTTCGATTAACGGTCGCGATAGGTACCTACTACCTAGTTGTAAAAATGACAGACCAATACTCCAATGTAGTTGGCGGAGATGGTACGCTTGTATGCCATCAGCGGAGACAATGTATCTCGTGCCATCGAAATGTTCGCGGAGTTATTCCCCAATCGGCATCGTCCTTTACACAGGGTAATGCTGGCTGCTTCGCAGAGACTCGTTCATCGGCAGTTCGACGTTCCCCAGCATGCTTAAGGTCGCGGCAACGAAGGCCTGCCTGTCGCCTTGCAGGAAGATATTCTGGAATTCTTCCGGCGAAAGCCACGGGCAAGCAAACGGGAGGCTGATCGACGGTTTGGAGTGCACCACTTCACAGTGTGGCGGCTGCTGCACAAAGAAATGCAGCATCCTTTTCATTACCGCAAGGTACAGGATCTCCACCAACTTGATAACGCCGCGCGAGTTACATTTTGTCGCTGGTTGCCGGAACACCAAGACACCAACATCCTGTAGACGGACGAGTGTTTATTTACTCGAGTTGGCGTCTACAATGTTCATAACAAACAAAAAGTGATCAGTGCTTTCGACACAATAAAAACGAATGTGTTTGTGTGGTGCAACGTCGTGCTAGACTGTGCCTGGAGTGTGACAGTGGAAACTTTGAACAATACCCAGGTATCATAAGTAGGTAATTTATTTATTTGTACATAGACAATAATTTGTAAATACGGTGTTAGCTAAATCAACTTGATAAGTGTAAATAAGTTGATTTAAATTTTTTAACTACGCCAAAAATACCTATCAGACAAAATAAATCACTTAAAATCCCTAACACATGGGTACCTACCTACTTAACTAGCACAAATTATCTTGAGGTATTTTTGTCGGTCCTCTTAATCTACAAATAAAAACGAAAACAGTCCTTGGGGCTGAATTTACATAGAGAGCCCGCGCAGTGAGCGCGTGCGCGCCTAATAATAATAAGGTTATGTACAGTACCTACATAACCTTATTATTATTAGGCGCGCACGCGCTCGCAATTAGTTTCAAAAGTTGTGCAACAGGAACTGCTTGCTATGTAAGGTTTATTTATCGCCGCCTATTATTTTATTCATCAGCTGATAGGTAATAGTATCTACTTCCTACTATTATTATTTATCGTAATAGCCCAGTGGTTAAGGCGTTCTCCTCTCATGCATGAGGTTGCGGGTTCGCAACTGAGCAAGTACCACTGTGTTATTTTTAATTCATAATGATGTAAGTACTTTCTAAAACTTAGGACATCATTGAAATCATGTGTTTCGGAAAGCACTTAAAGCCTTTGGTTCCGATAAATTTGTAGCTCTCGGACAGTCGTTAGGTACCACACAGGTCGGTACGGGTCAACGAACTTACAGCCCTGCCGTAGGGTCGATGGTACGGGTAATCAAAAGCCAGAAAGTCTGACAATTAGTCTAATAAATGGGTATCGTGTTATCAAGTAGGTAACTGGTTTGTTGAGGTCTGATACGCAGTCGCCCTACGTGATTCACTGGCACTCCATGTGATGAGCTGCATACTGTTAGACTGAAAGCCGACCCTAACATAGTTGGGAACAGGCTCTGCAGATGATGAACATTTTCGCATTGTTATGATGCTTAAAAATGAGTTATTATTTAGCAAATTTTAAAAACAATAATGTAGAAACAACATTGTTATTTTCAAATTCGAACTACATTTCAAGGTTAAATTATTTGCTATAAGTTGCTGTAGCTACAACAATTTGTACAGATCGCGGCACGTTGGTTGAACCTTGCGCAGTAACAGATTTTCGAGTCTCAATCGAATTGCGGTATGCGTGCAACGCGGGGCTGCGCGTAACCATAGCAACGACCGCCATTTTAGTTCAACTTACGTGCCGCATTTTTTTCGTAGAAATGTGGGCGGAGCCTCGTAAAGCCTGTCTTCACTGGTCATTGCATTCACGCACACAGTGACATGACTCGCGATATATCGCAATGTGTGATTCTGTTTTTTTTGAAGAGGGTTATTAAGAGAGTTATTCTGAAAAACAATAAAATTTAAAAATCTAAAATAAAAAGTATTATTGATTATTGACTTGGTATCGTATTGTTATATGATTATTTACGAGTTTCATAACAACCTCCTGAAAGGTTTTGCAGGTTCAAAACTGCACCTTGTATAATCAGTAAAGATGGCATTAAACCGAACCCTGATAAAATTTCAGCTATTCGGAAATTCCCTATTCCTAAAACAGCCACGGAAATTAAGAGATTTCTAGGGCTACTAGGGTACTACAGGAAGTTCATTCCCGATTTCGCCAAAATCACGAAACCAATGACCCAATGTTTAAAGAAAGGCTCAAAAATAAACTGCGATGATACCAACTATGTAAATTGCTTCGAAAAATGTAAAACATTACTTACAAACGATCCGATCTTACAGTATCCCGATTTTAACAAAGATTTTCTACTCACGACAGATGCATCAAACTTAGCCATAGGAGCCATACTCTCACAGGGACCTATAGGTTCAGACAAACCAATAGCCTATGCTTCACGTACACTAAACACAAGCGAGATCAATTACAGTACAGTAGAAAGGGAGCTCTTAGCTATAGTTTGGGCAACCAAGTATTTTCGGCCATATCTGTTCGGACGTAAAATCAAAATTATAACAGATCATAAACCGCTTCAATGGATCATGAATATAAAAGAACCTAGCTCGAGATTAACTCGCTGGAGACTTAAGCTCAGTGAATATAACTATTCAGTAGTTTATAAACAGGGCAAAAGCAACACAAATGCCGATGCTTTGTCGCGAATCGAAATTAATAACGAAGAAACAAGCTCCGTCATGGTTAACGTATCCGAAAAATCACCTTCCGTTGTCGGCTCATCCACTCTCACAGCTCACACTAGCGACGAAAACCCAATATTAGAAATACCAATTTCAGATGACCCCTTAAATAAATTCAACAGACAAATATGTTTTACGATAGTAGGTGATATAAAGAAACGTCCAGCTGTTTCTAAGCCATTTGAGACTCATACCCGTACCTCTATCCAACTCTCTGAATCAAACTTAGAGGAGGATGTAATAAACGCAATTAAAGAATTCGCAAACCCGAAAGTTAAGACTGGCATTATAATACACCCCCCATTAGCAATGTACAAAATAGTTCCAATAATTCAAGGAAAGTTCAAAAACTCCCCTATGAATCTTGTTTTAACTAAAATCGAAGTAGAAAATGTAAAAGAATATCTCAGACAGCAAGAGATCATTTCAGAAATACCACGAAGGTAAAACTAATCATCGTGGTATAAATGAATGCTACCTAGCCTTATCCCATAAATACTATTGGCCGAAAATGAAAAACGAAATCTCAAGGTATATAAATGATTGCAATATATGCGGGCAAGCCAAATACGATCGAAATCCTTTAAAACAAAGATTCTGCATAGTACCACCACCGGCAAAACCGTTTGGTGTAGTTCACCTAGATTTGTTTACGGCCCAAAACGAGAAATATCTGACCATCATTGATGCTTTCTCTAAATACGCTCAGGCATACCATCTTAGAGACGGCACAGCAGTTAGTGTAGTTCAAGCCTTTTTAAAGTTTTGCTCTCATCATGGCGTTCCGGTATCAATAGTCACGGACCAGGGACCCGAATTTACTAATCAACTATTTACCGAATTCACGCGTGTCCATAAAATTCAACATCATAAAACCTTGGCTCATACGCCCAACTATAATGGGATGGTAGAGCGCTTGCACTCCACGTTACTAGAACATTTGAGAATTCTAAAACTACAAAACCGTAGTGAAGCGATTGTCAACCTTATGACATATGCCTTATTAGCATACAACAGCAGCATACACAGCTTCACAAAATGTAGACCATTGGAAGTAGTTACCGGTCATACGGATCCTCGCGATCCCTTAGATATAGATTTATCTGTGCACTTGCTACAACAATACGTGCAAGAACACCGAAATAAAATGTCTAAGGTATTCGAGGCTATTAATGAAACGTCCCTGCATAAACGCACAGAACTAATCGAAAATAGGAACAAAGATAGGGAATCTGAAAAGGAATACGAGCCAGACCAACAGGTATTTGTTAAGAATCCACTAGCTAGCAGACAGAAACTCGCACCTCGTTACACACACGACACAGTATTAACTGACCTGCCCATTCATATTTACACAAAAAAGAAGCGCGGTCCCGTTGCCAAATCACGTCTTAAACGAACACCTAACACGAAACAATTGTTGCAGAATACCACTGACGATATTGCTACACCTGGTCCAAGCGGAGGACATATTACTTGAGCCCCTAGAAGACGGGGCCCGGATTACTCCCTTTCAAACTGGGATCTACAAAAATCGTGTCTCATTATCATTCCTTCCTCTTGCACATTGATCTAGAGGATATTCAGTCGAAGGTTGATTTAGTTAAATTACAGTTAAGCGAATTTAGGCCATTAATTAACAATAGAACACTTTCACTGTTTGAACCCCACATAAGTTATCTTGGGGACAAACTTGAAAAGATATCCATACAATTAGAAAGCTTTGAACCTAGGCCAGTGGCGGTACCTTCATATAAGCCCAAAAGCCCATGCGGCATGCCTTACTAAAATGGATGGATGAATTCACTTTTAATTTATTGTACCTAACCAGTAGTTTATGAGAAAATTGCGATGATACATACGTAGGTACCTACATACTCAGTCGAAAACTGAACTTTCTTTTTTTGAAATCGGTTAAAATTTTATTGGGCTTGCGTTATTTTGAAACCCTAGGCACGCCACTGACCTAGTCGTGTTAAACGAGGACTCATTGACGGATTAGGATCAGTCATTAAAAGTATCTCAGGAAATTTAGACTACACAGATGCGATCAAATATAATAACGCCATCCAAGTTTTAGAAGGTAACGACATTAAAACTGGAAACGAAACTTAACCGTCACATAAGCTTGACTAAAGAATGGATGTTAGAACATTCTAATGTATTAAAAAATATAGTAGATAACCAGAACATAATTGCGAATAAACTTAACCAAATCATAAAACAAGACGCATCCAAACAGGCAGACCTAGTAACGTATGCCCATTTGGCACAGCACCTACTTATATTAAACGATAATATAGAGACAATGGCGCCGATTCCCTTGTTCACAAACTAAACTAAATTTAAGTTCAGTGCATCTTTTTCTTTCTATTTCATTAAGAAAAGGACAGAAGATAAATTTTAGTTTAGTCCTGTCAAATTAATCAGCGCTTGACGTAAATTGACGTAATTTTAGAAGGCAAGTTTTTAATCACGTCTAAACTTGTATGGAGTAGTGACAGGCGCAGATTAATTTGACAGGACTAAACTAAAATTTATCTTCTGTCCTTTTCTTAATGAAATAGAAAGAAAAAGATACACTGAACTTAAATTTAGTTTAGTTTGTGAACAAGGGAATCGGCACCATTATCGGACAAGTTAAATAAAATAGAACTTATGGTAGCTTTTACGCGTGCTTCCAGCACTACCCATTCTATGATTAGATTAGGTAATCTTAGAAATATTATAAGAAAATTAAGGTTATTATACTCAAAAGACGAAATCATTGATATCGATCTTCGAGAGTACTATGATATTTTAAAAATAGGATCGTATTATATTGATAAGAATTTAGTTATAGTTATAAAGGTGCCGATTGCCTTACCAAGAACCTATAACCTATACAAGCTATCCATAATCCCTAACAGAAATAATATGGCCCTTATCCCTACCTCACCTTTTATAGCAATTCATGTATTATATTCTATGTACATAGAGACAGAATGTCCGAAGCTTAACCCATGGTACCACTGCGAAGAAAAAGTCGGATTCAAGATTGTAAACAAGCCGGACTGCGTGCAGCAGCTCATCACCCAACAGCATCTCAACTCCTGTACACTAACGCCGGTCACTCTACACAAGCAAGCTATGGAACAACTTACGAAAAACACTACACACTAAGTTTCCCGAAACCTACAAAAGTACAGATGTTATGTGGACAGGAACAATTCAGAACACTCCAAGGGAGTTACTTAGCTACAATACCACAAGATTGCGTGATAAGAACTACCGAATTCACTATCGCCAACATTGACAACCGAATTAAGGGACATGTACTTAGAATACGAACACCACAGGACCAGAACACTACATCAAGAACTGAAGAATCATTGGTACAGATTAATTCAATTAACCTCGAGAACCTCCACGAGAGTTACAAGAAAATTTCAGTACAACCTCCAGTAAGACTTAACAAGATATCAGATGGAAGCCTCTACCATACTACTATACCTGTATACCTATTACTATTCAGTGCAGGTGCACTTGCCGTTGCTCTTACATACCGGCATTGGAACGGAAATAAAGACAAGAAGATCGACACTACATCTACAAGAATAAACGAAGATCAAGAGATTTATGCTGAAACGGAACCAAGAAGGAATATTCATCCAGCTGGAATCAAGATGGACCCTAGTCATCTTACAGCGACATTTTTAACAACAGTGAACAAATAGTTGCTGTTCTACGAGGGGAGATGTTACGCAACGGTGTAACGTAAGAATCGATGATACTACGATTCGGTATGACACACGGACTGTGGACAATTTGACACCAGTATTGCGCATCGCAACGACTTACACGTGCTGCCTACGAACCAATTTCGTAACCGTGGGACCGGACATCGACAATGCCTTCCACGATTCCACGTTTCAGGCATTCTTGGTACATACATCGACCGATTATCACCTACGTAATTTTAAAAGTTATAAATTGTAATTTCTTTATTTTAATAAATTAATCTAAAATAAATTGTTGTTTTTTTTTTGCATCCTCCGGCAAACATATTTAGTTTGCGCCGATAATGTGTTGGTTAGGTTAGGTTAGTCGCACTTGTCGTTTAATGATAAGATTCAAGTTGTGTCTAAAGGTAGATGTGTGCCCGAATTACGAGAATTAATCAAAAAATATGATAATTCATGACTTCGGATATCTTGCAAGTGACGTGTTCTGTAATTATCACCCACCCACTTGGTTATGATATTTGAGGTGGCCGAATCTTTCTTCTGTTTGCGTCGTTAGAAAATCGTTTTTTAAACCTTGAATAATGTGGTGAGTTCTTGTATGTAGAGCCGCGCTGAGATGTTGCGCGAATTAGTTTTTTTTTTTTTTTGTCAGTATGCATGGCCTACCCTCTGTGGAGAACCACTGCACGCCACTGCTCCTTGATCAACTAACTGATTGGAAAAATCATTTACTTATTTCCTCAGTAAAAACGATTGGTACCCACTGTATAATAGCAAATTAAATTAATTAATTGGTTGCACAATAATTGAGACACGTCGATTTGGTTGTGAAGGTTCATCTGCTTCCTGATTCAGAATGTAATGGAAACGAATATAGCAAAATCCAAGGGTTCCACAAGCGAGCCCAGTTTTTTTTTTTATGCTTGTTGTTGCATATTGACGTTTTCACGTAAACTCGCGCTTTTGAATGCTTGCGTTGAGCTAGCAAACTTATTGACTAATTGCTTGCCGTGCGTGTACGACGAATAAGGTCGTGTAATTAAATAAAAAATGGAACATTATCAGTCGTATAAATACGACTGAGGCAACAGGGTGTGCGTTACCCCAGCAAAATAATGTCGAAAATAGTCATTTAAATCTTACAGATAATTCGTTGCCCAGCTTCTGTAATTGTTGCGCACATTTTTAAATTTGTTGCACTTATAGTTTTTTAGTTATTTAAAAAAAAAACATTTCCTGCTGGGGTAACGTTTATAACGTTACTGCAGCCAGACATTTTTTTTTTATGGGTTTATGGAAACAAATATTAGCTATATATTATTACTAATGGTCAAGTTTAGTGCGCTATGCAAACAATGAAGTACCCCTTCCGCGTCCCACCTGGCCTTGTTATCGTCGATTCTTGGTAAGTATGTGCAATTGTGCACATAATAATAGATACCTATCTAATAAGTAGCCGAAAGATAATAATAATAATGTTTTCATAGTACCTACAGATATTATAATATTGTTATGTATTTAATAGTGTACGCGTCTGTACGGAACTTGTAAGGTGTATTATACTAAACATTTTAGAAGATAGCATAATGTACTACGCGGTCGCTTTTTTGTAACCACCTAAACTTGGTCGGGCTACCACGGTCTTGTCTTCCTAATGACTTTTATTTTATTATCTCGTTAATTATTGTATGTACTACACTGAAATTTTTCAGGTATAAAATTGAATTAAGCAACTAATTATTGATATAATATTCAGTTTATAATTCCACATAGGTACAGGTTTATCGGTGGCCAAATAACTCCACGCGCATTGTGACCGTGAACGTGGAGAACTGAATATCATCATAATTTGTTAGTTACTTACAGGATACTAATGAAACTTCACATACATTTGAAGGCAGTTACAAGCTACAAAATAATGTTTAAAGTAAGTCTTTAGAGCTTTTATTTAGAGTGTTAGGACCTATTGAAGTGTTTTTATATTTAATTAAATAACCTTTAAACGGTGCATTATTTTGGTTTTTTTATTGCACAACTAATTATAACTCATTCCTAAGAAGTTATGTAAAAAAGATGATAAGAATCCGCTAAACCGTTTCAGACATCCAGCAAAACCACAAACGTTCCTCCAGCAGGATCTCGAATAACTTTGCAGCCGAAGAAAGAACAAATACAAAATAAGGTGCAACATTTACCTCGTCTAGACAACTAATTATATAGGTAGCTAATATTTGTTTCAATAATCCCATTAAAAAATAAATGTCTGGCTGCGGTAACGCTATAAACGTTACCCCAGCAGGAAATGTTTTTTTGAAATAACTAAAAATCTATAAGTGCAACAAATTTAAAAATGTGCGCAGCAATTACAGAAGCTGGGCAACTAATTATCTGTAAGATTTAATGACTATTTTCGACATTATTTTGCTGGGGTAACGCACACGGCAACGTTGGATGGGTGGTTGTTTTCGTGCCTTCTGGGGTGGTCAATAGATTAATTCATATTTAAAAATGAGCGCCCATTGTATCAGATATAAGTATTGTTTTTTTTTTTTTTTGTGGTATGCATTAACCGATAAAGCCCCAATGGCTCCGAATAGGAGCCCTCGCGGCGCGCGATTTGAAAGTAGTTATCGAATAAAAAAGTTTTTTTTGAGATTGAGAGATGACGTTATTGAGCCACGGGCCTGAGCGGTTAAAGAGTAAACATTTATGTTTTATAGTGCTCCTAACATTAGTTGGAAAAAATGCTCAAGGCGTGTACGCACGAACGAACAAGACACGGTGAACACGAACATCGAACACGGAACATTTGGTTCGTACGTGTGTACTTACGTAAATTTGTGAAGTGAACACGAACACCATATTCTCCGAACACCCTCCACACAGAAAACGAAACTGGATCGCCACGAATGTTTTTGACGAACATAGTGTTTGATGTTCGTGTTCGTTCGTGCATACACGCCTTTAGCATATGAGGCAAATAGAGAGAACTTGAGTGTGCAGTTTGCAATACTCACGTGTCAGTTATATATTAGGTTGGGGAAAAAGTCTTTTCGCATTATACGAGGGCGGCACTGAAAATTTCGGGAATCAAGGAAGTGACACAACATTACTATTTTAAAATGTATTTATTGCTTTTCGAAGTATTCTCCGCGAAATTTGACACATTTTTCCATACGATGGAACCAATCATTGAAGCAACCATTCCATTCGGAAGTTGGGGTCTCCAAAATGGCCGTTTTGTAGGCGTCCACATCTTCAGGTGATGAAAATCTCTGTCCACGCAATTTATTCTTTATTTTAGGGAAAGCATAGAAATCATTAGGGCTTAGGTCGGGGCTGTACGGCGGATGGTCTAATAATTCTATGTTTTCTTGCTCTAAAAACTCTTGTTCTGTGCGCGGTGTGAGAACTTGCATTGTCGTGATGGAGGATGATGCGGCGGTTGCAGTTCTCTTTACGGAGTTCAGAAACGACCTGTGGCAAACAAATGCTAGCGTACCATTCTGCATTAACCGCTCTTTGTCCCTCAAGAGGAATAGTCGTAATATGGCCGGTTTTGGAGACAAACGTGGCCACCATTTTTTTTGCAACACTCTGTGAACGAACAATTTTTGTTGGCTTTAACTCATTTTCGAACACCCAAACTCGTGACTTGTTTTTTGTTTGGGGTTCGTACGCGTATATCTAGGATTCGTCACCTGATACGATGTAGTATACAGCATTTGAGGATCCTGCGTGGAATCTTTCGAGAGTTCTGACGCACCAAGTAACGCGAGCCGCTTTTTGCTCTTCACA
The DNA here is from genome assembly GCA_905333075.3 of Atethmia centrago. Taxonomy (NCBI): domain Eukaryota; kingdom Metazoa; phylum Arthropoda; class Insecta; order Lepidoptera; family Noctuidae; genus Atethmia; species Atethmia centrago. The sequence continues at coordinate 13,531,280 of HG995374.1, forward strand.
GAGCGAATGCGGTATCCATCGGGAAAACAACTTTTTTACACCTAATTGTTCATGCAAGATTATTTGTATTTGACTCATGCCAATGTCTAAAGTTGCCTGAATTTCGCGGTATGTCACATGTCGATCTTCCTCAATCAGCTTACGCACAGCATCAACGTTATCTTGGGTGACTGCAGTTTTTGGACGACCTTGACGGGGATCATCACTGAGCTTGACACGTCCACGTTGAAATTCAGCAAACTAGCGATAAATTGTGGTTTTGGATGGGGCTTCATCACCAAATGCAGAAATCATCCGGTCAACACACTGTTTTTGTGTTAAACCACTTCGAAAGTCTAAATAAATCATCGCTCTTGAATTTTCTCGAGTCAATTCCATTTTCTCAACGACTAAACAAGTTTGCAAAACCTTGTGACAAGACCGAGAATCTTTATTTAAATAAATAAATGGTATTCGATTTTTAAAACCAAGGAGTTTTCAATTAAAAAGATTTTAATATGACAGGAACAGTGGAAATATTCCATTCCCGATACTTTAGTGCAGCCCTCGTAGTATGTATGAACTTGTAATAAAATCTCTTTGGGTATACTATTTGTATCTGGCTGGTTTTGGTATCATTGAAAGTTTAAATTTTAAAGAACATAATTCCAAATTCAAATTTATTAGGAAAATGTGTGATTTTCATTTGTTTTTCGTACCGTCTAGATGTGTGAATCTAATGAAGAAATTCGATACATTGCGATGTTTATGGACCTAGTGCAGTGTCTGTGAGAGTAGCACAAATTTGGTTTAAGCGTTTTCAATCCGGAAATTTTGATGTCAAAGATGCACGTCGCTCTGGTCGCCCTATTACGGATAAAATGGATGCCATTTTTGAAAAAGTGGAGCAAGATCGGCATATCAGTAGTTACGACGTAGCTGAAGAACTAAGAATTAACCACAAAACAGTTTTGGCGCATTTGAAAAAAACTGGGTACACAAAAAAGTTCGATATTTGGGTACCTCACGGGCTCACTGAAAGAAACCTAATGAACCGTGTACTCATTTGTGATTCTTTATTACGACGTAATGAAACCGATAGATAAGAACGTGTAAAAAAGGTCGTGGTCAAAGGCCGGTCAGGCTTCACAGACTGTGGCGAAACCCGGGTTAACTCGCAACAAGGTGATGCTGTGTGTGGTGGGATTGGAAGGGCATTATTCATTGAGCTGTTACCACCAGGCAGGACCATCGATTCTGAACTCTACTGCGAACAACTGATGAGATTAAACCAAGAAGTTGAGAGAAAGCGGCCGGAATTAATCAACAGAAGGGGTGTGGTTTTTCATCATGATAACGCTAGACCTCACTCATCTTTAGCCACATGAGAGTTTGGCTGGGAGGTGTTAATGCACCCGCCGTATAGTCTTGACCTTGCACCTTCAGATTTCCACCTGTTTCGGTCTCTTCAGAATTCTTTAGGCAGTGTCATGTCAACATCACGAGAGGACTGCCAAAACCACTTGTCGCGGTATTTTGATCAGAAATCCCAAAATTTCTATAGCAATGGGATCATGTCCCTACCTACCAGATGGCAAAAAGTTATCGAACAAAATGGTACCCTACATACTTTAGTTAAATGTAAATAAACTATATTAAAAAATGTTTTGAATTTTCTTAAAAAATGTGAAGAAACCTTTTCCCCAACCTATTATATAAATATAAGTAGGTAAGTATAAAGAATTTATTTTAAATTCTTAACTTACAAGTTATACAATATCCTTAATTATAAATAGACTAGACACCTAATGAACATTGGTGCCGTAAGTCGTTAACCCCAGCACATCGTCCAGTCATCTTTTCTCGTTTGTAATTTGACAATGATGCGATATAGGGCCAACGCTGGTCCTAGTGGTAGTCCCAATCCTCTTACTATGTCGGCACGCCGCGCCATGCTCAATGCTTGACCATCGAATTCCTGAAAAAACAGTTTCTTATAATGTGTATCTCTTATCCATTCTAGAAATGTCCATAATCATGGACAAAACATATCAAACATGCAACTCAAAGGTTTTGAAGCCATTAGAAGAAAATGTTCATCTCTTATTTATCCCATCTTATTACTATTTAACGCATGTTGGGTTATTTATGTTGTTTTAGTTACCTGTTCTTTAAGAATTGGAGCGGCTTCAGGCAAGTACTTTGAAAAATATTCAAAGGCATCATCAGTTGTCCAATTAGTTATGTCTGGTATACTTGGATCAATTGGCAAGTCCTCTAGTTTTGAAGGTGCTCTGTCAAGCTCATGTGGTTTCAAGAATGGGTCCACAGTAGGCGAATTCTGTGCATTATATTCCATACTTCGACGTATAGCAGGGGATCCTACTACAGCAGGCCGAGATTCCAGGCAATTATTACATTCCCATTGGTCCCAAGCTTTCAGTCTTTCTGGTATGCGTGGACTATGGCAAAGGGCATGATAAGCATCAGAACAAATACTACACACTGTTAAAATACCCTGGAACAAAAATATTAGATATTTAGGAACTGTATGTATGAATAAAAAGTTACATCTTGATTAAATTATGTTATCAATGGTATGCATACATAAACAATTTTTATTAAAAAAAACTTACAGCATCATTGGTTTCACAGCAGACCACACAAGTTTTACAATGTGGACATTGCCAAGTGTTATCAGGTCGAGGCTTTAAAATACCAGACCCTGATTGGAGACAGCTCAAATGTGCCTTGTTGTTACAATCTCGACATTCAACTAGTCTGTCATTAGAACCGCGAGGTTTCTGCACAAGGCAAACTGAACATACACCTCCTGATGTTTCGTGTGGTAATGAGTCTTCCTGTTCCAATTCATCACCACTTCCATCTAGAGATAATTGGCTTTCAGATAATGGTGTTCCCTCAACATCTGACTTTTGGAGTCCAGCAGAAATAAGTCGTTTCTTAATTGTACTTTTATTAAGTGACCCCATTGGGCGACCTCTTTTCCGTTTGCTTGGTACATTGTTATCAGATGGGTCGAACACCTTTTTAGCCATTTTACGTCTTTCGCCGACACGCACACCCGCATTTCGAGAGGTGCTGCCGCTAAGTCCATTGCTAGACGATCCACCACCTCGTTTCTTTGGCCTTCCCCGCATTCTTTGCGGTGAAGACCTGCATGAAGAATTTGCTGATGAAGTCATCTGGAATTAACAGCAATATTATTTTAATTATTTTTATCTCGATACAAATAACAGCTGAAAATAATGCACTTTTTACTATGAAGTTATTTTGCAAAGATGTAGATATTTTTTTTTCGTTGATAGATTGAAATCTTTGTATTTTGTCAGTCAAATGTCATTCAGTAAAAAAAGCTGACATGTCTTTCTACAGGCCAGGATTTGCAAAAATTTCGAATTACGAAAATTAACTTGTCTGTAATGTATCACTTATTACTGGAAAGAATTAAACTATGTTGCAAAAAAAATGGAGCACATGAAAATACTCAAAACACACAAAAACATTATTTTAAGGGTTCCGTCGTTTTAATTTCATCATGTCTGTCTGTCTGTCCTCCGTTCAACACTCCCACACCATTTAACCGGAGACTATTGGCACTGTATCGTTATATACTGATAAATACAAACATATTTTTGTGGTCAGTAAAATCAATAGGTACTGTGCATGCGTAAATATTCATCCTAACTACGGATCCCTTCACTGAGCGTGGTCCGATATGCTCTTGGCCAGTATTTTTAAATTTCAGTTATGTTGCTGTGGGCTCAATTTGTCATAATCCAGTTGCAATCTTAATCTCAATGTGAAAAATTATGTAAGAAAATTGTAAACATTTTTTTTATAACCAACCCAGAAAATTGTAGCTCTGGTTGTGGGAGGACTATCAAATGCTGTGGTCAAAGGTTTGATAATTAGGTAGGTAGGTCATAAGAATGTGCAATATCTTTTTATGTTTAAATAGCTTTAGATTTTGGTAAATGGAAAAACAATTTTTATACATTGTACCCATGTTGTTTAATTTTTTTTTTGTGGTTGTGAATAGAATAGGATAGAATATCTTTATTATATTATCTTAAGGTCTTAAAAAACTAATTTTTCAACAAATTTTACTTACTTAATTCAGCATACAAAAATAAAATTACTTACAAACAAAAATACACTTTAATTATAAACTGAGATCATGTGATGACAACTTATAAAACATTTTTTAAAATTTTGAAGTAAATATTCACATTCAAAAAATGTTGCTGGAAATGTCAATTATAATAATTATCTATTTTACAGAACAATAATAATGTTCACATTGTTTGCCATGATCTCAAATAGCTGCTGCATTAAAGGGCAATCAATTATCTAAATCATACCTTTGTATTATTGTAATCAGCATTGTACTCAAATTTGAAGCTATCAGAGCTATCACCATCATGATCAGCAGGACCCAGTGCCAAGTTCCCATTCTGTAATTTAACTAAACTTCCAGATGATAATTCTTTGTTGACAATAGTTTCCAGTTGTTTCTTGGAATACTTTGATCCCTGTGAACCTGCTGCTGATACAAGATCATCAAAAGCAATGCCATTTTCCAAATAGCTCTGATCCTGATAGATAAGAGTAGCAATTGCAGAAGTTATTACTCGTCGCTCACTTGTTGCAACTGATGAAGACATTTCTAAAAACAAAAGAAGCAAATTACATGTTATTGAGTATAATTAATTTTAAAACCCTCAATTGTATAATATGGCCATGGACAGAAGTGATTGGACACTTCATAGTATATTTTGTTCTCATTTCAAATTATGAGAAACTTCATAAGCTGAATAGACTCATACAGGTTCAACTCACTGTTGTTTTGGTTTGATTTTTTTCGCCACTTAGCAGCGTTCCTATAGCTTACATTATCTTTATAATCAACTTTAAAAATACTTTTCTCCTTCAGGCAACGTTTGAGATCTGCTTTAGTGTCTTTAGGTAGAACTTTATAACACTTTAACATAAACTTGCAAATTCTATTTATATCGGGACGCGATTTACGTGAACGCAAGTGATCAATAGCGGCCAAAATCTGATTTTTATACTTTATCTCTGACATTTCTGGAAAACAAAAAAATAAAATAGGTAAGTAGTAGGAAAAAAGTAAGTAGCGATATTAAAATAAAAAAATAAAAACAAAATTAAACACAACTGGATGAAAAATTTATTCCAAATAATAATCAATAGGTAAACTAAAAGGGTATGGAAAGTATTTTACGAGTGTTTGAAAACTTTACCTGAACAAAATCATGCCGGCGATTTTTTAACCAAGCATGCAGCTTCCTTTTACAATAACGAATTGAAATCAAACCACATATCGAGTTACAATTAAGATCCGGTTGATTGACCGCAAGCAAACCTTTTTTAAATATAATATTTCCGCTTTTTTGCTCACACTGTCCAAAAAATTACTGACCTACTCACTCACACTAGTCACACTGTCAGTCTGTCACACACATGCAACGAAACTAGAGATGGGTCTAAAATTTAATAATCTGCTAAACAGTGCTAATTTTTGTTTTTGTGTCCACACCTGTTAAATAAATTCTGAGATAGTTGTTAAATTTAACAGTCACAACTTGGACCACAAAGAACAATAATACCCTAACTAATTAATAAAACAGGCTGTTTGTTTGGTGGTAGCGTCAAACAAAAAAAAAAAAAATTGTGTTAAGTCTTCAGTCAGACAGATGTCATTTAGTCGAGTTGATATATTTAACAGCTGAGTTCGGAAATGTTACTAGTGTTATTAGTGTTAAATACAGACTGATCTTCGTTCCGATGAAAAGTATGAAGGAAATGAGAAATAATTATGTTAACAATCTGTCTGTGTTTAAATTTAACAGTTGTTAAAAATAACTACTCATTGTAAGTGTTAATTATTATAAGCATTAGCATTTAGCAGTGTTATTATTTTTAACTTTTACGCCCATCCGGCCATCTCTAAATGAACCACAACCCATCGCAACCAAACCAACGTACAGTATAAATGGGTTGTATAATAATTATATCTTACATAGTTTCAATAACTATATAAATATGGTATTGTCTTCCACAATAACTATATATTGCGTGAAACTATTTACCATGTATTTCCCTTAAATGTTAAAAGACGAAAACTGTAAAAAAAAAAAAAAAAAGAAAAAACGAGACACCCAATATTTCGCCGAGACTATGGCTATCTTTGTTAAACCTAAAGACTTTCATGGGTGAAATTGGTAAACAGGAGATGCTCCCAAAAGAACTAAGTTTGTTTTCATTACCTACAGCCACTTGGGTTGTTTTCTGTAATTTAATGTAAATTATAAGTTGTGGGTCGCCCTGTATATATGTATATATCTAGTTTTCGTTTAATTTGTGATCGATACAACAGTAAACAAAACAATAGCGGTTTCTGGACTAACAACAGTGATGCTACTTATCACGAACTATTAGTTTTTAACCCCATTCTCTGCGGCGTTGTAGAAGATTCTTGCTTATAGTGCGTTGTTCAGGGTCAATTGGTGATGCGCCTCAATCTAAACGCTTCAAACCGAGCACGAGCAGGCACATTACTCAGTTCAATTGTTAACACATTAACTGCCAGAGTAATAACGACAAAAATCACAAAAACAAAAAAATTGTGCCAATTGATGTTATGGGTCTAGATATACATAGTATTAAATTTTGGGGTCAATCGAAGGCAGGGTGTTAAAAATTAAGTGGCAACATTCATTAGTTCCTGTTTTTGACACAGAAAAGTGTGTGGCGCTAGACTTATTGAGATAGAATCATTATCCGAAAAAATCGCCCCGAAGTCCGAATGTAAAGGAACATAATATTTGCTCTGTAATCATCTAATGTATATATAAGTCAGCCTGTGGCATATTCATTAAAATGTAACAGTCGCACTGGAATATTTTCCCTCCCCGAAGTCCGAATGTAAAGGAACATAATATTTGCTCTGTAATCATCTAATGTATATATAAGTCAGCCTGTGGCATATTCATTAAAATGTAACAGAAGTGTACTCCGTGTCAAAATGAACTGTGTAATCTGTGGTCTATCTGTGACATCTGTCAATAATAAAAAGGCCCGCCATGTAGCCGTCATCTGCCTTGTTTGATTCCATCCAATAAATCTATCCTAGTCAGGGTGATCCCCACGAACTTTCAATACAGGGTTCCGTAGAAAATTAAAAAAAACTTTACGAGGTCACCGGTACCCTACATGGCGCACAGAAGTAATTATGTTGATTTCTGTTACCAAGGCGCCGTGCAGTCATCTCTCCGGGCACCCGCGCACCTCAGTCGTTTACACCACAGAACACATATACCCTGACGGGGTTTACACGCGCTGTCACGGAACGGATGTTACGTTATGTCATTTTGCGATTACTACTTTCTTTTGTCGTACGTACTTAGTAAACAATGTCCGAGTTAGATATAAACTCTGAGGACTTATTTTTTACCCAGGATAATTTATATGAAATTGATTTACTGGAAAAGTCATTGTTGAATAAAGTAGACACATTATGTGACAATGTATACGATTTAGAGGAAGATTTGTGTACGGAGAGTGGGGATGAGAATATCCATCCCCCAAAAAATCGAAGGCGTCTTTATATAAGAAGCGATTTATATAGAATGCTACTTCCCCCCGTTTGCTCATCGGAGTAAGCCCTTCCCCCCCTCTCTGACGACCTTTCCATTCTACTTGGCCTGAGTGACTCCGTTATCATAGCGGGCGATCTCAACGCCAAACATCATGCTTGGAACAGCACCAGGACCTCCACCAGAGGCAAACACCTGTTGGACCTATGTCCCATCCTCAACTTCGACATCATCGCCCCGATGACTCCCACTCACTTTCCCCACGACCCTAGCCATACCCCCGACGTACTTGACATAGCGCTTCTGAAGAGTATCAACCTACGGTCGGATTCTAAGAGGCGCTTGACGAACTCTCCTCTGACCACCGTCCAGTTGTTGTAAAGCTGGCACCACGCCTAGGTCTCCATGACCCTGATAGACCCCCTCTCACCAAGTTAGTTACAGACTGGAGGAAAGTAAGCGACTGCCTGAAATCCACCACGTTAGGTCCCCGACTAGACTCCATTCCCGACCACTTCGACTCTATCGCTGACACGACAGCCGCGATCGACTCATTCACAGTGCACGTACAATCAGTCCTGAACGACTGTTCAAGGGAGGTTCCGGCGATGGACGACCATTGCTGGAAGCTCCCGGACGATGTACGCGAACTGTTGAATGAGAAGAACGCGGCTGTCCGTGCGTACAGTAACTTTCCCAACCACGCGAACAAAGCCCATATGCGCTATTTACAGAGATCTGTAAAGATACGCCTATCGGAGCTACGTCACGCTGGATGGGGCAAGATGCTGAGCGAGTTAGAGCCCACTCACCGAGCGTTCTGGGACCTTCAGAGGAAACTCAAATCCGACGAAGTCGTCTCAATGCCCCCCCTGGTGCGCCCCGACAAGACCATCACTTTCGATGACGTCGACAAGGCAGAATGCCTAGCCGATAGTCTTGAGGCTCAATGCTCACCAAGCTCTCAACCAGTAGACCAAGCTCACCTGTCCCAGGTCGACGCGGAAGTCGAACGTAGAGCCTCCCGGGAGGGAGGCTCTACGTTGAAGACCCTGACTATCCTCTGCCTCCCGTCACTCCAGACGAAGTGCATGATATCATCAAGGGTCTAAAACCTCGCAAAGCCCCCGGCTCAGACGGAATCACCAATAGGGTGCTCCAACTGTTCCCCGCTCACTTCATAATGCTCATGGCCACCATCTTCAATGGAGCCCTGAGCAATAACATCTTCCCACAAGAGTGGAAGAAGGCCACCTTCATCGGCATACCGAAGCCCGGTAAGCCGAAAACGGAGCCCACCAGCTACCGGCCCATCAGTCTGCTCAATGTCTTCGGCAAAATCTATGAGAGGCTTATCTTAAAGCGCCTCAGTGATTTTGCGGAAACAAAGGGCCTCATCCCCGACCAGCAGTTCGGCTTTAGAGCCCAACATTCTTGCGTCCAACAGGTCCACCGCATCGTTGAACACATAAGCCACGGCTTTCAACGTGGTCTTACGACCGGTGCTGTATTCTTCGACATAGCGAAAGCGTTCGACAAGGTCTGGCACAACGGCTTATTATATAAGCTCTACAAACTCGGTGTGCCCGATCGTCTCGTGCTCATCTTACGAGACTTCTTGTCAAACCGCACCTTCCACTATCGCATCGAAGGAGCGCTATCCTCCCCTCACCCTATCCGTGCAGGCGTCCCTCAGGGCTCTGTACTATCCCCTCTCATTTTTACTCTCTTCACCAGCGACATCCCGAAAAGTAGAAAGGTGCAGTTGGCTCTGTTCGCAGACGACACGGCCATCTACTACACCGGGTTAGTCCACGACCACATATCTCGCACTCTCCAGACCGAGGTCAACAAGCTTGGCGCTTGGTTTAGAAAGTGGAGAATCGAGGTCAATCCCGACAAAAGTCAGGCTGTTCTCTTCACCAAACAGCGTAGAAACCTCATCGCCCCCCGACCGCTCACCATGTTCGGCAAGCCTATCCCTTGGGAGAAGCGAGCCAAATACCTAGGCGTGACCCTTGACCACCATCTCTCGTTCTCAGAGCACATCAAGCAGGTGCGTTCGCGTGCCGCTTTCGCTCTCGGTAGACTTCACTCCGTCCTAAATGCGCGCAGCAAATTGTCCCTTAAGGGCAAATTGCGTATTTACACTGCGTGCATCCGTCCCATCATGACTTATGCCTGTGCAGTCTTCGCACATGCTAAACCCCACCACATCCACAGGATGCAGTCCCTCCAAAACCGTTTCCTCCGAAAGGCAACGGGAGCCCCCTGGTTCGTCCGAAACGAGATCCTCCATCTCGATCTTAGAATCCCCACCATCAAGCAGTTCATGAAGCGCATCACGAAGCGCTTCTTCGACTCCGCCACCACCCACCGCAACCCTCTGGTTGTGCAGGCCGCCAGTTATAGGCCCTCCACCATTAGCTCTATTCGCCGTCCAAGGCATACCCTCTCCGACCCCGATGACCCCATTACCCTCCTCCAGGAAAGCAATAGGGCAACGAGTACAGTGCACAAATCACACCGACATACGTTCCGACCTCGCCGCCGAGGTCCCTCGCGTAAACCCCGACGTAATTGTCCCCCCCGACCCTTGCTCGACGAAGTGCCAGCCCGCGCCGCAGCTGAGCCTGTAGCTTTAAATTCCCCGATTAATAATAATAATATTAACCAGATCCAGCCTGTCCCATCTTGCTGTCCTCCCCCCAGCCACGCCCTAAGCCGAGGTCCGTACCCCACAGGGGGTACCCTTAGCGTGCAGTCGCTTAGTACTATAAGAAATTCGCCCCTGGCTGGAGGCTTTGAGTTCGCTTAAGGCAGCCACAGGAAAGTCCGGTTAAGTAGTCACGACCTCTCAAGGTCAACTACGAGATGCCATACACAAAAAAAAAAAAAAAAAAATAGAATGCTACAAAACCAGTGTCACGACGTTTGGATCAAGACTTGCTAAAAACAAGGCAAAAAAAGTGGCAACCTATTGTCCTGAATGTCCTGGACTACCCCACTATTGTCTTCAATGTTTTAATAAGAGGCATCGGTATTTGTAATTGTAAGAATGTGAACTTCATTTTCAGATATATTGTTTCCTTTCTTTTTTTGGTTTTTTTTCAGATTAATGGGCAATTTTATACTAAAAGGTAAAAAAGTTTAATTTTACTCGTTTTATTATTCTTCCCATACCATTTATAAATACGTTTGGATTAAAAAAAAATGTTATCTTCTGGGATTTTTAACGTTATTGAAGGTTTATCTTCCATAATTCAAATTATTTTTACGTTACATAGAAACCATGCGAAAGTATTACTCCTGAGCGCCATTCCGGTCACTTACTAATAGGAAATCTATAGAAAACGCGTCCTACGGCGCGTAAATAAACTCTGAAAACAGATTTACCGTGAGGTCACCGGTGTCCTACGTGGCGCCTTAATACAAGACCGCCTCCGGTCACCGGTGCCCTACATGGCTGTCAATGTGTTAAATTAAATAGAATTTGGTTTGGTGGTGGTTTGTGTGTGACATCCAGTGACGTACATGTCATGTAGATACCAAAGATTACCACACAGGCCACACTGTATTTTAGACCTGGGTTGAGGTATCACGCCAATACATAGTTATTGAAACTATTTATGGTGTATACTACTCATCTCTATTGTCAATGGTATTGTCAGTAATGTCAGTGTCACCTGTGTGTTAAACTAAATTATGAAAGATAATTGCAAGTTGCATGTTGTTGGAAATAGAAAACAAACAGATTTGTACTTTACAAAAATTGGCCTGTAATAAGTGCTTTTGCCTTAGAACAACTAAATGTAATTATACTACTGCAATATGACGACATTTGTATTGTCTGCCTTACGTTTAACATACAGAAAACATAATTTTAAAGCAGTATTTTATTCATCACAACCAGAACATGCGAACGAAAGAAATCTGGGCAAAGTAGTAAATGTAGCTATTATAGGAGCTCCTAATTCTGGAAAGAGTACTCTTATCAATAAAGTTACGGAAAGAAAGGTATGGCGATACTTTGTTTTGATAATTTATAACCTGTAAACGAATGGGTGGCAACTGCAACTTTTTAGGTGGTAAGAAATCTAAAACCGGAAATCAGGATTGTGTTATAATTGCAGATATGTGCCGCATCCAACAAAGTACACACAACAACAAAGCTAGTAAGAGCCATGTGTTATCAAAATGACACACAGATTATATTCTTGGACACTCCGGGAGTTGTAACTGAAAAAGAACAAAAGAAGTAAGTAAACTACTGAGTAAAACTAAAATTCCTATACATAATTACATAATATTTTTTTTTATAACAAACTTGATACAACATTTCCATAATAAAGTAAGCAATAAAAGTTTTGTGTGATTCCAGATACAATTTGCCTGATTCTATGATTGGAGCATGTCACAAAAGTTTGAGGTGTGCAGATGTTGTAGGTGCTGTTCATGACGTCTCTAACAGATACACTAAGGACTTCCTTCATTCTGATGTTGTCAATATGTTGAACATCATAGCTGATACACCAAGTTTTTTAATAATCAATAAAGTAAGTGGAAGATTACTTATACTTTTAGAAATTGTTTTTTTAGAAAGCACCTTGTTTAATGTCTATGATTTTCTGATGCCTGAGGGCGACACCGGGATCTGAAATGTTAATTACGTATTTTTTCCACAGGTTGATAAATTAAAATCCAAAAACCAATTGCTGACAATAATAAGAAACCTTACCAATGGTGTCATTGCTGGCAACCCTATCCCTGGGACTGATAAGATTAGAAGTAAAACAGAAAAGAATTTACAAAAAGGATACAGTAAATTTTCTGATGTGTTTCTTGTATCAGCATTGAATGGTGATGGAATCCAAGATATTAAGGTAAGACCTCCAAACATAATTATACAAGAAGGCATTGATGTTCTGCACACGGGAGAATTCTTGTGTAGAACACTGCTAAACATTTTCCATTCACAACGTTGATGCAGATCTAATTCTAATTATTCTGTATTGTTTTATTTTGCAGGAATATCTCATAAGCAATGCTAAAACCGCGGGCTTCCAGTACTCTCCTACTGAATTTACTGACCAGAAACCAGAGTCATTGATACAAGAAGCAGTTAGGGCTAAGTTCTTAGACTTTTTGGCGCAGGAGATCCCTTACAAACTTAATGTACAGCTTGAGTACTATGAAGATATTGAGGAAGAACAGAAAATTCTTTGCTCAGTATCAGTAGAGTGCCCTAATGAGAGATTATCACGGTTGATAGCAGGCGCCGGCGGTGGTAGGCTACAACAAATCAAGTCGCACATTCGAAGCGATTTAATTGATTTATTTAAGAAAACTGTAGTTATTGATATTCATTTAAAAATTAAAAATAAGAATGAATCTAAATGAATTATATTGTTCTGTTAATGAAGGTCTATTTATTGCATGTACAGTTTTTGTATTTGTTGTATTAGAGTAATCTATCTGAAATTATAGAATACATGTTAAATAATTTTGTTTTAATAACTACAAACAATAGAATAAGCAATGTATAATTCTAAGCATTCTTCTAAGTGTTTTTATAATTTCCTCTCAATTAGCCGGAAAGCTTCCAAGCCACAGGTGTAGATTAGACCAGCCTGCTCTAGTAAAGGGCAAGTATTTTCCGAAATTAAAAGTACGGTAGCACCTTCTACGCACCCAATTTTATTAAAGTTGACTGTCTCGTAGAACTAGCAAGCGTAAGTAAAAAACAAAAAGTATCTCTGCTGAGTGGGGTCATATCCTGGGTCGGATCTCTGGGTCGACTGGTGTATTTTTTGTAGGTTATTCTCACTGTCTGTAGCCTGTATTTGTCAGTGCCCGGCCGATGTAAATAATTATTACACGATTAACATAACTGCAGGCGAAATGTGAGAATACAACTCCTAACAAAACCCACAAACAAGTCATAAGAACTCTGCATAGTGCATTCCATGCATGAACCTACTTTTTCTGTGAATTTGTGTTTTCCATGGTGTACGAGGGTCATTCAATAAATACTTAGCCTACAAAAAGTAAACGAAAATTTTGGAAAAGTGGCAATTTATTTTTCAACAAAGTCTCCTTTTAGTTCGATACACTTAGCCCAGCGATGCTCCAACTTTTTTAACCCGTCCGAAAAATAGTTTTTGTCAAACTCTGCAAAATAGACCTCCTCATTCGATCCATATCTATTCCCGGCGAGTGATTTTTTCAGATTAGGAAACAGAAAGAAGTCACAAGGGGCCAAATCTGGAGAATACGGTGGATGGGGCAACAATTCGTAGCGTAATTCGACCAATTTGGCCATGGCAACGGCAGACGTGTGAACCGGTGCGTTGTCGTGGTGAAACAGCACTTTTTTTCTTCGCCAGATGGGGTCGTTTTTTCTTTAATTCGGCGTCGAATCGGCCCAATAAATCGGCATAGTAAAGCCCTGTAATTGTTTTACCCTTCTTGAGGTAATCGATGTAGATCACACCTTGTGAATCCCAGAAAACGGTGGCTATAACTTTTCCGGCCGATTTTACAGTTTTCGCCTTCTTTGGAGCACGTTCCCCGGTCTGGATCCATTGTTTTGATTGCTCCTTGGTCTCTGGTGTGTACCAGTTTTTTTTTTTTTTTTGAGGGTGGGAAATCATCAAATAACTTCTCCCGCTCTGGGCGGAGCGGGAGGGTGTGTCAGACTCTTACTGACTAAAACCCACCCGTATTCCTTCCTGTTGCCTGTGTTGCGGGGGCCTCGGTGACCCATAAGTACCTTCCCGCGACCCCGGCAGGCATCGGCCCTAGTGGACCCCTACTTTGTGCTGACGACATCTCTTTGAGGCGCGCGTGGAATACGACGCGCCGTCGACCCGGGCCTGGTCCTTACCGGACGGTGAGCTACCCATTGCTCACCGTCCGCAAGCCCGCGCCTACGGTGGCCGGAAATCTGCCCGGGATTCCCGACGCCCTGGGCGTCTCCTGCGGCGGCTAGGGGCGAGAGGGCGCGAAACGTGCCTTTCCCTCAACCGTCCCGCCTCCTCCTTCGCGAGCATTACTGCTTCGCAGAAGGAGGTGACGGCTGCCCATGCCCTCTCGCTCCGTACCATGGCCTGAACCAGGGCCGGACGCGAGAGGTCTCTGCCGCCGATCGCCTCCACGAGGACACGGCGGTGCTCTGCCCAAGCCGGGCAGACCTCCACCGTATGCTCCACCGTGTCCTCTGGGCGATCCACACAGTGGTGACACCCGGACGTTTCCTCCCGCCTTATCCGACATAGGAACCTCCCGAAGCTGCCATGTCCGTTGAGGACCTGCGTCAGGCGGAAGGTGAGGACGCCGTGGCGCCTCTCCAGCCACTCCTCAAAGAGGGGACTTATCGCCGCAATCGTGGCGTGCCCAGCACTGGGTTGCGACAACCGTACTTTCCATGACGCCATGAGATCCCGCCGGAGCTCCGTCCGCTGTGCCGCGATTTCTCGCGGCGGCGGACTTACGCCCCGGCGTTTCGCCTCCTCGCGCCACTCCCATACGTGCGCGAGGACTTTTGCCTCCAGATCCCATGGCGGCAATCCGGCAAGGAGGCTCGCTGCCTCACAGGAGACCGTGCGGTATCCTCGGACCA
The DNA here is from genome assembly GCA_905333075.3 of Atethmia centrago. Taxonomy (NCBI): domain Eukaryota; kingdom Metazoa; phylum Arthropoda; class Insecta; order Lepidoptera; family Noctuidae; genus Atethmia; species Atethmia centrago. The sequence goes on from HG995374.1 coordinate 13,546,523, forward strand.
TCCGGATGGCCATGACCCTTTGGGCCGCGCTCAACCGGCGGGCTGGCCGCAGCGCCAGAGAGCGCGCCCATACAGGAGCCCCGTAGAGGGCCATGGACCGCACGACCCCCGCGTAGAGCCTCCGGCAGGAGGCGTTTGGACCCCCTAGATTGGGCAGGAGCCGCTTCAATGCAGCGCCCGCCCGCTCCAGTTTGGGAGCCAAATGTCGGAAATGCTCCACGAAGTTCCACCGGCTGTCGAGGACGAGTCCCAGGTACTTCATCGTCGACTCGACGCCGATAGAAACCCCTCCTACCGTTATTTGGGACCCCAACGGTGGCGCGTTCCGAGGACCATGAAAACACATGGCCTCGGACTTGTGCAGGGCCACCTCGAGTCCCAATTGCCGGATCCTTTCGACGATTGTCGCAACCCCGCGTGCCGCTAATTCGGCCGCCGCCTGGTGCGACCTCCCCTGCGCCAGGACCAACGTGTCGTCAGCGTAGCACACTACGCTGACGCCGCTAGGGAGGTCGGCGCGCAGCACCCAGTCGTATCCGATGTCCCACAGATGCGGCCCCAGGACCGATCCCTGTGGGACACCGCACGACATCTCTTGCCGGTTCCACACTCCCTGGTGACCGGGGTAGATGACGGCCCTGTCCGTCAAATAGGCCTCGACCACACGACAGAGGTAGGTCGGCATCCGGTGATACCGGAGTGCCTCCCTGATGCAACTCCAGGGCAGGGTATTGAAGGCATTGGCGATGTCTAGAGACACCGCCAAGACGACCCCACCCTGGGCAACAGCATTCCCCGTCGTCAGGGCTCGCACACGCATGATGGCGTCCACCGTAGAGCGCCCTCTGCGGAAACCAAACTGGCTCTCCGCCAAATCCGGCCCCACCCGCACCAGCTGGCCGACGAGGCGGTCTGCAATGACTCTTTCAAAGAGCTTGCCCACCTCGTCGAGCAGCACGATGGGCCGATAAGCGGACGGAGAGTCCGCAGGGCGCCCTGCCTTCTTTATGAGGACCAGTTTCCCCGTCTTCCAGCGAAGCGGGAACTGGCCCCTCTCCATGCATGCGCTTAGGAGCCCCCTAAGTCGAGGTCCGAGAGCCTCCAAGGCCAGGACCCAGGCCTTCCCAGGTAAGCCGTCGGGTCCTGGGGCGGTATTTTTGGCATTAAGCCTGCGTACCGCCGCTCTCATTTCTACCTCGGTCACCTCCGGAGCATCGTCGTCGTCGTCGGCGGTGTGGTCTGCATCAGGCACCACAGTAGGCGGAGCCATAGGTGGGGAGGAGTGTTCCCCTCGCGAAGGGAACAGAGCGCTCACCACGTCCTCCACAAGCTGGGGCCGGAGACTCTGCGTTAGCGGGGGAGCCCATGGGCGGAGTTTATCCCGCACCACCTTGTACGGGCGTCCCCACGGGTCCCTGTCCAGAGTCCCCAGCGACTCCTCGCGGGCCAAACCCCTGGCCCGCAGGATCTCCGCTTGGAGGGCGGTCTTCGCCGCTCTGTACCCCTCGTACAGCTCCGCCTGAATGGCTTCCGTATCCGGAGGTTTGATACGGAGCCTGCGGTGCCTGGTGTACCGGCGTCGCGCAGCCACGCACGCAGTGCGCAGAGCCGTCAGCTCCTGCGACCACCAGTACACCTGGCGCGAGGCACGTCCAGGCTGGACCCGGGGCATTGCCACGTCACATATGTCGGACATGGCCTCCCGGAACCACTCCGCCTCGTCGTTGATGTCAGCAGGCCTGTCCGGTGGTGACACCCAGGCCTGCACGATCGAGGCTTCCAGGAGGAGCTCCCGGTCCAGCTGCTTCAGCGCCCACCGCGGACCACTCGGGGCCCGTCGGACCGGCGCGTCCGAGGTCTGGGCGGAGACGTCGAACCGGATATACCGGTGATCGGAATAGGTCTCCACCCCCTCCATGACGCGCCAGTCAACTACACGCGGTGACAGAGCGGGGCTGGCGAACGAGATATCCACCACTGATTCACCCCGCATCCGCACACACGTGGGGACAGAACCCCGGTTTAGGACGACCAGGCCTGTCTCCAGAGCCCAGTCCTCCACCTTCCTGCCCCGTGTGTCCGTTAACCGGGAACCCCAAGCCAAATTCTTGGCATTGAAGTCCCCGAGGACGACCACGGGGAGGGAACCAAATCCGACGACGACGTCTCTCAACTCCGCAAGGGAGTTGTGGAACTCGGCAAGAGTTCGGTTCGGAGAGAAGTAGACCCCTACCACAACCATCTCCCCGAACCGTGCTGCTACGCAGCCCCGTCCCCTCCTGACGGCCTCGAGGGACTGACGGCCTCGAGGTACCAGTGGATCCAGGTTTCATCGACGGTCACAAAACGACGCAAAAACTCCGCTGGATTCCGCTTAAACAGCGCCAAACACGTCTCCGATGTGGTCTCACTGTTGCGCTTGTTTTCTGGTGTGAGTAAACGCGGCACCCATCGCGCCGACAGCTTTCTCATGCCGAGTTCCTCGTGAAGAATATGATGCACTGTTCCTTCTGAAATGCCTACAGTCTCAGCTAGCTCCCGAACCTTCAATCGGCGATCTGCCAATAGGAAATCATGGATTTTTTTAATGTTTTCCTCCGTAGCAGCTGTTTTCGGTGCACCTGGACGTGGTTCATCAAAAACCGACGTACGGCCACGTGCAAACTCGTTGAACCAATTCTTGACGGTGGCCATCGATGGAGAAGAGTCACCGTACACAGCATCCAAGCGCTCTTTGATTTCGATGCGCGTTTTCCCTTCCAAAAATAGGAATCGAATTACCGAACGATATTGCTCTTTTTCCATTTTTGTAAAACCGATCGACACGTTCGCTTCCATAAGTTGTCAAATTAAAACAAATGAAGGGATTGGAATGAAAATTTGAAAAAAGAATTAAAAAAGAATGTGCTACACTGTGGTAAAACTCTTTTGAAACTACAGCGCCCTCTGGCGATGAGGCTAGGTACTTATTGAATGCACCTCGTAGGTACCTACATACAAGCTGACAGTAACAATAAGTTCATTGTGTAGGTATCTATATCTACCTACACATTGAACTTATTTTTGAGCCTCTTAAGCAAGTATGTAATGCTTGCTATGTGGCTACGAGCTACGCGCACGTAGAGCGTAGCCCGTAGCCCGCATTGCGATCATTTTCTTTTTTATTTGTTCTATGAGTGGCGGGAAAGTAAGCTGGCGTTATGGTTTTGCCGTAGATAAGTCGCGGACTAACTAATTTGTGTAATATGAACGTCAACGTTTTAGGAACACGAAGGAAAACATCAAAAAAATTGTCTTCATCCCATTCTCGTATCATCGACGCTATCACTCAAAGCAAAAATCCGGCTAAGTGCGTGTCGGACCGCACACAAAGGTTTCCGTAGTTGGGATGACTATCCCAAAAACAAAATTTAACATTGTAGTTGAAAAACATGTTCATACCTATACTACTACTGCCATGAATTTTTTTGACATAAATCATTATATAAAAAAACCGGCCAAGTGCGAGTCAGACTCGCACACGAAGGGTTCCGTACCATTATAAAAAAAAACGGCAAAAAAAATGTAGTGTCTGTTGTATAGGAGCGCCCTTAAATATTTGTTTTATTCTGTTTTTTAGTAGGTATTTGTTGTTATACCGGCAACAGCTCGTGGAAGCGATCGGCGGCGGAGATACGTACGGCGGAGTACGGAGCGAGAGGGCATGGGCAGCAGTCACCTCCTTCTGCGAAGCAGTAATGCTCGCGAAGGAGGAGGTGGGACGGTTGAGGGAAAGGCAAAATTCGTGCCCTCTCGCCCCTAGCCGTCGCAGGAGACGCCCTGGGCGTCGGGAATCCCGGGCGGATTTCCGGCCACCGTAGGCGCGCGCTTGCGGACGGTGAGCAAGGAGTAGCTCGTCGTCCGATAAGGACCCAGGTCCGGGTCGACGGCGCGTTGTGTTCCACGCGCGCCTCAAAGAGATGTCAGCACAAGTGTAGGGGTACACTAGGGCCGATTCCTGCCGGGGTCGCGTGAACGTCCAAAAAGGTTACCGAGGGCCCTAGCAACACAGGCAACGGAAGGAATACGGGTGGGTTTTAGTCAGTAAGAGTCTGACACACCCTCCCGCTCCGCCCATAGCGGGAGAAGTTATTTGATAATTTCCCACCCAAAAAAAAAAATACCGGCAATAGGAATATCTCATCTGTGAAAATTTTCAACTGTCTAACTATCACGGTTCATGAGGTACAGCCTGGGGATAGACGGACAGCAGCGTCTTATTAATAGGGTCCTGTGTTACCCTTTGGGTACGGAACCCTAACAACTAGGTATTTTACTGTGGGGGGGGGGGGGGGCATAGAATATGTATATGGGGGGACACTTAACTAACAAAAATTAGCACTCAAAAGCTTAATGTTACGTAAACGGATCCTTGAATCGAATAATGATTTTAATAGACCCGCAATATTTTTGAACAGCATATCTAACGATACTCTACACCATGGGTTAGACGAGAAAAAAAAAATACGGTGCAAATACGGGCAACACTTGAATCAATTGTACAAGGACGTTTAACTCAGTGTTTAAACAAGGCAAAACTTGCATGCAATAATCGCCTTGCAATGAAATTGCCTTGGTATAAGTCACATGCAATTTATTGAACGACAAAACTTGCATTCAATTATTGTACCTATGCCATTTTATGAAAATCGCACGCGTGTGAACACTTGCATTGTGCTTTATGGCATGTGACAAACTTGCACCGTGTAAATGGGGCTTTAGGGTTCTTTGTTGACTACGGAACAATAGAAATGGTTATCACTTTTTTCTGCACCAAAATAAACGATTCATAAATAACGAAACTATTGAAACAGTGTTTAATTCTATAATGTAGCAAATGAAGTTGGAACGTTAATAGCCAATAAATAACGGTGGCCACATTATCTTCCCGCTTAGTTATTCATACTAAACAATAGAATTGTACGAAACACTAAGAGACCGTACAACTTAACCACGAAACTTTGTTAAGACTTGTTTACAGTTACAGTTTCAGTTTATGTGTTGGCGGTCCCTTGCAGTGTAGACGTAGGTACCTACATCACACATACACGATTTAAACGATCTTAGTTTCGAACAAAACTAGTTTAATTGAGATTACCTACCTATTCGCATGTAATAAATTGGATATCGTTCTTCTAAAGTTGTGTTCTGTACGCAACTAAAGAACTAAGTAATCTCTGCGCAGTTCAAAGTTTAAGCCGAAATTTGTGTAGGTACACACGGCTACATAATTATCATTTCCAGTACGTATAAGCTGATCTCGCATTCTAAAGAATTTCCGTACAATGAGAGGTGAGCTTATACTGGATATGTATAGCTTGATATGTAGCCGTGTGTATCTACATGCCAGTGCTCATATAATTAAGAGGGATATTTTTTCCCGAGGTTTTACTTTGGTGTTTATACATGCTTTTCCAATTTTCTTATTACTGACAATATCTCGTCGTTGTTAGGGAGTAGGTAAGTATCTAAACAAAAACAGATTTATCTAGGTACTTATTTCATGTAGATTTAACTGTACCTACCTAGAGCTTAGGCAATAGCATTATGGTCCATTGTGCGGCATTTTCTACTAATAGAGCTCCCCATTAGGTACCTTCATTGCTGGCAACTTGGCAAGTACCTATCACCCAACCGATTATATCGAGAGGATGGCCATCAGTGGAAACCTGTCCCGGTGCTAATAACGTCGTGCTCCAAGCGTTGTGCAGACGTCAGCAATATGCTCCTCCCTATAGTTTCAATTACGTTGTCACTTTGATTATCCTTCGGCGATTCGTTGAGATAAGCTGATGACTACTACATAACATAAAATATAAACATAAGTTCACGCCTTCTTTCCTCGAAGGGTTGGGCAGAGGTGTACCTGTAGTACACCCACATTTCGCCAGTTATGTTTAAGTCCCATGTAATAGGGGGCGAGCCATTGCCATCAACCGGGCACAAATCCAGACTCCGGGCTGCTAGTGAGAAATTCCAAATAAAAAACCCAATAACACTTTGCCCGATCCGGGAATCGAACCTAGGACCTCATGCTCAGCGGTAGCGCTTACAACCACTAGACCAACGAGGCAGTCAACTAACTACATCTTTTTGAGAAACGCAAGAATCTTTGTAAGTTTCAAGTTTTCTACTTAGACGTTGATGATGTTACCTACTTAGGGTATGTAGTTAGTATAAGATGTTACCAATTCAGTCAATGACATTCTTTAGGACAAAAATACTGGTGACTGCATCATTAGATAAGCTATCTCAAAGAGTAATTTAATGTGTATGACATCAATGAAAAATTGAAATCTGAACAACTTATATTAATGCATGATGAATGATGTACGTTGACTTAGGACGAATAATGATTTTAAAGTTAAACAAATATTGAACCAGCATGAAATATTGTATCTACACCCTATAGGTATGTTACAGCGAGCCTTTATTATAATAACCATAAGAACTGATATTTCACCTGTTACAAACAATAAATGAATTTGAATTTGAAAGTAGTGTAGCGAAATAAAAAGGAAAATTAACCACTTTAACAATTTATTATTAATTAAAAAAGGTATCGCAAAAAATGTTATAAGTAATACGCTATTGAATATTATTAAAAATAGTCGCGGAACAGGTAATTTGGCCTAAATGAAAAGAGTGGTTCGTCAGGACCAACTTGTTATTTAAACCATCGCCGCCGCAGGAGACGCCCTGGGCGGATTTCCGGCCACCGTAGGCGCGGGCTTGCGGACGGTGAGCAATGGGTAGCTCACCGTCCGATAAGGACCAGGCCCGGGTCGACGGCGCGTTGTGTTCCACGCGCGCCTCATAGAGATATCGTCAACACAAGTGTAGGGGTCCACTAGTGTCGCGGGAAGCGTACTAAAGGGTCACCGAGGCCCCTGGCAATACAGGCAACAGGAAGGAATACGGGTGGGTTTTAGTCAGTAAGAGTCTGACACACCCTCCCGCTCCAGTTATTTGATGATTTCCCATCCAAAAAAAAAATGGGGTCTACTAGGGCCTGCCGGGGTCGTTGGAAAGTCCAGAAGGGATACCAACGCCTCTGGCAACACAGGCAGTAAGAGTCTGACACACCCTCCCACTCCGCACAGAGCGGGAGAAGTTATTTGATATTATTCCCACCAAATAATAAAATAAATGGTTAACATTTTAATACCAGTTGATCTTTAACCAGGTCTGCTTCTATCGGGAGAACTTAGGTTAGGTTCTTAAGATAATATTAATTTGAAAGTTTACGTAATTTAGTATTCACGAGCCTAAAATCGATTGAAATCGATTCCTTGGTTCGGAAACCAAATGCGTAATAAAGTTTTACCATCCGATGTACCTTAAGTTTTCTCGTAATCTCTTTTCATTTAGGCCAACTTACCTGTTCCGCGACTATTTTTGGCTTATTATATTTTTTGATGCATTAGCATTTTTAATTAAATTAAAAAAGGTGTCTATGATGATAGGTGATATACCAGTATAAGTATGGAAGTGTTTAAAATAAGACGGATATATGTGGCTGACTTTATTCTTCAATAAGTTGTGGTATGAAGGAGCGATCTCACAAGAATGGTGCAATAGTTCGCTGGTGCCCATCTTCAAGAATAAAGTTTATCTACAGGACTGTAACAACTATCGAGGGATAAAGCTCATGTCATATAGTATGAAGGTATGGGAGACAGTGATCGAGAAAAGACTGCGAGAGGAGAGTGAGATTACCCCGAACCAGTTTGGATTTATGCCAGGTCGAGGAACAGTGGATGCCACTTTTGCACTCCGCCAATTGTGCGAGAAGTACAGACGTGCACACAAGAACTTGCACATGGTGTGAGCGTTAATTCGTTCTATGTAAAGTCATTCTCGTATCTTATCCGATGAGTTCAGTCTAGCTGTAGGGTTGCACCAAGGGTTAGCTTTAAGTCCTTACCTTTTCCTGGTGATTATGAACGCTCTGACGTCGGTCATGCAGGAAGGGGAACCCTGGTGCATGCTGTTTGACGATTACATTATTCTTCGTGTGGTGGATCTGTGGGCTGTGTTTAGAGATAGCGCCTCATAAAACTGAGGTGCTTTGTTTCCACAAACCGCCGATGAGCAGAGAGCCGCCCAGCTTATTGGTCAGAGTTGGAAACGCGCAAGTCTATATGGGTATAGACATTAAGTATCTTGCCCTTAACGTTCTACGGCTGAGGCGGCAGGAACAACTGAAAAGAGCACGCACGGCGCACGGCTGCCTTGCACAGTTAGGTTTCAGGGAGACCCCTTTGTAGTCTCCCCAGAGGTGTGCCCTAACAGGTGTTGCACCGAGAGACTTTTGGATCGGTCTTTTTCTCTTCGGTGGTTTTAGTGGGGTAAAAATCCCACACTTCCCAGTCTTATCCCCAAAGCCCGGGCGCCTTTTAAAGGCTTCCAACGAAAAAAAAGGTACCAATCTGTGTCTAGAATGTGTTGCGTGACATGATCTTAGCGAAAACATAGCCAAAAAGAGCATGGTAAGCGTTGCCCAAAATAGTTGTGCACCAAGCTTTATAAGTGCCTACTTTAATTTTTAAGTACAAATCGCCGGAACAAGAACCCATTTTTGTTAAGTTCCTCTCACGCCCTCTAAAGAAAACGTTTTGGCAGTGGGGGCGGGGGACAATTCCTGCACGAGTCGATAGTTCTCACAGTGCGATTGAATTGTAAGTGTTACCTATCAACCTTTCCAACCCTTAATACTCAGCGGGGCCCGCCGGTGTCTGGAGAGGCTTTAAAACTTTTACCAACTAAAATGGTTCTACTAACAGGAACTATCGTGTTTAAAACAACAACATACCTACATACTTCGTATTTTATTGATATAAACATAATTTCCAACGTATCCAGTCAAGTAGGTAGGTACTTCCATAAGTAGTAAAATTTCGTCAAAAGTACGTAGGTAAGCGTAAGAAACCTACTAAAGACAAATTACAGTATTCCCTTGACACTGCAGAGCTTAGAGGATTGGGAATCAAACAGAACAATTTTTAAATTAATTTCTTCAGATCATGTTTATCTCCGAGAACCCATTTTTCTAGAGGTGGGTAGTGATCCCTGGAGAAATTTCGAGTTTCATTATAAACTGCATAATTCCATACTGTGTTTGCAACAACGTTTCAAAATTACATTACGAAAACTGCATAAATGTTCATTCACCTGCGTTTAATTAATCAACAATACGTAATTTCAAAATAAATTGCCTATTACCAAGATTATTTGCCTAGTTTAGGTAAGTTCCAAACCTCTGATTTATTTTTATACTTAATTCACCTAAACTGCCTAAGTACCGCTTGGACGATTCGTGCTCTCTTTAAGAAATGTTATCTTTAATGTAAAATCAAAGTTCGGCTTTTCCGGACGTGTCGAGATTTTTCCCAAGAAAAGCTTTTAACCACTCGAGCTCGAGTCACAATTACAACGGCGCGTTCTTCTAAAAATTCGCACCGACCGCATTTTGGCGGGATGGACTTCAATCGAACAAAAGTTTCAACGATGTATGTAAATGAGGCGCCACGCCGACCTGAGCTGCTCGATTGGAAAATGGAAAATGGCTTTGTATTTTTAGAAGAATAGAAAACGTGTATTTGTTTTTGTGTTGAACACGCTATAGGTAAGTCTAATGGAACCTTTATTAAGTTCGAAAAGGAAGTTGGTAAAAGTTAGGTAACTGAAGTTCCAGACTGTCTAGGCTTTTAATAGGTTGAGTAGGTATGATGTCCTAAAACAGTCACTACGATTAAGATTAATGTATAATCATGATGTGCAAAAAAAATCTCTTCTGGCTATCTCACCTTAGGTTATAGGAACCCAGGTTCTAAGTAAATATCAGCTTACTTTCTTTCGTTTTTCAATGCATACCTACTTCTAATCGAATGCAGAAGCTAAAGCAATGAGAATGAATAACCCAGACAACTATACAGAATGAATAACCCAGAAATAAGTTGATACAATCGGTGAATACCGAATACCCAGGGCGTTGTAACTAGTCTAGGAACCTACGAAACACGAACTTTGCCTGTGGTAGTGCTTATGTGTTAGATTGCTAGAAAGTGGAGGTAAGATGATACTGCTCGTAGGTGCCGAGTTTCTATGCATTGCACTTAGGCAAGCGGGGCGAAAATTCGGCCACATGTGCGCAAGCACGCCTGGCAACTTGCGATGTGCTTAGTTTCGTGCTAAAACGCTACTCAACTTTATATCGCTTCCCGGTAAGTGTGAATCTTTGCTTGTTTTGCTCTTTGCATGCCTAATATAAACTACGAACAGGCGTATGCACTCCAAGTTATATTTAAGTAGTATTGTGGTGGTGGTAAGTAAGAGAATGATTTCCTTAATTATGAAAATTGTATTAAGTAATTTTGCTTTATCCATACTTTGTTCAATCAAATCGAAGGTTTTAGGGTGACTTAGGAGAGCCCTGACTGTCATGGTTAATGTTTGGCCCAAAAAAATCTATTGTAACGTACCTATGAACACTTTTAAAGTTCTATCCGAAGCTTACTTCCTTCACAAGCATGTGTTAATCTTACCGCAGGCACTTATGAAACTCATAAACATGAGAACGTACGTTGTGAGTTGTTAAAATGTGTTCCAAAGTTTTATTCCCTGCTTTTTAAGTTATTCAAGATGTTTCGGAAAGTGCACAAAACTTACATTCTCAATACTTGTGATGCTTCAGGAATATGTAGCAACTACGAAATATATATATTTTGCCTACTGTTATTTGTAGGAAAAATGCTTACCTAACCGTGATGTTGTTGATTCTATGAGATTGAATTTAATAAAAAAATTATGTCCGTGTTAAAAGATTCTGTTAAAATGTTAAGAAAAATATTCTATAGTTTTATCGCTGACAAACTTGATGATATAGCGTAAAAGTAAAAACCGGCCAAGTGCGTATCGGACCACGCACAATGAAAAGTTCCGTAGTTGGGAAGTTGGGATGAATTTATCCCAAAAACAAACTTAACATTGTGGATATAATTAATTGTTATTATTGTTGTACATATACTGTATGTAATAAAATAAATAAATTTGTCTATGCTTTGAGACAAATAAAAAAAGTAACTAACATAAAAACGGCTGTGATGTCATACCGCGCATATGTTGAGTCCTCACTACGGTATGAACTAATGATGTGGGGAAATAGCACTGACCACAATAGAGCATTTGTCACCCAAAAGAAATGTTTACGAGCTCTTTATGAGATTTCCTCTGACGAATCATGTCAACCAATATTTAAAGAGCTTGGTTTGCTACCGTTACCTTCATATGTATATGAAGCTTGCATGTTCGTTCAAAAACACAAAGAACTATTTCAAACAGCAGAGGAAGTAAGCTCTCGAAGTCGGCGTGACCAATACAAACTTGTGCTAGATGTGCTGCCTCGATCAGCGAAATATAATAAAAACTCTGTGGCTATGTGTGTACGTCTCTATAATAAATTACCAAAAATGTTTAAAACATTAAACTGTAAATTATTTAAAATCCAATTATATAAATGGCTCAATAATAATAATTTCTATTGTATCTTTAGTAAGTAAGTTTGCATGCTTTAGTATTAAGCAAAACATGACCGATCTAATGTTTTCCAATAACACCTTGTATACCATGTTTTATGAAAATAAAATATCTTATCTTATCTTAAATTAAAAGGAAAACTATCACAGCTAAGTAGGCTTTACAAGTTAGCGAGTAATAGTCGACCAACTTAAATTTGCAGTTGGAGAATTGACCGTGACGTAGGTATAATGTTAAGTTTGTTTTTGGGATAAATTGATCTCAACTGCGGAACCCTTCATTGTGTGTGGTCCGACAAGCACTTGGCCAGTTTTTATTCAATACAAGCATGGGATAGGAATACCCACGTAGTACTAATTTTTGATCCCAGTTATACTATGTACCTATTAAGATTTTTCATAGGTTTCCTGGCTCATATACCTAAGTAAGTACCAACTCGTGTAGGATGTACTATAGGCATCAGGTATACAAGACAAAGTTTGCAGTCACTTTATACACCTGCAGCTTAGTAAAGGTGGACTACAATGTTTTGAAGTCTGGAACTTTGTTGCTATGGTTAGTAGGTATACACAACTACGAAATCCTGAGCGACCAAACTAAACAATCTTTACAGTATATTTAAAACCGTAATAAGTAGGTAGGCCTCATAAAGCGCATAACTATGTAAATGTCTATTAACTGCTCCCAAATTACGATGTTAATTTTTAAGGTTCCGTACCCAAAGGGTAAAACGGGACCCTATTACTCCGCTGTCCGTCTGTCACCAGGCTGTATCTCATGAACCGTGATAGTTAGACAGTTGAAATTTACACAGATGAAGTATTTCTGTTGCCGCTATAACAACAAATACTAAAAAACAGAATACAATAAGTATTTAAGGGAGCTCCCATACAATAGACATCGTCACAGCCATTTTTTTTTTTTATAGATATAGGTACGGAACCCTTCGTGCGCGAGTCCGACTTGCACGTGGCCGGTTTTTTTACATACTTCCTCGACATAATCTTTTCATTATTTGACATTATATACCTACAGAAATAATTTCAACTATACAAGATATCGTTTTGTATCCTCGTCAAATTTCAGGAGGCTGCTATGAAAGACATATATAATCAAATAAAATTACGATACCTGCTCAATAATTAATACATACTTATTTTTTAGTAATTTAAGTTTAAGAGTTTTTAGAATACACCACTTTCACATAACATAATCACCCCGTTGCGTATGCGGTAGTGTGTGTGTAAAAGGCAGTTACAGTGAGGCAACACACGGGCCGCGTTTTATCATGTATACACATGTCCCACACATGCCAATTTCCGAAAATTAGAAAAAAAAAAAATCGTATTTTATTATTGATTCGTGTCGAGAATTAGCATTAGCATAGTTGCCTCCTTGAATTTGACGAGGATGCAAAACGACACCTTGTATAGAATACGGCTTTTGTGGACAGGATATTAATTCAGATTTGTTACAGTTCAAATGGCAATCATGTCATTTGGTTTAAATCGGTTTTATTTTTGTTATTTTATTAATATTCTACATAGATTCTTTTTTTTTTTTTCATTTATTTACATAACCAAATTACAAGATGATTATTAACATTAACTAAATTAAATTAAAACTAAGTTAGGCTTAAAAAAGGCCCTCGGGGCATTGTACCGAGGATGCTGGCGGCATTTCCTCGCTGAATTGCAATGCTGATGCGTTGCGCGAGAAAGCCGCCAGCTTTTCGGTCACCAGTTACATCAACTAGACGTTTCGCGATTTCCGCAAATAACTTATGCAGATTCTTTTATATTTTGTGAATGAGAGAAATTTGTAGGCTTAATTTAATAGACTGTATATTTGTAGACTATTTATTTTTTGTTAAGTACCTGGTTCTTGGTGACATGCCTACATTGTTCTCCCAAACCTATTAGCACTGTAATTTGAAAACATTTTAAAAGCCTTTTATTTTTAAAGAGTAACTGTGGAGTTTCTTGCCGGCTCTTCTCCATTGAAAACAACCAATTGGAACCGTGCACCTAGCTTCTGACGTTTCATAAGTGCCCACATAGGTTTATGTAAAATAAAACATTATGAATTTGATTTTGATTTTGAGGTACGTACCTTTTTTTTTTGGGTGGGAAATCATCAAATGACTTTCCCGTTCTGGGCGGAGCGGGAGTGTGTGTCAGACTCCTACTGACTAAAACCCACCCGTATTCCTTCCGTTGCCTGTGTTGCGGGGGCCTCGGTGACCCATTAGTACCTACCTTCCCGCGACCCCGGCAGGCATCGGCCCTAGTGGACCCCTACACTTGTGCTGACATCTCTATGAGGCGCGCGTGGAATACAACGCGCCGTTTCATTTTGATTTTGAGGTATATGTACCTCAAGGTATGCCTTGAGGTGTTCTTTTATAGAGGGTCAAAGTAAATTAGCCAGCAAAACTCCGCAGACATGATTGGTATCGTAAACACGATATAATCAAAACAAAAAAGATTTCATGTTTTTTTTTAAGTATTAGTTGAGCAAATCTGTTTTATTTTGTTTTATCGTGTTAAGTTATCGATACCCATCATGTCTGTGAAGTTTACAGAAAAAAAAAACTGATGTTTTTTTACTGATATTTCTAGTGACTACACTAACTGCGGTCGATGACCCCCACAACTAACATCATCAAATTAATTTATTTGTTTTATCATGTTTAGATATCGATACCCATCACTTTTTTTTTTGTATTTTTTATTTAATTTTACCCGTCTTTTTTTAAATTTAAGTAGGTACTAAAAGTTTTTACCTATTACAGCTCCGTGAGACAGGGTTCATCCCGAAACGCAGGAAAAGCAGGTATCCATACCGATAAGTAATATATCGTTTGTTTTTATCAGCCATGCCTTATCGGTAAACTCGGTAATCCCGTTGTTTTCACAGGTGTCTAGACGGCGGTAGTAACTACTTTCTTTATCGTGTGCCCTAGAAGCCTCTTTGCCAACCTATGGCATAAAAAATACCTACCTATAATGTTTTTTGCCGGCCACACAGGCTACGGTCCACCAGAGAGTTCCACCTGTACCGGTGTGCCTGCGCGGGATGACCAGAGCGTGTGCGAGAATGGACATGCAGGTTTTTGAACCTGCGCAGGCGACCGACGGAAGATCAAAATCAATTCTTTCGAGAGATACCGTACGGGGTACCTGTGCGTACGGGGTGCATGTACTCCGGTCGCCTGTACAGGTGGCATCAGATCATTTGTTTTCTAGTCTATGTCTCGGACGGTCGTCGCGTCGCTCGCATCATATTTCCACGAGTGCTACGCGAAAATGGCGTCACTAGATCAACTAAAAAGTGCTTGAAGATTTTATCGAAATATGTATAAAGAACTCATGGGACTCAATGAGACGAAAAAGAAGCTGCTTATAAATTGCTCATAGAAACATTGAGAGAAATTGAGCCAGATGCGAACAAAGAAGTATTGTGAGAAAGATCAATAATTTGAGAAGCAATTTTAGAAAGGAAAAGAAGAAATATGAACAATCTTTAAAGTCTGGGGCACCTGCTGATGATGTGTACTGCATTAAATTGTGGTACAACGATTTAATTTCGTTCATGATCAACACACTCACAGAGAATCTTCATCTGGCAATCTTCAGTTGAGAGGTAAGTAAAATATTTTGTACTTAATAATTATTTTTTTTATTAAGTTGAATAAATAAAACACAATATTATTTAAATTTTGAATTACACGAAAGATTATAACTATTTAAAACTATTTCGCTCATTTTAGCCTCATTTAATTTACATGATAATCTTGCCATGGTACTCTTCCCTTCTGATTGAAAAAAAATCATACAATTTTCTCGAACAGTTTTCGCGTTGTTCAAAGTATTTCTTGGGTTTCTTCCTTCTAAGTTTTCCATGGTATTATTTTATGTATATATCCTTCACAAACTATAGTCCCGTTTTCAGAGTCTTCTCGATGGAAACATTTTTGAGGTGCATAAGACTTTTTTGAGTGTTCAATTGAACACCTGATCCATTCCCATTATTATTTATTTTCATTTATTTAACTCAAGAAGCTTTACCCACTTTATCGATATTTTCGGGTTATAAATTTATAGGAGTATAAAATATCCGAAATCGTGGTGCCAGTATCCCGAAAGCGCTTTCTACGGTGCGCCTGGCGCGGGATAGGTAATATGTAATTCAGGATTAGTCTGTAATTCAATACAGGAGATAATCTGTGATTAATTTTACTTTCTCGCGATGTTAAATCTGCCTGCCGAAACGGTTTTATCACATCGGCGCGTAATGGAAACGCGTCATCTGCCACAAATACATAATAATGGCGGTTACTTCCTGTTAACGTTTCACTGCTTGCAATATGTAATAAACAATAAAAAAAAGTAAATGTAGTATTGTGTAGTACCTACCCAGTACCCTCCATCGGATATTCTACCATTCATGCCAACATCTATGTACACAAATTCGTATTTTGCATTAACAATTGCCATAAGAACCACACTATGATGTCCTTTATACCCAATTATAAAAATTCGATCCACTGTTAGCCGGTCGAACAATCGCTATGTGCTTCCCATCTATATACAAATAACAGCATTATAATAAATAGAATAAGTAGCTAGTTATTTATGCTAGAACATATAGTTATATAAAAATTATTTGTTTTCAGGGAGACAACACTCATTCTTCAACTGCCGATCAACAATATACATCTAACAGTGAATCAACTGACAATAACAAAGCCCAATCAACATCGTCAAATAATAATTTATCATTTTAAACGTCCTCGTCTAATCTTAACAGAAGACCGCTGTGATATTATTGGCACAAATGTGGCGATGTAATTGAGGGCTTTAGACTCGAAACAAATATTAGTCGCATAAATAAGTAGAAATAGGACACCTGACTCTCAAGCATTCCTAGACTCTAGATATTCACATGAGAGATATTTTGAGACAAAATCAACGGACCTTCCCGCAACCCCCGCAGGTATCGGCCCTTGAGGACTCCTTCAGTTGTGCTAACATCTCATTGAGGCGTGTGTGGAATATAACGCGCCGTCGACCTGGGCCTGGTCCTTATCGGACGGCGACCTACCCACCGCCAAGACGACTCCACCTCGGGACACAGAATTCCCCGTCGTGAGGGCTCGCACGTGCATGATGGCGTCCACCATAGAGAGCCCACTGCGGAAACCAAACTGGCTCTCCGCCAGATTCGGCTCTACCCACACCAGCCGCCTGACGAGATGGTTTCCAGTGACTCTTTCAAAGAGCTTGCCTACCTCGTCGAGCAGCACGATCGGCTGGTAAGCGGACAGAGAGTCCGCAGGGCGCCCCAGCTGCTTTATGAGGACCAGTTTACCCGTCTTTCAAAGAAGTGGGAACTGGCCCCTCTTCAAGCATGCGCTTAGGAGCCCCCTTAATCGAGGCCCGAGAGCCTCCAAGGCCAGGACCCAGGCTTTCCCAGGTAAGCTGTCGGGTCCTGGGTAGGTATTTTTCGCATTCAGCTTACGTACCGCCCCTCTCATCTACCTCGGTCACCTACGGAGCATCGTCGTCCTCGTCGGCGGTGTGGTCCGCATCGGGCACCGTAGTAGGTGGAGCCATGGGCAGGTATGGCATAGGTAACATACCTATCTCGCTAGCTAGCGCTCTGTTCCCTTCTCGAAGGGAACAGAGCGCTCACCACGTCCTCCACAAGCTAGGGCCGGAGACTCTGCGTCAGCGAGGGAACCCATGGGTGGATTTTCTCCCGCACCATTTTGTAGGGGCGTCCCCACGGGTCCCTGTTCAAAGTCCCTAGCGACGTATTTTTTTTTAATTGGTAGTAACTAAGCAAAACAAAGAAAACAGTGAGATTTAAGTACCCTTTGTTCACTCCCCATAAATTCGAAACATTGGGTTCACTGGAATACTACCTTTTATATTATCAAAACTTTGGACTTAATCGTCGCAAATAATAAACTCTTTCTGCGGCTATAATAAAAACTGTACAATAGTAATCATAAAAATGAGAAACAGGAGCGAAGCGCGGCCAAAATAATAATCGCTTGCCGTCTTCAAAAGTTTCAGTTCAAAAGTTTCATAAAACCAAGACCACTGTAATTGTACTTCAAACTTTTACACTGACTCTTAGGTATTGCCACCCAACCAATTTTTACCAATCTTTTACATTCAGCTGTGTAAAAGATTGGTAAAAGTAAAATTCAATACCTAAGTCGGTGGCCGTTATAGATAAAAAAAATTGAGGTTAACCAAAGAAACGGCATTTTAGAAAAAAAAAAATTGTACCTACCTACGTATTTGTGAGTGCCGTGCCGCATAAATGATTTTTTAAACCCAGAGCCCCTGTTTTTGACACAGGCCATTAACACAATTACGTACATCTTTAATGTTACCTACTTATTTAAATGTTCTAACTTAATATCTTTTGTAACCCAAATGCCTAATTTTACACAAAGCGTCATAAACGTTAATTCTGTAATTATGTCGACGTGAACAATGCCATGGTATTAATTAAGAACATGAATGTTTTATAAAACGTCTAGCCGGGCGGTACGTGGCTCAATTTTCTCAGGAATGACGATTGATATCTCCCTAGTTATAAATTACGTTTCCCTACTCAAACACACGAGTTCATTTTCGCCATCACCCGACGATATTTTCACATAATGTGCTCGAGGGTCGCTATCTTATAGATTTATCTAGATGGCAAAGGAAGTTCTGGAAAAATGTTGTTGCAATTTCGACGGAAATTCTCGAACTAACATTTTGTTTTGGATCTATACTTACGTTTCTTCACTCACTTAAGGCAGTGTATAGGCGAATTAATGTGTAACTTTCAAGATTAGGTGTTTTTCAGTTAGGTACTTTACTACGTAATTCGGTTTATAATAATACTCTTTTTTAATATATGGATTCGTCGAACTTTATGTTGTTACTTTGATATCTAATTATAATATATCTTCTAGAGGTGTATCGTACATACTAGGTAATTTTCTTAGTAGTACTAGGTGGCTAGTACGAGTGTCGAAAAAAAAATAAATTAACAAAATCAAAAACAAGCCTGCGTTAAAAAGGAACTTTAAAAAACCGGCCAAGTGCGTGTCGGACCACGCACAATGAAGGGTTCCGTAGTTGAGAAGTTGGTATGAATTTATCCCAAAAACAAACTTAACATTGTAGTTGAAAAACATGTTCTCCCTTACATCGATGTATGCCACAATCAATTCTCCAACTGCAAATTTAAGGTGGTCGACTATTACTCGTTAACTTGTAAAGCCCACTTAGCTGTGATAGTTTTCCTTTTAATTTCATTATATGTTCTATTGCCATGAACTTTTTACGTCTCCATAAGCAACCATTTATCTGGCGGGGGGCCTCTAAGAAAAATAGCACTTTAATGCATAATACTACGCCAGCGGATCCTTGAATCGAAAAGTGGTGTTCACAAACCCGCAATATTTTTGAACAGCCTATTCAACGATGCCCCACACCATGGGGTAGACGAGAAAAAAAATATCATCCCCACATTACGTGCAAGGGTACGTACCTCCCTAAAAAAAAAACTTTTTTCAAGGTTTTATTTCAGCACTTTGTCGGCGTGATTAATATATATACCTACCTATGCCAAATTACAGCTTTCTAGTACTAAGCGTCTCTGAGCTACAGCGGGGACAGACAGACAGACAGACGGACATGGCGAAACTATAAGGGTTCCTTGTTTACTTCGGAACCCTAAAAAGATGGAAAAAAGATTTATAGAACTTAATACCTACTATAAACAATCTCATGCGGCAATAGGAAGCAATAGGTATTTATTGTTAAATTTAACAAGATGCCTCCGACTGCATGAGATTATGTTTTTATATCTTACACTTTAGGATATAAGATAAATTAGGTTATTTACCCACTTATAATCGGGTAATAACGGTTTTTTACTCACCCACTTCAAAAGTTCGGAAAAGTTGTTTTATCTTTTCTGATTCCAAATTACATTTAACCTATAGATCGCCACGTCAAAAAAACAAAGACGTGCCCTCGGCGCCAAGCTACGAATTATTCCTTTAAATCTGTCATGTAGTCGTGACCGTGGCGTGCTGGGCACATTTTGCTCTGTCATCTGTAGATGACTGTGGCGGTCAAAAGGTTAAACATATAATTTGTAAATATTTTTGTAATCACCTTGTAAAACCCTTTATTTTGATACCCCACTCGATAGGTATGGGGGCCTTCCTTTTTTAAACATACATTTTGGCGCCAAAGATCCACCATTTGATTTTGATTTTTAATTATTTGAATATACCCAGTGACACACGCGCAACAAAGATGAATCTAACGACATAACATTTATCAAAATCGGTTCAGCCGTTTAGTGGTTACGAGGGGACATAGGGATGGACATACATACATAATACATACTTTGAGATTCTGGGGCAGACGGGTAAAATGATCAAAACAGTTACTGAACCGGAAATTTGGCCTAATTGTAGAGGGATTGAGCAGTGGTGGCCCAGTGGTAAAGGCCGCGACTTACAAGTTATAGGCTGTAGGTTCAAATCCAGACAGGCGCTTTACTTTGTGTAAATTATTTCATCACCACTGCTCTCAAAACGGTGAAGGAAAACATCGTGAGGAAACCGGTATGTCTTAAAACCAAAAATTCGAAGACATGTGACATCTACCAATCCGCACTGGGACCGCGTGGTAGATTAAGGCCCACTCCATCTCACAGAGAGGAGAGGCCTGTGTCTCAGCAGTGGGAACATCATAAGGATCATGTAGAGGGATTACAAGAAAACTTAAAGTACATCAGATGGTAATTCTTGTAATCCCTCTACATAATCCCCCACTGCTGGGACACAGGCCTCCTCTCTGTGAGAGGGAGTGGGCCGTAATCCACCACGCGGGCCCAGTGCGGGTTGGTTAACGCATAAAGTACTAATAATAACTATAGTAATTAAGAGTGAAAGGCGAACGGCAGGCTTGTATGGGATTTTCGTACAGCTAATAAAATTTCGTGTGGATATTTTTTGTTTTAATTGGTAGTTAACGCGATAGACAAGCCTTTTTTAAATTCTTGGATTTTTAGAACTTGTGACGTAAAAGTTATAACCAGTTTTATTTTTTAAGGTTAAGTACTAGTGTACCAATGTGGATTGTTAATTATAGGCACATAAACATTGTTACGGTAATAAAATATATGTTCTAGATTGCTTGTCGCTATTTTTGTAGTGTTTTACTTACTATTAAGTAGGTAAATTGAGATGAGGATCGCACCTACTCAGCGGAGTGCATTAGGAGATACCTATGTCCAGCAGCTGACTGCAACAGTTTGATAATGATGAAGTCCTGATGGGGTTTTGAGTGTAGGTAAATAAAACAATACAGTTAATAGTTTTTTTTAAGTACATTTATTTTAAGTATAAATAATTCCTTCGTAAATGATTTCATCTAAGAAGGGAGCAGGTCGGGTAATACCCCCATGGCGAGCATAGCTTAAATACCAACATAACTGCGTTTAGTTTACGACTAAATTACGTGTAGTTATTAAAATCTTTTTTTTAATTTTATCAATTAATCCGAACTTCTAAAAATAGTACACTTACATGAAAATAAATTGCTTAGTTGCCTTAGGTACAAATTATATAACAAAACAACAAAAAAAGTACTAAGCTGTACGAAATCTGCCGTTCACCTTTAAGTAAAAAGATCTTCCTGACGGCCTGCAACTGCAAGGCATAGCGCGCCTCCACTGAACTGCAAGTGACACGACGATCATGCAACGCATACCTACGGAGAGCTGCAACTATTTGTACACCAAACTCGAAGAACTAGACTCGCGTACGGTTGGATGTATAGTATGGTATTTTCTACCGTGGCTATATCGTATGGTACTTCCCACCGCGTATTGATTGCGAGGCATAGTCTCTCTCATGCATCAGATTAATTTGTGTTAAATTAAAATATTCCGTCTGATGAATTCCGACAATTTAAATGGTGTAATACACACAACTAAGATATTGTGAACTAAACAACTTAGCAAGTCCAAGATCAATCGTATAGAAGTAGTCATTTCATTAAAATAAAATTGTACGTGCATGTAATAAGGTTTATTTATGTATAATATGAATAAACTGGAATATGTAGATACTCGATAGCCGTATGCTATGAGCGTACTTCGCTAAGTGCTTCAATACGGATTTAATGGATCGCGTCCCGTATCTGAGAAATAAAATCAGGATAGTTTTTATGTAAAACTGGGTATTTTAAACACGAAAATTGTGTGACGTTTGAGGGTTGACATTGTAAAGCGCTAATAACATCATTAATGGTAGAATTATTAGTCACTATTGATAACATTCTCGCTTTGATAGAACATACTCGATGTACTTCATACTTTACGCATTGTACTAGGTGCGGCCTAGTCCAGAAAAATACCTAGTGCGCATACCTGTTCTAGTAAATTCGTCTCATGACTATTATCTTGCCACTCACCCACCGTCGCGAAGTGATTGCTATTTGAAAAAAGTTATAAGTAATCATGAATCCCGAATATTATTCCGGTATTCTTAACCTCTATACTTTATTAATGTTTTTGTAAAATAATATTCACGTATCAACTAAGTAGAGTGTAACGATTACAGCGAATTATAATACACAATTGAGTGTTGATCGCCAGTGGTAACATGTTTACGTGATAATATAAGGCCGCTGCCCGTAGCGTTGATTGACTTCAGTTGAAATCCTGCCCGATGAGCTACCTAATATAACGACTCATGTACAAGGGTGCTTAATTTATTTAGGCAGTTGCTTGATGTAGCAGCGGGAATTTGAAAAATGTAGGACGGCGCAAGATCGGTCGTTATGACAATACTAGGGATTTGGGAGAGGCCTATGTTCAGCAGTGGACGTCTTTCGACTGGAATGATGATGTGAAAATATATTTGTTAATATTCATGTTTGTCCATGGTTTGAAATTATACCTACTTTGTTATTTTGTGAACATTGGTAAAAGGTAATTCAGGAACCTAGGCGTGATTTTATGTATTTCTGACTAGACTTCAGCAACCAAAGAGTCGTCCACTTACGACCGCAGAAGTGCGTAATTGGGTTTAAGAGAGGCCTAAAGAATTACATAGTTTTGTATGGTAAACAGCTTCCACGTAGGTGTAACGATTCGAGTGTGCTTTTTGTACTGAACTTTTGGTTATGATGACCCTCGCTCGCCAAGTTAATTGAAGCGATCATTAGTACAAGTAGAGACCCACATTCAACGACAAACATCTGCAGAATACAAAATAGTACTCGTAGATTGTAAAACAACTGCATAAAAGAAGTCATTTAAAAAAAATGGTAAAATGGCTCGTTTATGCCCGAGTTACACACTCTGCTTTTCACTTCGATTGCGAGAAAATGAAACAGGCATAAATTATATAACAGTATTCTTCGTCACTTGAATAGTACATTGTTTTAGTTTAATCACTTTTAACTGTTAAAAAAATGTTGCGAAATTGAAGAAGAGATTAGCTAATTCCCGTCACGAAACTTTTTAAAATGTTTTCTTTTAAATTTTTGATATGTGCTGCCAAGTCATAAAAGGATGTCAGCGTGGTGTGCTACGCTGACGACGCGTTGGTCCTGACGCAAAGGAGGTCGCACCAGGCGGCGGCCGAAGTAGCGGCACGCGCGGTTGCGACAATCGTCGAAAGGATCCGGCAATTGGGCCTCGAGGAGGCCCTGCACAAGTCCGAGGCCATGTGTTTTCATCGTCCTCGGAACACGCCACCGTCGGGGTCCCAAATAATGGTAGGAAGGGTTCACATCGACGTCGAATCAACGATGAAGTACTTGGGACTCGTCCTCGACAGCCGATGGAACATTTCCGACGTTTGGCTCCCAAACTGGAGCGGGCCGGGGCTGCCTTAAAGCATCTCCTGCCCAATCTAGGGGGTCCAAACGCCTCCCGCCGGAGGCTCTACGCGGGGTTCGTGCGGTCCATGGTCCTTCATGGGGCACCTGTGTGGGCGCGTTCCCTGGCAGGCCTTGGTTTGCGGCCAGCCCACCGGTTAAACGCGGCCCAAAGGGTCATGGCCATCCAGCTGGTCCGGGGATACCGCACGGTCTCCAGTGAGGCGGCGAGCCTCTTTGACAGATTGCCGCCATGGGATCTGGAAGCAAAACTCCTCGCGCACGTATGGAAGTGGTGCGAGGAGGCGAAACGCCGGGGCGTAACTCCGCTGCTGCGCGGGATCTCATAGCGAGATGGAGAGTGCGATTGTCGCAACCCAGTGCTGGGCACGCCACAATTGCGGCGATAAGTCCCCTCTTTGAGGAGTGGTTAGAGAAGCGCCACGGCGTCCTCTCCTTCCGCCTGACGCAGGTCCTCACCGGACACGACAGCTTCGGGAGGTTCCTGTGTCGGATAAGACCGGAGGAAACGCCCGGGTGTCACCACTGTGTAGACCGCCCGGAGGACACGGTATCTGGTTTTATTAAATTAACGATAGAAAATACGAAAGTGATTTAAATTAAAGCAAATGAAATAAAATAATGACTTTAATCTGCGACAATTTATTGTGCGTGTGGCTGTTGGGCCTGATTATCTAAGTTTTAGAAAAAATAAAATACTTTATGCACCAGAACATAAAAGCGACTTTATGTCGCCTACGCACAACATAAAGAGGAACTTTTAGAGCATGAGAAGTGAATATACAATTATAGCAAATAGTTCGTATTCGCTTTGCCTATTTTACTTAATGTAACACGATTAGTACTGAAACTTAGTTAAGGAAAATAAAGGTGTATCGGATAGGTTGTTCTCTAGTTATTCGAGGACTAACGTACAGAAAAATATAGCGTGTTATAATGAGTAAGGATACTTAGGTTAATTATTAATATTCTCTTAGACAGTAAAGAGCAAGTAGGTATGCTTTCCTATATCCGTCAGTCAAAGTTTGCGCTTACAATTTGAGGGCTCTGCATATTCATACAATCTCTAAAACTTTCTGCGGTGCACTGCCGTGCGAGTTTCATTGGCGTTAAGTATATGAAATTGTTGAAAATGACGTAGTGCGACAAGATTTTACCTTCCCTTAGTTATTTCTCGACTGGTAAAGCTGCATGATAAGGCCAGATGGAATACAATCTTATTCGATCGCTGTCCTGAACTTTATGAGAAGCAATGGTCTTCCAAATGCTGGACCATTTATTTATTTTATTTGAATTATTACTTGAAGGAATTCTTACCGTTTTCGTACAATCAAAACCAATTACAAGTGTCCACTAATAATAATTAGGACATTCTAGTAGGTAAGTTACACTATTTATACCTAGATGCCTACCTAGACCAATTACTGGCGTTAATACGAGTATGTCCGTGAACTATTTTCTGGTCGCACGTAGCAACATTTTCAAACCATCTTTTCTACTGGAGACCGGCGCGGCGGGGCAATTGCGTAACACACACAATGACAATTGATCGCAATGGGTTTCATTTTGACAGTTCACCCACGTCCATTGCGTTATTTACGTAGTTGAGCAGACGAATTTTACAAATCTATGAAGCAATGGATTAGGAATATGCTTCGAAACTCTCGGATTGTGATTCAAACTGTGTTACGCAATTAGGGTGCTGGCCTAACACTGACCCGTTCGCGCACATTTAGTAATAACCACTTTGATAAACGGTCCTTTCAGCACTGCTCTTCGCATTTTGTTCAATTAGTTTGGTGCTGTTTGCTGGCCAAGTTACAAGTCCGTTAATCAAATAGTACGAGTATATGCATATATTATTCATGATTAAAATAAAAAAAAAAACATCCACCCAGTATTATTGATGCAACTCGACCCCAGTCACGGGGGCATCGAAACTTAAGAACAAATGGATATGGGAAAGTTTAAGCATGAGAAAGGGTATTCAATTTCTTTAACGACCATCATTTTTGCCGGGGCTTGCCATGAATCTCCAAGATAAGCGTTTAATGGAAATAACAGCTCGCCAAAGAACATTATGGTCATACGCAAACCATCCCCAGGCCATAACCTTAAAAGGGTAATATTTCTGCATAAACAAACTATTTGTTTCTTCTACGTGTTTTTATGAAATCCATTATGACTATGTTTATGACTTGTCTTTGTGTGGTGTCGTACTTGGTATGTATGAAGTAGATAAGCATTGCGAGGTTGGGACTGGTAGAAAAGGTTTGATTTAGTGCCTATTGCAGCGTGACCTCCGCGGTTTAAACCTATTATTTTACTTTTTCTAGCTGGGCATAAATTTAATAATTATTTTTTTAAATGTTTTTTTTTTATAATTAATCTATTTAATTTTTATGAATATTACATTTGAATATGTCTTGATCAAGGTCAAGTCAATTTTTTCATGGAAAAAAGTCTGTTGAAAATAGGAAGCTAATAAATTTTGGACCTTTACAATGTGAAATCGTATCAAGAATAAAAGCTATTATATACCCTAGCGTTTATTGAATTCTGCAATGCTGTTACAAATGTATACCATTTGTAACAGCATTGCAGCATTGCAGATTTCTTCGAATTCAGTATAAGAAAAGGTCGAAAAGGCCGTTTTTGGCCTCTCTTATTGGGGTACTGGTATACTAACCAGGCGGTTCGTTTTATCGGCCGCTTAACTTGGAGTTCGACACCGATGAGTACGTTTCGGTGTGGTGCCTGAGATGCTATCCAGTCGGGCTTCATCGGAGGGTCTTGTTTGCTGTACGTCGTGTCAACTACGGTGCGGTCAAAGCACAGGATGCAGTCCGTCAGGAATGGCTTATTTTAAACCACTACACTCGCTTATTGTAGTTATCAGTAGGTACTCGAATAGAGTATATATTTTTGTATAAGTTGTTTTTAAACTAAGACTGTTTATACCGGGATAACTTTGGTTCATCTTTATTAGATAATATTCACGTGTTGTTTACGTATTCAGTGGCCGCGAATTTTAAACCGGCCTTTAAACCGACCTTTAAACCGGTTGCAATCGTTTCTCTAGATTCTAAGCCAAATGCGTAACTAAAATTGACCATCTGATGTTCCTTAAGTTTTCTCGTAATTTCACTTCTTTTTAGGCCAATTTTCCCACAATAACTGTTTTTATCATTTTACCCGACTACCGTGGAAGGGAGGATTATTTATATTTTTACATATTTTGCCTGTTCGATATTATTTTTTGCGATTTATTTAATATACGTGTTAAAGTGGTGAATTCTCCTTTTTATTTCACTACACTATGTAATAAGCTTGTCATATCTTGTACTCAAACATTGCCTACAATTTACGTAAGTAACTACCTATATTTTTTCTTTTTAAAATATCAACATGCTAGATACTAAATCTAGCATGTACATGCTAGATACTAAATCTAGCATGTACATGCTAGATTTAGTATCTAGCATGTTGATATTTTTACAATATTTGAAAAAGTGCTTGTGCATTTCAATTTGAAAATCCATTCATAGGTTACACTCTCGGAGTAACGGTAAGCCAATCGACTATACGAGTTCCTAATCGGCACTACGAGAATTGCCAAAAATAGAATACCTACATGTTTACTGTTCTACGAACGATCCCATATTGGGAAAAATCTTTGGTATTACCCACAGGTATTTGTTGAAAGCATGGGTGGTGCATGTGAGATTTATTTGTTCAATGGACCCACCGAAAAGATTGCTGTTGCAGATTTTGCCTCACAGGCAAATGTTGGACTATGAACACTATTGTTGTAAACCTCTACCTATGTCTTCTTTGCATCTCCATTTTTGCACACTTGGAAGGAGTACGTACGTACGGAGTAGTTAACTGTGAGTTATGATTATGATATTTTTTCTTTTACTTATTACGTAAGGGGAACTAATATTTTGAGTTGTTATTTAAATATTCGAGATGTTATTATGATCAGTTGAAAAACATATTGAGCAGTTATTTAATTAAATGGCGGTTGATTAATTATTGCGTCAGTAAAACATGGACAGTAATAAAAAATCAATTAGTCGGTTATTTTATAATACAATGTCAATTCTAAAAATAATTGAGCAGTCCAATAACTGAATGAGCGGTAAAAATGATGGAATGAGCGGTTCGATAAATAGTTCGGCAGATCATAGCGAGCGGTTACACCCGAACTCAAATTAGAGCTTATTAGCGCGGGTGGTGGAAGGTAATAACGCGCGAAGGCGAGCGAGCGAAGCGAGCGCGTCGCGGCATCCACCGCCGAGCGCCAGATCCCCTCTATTACTCTAATTCAGGGTAATTTCGAACTGGCGTTTACCACCTCATTGTTTATAGAATTGCTTAGAATAAGATTTCTTACCGACTAATTCCGATTTATTACTGCCCACACGACCGCTCGTTCAATAATTTTTACCACCCATTTAATTATTTTCCTGCTCAATTATATATTCACTGATCCATTTCATTATTTTTTATTACTCATTTTTGTTTACTTTACTGATTAGTTTTAACTGCTGAACTAGTTATTAAACGTGCCATTTATAATTTTTAACATACCAAAACCGCTATTTACAACTGCCTCTTTAAATCAGTGCCTTACGTAAGTACCAATTCAAAATCTATGAGTATATGTATCTATACATATAATAAAATCTAATTGCTATGGGAATGATTCTAATGCAGAAAATATAGTTTTTTATTAGAATGTTTGTCTGTTTGTCTGAATGTATATTCCAGAATCACGCAAATACTACCAAATAGAGTCTGCTAAAATTTTATATAGATATTCCTTATAAGTCAGTAGGCTATAAATTGCCACGCTATTTGATATGGGGCATTAGTAATGGTAGAGCCCAGTGTTTTTGAGTATATGCAGGCGAAAAGTTGATAGCTGAGTAGGTGCGGCATGATGAGAGAACACCGAAAATATATTTGAAAAGTTTCAGATAGGAGCCCCTCGGTCAGGAGTGTACTTTCAGATCGAAAATGTACCAAAAATAAAGTGATCTTCAGAGCCGTTGATTATGGTTTGATCGTATGCGGCCTAACCCATAATGACTTAAATAGGCAAATCTGATGAAGAAATTGTGGGCTTTCCCTAAATCTGACGACTTTGAAGACTCAATTCAGGGCGAATAAAAGTTATTCTGTGCAATAGTGTGATATGTCCAGATACTGAATATATAAATATCTAACGGATTGATGGCCTTTTGGCAAACATGATGAAATTAAAAAAAAAATACAAGTTTTAGTTTTTGTTGATGAAATCTCTAAACCGATATCAGCAAGGAGTTTGGTATGTAAGTCCAGTGAGTTCTGTAAATAATAACTAGCTTGAGCTACGCTCTCTTCAGCGGAGTAAACAACAAAGTCATCTGCATATTGTGAAACGTGGACATGATCGGAACTATTTTTATTACATAACTCTACAGTACTTACATTAAACAGCAATGGTGATAAAGGGACGACTTCCGCGATAGTGATTTTTCGGCATTACTGTACACATACATACACAACATATAGGGCGTTCTGCTAATAGGACAAACTGCTGGTAGGACGATTTGCTAAGAGGACATTTTGCTAAAGTGTCGTTTTGATTATAGGTCGTTTTGCTAATAGGACTTTTTGCTTTTAGGACTTTTTGATACGGAGGGAATTTGTTTGGGGGCGGCGCAACATGTCCCTTTCTTCTCTATTAGTCGTATAATTAGTTCATTATTAATATATTAATATACCTGTCCAGCATTGTGGTGGCCCAGTGATAACGTCCGCGACTTACGAGTTGTAGGTCGTAAGTTCGAACCCAGGCAGGCGCTTTACTTTGTGTAAATTATTTCATCACCACTGCTCTCAAAACGGTGAACGAAAACATCGTGAGGAAATCGGCATGTCCTAGAACCAAAAATTCAAAGACATGTGACATCTACCAACCCGCACTGGGGCTGCGTGGTGGATTACGGCCCACTCCCTCTCACAGAGAGGAGGCCTATGTCCCAGCAGTGGGAATATTATAGGCTGATTATGTATGTTAATATACAAGTAATAAATTCAAATTGTGAAGTTTGATTAACCTCGATATAATTAGATGAACGAGGGACAACAGTGCGTTAGCGTTCCCTTTTGACAAGTACGTGGCAATCAAGAACAATAGGAATAGGGTAATTTATGTATCTGGAGACTCTGGGTGTGGTGTATGATTCGTTATTAAGTCTAATTGTATATAAAATTCCTTTAATAAAGTTTCCACTTTCCATTCTATATTTTTATTCAGAACAAACATTGAATATTTATACACAAGTCGAAATCCATTTATCCAATCGCATATCGCAGCAATATATTTCTAGTTTTCATCACCAATTTGTTGCCTCAAAAAAATACAAACAAAGTTCAAACACAACTAAAAGGATTCCAGTGTAAACAATGTCGAATCAACACGATGAATTTATCTAAAGGGAAATCTCTTCAGCGAAAAGCAAACACGTCTCGAGCAAAAGACTACGGAGGGATGAGTGATTCACTGGGCTAGAAAATGTTAGTTGATTTTTGAATTTCACACTTCAATACCCGCTTTAACGTGGGGACGGCGCGATTGTGTTTACATGTTTTCGAGTGGATTATCCACGGTAAAAAAATGTGTGCAGAATATATTTTTAACAATAGAACGGAGCAACCCTTTTATTCAGGTAAATGCGTTCAGATGTGTAGATATGAAACAAATGCTGGAATGATCAATCGTTTTGTGAACAAGCGACCCACACGTAATGATACCTTTAATGTTTACTCAAATATAAGTAGCATTTTGCTACTTACGTTTCAGTAAGTACGTAGACGGGTTTTTTATGTAAATATATATATAATCATTCAAAAAGAAAGTGTATGTTTGTTTTACATTGACTATTATTGTTTTTACACGACTGCCCAAAAAAAGGCTCAACCGATATCAATGCTTGTGGTATCGTTAGAAGCGTTGCGTTATCTCGGGTAACATAGGCTGGTAAAAATTTAAACAATGTCTTGGGGGAGCCATGGTTCATGAGAAAAAACGTTATCTTTTTTCATAAAAAAAATACTACTGATGATATACTATCATCGTCTAGAGCTTGCTTAGTACATAACAAACATATATAACAGTAGTATTAAATATGCATTAGTTTACTAATAACATAAGAAATAAAAAATAACGTTTTATCACTAAAAGGTATAAAATATCATCTTCTGCCTAGCCTTTTCCCAACTATGTTGGGGTCGGCTTCCAGTCTTACCAGATACAGCTGAATACTAGTATTTTACATGGAGCGACTGCCTATCTGACCTCCACAACCCAGTTACTGGGTAACACGATATCCCTTGGTAAGACTGGTTGTCAGACTTTCGAGCTTCTGACGACCCGTAACGACTGTCAAAGATCTACAAATGACAGCCGGGACCAACGGCTTAACGTGCTTTCCGAGGCACGGAGGGGTCTTGGTATGTAAAGCTGGTCACCCATCCACGGACCAACCGCGGCATGCGTAGCTTAACCTGACCGATCGACCCGTGCGGCTGTTATTACTTAGCCACAAGCCCCTCACTAAAAGGTATAAAATAAAAAACAAATAATTCATAAAATTAAAAAACACGCCTGCCTTGTCAAAACTGAATACCAATCTGTTTATTGCAGTCGGAGGACGGTTCCTTGGGACAGTTCTATACAGGTCCCCCGACTTCACTGAAAAAAAAAATTATTCAGTTTAAAATCATTTATAGCTTGTTTTTAATTTTTTAGTTCAATTTTTGTAATTAGCTTTTGACAAGGCGTGTTTTTTTAATTTAATTAATTATTTGTTTTATATTTAAGTACTAGCTTTTGCCCGCTGCATCACCCGCGTGGCTGTCGCAAAATAGCCCACGGGAACGTACTACCGGGATTAAAGATTTCATTCAAATCCGTTCAGCCGTTTTTGCGCTAATTCGGAATATACATCCAGGCAAACAGACAAACGGATATACATTCTTCGTTTCTATCTCAGTTGTTTTATTTAATTATAATTTATTCAATTCAATTTTATTGTTGTGATAAGTATCAAACAGTTTAGTTTTAGTATACCAATGCGATACTTACTATTGACATTAATATTCATTTTGTTTCTCTAAACATGGTAAGTGTTACGCCAGCATCTAACAAATCTTTCTGCACTTTGGCATGAAACCAAAAAACTTAGTATTTTGTGTTAAAGACGGCGTATTATTACCGAGAGCTCATAAACATAACGGGCAAAGTGGAGTTTTAACAAAAGATAAATGCCTACATTGTTGTTACAGTTAGCACCCGCTATTAAAGGCGGCGAGAAAAAAATGGATAATTGGAGTGAAGCCAATTTCTGTAGATGACAGGAAACTTTGTTAAATGTTATAACAGCGGAATTTATGATTAGAAGTTGGAGTAGTGCAGCAGGCTTCCAACAGTCCCAACTTTAAAATTCAATTAGGTACCGACGATTATAGAAACTCTTTTTTTTCATGCCGACATTGTTCTAAAACTTTGTGCCTGTCGAGTCTTTATCTGAAGGCTTCTGTAACCTTTTTGCATATTTTTCATTGCTTAATTAAATTGGTGGTGGCATTATTTAATCCAGAAGCGACGCCTTATAAAATTAAATTATAACATGATTGGAGCTTATTCTTTGGGGTTTCTTCTCTCCGGGACAAGTATTAATGAAATTAATAGGTTTAACAGTCTCTGAAACTACTGTCGATCGTCGAATACGGCATCTAAAGATAGAATTAGGTGTTTGAGATATTCTCTCTGTTACTAACATCATTTTTCTTATCGATAAGGCTGTATAGCTTATTTTAACTAACATCATAATTAACTAGCATTAAAGGTCCAGTGTTATCTAGACTTGCGAGAGGGCATGGGCAGCCGTCACCTCCTTCTGCGAAGCAGTAATGCTCGCGTAGGCGGGACGGTTGAGGGAAAAGCAAATTTCGCGCCCTCTCGCCCCTAGCCGCCGCAGGAGACGCCCTGGGCGTCGGGAATCCCGGGCGGATTTCCGGCCACCGTAGGCGCGGGCTTGCGGACGGTGAGCAATGGGTAGCCCACCGTCCGGTAAGGACCAGGCCCGGGTCGACAGCGCGTTGTATTCCACGCGCGCCTCAAAGAGATGTTGTCAGCACAAGTGTAGGAGTCCATTAGGGCCGATGCCTGCCGGGGTCGCGGGAAGGTACAAAAGTGGTACCGAGGCCCCTGGCAACACAGGCAACGGAAGGAATACGGGTGGGTTTTAGTCAGTAAGAGTCTGACACACCCTCCCGCTCCGCCCAGAGCGGGAAAAAATATGTGATGATATCCCACCCAAAAAAAAAAGTGTTATCTAGACTTAGCTTGTCAACAACAACAAAATAACATCACGCCTTGTTTCCCCGAAGGGTTAGGCAGAGGTGTACCCATAGTAGGTACACCCACATTTCGCCAGTTATGTTTGAGTCCTATGTAATAGGGGGCGAACCTATTGCCATCAACCGAACACAAATCCAGACTCCGGGCTGCTACTGAGATATTTCTAAGGGAAAAACCCAATAACACTGCCCGACCTGGGAATCGAACCCAGGACCTCAGGCTCAGCAGTAGCGCTTCCGACGACTAGACCAACGAGACAGTTGGTTGAGCTTGTCATCAATGCGTGGTATATCTTATATTAAGTACATTCTATTCTCGTGTCTGTCCTTTGTTCTGTATTCACTTGAATAGATTGTTTTTTTTTGTACTTTAAAAAGTTCAGGATCATATTTTCCTAATTTATTTTAGTAACTTTCCTTCCCATAAACCAAGTTCTTGAACATACGAAGGTCAAGCAAGTTATTCAAACTGCAATCAACATGCCCATTAGGATATTTGATAGCGGTCAACTCGGGCACTTGACCGCTACCAAATATCCTAAAGATTGAGGTAGGAAACCCTAAATTGAAGTTTTCTCATTAATTTGATTACGTCGATCCCAGGGCCCGACCCGTGTCACAAGTTACTTCATTAGTTACGCAACTTGCTGAAAGTAATCCAACCGAATTAGGTTTTGTAAGACACGAATTATCAAAATTGTACCGACGTTAGCATATTTTTTATACATACATATGTCATATAATTGCAACGAACGTACACTGCGCCCCGAGCATACACACGAGATTTGTTTATTATAAATTAGCAGCCATTAATAAGGGACCCCCTGCACATTCGTGTCGTTTTAACCAAAATATACTGCGATATGCAAACTAGACGATTCATAAAATTAGAATTTAAAATCAAAGCTCCGTTTCAGAGGTGTTTTTGTCTGCGAACAGCGCGACACAGCGCACATAAGTTACGCCCAATATTTATGTTGGGTGATGCCACCTACAGGCCCACGCTCATATTTACCGCCAAGATCTCGTTTACTGCACTCTCCTATTTGCATTTTTCATGTATTATTTTTGTTAACAATATTTTATGTTTCAAACAATTCAAGTGGCACGTTTTCCCAATTAGCTTCATGGGTTGCCCTTGATTAAAATATGCGAATTATGACTGAATATTTATAGATACACATCAAAAGGTAAGGAATCCTCAGGTGGGATACGAACGGCGTGTTCGTGTAACTCACGCTAAACAGAGGTCAGTTTAAAAAGGGCGTAATTTATTTGTCCGTAATACGTAATCACAGTCCGAGGGCTCGTAGAATGCGATGAAGATTGCATTAGTCAGACGTGTTATCCTCGCGCAAGGAACATTACGTGGCAGGCCTAGCCCGGGTTTAATTGATCTAGGCAGGGTGATGGATTGTAGCCAGTAGATGCGGTGGGCTACGGGTGGTTTGCGGTGGATAAAGACGAATCTGAGTGCCGCTTCCATCAAAACGCTTTTGGGATACATAAACCACACTATATAATTTATAAAGTGGCTTAAATATATTATAAGTTAGATATAACAGAAGTATCATCAACATTTTTGCTCTCAAAATGCATGCAAAATGTTCAATACACACCGTTGGTAAACATGTGATAGGTTTATTTCCTTTATGTAGTTCACACTTCACGTGACCAGAGGGCTGGCTCGTTCTTTGGCCAAAGAATTAGTATTGCCATTCAACGTGGCAATGTTGCCAGTCTTCTGGGCACGTTTCCGGATGACAGCGATGCGGACGAATACTTTGACGCCTAAGTGTCCTTTTGTTTTTTGTATTAATTTGTATATATAGTTAGTAATTTAATTTAGTGTCTACCTAGTGTAAATAGTTAGTAGCATCAATATTGTATAGTTACTTTTTTTTTCTTAAACCATTGATTAAAATTTTAGTATTAAAA
This sequence comes from Atethmia centrago, assembly GCA_905333075.3. Taxonomy (NCBI): domain Eukaryota; kingdom Metazoa; phylum Arthropoda; class Insecta; order Lepidoptera; family Noctuidae; genus Atethmia; species Atethmia centrago. Next base: position 13,581,397 of record HG995374.1, read on the forward strand.
GAAATGACAAATTAGATCATTTTATGTAGTTTAAATATATTTCAGAAGTTAGATAGTGCGGAAATATGGATACAAGTCAATTAGGTTGTTGCTCTGTTATGTTTATAACTAATTAGTTTACATTTGGGTTAACAAGCGTGTCTTAGTAATAGGTAATTAGAGATGTTCTCTTAGTTTAGAAGCTCGTGCCTATTTGGTTACTTGTACTATACCTGTCTATTCAACCTCCCACTCAATTAGTATAAAATGTCCCGTCTAAAGTGGTTTCTCATTCATAAAATATTGTCTCTAAACTTAATTAATGTTAATAACAGGCCCGGGTTTTTACTGAATCGCCATTAATTAAATTTGAAGTAAGCTCTCTAAAAGAGCTCGTTAAGAGGATATAATACAGTGTAGTGTTGTGTTGTAGTTTGCGTTTTAAGAGCTTAAAGTATTAAGCAACGAGACTGCGTTGCCGGTGACAAGCGACTTAATTAACTTAGTACAAACATAATAAAATAGTGTCAAAAGTTCTCGAAGTCCGTGCACTGACGTGCAAGTCTGTTCACTACATAGCTGATTATTGTTAATTACAGGTGGGTGAACACAGCGTCTAATCTCTTATTTCCAAAAGTTCCATGCACCCTCTATTAATTAACAGATTATTCATATTCAGTCGGTCTATAATTTTAAAATCGAGCTTTTGAATTTGAAGTATTTTTAGCCTCTTCGCTAAAAATGCTTCAAATTCAAAAGCTTGATTTGAGGCAAAATTAAAAGATTGACGTATCTCGGGTGAATGTCTTTCTAATTTCTACCAACCAACGTCGTTTGTAGGGTTGGGAAGGTAGTCGATAATAAAAGGTTGCTCTACAATTTAGTTTCAGCCGTCGCTTCCCTGCAACGTCTAAGGAATTTAAATTTTTCCTTTGCGCTCCATCGAAGATAATCAAACAGCTGGCGGCACTCCATGTTTTGAATATTAATGTTATTAATCAAGCTTCGCGTATTATTATTGTGCTACTACAAACACTGCATAATAAAGTTTTCTTAAATCGCTTCTATCCTCGATCTTCGTACAACTTTGCTAGTTTAAATTCTATCTCTTAAGTGTATTGAGTTATTCAAATTTCATTTTCTTAAACTCATCAAGTTGAACTGAATTCTCACTTTCATTTTCTTATTTTGTGGTTGGTACCGTAATTCCTATAGTAAGAAGTAAGAACGTTGGTTAACATAAACATCACTTTGTATTTACCACGAAATTGCACAGTTGAACCGCTAACACTGAACTACCCCTGTAATAAATTAGTTGTTTTAGCGGAAATGGCATCGTCTTAGCGTGGGTCATAAAGACATTTAGGATTGAGTTCTACTGTGGCTGAGCGGGGCCCGTAGGTACGTAAACCGTTATAATAATGCGCATAAAATTCTCCGCCGAGAGCAGTGAGCGAGCGAAGTTGCCGGTATTACAGCTGTGAGTTATTCAACGTCACGTACCCCGGGACTGGTCGCAGTTGCGCCCGTGTCCTCGTCGCTACTCTGTGTAAAGTCAGGCGTCCCAGCGAAACCGGTACAACCTAAAACTCGCTACCATTTCGAAACTTATGACAGAAACAATCGAACGTCGCGAACAGTTTTGCCGACTTATTTTTCCGAGGCCTAGTATTTCGAGGCATAGTTCCTTAAACTGTGTCGATTTAATTAAATGACGATTTTATTACGCCTTCTCTTTTTACAGTAGGTAGTTATCTACATGTGCGTAAACCCCAATCTTATTTTAAGTAACTATTAGCAGGTACCTAAAAGAGTTCAATTTTAATCTAATTTCCAAGTTTTTTTTGTCCAAGTTTGGACATATTTTTTCGATTTACATATTGTATTTATACGAAATCGTTTGTGGGAAATACTATACGGGGTAAAAATTTACTGAGGTTTTACTCACAAGAAGTGAATGAAAACTTTAAAAAGTTCTTTTATTTCACGACATTTTTATTTTCGGTACAGTATAAAATCATCGAAAAGAGGGCCGTGGTTGCGACAACGTGTTGCTTGTTGATTTTTTATGTTTTCCGCTTTTGGGTCACATATCGCTCATTGGCAAGAAGCGTGACATAACACAAAAATCTGCAATTTTAAGTTGGCTGCAGTTGCCTCTGCCGTCGACGAGTCGACGGTTGCAGTTGCTCTATCGTTTGTGTATATGAGATGAGGACTAAAATGAGGGAGCTAGAGAGATGTGACTTTATACTTCGTCGCATTCTTACCGCTGCTTTAAAACTTTTAATTCAACATACTCAAAAACTAGTCTATTTGAATTATGTCAAGCTTCTCGCAAATTAACGATATGTTGCTCTTATGACGTTGAAGTATTTGACTGGACTGTTTGTTCATATGAGCATTCTGATTGAAACATTTGTGTGAAGTCGGATTCCGTGCTTTTAACGTATAATTGAATTTAACATTATTGTATATTGCGTTTTATTTCAAGCGAAGTGAACCTACGTGTTATTTGTGTTTCGGCGCGGGGGCCGCGGCGCGCTGTTAGCGGGCCTTGCTCGATATTTCCGCTGGGACAGTAATATGCGAAGACACGTACTTACACATTGTTCTCGCTGCAGTTATAAGCTAGTTGACACAGTGGATTCGGTTCTCCGCTCTTCTTTAATTTCTGCGTCAAGTAAACACTGCTTTAATTGAAATTTTCTCGTTTCAACAAGTTTTACGCGGAGCTCTTTACATAAAGAGATAATAAGGTCGTGTGCTCGATTTTGATACGGAAGTCATTAAATGATGACAGCACCTTGTGTTCCCGGAAGCTGATCCCAATATTCTTGGAAAAAGGTAGGATGATGTCAAAAAATCATGAACCCTCACAGAAAGGAACAAAATGTCAGCGTCTCTACATGTCATGCGTCAATTAGATACCTTTACCGTCACTCGCTTTGCGTCAAACCCACTTCCATCGTGCGCGGGCTGGAGGGTAACAGCTAACAGGATAACGATACAAAGGAGACTAGGCGAAATATACCTGAAACATGGTGCTTGAACCAAAAGGGACCTCGCATGACGTGTCATCAGGAAGTTACGTCAATGTCCGATCCTTCTTTTATCTCTAAAATATTCTCTGTATCTATGAGACACAGAGTCGCACTGACGTTATCAACGTTTCAAACATGGTGATGCTTGTTTTGGCAAAGGCTAATCTAGCATTAGCCTTCGTGGTTCCTACAAATGCTTCTAAAGATATATTTGGAGTATTATTTTTTAATATCTTTAAGAAGAACAGTTGACGTCGTTCATCATAATCAGCCTATAATGTTACCACAGCTGGGACACAGGCCTCCTCTTTGTGAGAGGGAGTGGGCCGTAATCCACCACGCGGGCCCAGTGCGGGTTGGTAGCTGTCACATGTCTTCGAATTTTTGGTTCTAGGACATGCCGGTTTCCGCACGATGTTTTCCTTCACCGTTTTGAGAGCAGTGGTGATGAAATAATTTACACAAAATAAAGCGCCTGGCTGGGTTCGAACCTACGACCTGCAACTCGTAAGTCGTGGCCGTTACCACTGGGCCGCCACTGCTCTCAATTGACGTCGTTATACACCAATTACCTGCATATCTATGTTTTACAAAACAAAATAACTGCGTCAAATACATAACATATACGTACATGTATGCATATAGTCTATACAAAGACAAAGCCATACTGTTTGAATGCGTCGTTTGTTTTACTATACGAGGAAAGTTTAAATGTGCCACATCTTCTAATTACGTCCGATCATTTCTGAACCCTTGTGGGGAAGCCGAGGCTTAAAAGTTGTGTTTGTTACATATACGATCCGAATTTGCTGCGACATTGACGTTAAGGCGCCACCACACTTGCTACTACCCAAGTTTGATACGTTAATTTTATATAGTGAAACTTCACTGTATGAAATGAACGTACGAAAGTTCGGTCTTAAAATAACTGTTTGAGGGAATTACTGATGTAGATTTTAGAAACTGATTGTTTAATTTTTGTTCAAGTTAGATGGTAGATTAAGCCGTCTTGATTATAATGTAGTATTCAAACGAAGAATAATTATATTGTCGACCTACATAAACCAAAAAAAAATAATAGGTCTTTACCTATGTAATTGGAGATTCTATAACCAGCTTATAGAATCTCCAATTACATAGGTAAAGACCTATTATTTTTAATTTTAATTTTGGTTTATGTAGATTCAGATTTCATTATCTGTGGATTGGCGCGCAATTCGAAATTAAAATAAATTTTATTCGAAAGCCGTGTTAATGTAATTTCAAATTCAGTCATTTGTTTTTAGATAGTTTTTTGTTTTTGTGAAATTGTGTTAGTTTTAGGCGTCATAGATACACTGAAAATTCGTACAATTTTCGAATATGAGTTCCTACGTGGAAATACCGCTGCGCAAACAACACGAAACATTAACGAAGTGTAGGGGCCTAACACTGCTTGCATAAACACGGTCCATTATTGGTTCAATCGTTTTAAATCTGGATATTTTGAGTTGAAGAACTCGTTCTTCAACTCAAAATTTACTTATTATTTACTTTAATTTAAGAAACGAGGCTCGCCTCGAATCGGCCGGTGACCATTGTCGACAACGACGAATTGAAGGCGATAGTGGAAGCGGATCCAACTCAATCTATGGCTGAGCTTGCTGCGGGCCTTTGAGTTAGAGTCAAAATAACATTGAAGCACTTGCGTCAAATTGGAAAGATGAAAAAGCTAAATAAGTAGGTGCCACACGATCTATGCGACCAACAGCGAGACTTACGCGTCGAAGCATGCATAGCACTACTGAATCGGCATAGAAACGAGGGAATTCTAAATCGAATTGTTACCTGCGATGAAAAGTGGATCCTGTACGACAACCGTAAGCGTTCGTCTCAGTGGGTGGACCCGGGTACAGCACCTAATCAGTGCGCTAAAAAAAAGATTACTCATAGGAAGATGATGGTGACTGTCTGGTGGACCAGACTTGTACATCACAGATTCTTACCGAATCGCACAACAGTGACGGCAGATGTCTATTGCCAAGAATTGCAAACAATGATGGAGAAGCTCGCAATCCAACAACCAAGACTGGTCAATTGCTCTTCCCCATTGCTTCTCCACAACGCGCGAGCTCACACTTCACGACATACCATCGCAAAGCTATAAGAGTTATAGCTGGAAACTCTCCGTCACCCACCGTACTCACCGGACCTTGCCCCAACAGATTTCTACTTTTTTCAAAATTTAGACAATTTTTTGTCTAAAGATTTAGACAATTTTTTCAAGTGGGAAAAAATTCAACACCTGAGAGGCAGCGCTTTAAAACGCTTTCGCTGACTTCGTCACCTCCCGTTCGGCAGACTTTTACAGTAAACGGAAAAACAAACTGCCATTAAAATGGCAAAACTGTATAGATAATTTGGGCCAGTACTTTGATTAGCTAAAATAAAAAATAATCCAAATTTTTATATTTTATAATTTTCATACAAGTCTCCAATTTCATAGGTAAAGACTTAATACTTTGACGAAGATTCCTTTTTTTATCTTTACCATCATTGCAGAAGAACAAAATCAGTTTATTAACCTCTTTTTACTCGACTGACTGCCCCAGAAGGTTTAACTAATGTTTTTTATTTTGTTTCCAACTTTCAACCCTAAGTTATTTACAACCCCACATAGTTTCTTTATCTTCATAAGCATCGCCACGATTTAGAATTCTGCTTATTCCGCTGGGAGGCATGAGCGCGAACGCAAGTACTTTGGGGTTATACAAATCCTCACCCATTATCATCTTTATAGTACCTGATCCTATGGGGTCATAATGTTTCTTAATGGCTGTAATATCGCGTCTATAACCTGGCACATACTCGCACTTTATAGTAAACTTGGTGCTACTCCTGGATTTGCTCTCGAGGTATCGGCAATTATATACAACATGTATCAGATAAATGTGGTCATATTTAAGGGTGTGGTACACGCTGTACATACAAAGAAGTAGATGAGTAAGAAAAAAATATTTTTCAAATCATTTCAAAAATTTTAAATGTTCTTAAGATACAACTCGTGGTGAGCTGCATCTGTCATATTTTAATCCTTGATTTTTGTAAATAAAAATGTAAAAATATCTTGGCTTTAGACTGCATTTGATCCAGATACATTTCAAATGCTTATAATTTTAATTAAGCTGAAGTTTAAAAGCTTTTAGTTCTTGTCCATCTTTAATTTGTATTTGAAAGATTGAAGATTTTATAGATCGACATGCACTTGCCCTTCAGACATGATATTTCTAACCTTTTTCGTTTAAATGGGTAAGAACTTTCTTGTCGTGTCTTAGATGACGTCACTGAATAGAAATAATGATCAAACGCATTTTCATTAAATAATATTAGTTGTTTTGAAGATTGATGTTGAATTAAATTAAAATGCAAAATCATTTTATCCTTTTAAACGGTTAATTCCAATTAAGAATTCTGGGAAATGGATATTCTCCATTAGTATTGGAAAACAACACACTGGAAAGTGCTTGTTATCTAATTTGTTTGCTTTTATTAGTTCGAATATTTAGTTCGCTGAAGTTGTGTCTGAACTCTTTAGTTGTTAGTTAATGAATAAACATGGCTATCCTTTGCTTGTGTACTGGAATGTGAATAAATAGACGTACGCTAGGAATGGGCCTTTTGCTATCATGAATAAGTATAAGTTCACTATCAAAACCACTTTGTTAGACAGATTGCTTGTTGTTGTTATCAGCAGAGGGAAGAACTCATTAATTGTACGCTGCACCATTAAATTGTTACAAATGTTTATCATCTCAGAAGAGACGTCACATTACGACGTCAGGCAGGAGATTTTTTCACGATAAACGAAAAGAGACACACAATCATAGAAAAGTTCATTCATCACCATCAGTTCAGTCCCACTTCTGGGAAAACTCTTGACCCCCTTTACACAGACAGAGGATATGCCAGCTCAGAACGTAGACAATATCGCACAATTTCATACACATAGACAGGCCATGAAAGATATCTGTTAGATAGCTAGTTTGTGTTATACGCAAGTTCTATTCAAGTACCTACTAGAACCCGTCACACATGAAATCGTACTAATATTATGAATGTGGAAGTTTGCATGTTTGGATGTATTTTACTCAATCACGCAAAAACGGCTGAAAGGATTTGAATGTAATTTGGCCCACTGATCGTTTATAACCTACGAGCTTTTGGTTAAGTAATAGCAGCTGCACGGGTCGATCGAAGAAGTTAAGCTACGCTTGCCGCAGTTGGTCCGTGGATGGGTGACCGTCTTTACATACCCAGACCCCTCCGTGCCTCGGTTAGCACGTTAAGCCGTTGGTCCTAGCTATCATTAGTAGATCTTTGACAGTTTTTACGGGTCGTCAGTAGTCCGAAAGTCTGGCAACCAGTTTTACCAAGCGATATCGTGTTACCTAGTAACTAGGTAGTGGAGGACAGATAGGCAGTCGCTCCAAGGTAAAATACTGGTATTCACCTGCATTGCAGCCTAAATGGAGTCTCTCGGCGGGTTGGCCTCGGCATGAATTTGGACAAGACGAAGGTCATGTACAATTCGCACGGCTTGCCGTGACCAATCCACATCGAAGGGTCGCTTCTCGAAGTTGTGAAGGAGTACGTCTACCTAGGACAAGTTATCCAGCTCGGTAGACACAACTTTGAGAAAGAAGCCGACAGGAGGATCCGATTGGGTTGGGCAGCGTTTGGAAAACTTCGTCAAGTCTTCTCGTCGCCAATCCCGCAGTGTTTGAAGACTAAGGTCTTTAACCAGTGCGTCCTGCCCGTTATGACATACGGTGCCGAAACGTGGACTGGTCCACAAATTCAATGCTCGGAGTATGCTCGGAGTTTCTTTGAAGGATAAGATCAGAAATGAAGTTATCCGGAAGAGAACCGGAGTTACCGACATAGCCTGCAGAGTAAGCAAGCTGAAGTGGCAGTGGGCTGGCCATATTTGTCGAAGGACCGATGGCCGGTGGAGCAGACGATTCCTATAGTGGAGACCGCGTATCGGCAAACGTAGTGTGGGACGCCCCCCAGCTAGATGGACCGACGACCTTAAAAAGGTGGCTGGGACAGACTGGATGCGGAAGGCGGAGGACAGGGTGTTGTGGCGCAGCCTGGGAGAGGCCTATGTCCAGCAGTAGACTGTTATAGGCTGAGTTGATTGATTGATTGATTGATTCACCTGCATTCGGTTAGACTGGGAGCCAACCACAGTATATTTGGGAAAAGGCTAGGCAGATGATGATAGTTTATAACCTAGATTAACACATAGCATGCTTTTTATCCTGATAGTAAGTTCCCGTGGTATAATCTCCGACCTCTTAGCGAGCGAAGCCGCGGGAAAAGCTAGTCGTCTATGACAAGACTGCATTACATTGTATTTAGTTTACGTATACGGTTGTTAGCAAAGCAGACAGTTGAGCGAGTGTAAAGCGTATGTAGCGATACGCACGCGAGTCAGACGCAGCCTGTAGACCTTCTGTAGGATAAAAGCGCGCCGTCGACGCACGTTTCTAAAACGCGCGTCAACGGCGCGTTTAAAAAACGTGGGGTGCACAGGCCCTAATTGAATTGAAGTGCGACTTGTATATTATACCAAATTGATTCTGTAGGCAGGTTTTTACGAGGCGCTGACGCTGACGATCGCTGATATTCCTAAGTCTGAATGTGACTGAATGAAAGTATTTCGAATGGTGGTGGAGGTATTCACGCTGTATGCACACGGACGCTTTCTGTCGGTATTTCACGTTCCATTTTGTTGTAGCTCCTCGAGTAACGCGTATTACGCGGATTTACGCAAGCCGCGGCTAGTGTGCAAAAGAAGATTGACATGAAGTCAAATGCTCTGTTCGTATGAAGCTCACGCCATCGTCTTAACATATCCTTGAGCCAGGTTACAATCAGCAAAATTCATGATACAATTGAATATCCAGTAAAAACGCCTTGTCAAACTTTAGTATCTTAGCAGTGACCGATGTCAGGGTCAATGTCCAAATACACACTTCAAAAGCGTCTTTTTTTTTTTTTTTTTTTTGGGTGGGAAATCATCAATTAACTTCTCCCGCTCTGCGCATGCTAGCGCACTTGGTGGGCCTGGACACTCGGACCTCGTCCGCATTTAGTGACGCCCTAAGCCTTTCGGCCAGGGCGTCAGCGGCCGGGCCACTGGCCCTACCGGGGACCTCCACCATTCGGGCCCCAGTCGCCGTCACCTTCATTTTGAGGCCTTTTGCTGCGCCGAGCTCCTCCAGTCGCACCGCCTCACCCACCTTCGCCATCACCGTCCTATAGGACACGCCCTTCTTTTCCGCATCCGGCTGTAGTGTGATCACTACAGCTGCGGAATTCGGGGCGCGGAGCCTAGCCGCGGCGGTGCGCTCCTTGCGCCGCTGCCGCCTCTCCCTCTTTTTGGCCGCCCTCTTTGCCTTAGCCGCCTTCCTCTTCTCTCCGGCTACTTGCCATTCGGCATCGGCCGGAAAAGATTTAGGAGGCGGGGGCGGCCGTCTTGCCACCTGGGCCGATGCCCTCGCCGCCAGGGTCGGAGCCCTCGCCGTCGGGGCTGGAGCTCTCGCCGCTGGTGCTGGAGCCTTCGCCGCCTGCGCAGCAGCCGCACCCTTTGGCTGCCCCGGTGAGCCCCGTTTGGCCGTGGCACCTGCGGCGGCTGCATACGAGGCCGGTTTCCGCTGGCCAGAAGGCGGCTGGCTCGCCGCCAACGGGGGGCGCAGGACGATGGCCTCCAGGGCGGAGAAACGGCTCTGCAGGGAAGCCATTTCCTGCCGCACAAGGGTCAGAACCCGGTCCTCTACAGGCACGGGCCGTCCCTGTCCCTGCTGCTGCCCCCCTTGCGGCTCCATCCGGGGGCCGTCTCCTCGGAGCCCAGCCAGGTCCGCCCGGAGCTTCTCGTTCTCCTTTCGGAGAAGCTCCATGGCGGCTGTCAAGCGGGCGATCTCCGCCCGCATCTCGGACATACTGTCCTGGGGAGGCCCGACGTGAAGGGCCTCCGCTGCCGCCACAATAGAGGCCGTGGCCGCGGCTATGGCCTGATCCTTAGAGGACCTGAGCCTCTTAACGGATACTGCCTTGATTGCGCTGGCCACGACCTCCGCAAAGCCGTCGACACGCTCTAAATTGGAGCCGCCAGCAGCATCCGGTTCACCACCTGGGACCTCTGAGAGGTGGCGCTTCTCGGCTCGCTGGGCTGGCTTGGCTGGGCTGACTCTGCTCGGCTCGCCAACCTCCCTGGTGGTGGGCCCTCTATCCAAGACTTTCCCTCCTCGGGCCCCCCCCCCGCCGGCTGGAGTGGATCTTTTGCCGCTCTTTCTGGCTCAAAACCCACTCGTCGGAGGACGACCCCGAGTTGGGGCGCTTGGGAGTCCTAATGAACTCACGGTTCCTACCGACCACTTCTTTTTGCACAGAGCTCTGACCTGAGCCCTTTGCGCTGGATGCAGCGTTGGACTCCGACCCTGCATCACTCCCCTCCACTTGACTTTTTGTCTGTTTTTTGTTGTTACTTTTATCCATACTTAATCCCACGAGTATGGGGGATATAAAAAGTACACCTAGGTTCACCCCCTGTCCCTAGGCAAGTGTACATTTATAACCCAACCAGGGGGTCCACTGGTACCCTGGCTGGGGGTGCGCTAACGACTGATGCACCACCTACAACTCGGAAGTTGCAGATGACACTACTCCTCAGCCATTCATATCCTCGCCGCGCACCAAAACTTGATATTAGAGGAATTTTTATAGAGGTTATCTTCCTCGCGATCCGGGCGATGAAGCCAAGATCCTCGTCCCGTTCCAAGCCACAAAACATGACTGTGGTCTCTTTACGGATTACGATTTCGACGGTTGCAGACAGAAGAATCATTCTCCCGCTGCTTGCTCGCTGGCAGGGTAAGTGCACAGCAAGCACCGCCACTCTTCGCCCACTCGACCTGCCCTCTGTAAGCAGAGAGGGGAGTGGACGACCGACGATCGAGCATGAAGCTCCGCGCCACGCAGAAATTCGCCACGGTCAATACCCTCTCCGAGACATGGAGAGACTATTGGCCGTGCCCAGGATGCACCGGCCCGACGACTGCTCTTTCCCCCGAATGTATTCGAAGGGAACCAGCAGCAATCAGGCACACGAGGAGGTTTTCTGCACGCACCCCTTCAAAAGTGTCTTGGGATCAAGGTATTTTTTAAATATATTTTATCGCCCTATTGAAACTAAATAAAATTGTCTATTTAGATTGATTAAATAAAATGTTTTCACATGTGTAGATCGACGAAGTACTCTCTGCCTTTGCATTATTAAAGACTTTCGCGATTTTTGCTTAAGCTGAATTTTTCACCTTCAGTAAATATCCTGACATTAAACTGTGATAAAAAGAAAAGTTTTTAAAGGTTTTTATTGCGTAAAATAAACAATTAGTAGTCTGTATTTCCGCCGTTAACGCGTATAACACAATCGCAGCGATTGGGCATACTCAATATAAGTTCATCCAAATCACGTTATACAGGCGAAACAGATATTCTATTGTGTGTACGGCATCCTCATTTGGCACAGCTCTTCTTTGAAGCATATCCCATACGTGCTCAATGAGATTCAAGTCTGGCGATTGAGCAGGCCATGGTAGGACAATGCTGCGGCATGAAATGTGTTTGCAACGACTATGGCACTGTATGGACGTGCATTATCATGCATAAGCAGAAATAAAGCACTAAATTGGGTCCGCAAAGGATCTGATACAATCGTTTCAGCGTAAATCTTTGTCTATGTTTTGAGATTGCCTCTGATCCAAATCAGTTCGGTTCTTCCGCCTACCCCAATACCCGCTGAAAATATTTAAAATATTTCTAAATTCCAAAGTCACGCAAATTGTTTACCCGAAATCAGTCCTCATTATGCTCTTGTAATTCTAAAGTTTTGCCTTTTTGCCCCTAAATTTACTTATGCGCTGTAGCCCTTTTTGGAAACATCCAAATTTGCTTTCACCAATAGACGATTTAGTCAAAACTAGTTTAGAAATGATTTTAAATATTCAGCTCAATGAACCATCTTGGTTACAAGCATCCCTCCGTATTCGGTTTGGCGGCTTAGGAATCCGCAAAATTTCAAGTGTTGCTTCCCCAGCCTTTTTGTCGTCCACCCATAGCACGTCACGTCTCATAGATAATATCCTAAGGGAAAGCCCACAAACTATGAGACTGGGGACTTGGAGTATGCCTAGAATGCTTTTAAAATTGCTTGCCCTGGTAACGATTTTCCAGACAACCCAAAATCTCAAAGGAGCTGGGACGATATTTATTGCGATACATACAAATCGATTCTGAGCCGCAGTTCAGGTCCGGATTGCGCAAAACTTTTGGCGGTCGGAGCCAGAGAGGCCGGTCATTGGCTACATCCCCATCCTTCTCCATATACCGGTACCTTCCTGGATGGATCCGACCTCACTTCGTCTGGCAACTGGTCTGCGGCTTGGGGTCACGGTATGCACTCCACATATGTATATTGTGCCCTTGTGACACGGACGTGGACCGACTGGTTCACCACGGACTTTGTTCACAAAAAAGTGCAGGCCGCTTTTCAAGATATGCGTTCTTTTTTTTTTTTGGATGGGAAATCATCAAATAACTTCTTTCGGACGGTGAGCTACCCATAGCTCACCGTCCGAAAGAAGCACGTTGCCGAGAACCAGCTTCCAACATCCTCTCTCTCTGATTTTTTCTTCACGGCTTAAATACCGTCTTCTCTCCATAATAACGTTCTTTTGTATTGATTCCACTCAGAAGTATGGCAAAAATTTGACTGATATAGCCTCCAACCCGTTGCAGAATTATATAGGAATACGACTTGACAAAAGATTTTCATCTTTGACCGAAATTCAAAAACTATTCCTTTTTCAAGTGACGAAATTTACTAAAAAGTATCCATAGGAGTTACAAAAAATATAATAAAAAAAAAAAACGATTTTTAGTAACTAGTAAAAACGTGCTTGATCTCTAGACATTTTGATGTGTGTATCGACGATATTAGGTATATACACAAAGGGTTTCGATTTATTTGTCTAACCAGTCACCCATCTAATAATAGACAGAAGCAAGCGCAGCTAAATCGTATTAATTGATACCACTCCATGAATAGACCTTCACCATCAAATTCATTGAAAGGCGAGTAAGGAGAATGTAATTGAATCGAAGTAGGTACGAGTTGAATTCGTGTTTAAATTCGATAGTGGAGTTAAACTTGATGAAGCGGTCACGTCGGCTAATTCTTCGAAATATTAATGTAGTTCACGTGGGTGTAATCGGGAGTCGCGGCACGTTGCGGGCATTCCGCCTTTGAAATCACTTCCCGGCCCCACTCTCCTCTCTGACAGTGACGTATTGTTGCTCTTCTTTAACATTAATGTAATGGATTTTGTTTCATGTTGCGGAAGTTATCGCATATTTTACGATCTGCTTAATTTATCCATTAAATTTTTGTTGTTCTATCTCGGGGTTTGATTACTTTGTTTTCGATGGACCGCGAAGTGCTCGTGCATATAGAATGGTAATCAGCTGAACTTTCGGCTTTTTTATGTTACATTGATAGAATGTTAATATTCAGGGTAGTTATATTTTAAAATAAAAGTATTAACAAAATTATTCGCGAGGGAGTTACTGGTCGAAAGGGTGTTAAAGTGTAACGGAGGAAATAACTTATATCACACGTGACAAAGTTATTATAAGATGTACCTCAATCTACCTCTACCAACACACACACATTGTAATGATTAAGTTGCTTCGAATAGCCAGCTATAATATAGAGTACCTTAGTGTGGCCGCAAACAGTGTAGAAGGCAATAAAGCGCTTAATATTACCGGCTACCACGTCGCACTTGACGTAGGAGCGCTACGACGTAGCACATCCGTAGCACACTGGCGGTAATGTACCAAATTCGTGTATAGAATTATGTTAATGGTTTATGTATAGACTGCCTACGCAATAATGTGTATATTGATTGGGACCAATTGTGTAAAATAATTAGAGAAGCTGAATTATGGGCCGAAACAATTTAAGTAGATTGCCATCGATGTGTCGATGGCAATCTACTTAAATTGTTTCGGTTCTAAGACGAAGAAAATACAGATATTATTCCTAGTCTTCACTTTCGAGTAAAATTAAACCAATTAAACTCAGAAGTTACCTAAGTTAAGACTTTTATAGAACGGTACAACAATAATAACATTATTCTGAAGAAGTCCACTTTTCCAGAAAAGACGAGGTTCAGGTCTGTATAAATACAAAGCTTCTGAGTAAAACTCTAAATTCACGTGTTTCCTGAAACATCTCAACATAATAGCTTGGGTGCTTGAACAGTAATTCCATTGTGAAGTTACGTTGTGTGCAGGTGGACGTCAGAATGCTTCTTGCTTTGTGTAACACACCACCTGAAAATCTTAAACTGAGTATTTCTAAGAGGTGTCTTGTGAACATACTGGCTAATGCCTTATATACATATATGGGCTTTCATGTACTCAAAGGCTTATGCATGCCTCCACTTGCATATTTTACATAGTAATATTGTCCAAGAGTGCACATTTTAAGTAACTGTGGTTTCTTCAACACGACAACACTTTTAAAGCTAATTTAGGTTGTTATAATTACAACAGTCAACCCCAACACGCAATGAAAACAAAAACCACATCAGCTTTCCTCACAATTCACTTTAATAAGTTCGGAAGGCAAATTACACTTCTTGAACGTGTGTACAAATTGTGCGGAGGGGAATGAGAGGTAAATCCGTTTTAAACCACAGTAGACGGGGCAGGACGCGTAGAGCTCTCGATCCGTCACGCGTCGCGCAAACTTAATCCCTCATCAAATCCAGATTAATTAAAGTGGAGCCGACCACGATCCCAGCAAGCCACTCACGCATATTGTAACACATGTGTAACCGAGCCGGCGCCGGCGCCTCGACAGTCTTGCCGTGCTCATTATGTACTTCCTACGCCGTATTATCTTGTTAACACACTTCATCATGAAGGTGTTTGATTATACTGACTCAGGGCTGGAATAAATTGTTTGGACTAGATGTTTTGTTATGAAATAAAACACAGATTTCCTTGTGTGTGTAGGAACAAATATGCATAATTGCTTAACTCATATTTTTATTCTAAATTTCACGTAGATAAAATGTGACCATTCAATTCATATTTGATAAACGGTATTTAAAATATTCTTGAAACTTCCTGCAAGTTTGCTAAGCGGCTGTCACGTCAAGAGTTTGTTTAAAAAAGGATACACCAAAAACGGCACCGAAAGATTAACAAGCATTCGGGGCGGAGTGTACGTAATACAATCAAAAGTTTTGATGAATTTCTCGAAAACTGTCTTTGTTTCCCCTTTCTGTCCAAGTTAAATAATAAAATCCACGGACTCTCAATCTGAGTCTTGTAAGAACTTGGTCTGCAAAAGTAACGTGAACAAAAAGTTATATTTTTAAGCACCGAACCTGGTTCGAACGACGTGTTAGCTGGTCTCTACATCGAATTTTACTCAGCCAATACCTGCGTTGTCTAGACTGTCAAAGATCTTTTTAGAGTAATTTTATATAGAAACGTAGAGGTCTTAATAAAACTTTTAAGACCTATTCTTAATTTAATGGCAGTGGTCCTAGCCCAGAAAGTAAATAATAGAACTGAAATAAAACAAAATATATAAAATTATCTTGCTCAATAGTCATTGATGAACGATTGGAGCGACCGACATTGAAGTAGTTAAATTTGAAACACTTATACATGCAAGCCACAAGATCGATGAACCAGCAACAAACTTTGACAGCGGTAACTTACACTGAATTAGTTATTAGTTTCATACATCAAAGTAAAAATACTTTTAAAGGTTGTTTAGTCGAGAATTTACGTGAGTTATTTTTTAGGGTTGCAACAAAATGAAGTTCATGTCTGGTGATTTATACGGTGGCAGTGAGCGATGCTGCGACCGTCTGCGGAGACAGCGGGCGGCCACGATGACGCGCGCCGGGCGGCCGCAAGCGCCGCGCCGGCCGCCGGCTGCCTCCGCCCGGCGAGAACGAATCACGGATCCTTCCCGAACACACGACACGTACTCTAACCCCCTATTTTCATACGTTACAAGGGTTCAGCCTCGGCTCAACGTGAAGAATTTATTGAGACTGTTTACGCAAGAAAGGAAATAAGCGATGTCGGATTCTTCTCTATACTTCATTTTTGAATTCATTTCGTGATACATTGGATTTTGTGACAGTTTCGCAGTTCCCCAACGTCTGAGCTTTCATTTATCTGAGTAACATCTACCCACGAACGATTATGCCAGTTATAAAAGCCTTCATAATTTAATGTATGTTCAAGAACTGAGTAAGTTATAATAAAACATTCATGCAATCTTTCTCTACCCTCAATATACTAAGCACATTTACGAACTCAAACAGATATACTTATAAACATAGAAAAGTTATTATAATAACTAATATCAATCTACATATATATGGTAGATATCTACTACCTCACTGATCGTGCAATCAAAGCTTATGGAAAATTCCACATAAGATTTTACGAGAAGCATTATAGGGCTGGAATAAGCTGAATGTTACGTACTGTAACAAAACATAATATCAGTAATTCTACGATGTACTCGTATTACGTACGTAGGTATGAATAATAATGTGGGTACTTAGTATTTTGTCGTAGTCATAAAGATGCTGGTGCTTGCGTATGTAGAATTGTAAATACTGTCAGAATCAATCGATAATTCGCAACTTAAATTAGAGTTTTATTAGAGCAAACAAAGATAATTGAGCCATGTTTTGGTTGGAGTCTGGGGTAGACTAACAATCTTAGAACTTGTGTGGCTTTCTCATGAAAGTGTAGAATCAGCTGAATGGCGGCCAGCGGGGATCCGGGATCCTCATAGAGAACAAATTAAACTCTATTCAGTCGATCGCCTCCTTAGGTAAAAATGTGAGATACGATCGTACTTATACTGAACATGAACAACCACGGATTCAGCTATATCAAATATTTTTTTTCAACTTTAGCACTACAGCGAATAATTTAGTCTCATTGCTATACCGTAAAAATCATGAGATTAGTTTTTGAGGAGTTTAACGACCTCTTACGTAAATAGAAAATTTGTATTAGAAAACTTTTAATACAAACTCGTTTGTATTGATATTATAGTTTGAATGTTTGTCTTTGTCGTTAATACAACTAATAGAAGAAATAGGGCCTTCAAAATGAAGTGTAGGTGGTGTAGAGAAATATAACGGCTGCTTCACTGAAATAACGTATATTAATAAAGAGATTTAAAAAAAGAAATTTTAACAAAAAATATATAAAAAATTGTTTATTGCCCGTGGTTCGACCGCGTAGTTCTACTAGTAGGACCAAGGGTATTTTTCTTGTGGGTGGTTCTATTAATAGGACCATGTTAAAATCTATGTATTGATACGGGTTGTTTACCCGTGGTTCTATTAAAACTAAAGTGAGTATTTAACCTTTTTGCATGTAAAACTCATTCAGGAAAATGTTTTGGATTAAAAAAATATGTATGTATATAATGGCATTCCATAAATAAAAAAGTACCCTTGTTTTTTTTTTTGAGGGTGGGAAATCATCAAATAACTTCTCCCGCTCTGGGCGGAGCGGGAGGGTGTGTCAGACTCTTACTGACTAAAACCCACCCGTATTCCTTCCTGTTGCCTGTGTTGCGGGGGCCTCGGTGACCCATAAGTACCTTCTCGCGACCCCGGCAGGCATCGGCCCTAGAAAAAATATGTATGTATATAATGGCATTCCATATATAAAAAAGTACCCTTTTTTTTTTTTGAGGGTGGGAAATCATCAAATAACTTCTCCCGCTCTGGCCGGAGCGGGAGGGTGTGTCAGACTCTTACTGACTAAAACCCACCCGTATTCCTTCCTGTTGCCTGTGTTGCGGGGGCCTCGGTGACCCATAAGTACCTTCCCGCGACCCCGGCAGGCATCGGCCCAAGTGGACCCCTACTTTTGTGCTGACGACATCTCTTTGAGGCGCGCGTGGAATACGACGCGCCGTCGACCCGGGCCTGGTCCTTGTGATTGGCATTGACATTTATTATTTTCTGCTTAGATTTTCAGTGCGATAAAAATATAACATAAAATTAGTTTAGTCGTGGATTGTGAGTCATTTGTTTTTTTTTACAAAGGAAATAGATTTAATGAGAAACATTACAGTACATCCATAGGTGCAATATGTTACGTTTTAAGCTTTGGAAGCCGTGGAATACCATTACAATCGGCCGAGTCCGCGTCGTTATTTACGTAAAGGACACGTCAAAATAGGATGAACCTAAGTTCCCCGGAAAACATCGGCATGTCCTAGAACCAAAAATTCGAATACATGTGACATCTACCAACCCGCACTGGGTCCGCGTGGTAGATTACGGCCCACTCCCTCTCACCGAGAGAAGACCTGTGTCCCAGCAGTAGGAACATTATAGGCTGATTATGATGATGAAGTTCCCCGGTATAAATGATCAGATTCCTTATAAAATAGAATTTATGTTGAAATGAATCTACAAGTACTCGTAGCGATACTCAGTAATAAGTCAATAAGTTTGGGATAAGCCACTCCTGACGAACTGCATCCAGTGCCTCGACCGACTGTCGACGACACGCCGTATAGCAACCTGGACCCTCAAACGTAAATCTCCTGGATTGCCTCACAGGCAACACAGCGAGACAACAGCAATTGATGCGGTCGGTAAGATCGGCCTAGTCGGTACGCTAGTACCCTCAGTAGTTTCGGCCAAATTTGGCTTTTTCGACTGGTGGTCTTATACCTGCGACAAATAAGAAAGGTTTTAGACCGGAGAAAAAGACTAAAAGGTACGATAAAAAGTTACGAAAAGAACGATGACATGCCGTCGTATGGGTCAAATCATTGGGCGAGAGGATCTCGCTCGTAAGGTAACCACACTGCAGAATTCAATAAACTATTGGAGACGGCTACATTGATTTTAAATCTCTGTGGCTTACACAGGGCAAAGGTTTTTTTAAACACCGGAAAGACAGTGATCTAAGTACTTTCGGGCGGGCCGGATACACCGTTATCAAATGCCTATCCTGGAAATTAGACACCATTTTCTGGGGCAAAACAAAGCCTAAAACTAATTGAATGCAAGTAGAGCACGAAGAAAAACCTCGCGCCATTCTAGATGTATTAACGGAACGGTGAGAATTGAGTTAGCTTGTAGATTCCCACCACGTTCGTTCGCCTTCATTCACGCGACTCTAACGGCGTAGATAATAGAGACTTACTGCGCACTTTACTCCGCCATACCTACAGCAATAACTCTCCCGGAGTAGTTTTCACGCGAAAAATAAAAGACTAGATCGAGGGAATCGACCTGTGGACGATACCAAAAAAGTTTTTACGGGGCTTTTTATGAACTTTCATAACGGAACATTTAACGAGGGCAGGCGATGACGGCAGTCTTTTGCCCCACCGTCCCTAAAGACGTAAAAAGTTAAACTTTGCGATTATTGTTTAAGTTGGGCGCACTGTCCATTGAGGCGTGTCCTCATAGACCGCGTTATATCAAACGCTTGAACGCGGAAGCCGAGCCACTCCTTCATCTCCCCTTTGTTATAACATGTTTTATGATTTTTCCTTTAAAATAAGTATTCTTTTCACATTATACTTTTGTGTAGTCCTTTTAGAAATCCAGTATTATTCAGTTCTGTTGTACTCAGTTTTATTTAAAAGAGCTTGGCTTTTTAGCTCTACCATTTCAAATTGTAGTTGGTATAATATCTGTAATTTTGTATTAATAAGAAAAGATTAGGGTTCACTAAACGCCTTGATTTCTTTGAACAGGAAATACTTCACAAGCGCTATTTTGATGTTCTGTTAATCGATAAACCTGTGAAAAAACTTAAATCCAATGAAGAAATATTCCAAGAGGAACCTTTTACCCTCTCGTAAGATATATTCAGCACTAAACGTAATCAAAACGGAGGCGGACTTGAGAAATGATCCGGAACATCTATTTCCCGAGAAGGTATTTATAATGGTTATAATATAATACGCTCCAGTAGGTGGGTATCTGTTCCATGGACAGCATACCGAGATCCATCACCAAACCGCGGCTCAGATTGGCCTGTCAATTACGTCACTGCTTTCCCACCCTTAATCTGTCATCTAGACACCAATTAAGAGGAAAACTGCCAACACGAGGAGTAGTAATAATTTATCTTTCAGAAAATAAACCTCAATACGAAAAATTTACTCCACACCAAAAATAATATTGAATACAAAGTTCAGAGGCAAGCGCAATATACCAAACGTAGCACAATTATTATGCTGACGTAATTATTATTGTTCATTCGTTACAACCACATTATGGTTGCCTGTAGGTATCATTACTAAAACACGACCAATATTTCTGTTATTCTTATGATTTTCATTGTGATACGAGGCACGAGTATGAACCGGTATGTATGTATGGCACATTTGTTACTGTCATAGTAAATATAACGCAAATAAAGAGATATGTTACCTTTCCTCAGTCGTTTGGGATTAAGCCAAGTCGAGTCCGTTGACAAAGACACGACTGTTGTGTTGTCACGCAGCTCGCAGCGCTCGCATCCACGAATAACCGTACCTATTGGTACGTAGGGAAGCGTGAAATTCTGGAATCGAATGTACGTCGTGTTTCAGAGCGTTTGGGAAAGTACGGGACTTCACTCGATGCCCGTCTTCGGTGCAGATTGCACTTATTCTTTAGCTGTCCTTCTAAAATTACATACAATGTAAATAGTTAGTGATATTTTTGTTTAACGCACTCACGACTGAATGTATTCAAGCGTTTGCGACACTACTCTGTTGGTTAAGCTAGTAAACAAAAAAAAAACCACGTGACGTGAGAGCTTCAAGTAACCGACTAAACGTAATACCTGTCACTTCAGTTGTCATGCTACGTCACAGTTGTACTCTTCAATTTAGCAACGTTATAATTTTGTTGACGTTTAGAGAACCTGTCTTTTTGGGCTCTTTACAATAGACATATTACAAAATATTATAGTATTATTATAAATCTAACTAAAAAAATGTGCTAAAGCATTTATGTCTACGAAGAGTAGTTTAAGAAGAAATGGTAAAATATAACATACATTAATAAATGAGGAAAATGTCGTAAAAATCAAAAATTAATTCAATTTGATTATAAGTTACAACGAATTTTTAAACAAGAAAGTGTCATCTATAAAAACTCTTTTTTGTTTACCTTTATTTAATTACCTAAACCAATCTCGTATAGATGTGGCGCATTGCCTGCCTTTCTCACGAACTCTCTAACCTGTCTGTGGCAATTACTATTCATGTTTTTATTTTCAATTTATTTGTAAACAATAACCCGGAAATGCTTTATAACTAATCCATATGTTATAAGTTCTTAGCATTTTATCATTGTTGAGTGATTTGTTTTTAGAGTTCCGTAGTAAACAGTTCCGTGTCGGTCTGTCTGTCCCCGCTGTAGCTCAGAGACGCTTAGTACTAGAAAGCTGTAATTTGGCATAGATATACGAATTAATCACGCCGATAAAGAGCTAAAATCTAGATTTTTATTTACCCTTGCATGTAGTGTGGGGATGATATTTTTACTCTCATCTACTACCCCATGGTATATCGGGTATCGTTGGATAGGTCGTTCAAAAATATTGCGGGTCTGTCAACACCACTTTTCGATTCAAGGATCCACTTGCGTAATATTAAGCATTAAAGTGCTAATTTTTGTTAGAGTCAAGTGCCCCTCCTGCCAGCTAAATGTTTGTTTATGGAGACGTGAAAAAAGTCATGGTAGTAGAACATATGTATAATGAAATTAAAAGGAAAGCTGTCACAGCTAAGTGGGCTTTACAAGTTAACGAGTAATAGTCGACCAACTTAAATTTGCAGTTTGAGAATTGTCCGTGGCATATATCGATGCATGGGTGAACATGTTTTTCAACTACAATGTTAAGTTTGTTTTTGCGATAAATTCATCCCAACTTCCCAACAATTGAACCCTTCATTGTGCGTCGTCCAACACGCACTTGGCCGGTTTTTTTTATTGTTACGATTGTTATGAGGGTGGACTACATAATAACAGTATTTAAAATTAATTAACAATTATCATACATTAATGTTTTGTCATTGATGTATTAAATTAATGTAAAACACGAATATGAATGCAATAAAAGCAAATAATTTTTGAATGTTTTAACGAGCGTTTGTGTAACTAATGGATTACAGGCGGAAGTATAAATCACATGTAAAGCTTTATGGACATTAATAAAAGGAGCAGGAATACAGATTTGTTTCATCGCCGTGCTGGGTGATTGGATGGTGAGCGAAACAAAAGTTCCCAGCTTTGTTTTGTTTGCTTTTTAACTTAATTAATTCGCTTGCTCCCAACAGCAACGCGCCGGCAATATTATTATATTATAATAACTTACGGACACATTTGCATGATTTATTCAGCCATTGTTTTAATAAAGCGTAGATTTAATTGACTGCAAACGTTGATTCGATTTGCATTTTGCGTTCACCTGTTAACGTCAAAACACGGGTTTGTATCAACCCAAAATGGGACGTGTATCGGCAATATAATCATAGTACCAGCAGCTTTTCTTTTTTAGTGTCTAATAAAACTCGGACGACGTTTACGAAGACAATACCATAAAAATTGGAATAAAATCACGGCGCCGAAAATTTTATATCGTGATAGTATTATGTTCGTAAACCGTGTGGAGAAAATGATTGGATGAATGCGGCGATTTTAAGGAACATCTGTCTTCGTTCAAGCTAAAATTTATTATTCGGATGAATTTAACTGTAATGGCATTAAACGTTGTTTATTTTTTTATCGGCAATCATTCAGTCAGAACAAAAAAACAAATGGAATTTTACACAGCAATGGAATGAGTCTTTTTTTTGGGTGGGAAATCATCAAATAACTTCTCCCGCTCTGGGCGGAGTGGGAGGGTGTGTCAGACTCTTACTGACTAAAACCCAGTTCCTTCCGTTGCCTGTGGTGCCAGGGGCCTCGGTAACCCTTTGGTACCTTTCCGCGACGGAATGAAATTCTGTGTTGTAAGCAAACATGATCGGCTAGCTCTTTGTTTCAAAGAATCTAATGTTTCTTGTTGTATACGGTAACCAAACAATCGTAAGGTTAAACATATACAACCATAAAAATCCCATAGAAACACCAAACGCAACCGAAAGTTGTCGTTGGAACCGAAAAATATATCCGTAAATCATATATTTATTTGTACGTGAAAGGCGGTACCTGGCAATACCGGCTCCAGGTGGTTTTATTGAAAACTCCGGACAATTCTATGACACAAAGACCTTAATTTATTCTTGAATTGGATTTATTCTTTCCATGTGTTGGGAGTTGGTGACAGAGGGCCCTTACAGTTAATGTAGGTCTTGTCATCGGAAATTGGAGCGGCCAAAACCGTGCGGTTTGTCAGCTGTCATGTGGAATCGAATCCTAAAGGTGTGTATAGGAAAATGTACTCGAACGGGAGTGCGGGAAATTAATTTTTAAGCGCTATGAAAAATAAACCTACGGCGTTTGTTTATATTAGTAAAAAATATATAATAAAAGCGTGAAAAACTCATGAGCTCCGAAAGTTAGTTCACATCTTTATTCGTTACGTCCATAAGTTGGAACGAAAGCAGTTGTTCAGGATAGGATATTATTTTCTCCAATAAAAGGCGTAAGCAATATCAAAGATAGCTATGTGACACTTTGTCTTAAACGAACCCTTTGATGCTTCGACTTCGTCAACAATTTTCATTTCCCCGTTGAAGTCCTCTGCTCAAGTAAAGTTCCCAGCATGCCAATTTTAACTCGAAATCTGTTTCTAAGACTGTTTCAAATGAGTTCACATCACACAATTCCATCGTATTTTGTTATGGATAACCTTTTGTTGGAATCCACTTGATCTTAATTAAATTTAAGATCTGTTTAAATATACTTCGTAATATAGTAGGTAAGATAATCTTTTTGAAGAAGTTTGAGTTTACTTTAAATTAGTGTGTTTCATCTAGTTCCAACTCGTTTACGCAACGTTCAAGCTTAGAAAAAAAAAAAAACACAGTAATTAATATTCGTAGCAACTAAAAGTGTTCAAGTCTCCACGATTCACGCCTGCTTCGGAAAACATTCACAGCGAGAGAGTTCACTAGCAAAATAACAACGTCCATTTGTAACAAAAAGTCCATTCATCAAACGAGATAACAATGTCACGGCGTTATCAAAACATGACCCGTGAAGCGATCACAATGTTTTGCTACGCGAATTCCGGCCCGCAGCAAAAAGTTAACACAATGGAAAAGTTCGCGCTTCCCAAATAAATCGTTTCATTTATACGTATTATTACTTCCGTCTGGTTTATTATGGTTACATTTGGGACAAATTATTTTTGTATTACACATGATATTTGATCAATAGAAAAAAAAACTGCAGGTATGTGCAATATTCGTGTGATCTCTGGTTAAGAAAAAGCTACCCCATCTTATCCCATGTCGTAAGAGGCCACTACGGAATTAAATCACGTGAATGCAGCATTAACCCGTACATAAATAACACCGTTCTCCCAAAATATGGTTCCCCAGAGAATTGAGAAGGTGAATGAACTAAATGTTATACAGAATATCAAAAAAATCTACATATAAAAGGGTGAGACGTTTATAAACAATAATAGTTACAGTGGTTATCGTATTGTAGATGGTGAAATATATTAAATTACGTTCAACGGTACTCCAATCGTACGTTATTGAAACGTAAAGCACAATCGAACGCAGCATTTGTCGCGGTGCCACGTAGCAATAAGACGGTCGCGTGTGCACTCTATAAATCCGTGCGAAGTTCAGCGGCGTGGCAGCGCAGCTCAGCGCTGCAGCGCGGCAGAGCGAGCGGTGTCGGGGAGACTGTAACAAGTGCAATACAAAACAATATTCCGGAGTAATTTCCTCAGAGAAGGCAGGGACCGCCCGCCGTTCGGCGCTCGACTCTAGACGCTTGCAGTTGCACTCACAGGCAACGCTTTGTCATTTTCTTTACTTCAACCACTTTTAGGTCATTAATCCTTTACAATTAATCATCCATTTTAGTTTTTGACAGTTAAGGCGAATATAAAATTTACATTAGACTAAACTGTCAAACATTAAAATGGATATACATTTTTTATATTTAATATAAACAATATATAAAGACACAAATCTTTTGAATTTTGAATTTGTCTAATTGCATTTCGAAAACTTAATAAAGCAGATGAAAATAAAAACGCGCAGTTAAAATCCTTGCCAGATCATGTTTTCATTAAATAGACATCTGTGAATAAATATGCTGCAGAAGCTTCCAATAAGTGTAAGTAGGGTAAACAAATCAAAGCTGAACGCGCGCTCAATTTTTTAAAGTGTTTGAATTAAGGTGCCTTTTCCTGTGACTAGTAGTTGGCACGGCGCCAAGTGCACGACTGCAATTAGCCAAAATTATGCTCAAAAACAAGTTCGGAAGCAATTAGCAGATGTAGACTCAACTTAAGGACCAGCTAGTAGAACAGTTTACTGAAGTCCGACACCGGATGAGATTTGTTTTACTAGATTATCGATACGAAAAAAAAACTTTACTTGTACTTTTGGACTGCGAATTTTCTCAGCTTTTGTATTTATTTTGGGAGAATATTACAGTTGATATAACTGAACGGAACAGGAAATTACATCACGCTACGAGTAAATAGATGTTTCACAAACACTTGATTGTCGTACCTCTGATATCGATTTAAATATGCGATATCTAAATGTGGGAGTAAACAGAGCAGTAAATATCTATTGTCTGCACCATTAGGGTGAGTGAATAAATGAGCCGGACCGGACGCGCAGGCGACGCGAGACGCGACTAGACGGAGTATAGTCCTCAAATACAGAAGACGTCACCATGCCTATATAAAATATTAGTCCATCCCATAAATCCCAAATACTCGCCAAGAGTTTGTAGTTCCACAAGGATCACATCAAGATTAGAGGGAAAATCATGGAAACTTTTATATGAAAAGCATCATTATATTCATATCAGTTTCAAAGCGTTTAAACACAAGAAAGATGTGATGTGATGAAGTTTCACAAGAATAGCCAATGTCTGTGTGATAAATAGTCTTAAATGGGCTTCAATGCTAAACACAATTTATCAAACACGAACAATCTGATGTGACGAAGCTATTCGAATTTCTAATCCATGAAGCGTGTGTGCTACTCAAAGCCAGTGTGTAGGAATAGTGTTCCTAAACAACATACTACAAGATAGTGTGTGTATGCTTACATAGTGACAAGCCCAAAGGCTATTCACAGCAGGCTGTCCTTACTAGAGCGATGGCCTGTGACCACATTAACCCATTTTCCTAGTCGATACTTCCAAGTAGGGATGGATGTCAAACAACAGTTTCATACATGAATATTACGCATAATATATCGTTTATATTCGTTGTATATCTGCAAGTAAGACGTACAGTGGAACAAGTTTTCATCTTTCCAATATACTGCCATTATTCATTTTTATTGTGCGTAATACATTTGTTAGCTTGTGAAAGACTTGATTATTTATTCGGAAAACTCACAACGTTGTTTAAAAGTAGTTGCAAGTTAGCTGCCTATATACCAAATAACTTGTTTGACTGTATATTTTGATAAATGATAAATGATAATAATACCTAATGATAAAAACTCTTTTTATCATTAGGTCGGCTAAATTAAAGACATTTTCTCTCTGAACTCCCAACTATTGTCGAGGGACAATGTTACGTCAAAACTTTTACGCTCTCGTTTGAATATTTTCATTTTATGCTCTTTTTGTGCATGCAGTACCAACTTTTTGTGAAATATCGATGATAGCGTTGAACTTAATTTTTATTTATTTATGCGTGATGGAGAAACAAAACGTGATAAGTGCAAATAACTACTCGCTCATGGTGTATTATTATGTAACGTTATTAGATCAGACGTGAACTAACAATCGACTGGCCTTTGCTGAAATATCAAGCATTCGAACTAACGTCAGACACTCAGCTTTATATATTTGTTTAATACTTCTAACCATTAACAGCTACTCTGAACATGTAATATTATGGATTAATGCGAGATCCCTTGATTTACACAGTATGAATAATATAAAGGATCATGAATTTAAAGTTAAAATAAATTAAAATTTGTTTCGGTTATTTCCACATTAAAGTTTTCGTTGGAGTCTCATTTTTTTGTTAAGGAAGTAAGTTACTTAAAAAATCCTGTGTCTGTTATTAACAAGTTTGATCTCCATGGCTAATATATAAGGAGCTTCGTGTACCTTCTCTTTACTTTTTAGTGTCGTAAAGTTTTATGTGGCAATTAGGATGGGTAGCATGTGTTAATAGCAACAACACAATACATTTCATCCGGCGGATCCGTCGGTCGGGAGTGTAAAACGTTCCGTTAGATAGATTGCAATCACTAGGAACTTCACAATCTTTAATGAGGAAGCAAAGGAAAAGTATCAAATACAGAGTAATATAAAACCGGCCATGTGTGTGTCGGACCACGCACAATGAAGGGTTCCGTAGTTGGGATGAATTTATCCTAAAATAAACCTAATATTGTAGTTAAAAATCATCAGGGATCATGATCCCTGACTCATTCCAACTGCAAATGAAAGTTTGTACGCACAATTTTGAGAGATGTACCAAGTTATTTTAACACCATATACTTCTTATAGTGTTTCCTGTGACCAATAAGTAAGTAAGTAAGGGGGTCACCCCTTATTCAAAATCCATCTTTTCTATGTATCACGTCTGTGTTTGAGATACCGAAATTCATATGTGTACCAAATTTCATTCAGTAGATTCGGAGCAAATTGGCTGTGACAGACGGACAGACCGACAGACACACGAGAGACCCTAGAGTAATAGTATAAGTATAAGGGTTCCATTTTTCCCTTTTGAGGTACGGAACCCTAAAAATCCTTTCATAACGCAACAGTCCATCATCATTTGCAAGATAAAACGAACAGTTTCTTTGAAGCAGTTCCAGGCTACTAGAGACTGGGATAAAGCAGAAGTCTTTATTTGTATGTTCTAGATTTCTAGTATACCCTGTACCTACGTGTGTTCCTTGATTGCGTCTGTTCCTAGATCGATATGACGAACTAGTTGACTGAAGACTAACTGCGACACAAGGAAAATGGAACGTCATCCTTTAGATTGGATAGGTATTGCTGGCTTCATTAATTTTGAACTGAATTTGCAGTAGGTTTCTAGGCTCCGCTTTTCTACGGTTATGTTGGTAAGTGAGAGACCCTAGTGTTATTATTTGTTTTTAGTAAGAAAGGTTCTGGCTAATCTTAAGAGAAGTGGTTCCGGTGTCTGCGTTCTCTCCTGAGCTGCGATGTAATTGTATAACACACCACCAGTAACAATGGGTTTCATTCTGACATACATACATACATAAACTCACGCCTTCTTCCCATGGGGGTAGGCAGAAACTATAGAACGCCACCTGCTACGCTCCTTAGATACTCCTTTTGCTTCGTTTACTTTCATACATCTGGTCATACACGCAAGCCGGTGGCGAGTACTACGCACCTGACCTTTTTGAAGAACGTCATTAATGAGGTCACTATATGTCTTTCTGGGGCGTTCCACTCACATCTTTTTTTTTTTTTTGAGGGTGTGAAATCATCAAATAACTTCTCCCGCTCTGGGCGGAGCGGGAGGGTGTGTCAGACTCTTACTGACTAAAACCCACCCATATTCCTTCCTGTTGCCTGTGTTGCCAGGGGCCTCGGTGACCCATAAGTACCTTCCCGCGACCCCGGCAGGCATCGGCCCTAGTGGACCCCTACTTTTGTGCTGACGACATCTCTTTGAGGCGCGCGTGGAATACGACGCGCCGTCGACCCGGGCCTGGTCCTTACCGGACGGTGAGCTACCCATTGCGCCTACGGTGGCTGGAAATCCGCCCGAGATTCCCGACGCCCAGGGCGTCTCCTGCGGCGGCTAGGGGCGAGAGGGCGCGAAACGTGCCTTTCCCTCAACCGCCCCGCCTCCTCCTTCGCGAGCATTACTGCTTCGCAGAAGGAGGTGACGGCTGCCCATGCCCTCTCGCTCCGTACCATGGCCTGAACCAGGGCCGGAGGCTCCACTCACATCTGCCTTGTAAATACCTTTTGTTAGTCGCCTTTCATTCATCCTCTCAACATGACCAAACCATCTAGGCATACTCTTTTTAATTTTTGTCATCATTTTTCAGCCTATCATTTATAAGTAGTCACACCACACATGCTTCTCAAGGAACGCATTTCCACAACATTTACTCTACTTTTTTCATTCTGACACTTCAACAAAATTCATTGCGTTATTTAAGTTGTTGAGCAAACAATTTTTTCGAACATATGAAGCAATGGATTAGCAATATACTTCAAAATCATTCAGATTGTGATTCTAACTGTGTTACGCAAATAGGATGGTATTTCCCTTGACCATACACCGCAGCGGTCTTGTTATTTTTGTAAATTAAGAAATTGAATTAACTTCCAAGACATTTTACCAAATTTGCATATATATTCATATACCTTAGTCGGTTAAGTATCAATATATAATAACTACAAAAAGATGAGGCGAAAAAACATTTAATTTCTATAGTTTTTGAACATTTGAATGAAAAAATTACTTTTATAGTAAAATCGTAGGGAACACTTGTGATGGTGATAATGATTTCAATCAAACATTTCAAGCTAGGGATACAAATGTAGATATAAGTTATTGTTTCAAATATAACTGATGTTTATGTCGATATGTAAATGTAAGTTAAATAAATGTGTGACTATCGTAATACATGTTGTATGCACATGAATACACACAATGTCATGTGCGTGGGCGATCAGTAATTGTGTTAATTATAAATGCACAAGTGAACATTAAAATATTAAAATCGAAAATATCACATAATGACTCACTGGCCCATTCATGCGAGTAAGCTTTAAAATGCACAAGTATTTTGAAATTCTGTTGTGAAAGTTCATTGATAAGCGCCGAGGCATTAGGTTCATTGACTTTACATCATTCATGATCGTTCGAGTGAAATAAATCGTTTGGAGCGTTTAGAAGATAAAACAATAATTAATCACGGTTAGATAAGTGTGTCTGGAGGAGGCATAATGTGAGGTCGGAGTGGCTTGCCTCCGGGGATACATCCTGTACCTCCGAGTTGCCTATAAAATTTTACGAGCACGCCGTATGAGCCATTATAGCTCTTGTCGATGTCACTTATGAGTGTCTGACGTGGTTTGAAACTCGAATTTAGTTTTAAAATGAAAATTCAAACCCAAAACGTTTTCACGTATGAATTTCGAATTGAAAACGTAATAACAATAATTTGTTGCACGGTTGAGCGTTGAAAACCGAGGTTTTAATAAAATAAAATACCCACCGATATGTAGGCATTGGATTAAATATTTGGAGAGTTCAATTATAATGAAAAAATTAATTTTTCTTCCACAAATTGTTGCGTTCATGGAATACATGAATGAATAATTAGACAACAGGGATTAACATATCCTGGTAACCTATCAATTAAACTTTATAACAAAGGAAAACAATCTCGAATTTCGTCAACCTAATCTTGAATATTAGTTTGTACTATTTAGCATAATTGAGTAATAATGTACGACATGTTACTAACAATATAAAGTAGCTACAGCACATACATGTTCGCTTCAGAAACGCGTTTGCCTCAGGGTAATCATTGCGAGCAGAGTTAACGAACTCGGAATACAAATCGAATGTAGGTGACATGTAGTATTACCCACATACGTACCCGTCTTGGAAGACGTCGTCTGATACATTCCATCTACATATACAACAATGTTTATTGATATTCGATATACGTTACTTGCGTATATTACTCTGATAATAAAATGTGTGCCCAAAGTACGTGTTTAAAGGGCTGTTTATTAGGTACGGCTCAGTTTTTCGTCAAGGTGCGTGTGGTTGCGTGGGTGCGGTAACAGAAAAGGCCGTGTACACATAAAACACCCTTGTTTCAGTCTTCATGACACCTTCGTGAACAGTAAGTTTTATTATTTATTTGTTGTTGGTTATTTCATGACAAGATCGTAATTACAGTTTATTTAGGATGTGATGAGAAAAACATGTTTCTTTTTATTTTTATGTTTACAGACCTAATGCTTTTATGTAGTCACAGAGAAGGACAGTTTCTTAAAATAATTTTGAAAATGTAGGTACCATTGAATAATCAAGATCTCTCATAACCCCAATTTTTCTCACTTTTTGAGAAAAATTGGTGTTCTGAGATCTTGATTATTCATTCAGTCATTTGTGTTTACAGAAACTGGCCTTCTCTGTGACTACATAAAAGAATTAGGTCTTCATGCTTTTATATAGTCACAGAGAAGGCCAGTTTCTTAAAACAATTTTGTAAAAGTTGGTATTACATTGAATAATTAAGATCTCACATAACGCCAATTTTTCTCAAAAAGTGAAGCAAATTAATTAAATTACCTATATGAGTTAAGTAGCAGTAATTAACCATTAAAATACATAAATACAACAATTCCATAAAATAATAAAAGTTCAACGGTTATATTGACCTCAAAACACAAGACAGTCGACCGTAATTAACACTCCATTCTATCTAAGTACACGGTGTTTACATAAAATATGTTCTAGCAAATTATTTCCTTTGCACGAATAAAATACTTACAAAATGAACTCCGTCGGGGCACACTGGAAATGCCGTTCAGTAGCAATTAAAACTTTCTTACTGATCAAACTTTTACAGTCACATCTTCACGGGGACAAGTTGTCCGTGAGAGTCTGAAGGAGCGTAAAAGTGACTACAGTTACCTCGCGAAATGGTCCCAGCACTAACATAACTTGCCTGACGCATCGCCACATACGACTGTACACTTGCAAGGCTACGAAGTGTTAGCTTCGTTTATGTTCATGTGGGTAGAGTAAGATGCTATTTTCATTTTCAGTGATTTGGTTGAAGATGTAGTAATAGGTTGTAAACTTGTCAATAATCTGCCTTTAACTATTCGTTTTTATTAACTTAATTTTTAACCACCCACGCTGTTTTTATGCTTTTAACGGAAATAAAACTACAAAAATGACATTAAATATTGCGTAAAGTTATACTTACTTAGGTAATAAGTAAAGCTAAGTAGAGCCATATACATATTAGAATTAAAATCAGAATACTTTACCTAATATTACGATAGGTATTACGTATTTTTAGAATGCTGACAGGTAGCTATCAATTTTTGGAAAACTATCCTATATAGGGTAACTGCTATAGTAATTGGCCACGCTATAGTAACCGGCCTCTCATAAAAATAGAGGTAGAAACAAGGTAGTGGGAACTTAAACGAAAATACAATAGTTACAGGAATATTTTTGTCCTTTTCATTCATGGGCTTACTTGCATTACCTTATTTCTACCTCTTTTGTTATGACTTGCCAGTTACTATAGCGTGGCCAATTACTATAGCAGTTACCCTACCTAAACTTATTTAGCTTCGAATAGTTTTTGATATTATTTTATACGACAGTCACGGTATGAATCCCGGATTCATTGATTTACGAGATATTTTTAAAGCTAAGTGATAAAATGTCGGTAACGTGACTTGTAGAACTAGGAGGCGAAGTTCAGTTTTATGAACATCTTTATGTTTCATGCATACGTGAATTCGGGACATACACTAGACTCATGCGTGTATTCCAGTGAAAATAAACACTTCTTCATGCATGAGAATTCACTGAAGATAATGGAGTCGCATAAAATGCTCGGATTTCACGGCTGCGTTGTTTTCAAATCATGTTTTATTTGCTGATACGTGAGCTCGTTAAATCTTTATATGAAATATTTGAAATATATCCTTTGAGGTAAGAAATTGTTATCAATGTTTGAAAGGACTCCTTGACTGTAATATATTCTTGAGATGACCGCAGCGATTTCAAGATGAAATATACTTATATTTGATCTCAAAAGATATAATGTGCTCTAGTATTGAGTTTGGGATGATTACTTTCGAGAATTTAATCTGGCTTTTTAGTAATAGTCTAGACAAGTATCTAGTAAGCTTGGATTCGTGAAAAGATATAATCATTCGGTCATTTGAATTTAATTTAAACTTTAATTTCACCGAGCAAGATTAAACTTCTAATTTTATACTCAAAGCCATATATGCATAATGCTTTAGCAATAACACACCCAGGCTTCGTTCCGTACAATCCCCAAGGCAACGCCTCCAAAAGATCTTAGCACATCTTTACCGTTAAAAAATTCTAACTAATATCACGAAAGAAATACCATCACGTTAATCGGCGAGTCACCGACTTAATTAAACGGTAGAAGAAATGTGGCCGAGGATGGCGCATCAGTCAAGTGAGCTGGGGACGGTTAACCCTCAAATCCGTGTAAGCCCGACGTCGCTCCTAAGACGGGGCGGCAGCCACTGACAGATCACTACTCACTGTCCCTGTACACTCGCTGCAATAACAATGCCATCTTTTATGCAGTTTGTGTAGTTCGTTGATTCTTTTCTGCATTATTCATTGTTATTACCACTGATAGAATGTAGTCTGTTTCATAAAAAAGAATTGTCGTGTTATTCATGTATTTGCTTTAATATATATGTATTTTCGTCAACAAATCCAAAATTTATAAGTAAGGCGCTAATATTCTCGCATTGATAAGATATACAATAACCGAGTGCAATGGTGCCTGCTATCGGTTCAGCTTATGCAGTATCTAGGCTGTTAATTAAGCAGTCTGCATGCAATTAGCATCTAGGCGGATTGGAGTCGCGAACTTCTGATTATTTGAATACGATTTCGCAGAGCAATATTAAGGAAATTATTCGTGCCACGGAGCACCGAGTAGAGACGGCGTGGAATAAAGTAAGGTGCCTACTCTAGGAACGATTTAACAAAGACGTTAAGTGCTCCGTTGTCGGAAATGTATTAACGAAATATGTTTAATTGGATATAATCACATTTCACGGAATTACATTTCGAGGGAAGTGTCTGAATGTCTTGGAACTGTAATCGTTGTTAGGATAGTTTAGTTTTCCGTCTTCTACATCGATGTTACAATATTTGTTTAGAAATGCTATTCTGTATGAATAATAAACAACGTAAATATTGACGTAATCCAAAAACCGTCCAAAACAAAATACATATAATCCGCTTACAATCAAGCGCTTATCTTTGTGTTAGGAGTGGCTCCGCCGACCTCGCCACCGCGGTCGTTTCTATGTTTCATGTGTGACGTGAGCTCTCGTCTCATTTCGCTTACCCTGACATTTTGAGTGCCCTGACCACCCTCTCCTTAGATATAGGTCGTCATAAAGATAATCTTACTTAGGGTGACATTGTGTGTTCTTTTTTCACTTAATATTTTTCCTGCTAAAGGTCCCCGGCGGCGATTACATAAACAGGATTCAACCGCGACCTTAATGCGCCTAATAAAGTTTTACGACGGACCCTTCGCAAAAACGTGAACGTTTCAAGGCGACAATGCTTTTATCTTTTCTGTTTTACTGATTGTTTTGTTCTTTACAATTAGGATTAGACGTTGTGTATTAAACTTATAACTTAATGTAGACAACCAACATTTTTGACTTGCCAATGAAAAACAAAAAATACACAAGTTCAACTTTTTTGTTCCGTATGGTAAGGCCTTTATAGCACTACTTTTTTCCCAAGTTTAAAGAAACATTTTATTCAATGTAAGTCACACAAAACTTTCATTTAATCTACTAACCAAAATTATGAATATATGTCTTACTATCCCTCTGTAATTGTATCACAAAGTCTGCTAACATTCTTCATATTAATTACTATAAGCATTTTTTTTCCGAGACGAAAAGCTCTGATTATCTGGCTTTTAAGACATATGAAAGATGCACGCAATGCTTTGCAATGCTTTTAGGTTAATAGATGACTACGCAATCCATCTTTTAACTAAAAAACATCACAGTATATAACATACTAGATGCGCCCCGCGGTTTCACCCGCATAAGTTTTGATCCCGTGGGTATATCGGGATAAAAAGTATCCTATGTGTTATTCCTGGTTATAAACTATCTATGTGCCAAATTTCATCCAAATCCGTTCCGTACTTTTTGCGTGAAAGAGTAACAAACCTCCAACCATCCATCCATCCATCCATCCTTACAAACTTTCGCATTTATAATATTAGTAGGATAAACTTTTTCAACCTACATGCTTCTGTTTTACAATCAGAATATCTATTAAAACAATGTAGAGCTATCGTGAAGGATGTAATAAATTACGGAAAATCTCGAAGGAGTTCCCCTCTTTGTATAACTCTAATAATGTACAACATTACAGAGGCAATTTTCCAGTATTACGTTCCTTGCAGTAATTAGCTGGAACCTCTTCGATGTTAGCTCGCACGAAGTCTCTCCCGGAATCGCTTAACATTCCTGAACGCCGAGGTTCGTTTGGAAATCACTTCTTAGCTTCGGTGCGTCCTGACGTTGATGTATCGTCTTCTTCTTTAGACAAACTAAATACTGTCGATTTACTTATTACTTTTTAGGGTTCCGTACCTCAAAAGGAAAAAACGGAATCCTTATAGGATCACTCGTGTGTCTGTCTGTCTGTCCGTCTGTAACAGCCGATTTGCTCCGAATCTACTGGACCGATTAAGTTGAAATTTGGTATATATGAATTTCTGTGACCCAAACACGGACGTTTAACATAAATAAATGAATTTTGAATATGAAGGTCACTTTTGGGGGGCAACCTAGTAAATAAAAAAAAATACTTCTGCAAACTGAGCTGTGTGACATATCAAATGAAAAGGCTTGTTGTGAAGGACTCAAATATTTTTTTTATAATTTTAAAATAAACAGTTTTAAAGTTATTAAAGAAAATAGATGAAAATTTACCACCTTATCTCTGAAACTACTGAGCCAAATTTTGAAAAAAATACTTAAAATAGTTCTTTACTAATATATTACAGAAAAACCTACAAGAAGTCTATGGTCTTAAAATAACATGGTAAATCACTCAATGTTGTGCGTACAAATTACATTTGCAGTTGAAATGTATGGGGGAACATGTTTTTCAACTACAATGTTAAGTTTGTTATTGAGATAAACTCATCCCAACTAGGGAACCCTTGTGCGTGGTCCGACACGCACTTGGCACATAACTACATATGTGAAAAATTAAACTCATAAAAACTTTGCGTTTATAAGGCTTTTGTAAATAAATCATGGCCGTGTTTTTTTTTAATTCTGCTTATTTTTAAATTCTGCTATTTCATTAATTTATGACGAAAAAAAACCGCGATGAAAAATCAACCAGTCTATTATATTATGAGGCAAATATGTCTATTAAGGCCGAATTTACGACCTGAAAATTGTCATAGTGTAATAAAATCCTAATAATACGCGCTTAAAAATAATATTAAGTAATTTGATCCCATCATTTCTGAGTTAATATGAAATTTAGTGGATACCGTGCTCAAATACTCTTTGTAAATGAGACGTCTACGCATTTTATAAACATTTGTTACACCTACCTTGTTTATACAATACACAGCGGTAAACAATTTGTTACACCTACCTTGTATATACAATACACAGCGGTAAACAATTTTATTTACTTAAGTGATTTATGTAAACACTTGTTTCTAAATGATTATGGCCTGGAGACTGGAATTAATGCAATAAATCAATGTCAGGACATGTTTACGAGCTAACAGAGTTAATTCCAGTGTGACATGACGTTTATATTCGTGAATAATTGTTGATTGCTTGCATCGTGAGTCCGCATCTAATGCAATAAACTTAATATAATTGTCATAATTATGTTTATCTGCGCACTGCCAGCAATGTTGGCCTTATTATTAATTCTGCGATTTATAGGCTGAATATGCGTTTTAAATATTTTTATTTTTGTGATATTGTCGGCCTATAATATACTTACATAACATACATAATCAGCCTATAATGTTCCCACTGCTGGGACACAGGCCTGCTCTCTGTGAGAGGGAGTGGGCCGTAATCCACCACGCGGGCCCAGTGCGGGTTGGTAGATGTCACATGTCTTCGAATTTTTGGTTCTAGGACATTCCGGTTTCCTCACGATGTTTTCCTTCACCGTTTTGAGAGCAGTGGTGATGAAATAATTTACACAAGGTAAAGGGCCTGTCCAGGATCGAACCTACGACCCAGAACTCGTAAGTCGCGGCCGTTACCACTAGGCCACCACTGCATGTGTCATAGATAACCTTTCTTTTAGAAATCAGATAGTTTATTATTCATTAATCTATCCTATATTCAGAATTTTGTCGAAAGTAGATAGGTACGAAATGTTTTGCTACGAATAGGTCATGAAAGAGTTACTTAGGACAAACCTAAAAAAAATATAAAAAAATTATCAAAAGAAAAAGAAAGAAAGAAAAATATTTACCAATATTTTTGTCCAACGTGGCGATTATACCTTACTCATGGTTGACAAAATAAGTATTTTACTAGCTTAACGCGACGTAATTGTAATGCTTCCATAAATAAATGCGTGTTTCCTGTTTACCTCACAAATACAATACACTTCAAAATTAATAAAACTTCTGCATGTAATAATATTTAATCGAATGAATGTCATCGATATGGATTGAAATGAAATTAATTAGGGTGATTATTGGTCGGGGAATGGCTACAGACGCAGGGGACCAGAGAGCGCTGGAAACGGCTGAAAATGCAATATTATTATGTTAAATAAACCGCGAAACGATTAGAATTAAAAACCGGCCTAGTGCGTGTCGGACCACGCACAATGAAGGGTTCCGTATTTGGGAAGTTGGGATGGATTTATCCCAAAACCAAACTTAACATTGTAGTTGAAAAACATGTTTTCCCATATATCAATATATGCCCTATTTTTTTTCCGGGTCCACCTCGGTTCCTGCTATGTGGGGTGCGTTGGATGTCCCCGAGTCCGTCGCCCCTGGACCCATTTAGGCTGGAAGAAGGCGTTGTCTGCCCTCCGCCGACGCCCGGTACGCCTACTGCGGGCAGGGTGAGTGAAAGAGATCTCCCGCTCCCTTTCCGCAGCCTCCTTCTGCGACATGACTGTTTTGCAGAAGGATACCACCGCGTCCCAGAACTCCTCGCTGCCGACCATGGAGTCGGCCACGGCTGGCAGCGATAGGCCACTGCCTACTCCTGAGACGAGGGCACGGCGCGGCTCCTCCCAAGCGGCACACTCTGCCAGCGTATGCCGCGCCGTGTCCTCCCGGCAATCGACGCAGTGGTGACACCGGGCGTCCGGCTCCCTGTTAAGCGACACAGGTACTACAACACAGGTACCCGAAGCAACCATGCCCCGAGAGGACCTGCGTCACGCGAAACGATAGGGAGCCGTGCCTCCTCCCGAGCCAGTGCTCGAGCACTGGTCGGACCGCCTCAATGGCGACGAGGCCAGAGGTAGGGCGTGAAAGCCTGTCCCGCCATTCGATCACCAGGGCTGCGCGAAGCTGCGACTGACGCAACTCCATTTGTCGCTGCATCAGCCGCTCGCCTCGCGACCTCGCTTCCTCGCGCCACCGATACAGTGACGCGAGTACTTTAACCTCGAGGTCGCAGGGCGGAGATCCGGCCAGTACACAAGCCACCTCGTAAGAGATCGTGCGATATCCCCTAATGACTTCAGAGTCATTAGGCAAAGCCGCAAAGTCAAAGCCGCAGAGAGCGACGGCCGTCAGCGGCCATCGCTCTCTGCGGCTTTCGCAGGACAGTGATGGCCGTCAGGTCAGGCGTCCAAATCGGGGCCCCATACAGGGCCATCGATCGCACGATCCCCACATAGAGCCGCCTACAGGCGGCGTTCGGGCCCCCAGAGTGAGAAGCAGCATTGATAGCGCCCCAGCCGCGCCAAACAACTTGGGTGCCAGCCGCCGAAAGTGGGTGCCGAAGTCCCACCGGCTGTCGAGCACCAATCCCAGGTACTTCATGGTAAACCCGACAGCGATTCTCCCCCCCAACCACGATGTGTGATCCGTGCAGTGGCGCCCGCCGGGGGCCATGAAAGACCATGGCCTCCGACTTGTTGAGGGCCACCTCCAGGCCTAGGCGCCGTATGCGGCTCACCACCTGTGATCGATATATGCCTCGGTCAATTCTCCAACTGCAAATTTAAGTTGGTCGACTATTACTCGTTAACTTGTAAAGCCCACTTAGCTGTGATAAATTTCCTTTTAATTTAATTATGTGTACTACTGCCACATTTCAATTTGCCAATTTGTTCACATTTGTTTATATATTTATCACAAAGAAAAATCACATTTATTTATAACATCTCCTTAAACAACCAAAAATTAGCACTTTAATGCTTAATTTTACGCAAACGGATCCTTGATTCGAAGTGTTCACAGACCCGCAATATTTTTTTGAACGGCCTATCGAACTATACCCCACACCCTGGGATAGACGAGAATAATAATTATCATCCCCATATTACGTGCAAGGGAGGTAACCAACCAAGGGCTCAAGCGGGATCTCATGGCGGCATGGAGAGTGCGATTGTCGGAACCCAGTGCTGGACACGCCACAATTGTGGCGATAAGTCCCTTCTTTGAGGAGTGGCTAGAGAGGCGCCACGGCGTCCTCACCTTCCACCTGACGCAGGTCCTCACGGGACACGGCAGTTTTGGGAGGTTCCTGTGTCGGATAAGGCGGGAAGAAACGCCCGGGTATCACCACTGTGTGGATCGACGGAGGACACGGTGGAGCATAAGGTGGAGGTCTGCCCGGCTTGGGCAGAGCACCGCAGTGTCTTCGTGGAGGCGATCAGCGACAGAGATCTCTCGCGTCCGGCCCTGGTTCTGGCCATGGTACGGAGCGAGAGGGCATGGGCAACCATCACCTCCTTCTGCGAAGCAGTAATGCTCGCGAAGGAGGAGGCGGGACGGTTGAGGGAAAGGCAAATTTCCCGCTCTCTCGCCCCTAGCCGCCGCAGGAGACGCCCTAGGCGTCGTGAATCCCGGGCAGATTTCCGGCCACCGTAGGCGCGGGCTTGCGGACGGTGAGCAATGGGTAGCTCGCCGTCCGATAAGGACCAGGCCCGGGTCGACGGTGCGTTGCATTCCACGTCCGAAGAGATCTCAAAGAGATTTCAGCACAAGTGTAGGGGTCCACTAGGGGCGATACCTGCCGGGGTCGCGTGGAAGTTCGGGAAGGGAAGGGAGGGTTACCGAGGCCCATGGCAACACAGGCAACGGAAGGAATACGGGTAGGTTTTATTTTATTTTAGCACTTTGTCGGTGCGATTAATATGTATATCTATGCCAAATTACAGCTTTCTAGTACTAGGCGTCTCTGGGCTACAGCGGAGACAGACAGACTGATCTTGCGTTATGCTCGTGAGCGGGTGCTGCTTGTGGTGACTGGTCGTCTTGCTGACCATGGTTTTATTATTGTTATTAGTAATTAACTATTTATTTATTTTACTTCGATGATGCTAGTTTATCATTTCTCACTTCGAGTAGCAGCTATAGCATGTAAGCGGGCACGCCCTTTATGCCTGGAGGCTTTCATTTAGGTATGTAGCGTGATTAATGTATACCTATGCCAAATTACAGCTTTCTAGTACGAAGTGTCTCTGAGCTACAGCGGGGACAGACAGACAGACAGACGGGCATGGCGAAACTATAAGGGTTCCTTGTTTACTACGAAACCCTAAAAACGGTGCCATTTTTATACATTACTAGCTGCACCCCGCGGTTTCACTCGCATAAATGTCGATGCCGTAAGAATATCGGGATAAAAAGAATCTAATGTCCTAATCCAGGTCATCCACCCATGTGCCAAATTGTATCCAAATCTGTTTAGCCGTTTGAGCTTGAAAGCATAACAAACAATCAAAATAACAAACAAACTCACTGTGGCATTTATAATAGAAGTCAGGATTTGTCCCTAGATGTTTTCAATAATTTCCTTGATGTTTAAATTAATCGTTTTTATGGCAAAGAGGATTTACTATGGCTTTAAATATTTTGAATACATAGTTGTGATTGGCTAGATTCGCACTTAATTAGTGAACTTAGGAAGGAAACTAACTGACTGATCGGTAATATCAGTCAGTCAGTTTTGCTTTTTATATGATAAACGACCTTATCGAGTAACTACAAGCCATTAACTCACACAAACGTTGTGAATTCAAATAAAAATCTACCAACGAGCGAAAAACTTTCGCAGCGGGATTATTGAAAATTACTTGGATTTCTGGGATAACAAAGTCTTGTTCAAAGGTTTCACCGACTTACACGTTTTAGTTTTGTAGTACAACGACCTTAATCCAGTTTTTATTGAGTATGTGAAAAAGTATCTTAACTTTAAGAAGGCTTACGTTCACGAAACTTTATCCTCGATATAAAGTCAATATGATTAAGTTATTATATAACAAAACATGAAGATATTTAAGCCAATGTATGGCTTTGCTCACGTGAATTTTATTAGTTTCCGCAGACTTCAAAACTAGTCGACTATGCCGCTTTATTAAAAACTAGCTGCTGCCCGCAGCTTCGCCCGCGTGGCTTTTTCTAAAATAAAGTACTAAGTTACTCCTACAACATCAGTTATATTCACAGTGAAAGTGCTGTCAAAATCGGTTCAGCCGTTTCGGAGATTAGTCGCAACGAACAGACAGACAGACAAAGATTTTTTTTTATCGGTACCGTATATACTTTCATATGCATTTAGTAAAGAGCTATTATTTTGAGATTATAAATAGACACTTCAATTTTATTTATTTTTATAGATGAAATATCATAGTAAAATTGCTTTATTGCGTAACTATGTCTTACTACGCTAAAAGCAATTTTACTATGATAACATGCAGAAAATTATTGCAAAAGCAGTCATGCCAAGAGGAAACTCAGAAATAAAAACTTTCATATTCAAACATGTATTTTCGAAAGCAATAGTAATGGAATTACCGGGTTGAAAATTCTAAAGGAATTCAGGCTCATAATTAGGTACGGGTTGCTACATGTAAACTGTAATTCCGGTTATATCGCTAAGTTCTCGGTTTTCATTTTGCGAGATAATGAAGACTCACTATTGTGTTACCGCCTGACCTCTGCAACCCTTAGCGAGAGCGGATTATGGGAGGAAAACGTTAAGATGTTATCAACTATAATGCCCGAGTTGACTTTTTAGCTGGTGTTTAAACTACTTGTGTTTTTAAAAGCCTATACCTTGTCTACATATGTCGGTAATAACTCCAAGTAGTTAAGTTGATAATATTTGTAATCTGTAAATACAGACTACATATTGGTGGGGCGACCGGTAGTGGGGACCGTGGCAAGCGCATCGCTTGCCGCAATTCTTACCCGACTGCCGTACAAGTAAGTGCGTGATTATCAAGGAACATATTTACTCTAGGGAGAAGAATGACAAGTACGATCAAATAAAATGGTACGGTTT
The DNA here is from genome assembly GCA_905333075.3 of Atethmia centrago. Classification (NCBI taxonomy): domain Eukaryota; kingdom Metazoa; phylum Arthropoda; class Insecta; order Lepidoptera; family Noctuidae; genus Atethmia; species Atethmia centrago. Next base: position 13,623,998 of record HG995374.1, read on the forward strand.
TTGGCGCCTCCTGGTGGACGCCCCCGAAAACTCGCGAAAGCGGGATATTCAAAATCGTATTTCTTGGGATCAGTTTCCCAATTCTGCTTTCGTGGACAAAAACGCAACGAAAGCGAACCTGGGAAACTGTAACCGTTGTTAAATGATTGTGCAATTTCACTGGTTACAATTTTCCAGCTCTCCTTTGGTGGTCAAGCAGCCTTATTGATGTAATTAACTTAAAAGGTAAATAGGAGACAACTTATTCATGCTTGTAGAAAACTTTGAACAACAAAATCATAAGTTAGTGGTTGATTTGTAAAAGACAAAGACTCTACTCAACGTCGTTAATAGCGAGGATAACACTTAACGTTAAAAAGAGAAAAAATGATGGCAAGAGAATTCACAAGAAATAACATCTAAAGTAATTAATTACGTTCCTAGATTATCATGCGCTCACGCCGGCAGACATTTTTCTTGTGAAGTGGGGCCTATGGGACTGCCATGTATATTTAACAAAATCTTACCCACCAAATTTTATTAAATTAATTAAAAAAAAATAAGTAGCCTCAGCCCTCTGGCCGATGCGTTGCAGTAAATAAAATTCATTATTTATTTCTTTATTGGATTGATTTGTAACTCTTTTGTCTATTTATAGTTACAACCTACGCTATACGAGAGTATATTTATTATATTATGCATGAATTATGTATATATTTATTCAATTTTAAAAATATTAACATTGAATAAATTAGCCGAAATAACAAATCGGCTAATTTGTTGATTAATAACTTAAACAAAAATGTCGATAAGACTACCAAATGGTAGCTTTTTAACATTTAAGCACCTTTTCAGTTTCAGTTATGTTGCCATCCTTGAAAACGTCATTATTGAAGACCGAAGTTTTTAGGTCTCACATAATAGAGGAGAACTTGGCAACATAGGTCTAGCCCCCGTAGGCATTCCTACGTTTACCCAATGAGACGACCTCGCCTGGTGATTATCCAAGTTGGCGTTTTATGAATACTAGTCCAGTGACCTCTACAATATGTATAAGTAGTCGACGACTCTTGTAATAATTAAATTAGGCATGTATTTAACGCTGCGACAAACATCTGATTTAGGGTTTTAATATAAAATAATTAAAATGGGTAGCAAAAATAATAGGTTGGCAGCTACAGTTCTTTTTTTTTTTTGGTTGGGAAATCATTCAATAACTTCTCCTGCTCTGGGCGAAGCGGGAGGGTGTGTCAGACTCTTACTGACTAAAACCCACCCGTATTCCTTCCATTGCCTATGTTGCCAGGGGCCTTGGTTACCCTTTTAGTACCTTCCCACGACCCCGGCAGGCATCGGCCCTAGTGGACCCCTACACTTGTGCTGACGACATCTCTTTGAGGCGCGCGTGGAATACAACGCGCCGTCGACCCGGGCCTGGTCCTTACCGGACGGTGAGCTACCCATTGCTCACCGTCCGCAAGCCCGCGCCTACGGTGGCCGGAGATCCGCCCGGGATTCCTAACGCCCAGGGTGTCTCCTGCGGCGGCTAGGGGCGAGAGGGCGCGAAATTTGCCTTTCCCTCAACCATCCCGCCTCCTCCTTCGCGAGCATTACTGCTTCGCAGAAGGAGGTGACGGCTGCCCATGCCCTCTCGCTCCGTACCATGGCCTGAACCAGGGCCGGACGCGATAGATCTCTGCCGCCGATCGCCTCCACGAGGACATGGCGGTGCTCCGCCCAAACTGGGCAGACCTCCACCGTATGCTCCACCGTGTCCTCCGGGCGATCCACACAGTGGTGACACCCGGGCGTTTCCTCCCGCCTTATCCAACACAGGAACCTCCCGAAGCTGCCGCGTCCGGTGAGGATCTGCGTCAGGCGGAAGGTGAGGACGCCGTGGTGCCTCTCTAGCCACTCCTCAAAGAGTGGACTTATCGCCGTAATTGTGGCGTGCCCAGCACTGGGTTGCGACAACCGTATCTCTCCATGTCGCCATGAGATCCCGCCGGAGCTCCTTCCGCTGTGCCGCGATTTCTCGCGGCAGCGGAGTTACGCCCCAGCGTTTCACCTCCTCGCGCCACTCCCATACGTGCGCGAGGACTTTTGCCTCCAGATCCCATGGCGGCTGGCAGCTACAGTGAAGTATCATTTTAAGTATAAAGTAGCAGCTTAATAATCAATTGTTAGCTTTGTTTTAATTTAAACTAGCATCGACTTTTAGTTTTGGTAACTGAGAGTCACCAGCAACCGAGGGGATCTGAAGCTCGGCAATCATTTGAATATTATTGTTTATGAAAATGTCGTATGTCTGTATATAGAGGCTCTGACAAAATTAAAGCGAGAAGCAGTCGTATGCTCTTTGCCGGCTCTCGTGGCAGCTTGACAGTGCGCCGCACGCCGCTCGCTAAAATTTATCTTTGGCATTCCATTTTCAACCGTATGTCATGAAACTTAAAGTTTAATTAAAAAAAAAAAAATTAGTCTCTTCGCCGCACTTCGCTAGGTGTGCGCTGGGCAGACAACTTTGCAGCAATTTGTAATACGTAAATTAGTAAAATTCATGGAAAGGTAACCTACCTACTTTATCTTTGAATGGTAGTATACAGTAATAATTATACTTAATTTAATTTATAAGTGTAAATTCCACTTTCCATTTAAAAAAAAGGCCCTGAAAACGCCGCTTTTTGTTTGTAGATACAAAATGAGATTTCAGTGATGTTTGAAGGTACCGTTTAATTAATGTAATAAACGTTGTACCTAACGGCTCTGTTGAAGATTCAATTAAGTTTTAAACTTAAATACTTAAATTGAATTAATACAATCTAATTACACGATGTTAGGGCTGCGACACATTCGTCAAACGATACTTTAGTCGTCTATAGACTTGACGCAGATTATCTATACAAATAAGTAAAATGGAAGTGTCTGTTTGTAAAGTCAGAATAACAGCTTATTACTAAATGCATATGAAAGTATATACGGTACATATAACAAAAAAACAATTAAAAATATTTTGTATCTATCGGTCCGTCTGTTTGTTTGGTCTGCCTAATCTTCGAAAAGGCTGAACCGATTTGACGGATCTTTCACTGGCAGATAGCTGAGATTATAAGGATTAACTAAGGCTACTTTTATTTTAGAAAAAGCCACGCGGGCGAAGCCGCGGGCAGCAGCTAGTTAACTATAAAATTCCTACTTATATTTGCGTCGGCCATTTTGTGTCTTTGACTGTACTACCAAAAAGTCTTTGAATTCACACCTGTTATAAAGTAATTATACAGCATGTATTGGAATGGTGTGATCATATTTAAGGGTGTGGTACAGACCAACATATTGGACAACTTTCTCGATGGGACCAACATCGTAATCGCGAAAAATAATCGGACATATCTTACATTTGGATCGAGTAGGTATTGAAGTTTTGTATGGGGCAGTTGATATTTTCTTCGTAATGACGATATTGGTCCCATGGAGCAAGTTGAGTTTGATGGTCTGTACTGGGCCACCACTGCTCAAGCGGCAGTGGTAACAGGCCCCGACTTACGAGTTGTGGTTCGTGGGTTAGAACTTTACTCTCAACGCTTTACTTTGTGTAAATAATTTCATCTCCACTGCTCTCAAAACGGTGTAGGAAAACATCGTGAGGAAACCGGCGTGTCCTGTAACCAAAAATTCTAAGACATGTGACATCTATCAACCCGCACTGGGCCCACGTGGTAGATTACAACCCACTCCCTCTCACAGAGAGAAGGCCTGTTCCAGTAGTGGGAATATTATAGGCTGATTATGATGTACCACACCCTTAAATATGACCCCACGTTCTGATACACTACAGAGTGTATCAGAAAAGTTCAGTAATATACAGATATTACTGAACTTTTCACCAGGGAAAATACAAGTAAGTACATAATGATAAGTACGATAAGTACGAGATAAGTACTTACCTCTGCAGCTACAAAGATAATCTGTAATAACCCAAATCTACATAAACTCCAACAAATCACCATATAATGCTGATTAATACTGAAAGTTCAAAGTGGTTATTAATGTATTATTTATGTTCATATTCTCTCCTGCACAGATTTTTTTTTTTTTGGCTTTCCGTTTGACAGTTAAATAACTAGGCCTAGGGTCCTCAACTAACATTATTGTTACGACACCAATAATGATTGAATATTTGAAATGCAATAGTGAACATGTTTTGTTTGCTATCCAATTTAGACATTGTAATTGGTAGTATGTAAATGCGTTTATTTGAAAATCACTTAATATTGGTATTGGCATTGTTCGTGGCAAAAGTTATTTGCACGTTCAAAATATACAACAATTAAACATGCTCATTACTTTACATGTCAATACAAAATTGTAATACGAGATGTAAAATAACAAACAACAAACCAAAAATATTGAATTAAAAGTTTGACAAAATAATATAACCAATTCAGATTACGTAAGAGATAGAAATTAATAAACTTAGTTAAAAGGTATTTCGTTGTGTAATGATCTGACATAAACCAGCCCAATCTCCACAAAGCTGACATTATTACCGTACATTTAAGTAGTGTAATCATACCTTAAACGACACAGATACTCAATTACGGCGCGAACCTATTTTCGTAGGGTAAAACAGTTTGTGGATAATCCCGTTTTCTAGGCGCTCCGTCTAATTCGTTTGTAGAAGTTTACGTAGCGCCGCCCCAGGCTTGGTAGGGATCAGGTGCTTCTTAAGGCCCAGTCTTGATCCTCCCGAGGCAGCCTCTGTCACGATTACCAGTCTCGTTATTGCCTCGAATATAAAACTATCCGCAGACTCTATAATTTGATTACCTATGGGATTTCTTCTTTGTGCAGTCTTTTTTTAATTCTTGATACTGTTTTGACGATGCTCTTTAGGGGGTTTAGTCCTTGTTCAACCACCACTATCTTTACCCCCGACCATGTGGAACCCCTAAATGTTGGTCATGGTCATCTTTTCTTTGTCCATATTCAACCCATTGTTGTAAGGTAACTACGAGTAATAATGACATTAAAGTAATACTGAGAGCAGAAGTGTATTTATTTTCTTTACAATTAATCTTTTACAAACTATTAGTAGTTGGTTGAATTACTGACTTTTCGTATTTTACAAAAATATGAATTAATTTATTTGAAGAGAATTTCTGTACAATTTCTATATACCTTGTTTCAAACTCAAGCATGAGAAAACATGTACTTTACCTTATAAATCTTTTGTACCTACCTACATACGAGTAGTTACTTCGCTTCAAAAACTTGCACGTAATTTAATCACAAAGTAAAAGTCTGTAATACTATAAACAAACTTAATATAATAATGTCTGTTGCAGATCTTTTACGACATGATACGTTCAGAAATTTAAAGGTAAACAAGTCAATAGCGTGGATAGCTATGAAAGTATTTTATCGAATCACGAATGTTAAGAAGTACTCTACAGTTTGATTACTATCAATTTGAAGAGAGTGACTCTAGTTGTATGTTGCTTGAATGCATTTTATTGACCATCACCAACAATACGTACAGATAAAACTGATATCCCATGTAGATATTGATATTTTCACTCGTTCTTCTGTTTGACCGTAATAAGCAGAAGGATGTAGCAACTTCATACAAAACTGCTAGTTCTTAAACTTGTAATACAGCTTCACGTACAAAAAACTATTTTATTTCTCTTACACTGCTCCTGAAACTTCAGTGGCGCTGTATACGAGCATTTTCTCAATTTCAGTTTGCAACAAAATCAGTTTATTTTCCAACTGACAAATTGCATTGAAGTAACAAAGTACAATTTTCCTTTGAGAATAACCTGACAAAGTTTGGGAGTACACGATAAATAATATTTGGATGTGTAACTGAAGGTTGGGTTATCCTGGGGGAGTTGTTGAAAATTATTCATGTAATAAGGATTTAAGTAAATTTCCGTTGTACGTAGTCGTTTTCCGTGCAGTAATTTAGGCGTGCTCGTCGGGTCGCGGTGTTTCAATTACGGAGGTGGCCTGCCGGACGTCATTATTTCCTGCACATGCTGGACCCAGTGCCCGCCACCACTGGCAAACATGCAGCAATTTTCTACATACTCATAAAGACTCACCGTCGTACGGAAAATTTTGGACACAGGAATAAAGGAAAAAAAAAAATCCATGCTTAGCTTGGTGTAGAATTATTTCAGAAAATATTCGGTCTGACATATTATTACTATTTAATAACACAGGTGTTACACATATATATATATATATTTATTTTATATTTTCTTAATGTAAACTGACGAATTGAATCTTGCTTTCTTAAAATATATTCTCTCTCTATTTGTATTTACTTTTTTTTATAAAAATGCTATAAAACTATCCATTCTTTTTAAATAGTAATAATATGTCAGATATAATGTTTCTCCTATGAACATTCTACTTATTCTCTAATGTCTGTGTTTGAAAGCACTCTATACGAAAAATTGGTGAGCAGTAATGAGGTTTTTCAAGTCACGTTTAAAATACGAAACCGTAAAAGCATTGCAAATTGGGAGCTACTTATTTATTCTTTTCAGTCGTTCAAAATTTTCTAACATTTATAAAGTTTTGGATTCTTGAAGTACCTAAGTGTTTGAAAAAGGGGTAAGTATTCTCTTTGTAACCTAACTAAAATTATTTATTAAAATGGAAGTACACTTTGCCTTACAAACAGCTAAAAGACTTCAAACAATTAAAGTGGGTACCTTTGTCGGGAAAAATTAAAAAATAAAGGGGCCGGCAAAGGCAGTGACGAGTCACTAGCTAAAATGCTCCGGCCCGTTCCAATTACAGAGCGGCAGTCATTATTTCCGGTGCCATGCGATGCCTCCTCCGGCGGCTCTCGGCGCTGCTTCGCTGACCTGCCGAAATTCACCGCCAACATAACCATCATAACTGGACCCCTTCGCGATAGCTGCTCTCAAAAAGAATCTAGTGGCCCTCTCTAGCCAGTAGAGCTCTACATAATTTTGTATAGCCACCAGGCTAAAAATTGATAAAAGCTATTTCCGTCAAATCTAACGAATTACACAGCACTCAATAGTAGTATATACCAATATACTACTATTGAGTGCTGTGTAATTACACAGCACTCAATAGTAGTATATACCAATATACTACTATTGAGTGCTGTGTAATTCGTTAGATTTGACGGAAATAGCTTTTATCAATTTTTCCATTTTGTTTAGGCGAGAATATGTATTGAAATTGGGTTTTAAATGTATTACAGTCCAGCGACATTTATAATAGCTAAACTACAATGCTTCTAAATAGCTTAAGTTATAGAACTATAAATATTTTCTTTGTTTTTATGGCACACGTTACAATCTACTATAAGCAATTACTAAAATGTATATTTGTATTGCAATGAACATGATGATCTCGGTTACAAAAGCAAATATAATTAATTCAATAAATGGTGCATAAACGACACATTTTATTACGTATGAAATATCGGTGGCAAACTAAAGTTATGACGCTTACGTCACAACTGGAGTTACTTGCCGCACTTGTGGTACTTATTTTACAGCTGCATTTATTTTGTTTTCGAATACTTATATTCGAAAACAAAATAAAGACAGGTGTAAAATAAGTACCACAAGAGCGGTTAGTGCAAACACAATATAATACATATTTATATAGCGTTACTCATTAGACAGTTGCGGTGAAAATTTATAATGACGTCGCTAGCGTAAAACAAAAGAGTCACAGTACGAGTTCACACACGCCATTGTTGCTGCTTTTATTGAATTCGATGCTCATTAAAAACTTTATTTTCGAATATTATGATTTTAACGCTCAACTGGTTTTCAGAGAAAGCCTCTACGGTTGAATGGTTGAAATGAATATAAGTAAACGAGCTCCTGTTTAACGGATGCGTCAGTTATCAACTATATTTCGTTACGGAAAATGGACTCAAATTGGTAAACACTAATTGTGCTACACGTAGGTACAGCGTTATGGAAATATTGAACTCGTGAAAGCAACAGATCTGCGATTGAATTTGAAAATTCTTGTGAATATTGTGTATTTAATTCCATTGCAAACCAAACACTATAATAATGTGTGTATATAAAAAACAAAATAATAAGGATTACCGTTCGTAAATCGCAAACATTTAACTATGTTGTTATACAGTTCTAGTGGCTGAATAAGAATGAAAAAAAAGGCTAGGATAGACGATACAACTGTCGCTGGCCAATTGTTAATTAAAACTAAAAAAATATTTACGACGCGTTCGAAAAAGAAAAACTGCGACTGTGTTTTGTTTCTTTTTCGGAGAAGCTAAGCTCGTGGAAGATGAATGTTTGAACGTGCTTACTTTTTTTTCATTCAGGGAGAGATTTAAAAGCCTGATTTTATTTGCTTGTTCTTTGGTACGTTGTTCAAGTGTTTTTTTTTTTAATTATTAAACTTATTATCAGTGCAGTGTTTAAGTACCTATCCTGGCAATGATACCCAACGGTTTAAAACAATCCACATATTGTCTAAGCAGGTAAGTTGAGTTGAGGTCACATACATTTAGGCAGGGTGCGCGTGAGGTAGGGTCGTTATGCGGTCATGAGCCACCACGAGAGGTGCACATCGACACTCGTTCCGGCTGCTCTGCTCCCCACGCCTCATTAGACCAACCGCGGCCCCAGATCCAAGAACATTTGACGTTGGCACAATAATGTCAACAACTAACCCGTGAAATTGCGACCTTTGTACTTTATAAAAATAAATAGGCCAAATTGTGAAATCCACCGTGTAATTGCGCCAAATAGAAACTACGCCACCCTATTTTATTCGATTCGGTTGTCATCGGAAAATAATTTTAGATTCGTGCCGAACATTATTGTAGTTTAACCTTGAGGTATTTGTTGTTGAACATGTTTAAAGCCTGATTAATTAATATTTTCAGGTATCTATTATACATATATTCACATTAATTAATTATGTGTTCGTGTTCAGATGTTAGACTAAACATCATCCTTCCATAACAGAAGCTTGTTTGTTTTAACATATACCTTCGTTAGTTTCCATTACAAAAATAGGGTAGGTAGATTATCTAAAGTCTTCTGAAGCGAGGGTAGAAAAGGTGGCATCTGAAGGGTCCAGACGGGGATTATAAGCTGTTTCTCGTCGCCTCACAAAATCAACCCCTGATGCGTCGCGTACTTCTCAAATACTTTGACGTGTTACGCCTACGTAATTAGAGCTCACTTCTTTTCAAATGTTCCACTTTAAAAGTGCGCAAACGACGGTGTTTATGAGCTAGTAGCGTGTCGACGCGGCCGTAAAGCGTCTATTCGATTTTATTTCTCTACGACGCGAGGCCTTGATAAGACTTTCGCCTCATAAATGGGTCTATGGTGGTTTCTAGCAAGTTTTTATGGTTAACTAGCTGACCCGACAGATGTTGTCCTGTCCAATTTTCAATAATTAAAACAAAAACCAGCCAAGTGCGAGTCGCACCGCGCACAATGAAGTGTTCCGTAGTTGGGATGACTTTATCCCAAGAACAAACTTAACATTGATTGTTTTTCTCAATGGTGTTCCCCTAAACTGGGTGAAACAATTTAAATACTTAGGGCATGTGGTCACAGCTGGTCTCAGGGATCATGTTGACATCGAACGGGAACGGAGGGTCTTGTCAAAAAGAGCGAATATGTTGGCACGCAGGTTTGCACGCTGCTCTGATCAAGTCAAGATCACACTGTTTAAAGCATACTGCACTTCTTTGTTCACGTGTAGCCTGTGGGCTAGCTATACACAGGCGAGTTACAGTGCCCTCCGCGTCCAGTACAATAACGCGTTCAGGGCGGTATTGGGGCTGCCCCGCTTCTGCAGTGCCTCTGGCATGTTTGCTGAAGCGCGCACCGACTATTTCCACACCACTATGCGCAAGCGGTGCGCGTCCTTGGTGCGCAGGGTGCGGGTCAGCTCCAATGCTGTCCTAGAGATGATGGCCGGTCGTTTGGACTGCCCTTATATTAGGAAGTGTTGCAGTGCCTAGACATATAGCCAGGACGTGTTAACGAACGTCGTGATATTTGCTGTTTTATAAATTTATGTTATTATTTTTACCCAAAATTAGCCCTAAACTTTTATTTTTATGTGTATTTTATATTATTAATTTCCCATTAATTTAAAATTTTTATTTACTTTTGACATTGACTTGCTTATTTTTATTTGATATTGTATTTATGATTTGATGACATTTTATTTATTTTTATATTGTGATTTGTATTTATCTCGTGTTTCGTAACTTGTGATTGTAATATGGGAGAACCTGAAATAAATGGATTTTATTTTATTTGTTTATTGAAGTTGAAAAACATGTTCTCTCATACATTCCAACTACAAATGTAAGTTGGTCGATTATTACTCGTTAACTTGTAAAGCCTAGTTCGGTGTGATAGTTTTCGGTTTAACTTCGCTTTATATGCTATTGCCGTGATTTTTTTTCACTCATCCAAACGTCCAAACCAACGTTTAAATAGGTGGTAAATGGTATCATTTAGCTGGCAGAGGAAACTTCACTCTAACAAAAATTAGCACTTTAAGGCTTAATATTTCGCAAACGAATCCCTGAATCGAAAAGTGTTGTGAAACACTCGCAATATTTTTTAACAGCATTTCCAACGACACCCCACACAAAGGGATAGATGAGAAAAAAAACACCCCTACTACACCTCCTGCAGGTACGTTTAGGAGCGGTACCCTAAAAAAAATATTTTATGATTTAATTATACCACTTTGTCGGCGTAATTAATATGTATACCCGTGCCAAATTACAGCTTTCTAGTACTAAGAGCCTCTGAGCTAAACCGCGGACAGACAGACAGACAGACCGTACAAAGGACGTTCAGTTCTTCCCGAATTTAAACATTTTGCGGGAAACTTTTCAAATTTTGCTTTCCGTAAAAACCAGATTCGGACTATTACGAACATTTAAGAAAAAAATTAGCCAAATCGGAGCAGCCGTTCTGCAATTATGCGTTCACCAACAGACAGCATTTCCTTTTTATTGATGTGTAACATCTTTCCTCTAGCTTTCTGTGGGAGTGATTTTGTGAAAAGAGACGGAAGTGTGTAACAGGAAGTGATAGAGTAGGAATCAGTAATTACTTTTTAATAGCATGGAATTAGTAAGTACGTTATAATGGCATAGACTTATTAAGTACTATATAGATTGTAAGTACCCTCTACTTATCTCGAATTTCGACCAGTGGGCGACCACCAATGAATAATTATTCGAATAAATATTTCATGTTAATTTCTGTCGCTGCTCAGTTGCTTATTACCAAGGTGAGATGTCACACATCACACGTGACCACTGTAAGGCTCGCTCGTTTTTTATGTACAGTGTGAACGTTTTAAATAATTTAAGTGGATTCTTTGGCAGTACTCCATTAGTAGATTCTATTTCCGTCAATCACGAACAATATATCGTGTTAAGTTGGTATTTTGTTTAAGGTCAATTTACTTTTTGAGATTAAACGTTAAGTTATCGTTTAGTAATCAGATTATAATCCAAGCTGATACTTTATTTCCAAATTAATTGAATTCGGCCACGTGGGTGCCACGTGGTAGACACGCACTGTCGTTGTCATCATCAGTATGGCTATTATCTACCTGTAAAAGATAAATGTTTCGAGCTTGGTGTTTTCCCACACACTTGTCAAAGACATATTCAACGACAACTTACAGAATGAGGTAGATAAATGAAATAGAATCTCTTTACAAGTAAGCGAGCAAGTCTAGTTTTTAAGACTTTATTTAATTACTTTGTAGATGTTATAAAGCTTAAACGTTGGCTTAGTTGTAGACCTATTTAAACGTTTTCCTACAATGGAAAAAGCTGTAAGGGAAACATACAGATAGGCATGGCGCAACTTTGGAAAAAGTTGCAAGGGAAACATAGAGATGGACATGTCGCAACTTTGGAAAAAGTTGCAAGGGAAACATACAGATGGACATGTCGCAACTTTGGAAAAAGTTGCAAGGGAAACATAGAGATGGACATGTCGCAACTTTGGAAAAAGTTGCAAGGGAAACATAGAGATGGACATGTCGCAACTTTGGAAAAAGTTGCAAGGGAAACATACAGATGGACATGTCGCAACTTTGGAAAAAGTTGCAAGGGAAACATAGAGATGGACATGTCGCAACTTTGGAAAAAGTTGCAAGGGATACATACAGATGAACATGTCGCAACTTTGGAAAAAGTTGCAAGGGAAACATACAGATGGACATGGCGCAACTTTGGAAAAAGCTGCAAGGGAAACATACAGATGGACATGGCGCAACGTTCTTTCGTTTGTTTACGGAACCATGATAAGATTTCCGCTGTAACTACATAATCAGCCCATAATGTTCCCACTGCTGGGATACATACCTCTAACTAGCAAAGCATATTACCGATAACATACAATAATGCTAAACGCAAGACTACATACATTACGTGTTCAAAAGAATTAAATATGAATGCGACAACAGCGTTATGCTTACTGCCAAACGTTGGCCCATTTCTGTTGCAAGCTCTTCTATAGTTAACAAAGTCAGAACGCATAAAGGGGCGTTGAATTTAATGACGGAGGCTTTGGGGCACGGTAGACATGTGCAGCTAAACACAGGGCAGGCTTTGTTCTTTGCTCTGCGCTCGTTAAATATTTTAGCTTTAAAACGCTACGCGGATGTGAGAGCTCTATGCCGTAACCACTGTAGACACCGCCGGCTGATAGTTCTTGTATTTTATAAATACACTGAAAATAATGGCCTTTCTCCACCTTTTAGACAGCGGCTTAACCAACCGAGATGTTTACAAGTTTATTATAGTTAGTGGTTTGTATTCTCTTGTTACACGGTTACTGATTGCTGGGTTGAGGGGCACTCGTCCCTCGTCTAATCTCTCTTATCTTATCTTGCAATCAATGAAGGTACAGTTTTGTTATAACATTACCTACGTAGGTATAGCAAGTTCGTGTTATGTGGACTCTCCGTATCTTTCCTTGATCACGTGAGGGGGAAGATATTGTATTAGGATGGGCAGAATCTCTCGTTTCCATGTTTAAAGGTCTGTTTGAATAAAAGCAGATACCAATGAGTAAAAAGCAAAATAAACGAAGAATTGATGAAGAAAATTATAATATGCCCTGGGTAATGAGTCCATCGTCCGAAAATGTCACGAAGGATAAATCTTCGCTTGTCAACGATAATTACTAATTCTATTATGTAAATTCTGTGGTAAAAATTCACAAATCTAGTTAGGTTTGAAAAAATAATGCTCGCATATTTTTGAGATTCCAATTTATTCTGCTTGGCATTTTACTGTATTGTGGTCGTATAGAAAACCGCGTTAACGTTTACATAAAATAATGCGGTACAGATTGTAACCAGTGACGTGTACATCGGGCTGGTGTCCACTACAATCGGCATGCGGGCGCGCTGCTGACGGCGACGACGCCCTACTCACTTAGCTCGCGACGGACAGATTATCTTTTTCATCTCCGTGGCATTTCGTTACCCTTAATGAAATCCCGCCAAAGGAAAGAAAGAATTTAATTTAAGACGAATCAGAAAATATTCAGCTGCCGCTCGCTAGTTATAAATCATTTGAATGCTAATAAATTCGACTAGCCCCCGAGCCCCAGGTGGGAACAGACTTTCTTCCTGCTCCATCTTTGTTTTCAGGAAAAATTGAATAATATTCTGCTCCTTATTATTAAATTCTTTCATAAAGCCACCGACGGCTTTGGGGATTTTCTTTAATATCGTAATGGAATTTCATTTGTCTTGCGGTTCAACCTCACGACGAAGATGAACATAGTCATATTTCCATTTGTTCGAAGTTATTACCTTTACATCCCTTCATAATTGCCTATCGATCTCGTGTAAACATTGTGACAGCGGTTCAAATTCTATGGGGAACCGATTCGGCTTTTATCGAAAACTCAAAATCTGTTAACTTAAATAGCGAATGGTCGCACAGTAAAATTGTTGCATACGGCCGACGGGAATTGGATTTGTTAAAATTCGTTAATCTGATTGCGCAGCAATTGTTTATGTCCCTTATTTCATCTTCTGCACATACAAATTCAAATTATCATTTTCATTTTTACATATGTAATGGTATGACAAACGTACAAAAAACGAGTAACAGTGTTGAATAGGCATAAGTTAAAATTAAGTTAACAAATTAGTTATATAAGTCAATTTTTTGTTAATCAAAAACTGGTGATTCAAACAATAATTTAATCTCTATGGCATAAAGAGCATAAAGTGACGCATACATAAACGATCGTGCTTGTTAGTAAGAATCAAAAAGGATATCGGAGCACGCTTGCATCCGGGCGCCGAGCGAGCGGTGCAGCGGCCGCGCTCAGTTGTTCTCGGGACCTCGCTACGCTCGCCCGTCTACGCACTACGCCGTCTACGACGTAGCGCGAGTGTTACGAGGCACACTAGTGTTTATTGAACTTGCTACTTAACAAATAAGTGCCTCGACTGTTGCGTGCAAAATAAAAGTCATTGTGCAAATAAAGTACTGAACAAGATTGTGTTTACGTACACTATAGTTTTATTGGATTATTTATGTTCCAGGTAAGTTTTCTATTTATTGATCCTTAAAGCATATTATTTTAAAGTCGTCTGTTTATTTTTTTAGATTGGACTTAGAGATTTGTTATACTTTTTTTCTCTTTTGGCGGTTGTGTTATTACAACGAGGAACCTTTCTACGCGGGCCGTTTGATATCATCATATGAGGGAAACGTAATCTAAACCGACCTATCCACGTGTAAAACAAGCATCAGTTATTTTTATAAGCAACCCTTTACTGTGTATTTGAATCTAAATCTGAAAATGTCCATTATACAGGAAAATTAAACGGCTTTGTTGAACGAAGATTGAAGGTTTATACCCTAATATTTCTTTATTACAGAGTGAGAGAAAATTCTACCCATTCATAATATAAATGGGGCCAGTTATGTTGTAAGTAATATGAACGAATGAATATGAAGTACGGCATTGTGCGTAGGTACTCTTCTACACATTCAAATTAGAAAAAAGTCGGGATGGAGCGCGTTAATATTCGGGATTTTCCTACATACTATGTCGTAGATATTAAGCTTTTTAAATATTGTTCATTTATTTTCCATTATTAATTTTTACAATAGAGTTATAGTTTAATCTTACTGCCTTTTTATTCTGACAAACGCTATGATATCAAATAAATCAATCAATTACATCTTTTAGGTATTTTTTTAAGATTAGTATATCTATTTAAATTTAATGAAAGATTAAATAAATGATATATTAATTAAAAAAAACAAAACAATTGAACATAATCAAATTCATTAATAGCTTGTAATGATCATTTATAAACACCACAACACTTTGGAAAGTGTGAGTGATGTATTTACTCACACTTTCCTTTTCACACAAAATAATAATAACAGAAACATCTTCCATACATTCACATGTGTTCGAATGCATACGTAGTTAATTAGCACACCCAATAGGTAATCAAGTTAATGGTGCGTATACGTCAAGTTGGGCCATGTTGGGCCAGGCTGGGCCTTCCCGGGACCCTTACAAGAAGAACTTGGCTCGAGAGTAATGCCCATTAATTGAGATAAAAATAGACCTCGCGTAGAGGAAATTGTTCTTATTGGGAACCCAATTTTTTTAGATAATGTATTGAAATTCATAAAGGAATATTGCTATGGATGATTTGCGAGTATTAGAAATTTAATAAACTTAGGATAAATGAAAGGACTTCCTACAAAATATCAGCGCCCTTAACGGAAAACTTGGTTTGACAATGAATAGTTTTGGTTAAAGTTTGGTCAGTGACACTTTAAAATAAGTGGTTCATAATAAGTGGCATTAAAATAAAGAATACTAAGCCATGCATGTATTGCTTAATTCAATTTAAATGCAATAACCTCACGGCTTCCCCAAAGGAATACGTAATCAATTCTGTATTATTGTTCGCTCATATTTCGACCGTCTTAAATTCCATATAATAGAGACCCTATTGGATGTATTGGGTTCAATTTATATTTGGGGAAAATTTCTTACTAGGAAAACCCAAACACTCCGATTCCTTACTCGAACTTGAGACTCCATGCTCTGAAGCCGTTCTGGCAGCTAATCGAATGACGAGGTGGTTATATCATGTATACATATTACCTATTGATATAGGTGGTCTTTTAATTTATAGTACGTATTTTCGGAGGTGATTCTACTGATTCGTTAAATTCCCAGAAATAATAAAACTATAATACCCAAGAGATAATAGTAGGTACATCAACCGTTTAAATTCTCAGAAATGTTAAATAATATATTGGTACACAAATTTAAAATGTTTACCGGTTCCCTTCCCTTTCATCATAACGTAAATAACTAAATAATAACTTCAATTAGTACTTACGCTGTGTACCGCTTGTGGATACCGGTATTTAGTGAGTATTTTTGATGAGCTTCTTTATTGCACTTTCACATTGACTTGAAAAACCCATTACATTTGTGTCAAAATAAATTCACTATTTTCATTCGAACTAAATAAGTGAGATTTTATTTACAAAGAAGATATTTACTTAATTTATAAGCTAAACGTCTTAATAATAATATGAACCTAAAATATAACTAACGACCTGACGCCCCCGGTTCACTCGCATTCTAGGCAAAATACCCCTGAGCAGAGCAGCCAGATAAAAAGTATCTATAGATAATACATAATATATTGATCGATAGTTATAGGCTCGTACAGACTGGCGCGACAGGCAGCAATATGCCTGTCGTGCTCGCGATATCGCGTTAGTCTGCACGAGCCTTAAAGCTTTAAAGCTTGTTTGCGGAAAAAACATCCTAACTCACAAAATCGACGTACAGTCTCAAACTTCAACCAGCGAAAGATCATCAAAAATCAAAATCAAATGATTTATTATATTTTTTTTTAAATTAATTTAAACATTGTTATAATTCTTACCTTAAAATTAGTTTTAAATAATAGTTGTGTCTGTAACGGTTGATGACATTAATTTAATTAAATCCCCAAACTTGGCGATGCCTGTATCTTGTAAGTATAAAATTAGTACACAAACTACAAACAAATAAAGAATACTATATTACACTAATATTATATTGAATAACAATGCAATGAATAGTTATGTTATGAAGCGGGAAATTTAACATTTAACACTTCGCCAACATTATTAGCGGAATCAAATGACCTTTATATCAATAGTTTGCACTTTGTTTCCGAATTAAGCAAATTAATAATAAAATAAACAATTTATATTTATTTCATTCAATGGTAGGTAAGAAACTTGATATAATTGTGGAGTTGTGTCGATTGCTGAATTTGCATGACAATATCGCGATATTGGAAATACCAGTATTCGGTAATGTAAATTTATATTTAGCACATTTAAAGCTCAAACTCGTTATTTCTATTTTTATAGTTTATTCTAAACTAACTGACCCGACAGACGTTGACCTGTCCAAAAATCAATAATTCATACAAAAATCCCATTGAAAAAAGTACGTTCATTTTCCTTAATTTTAACATTTTCCGAGGAATTTTGCCAATTTTCCTTTCAATAAAAACCTATTTCGGATATTTTATACAAAAAATAGCCAAATCGGTCAAACCGTTCTCAAGTGATACGTTTACCAACGAACAGCATTTGTATTTTATTTATATAGCCGATAATTGCTTCCATATCTTTATGAAGTTTATTTCCGATAAGACCAAGACGTTTTCTGTTATCATATCAAAGAATTGCCTTTTAGTACAAAAAAACCTATAAATAAATAAACATGGGTAAAAGCAAGTAAGTACTCCCATAGGAAATAAATCAACGACAGGCTTGAAAGCAAATGGAGTAACAGCAATTTGATTACTGCACTTCTAAGGTTTCTCCACCTTTCCCTCGCACAAGCAATGAGTTTTAATGTCATGCATCTTACTCAAAGGAATGTCTTTACATGGTGGAACCTTAATAAAATCGCTTCACTGGCTCCCTCGATTAACTGGCATACCGTAAAGACAGTGAGTAACGATTATTTTTTTACAACTTTTATTCCTGGCATTCCGTTTATTTTTCTGTTGAATTTACCGCAACATGAATAGATTAAAATTTTAGGAGTTTACATACCTACCAATTTGCGGGTAGATTAACTGCAATTTTGGTTTTAGGTCGGCTACAATGAATGCGCTTTATGCTAGTAGTACGATTACATCGATCGTTTAGTATTTACGATGATACAATACGTATATAAATGTCCTTTTTTGAAAATGTATACGTTCTACAATTTTAATTTAAACACATGTTTTTAACAAGAGCACAAATATTCCAATGAAATAATTTTACAAAAAACTCCTTTTAACAACATTGTCAGTACCTATACCGCAGTCCTTTGATACCTGTCAAAGCTAGTGAGAAGACCTATCAAAGCTTAACAGTGCAGGCAAGAGATATAAATCACACTATCAAGGTTCTTTGAACCAATCTCAGGCCTTGTGCGATCTTGGATTAAGTACAATGACGATGCAACCAACGATAGATCCTAAATAATGGCGGATTGCACGCCATTCACTATTGTGATCTATTTCACTTAGCTGATCCTCTACTTTGCGGCATGATAAGGGTAGGTAATATGATCTATCTTTGCCTCTCATATTCCGATCTCTAATTTGTTGAATGGGAGCAAGTTCATGCTGAAGTGCATTAATAGTTCAGCTGTGCTCTTGGATGTAATACGATATACTAGAAACTTAGTTACGTTATGTCTTAGCAAGTACGAGAGGAAGACGGCTGGACGAGTGCGTTGTTAACCGAACATGACTCCTTCGTGCAAGTATTTATAACTAGTTAAATTCGCCGGTCCTTGTGCTCTGACGAGTGCCTACGATATTCCTAAAAGAAAGTTAGTATAGATAGCCTATCAACCTTATTATGTGGTATCCAGTGATAGCTAACTAGGTAAAGGAAATCAGCAATCAGTCACTTTGAGTAAAAAGTTGGTGTAATTGCTCAAATGCTCACCTGCAGGCTTAGCATGACGCTTTCTATATCTACGAAGAAAAGACAGTGTTTCTATACAAAGTGACATTTCGTTTCTCCATTTTTGACATCGCACCGTAGAAATCCTTCTACAATCTGTAATTTTGTCTTTCGTTTGTAACGATCTTAGTCTAGCTCCTTTTTATGTAGAAGGATTTCTACGGTGCGATGTCAAAAATGCAGAAACGAAATGTCACTTTGTATAGAAAGAGCTTTGTCTTTTTTTCGCAGATATAGAAAGCGTCATGCTAAGCCTGCTGGCTATCTAGCCGGGAAGATAGAGAAGAGAAGAGAAAGTAAGATAGAGAAGAGAAAAGTAAGGTTTGCTTATTGAAATAATGCAAGTTCCTAGATCTAATTAAAATCTTGCCAGTAGTGCATAGTGCGCAGTAAGGCAGAGTGCATTCGAAAATTGTTGACATCCGTCCACTTCGAGCTCTAACCAACGTCTGACGCGGGTCATCCGTTATCTACGAGAAAGTGTGTCAGCTTGTCCTCATCGCTGCAAGATTATGCGTTGGCGCAGTGGTTGAGTGATTGATCACAGGTCTGATTTTCACACCGAACAATTCGTTCGTTTGATATACTGATAGCCAGAACAGATTTGGATGTTTGTACATGTGGAATTTGTATTTGTTAAAGCATCTACAATACAGAAGTAATCACTAGAGACATTGGCAACGTTTTACTAAAGTGATAAAAAGGTTGGTTTTTGCTGATATCATGTCTGATTTTTAATATTCATTTTAATTTGAAGATAAATGTAGTCCTTCAGTCTTTTAACAGCTAGTTGGAATGAAAGCTTTGACAGTAGGCTGTGTACAGTGGCAATTTCATCTACGAGATAGATACATTCATGCATAACAGTACTTGCAGCAGCTTATTACCTCACCGACATTACTCTGTACTCCTCCATATCTGCTTCGACATTTACTGTATGCCCCAGATATCTCTAATGGAGTTCGGATTTATCTACCTGATTAACTTACACGCTTGAGTGCTGAGCTAGCATCGACTAGCTACAATCAGGCATTATCCGCCTGATAGCCTATAAAACCCTGTAGTTCTCATTGCTCAAAAACTACTTCTGAGTTTGTTTTATTTTTCTGTTTTGTGTACTTAATTATTGGGTAAGCGTTGTTCCTATAACTGTTACACAAAGTCCAAGATATAGACAGGAACATTTCTTAAGTCAAAGTAGTTAGTCCTGACTCAGTCCGCGCTCAGCCTAAAAACTATGCACTTACAACAGCAAAGTTCGTATTAGTCTAAACTCTAATGTTATAACATACACTAAGCTTATTTCGGTGGTCTAAACTTGGGGAACGCTTAGAGTATAAACTACTACGATTAAGTGGACTTAGGAGTAACATGCGAGTACATTCGACGAATCTGCTCTTCCCTGGAATTACAAAACTACGAATACTGAATTTAATTAGCTTATTAAATTAATGTTAATGGTCATCTTGTAATTTGGCTATGTAAATAAATATATTAGCTTATTTGTTAGTAACTACTAGGGGCTTGTGGCTAAGTAATAACAGCCGTACGGGTCGATCGATCTAGTTAAGCAACGCTTGCCGCGGTTGGTCCATGATGGGTGACCATCTTTACATACCAAGACACCTCCGTGCCTCGGAAAGCACGTTAAGCCGTTGGTCCCGGCTGTCATTTGTAGATCTTTGACAGTCGTTACGGGTCGCCAGAGCTCGAAAGTCTGACAACCAGTCTTACCAAGGGGTAACCCAGTAACTGGGTTGTGGAGGTCAGATAGGCAGTCGCTCCTTGTAAAATACTGGTATTCAGCTGTATCCGGTAAGACTGGAAGCCAACCCCAACATAGTTGGGAAAAGGCTAGGCAGATGATGATTTGTTAGTAACTGCGCCCCGCGGTTTCACCTGCTCCCGTGGGAATATCCGGATATAAACTATTCTTTGTCCTAATCCAGGTCATGGTCTAACCATGTGCCAAATTTCATTCAAATCTATTCAGCCGATTTAGCTCGAAAGTGTAACAAACAAACAAAATCACATTCGCGTTTATAATATTAGTTAGGATCTGTTTCTTTAAATTAGTTTGTTTATTACTCGTAGAATACAGTGAATTAAGTATGCCTGCTTCAGCTAAATAATTATCACAACTTCAAGCCTGTTTTCCCCGAAAGGTAGACCAATACGTTTAGTTACTGCACAACCACATTTCACTAATAATAATGCAACATTTCGCTTGTAAAATTTTAAGGAATCCCCTGTAATGAGATGCAAGGCTATTGCCATCCAAATCACACAAATCCAGACTTACTAAATCAAATAACCCAATAACAGTTTGTCTGACCCCGGGATCAAACCAAGGACCGCACGCTCAGCAGTCGCACTTGCAAGCACCAGATCAAAGAGGCAGTAAACATCTAATTGGTCAAGGACAGCTAATGCAACACAATTGTTTTTCTATTGTTTGACTCCGGATCGGTGTCGCGCATGGCTTAACAGGTTAAATGAGGAAAAATCGTAAACGTTTTCTACGAGCTTTCATTTTATTTGCTTTTCGACCCGCGTGGCATTGGTTACAAATTGTTTTAAACAGTTTTTAATGACATAAAGTTTTTTTTCTGGAGCGAGGGAAAAGCAAGGCTGGCTCTGAAAGTTTAACAAAAATGTTTGTGACGACAAGGCCGAGATATTAATATTTTTAAATAACCTAGGTACCTATTTCGCTTTGAAAACTAGATACTTATCGATGGCAAAGTGACAAGATATTCGAACTGCCGAAGTTAACAATGAACACAAAGTGAAAAAAAAGCGTTACATTTTTTGACAGGTTAATTTGATTAATCGAAGTGCCAATAACTTCTAACTGTAGATGTGAACATGTGTCCCAAGGAATTTAGAAGGTAATGCCATTAGACTCGGTGGTTTATTTTTAAGGTATTTCTACATTTCGTTTTATGGTGTTGTATTACTTGCAATTAATAAAAATGGGCCAAGTGTGTGACGGACCACGCACAATGAAGGGTTCCGTAATTTGAATTACTGGGGATGAATTTATTCCAAAAACAAACTTAACATTATAGTTGAAAAAGATGTTCTACTAAACGTCGATATATGTACGTCACGATCAATTCTCCAACCGCAAATTTAAGTTGGTTGACTATTACTCGTTAACTTGTAAAGTCTACTTTGCTGTGATAGTTTTCCTTTTAATGTCATTGTATGAACTACTGCCATGATTTTTTCACATCTCCATAAACAACCATTTATTTGGAAGGGGGCGGGGGGCACATGAATCTAACAAAAAAGAGCACTTTAAAGCTTAATATTACGCAAACGGATCCTTGAATCAGAAAATGGTGTTCACAGACCCGCAATATTTTAAACGGCCTATCCAATGATACCCCACATCATAGAATAGACGAGAAAAAATATATTATCCCCACATTACTTGCAAGGGAAGTACACTAAAAAAAATTTTTTCAAGATTTTATTCTAGCACTTTGTCGTCGTGATTAATATGTGTAGGTACCTATGCCAAATTACAGCTTTCTAGTACTAAGCGTCTCTGAGCTACAGCGGGGACAGACAGACGGACATGGCGAAACTATAAGGGTTCCTTGTTTACTACGGAACCCTAAAAACTGGCCAAGTGCGTGTCGGATCACGCGCAATGAAGAGTTCCGTAGTTGAGATTAATTTATCCCAAGAACAAACTTAACATTGTAGTTGAAAAACATGTTTTCTCATACATTCCAACTGCAAATTACTCGACGACTATTACTCGTTAAGTTGTAAAGCCTTCTTAGCTTGTTTTCCTTTCAACTCCGTTATATATATTACTGCCGTGAATTTTTCCACATATCCAAAAACAACCATGTAGCTGGAAGGGGACACTCAACAAAAATTTGAACTTTAAAACTTAATATTTCGTAAATGGATCCCTGAATCGAAAAATTATTTGCACACTCTTGCAATATTTTTAAAGGGCTATCTAACGATACCCCACACCATGGCATAAACGAGAAATAAATCCCCACTTTACGGGGAGGGGAGGTACCCAAAAAAAACAATATTCTACCGCTTTGTCGGCGTGATTAATATGTATGAGGGCGACACTGAAAGTTTTTAGAACTAGCCACTTGTAAACGATATAATAAAAAAACAGTTCAAATTTTGATAATGGAACTCTTTGCTAATATTATTGTGTATGTATTTTATTTATTTGTCATTTGTTTACGATTTGGCGGCAAATTGAAAATTATCTGTGTCACGTCAGCATGAATTTGACGCGTGAAAATTTTCGTACAATGATTTAATGATTTTTTATGACTTTCGATGTCATTTAAGTCAACAAGAGGGTTATGATAGACTTCGATTGGCCTTTCACGATGAAGCCCCATCTCGTGCCAATGTTTACAACTGGTTTAATGAGTTTAAACGTGGTCGCACTAATCTCACCGATGATCTGCGTGAGGGACGGCCTTCTACGGCGACGACTGAAGATAACATCAGTGTTGTGCGGCGTATGATAGAGACTGACAAAAGAGTGACTTATGATCCCATTCGGACAAGCTTAGGCGTCGGTATGAGTCAAGTGCACAAAATCCTGCATGAACATTTAGCGGTCAGGAATCTTTGTGCCCGGTGGATACCACATTATTTGACAGAGGCCCAAAAACTCCGTCGTGTTGATTGGTCGTGAAATGGTTCAAATATTTAACGGAGGTGCCTCAAATGCTGCGTTCGACAAACTTACGGGTGACGAAAGCTGGATTTATTGTTATGATCCTGAAACTAAGAAACAGTCTGCTGTCTGGGTGTTTCCTTGCCAGGAGTTGCCAACTAAAGTGAAGAGAGGTCGAAGCGTGGGAAAAAGATGGTGGCCACGTTCTTCGGAAGGACAGGTCATTACACAACAATTGTTTTAGAGGACCGAAAAACAGTTACTGCAGAGTGGTACACTTACAATTGTTTGCCACATGTCTTGGAAAAAGTTCGGGAGAAGCGACCTCGCAGTAGGATCCTCCTTCACCACAATAACACCTCGTCGCACACCACCAAGCAAACAATCGACTACTTGGCGACGTCAGACGTGAAATTACTGGGTCACCCGCCCTATAGCCCCGACCTCGCACCTAGCGATTTTATTTATTTCCGAAAATAAAAGAAAAGCTTCGAGGAAAACGTTTTATGGACGCCGAGGAAGCACTGGCTTCGTTTCAAAATGCCGTCGAAGAGACCCCTAAGGACGAGTGGGTAAAGTGCTTTTCTCAGTGGTTTCATCGGATGCAGCGATGTATTGATGTAAATGGACACTATTTTGAAAAGATATAATAAAACTAATAACTTGCTAGTTTGTTCAGTTTTTCATTTTCTAAGAACCTTCAGTGTCACCCTCGTATACTCATACCAAATTACAATTATCTAGTACTAAGAGTATCTGAGTGAAACCTCGGACAGACAGACAGACAGACGGACATGATGAAACTATACGGGTTCCCTGTTGATTACGAACTCTAAAAAAGGTACTTAAGCGATTTTACTAGAACTTGCGAGTTTGTCCTTTAAATTCGAAACCATAAAAAGCGAATTTCGCGTACAATTTCAGACAAGAGTTATTGTCACTTCATCGTTGAAATGTAACCCACAGTTGCTTAATCGGCATCGTTAGTTATTAGTAACTCGTTAAAAAATTAATTATAAAGTTAGCTGCTCTTGGCAGCTGACGCAAACGATTAAGTATTTAATTGGTCGAGGACAGCTAATGAGACACAATTGATTTTCTATTGTTTGACTCCGAATCGGTGTCGCGCGGGGCTTAACAGGTTAAAGTCTGTCTGTCTACGTAAAAAATCTTTATTTATAATAATGGGATTTGAATATTTTAGGTAGATGAGTAATAATCTGATTCAAAAGAATTCAAGTGAAAGGCGAGTAAATACTCCTTTTTCCCCATGAGTTGTGTATGTATGTATGTATGTGCGAGTCAGCTGAACGAAATGAGGCCACTGACGTTGCAATCTTTAATACCAATACGCTTACGTAACTTGAGCTACGGTTTCAGAAACATTGGTACAGTCGGCAACATATTCGTTTCGCCTATTTTTTTAAAATAATTAAAAGTTCTTCGATTTTTAAGAAGATATTTTTTTTCCCGTCTCTCCCATCGTCGTCGTCCTTACCGTGATATCGTTGGATAGGCCGTTAAAAACATTGCGGGTCTGTTAAAACCATTTTCCGATCGAGGGATCCGTTGGCGTAATATTAAGATTTAAAGTGCTAATTTTTGTTGCTAAATGGTTCTTTTTGGATATGTGAAAAATCATGGCAGTAGTATATGTATACCTAAAACGAATTTAAAAGGAAAACTATCACACCTAAGTAGGCTTTACAACTTACCGAGTAATAGTCGACCAACTTACATTTGCAGTTGGAGAATTGACCGATGTATGCGAGAATATGTTTTTCAACTACAATGTTAAGTTTGTTTTTCGGATAAATTCATCCCAACTACGAAACTCTTCATTGTGCGTTGTCCGACACGCACTTGGCACATTTGTGTAAAACCAAACTCAGAAAAACTTTGCGTTTATAAAGCTTTTGTAAATAAATCATGGCCCTGTAATTAACAAGGCCAACATACTGAGATTTCAATAGTTGCCTTTTCAATAATGCCTTTTAGTCGTAAGACTTTTCTAAGTAAGCTGTCAGACTAAAAAAATCAATGACTTCACATCACTGAGTATATTAGGAATAAATCATTTTGATACTTACAAAATTGATAACTATTAGGTATGTTAAGACCGCGTACAAATCCAGATAACACTTTTACCTTGCCTAAGATTGGTGTTGCATGTATGCGTAGGTAAGGAACATACATGAAGAAATAAAGTATTTTAAAAATACGCAGTATACCCAAGCTATCGGAATAGGTCCTTTCAACGGCCTTAGTATCGTCCTGTCCGTGGACACATATATTTAAGACTTAGTACTTGGAACTAGTTAATAGGATTTATGGCTGTGACCAAGTATACCTAGAGACTTGTCTAGTCTTGAAAATACTCCAACACACATTGTAGGCATCTCTAGCAACAACGATAGTTTCAAGGAGGCTGCGATGTTAGGTTTCCTCGTGTTTGAGGTCCGACATTATTTCTGATAATGTAGGTACTTTAGTGTTAGTTAAATACGTGTTAGTCTTACTAGGAGATGTAGATTTTTGTTTCGTTATTAGGGTTCCGTACCTCAAAAGGAAAAAACGGAACCCTTATAGGATCATTTCGATGTCCGTCTGTCTATCTGTCTGTCTGACTGTCGGTCTGTCAAGACCATTTTTCTCAGGAACGCGAGGAGGTATCAAGTTATAATTTATATTAAATACGTATGTATACTGTCCCTTGGTGCTCTAAAAAAATCAAGCTTCTAAGTCATCGCAATAAAAAATACGGCTACTTATGCGACATATTTTGATACTCGCAAAGAAATCAAAACCAATAGGGTACTTCATGTTGACCTAGAATAATGAAATTTGGCAAGAAGCAAGGTCTTATAGTACAAGTAAAGAAAAAAGTCCGAAAATCGTTACTTTGTAGTTTTAACAAATAAAAAAAAATGTGATTACAAACTTACATTTACAGTTGGAGAATTGACCGAGGCGTATATCGAACTTTGGGAGAACATGTTTTTCAACTACAATATTAAGTTTGTTTTGGGATAAATTCATCCCAACTACGGAACCCTTCATTATGGTGCAACACGCACTTTGCCGGTTTTTATTGTAATATGACATGTTAGCTATGACAATTTAGCTGTCAGGGTCTTAGACTAAGATGTAAAAAATAGACAGCATGTGACAACTGCTAGAACCCAATTGAGTTAAATCTAAAGACATGCCAACTTTTTGGTTTCTCTAATTACATATTTAGCTGTCACGAGTTTAATAATATGTAGATAGTTCCAGAGGCGGAATAGGAGATACTATTATGGGTTAATACTGGCTATGCCCTCAAAATGGAGTTTTTGGTAGTATATCGGAAAAATGATATGACATAAGCACTATCCAAATGACACCATAAAGCGGAGAGTAGATTCACTAGTCACCCACTAACTCACATAGTACGAATGTGTTAGGGCGTGTACACATTTACGATCGCATTTTGTATGGACAGTCTACAAAATACGACGCAGCCCCGTTGCACACCCTTAGGACTAACAAATATTGTAAAAGGGTTGGGAAAACTCTAATCGATTTCTACAAAACGATACCAGCTAGAGTAACTAATGGAATTTACTTCACTCTAAGTGTTTGGTTGCCGGTCGGTCGTATAGACAGACAAAACAACTCGAAGTGACGAGTGACACTGTGTCCTAAGGACTAAAAAGTGTGTTTTCGCTGTCATGTCGGAATGTGGACGCAATTCTATTTAATAATTCTTAGTTTGATAAAACACTCATGAATGTGCATTGCCGTGAATTCTAAAAAAATATTTTAACAAACAAAGCTTTCAAGCAGTGGTGGCCCAGTGGTAACGGCCGCGATTTACAAGTTGTAGCTCGTAGGTTCTGACCCTGACAGGCGCTTTACTTTGTGTAAATTATTTCACCACCACTGCCCTCAAAACGGTGAAGGAAAACATCGTGAGGAAACCGGCATGTCCTAGAACCAAAAAATCGAAGACATGTGACACCTACCAACCCGCATTGGGCCCGCGTGGTAGATTACGGCCCACTCTCTCTCACAGAGAGGAGGCCTGTGTCCCAGCAGTGGGAACATTATAGGCTGATTATGTAAAAAAAGCTTACTAGTTTTACATTGTTTAGAAACAGATTCTGACAATGTGAATGAAACAAGAGCGAGTAAGTAAGAATTTTGATATATATAGGTTATTAAATATTTTTTTTTACTTTTTCTAGTTACATATTTAGCTGTCGTGATGTTTTTAGGGTATATTGTTATGGTTTACCAATGGCTATGTTTTTTCAGCTGCAAGACCTACTTGTTTTCATTAAAATAAGTCAATGCTTTTACGGTTTAGTATTGCATAGCAGCAGCTCCTCTAAGAATTTCCGAGAAGAATTCTTAGAGGAGTAAGACGGGGCGATCACTTATCCCCGAAGATCTTCTTGGCAGTCTTGGAAGAGGGGATTAGAAACACGGACTGGCTAAAATATGGTATCTATGTTAATGGAACATCTATGTCACTAAACCACTGATTATTAAACCACGATTTGCAGATGACTTAGTTTTAATTTCTGATAACCATCTCACACTACAAAACATGTTGCAAGAGCTTGCAGAAGGAAGAAGCACAAGGAGAAAATTGATGAGAAACAGCATTGAAGAGACCATATACCTACGGAGAAAGTATAGAGTATTTGAACTCGTATACCATGGACAACTAATTTCGTTTACCCGGCAAATGGAACAAGAAATAGAAAGACGCAGAACCAGCACATGGAATAGGTACTGGTCACTCAAAGAACTAATGTAAAATGCCCAATATCCTATAACTTCCAAAAGAAAACTTTTTAATATATGCATTCTTCCATGCCTCACATACGGCTGTCAAACCAGGGTATTGACTTAAAAAATCCTGCTGAAACTCTTGCCAAAGAGGGAAAAGGAAGAAGGCAGCCTAGTGATCTTCAAAACAAAAGACAAAAAGAGAGCTAAAGATATGAGGAAACTAAAGGATTGCTACATTCAATACAAAAGGACTGAAATAGAGATGGACTGGTCATATGCTCCGCGATAGGAAGAATAAGTGGTCTAAAACTGTGACGGAATGGCAAATTAGAGATGGATCAAAAAGAAGTAGAGGAAGACAATGCAAACGGTGGGAGGACGACAGCTAGAGATACACGAGACCGTGACAAATGGACGAGTTTGGGGGAGGTATATGCGTCAAAGGACGCGCTGATTGACAAAGACACCGAAGTGCAATAGTCATGTTTTGATTAATTTATTTTACATTGTAATTAATAAACATAACATAAACTCACGCCTTCTCCCCATGGGGGTAGGCAGAAACTATAGAACGCCACCTGCTACGATCAGTAAATAAAGGCATATTATTATTGTTAATATATTGCACAGCAAGCTTCGGTCATGTCAATATATCCAGTCTTTACTTTTTGGTTAACCTTAAATTTTATCCATTCTCAAATATCGATAGTACACTATCGATATTTGAGAATGGATAAAATTTAAGTTGGGGGTATTTTGCTACAACATAGGTTGTATTGAAACACGGGAAATTGGAACGGCTCGAAAATTGCGATAGGTTTTCACTCCATCACAGTGGGCCCTAATACTATTACTGGCACACGAAAGGGTTTAAACAGATGTAGTTTTACAATAAACTGCCTCATTCGTCTAGTGGTCGCAAGCGCTACTGCTGAGCATGAGGTCCTGGGTTCAATTCCCGAGTCGGGCAAAGTGTTATTGGGTTTTCTATCTGGAATTTCTCAGTAGCAGCCCGGAGTCTAGATTAGTGCCCGGTTGATGGCAATAGGCCCACCCCCTATTACATGGGGCTTAAACATAACTGGCGAAATGTGGGTGTAGTACAGGTAGGTACCTACACCTCTGTCCAACCCTTCAGGGAAATAAGGCGTTATGTATGTATGTAGTTTTACAATAAACTGGTAATTTGTAGGTATACAAGTATGTCTACCCTAGTTATAAATGAACAGTAAGTAGTTCAAACTAGTTAATAAATGACTGCCTATGTAACCTAACACATAGTTTTTATGCACTGACATTTTCATTTTGTATTGACAGCCTTGTGAATTAACTTGTGGAAACATGTCCAACATGTTCCGAAGTTGGAAGAAACGTGGCAAGAAAGTCAAGATAGGGGGAAGTTGCGTGAACTTGTAATAAAATAAAGTTAACCGCTGACGTCGATGGCGCGCGGTGGAGCTGTTTAACGCCTCGACCTCCTACTCCCCAACCTTATGACCCACTGATGATTCGCTTTTTACCTGTAAATAACCCACTTTGACAAGACTACCTACCAGTCTTAGTACGGCGTAATCCTTTCAAAAGTTTTCCCTAACTAAGGCTAACTTCACAATTTATTTTATCTTTGTTTCCTCGGTCGCTCGCTGGAGATCGAATAAGGCCTGCTTAAAAGTTTCCTAATTCATCTCTTATCCGAACCCCAGAAGTCAGCGTGGATATTAGGCTAGTTGGTATTGACTTTTGCATTTCATGGTTTTGGTAAGCATTGACGAATTTCTGTTTCTGTTGGGTATTTATAAAACACAATTCATGTATTTGACAATGGTCGTTATTGATCTGATGGATCAATTTAGATACACTAGTATTTAGATAAACAAACTAACAGTTCAACTAACTCGTGTCAACTACGTTAGTTTATGCTATCATTAGCTGCACACAGTCGTTCACGAACAACATCAAACAGTATTGGTCATTAAACAAATATGAACCAACTATACGGCACATCCCGTATGATCATACCCAGTTCAAATTTGCCAACCCTAAAATATCTCGGAACGCTCGCATTTTTCAAGACAATCATCTATTCGCTGAGCCATGAATGGACCAATAAAATGAAGTGTCAAAGGAAAGGCA
Organism: Atethmia centrago; assembly: GCA_905333075.3. Lineage (NCBI taxonomy): Eukaryota > Metazoa > Arthropoda > Insecta > Lepidoptera > Noctuidae > Atethmia > Atethmia centrago. The sequence goes on from HG995374.1 coordinate 13,654,645, forward strand.
CGGTGTCGTGTCTGACGTATCGGCGCCGAGTGAGGGGTCGCACTCCCAGCTATTTCTCCAACACTGACAATCGAACTATTACGACATACCACGGAAAAGGAGACCATTAATATTAGCCGCTCATACCGCCGACGAACACTTCGTGATTTACCGCCTCCGAGCTGAGTGGGCTTACTCGGCAAAATGTTACATACACGTCTATTATATCGTTTTACATAATAATTATTACTAAGTTTACATCCTGGGAAGCCAGTTCCGCCTACATGCTTAATTCCTATGAAAACAAACACTTTATGTTTACTAAATGTTCATCATTTATTTTCTATTTACCAAGTCAGTTAGCAGTAGGTACCTAAATAGTAAAATAAATGTTACCAGTAAAATAAGATAAGCAGTAAAAGTTTGAACAAAAAGTTAATGGAAGCTCAACTGGTTTTGAAAGCGGTAGGACAATTTAATTATAAAACTAAGTTAATTTTAAAACGAAACCAACAGTTTAATCGGAATTCCGACCTAGTAAGAGTACCTAACAATAAAATTCAACAAAAGCCTTGGTTTTATTCCAAACTTTTACTACAGATCGAGTAAAACTTTGTGGGAAATCGCTGTGGCATTGAACATCTGCAATTGGACACATTAAATAATGAACGGATTCATAATTATCTCAATCATACAAACAAAATGCGCTTATTAAAGTCGAATCTAGTTGCACAGCTTAAGCTTAATATCGTCGGTGATATTCTAAAACCGCGTATTTACAAAAGTAGCAAAATCGAGATTTCGAATTTTCTAAGTCATTAATATATATTTTACATAACTAATGCCTACAATATTAAGAGGAATTTAATAATTTAAAAGGTTAAACAATAGAAAGTCAAGTGGTTTAGTAAATATTACGTTTTCCTCGTTCCTGTAAAATTCACTGCACCTACCTTACGCGGTTTTAACCACTGTTAGTTCCGCGGTTTCAGAATATCACCGACGATATGTCGATTCATAGGGGCTTTCTACATAAAAAAATTAAGAATGCCTGTTCTTACTGGCAAGAAATGGCATGCTTACATTAAATTATGTACCTAAGCATGTCTAGTGGATACTAACAATTTTATAAAAACATTTTTATTTCACTTTCTCTTTTAATTTCACTTAACCGCGTTTTTTAATGGGACACACACGGGTTTTTTAAGAAAAAATTGCAAAACTGCACTTACGCTGTTGATTAATGTACGGATAAAAGCTAGATAAAGTCACATCCAAAGAGAGAAACAACAATTCTGGCGCATAATCTGAATTACTTACGCCTTTTCTGCTTAATCAAAACTACATTTTACGGTTGTTTATGTGGACGGCTATAAGAGTGGAGGAAGACCAAAGCAACGATGCATAGATTGAATGAAAGATGATATGACTACTCGTAGAAAGTGGGTAACTACTGAGATGATGGCTAATCGGGAAATAGAAGAAGGTCTGCTGATTATTTTACGATAGTTCAAGAACAATATTTTTAAGGAAATCTCGAATCGGTTGTTGACACTTACCATAACCCAAGGGCTGGCTTTTACCTTGGCCGCCAGTCTCTTGGGTTCATTACCAGTCGACGGCGATGTGGATGAATTTCTCGACGCCATATTTTAGTTTGCGAAAAGTTTTAGTTAAGTTAGGATATAATTTTGATATTTTTATTAATTAATTAGGTATATTTGTTTTTTTTATCTTGCAAATTGCATTAAAACCACTTCCTCCAACCCATTTTCTTATTTTTATTATTATAATTCTGTAAAGAACAATATTAAATTAATAAGAAATATAAGATACTAAATAGCTAGCCGTATAAGCCCTATAGCCGTATACATAAACCTCATGCCAGATATATTTTACTACTTTACACACTTTGTACAAGTTTCAAACGTTACCAACCTGGATCCCATAAACAACGAGGCATAGTGTAGCGCCGGTAACGTGGCAATTAGTTAGACAGCTTGCCAAACAAGCCGGGCTTGCAGCCTGCCGCTTGGATGTTTGCCTGCATCTCACACGCTTCCCGCAACCTATGAATCTAGGTGACTCGAATGGCACCCGTTTATATCTTCACCTCCATTTAATGCGATTTAAATATTCACCCTGAGACGGTTAAAGAACGTCAGATGCGATCTTTTTTTTTCGTTTTTACTCGGTTCTTCTATGTTACAGTTACATAATAGGGGTGTATATAACACGAGTGTGAGTTTTTTAAATCAATCCGCAGGCAAGGTTATTAGTATTACACGAGTGTTTTAATATCTAGTTACATGCAGTTTCATGCACTACTTTATCTAAACTCATACAATGTCAACAAAAACATACAATATCATAAATATAGCGCCCAAATCCAACATTCTACAACAGCAACCGATCAGCTATTACGATAACGCGCTGCCATATTACTCCACAGATAATATAAAACTGCGAGTCTAATTAATGAAAAAAATAATCATTTAATTTTCTTAAAACCCATTAACATAGAGACTGGACTGAGCGTTATCCTCATAAAAGTGACCACTCTCTACAAAGAGAAAGTGACTGAGTGGCCAATACCTGTCTCTTTTCTGCACGCCTGTAATAACAAAGGAATACTACAGTATTACAATTTTAATAAACATTGAAAATTACAGTGACTAATAATAGAAAAAGTAGTTATTTCTTTAAGTTGCCATGTCAACGATTAGAGGTTATATAAAACAGCGTAAAATTAAACGTTAGATCTAGATTTACTTCTAAATTTTGTCGCTCGTGGCTGGAAGGCGACCCGAACATAGTTGGGAAGTGGCTAGGGAGATTGAATGTGCAAAGGTAGTACTTTTAGGGTTACATAATCAACCTATATTGTTCCCACTGCTGGGACACAGGCCTCCTCTCTGTGAAAGGGAGTGGGCCGTAATCCACCACACGGGCCCAGTGCGGGTTGGTAGATGTTACATGTCTTCAAATTTTTGGTTCTAGGACATGCCGGTTTCCTCATGATGTTTTTCTTCAACGTTTTGAGAACAGTGGTGATGAAATAATTTACACAAAGTAAAGCGCCTGCCTGAGTTCGAATCTACGACCTACAACTTCTAAGTCGCGGCCGTTACCACTGGGCCACCACTGCTCTCCGGGTTCCGTACCACAAAAGAAAAAAACGGAACCCTTATCGGATCACTCGTGTTTCTGTCTGTCCGTTTGTCACAGCCGTATTGCTCCGAATCTACTGGACCGATTAAGTTGAAATTCAGTACACATATGAATTTCTGTGACCCAAACACGGACGTGTATCGTAAATAAATGAATTTTGAATATGAGGGTCTTTAGGGGGACAAAATAGAAAAATAAAAATAATAGTTTTGCAAACTGTACCGTGTGACATTTTTAAAACCATTTATAACCTTCTCATTTGATATTATCAAATGAAAAGGTTTGTTTTGGAGGACTCAAATATTTTTATAAATTTAAAATAAATGGTTTTAAATTGACCATTCCTCCGGGAATGACAAATTTTCATATATTTTTCTTGAATAACTTTCAAGAAAAATAGATGAAAATTTGTCATTCCCGGAGGAATGGTCAATTTTCATCTATTTTCTTTATCTCCGAAACTACTGACCCTAAAATTTTGAAAAAAACGACAGAAAATACTTTATTATATAATATATAATACGTTCTTTACTTCTAGATTGCAGGAAAGAACTATATGAAATTTATGGAGTTCAAATAACTTGGTAAATGGCTCAATATTTTGCGTACATACTTACATTTGCAGTTGGATTGTATGGGGGAACATGCGTTTCAACTACAATGATAAGTTTGTTTTTGGGATAAATTCATTCCAACTACGAAACCCTTTATTGTGCGTGGTCAGACAACCACTTGGCTGGATTTTTTTTTAAATTGTGCTGACATTTTATTTTATTCTGATCTATTTTGTTACATATTGAGAAATTTATTTAATGTAATTTGGGTTTTACCATAGACAGAGAATGGAATGAGCGTTCCGTATTCAGTTGTGCAGTGAATGCAGTTGTCTCTTTCTGATTGGTCTAATGATGTTTTGATTAAAACAAAAAAGTTTATCGGGTAATTATTTTCCTAAGTGAATTATTTGGCAAACTTGTTGTTGTATAATGATGAAATGACAAATCATGTTATTATAGAATAGAATAGAATAGAACAGAATGCATTTATTTGTCAGAATATTGTACAAAGTTGTTATGTGTGTATTACGATCAGAATATTCTGCCGTTTCCGGCGTACAAATATAGTTTAATTGCGGGTCATCATTACATTAAAATTAAATTATTATTCTAATTACAGATAACTTAAATAAATTGAACAATAGTTGTAAAAGAGATTAATATACATTAATCTCTTTTACAACTATTGTTCAATTTATTATTGAATTTTGACCTATATAGGTCAAAATTCAATAAGGTCAAGGATATAGGAGAGCAGTGGTGGCCCAGTGGTAACGGCCGTGACTTACGACTTGTACGTCGTAGGTTCGAACCCGGACAGGCGCTTTACTTTGTGTAAATTATTTCATCACCATTGCTCTCAAAAACGGTGAAGGTAAACATCGTGAGGAAACCGGCATGTCCTAGAACAAAAATTCGAAGACATGTGACATCTACCAACCCGCACTGGGCCCGCGTGGTGGATTACGGCCCACTCCCTCTCACAGAGAGGAGGCCTGTGTCCCAGCAGTGGGAACATTATAGGCTGATTATGTATGTTATGTAAGGATATAATATATGATTTATAGGCAATAATGTCCAATATTTAGGTAAATTTTTCATTCATAAAATCTTCAGTCGAATAATAACATTTACTTTTTACATTTAAATATTCTGAGGCTAAGAGTTTTGAAGCCATCAGGTAATTTGTTATAAGTAGTAATGGACATGCAGTATACATTGTTAGAAAAAAAAAAAATTCTACGCCTAGGAACATTAAGCATATGCACTTTGCGGCTGGGTTTGGATACAACATCATTATAAAAAACAAACCCATGTCTGTTTTGGTGTACAAAGATACAAATTTCAAAAATGTATAGTGCTGGAAGTGGCAGTATTTTAAGTTTTTTAAATAGTGTAACACAGCTGTCCAGTGGGTGCGCTCCACAAATTGAGCGAACGCATTTCTTCTGAGCTCGAAACACTTTTTTTAAATTCAACCGTTATTGCCAATCGTTACTTGTCAAGTGAACATTTCTAAATTAATTGTCGGTGAAATGACTGGATACCTCTTTGCCTATCAAGACAAATGTGGGTAAACGAAATGATTAAGTATACCTTACTTAATCATTTCGTTTCGACTAACATACTTTTCTGTTTTGATAGAGAGAGCCAATGCTGTGTATATAACCTATCGACTATTGCTTACTGATACAGGAGGTTTATTTCCATCGCGCACATCGAGGGGTCCAATTTTCATATGTTTATCATAGATCCTTGATAGAATATTCCTAAACACGTAAGTAGCTCTTACAATTTATTGGAGCCCGTGAATAATGTATAAAGCATATTCCTTGACTGACACGTAATTAGTAGAATAGTAACTATATTTGATTATAAATACTTAGTGAGATTAAATCCAGAAAATTGAGCGCCACATGTACCTCTATAGGTACTTAGGTATAGGTAATTTGTCTGGGATAAATAATACAATATAATTGGACTACATGCATGCATACGTATACTTTAATGATAGATTTGATTCATAATCCTACTAATATTATAAATGCGATAGTTTGTAAGGATGGATGGATGGATGTTTGGTACTCTTTCACGCAAAAAGTACTGAACGGATTTGGATGAAATTTAGCACACATCTAGTTTATAACCAGGAATAACACAGGATACTTTTTATCCCGATATACCACGGGGTCAAAACTTATGCGGGTGAAACCGCGGGGCGCAATTAGTTAATTTATAAAAAAACAAAATCTAGGTACAAATAGGTAGAAATACGGATTTCATTTACTTATTTTTTTTAATACTAATTTATTGTTTATTTTATTTATTATTGTTTTTTACCGCATCCTTTATTTGGATTTATTTTGTGTCCGTAGGTGTGTCCGTGGCATCATAGCGGGCCCTATCAGAATACCAGCGCTGCGGTATTTGTTTTTTTTATTAAATATCGCAGCATCATGCTGAGATAGGAGCCTTTTTGGCCTCGCACAGGTCTTCTATTTTGTTTGTGTTTTCACTATTATGATATTTTTTTAATGTTTTCATGATTTTGTTAGTTTTATGTCCTTTTTTATTGTTGAGGGGCTTGTAGCTAAGTAATAACAGCCGCACGGGTCGATCGATCAGGTTAAGCTACGCTTGCCGCGGTTGGTCCGTGGATGGGTGACCATCTTTACATACCAAGACCCCTCCGTGCCTTGGAAAGCACGTTAAGCCGTTGGTCCCGGCTGTCATTTGTAGATCTTTGACAGTCGTTACGGGTCGTCAGAAGCTCGAAAGTCTGACAACCAGTCTTACCAAGGGGTATCGTGTTACCCAGTAACTGGGTTGTGGAGGTCAGATAGGCAGTCGCTCCATGTAAAATACTGGTATTCAGCTGTATCCGGTAAGACTGGTAGCCGACCCCAATATAGTTGGGAAAAGGCTAGGCAGATGATGATGTCCTTTTTTTATTGTTGTATTTCCTGTACGTGTCCCAAATAAATATTTTTTATTTCTTTGTACGTAGAAAAATCCTTTCATTGAAAGACTTTTTTTAAATTTTCATTTCACTTCAAATCAACAGAATGTCAAAGGATTTAACCAGCTAAAATGTTTGATCGACCAAAATCCGAGTATGTAGCTGGGTCTTTTTATCAAATTACATGTGGAATTGAAAAAGAAAATATATTATGAGGGGAATAGATTAGGCATTTGGTGGCGCGAACGGATGCGGGCGGGCGCCGTCGACGGGCGAACGCGGGTCGACCATTTATAGAAAGTCGGAGGCCAGCGCGTGAAGCCATTAGTCCTCTACACGCCTGAAAAAGTGTCGCTTTCGCTGAAACATTGCGCCGAGGCGCGCTATTCAATTGGCAAATGTATTTTATTCGGAGCCAATCGATCTCAAGACAACAAAACGCATACCGTGAATGGAGTGTCTCGCGAGGCGATAAATCACCGATGTCTACGATACGTTTAATGAAAAGATCTTTCTGCGATCGCCCTGTTTTATTACTATCGAACGGCACTTTGTTCGTTTCTCAAAGAAATAAATACGTAGGTATATCTATATATAAACGTACATAATAACGCCTGTAGGAGTGCCGATTCCGTAGCGCTGCAACTACAAAACTTTGCTACGAACATGCCATTTGATTTGTAGTTCTGTTAGTCGTTTGAGTTCTAAAAATATTGTGTAGATAATGGGAAAATATGGCCAACTCGAATGACGAATGGGCCAATCCTCCGGCTTTGCTATGTTCTGAAACCATCTTTCCCAGCATCATTGATAAACTATAAATTTTAATGCACATTTTTACTGCAACAATTTCATATGAATTTTGTTTTGTTCCAGAATATTTAATGGTCACTTAGAACGATGAACTCTACCTTAGAAAACGACGTCTACGCTTCGTAGATAACTCAATTTAGCTGTGTCAAGAAGAGTACAATATTTGGACAGTCTGTTTAAAAATGAAGGAGAATATAAGGAAGGCGCGCAAGAGCCGTCAGGAGGTGGTGGTGACATGACGTGTGGGCGCGTCGCTCGCAGCAATATGGCTACACAGCTCACCACCATCATACTGTGGCTGGGAGGAAGTGAGTAGTACTCTTAAGATTAAACATGCACCCTTTCATTAACACTAGACATGCATTAACACGTAACTACCCATAATAAGGTTAGTAGGATTCATTCGCGACAGGCACGCAAGTGTGACACGTATTACTGAAGGAAGTGGAAGAATTAGGTAGGTTTCAAAAGCAACCAGAAAACTGTTCATCTGGGTTATCGCACTTGGTCGTCCTAATCACCCACAAAAACCCTCAAAAGTAACATCTCCTAAATAATTTAAACAGGATCACTTAAAACAAAACCAAACGTTTACACGAGTATTATCTCACAAATACTTGAACATGTTTACATGTCTGTATTTAAATCCATGTCAGTCACCAGCTTCTCGCACTTACAGATAATATTGCGAGGAGAGCGAACATTTAATAATGAATTCTAAACGCGTGTATTGCACTGAGGACGTGGATTACGCCTCCCATCACTAGATATGAATCGGATAATAAGATTAAATACTTGGCTTGTGACGTCCGTTTTGTGTGGGACTGAGTAAGTACTAGGTACTTGGTTGATTTTGACAAATTTTTTGGTGAAAACGTTTGTGGTGAGTTAAATCTGAAATGATTTTTATTTGGAGTCTTTTATAAAGGTAAATAATGTAATCGTAGCTATACACGTTACGCAAGTTAAGAATTCCAGAATTGCGTGTGTGGCTTACATAACTAAGACTAACCTTTTGTTTCTTGCAATAGTCACGTTGAGTTTGAATCAATCATCATTAATTGATTCCATGGCATGGATTCACACAAAACAGTTTTTGAAACGAGCTCTATAGTCTTTTCCAAAAATATAAGACGTAAATGAAAACACATGGATCAGAAAACGTACCTGTAGATGCCAATTCGTAGTGCCACTTACAAATTGAGTGCTATGATTTGATTATTTAAATATTTAAACCCGAAATTCTAATTTTAATTTTTTTACATTTGAAGACTTGTATTAAATGGAACCCTAAATAAATCCTATTTTTTATCCTAAAAATATTAATTGAAACATGCCATTAAATGTACCCCTCTTTTTGTGAGCCTTAAATTATTCAATTTGTATGTCCTAAAATACTAATGGGCGTATCGCTCGCCTGCCGCTGTTGCGGGTACCACTCGCTTCGCACGATCGGCTCGCGCGCGTTTGGTCACAGTTCTAAGCTAACTTAACCCATTTGGTTGGGTGCCCTAAAGCTATAAACTAGCTTAATTACTGCGATCAACTTTGAGAAAAGGCCAGAAAGTTAAAAAGCGGCACTTTATTTTAAAACTGTGTAGTTCATTAGAAGCACAATAAGTGTTTAGAGACTCATTTTAAAAAATAGCGTACATCATAAGAAGACCAGTAATTGTCTAAAATATTTGCCTTGAGATGTTTTTCATTAGACTTTTTTTTGTCTACGTGTTTTTACAATCCGTCACTATGTATGGGCAGTAATTTTTATTTCGTGTTCTAAATGTCTTGCTTGGTATGCGACACATCCTAGTAGTTTAGAAGCAAAAAGCTAAATTTGTCCGATAAAATCCTGTGGAATTTTGTGTTTTAGCCTGCGTATTCCTTCTTTATCCAATAGGTGGTCTGCCAGGATATTTGGGTGGCTAGTAATTCTTTCTATAACGACTTGCTAGAGATTAGACGATTAAGGTTAATTTTATGATCTCAATTTTCGTCGATTATTTTTCAATTACAATTTAATTACGTTATTCAAACAATAATATATTGGTAAAACTGGTGAGATATAAAGTTGAAACCTTCTAAATACAGATGAATGTTTTACCAACTAATTCTCTTCAGTGATTCACTATAATCCCCCAATAAGCCGTTGTCACGGTGATCGTTGATCTTAACAGTAGGTACCCACTTTTCTTTTAGCGCCGTTTTTATTACTCAAGCCATTCTTTGGACTTATGAATTTCCTTGTCGTAAATATTATTGCTATTGCCGATACTTTTTCCCTTGTATTATTTTCTTCTTTCTTTATCCTTTACTGAGATCGCCATTTAATTAAAGCAGCAGTTTTACTCCCGCTATTCGGGAGATACGCGATAGATATGTAAAATATGAAATATGTAAATTATTCAATAGCTGCAAGATTTCCGCATTCATCGAAGTAAGTATATGTATTCAATAAAATCTTTCATCTCCTAACATGGAATAACTGTACAGAATGATGAATTATTAAAATCACTCCGGATACAATCGAGTTTGGAATCCAATCCCTTAAGTAAAGCTGATTATCGGGATCCTCCGTAGAACGGGCAATCCTCGAAAATTCTGGAAAGTGCCAATCTCTCTCGGCATAGAAGTTGGGTAAAATTATTTGTTTGGAATACGCAGCATTCATTTATTATGTTTAAAGTGAGGCGAGCGAGTCCGGCGCACGACACTAGCGCGTCCTGCGTCACTAACGTATCTTACTTTGCAAAACTTTTAGTGAATTATTCACCTCCTTGACATTTATGGCCAACTAAAAGAAATGTATTTGGAAATTAAGTAACCAGATTACGACATGGGCATTGTTGATGAGACGGGAAGTTCCGCCCCATAAACCTATTTTTTTGGATTAAATTTATGTAGATAGGGTTGGAATAAGAAGTTTATAAGTTCACCACGCCACGTCCGCCACCACTTTATTATCATGACGATGAATTTGTTTATTCATAGCAATTGTAAAGAAAATAGGGCAAGCGTTTTCATAAAACGAAAATAAAGAGAAAATGTAAACAATATGTTTTGATAAACTTAACAGGGAGCTGTAGTATTGTTTTAGTTTTGCTGTATGCGGGTTTGTAAATTCAAATTTCTATGAAAGCATCTACGAATAATTTTACTAAAATGTGCAGCGTTGAAATCAATCCGAGCGTTTTAATTAAAGCTGTAACAAAGGATTCTCGATTAGATGTCACGTAGTTGTGGGGACTGTAGCAGAGAATATTACTGAAACAAGAGGACAATACTTTACATGTTATCACAGATAAAATCGGCAGTATGTTCAGTATGCAATACGTAAGAATAAATATCCAAGAGAAAGCTCGTTATCTTAAACCAATAAATACAATTTCACGTTAAAGTGGATCCGCAACAAATTTTTTATGGAACATATCTAACTTAGAGAGATGTATTAATGGTTTTACATATTTGTTATGGTCGCGAATCACATTTTTATCAATAGACAACCAAGCTGATCTGTAAAATGCAAAAAAACGGAAGAAAATAATGAGTAAATAATGATAAAAATGATGACTGTTTATTTCATATGCTGTGTATAAATATTATTAATAACATTTTATTCACAACGCTCCACATTCGTGCAAATACTTATTTTAGATTCGCGAACCGACAAGTAGACACAGTTTAACTCACTCCAGTAAAATAGATGTCGTCAGCACAAGTGTAGGGGTCCACTAGGGCCGATGCCTGCCGGGGTCGCGTGGCAGTCCAAAAGGGTTACCGAGGCCCCTGGCAACACGGGCAACACGGAAGGAATACGGGTGGATTTTTTTAGTCAGTAAGAGTCTGACACACCCTCCCGCTCCGCCCAGAGCGGGAGAAGTTATTTGATGATTTCCCACCCAAAAAAAAAGTAGGCACAGTTTAACACACTCCGGTTAATCGAAAATTAAGCCCTTGTTTACCGCAAAAAACATACGGCAACAAAACGCCTAAATAAACATTTCATTCTTATTTAAACAGCAACGTTGAAATAAGTTCATTTCAAATAAATATTAAACTCGCACCAAAATGAAATATTATGATATGGCTGGTACCGTAAATTGAATTTGGTTACATTGTAATGAGTTCATGTCGACGGGAATTGTGTATTCGCTTGATCTTGAATTCGATCACGTAGCATTCACTTGATTTATGTATTCCGACCACCTTTAGTATAGCTGAAGGCCAAGATTTGATTACTTACGAGTACGTCGAGCTGAAATTCTGCTCAGCGAACCGCTAACGGATCGACCGCAAACTTACCTACTTATAAGAAATAGGGACCCGTGGAAATAAAATTGCTTTAAGGTGCACGTTTCACAAATAAATGGTTCCTTTCGTGCTGCAATTAATGACGTCAAGAAGGGTAAAATAAGGCAAGCTTGAAGCCTTTTTCTCAGCGCCTCTGTGTTTTCCACGTACTTCTTGAAATTAGTTTACTTTTGTAAAATACGAGTGTTTATAGTTAGGGAAATGTTATTTTATGTAATTTAGGATCCTTTGTTATTTCAGAATTACTTCGAGCCGTTGTTTTATTATAAAATAAGCATACAGTAATAAAATTATAGAACATAATAAAAAAACTGTAATATTGTATTTTTACAATTATGTAGAGAATACCAATGTACAGATTTTTAATTGCATTGAACGTCCCATGAGGCTGCGGTCCAACGAAAATGTTTATCTACCAAAAACAGGTGGCACTTGGTCGATATCTCGAATGCCTTAGTGGAAAATGTGAAGGCAAACTTCACAATGAAACAGGCAGACGGTAACTGTTTATATTCGAAAATTAGAATTACAGTTGAAACTGAATATCTATAATGTTGTTTATTATCAAATTAAAGACGCACTGAACGTTTACACATGACGGAAATACGAATTTTAGCAGTCTTGAATAGGCGACCAAAGTGTGATGTTCTAATAAAACCCGCAAGTAAGACACATCCGACCATTCTCCCGATATAACCCTCTTCTTTTTAGTCACTCGCCACGGTAAGCGGTAGAGGCTGTATTCACAGCTGATACCGCACTATTCAAAAAGGACGATGACCAAAGTACTACAAAGTGCACCAAAAGTAGATACAGTTGACCATCCTCTCGATATAACCTTCCAGCTACTTACAACATCCACGGGAAGCGATCCGGGGTAGTATTCATAACTGATACCGCACTATATTACAGCTACTCAAAAAGCACGTGTGATCCAGCTCCGAATAGATGACCAAAGTACTGCAAAATACTCCAAAAGTAGACACAGTTGACCAACCTCTCGATATAACCCTCTAGCCACTTACAACATCCACGGGAAGCGATCTGGGGTAGTATTCATAGCTGATACCGCACCATATTACAGCTACTCAAAAAGCACGTGTGCTCCAGCTCCGAATAGATGACCAAAGTACTGCAAAATACTCCAAAAGTAGATACAGTTGACCAACCTCTCGATATAACCCTCTAGCCACTTGCAACATGCACGGGAAGCGATCCGGGGTAGTATTCATAGCTGATACCGCACTATATTACAGCTACTCAAAAAGCACGTGTGCTCCAGCTCCGAATAGATGACCAAAGTACTGCAAAATACTCCAAAAGTAGATACAGTTGACCAACCTCTCGATATAACCCTCTAGCCACTTGCAACATGCACGGGAAGCGATCCGGGGTAGTATTCATAGCTGATACCGCACTATATTACAGCTACTCAAAAAGCACGTGTGCTCCAGCTCCGAATAGATGACCAAAGTACTGCAAAATACTCCAAAAGTAGATACAGTTGACCAACCTCTCGATATAACCCTCTAGCCACTTGCAACATGCACGGGAAGCGATCCGGGGTAGTATTCATAGCTGATACCGCACTATATTACAGCTACTCAAAAAGCACGTGTGCTCCAGCTCCGAATAGATGACCAAAGTACTGCAAAATACTCCAAAAGTAGATACAGTTGACCAACCTCTCGATATAACCCTCTAGCCACTTGCAACATGCACGGGAAGCGATCCGGGGTAGTATTCATAGCTGATACCGCACTATATTACAGCTACTCAAAAAGCACGTGTGCTCCAGCTCCGGATAGATGACCCAAGTACTACTAAATACTCCAAAAGTAGATACAGTTGACCATCCTCTCGATATAACCCTCTAGCCACATGCAACATGCACGGGAAGCGATCCGGGGTAGTATTCATAGCTGATACCGCACTATATTACAGCTACTCAAAAATCACGTGTGCTCCAGCTCCGGATAGATGACCCAAGTACTACTAAATACTCCAAAAGTAGATACAGTTGACCATCCTCTCGATATAACCCTCCAGCCCCTTACAACATCCACGGGAAGTGATCCGGGGTAGTATTCATAGCTGATACCGCACTATATTACAGCTACTCAAAAAGCACGTGTGCTCCAGCTCCGGATAGATGACCCAAGTACTACTAAATACTCCAAAAGTAGATACAGTTGACCAACGTCTCGATATAACCCTCTAGCCACTTACAACATCCACGGGAAGCGATCTGGGGTAGTATTCATAGCTGATACCGCACCATATTACAGCTACTCAAAAAGCACGTGTGCTCCAGCTCCGGATAGATGACCCAAGTACTACTAAATACTCCAAAAGTAGATACAGTTGACCATCCTCTCGTTATAACCCTCCAGCCCCTTACAACATCCACGGGAAGTGATCCGGGGTAGTATTCGTAGCTGATACCGCACTGTATTACAGCTACTCGAAATACACGTGTGATCGTTATCCTACGTCAAACTGCGGTGGCTTTGATCGTTAAACTGCGACCTCTATAAGCTTGAGAGGTAAAAATAGAGGTGCGATGCATGACACGCTCGTTTAGATAGTATTTATCGAGACTTAAGTGCCGTACTTGTGTGTAGGTATTACATTGCTTCATGTGAGAGGACGGGCTTTGGTGACGAGATTGGTGCCACAGATTTTAGAAGTCAAATATTCTGTGGTGTAACATAACTGTAAATAAACGTTTTACTGCTACAATGTTGTGACTCTTATTTTATTAACCTTTTAAAGGGCATGATCAGGAATAAAAAAAAATCTGGAGCAGACCTTCTGTAAAAGAGTTATGCAGTGTATGACCAGCCATGTATTGCTTCGACATATTTACATGTTCATCATCGAATCGTTGTTTCTACATCCTTAAAAGTAAAGAAAACACAGTTTTCTCTTCACACATCGACATAAAGTTAAATTAATATAAACTTTATTATTAACTTAATTAAAATAAACTTTATGTCGATGTGGGATTAAATCATTGAATGATTGTACCAACAAAATATCATTTGAATTACAATAGTATAATAATTGTTATCACATTGTTCGGCGTCCGAATCCTAATCGTACTAATTGCATTATTGTTACCTACTAGTTCGGAAATACATTTGTAGATATAGCTCGCTTATGTACCTATTGCATATATTAATATTTGGACACATTCAATTAAGATCGTCGGATTAGATCGAATTTTAGGAATCTGTCCTCTAGAAACTCTTCCTCTTCCTTATTGTAGGAATTTTGGTATACTTGCCAATTCATAGGAATCCACACTTTAAGACGTTAACTTTCGTAAACTTTCAAACTGTCCGGCTTGTTGTCAATTCAAAAGTACCTGCGAACTAATTGACATAAATGCTTTAACTTGAAATTGTTTTGATAACTTTTGCTGTTCGAAAACAAGTTAAATCATCGATTCTTATTGTGAGTAAAAATGTAAACAAACCTACAATACCCAGTCGTAATATGACTTTAGAAAGAGATCGTCGTACAGATATGATCGACAGAGATGGCGCTCTACAAAGCCTGGATATTTCTAAAGCCATATTTACGGCCGGTCACTGGTCACACATTACAACGAAAAATGTTCAACGGCATTTCCTTTTAAGATGATATTTCGGTAAACAGGCGTGTTAGGTCTCCGCGACATCCAGCTGAGCGTGCCCGAAGCGGTGGGCGTTGGCTCCAGTGCGACCCTGGGCTGTCGGTGGGCCCTCGACGTGGGCGAGACACTGTACACAGTCAAGTGGTACCACGGGGCCCAGGAGTTCTTCCGCTTCGTGCCCAAGGAGCTGCCAAATACGAGGGTCTTCTCACAAACAGGGATCAGTGTTGATGTAAGTGTTCCTTCTTTTTTACCATAATAATATTTCCTTATGAACTTATTATAAGCGACTAAACATAGAATGGTTTCCTATTAGTGACTAAGCAATACGATTAAGCGTTGCTAAGTCTATTTCCGCATAGCCGATGGCGTAACTAAATCCTTGTTGTGTATTAGAGTGGGAAATAAAAAAAACAAATGGTGCGAGGGGCAGTCCTGCGAACGAATCAAGCGGCATAATCGCGCTACTTATTTATTGTAGCAACCCAATAGGGAAACCCGTCTTCAGTCCTAATACCCCGGAATCGAACAGATGCAAATTGATTTTAATTAATCAATCACATTGCCTGGATCAAGTCAAATTACAGCTCAAACGGATTACCAAATCCAACAAAGAGAAGATTGTGAGAGCAAGATTAAAGGCATTTCTCAGTGTGATGATAAATACGCAGCGTCGAACGTTTAAATGCAGCTTATTTTTAATAGAAGTACTACCCAGTAAAATGTTGTTCAAAGGGACCACAAAACTCATTAAAAGATTCTATGAAATTGGAAAATTACATTTAACTTGCTTGACGATGTTAATAAAATAGTAAAAAGAAACACCATTACTTACGCAAATGGCTTACTTACGGGGAAACTATAAACAACGTCATAACAGTGATTATATATGGGTCAATGGCTCTGCGACATCTTGGTAGTTCGTTAAACTGCTCCGTAAAGAGGGTTGAAAAAATCACTTAAGAATCTCGTCGAGCGGCCGCCACGTTAAACCTTAAGCGGCTGGCACGTCGCCATATCCGAACTATAACATTGTGCCAAAATAATACATTAAAAACCCTTTCGGGGAATAACGTATAGTCAAAGTTTGCATCGAGGCGTCATCGGGCGTACATCGCAACACTCACGCCTCAAAACGCCACGCAGCCCTTGAGAATCGGGTCAGACGTCTCTAAGCGCGGGACGGGCATGATTTAGTTCGGCGGTTTCTCAAAGTGGACCGACTTTCTGAAAGATGGATGGAAGCTTTTAGCTCTATTTGAGTCGCTAGCAGCTGCGTACGGTAAAGTGCACACGGTTCCTTGTAATGGGATTACTCGCTGATTCACGTATAAATTACGCATGAGCACATTCCTGCGACCACCACCTGAAATCAATGATACATGGCTTCGGCTAAACTTTACCGCACGAACCGATCCTGTTCAGAGAAGGACTATATTTCGAACGTGTTAGAGAGTATTTTGCTACCACTGACTCTGCACATAAAATATTATACGGTCTCTATAATCCTTGTCATAAAAGATAGCTTCAGTATAAACGTACACCTGCTAACATATTAATGTTTGTTCTTGCATGTTCTTTGTTTACTCTTTATAACATAATTTACAAGTTTGTCAATGGATCTCGTGAACAGGAGAAGACTAATAAGATTCCACCGAAGAGTTGGTGCGTGTTTAAAAGCTTTTGAAATAAGGAAATCGAACTCCTGAAACTTTGCTGGGAAAGTGAAGTACCACAGGTTTATAAAACATTTTCCGCGGCATGGCGTCCTTATCGTGAGCTTATTTGAAAACATCATTTTCGTATCAGAGAGTGCTCACCTTCATTTTACCATATTTTAGTGTTTCGTTCAAAAAGGGTGAAAACAGATTTTAGGAAACACTTCAGTTCAAGGTTGACTGTCAATTTTGGTGCAAACTTATTATAAATGACTCCAATGACTCAAAAAGAAAATAATCAGATTGAAGTTAGAGAAAATACTTAGATGGTGCACGACTTTTGTTATTTTATAATGTTCAAAAAGGTAATCATACACTACAAATAAATACGAATTACAACCTAATTATACTGAAGTTTAAGCAATTTATACCTATTACAAAAAAAATATATTCATGACTGGAAATATTTCGGTACCCGAATGAGTATCTATAGATGAATAAATTATCTATTGTTGTCGACCTTGTAAATGATTCGCGTTGGTATTTTCCGCGTATTTGTAGTAAGACACTAAAGGTTCGTGCAGACTGGCGCAATATCGTGGACGCGACAGGCAGCGCAGACACTTTCCATGAAGTTTTCATAAAAATTGTGCTACTAGTGTAGCAATTGTGTCACGTCGCGCTGCTGTCGCGTTGCGCCTGTCTGCAGGAGCCTTAACTACAACTTAACCTAAAATACATTCGTATTATTTACGTAGAGTTTGTTCGAAAATTAGCTAGCTACCTTTTCAATCTGCGTAGATACTTTTTACGGTAATCTTCCAATCTTGGATCATCATCATCATCATCTGCCTAGCCTTTTCCCAACTACGTTGGGGTCGGCTTCCAGTCTTACCGGATGCAGCTGAATCTTGGATACTTCATGATTAATGAACGGTGATATTATGGGGCAACCCGAAATCATAGCGTAGTTATGCTTTACTAAATCTGAGAGACCTTTGGCAACCTATAGTTCATTATTATTAGCGTTTATATTATTATATCAAAAATATCGTGAGGAAACCGGCATGATGTCACATGTCTTCAAATTTTTGGTTAAAAATTTGAAGACATGTGACATCTACCAACCCGCAGTGGTCCCGCGTGGTGGATTTTTTGTTTAAATTGTAGTAAAAAAACACTATCTCTCTCCTTAAACATATTTTTGTTTTCTTTGTTCTTTGCACCTGTTTTGGATCTTAGCGCTACTTTTATGATTATTGTTTAATATATTATATAGATAATTTTAATATGTTTTATGTATGTATGTATATATGTGAATGGTACACCACAGACTACCTGCAGTATTGTCTCTCCTTTTCCCCCTAATCTATCCCAAGGTTGTCTTTAAAAGATCGCTTTTAGTGATAAGACCGCCCATTGTGTCACCCTATGTAAAATTTCTACATTTATATCTGTAATTTTTATGGTGTAGGTACATGATAAAGAGTATTCTATTCTATTCCTTTCTATTACGGCCCACTTACACTTACAGACAGGAGGCCAGTGTCCCAACAGTGGGAACATTAAAGGCTAATTATGTATGTATGTATGTATATTATTATATCAGACTATAAGAAAGTGGAACGAACTTATGTAAAGTACAATCAACACTATTCTAAGTTTTAAAATAATTATCACGTAAAAGATTAAGTAAGATTAAAATTGCTAATCCTCTAGGCTAGATTGTAAGAACCTAGTTCTTTTTAAGGTTCCTGGTTCTTCTGGTCCTTATATATGCTTTGATACAGGCCTATCTGTGAGAGGGAGTGGTCAGTATACATAATTCCCAGTACGGGTTAGAAGATCTCACATGTCTTCTAATTAAAATTTGTCGTTTAGGTCATGCCGATTTTGCTCACATTGTTTTCCTTCGCCCTAGTATGGTGATAAAATAAACTACACATGCAAGCATGCATGCATATAAGTTCGAACGTAGGATCCCACGCACAAATATCACGCCTGCTACCACTAAACTAAGTTTTATTATGAACATACAAGCCCGATGGGATACGCTCCCACCGGCAAATTTGACGAACTTCCATTATAATTTTTCATCACTTATTTAACCTCTAGCTATAAGATAAGAATTTTCAAAAATCCTTCTCTAATGCTTTTTTTCGTTATATAAGGAAAATTATTTTGTGAGGGGCTTGTGGCTAAGTAATAACAGCCGCACGAATCGATCAATCAGGTTAAGCTACACTTGCCGCGGTTGGTTCGTGGATGGGTGACCATCTTTACATACCAAGACCCAGTGGCGTAGCTAGGGGGGGGCGGCGGGGGCGGCCCGCACCAGGTGTCACCCATTTAGGGGTGACACCCGACCGTGAACATCAGTAGTGCCGAATTTGTAAAGCTGTGGCAGTTTGCATAACCGCCACTAATAAAATAATATATGTAGGTGCCTAGTAAGTTTTTTTTCATTCAGGACCGTTGCAACGGTTTTTATTTGGTTACGGTGAGTTCAATAGGTGTCACGAGAACAATAAATTGATAATTACCACTTTTCCATGTACACACTGTCGGTCGATTGGGGATTCTCCCAAAATGTAGTTGTTTTTATCTTCGAATTTCGCTGTTTCGCTATTCGCTAGTCAGGGGATTCCCCGGAAATAGCAATTGCTCGTCACCTGTGGGCGTTAAGTTATTATAAAGTACAATTCTTATTATAAAAGCGTTCTTAAGGAGTTAATATGCTCCGTATTTGACCTCCTGATACGGAAGCCATTCAGGCGGAGCTATACGAGGGGTACAGAGCGGCGAAGACCGCCCCCCAAGCGGAGATCCTGCGGGCCAGGGGACTGGCCCGCGAGGAGTCGCTGGAGACTTTGAACAGGGACCCGTGGGTACGCCCGTACGTACGGTACGGGATAAAATCCGCCCATGGGCGCCCCCGCTGACGCAGAGTCTCCGGCCCCAGCTTGTTGAGGATGTGGTGATCACTCTGTTCCTTTCGAGAGGGGACCACACCGCCGACAACGACGACGACGACGATGCTCCAGAGGTGACCGAGGTAGAAATGAGAGTGGCGGTATGCAGGCTGAATGCCAAAAATACCGCCCCAGGACCCGATGGCTTACCTGGGAAAGCCTGATTCCTGGCCTTGGAGGCTCTCGGGCTTCGACTAAGGGGCCCCTAAGCGCATGTTTGGAGAGAGGCCAGTTCCCGCTTCGTTGGATGACGGGGAAACTGGTCCTCATAAAGAAGGCAGGGCGCCCTGCGGACTCTCCGTCCGCTTATCGGCCCATCGTGCTGCTCGACGGGGTGGGCAAGCTGTTTGAAAGAGTCATTGCAGACCGCCTCGATGGTCAGCTTGTGCAGGTGGGGCCGGATTTTGCGGAGAGCCAGTTTGGTTTCCGCAGGGGGCGCTCTACGGTGGACGCCATCATGCGCGTGCGGGCCCTCACGACGGAGAATACTATTGCCCAGGGTGGGGTCGTCTTGGCGGTGTCTCTAGACATCGCCAATGCCTTCAATACCCTGCCCTGAAGTTGCATCAGGGAGGCACTCCGGTACCACCGGATGCCGACCTACCTCTGTCGTGTGGTCGAGACCTATCTGATGGACAGGACCGTCATCTACCCCGGTCACCAGGGAGTGTGGAACCGGCAAAAGATGTCGTGCGGTGTCTCACAGGGATCAGTCCTGGAGCCGCATCTGTGGGACATCGGATACGACTGGGTGCTGCGCGCCGACCTCCCTAGCGACGTCAGCGTAGTGTGCTACGCTGACGACACGTTGGTCCTGCCATACGCGCCACCGTCGGGATCCTAAATAACGGTAGGAGGGGTTTACATCGGCGTTGAGTCGACAATGAAGTACCCGGGACTCGTCCTCGACAGCCGGTGGAACTTCGTGGAGCATTTCCGACACGTTTGGCTCCCAAACTGGAGCGGGCCGGGGCTGCCTTGAAGCGGCTCCTACCCAATCTAGGGGGTCCAAACGCCTCTTGCCGGAGGCTCTACGTGGGGGTCATGCAGTCCATGGCCCTTTACGGGGATCCGGTGTGGGCGAGTTCCCTAGTGCTGCGGCCAGCCCGCCGGTTGAGAGCGGCCCAAAGGGTCATGGCCATCCGGCTGGTCCGGGGATACCGCACGGTCTCCGGTGAGGCGGCGAGCCTCCTTGGCGAATTGAAAAGTCCTCGCGCACGTATGGGAGTGGCGCGAGGAGGCGAAACGCCGGGGCGTAACTCTGCTGCCGCGAGAAATCGCGGCACAGCGGACAGAGCTCCAGCGGGATCTCATGGCGAGATGGAGAGTGCGATTTTCGCAACCCAGTGCTGGGCACGCCATAATTGCAGCGATAAGTCCCCTCTTTGGGGAGTGGCTAGACAGGCGCCACGGTGTCCCCACCTTCCGCTGACGCAGGTCTTCACGGGACATGGCAGCTTCGGGAGGTTCCGGTGTCGGATAAGGTGGGAGGAAACGCCTGGGTGTCACCCCTGTGTGGATCGCCCGGAGGACACGATGGAGCATACGGTGGAGGTCTGCCCGGCTTGAGCAGAGCACCGCAGTGTCCTCGTGGAGGCGAACGGCGGCAGAAATCTCTCACGTCCGGCCCTGGTACAGGCCATGGTACGGAGCGAGAGGGCATGGGTAGCCGTCACCTCCTTCTGCGAAGCAGTAATGCTCGCAAAGGAGGAGGCGCGACGGTTGAGGGAAAGGCAAATTTCTCGCCCCTAGCCGCCGCAGGAGACGCCCTGGCCGTCGGGAATCAAGGGCGAATTTCCGGCCACCGTAGGCGCGGGCTTGCGGGGATGGTCAGCAATGGGTAGCTCGCCGTCCTATAAGGACCAGGCCCGGATCGACGGCGCATTGTATTCCACGCGCGCCTCAAAGAGATGTCAGCACAAGTGTAGCGGTTCACTAGGGCCGATGCTTGCCGGGGTCGCGTGGAAGTTCGAAAGGATTACCGAGGCCCCTGACAACACAGGCAACGGAAGGAATACGGGTGGGTTTTAGTCAGTAAGAGTCTGACACACCCTCCCGCTCCGGCCAGAGCGGGAGAAGTTATTTGATAATTTCCCACCCAAAATAAAAAAAGGAGAATTTAGAATGCCCAGAACGAAATATGCTTCGGAAAGTTCATACTTCAAAAACAAAAAGCGGGTTTCAGCAGAGAAAAACCAAAAAGGCTAAAATGGATGAAGCACGTCTTTTGCTATATCATTTTACTGACCTTTACGATGTGGTATCAGAAACAGAACTCCTCTTAGAGATACCACGACTGAGAAGACATTTAAAAGCGGCCAATGTTACTGTTTCTAATTGGGTGACTCTGGACTATTTGAAATTTATTGTGGAATGGGATTTTACAAAATCTCTTCCGAATCTAATGATCGCACTAAATTTATTTATAATAATATGCATATCATGCTTCATGTGAGAGGAGTTTCTGCAAAATAAAATTAATCAAAAATTACTTGCAATGACTAAAACCAGATTAAACAATCTTGGCATTTTAACGAAAGAATATGAATCAATACAAAATAAAATATTTGTTGACGTGATTTCGGAGTTTGCAAGTGTTCAAGCTAAAAGGAAGAATTTTTATTTTTTTACTACCTAAATTTGTTTCACACGTCGTTGCTTAATAATAAAATAATGTATAAAAAATAATTTGTAATATTTTAATAAAACATAAATTATTATTAAGTACTTTTATTTTTTATTTTAACAGTTTTGATTGATTTTTGGGGTGACACCTACAATATCCGCACCGGGTGCCACCTATGCTAGCTACGCCACTGCCAAGACCCCTCCGTGCCTCGCAAAGCACGTTAAGCCGTTGGTCCCGGCTGTTATTTGTAGATCTTTACAGTCGTTACGGGTAGTCAGAAGCCCGAAAGTCTGACAACCAGTCTTACCAAGGGGTATCGTGTTACCCAGTAACTGGGTTGTGGAGGTCAGATAGGCAGTCGCTCCATGTAAAATACTGGTATTCAGATGCATCCGGTTAGACTGGAAGCTGACTCCAACGTAGTTGGGAAAAGGCTAGGCAGATGATGATAAGGAAAATTATTTTGAAAAATGCTTCATTGCCCGGAAGTCGTGCGTTGTCTGTCAGTGAATGAATGACTGAATAAATGAATATAAGAATTTTATTACAGTGAATGTTTGAATTTGTTTAAGAATTTTATTAATAAATTATCCTTCCCTCACGTGCAGGTGTCACGTTCTGGCGCGCAGCAGGTGGTGCTGCGGGGCGTGTCGCGCGGGCTCAGCGGCCGCTACCGCTGTGAGGTATCCGCCGACGCGCCCTTCTTCCACACCGTCTACAAGAGCGCCAATATGAGAGTCGTCGGTACGTATGCATTTGATATTTAACTCCTTATAATGTTAACAAGTTATATAGTTTAAAAAAAACTGAAAAAAAAGCCTGGGTAACTTACACGCGAATTGTCTAGCCTTTAACCACGCGCTGTTAAAAATAATATACCTAATCCATAATATCCAAGTAGTCCATAAATGTGACTCGACGCGTAGCGCATCATTTATCAGCTACGACGGCGTAGCAGGTGTAGCTGCGGCTACGCCGTAGCAACAGTGGCGCCCATTATTCTAACAATGCAAAGTTTCGGTTATAATGTGTCGGGAAAGTCATAGAGCACGAATGTCTGCTTAAACACGCTCCGGTTGGGTGATAACTAGTGCAAATGTCAAAAACAGTATCACGACGTAGTTAACCTGTCCGGTAACCTACTTAGCATCCGAATACTAATGTTTCCAAAAAGGGCTAAAATGTTTGTATCCTAAACTTCAGGTAAATCTTTCAATTTAACGAGGGTTCGATAAATTTTTCTTACTTATAAGCTCAAAATGTAGTTAGTTGAGATTTAGGGCTTGGATGAAACAGGCTTTTGTGTGATTACTAAGGTATCGGTAGTAACTCTCTTACCTGTTGTTAAAGGCTTAAGGTCTATTTCTGGACAAAGTTTATTTATAATATTATATTTGCCGTTATTACGTGGAGCACGCTCAAGCCGGGAGTAAGTTGAAGGGTTACTTTTAGTCTCTGGTAATGAGCCCTGTTATTATGATAATGACTGAATATACATTAATTTGGATAGTAGGCATTATTCCTCAGAACTCGCACGTACCATATACCACAAAACCATTTATTTTTGAAGTTGTAACAAAACCGTTGAGTCTCGAAGCTGAACTAATATAATATATTTCGTCAGTTTTGTTCGTAGCGACATACAAATTCCATAAAAAGCTTCTGACCGGCGTTTTAAATCGAGTTTGTAGTCAGTGTTGTGTTGGCTATATTATATTATTTATTTTTATTACAACTACCGCATATTCCTCCTTTCAAACCAGAGCAACTAAATACGCACGACATGTTATACACTATAGATCATTTTGTACGTAGATTAGAGTTCCATGAAAGTAATAAAAAAAACTGTGTTTTATAGCAAGTATTTTATTACATGTATACTATTTTCTGTGTCCTCGCACAACGCCAATGGGAAATTCAGATGTTGAGAACATTCTTACCTACGTTTTTATGTATTGACGATCGCGTTTTTGGTTTGAGTGGGCTAAAAATATCTCCTAGACATCACCACTATTTATAGAAGCTATAATAATTTATCTACTCAAATGTTAAAAGGATTCGTACTGGAACAGGAAGAAAATAATTGCGATGGAAAGGTCAGGAGGAGGAACACCTTTATAAATACCGTTGACAGTCGTTATGCGGGTAGTCAGAAGCCCGAAAGTTAGAGTGGTCTACAGTTATAATTGCCCAGTAATTGGATTGCAAAAAAAAATGTTCATGTTTACGTCAAACGTACACCATCAATTAATGACGATTACTTGAAAAAATATAAGTTTATTGTGTCCTTTTATAATATCCAAAGAACATAATGTGTAGGTCCTTCCAAAAGGGTAATGGTTTTATTTTTTACAAATAATAAAAATATGTAAAAATATGCATTTAATTTTAGCAATATTTAACAGCACTCGTTTATTAAAAAGAATGGTTTCGGTTTTCGAATAACCGGGGTCATACGTAATGACTATACATGTCATGTTATTAAGGCTTAAATCATTCAACTTATGTGTGACTCCGGTTATACGAAAACGGAAAACGATGTTATTTCGTTACTAAGTACATATGTCTTGTTTATCTCTTTTTAGTTGGCGTTTTTATCGTGGCTGGGTTTTAGTTTTTAAGTTTCTTTTATTTCAATTATTTTGTAAGGGATCATTGAGAGAGGTTTTTTTTTTTAGGTGGGAAATCATCAAGTAACTTCTCCCGCTCTGGGCGGGAGGGTGTGTCAGACTCTTACTGACTAAAACCCACCCGTATTCCTTCCTGTTGCCTGTGTTGCCAGGGGTGTCGGTGACCCATAAGTACCTTCCCGCGACCCCGGCAGGCATCGGCCCAAGTGGACCCCTACTTTTGTGCTGACGACATCTCTTTGAGGCGCGCGTAGAATACGACGCGCCGTCAACCCGGGCCTGGTCCTTACCGGACGGTGAGCTATTGCTATTGCTATTGCTCACCGTCCGCAAGCCCGCGCCTACGGTGGCTGGAAATCCGCCCGAGATTCCGCCCAGATTACGCCCAGGGCGTCTCCTGCGGCGGCTAGGGGCGAGAGGGCGCGAAACGTGCCTTTTCCTCA
This sequence comes from Atethmia centrago, assembly GCA_905333075.3. NCBI lineage: Eukaryota > Metazoa > Arthropoda > Insecta > Lepidoptera > Noctuidae > Atethmia > Atethmia centrago. The sequence continues at coordinate 13,680,404 of HG995374.1, forward strand.
ACCGTCCCGCCTCCTCCTTCGCGAGCATTACTGCTTCGCAGAAGGAGGTGACGGCTGCCCATGCCCTCTCGCTCCGTACCATGGCCTGAACCAGGGCCGGACGCGAGAGGTCTCTGCCGCCGATCGCCTCCACGAGGAATTGAGAGAGGTTGGAGGAAGGATTTAGAAAAAGGAATTTGATACCTACCTATGATTTGTTAAGCAGCCTACTTAACATATGGCGAGGGGGGTGATCGCTGATCTTTGCGTTATGCTCGTGAACCGGTGCTGCTTGTGGTGACAGGTCGTCTTGCTGATCATGGTTTTAATTGTTATTAGTAATTGTTTATTTATTTTACTTCGATGGTGCTAGCTTATTATTTCTCACTTCGAGTTACAGCAAAAGCCTTATTTAAGCGGGCACGCCCTACATGCCTGGAGGTTTTTATTTAGGTATTAAGTTATGTTTACGTTTTTATGTTGTAATTTTTATCTGCTTGAGTACAGTTTTTATTGTTTTGTTGGTATATTGGCGTGTGCTAGCTAACATATGGCAAGTAATTTAATTTAATGTTTTGTGTTTCGTGATGTTAATTACTTTGCATACGATTTCTATAGAATCAATTTTATATAACTAACTGCTGGGGAGTTTGTTGCGCCACTTCTTCTCCCCAGCTAAAGCACTAGGAAGTGGTGAAGGGCGGGCGTTTTGGGGACTCTCTTATGTAACTTTGACGTTCGAAAAGTGCTGATTCTCAGCCTAGTTTGAATAAATGACTTTTAATTTTGATTTTAGTGGGGTTTTATATTGAACACAGTCAGAGTAAAATAGGATTGTTTTATTAATTTTTGGGGTTTATCTGTGAAAAAATAATTTATTACAGATAACAAATATATTTAGAAAGTAATCCTTAATACTTTTAATTATATACCAAACACGATTTTTTTTCGGTAACACTTTACGTCCGGTATAAGCCGCCATATTGGATTTTATGTGACACCATATAGCCTATAACCTGCAGAACAAGGTTACGTTTCCAAAGATACCTCGTTTGTCAAAATACGACGAAAAGTTTACGAATTATGAGAGAACAGATTACCACACATACATAGCGTGTTAAAATCATAACCCTGCTTTAGCTTTGCCGTAGATGGATAAAACGTTCAAGTGTCATCCTTTAAATAAAAAGGTTTTCCCCGTTGGATCACTGATATATATATATAAAATTGAACTCGCAACAATTAAAAAGCTAGTCTAAGTAAATTATCATTTGAAAATGCTTAATAAAAGAAACTTTAAATCTTTCAACAAATTCTAAAAATCTAGAATTATAATACGTAGTTGTATTACTTCACAAATAATAACAATTCTTTCAGCAGCTGTCACGCACGTTAGGGCCTTCTTAAAGTTCTTTCAACCCTGAAGAAGAATATTTAATTTAGTGTATGAAAAGCCGTTTACAAATAACAACTTGAATGTCGAGTAAAGTCTTTCCTGTTATAGCTTCGCATATTCTTGTTTATTTAAGTAGCTAATAAAATGCATTCAAGAGATGGTGAGCTCTCAAAAGCATGTTATGAGCTACTTAAGCTTTTCCTTATACTTTAGTTTTGCAATAACATTATAATAATCCAGAAGTATCATCGTTATAATCGATTGACATAAAACCACATAACATAACATAACGCCTGTATACCCCGAAGGGTTAGGCAGAAGTGTACCTATAGTACATAAACGTTTCGCAAGTTATGTTTAGGTCCCATGTAACAGGGGGCGAGCCTATTGCCAGTAACTGGTCACAAAAAAAAACGATAAAATCGATTGACTGACCGAATATTTTAAAATTAATGCAGAATATCTCACTAGCTTCAGGTATTTAATATCACAATGTATCTTAGTTCATTTTACAATCGTATAAATAACACGAACAATCCCGGCGAGGCGTCGTGCAATCCTAAATCGTAAATCAGAACTATTGTTGGGCAATAAATGCTAGGAATCGAACACAAGGGATGTTTGATTAAGGTTTATCGTGGTTAATTTACGGTTATAGAGGATCGTCGTCGTGTGAATGTATATCTGTCTGTACGTACAAAGACTTGGGACCCGAACTTATCAAGGCTCGTGCAGACTGGCGATATCGCACCAGTCTGCACGAGCCTTCGCTCTTTATCCGTTTACATGATTCCCGAAGTTGTTCTCATTTACACGAGGACAGTTACTCGTCGGTATGTTTTGTGTCGCTCTTTTTTTTTTTTTTGGATGGGAAATCATCAAATAACTTCTCTGGGCGGAGCGGGAGGGTGTGTCAGACTCTTACTGACTAAAACCCACCCGTATTCCTTCTTGTTGCCTGTGTTGCCAGGGGCCTCGGTGACCCATTAGTACCTTCCCGCGACCCCGGCAGGCATCGGCCCTAGTGGACCCCTACTTTTGTGCTGATGACATCTCTTTGAGGCGCGCGTGGAATACAACGCGCCGTCGACCCGGGCCTGGTCCTTACCCGACGGTGAGCTACCCATTGCTCACCGTCCGTAAGCCCGCGCCTACGGTGGCCGGAAATCCGTCCGGGATTCCCGATGCCCAGGGCGTCTCCTGCGGCGGCTAGGGGCGAGAGGGCGCGAAACATGCCTTTCCCTCAACCATCCCGCCTCCTCCTTCGTGAGCATTACTGCTTCGCAGAAGGAGGTGACGGCTGCCCATGCCCTCTCGCTCCGTACCATGGCCTGAACCAGGGCTGGACGCGAGAGATCTCTGCCGCCGATCGCCTCCACGAGGACACGGCGGTGCTCTGCCTAAGCTGGGCAGACCTCCACCGTATGCTCCACCGTGTCCTCCGGGCGATCCACACAGTGGTGACACCCGGGCGTTTCCTCCCGCCTTATCCGACACAGGAACCTGTCGAAGCTGCCGTGTCCGATGAGGACCGCGTCAGGAGGAAGGTGAGGACGCCGTGGCGCCTCTCTAGCCACTCCTCAAAGAGGGGACTTATCGCCGCAATCGTGGCGTGCCCAGCACTGGGTTGCAACAATCGTACTCTCCATGTCGTCATGAGATCCCGCCGGAGCTCCGTCCGCTGTACCGCGACTTCTCGCGGCAGCGGAGTTACGCCCTGGCCTTTCGCCTCCTCGTGCCACGCCCATACGTGCGCGAGGACTTTTGCCTCCAGATCCCATGGCGGCAATCCGGCAAGGTTTATGTCGATCTAAGGACCAAATTCGTGTAAAATGAAGTGAAACTTGACGGGAGGTGGCGTGATAAGAAGCCGAGATGTGATGGGAACTAAAAGGTTTTAAAAGAGTGCTCGCAATAACAAAAAATGCAATAAAATAAATCTCTACAGTTAATATACCACAAATAAACATAAAATTAAACATTAAAATGTAACATGTAAACATTAAATAATTGTGTAGTCAAATGTTAAAGGAAGCAATTAAGCCGCTTTAGATTTCAGCTGCAAGTAAAAAAGTAACGAAACAGCCTTATGAAATTTATTCTTCAGTAAAATTTATTTAACCCGGGGAGGCATCCTATTATAAATACCATAAAGTTTAGTTGATAAGCTTTATTATATTTTTCTCGCTTTTCCATGTCAAAAGGTGACCCGCAAGTTCTGAATATTCTCCCCGGGTTAAATAATTTTTACTAAAGCATAAATTTATTTTTTTCTTCAGTAAAAGTCTTCAGTCACTTTGTTACTTGCAGGTGAAATCTAAAGAGGCTTGATTGCTTCCTTTAACATTTCACTACACAATTATTTACTGTTTAAATGTTTCAATTTTAATGCTTAATTTGATGTTTATTTGTGGTATATTAACTGTAGAGATTTATTTTATTGCATTTTTTTGTTATTGCGAGCATACTTTTAAAACCTTTTAGTTCCCATCACATCTCGGCTTCTTATTACGCCACCTCCCGTCAAGTTTCACTTCGGTAGCCACTGGCATTTTCCACGAACCTTAGATCGACGCAAAACATACCGACCTAAATTTTCAAGCAGATTCTCTGCCATTTGTATAAAAGATTAGTCCTTGTTATATCGTTAATTATCACAATAACTTATTGTATTTTTTATTTAATTTGTTTTAAATGGTTGGCACCTTTTTTTTCACAATTCAAATTGGAATAATGTGTGTGTATTGGAGTAATTTGTGGCATGATTATGCACAATATGTGGAATTGTAGCCTTCCGCCATCTTTTATAGACATACTTTAATGTAGCGACAGTAAAAGCTTCTTGCAAACAGTACGATAACATTTCTGTTTCAGTATTAATGTCCACATATTGTACTCAATAATCATCTCCATCAACCGAGCTCGATACGGACATGCACGAAAATGTTTTACAATCATGACACCACCAGCAAATTGAAACACAATTCGGCTAACTACTCTCCCCGGTCCATGCTGAGAACAACGAATGTATGGAATACATTTCCATCCACGTACTCGAGGCATGCATAAATAAACCATGTGATACACTACCGCCGACAAGTGTGAGTGTGTGTGTGTGTGTGAGTAAGCAATATGCGTGTTGATGTGTGTTGATACATTCCCGATGAATTCGTCTGTCTCAAGAGTGTGCGCTCACAATGAAACGAGTGCAGTTATTGCTGTTTTATTCGTAATGGTGGTGTACGCATGTTTGGAGTAAATGTCGAAGTGTCATCTGCAACGCGGTGATTATTGATTGCGGAAAAGTTTACCTTTATTTGTGTGTTGAACAATGTCAGAATAATTCTGTTATTTTATGTCTACAGGGTCAAATGAAATTAGCTAGTAACTCTACAGACGTGAAGGGTATCGGTATATGCGGGTCGCTTGTTGTATAAAACATAGCACGTTCCTACTACCATATAAATTAGCTCGGTATCGGATAAATAATTCCAATATTCACTAGACTTTTAGCTGTATTATTATAAGCGGTGTTGGCACTTGCTAACGTCGTCCCAAGAGCTTAATCGGTCATAAAAAACTGCGCTTATCAAAACAACTTTTTATTTAATTATGTTGATAAAATTTGTACAGACACGACTTTTAAAGCTTTGTGTTTTATTTTAGCTTTTTGTTTGTATTTGACTTTTCTACATGGATTCATTGGTTCATTTTGATATCATATACTCTGTTACATATAGCAACACCGAGTTTATACTCATTGGGCGCAGGACATTGCGTCAGCTCCACCCCTCCCTCTCCTGTGTACAAGATAGCATTCTGACGGGTCGACACCCGTCAGAATGCTATCTTGTACTGTGCGCTCGATTAATAAATACTTTAACCAGAAGACTTTTTTCTATAAAATAAGCACTACATCAAACAATATAAAACACTCGTCCTAGCATTGATATCATACACTCGTCCTAGCATTGGTATCATACACTCGTCCTAGCAATGATAGCATACACTCGTCCTTGCATTGATATCGTACACTCGTCCTACCATTGATATTATACACTCGTCCTACCATTGATATCATACACTCGATTAATAAATACTTTAAGATTTCAATGGTATACTTTATGATATCAGTAGTAGGACCATTGATATTATACACTCGTCCTAGCATTGATATCATACAGTCGTCCTACCATTAATATTATACACTCGTCCTAGCATTGATATCATAAACTCGTCCTACAATTGATATCATACACTCGTCCTAGCATTGATATCATACACTCTTCCTACTATTACGTCATATACCCGTCCAAGCATTACCGTATTTTTCTCAAGGTTTCATGATTTAATGAATTGTAGAATAAAATGTACCGACTAGTTTTATGATAAATGATAAATGATTTTATTTCTGTAAGTAGGTTTTTACAAACACTTTTACACGTCAAAACATATTTTTTTTAAACTAGTTTCCTATCTGACTACTCTGAGAAGAAAGGCCGAAACAAACTCAGAGGTCACCGTCTCTTTTAAAGTCCAGACATAATTTTGCCCGCGGTTTCACCCGCGAAGGTGTCGGAAATGATCCCACGGGAATGTACTACCAAGATAAAAAGTATTCTATATCCTAACCCAGGTCATGACCTGGGTTAGGACATAGAATACTTTTGGCATTACAATTACAATTACAATTGGCACACATGCCATGGCCTGTGTGCCAATTAATTGGAAAGGTAATAGAGGGTTACTTTCACATTTATAATATTAGTATGGATATACGGATTAAAGTCTATAGCCAAATTTTATTAAAATAAAAATAAAAAACTGAATAAATTCTTGCAAACACCAACCGAAATTTTAATATTTCACACAAACCTAGTTCTTGTTTTGTTTTCATCGTCGCGGGTTACTTGGCACGACTTCGTAAGTCTACGATTTAAGAATTTAGTACGTGCACACGTAGGATCGGATGCTGTCAACTGTCGCTCTATTGGATGTCTTGGTGATAGGTTTTTGGATATAAGCCACGTTTTGTTCAACCCATTGACTAACTCCTCGTGATGTTTCATTCATTTACCATTTTATTTATTTTAAAGGTCCTTTTGAGTCATTCTTCCTTTCTACCTATAAGTGTTTAAGCCAAGTAGGTATAATAGGGCCAACGCCTTATTGTATTTAGTCTTATTTATCAACAAACTGCGCCCTACGGATTTACAATATCGGGATAAAAACTATCCTAATACTCACTATGTGTTAATCATCTGCATATATGTATATCCACCCATCTGCTGAATTTCATCAAAATCCGTTCAGCCGTTTTAGCATGAAAGCGTAACAAACAAACAAACTCACTTTCGCATTTATCGTATTCCTAACGATTAGGTATGATTTTAACATTGACTAGCGTTCGATTTTTTTATTTAAACTTCTTACACACAATTAGGTACAAAGGCGAACTTAATGCTATCGCGGCTTCGCTAGCGCGAGCGTGAATGTAGGAAAATATCCCACAGGAACGTACTATCGGGATTAAAAATATCAGGTTATAAACTCTATCTATGTGCAAAATGTCTATGAAATCCGTTTAGGCGTTTTCACCAATCCGGGACATACATCCACACAAACAGATAAACGGACCAAAATTCTATAAAATATTTACGGCGTCAGACTCGTAGCAATTACTTTTTTAAAAATATGCAATGTACAGTTTGTTTTCGTTACTATTTTATTACATCTAGGTACTTACAGTTATTTGATAAAGTGTAGAAAGTTTTAAGACGCTTCAACTGAACAACCCATAAGTACCTTAAAAGTCCATAACATTCCCTTATACAATAACGGAACCTCAAATAACATACGAAACGAAAGCAGAATTTGTTTGTGCAGTAAAGTAAGTCAGCTTTTAGTGAGATCTTGACGAATTAAATAAACACTAAAATATACCCACAGCGGCCAAATTAAACGAGGTGCTGGAAAACTCCCTGCGTTCCCATTAAGTAGAATTGGCAAAAAGCGACAGAACAGGAATGTAAACACTTAAAACTTTGCTCGGCGTGGAGTTCCACCGCTTCGTCGTAATAGAGGGCGCTGCTGGCAAACAAAAGCACGCCGAGTTTTAGTTTGAGCCGCCATTTTGTCTGTTCGGCGTTTTAACCGCTTTCTACGAAATTCGTGGGCAAAATGGAACCGCGCGTATGGAAGATGAATATGCAACGTTGACTGCGACGCACATTGAAACCCGTGCTACCGCGACCTTTGTGATTTATTGCCATCTATTTACTGTGCCTCTCTGTCTGCAGTATCTTTGTGTACAAGTCTGGTTCAGTGAACAAACAAACAATAATTCTGTTCAATTTTCATGTTGGACTGGCAATTTAATTAGTCTGAGTCAGCTGCTACGTAAATCACCTTGTGCAGTCGCAGAGCTCTCGAGATATACTGTAACAACCGGCAGGGGCAAAATTTGTGTGTGCCACAGTACGGAGGTGCATAAAGACGACAACGGCATTTATAATGACTTCGTAGAATAGAATTAGCGACTGTACCTGCACAAGCTAACAAAGAACATAAAGGCGTATACGCACGAGCGAACAAAACATGGTGAACGCGAAAATCGAACACGGAACGTTTGGTTCGTACGTGTGGACGTAAATTAGCAAAGCGAACTCGAACAACTGGTATTCTCTGAACATCATCCATACAGAAAAACGAATTTGGAACTCCACGAACATTTTTGATGAACATAATGTTTGATGTTCCTTAGTGGTGCAAATGCGAACAAAATGTTAGATGTTCGTTGATCGATCTTCGTTGTTGGTTCGTGCGTACACGCCATTATGAGTAAATTCGGATTGCTTTTGGTACTGGAAACTACCGATTTTTATAATTAAGAGAAAATCTCGGCAAATTTTACATTTCTGGTTTGCATTATAACCTTTCATACAGAGTTTGTTTAGCTACTTTCGTCTAACTTTAAAGGGATAATTTTTGATATGCTGCATTTATTCGCTGTGTGTTTCTTTAATATACTACTAGTTGCGCGGTTTTACCCGCGTTAGTCTCGATCCCGTGGTAATATCGAGATACAAAATAACCTATGTCCTAATCCTAGGTCATGTGTCAAATTTCATACTAATCCGTTCAGCCGTTTTAGCGTGATAGCGTAATAAACATACAAACTCACTTTCGCATTTATAATATTAGTAAGGAAATAAGGATTCATTTATACACCTACTCATAACTTATTAATTCTACTCTTATATCTGACTTTTAAGAAAAAGTTTTTAATAAAAATAAATTAGAAACTGGTACATGAATCTGTTTGCAATAATATAAAAATATTAGACAATATTTTTTGAAACCCAATGAATGTACTAGAAAACCGTGATAGCTGTTATTTGACTTTGCTGTCGATATATTATATTTATATTCGAGTCGGGATATTATTTTTTATAATTGATGGTTGCAAAACGTGTCTCAGGCACGATGATTCTGAAAAGTTGTTGACTAAGCAAGTTATTTCAATTTAGATAAACCCATAATTTATAGTCAGAAGTTATTTACGATCTGTTTGAGGAATCTTAGACAATATTGCAATTTGTTTAAACACTTGAGTGAGATACCTGAGATATCTACAAGTTTATTTCTAGTTCAGGCACATTCCAATTAATGTACCTGTTAAGGCCCTACTATTATAAATATTTATGTAAAATCAATTATTTCAATAAACCATTTTGATTGAGCAAGGTATTCATAAAAAAATCTAAACTGACATAAAATTTAATGAGTTCACTCTTAGCTTTTACCTACATTAAATTAAAAGCAATGTATCGAAACATTTGTATAAATTTAGATGATATGTAAAAGTTACAGTGTTAATCAACTTTTGTTGCTGACTGTACTAGCTAGATCAGCAACAACATTCTAAATAATACCTTATTTCCAGAACTGCCGGAGACCGGCCCCAGTGTGCGGGCACAGAAGAGCTGGTACTCCATAGGGGACATGCTGCGGGCAAACTGCTCGTCGCCACCGGCTGAGCCTCCAGCCAACCTCACGTGGCTTCTAAATGGCCAGGAGGTAATGTACACACAATCACCTTACGAAAATGTTGATTATTTTTGGACTTGTCACTTACAACTCGTTATGAAATCACTTGTATACAATGTGTTATTAAAATAACTAAAACCCTCTCAAGTTGTCATTATACTCATCATTATGAACAACTTTTAATACGGGATCAAGACAGAAATCATGCAAAAAAAACTGCTGTTACCTACATTTTGTTGAGTTATGCAAACATAAATGTATGGAGCAGCTGATTTTTTTTTCATGATTTCAGGGTTTGTCTCATAGTAAAAATTGATCATTATGATGATGCAGGCTTGCATCTTTACATACCGAAACTCTTCCGCGCCTCGGAAAGCACGTTAAGTCGTTGGTCCCGGCTGTCATTCGTGGATCTTTGACAGTCGTTACGGGTCGTCAGAAGCCCGAAAGTCTGACAACCAGTCTTACCAAGGGGTATCGTATTATCCAGTTACTGGGTTGTGTAGGTCTGACGGTTGATTGATGATGATTGATGATCAACAGTATCCGCTTTTATAACAAGTTGCCAAAGTCAGTTACAGAACTTAGCGATGGAAAGTTCAAAACCCACATCAAACGTGTCCTTATCAAAAACGCATATTACAAGATTAAAGACTACGTTGAAGACAAGGAAGTTTGGCAATAATTCCTTCTGCACATGTGGCTTCCCTGGTACATCAGAAACGGCATAACTATGGAAATATCTATTAACTGCTCCCAAATTACGATGTTTATTATTATTATTTTTCAGACATACATTTTTGACATTATATTTTCACTATTTGACATTATATACCTACAATTTATATTTCAGACTTAATATTATTAATATTATTTTACATGGATTCTTGTGTACGTTGTGAATGTGAGAACGTTGTAGGCTTAATAGACTAGATCTTTTTTTCTTTAGACCGTTTCCCTTTCTCTTTTTTTTGTTAAGTACTTCTCGACAGGCCTACACTGTTCTCCCATACCTAATTTGTGTAATTTGAAAACATTGTAAAAGCCAATTATTTTTAAAAGAATAACCGTGGAGTTTCTTGCCGGCTCTTCTTCATAGGAAACGACCAATTGGAACCGTGCACCTAGCTTCTGACGTTTCATAAGTGCCTGACGTTTTCTGACGTGACGTTTCATAAGTGCCTGACGTGTTCTGACGTTTCATAAGGTTTATGTGAAATAAAAATATTTTGATTTTGATTTTGATGATGATGCGTAGAGGTTATCAGTTACTTTAGTTACACCCTGTAGGTATATTACTTTGTTGCCATTTCTGTCGTAGTACATCTACGATTGAAATGGTACTACGAAGGTTTTAATTGGACAGCTAAAGAGACACAATTGATTTTCTATTGTTTGACTCCGAATCGGTGTCGCGCGGGGCTTAACTGGTTAAAGACCGTTCAAAGCTCATAGCCCGATTGCACCCGAAACTGTTGTTGTTTACTTTTTTGCTAATGACTAAAGGTGGAAGTAAAATATTATAACCCGTTTGACTGCCGTCTAATAAGTAGTAGTCTTTCTCTGGTAGATATAAATCTGGTAGATTTAAAATGAGTCTTCTGAGTCATTGGTCTAAAATGATCCAGACACTGTAAAACGCGCCCTAAATGTCATTAATAGGCTATGAACTGTAAGGCAAATAATTCATTCGGCATTTATTGAACAACATTGAAAATTCGAGTTTCGCTTCGTTTTCTCGACCCCTCTCATTTGTAAACACAAAAGTGCTTAGAAAGATAAGAGGCATTTGTATTCAAACAGTGCTTGATCACGAGACTATTAAATTGATTGTAGCAAATATTGTTTTCTATCCAACTTATTTTGATAAAACAACATTATGAACATATATATCGTAATGTATCACGTACGTGCATTACAAGCCCTATTTTCCGTGACTTGAAAAAGTCATAAAAGTTCTAATATCATATTCCATCGCAGGTGAAAGGGCTGGATATTCCGCTGCATGACACATCATACGAGCGAAGAAAACCTGTGATAACCGACACGTCACTCGAAGATGCAAATAGAATTATATTCAGTCCGTGGGACGCAATCTCGGGTTACGAGGAACCGGTGACCGACAATGTAATAGACATTCCCGGCAATATCGACGGCGTAGTGGGCATTCCCCACGCTGATAGCAATCGGAAAAACAAGGAGGAAAGCACCACCCGCCTTGCACCCAGACTAGAGCAAATAGCAAATAAATTGAACATTAGTATTGAAGAAGAGAAATCCAATAAATCATCGTCGTTCAGCCAGCTTGTTATAAGAATACAGTCGGTACACTTTCGCAAAGTAAGTTATACTTTTTACCGGAACTAGTGTTTACGTTGTCGCTTATTTAAGACGCTGACAACACCAAAACCGCGGTCACTCTCAGATTGCATAGAAAAGAAAGAGACGCGCGATGACACAACGCTTGTAATTTATTGCAAAATATGAAGCAATTCTCTATTTACTCAAAATTGAGTTGAGTAATCGAAAATAAAAAACAACCAAGTTCTGCATTCAAATAAGACGTTCTTTTTATTAATTAAATAACTAACGTATGTTGATATTTAATGCAGATATTTTGGATTAGAACTCAAGGTAAGAGGTTAGTTTAACGTTAGTTTGTATCGAGGTTTTTTTTTCAAAACGTGTTTTGGTAACAACCAAGTTCTGGGAAATATGTTCAAAATTAACATATATTTTTCCGCTACCACAAACTATACAGATTTGGCAATTTGTTTTCTTAAGAGAAGCCTACTTTGGTCAATTGGGTCTTGTCAGCGCCTTAAATAGCAGTTATGGTTGAATTGGATTTGATTTTGTCTTAAAATTATTTGAGTGATCATTTTTAATAGTATTTTCTAGGTAATTTGGTCGCCCAGTGCGCTATGTTTTTACTGTAAATGCTTGTGTAATGTTTTCTATAACCACTAAGTATTCTGTATTGGAAACATGACCGGAGAAAAAAAATCGAAAAAAGAAATTCGATTGGGGATTTGGGGGAGGCCTATGTCCAGCAGAAGATGTCTTCCGGCTGAAGTGATGAGTAGAGCTATTTCATAAACAAAGCTTTTGTTAACAATAGGCCTAAAACACTAACAACATTAGGTTATGAAACGTACGTAAGTTACATTATACGTTTCTGTAGTTACTGTTTTGGGACGGGTTGTACGTCGGGAACCAGACTGTTGTTTGCAACTACAGTTCAAAATTTCTAACTCCTACGTGAATTTGTTATGAAATGTTAAATATTTTATTATAGAGAATATTGAACATCGGCCGATAAAATTTGTTTCATGAAATCAAATCCAGCGATTGAAAAGCTCATTGTTCTAACTTTTCTGTCAAACTGTTCAGTTAAAATAAATAAACTGGGCAGTTATTGAGGCAACTTTAACATTTTAATGTTGTTTGTTTTCGTTCAAAAATATTATTTTATATTTTTGTTAAAACGTTGCAGATAGGTAATTATTTTATTGTAGTGAAAACTTCTTTAGGCACGATGAGCACTTTTGGGAGAAAAAGCAATGCCAAATGTCCTTTCTTTGGTATTGTTCGTTGAATCGTTGAGCTCCTTTAGTTATGAGTTGAGCTGCACAACGACTGACAAATGCGTGCACTGACTGGACAGGTCCACTCAATCTGTGTGGTTCTTTCATCAAAAAACAATTTCAGACACCAGTCGACATGGTCTTCACATGATCTGACCAAGATTATGTCTGGACTTTAAAAGAGACTGTGATCTCTGAGTTTGTTTCGGCCTTTCTTCTCAGAGTAGTCAGATAGGAAACGCCGACCTCATCTAGTTTAAGAAAATATGTATGGCGTGTAAACTTCGATCAATAATGGCACTAGCATAGTGCTATTATTGATCGAAGCGTGTAAAAGTGTTTGTAAAAACCTACTTACGGCAATAAAATCATTTATCAATGAATTCGCTACCGTCACGCTCAGATAGCGTGTTTGTCACGTGATGTGAAGCTTATAAGTTTTCACTTCTGACGTGCAGTTCTATGACTGAGTTTTTTTTTTGACGATAAAGATAATAGGGAAATATTACATCATGTACATAACTGTCTACTTTTAATCTGTTGCATTAATTTGCTTGTAAACAAGGTTTAGCGGACACTATATCGCTTGATACTGGTGCCTAGTAATTAGCGTTGTTTGTCACGAGCACACAACATGTGACTTTTACACCTCATTGACATAAGGTTTAAATTGCAATGATTGACGCGCAACAACTATAATTAGTGTTGTCTGTGACAGGGCCGGGTGAACGTGACGTGTGTGGCACACGTGCTGTCGGTGTGGTCGAATAGCGGCGTGCTCATCCTGGATGAGGAGCGGCCGCAGATCGCACCCGTTATGGGCAGCCGGGACTCCAACTCAGGTATCTTCATTTATGTCTCTAGTTAATTGTATTTTCAGCAGCCCAATTCTATATAACTCTCTCATGTAATAGAAGCACAGATAAGTATCATATTAATTTAATGTGGGCACATAAATGTTAACAAAAACACATAATTTGTTTCACACATTTGGTTTTCTCTTCTACTCTTACACACGGTGTCTACATCTCTTTGTCTACTGTCCTATCGCAGGTATGCTGGAAGAGATTTCTTTAGAATTAAGCACCACCTTTGTACGTATTTTTCTGTTCCTTTCTTCTTGTCTGTTTATATGTGTGTACATAAACTGTTAAATAAATAAAGAAATAAAAAATCACTTTTCAAATCATAACTATTAGGCACATATAATAATTTTACTCGAGTTACATACTTAGCTGTCACAATTAAACCAATTTAGCAAAATAATATATTATTATCTATATACACTAGCTTTATTTAACAGTTAATAGAAATAACTAAAACTATAAACAAACTAAAATAGGTCGTCGAAAAATTCATCCACATCGCTGTCGACTGGTAACGTACCCAAGAGACTGGCGGCATTGCCACGTTGTATGGCAATGCTTAGCCTCTGGCCAAGGTAAAAGCAATCTTTTGGGTTACGGGAAGTGACAACCAGCCGTATGGAGATTTCTTTAAAAAGGCCGTGACCCCAAACGGCTCCAAAATATGACCAACAAGGTTATTATACTTGCGCCGTTTGAGGTTCTCTGCAGCCGCAGCAGCAGCGCCAGCACAGCACGCCGAGCCATAAAGATGAGATGGCGCAAGAGTATCGACACACGTCGCATCCCACTCTAAAGGCCTACCCACCTTCCATGGAAATAAAGACATGCCTTCCGGTCCCTTGCCATCGTCGCGTGCCAGGCCATTGGGTTCTAATACAGCTGGAACGCCGACGGTAACAAAATTTCGACGGATAATGTCGTTAATGTTTGCGTGCCGCGCCAAACGACCCGCACTTCGGCTGCAAGACAGGCCGTGGTGCCCGAGACTGTTGACAATTTAGCAAAATAGTTAGTATTTATGCACACGTTGATCATGGCCATCCGGTATTGGGTTTGATAGTAATACCGGTATTAAAAAATTAAAACCGAGATACCTTTTTTTTAATTGAAGTAAAAATTTTTCTTTCTTTCCCTTATATCATTATTTTCTTTTGTTTTATTGAAATAATAATAACTATAAATGTAGAACACAACTAGTTTTAATAATCTTCCCTTTTAATCAACAATTAATTCTTCTAACTACACAATAGTTATTCAAGTATCACAAAACTGCATAACATTAAATCATTGCATGCATTATTATTTGCTGCATGCTGTATCATTTAATATGTATGTATTTATGTATATATTATTTAGAATATATATATATATATATATATATATATATATATATATATATATACAGGGTGGAATTTTGTAATGCCACCTGGAGGGAAAGTACTCTTAATACTGCAGTTAGAAAGTTTTACTCAAAGGAAACATTCCTTTATTTTTGAATAGAAAGCAAACTGCATTCAAAGATTTTCGAAAATTCTCTTCTCCCACACCCGGGAATCGAACGGGCTAAAATCTGAAAAAATATACCCTGTACTTTTATTGCATCGATCGTTAGGGTCAATTATAAGGATGAAATCTCTCTAACAAACATAAATTAAATGAAAGGAAATCCAGGAAATCTTAAATTAATTTAATTATTTCCAAAAAATGGTAAACTAACTAATTAGTTGCTCGAAATGGGCTCCATTCTCTTGGATACACAAATTTATTCTTTTAACGAATTCATTTCTAGTAACCTTTAATAAAGTTTTGTGGTGAATATTATAAATCGTATTCTGAACTTCAACTCTCAACTCGTTGTCATTCGCATAAGATTTCATGTAAATTTGATTTTTTCATATCTCCACAAAAAAAAAATCTAATGGGGTGAGATCTGGCGATCTCGCAGGCCATCTGATTGTGCCGTTTGTACCAATCCAGGTATTAAAATGGTTATTTATGTAGGCAGTAGTGATTCTGCTGTTATGTGCTGGAGCACCATCTTGCTGTAGAATTATTTGGTTTCGCTCTTCCTCGGGGAAACCATTTAATTCGTTTCTTAAGAGATCCAGTATTTCAATATACTTGACAGTGTTTAAATGACCTTCGTACACGTGGACTAACACTACATTATTTCTCATAATTCCGCACCAAACGTTGAAAGAAAATCTTACTTGATTGTTAGTTTCATGAACACGAACAGGATTCACTCGAGACCAATAATGGTTATTGCGGCGATTGTACATGCCATTATTGCTGAAGTTGGTTTCGTCAGACCATACAATGTTACTCAAAAAATTAGGGTTTCGGTCAATTTCTCCAAGCATGTTTTCACAAAATTGTAATCGTCTGTCACGATCCCCAATATGCAATTTTTGCACCAACCGACCTTCACGATAGCATTTATACTTATACTTTTTCAGCACTTTAAGTACGCGAGTGTGGGTTGTTCCTAATTCATTGGCAGCATCTCTACTTGAAGCCTTTGGAAATGATTCAAAGTATGTTAAAACATCTAGTTCAAAATCGAAATAGTTTTGCTGAATAGTTTGCCGTCTCTTCTTGAAACCACCCGTATTCTTTAAATTTTCTACCAATCTTTTCAATACGAACCGAGTCGGTGCCTGTCGGTCTTGATATCTCTCTCCATACCATCGCAGAGCTAGATTCACGTTTTTGTTATTTAAAAAATAAGCTTCCATTAAATCAAACTGTTCTTGATAAGCCATTTTCACCGTGAGACAAAATGTGAAATGAGTTGTAAAAACAATCAAATGTGAATAACAACTATGAAAATCTAATTTTCAAATTTTAATCTAACATTCCACATTTAAATTACCTCATACACGCAGCTACGAGTATATTGCAAAGGATTCTGCATTACAAAAGATGGATGTTAGTTAAAGAGCTTTAACTTGACTCATTGAATTTGTAACTTCAGATTTCCTGGTTTTCCTTTCATTTAATTTATCATGTTTGTTAGAGATATTTCATCCTTATAATTGACCCTAACGATCGATGCAATAAGTACAGGGTATAATTTTTTCAGAATTTAGCCGGTTCGATTCGCGGGTGTGGGAGAAGAGAATTTTCGAAAATCTTTGAATGCAGTTTGCTTTCTATTTAAAAATAAAGGAATGTCTCCTTTGAGTAAAATTTTCTATCTGCAGTATTAAGAGTACTTTCCCTCCAGGTGGCATTACAAAATTCCACCCTGTATATATACCCTGTATATCTGTGTATCAATTTTAGTATATTGTATTTATTTATTTTTTTACACCAACGACAGCCCCACTTTTTGTCCAGGCAAATCACTGTCCATCCCATGGTTGCCTGGAAGAGTTCGCAGAAAGCGATAAGGCCGCCCATTGTATATTTTGTAGTGTCTGATTTATTTTTTTTGGTCATGTATTTTTGTGGTGTACAAGAAAGTATATATAAATAAATAATAAATAAAGCTGCCTACACTACAAGTAAGTACTTGCAAACAAATTCAAATTCATTTATTGTTTGTCACAGGTGAAATATCAGTTCTTATGGTTATTATAATAAAGGCTCGCTGTAACATACCTATAAGGTGTAGGTACAATATTTCATGCTTGTTCAATATTTGTTTAACATTAAAATCATTATTCGTCCTAAGTCAACGTACCTCATTCATCATGTATTAATATACATAAATTGTTCATTCACATAGTCAGATTTAAATAATATTATTCATTGATGACATACAAATTAAATTATTCGTTGAGATAGCTTATCTAATGATGCAGCACAATTCCTATTTGACATTATATACCTACAATTTATATTTCAGACTTAGTATTATTAATATTATTTTACATGGATTCTTGTGTACGTTGTGAATGTGAGAACGTTGTAGGCTTAATAGACTAGATCTTTTGTAGACCGTTTTATTTTCTTTTCTTTTTTTGTTAAGTACTACTCGACAGGCCTACACTGTCCTCCCATACCTAATTTGTGTAATTTTAAAACATTGTAAAAGCTAATTATTTTTAAAAGAGTAACCGTGGAGTTTCTTGCCGGCTCTTCTCCATAGGAAACGACCAATTGGAACCGTGCACCTAGCTTCTGACGTTTCATAAGTGCCCATGTAGGTTTATGTGAAATAAAAATATTTTGATTTGATTTTGAGTCATCAGTATTTTTGTCATTAAGAAAGTCATTGATTGAATTTTAAACAAAGGTTACACTGTTTTTCAAATAATTTACACATTTTTTACAAAGTGAGCTCGTGTGCGGTAAATTTGAAATATCAAAGTAAATTAAGCGAACATTCTCTGAAATTCCTTTTATTATAAAATATACATGTACTTAGGTATTATTTAAAGACTGTTAGCTTATACACTCCCTAAATCGATCCACCCTGCACTTTTATGTTTATAGGCCTATAACATCAAAATAATTATAATTCAGAGAATAAGTTTTTATGCAGTTTTAATGCTGACATACTGGCCATAGTGGCCATCATTTCTGAATCATCAATGTTCCATATTTGAATTCACGAATTTGAAAAAGAGAAGAAAATCGGAGTTTGGACACTCTTAAAGGACTAACAAGCTTTGATAAGAGCATCTAGCCAATAGTTATTTGTTTTGTCTTGCATAAAAAGAGTATCGAAATTGTATTTCCTTTTTTTTTATCCATTATGATGTTCAAATTATGGATACTACACCCGAGTTAGCCGCGCAAGCTGTGTGGCATTTCTTCAGCCTGGGCTTATTCAGCGTAACGTAAGTGCACAACTTCATGTAAGTCGTTCTGCCGTTCAATTATTTACCATCGATACTTGGAGACTGGCGGCTTCAGGAGGACCATGAAATCGTGTCACTACAGCACGACAAGATCGGTTTATCTTTACCACCAGCCTACATAATCTACACCTCACCTCAATACAGGTCCAAGAACAACTACGAGGCTTTCATGGACTGACTCAACTGACTGTTAGTGCTCGAACTGTTAGAAGGAGATTCAAAGAACGTGGCCTGAACGTGACCTCATAAGCCAGCCAGCCAATGGTTGCAAACTGACACGAGCTCACAGGCGCACCTACAGTTTGCATGCGAACATTTGTATTGGACTTAACATTAATGGAGCCAGCCATCTTTTTACGGATGAAACCAAGATTATAGAGAGAAAAGTCTACCGAAGACAGGGAGAAAGTTTTCAGCAATGTTGCATTGAAGTGAAGGTGAGTTATGCCGGTGGGTCATGGACAGTCTGGGGCAGAATTTCCACTGAAGGAAAAACTGGCTTTGAGGTTGTGACGGGACCACGGTTGTCACAAAAAAGCTCAAATGGCTGTTCATAATGGTATGCTGGTGCCTACGCGTATGTACGGAAGTGAATGTTGGGTGTGGCAAAAGAAGCATGAAAGTAGAATAAATGCTGTAGAAATGGGTTCCTTACGAAGCATTTGTAGTGTGACTATAAATAATAGGCTGAAAAAATATGTGATATGGCAACGGTGCGGTTTAAAAGACGAGGTAGTGAACAAAAATTGAAAAAAATATGCTTTGATGGTTTGGTCATGTTGAGGGGATTAATGAAAGGCGACTAACAAAAGGTATTTACAAGGGAGAAGTGAGTGGAAACGCCGGGAGGGGACGCCATAGGAGGATATCTAGTAACTAATAGGTGATGTTCTTTAGAAAGGTCATGTACATAGTAGTCCCAATTGGCGTGCGTGTATGACCAAATATATGAACGTTAACGAAGCAAAAGGAATATGTAAGGAGCGTAGCAGGTGGCGTTCTTTCGTTTTTGCCTACCCCCATGGGGAGAAGGCGTGAGTTTATGTATGTATCTTAAATAAAACACAATTATTAGATCATCAATCAGAAAGTTGAGTGACGAAACTAGGGGTTTAATAAAAGTGACACTTGTGATTAAACGTTATAAAAAACAGTTGATACTTTATTACCCTTTTTCACAGACTAGGACTCGTTGAGAACTACGAGTACACGCTGAATGAACACCGATATTTTTAATTAAATAAAATGCAGTCGATAACACTCACTATCCTTTTAATTTTATTTTGACAATTCATCAACATTGTTTGCGTTATTTACGTAGCCGAGCAGACGAATTTTTCAAACTTAACAAGCAATGTTTTATTTTGTAGATTGTCAAAATGAAGAGGATAGTAATTGTGAGCGAGTTAGATACGCGAGTAATTGGGCTGGAGGAACTTAGTGCGATTAACTTTTACCTGGGAATGGCATTTCTGAACATTCAACTCCAAGTTAACGTCATTTAAAAAACCGGCCAAGTGCGTGTCGGATCACGCACAATGAAGGGTTCCGTAGTTGGGAAGTTGGAATGAATTTATCCCAAAAACAAACTTCGATATATGCCACGGTCAATCTCCAACTGCAAATTTAAGTTGGTCGACTATAAATCGTTAACTCGTAAAGCTCACGTAGCTGTGATAGTTTTCCTTTTAATTTCATTATTGGCAGAGGCCAATAATGACATTCATTTAATTATTGTTTCAAGTGCCCCCCGTACTTGAAACAAAAACAAAATGAGCACTTTAATGCTTAATATTACGCAAGCGGATCCTTGAATCGAAAAGTGGTGTTCACAGACCCGCAATATTTTGAACAGCCTATCCAACGATATCCCAGACCATGGGGTAGACGAGAAAAAATAGCATCCCCACATACGTGTAAGGGAGGCACTCTATTTTTTTTTTCCAATATTATTTCAGCTCTTTGTCGGCGTGATGAATATGTACACCTATGCTAAATTACAGTTTTCTAGTACTAAGCATCAAGCAACAGCCGGGACAGACAGACAGACAGATAGATAGACAGACGGACATGGCGAAACTATAAGGGTTCCTTGTTTACTACGGAACCCTAAAAAACTGTTGCATTAAAACGTTTCATATAAAATAATTACTTTTGAATCCATGTTTTATGTCCGAAATCTGTGACACTTAACCAAATATTTTTTTGTTTATTTCAACGTTGTTGTTGTTGTTGTAAAACTTATTGCAACGTGGTTAAAAAATATAGCGTATTTGTGTACCTACGTTTTTGTGGTTATCGGATTAAAATTCTGTTAATAATATCGAACTACCTACTCTTTGTTCATTCCGATTTTTCGTGATTACATTGGCTGAATTCGGTGTAATTCAATAATCGAATGTGCCACGAACTGTACAAAAATATAAAATTCTGTTTGTCATACGTTTTGGACACTCCCTTAAAAAGATGTGATAACGTAAGTTGGTCGGAGTTCGAGTTCAAAGTCTCACGTAAAAATACTGATAAGAACATCGAAGTCATGAGGGTGTCAGACCTTTGTGACTTCGAGGCCTTTATCAGAATCCTTTACCCTTCTAAGAATTGTAAGTACCTACTTAGGTTCCGAACGTTCTCATGGGAAGTTAAATATAGGTTTAGAACCCGCAACGTTCGCACATTGGAAAATAATTAATACAAAGTGCCAGAATTAAAAAGCTGCCATGATGCAATAATAAAACATTTTATGATTGCATGATTGCAGCTTTTGATATTGGACTACAAAAAAACAGCTTTTTTTAATAAACCTAGAGAGGATTGCCTCTCTGTTATCTCAACTAAAAAAACATTTAAATAAAATATAACAACCTGCACTATCCGACGGATTACAAAAATATAAAGTCGGCAGTCTATTATCGTATTTTTTTAGATATGCGACAAGGTTGCGTTTACTGTACGAATTCCATATTGATTTAACCATGCCTCGGTATTGGTATGGGTAGAGTCGAGCACGATTTTAACAGTTGCAATAAAGTGTCAATTCAAAAGTTCAACTTTGGCGCTTGCCGCGCTGTCGCTCAGGCATCCCATAGTCACACTAATTAAATTGATTAAAAAACAAACGTGTGACGATATTGCAATTCCATTGTGACTGAATTGACATCGATACAACTTCCGATGCATTTTATCAATTAGCCGAAAGCAATGCAGTGGTGGTCCAGTGGAAACGACCGCGACTTATGAGTCGTAGGTTCGAACTAAGGCAGGCACTTCACTTTGTGTAAATTATTTCATCACCACTGCTCTCAAAACGGTGAAGGAACACATCGTGAGGAAACGGCATGTTCTAGAACCAAAAATTCGAAGACATGTGACTTCTACCAACCCGCACTAGGCCCGCGTGGTGGATTACGGCCCACTCCCTCTCACAGAGAGGAGGCTTGTGTCCCAGCAGTGGGAACATTATAGGCTGATTATGCTTATGCTTTAATGCAGTGGCATGTTTCTGAATTATGTGAGAATATCAGGGCGTAGAAAGACCCTTAGAGAGATGGGATTATTTTGGTGCTTTCGTACTAAGACGAGTACGACACAAGTTGGAAAGTTCAATCGAAAAAATTCGTCAAACACGATAACTTTTTATCTTTTGCGACAAGTCAAGGACGTTAAACGACTGGAGCGCAACTAAGCGATTGCTACCACTAGTTTTCATCGGTCTATTAGGTACCTATATCGAGGTAAATTTTAAGTTTTGTCGTACTTTACCACACGGTCACTTTGTTATGCAGTTTCGCATTAATTCCCCTTAAATACATTAAACGCACGCTGCGTTACACTGTTAGATTTAATTGTTTCGCATGCGGTCTACATGCAGGGAGATGAAATTCAGATTATTGTTTTACTAGACATTGCAGAACAGTACTTTTCATAGTATAATCATCATCAGCTCAACTCCCTTATCCCAATTTATTTGAGGTCGGCGCAACATGTCTTCGTCTCCCATATTTCTCTAATATTCGTCATCTCATAAGTCACTTTGCTGTGAATGAAAAAGCTTTAAAAGTTCTAATTTCTTAACCCAGATACAAGTACTTAGGTACCAGCTTTTCCTACACAAAAACAAAAAGACCGACCAGGTGCGTGTCGGACTACGCACAAAGAAGGGTTCCGCAGTCGGGATGAATTTATCCCAAGACCAAGAACAAACTTAACATTGTAGTTGAAAAAAAAGTTCTCCGATACATTCCAATTGCAAATGTAAGTTTGTATGCACCATATTGAGAGATTTCATCATCATCATCATCATTACAGCCGAAAGACGTTCACTGCTGGACATAGACCTCCCCCAACGTTGAGAGATTTACCGTGTTATTTTAAGACCATAGACTGGTTATAGGTTTTTCTGTAATCTATACGTAAATAACTATTTCCCGATTTTTTTTTCAAAATTTTAGGTCAGCAGTGCTAGAGATAAAGGAGAATGGTCAATTTTCTTAAATAAATTTAAAAGTATTAATTTTAAAATTATAAACAAACACAACTGAAATCCTTACAAGAAAACCGTTCATTTGATATGTCACACGGTACAGCTTACAAAACCCTTTAAAAAAATCTAATTTGCCCTTCAAAAGTGACCCCATATTCAAAGTTCATTTATTAACGTTACACGTCCGTGTTTGGGTCACAGAAATTCATATGTGTACCGAATTTCAACTTAATCGGTCCAGTAGATTCGGAGGAAATTGGCTGTAACAGACGGACAGACAGACACACGAGGGATCCTATAAGGGTTCTGTTTTTTCATTCGGACGTACGGAAACCGAAAAAGAAAAGATAAATTTAACAAAATGGCATTAAGTACTTACCTATAAAAAGTGCATCATATTATATTATCACTAAAAGACTTTTAATATGCATTCGTACTTGAACAACGAGGACGTAACCGATCTGCGGTAAAGAGATAAATCGATGAAATCCTAACAATGAATATTCATTTCACGTATTCTCTATGACCAACGACAGCGACGAGAAATCGCATGTGCCAGTACTTTAGCTTCCATTATTGTTATGAATTATAGTCTAGATTAGAGGATACAAAGTGGTACATAGTGCTTACAAAACTTACCTACATATGTGCTAATTTAATGGCAGTTCTGAGTTAGTTGGTCATAAACTGCGCTTATGCAAATGGGTTGTTATACTGTCGGCAGCGGTAGGCTGTGGCTTGTCACTTCTTAGTAAACAATCTTAAATTTTAGCGTTTTCTGTCTGGAAGTAATTTAGTCTGGAACTCAGTGAGTTGGTAACTTATTACAAATTCAATTTATATTTATTTGTGTGTCACATTGAACAGTTTAGAATAAATTGAAAATTTGTATTTCGATTATCGTTTAACTTCTAGAACTAATTACTAACGATGGAAGGAGTGGAGGGAGGCCTTTGCCCAGGAGTGGGATATCGAAGGCTAGTAAAAAAAAAACTATCAACGTGGTGACGCCAAAAAGGTGTAAGTAATGTAGAATAAGAGCAAGGCATGGTTTTAGATAATAATGCCACTAAAATCATCATGAAAAGAACAGGTTCTTGTATCAATTCATTTCTGGTGGTGAGGAATATTAGCAGCCGGTTTCATCCGTTACCCACCATTTATTGTAATTGAGACGCAAAACGGGTTATTATTGGGTACCTATGTAAACAAACTTGAACAATGTAACAGTAATTAAGTTCCCCCATATTTATTTTGTTACCGCCATGGTCATCGTTAACCCTTTGCTTTCGGTCTTCGTTTCCTTGTTGACTTACGGGCGAACCCAATAACCTATCTATCACCAGCTTTGGCATACAGGAGAAAGAAAAACCTATCATTCTATCTATGGTTTTACAGTCCCAATAATCTATCAGAGATTAAGGAACCTTACCAGCCGATGCTATCTATTGATGGGAGAATCGATTGCTTACTATGGATAGCTATTTGTATAAATAAAATAAATTATTTAAAATACAAAAAACCCGACTGCAAAAACTCATAACTGAAAAGGGAAAAACAAGCATTATAATCTATATAATATTGGTCTTGCAGGCGGAGTCGAATAACCTGAAATATGGTGTAATTTTTTATTGTCCCAGCCTGCGATACCAAAATTCTATAGATTATAATGCTTGTTTTTCCCTTTTCAGTTATGTGTTTTTGCAGTCGGGTTTTTTGTATTTTAAATAATTTATTTTATTTCAAGCTTTTTAGTTTTATTAATATATATATATTTGAAAATTACTCCTTACTAGCTTTTATTTGATACCAATTGTTGCAATTTATTTAAAAAAAAAAACCCTTCCCCTCCTTTTTTTTTGTATTTGCAGATGCAATTCATAAATATTATATAGCCTATGTCACTCCCATAATTAAGACGAATCTAACGACACCTTATATGTTAAAATCCATCAAGCCGTTTAGGCTACAGAGCGTGCCATAGAAATAGACATACATACATACATACATACATACATACTCTCGAAAAACATTACCCTCCTGAGGCAGTCGGGTAAAAAGCCAAAGTATGCGTCCCAATAACGTGTTGATAGCTATTTGTTTGACAGGACATTTACTAAAGATGTGAGATTGGTCTATCCCCTGAATTGCACGGAATAAACGTATCTTTCTAAGCATTGTTTACGTAAAAAAGGACACTTTATAAATAATCATATAAAACATGTCCGATACACCTACTTACCTATAAATGCCAGAGCAAATTAAGTTGTTATTTAAATAAAACAACAGTGAGTAATTTAATCACCGAAATATATCCTTATACAAAAGTAACATTAAAAAGGTGTGGTGTTTCTTATCACTGTCAATTACGTTTCATTACTCCTGTCCAGCGTTAACTATTTGTTCAGCAAAATGCAGTAAAATCTCGTACCGTGTACCAGTTACAGACAGAGTTTTAATTTAATTATAACTTAATCCGGTCATTGATTTAGATTTAAGAAATAAATATTTTTTTGTAATATGGCTAATTCATTATACACGTTGTGTTTTAAAGTGAAATTAGTTGTAACTGAACGCACGGGAGGGCTAAGTAGAGAATCCTTTTTTTTTTCGTCAGATACAGCCTCTAACGGTGATTTTGAGACGTCATTCAAGGATAAATAGAATAATACTGTCTATTATCAATAGCGATCTATATTTCACTGAAGATAGGTTATTACCTTCAGCCGTTACCAAACTTACACAAGAAGGTGGATAGATAACAATCCCTTATTCTGTTTTGTTTTTGTTTAGATAGCTGCTACATTTACGAGGGCGGGTCAATAAGTCCGTGACTTTTGGAATAAAACACAGATTTTTTGATAAAAAAATAATTTTATTTTTCAACGTAGTCTCCCTTGAGCTCTATACACTTTGTCCAACGCTTCTCCAATTTTTTTATCCCTTCCAAAAAAAATGATTTGTCGAGGTCCTCAAAATAGGCCTTTGTTTGCGAGATGACTTCATCATTGGAGTCAAATCTTTTTCCACCAAGCCATTTCTTCAGGTTTGGGAACAAGAAGTAGTCGCTCGGAGCCAAATCTGGAGAATAGGGCGGATGAGGGAGCAATTCATAGCCCAATTCATGGATTTTTGCCATGGCAACTGCACATGTGTGCACCCTTGCATTGTCTTGGTGGAAAAGAACTTTTTTCTTGGCCAAATGTGGTCGGTTTTTTTTCAAATCGTCATTGAATCGGTCCAATAAATTGGCATAATATTCCCCATTGATTGTTCTTCCCTTTTGAAGGTAGTCAATGTGGATTATCCCGCGTGCATCCCAAAAAACAGTCGCCATAACTTTATTGGCTGACAAACCCACCTTGGCCTTCTTCGGCGCCGATTCACCCTTAGAAACCCACTGTTTTGACTGTTGTTTGGTCTCTGGTGTGTTGTGATGGATCCATGTTTCGTCCACGGTTACAAAACGGCGCAAAAACTCCTCCATATTGCGATTAAACAACGCCAAACCTTCCTGTGAAGTTGTTACACGATTGCGTTTGTGGTCGACTGTGAGCAAACGCGGCACCCATCTTGCGGAAAGCTTTCTCATGCCCAAGTGATCATTCAAAATTGAAACCACTGAGCCATGCGAGATCCCTACGGCTTCCACAATCTCTCGCACTTTCAATCTTCGGTCGGCCAACACCATATCGTGAATTTTTTCGATTGTTTCGGGTGTAGAGACCTCAACTGGGCGTCCAGGACGTTCGGCATCTTCAGTGCTTGTACGGCCACAACGAAATTCAGTAAACCAGTTTTTTACCATTGAAATCGATGGTGCAGAGTCCCCATAGTATTTATCAAGCTTAGCCTTGGTCTCGGTAATGGTTTTTTTTCGCAAGAAATAATGCTTAATAAGCACACGAAATTCACTTTTTTCCATTTTCTCCTCAAATTAGTGAGTAGTCTGATAAAAATAGCTGTCAAAAACAAACTAACTGACGCAGCAAGTTTAAATTTTGACAGGAGTCAACTGACAGATGCCTGTTGACAGGAGCAGTGTTGCTGTTTCAGTAAAGAGGTCAGAAATTCAAAAAGTCACGGACTTATTGACCCGCCCTCGTACATAAATCTTGTTGTATGGTTCTGGTATAGGCTTTCAAATATTAATTTTGTGAATAATATTGGAGATTCTTTAAAATGCTGTTAAAAAGTTATATAAGTACGTATTTATTCCCATCATCTCAAACTTATTAAATTGCTATCGATTGATGGCGCAAAAATAAAAATAGACTCCCCTAAGTCAACTAGCCATTTACGTTCCGTACTGTTCTTATATAGAAGTGTAACAAAATTGTAAAAATTTACTGAATAATCACCTATCTCGATTTACCAAAAAATAATCACCAACAAAACATTTTATTTAATAGAGTAGCTTTTCAGTCATCGGGACACCAGACGTGACGTTTGACGTTCAAAAGTGCTTTTTATGTGCCTATTTGAAAAAAATAATTTGACTTTGACTTTGCAGAGTTATAGGGTGCGGTTCCACTGACGAGGAGCCGGGCGGAGTGGAGAGGAGCGGACCGTGACTTGGCCAATCACAGTGCTCGAAATCTACACTCTGCACATTTCGAGCACTGTGATTGGCCACTTCACGGTCCGCTCCTCTCTACTCCGTCCACCTCCGCGTCAGTGGAACCGCACCCTTAAGAGCGTAGCAATAAAGCCGAGGTTATTGCCTACTCTGACATTTTCATAGGCATTCTTCACAATATCCGTCACAGTACAGTAACAATGTTTCTTATAAATAGGGTAATATTTCGTAAAGATGTTAAGGGTCGATACAAACTTGAGACGAACGCAGTACTTGGATTGAAAGTGTCTCAAAAGCGGATTGGATAATGGCATGTGTTATAAGAACCCATAACGAATTTCTGCAATGAATAAGCATAAGACGTACTCAGAGGCGTAGCTTCAGAGGGGGCCATGGCCCCGGGCGGCGCTAATATAGGGGGCGGCGGCGGCGTCAGGGCATCCTAACTGTATTGTCATCAGAAGACTATACTGTATTGTCCTCTGATGACAATACAGTTCGCAAACAGAGTCGCAAGCACATCATGTTACCACCAATTGTCAAATTTCTCCAAATGATTAAACCTTCAAACGTTGATGTTTAATTTCATAACAGAATAAGAAAACGTACATATTTACGACGAATTTTAAGACACTGGGACAAATGGAAGTTGTTCAAAATAGATTTGACGTAAAAACATAGGAAGGTATACTTGGTATACATTAGTATTACATACCATGTGAAGTTAACTATGCTATAATATAAATATACTATGAATATATAATGGAAACTGAAATCGAACCTCCAAGACGAATAAGAAGGCACATTTTTGGCGACGAAAGAAGAGATGTTGATTTATCGTACGAAGACAACTTTAACGATTCCGGCCATTGGGTTTATTGAAGTTTATTTTTTAATTCAAACTTGCAGTTTGCAGTCCTAACCTAATCTTGCATTGTTCGTCCTTAGTTGCGAAAATGGGGGGGGGGGGGGGGGGCAAATTTAAGATTTGCCCCGGGCGGCAGAAATACACGCTACGCCACTGGACGTTCTTTAGACTACTTACAATCGTTGAAATAGAAATTGTAGGAGAATTTCACGCATTTCGAAGCCCTGAAGGTCTCAGTAATGACTAAACATTTTGGATATTTCACCTCCCACGCATGGCTGCCAGATCTAGGGATGTCGCCGGGCGCTACGAGCGTGTGTTCAAAGAAAATTATAATTTCAGATTACTTTATTAATAAGCATTGTACGCAGTATTAAAATATTGTGGCTTTAACAAAATTACGAGTTAGAAGTAAGCGTAATGTCATTACAAATTAATTAAATATTTTCTAGTGACTGATTTTTTTAAGTTTATAAGCCATTTGCGTTTATTTTACCTTATATGTAATCATCCTAACATCATTCACTGTATTCAAAGGTAGAATGTAAAATCATAATATTGTATAACCAAGTCTATTTCTATATTTGACTTCGAAATATTGATAGTGCTTAATTTTCCTAAGTTAGTTAACACATCTTAACGTCATAAATAAATAATCATTAACGACAGAATCCTCTAAGTCACAAGTACCAGCATTTCAAACATATATACATACATAAACTTACACCTTCTTCCCATGGGGGCAGGCAGAATCTACAGAATACCACCTGCTACGATCCCTACATACTAGAATAATAATGAATTTCCTCTAGCAGGACACTCGTTATCGTATAAGTAATCTATTAACGTAGTCTCCTTGAGCCGTTTCCATGAACGCGCAATGGGGTAATGACCATAATCACCACGCTTAGAAAACTGTTCGATGATCGCAGTTTGTTATTAGCAGTTAAGAGAACACTGGACCCGACTACTTTTTTTTTTTTTTTTGATGTGAAATCATCAAATAACTTCTCCCGCTCTGGGCGGAGCGGGAGGGTGTGTCAGACTCTTACTAGCTAAAACCCACCCGTATTCCTTCCGTTGCCTGTGTTGCCAGGGGCCTTGGTGACCGAGCATTACTGCTTCGCAGAAGGAGGTGACGGCTGCCCATGCCCTCTCGCTCCGTACCATGGCCTGAACCAGGGCCGGACGCGAGAGATCTCTGCCGCTGATCGCCTCCACGAGGACACGGTGGTGCTCTGCCCAAGCTGGGCAGACCTCCACCGTATGTGTGGTAGACACGGTGGAGCCGTGTCCTCCGGGCGATCCACACAGTGGTGACACCCGGGCGTTTCCTCTCGCCTTATCCGACACAAGAACCTCCCGAAGCTGCCGTGTCCGGTGAGGACCTGCGTCAGGCGGAAGGTGAGGACGCCGTGGCGCCTCTCTAGCCACTCCTCAAAGAGCCCCGTCTACTTAACGCAATAATTCAATAGATTCCTTTGTGACAGCCATAGACGAGAAAAGAACAGCCATAGGCGGGAAAAACCGATCGTATTTTACACGTACTTGAAGGTATATTAAATCTTTGTCGTATTACTACGTCGGTCGTGCATAACTTAGAATTCGTACCTTTTTTACCGACTTAAAAAAGGAGGTTATCAATTCGATACGTATGTATGTAATATTATTGGAACTGTAATATATTCGCATATGATAATCTATTAGGGCTTCTAAATAAATGTACAAAATTTTGTAGGTGTATGTATGTATGTATGTTTGTTTGTCCACGCATTTTGTCCGAAACTGTAAATCCAATTGTGACCATTTTTTCAATGGCTTACATTTACTTCAACTTTAAGAACAGTGTAAGTTTCATCAATATCGATTCACTAGTTTTCAAGATATGGACGTGAAGTGTGACGGCCTTTTTTTTTTGGGTGGGAAATTATCAAATAACTTCTCCCGCTCTGGGCGGAGCGGGAGGGTGTGTCAGACTCTTACTAACTAAAACCCACCCGTGTTCCTTCCATTGCCTGTGTTGCCAGGGGCCTCGGTAACCCTTTCGAACTCTCCCGCGAGTGTGACGGCATGGCTTATTGATATGTGCTACGGGTGTGGATAAATGGAATTCATCTCAAAACCAAATTCTAAAAATGTTCAAATTCTAGTGCATGTAAGAAAACTAGACTAGTGCAAGTTGAACTCGCGTGGTGAGGGTTCCGTACAATGAATATGTTATCTACCATGTTTTATCCCAAGAACAAACACTGCAGTTGAAAAACATGTTTTCCCATACATTCCAACTGCAGAAGTAAGTTTGAACGCACAATATTGAGATATTTACCATGTTATTTTAAGACCATAGACTTCTTATAGGTTTTCCTGTAATTTATAAGTCTTTACTTACAATTAACAACAACACAACAAGAATTTGGAAAAGTACAGTTATTTAACTATTTACTGCATTTTTTTCAGGTCGTTATGCTCAGTAGTTTCGGAGATCATGAGGCCCCGATAGTGTTAAACTTTCATATATTTTCTTTACGAGTACTTTTTACTGTTTATTTTAAAATTATAAAAAAATATATTTTTGAGACCCTTATAACAAGCCCTTTCATTTGATGTCACACGGTACAGTTTCCAAAACATAAAAAAAATATCTGTATTTCCTCCCAAAAGTGACAGTTACACGTCCGTGTTTAGGTCACAGAAATTTATATGTGTATCTTTCGACTTAATCGGTTCATTAGATTCAGAGAAAATTGTCTGCGACAGACGGACATACAGACACAAGTGATCCTATAAGGGTTCCGTTTTTTTACTTTTGTGGTACGGTACTCTTAAAATCATAAGAAAAATCAAAATGGTCGAAACCAATTAACTCGACTCGAGAATTTTTCTGTAACATAGTTGTACTTTTTGTTTTTGTTAATATTGCGGATTTTCTTATTTTACATTTGGTAGGTACTTTTCTTAAGCGTTGCCACCGACCTCAAAAAAAATGTAGGCCCCTAATTTGTTTCGTATCTGCTTTTGATTTGGTTTTGTAAAATATTCTTTCATATTTTTGGGTTAATTTCTTTTTGAAGTCGACTTTTTTAAAATTACTTTTTTAGTTAAAATATAATCGTTGAGTTATCTATATTTCAAAATTTGAATCCTTTGGGAGATGGTAATACTGTCATATATGTGCATAAATGTTACGGTATGAACGTACTTACATCCTTAAGTCTGTTTTGTTGACATTTTCCCTTGTGGCTAAATCAAAAACACATTTGTTTTACAAAGTGCTAACCTTTAGTTACCGTAACGTTTTCATAATAACCGTCAGGCATGATTGGACATTTATTTCATCACCACTGCTCCCAAAACGGTGAAGGAAAACATCGTGAGGAAACCGGCATGTCCTAGAACCAAAAATTGGAAGACATGTGACATCTACCAACCCGCACTGGGCCCGCGACGTGGATTACGGCCCACTCCCTCTCACAGAGAGGAGGCCTGTGTCCCAGCAGTGGGAACATTATAGGCTGATTATGTTATGTTATGATTGGACAAGTACCCCAATCTAGATAATTAGTACCTAAATAAAAAGTTAAACCCGTTAGTTTTTTATAGAATTGTAATACATTATTACGACTTCAAAACTCTGCTGTATGTATTTTGTCAGCAATGCACGACGTACTAACAACGCTCCTAAAATCTAAATAAGCGTCATAATGTATTATTTGATTATCGTTACCTCAAATAAAAAAAACCATTTCAGGCCGCAGGCAGCAGCATATTGCAAAAACCCCAACTTTATGATAACTATAAAACGGGCATGATGACGATCATTTGTAGGTAGTGTGGCGGTAACGTGTTGCTTATTGTTGCAGGGCTGCGCCGCTCAACGTCGCACGTCGGCGTCTTGACGATACTCAATTGTTTGTTGTACAGACACTGGTAAGGAATAGCAATTATTTATCAGATAAAGAATATCTTCGTTACTAGCATAATAGATAGATGATAGATGGGTGCGACTTCATGTCGCAATTTAATTTAATTTAATTTTTGGTTGTGTTTGCATACTAACATTAGTTTTTAAGTATATTGTTACTAACAAGAATATGGACCTGGTCTGAAATAAATATTTAATAGTAGTAATAATAATAATAATAATTGGTCGATGTGATGGTGACGCAGCGTTAAGGTCAATCCGCAGTAGTGGTCCGCGAAATTCTAGCCCTGAAAACAAATAATTAAAATCTTTAAAACATGTCTCTTAGTTAGATTTGTTCCATATGAGATTTGTTCTTATGGAACAAATCGAACTAAGAGAGATGTATTAATAATTTTGATGATTATAATTCTGTAAATACATATTTATTATAGTCGCGAATCGTATTTTAATCAAGATACAACCTGACACTGACCGGCAAATTGCAAAAAGCGTAAGAAAATTTGAATTTCGCGGGCTACCACTGCGGATCCACCTTAAAACAACGGTTTCCTAGAAAAGCGGTGGCCGCCACATAGTGACAGCAGTTGACCGACGAATGACGTCACTGAAACGTGAAAGTAAGTTGGTGTGTTTTCCTAGAGAGCGTTTTTTGACAACGTAAAGTCAAACCCCGCTGCCATCATTTTCATGACAGTCGTCACTGCTGCCGTCATGTGGCGGCCACCGCTCTTCTAACAAACCGTAGGTTTACGCAGCGTACGTACTTTCGACAAAGGACTACGCTGGATGCGAAGGAAGTCTTACTAAGGACCTCCATATGCTAACACAGTTTAGCGTGGTGGGATCATTCTGCTTTTATTTTGTGTGTTTTGTCCTGCTTCTCTAAAGCTGCACGTTTTCACTTAGGGTTCTGAACAGTTCTGAGCGAGCAAGCGTTTGTTCGCGCAGTAAATGACACTTGAGCGAGCGAACATGTTTGTTCAGTGATGATCGATTGGACTTGGCGAACAATTGCTCGCTCGCTCATTCATTCAGTGAAAATGACGTCACCAGCGAGCGAACAGTTGCTCTGTGCATTCGCTAAACGTTGGACGTGGTCGGTTGGTATCCGATCTTTTTTATATTCTACGTGAACTTGAAGTGGAATTAAGAAAACTTATGGGACCCGCAAATCAAAGATTACAAAAATAACGTAATAAAAACGGATGCTTTTAAATACATGGTCGGCATTATGAGATGCACACCATTGGAAGTCAAAAAGAAGATTTAATCATCAACCACTTCTTTTCGGCGTGAAAGATCTAAACTTAGCCAAAAGCAAATCAACGTCATGATCGTCCATATCTACCGAATGAGAACGCAGCTGCGCTAGCAAACTGTTCAGTACGAGCTTTTGTTTAGAACTAGTGTTCCTTTTCTCGTTGTAGTGAAATAGATGTTTTCTGTTTTGAGCGAACATCGGCAGAACAGCAAACATTTGCACAAAACATCATTTTCGTTCGGCAAGTTAGTGAAAACGCGACTTAATATCTACAAAATCTATCACGAATAAATAAAACAAATGTATATCGAACGCCAAGCCGTGTCACCAAGTCACGTAAAAATGTCAGGAAACGGAACTTTAACCAACCATTATAAAATTGTGTTGATATCTCATTGAAAGACTTTTGAAGCCAGTCATTTAAACCGTAGGTCAAAAAAAATAGCATCATACTGATTTTTTGATACCAACAGTGTAAAACCAAGTTTGCAGCTTTGAAAGACCTGTGCTAACCACGTAGTGCTCGAAAAACCTTGAAATTTTCGGACTTCTTTTAGTTTTTGGCTTATAACTCTAAAAAAGTGCACCCTACGTACATATAAGTTATTTTTAACGACATTTTTAGTACACAAAAAATTGAGTGCAAGCGTAGCTCTATAGGTTCAATAGAACCCGAGACACTTCAAACTTAGGGAATGTTTCATAATCGTAGTTTTAGCTGTCTTCCGATCAGGGTATCTCGAAAACACTGCAGTATTATTCTCAATGGTTGAAACTGCTCAAACTCAATGGTTGAAATGCTCGAATCAAACTGTTCAAACTGTGACTTTCGAACTGATT
Source organism: Atethmia centrago (assembly GCA_905333075.3). Classification (NCBI taxonomy): domain Eukaryota; kingdom Metazoa; phylum Arthropoda; class Insecta; order Lepidoptera; family Noctuidae; genus Atethmia; species Atethmia centrago. The sequence continues at coordinate 13,715,051 of HG995374.1, forward strand.
GAAGTGCCTTTGTGTAATTTTTTTCTTCTTACGAAATGTCGGACTCTTGTCAGTGTTTGTTTTATGTGTCGCGGTGCACATGAGGAAGAGACAGTGACTATAAAAATATGTATAGGGTGACTTATACGTAGGATTCACCTTTTAGAAGTTATAAGTCTAAAATACCAGCACCACGAAGTTAGCACAGGTCTTCCAAAGCTGTAAACATGGTTTTACACTATTAGTATCTATCCTGACAGCATCCCAAAAAAATCAATTCAGTGAAATTTTTTACGACCTAACGCGATTTTTGGGTCTCGGTGACTGGCCTATTTGTGGGATATTATTAAAATAAAATGCAACAAATAAGTTTTATACCTCACAAATAAAATGACCAGACTTTATTTCAATATATTCGAATTTCATTTAAAATCACCAACGTCAATGTTTCTTTTTAGTTTTTTGCCGTCGCATGCCTTTCAGTTTTGTTCACAATATAAGTTACGAAATAAATTCATTTATTTTACACGCATACATATAATATATCTCATCCAATCATGCCCTGTCCATGCAGGGAGTAATTGGAAATTGATTGAAAATGTATCGCATCGTGGTTTAACATTGTGAACCTTTTTATAGCGAAATATGACTGATGAATGTGATTGTGTACACGGTGAAAAAAACGAGCGAGCCTTACAGTAGTCAGATAAGATGTGTAACATCTGACATCTCACCTTGGTAATAAGCAACTGAGCAGCGACAGAAATTAACATCAGAATTTAAAAAGCTAAATATTGAAATATTCAGAATCATTATTAATTACTAAAAATTCAAATTCAAATTCAAAATTATTTATTTTGGGACAACTAGGTCCAAAGGTTAGTATATAAGAACTTAGAAACTATTGTTAGTACTTAAATACAATTAAAAGGGCAACACTAATCAATCATCATGTACGAGTATGTACAGTAACAGTCAGAAGTCGACTAGCAATCTCACAAAACTATGGAATAGCAATATTAGTTGTACTTATGACCTTCTTCTATAAGAACGTTTGACAACACTACACATTGGCATCTTGTTGCCCGTATAGCGCAGGCGATAATGGTCATTGCGGTGTAAGTGGACTTCTGGACGTTGACTGTACATCTAATTCTGTATACAAATGCTCCAGTGCTGAGACACCCCACCACGTCAAGATAACCAAAAGGGAGACCTCCCTAAAAGATCACCAGACGAACGAAATGCCTCAACACAGGTGCACGCACATCTTCAGCTATAGTTTTCAGGGTGCTCTTGTGACTCCCCCGCACCCTCCTCACAAGTGACATGATTTTTTTCCGAATGACGGCATGAAAACCGACAGTATGAGCCTGCGCGAACATCTCGGAGGCACTGCAGAAACGAGGAAGTCCCAACATCATCCTGAAAATGTTGTTGCATTGGACGCGCAGAGTGTCCAGGGTTTTTTTGGTAGAACTAACCCATAGACCACCCGTGTACAAACCCTAACAATACGCTTTAAATATTGTGTATGTGTGTCGAATAAAACATTGATGAATTTTTAAAATGTTATCAATATAAATCATATGTTTTCGTTCACAGGACTGTCCGATGATCAGAAGACTATAAAAAAAACACGAACTTGTCATTTTCTCATCTAAAATCAGTGTTAGACTTTAGTGATTGAAAAATTACATGAAAATGATGCAGGTAAAGTTATTTTATCAACAACGTGGGTTGAACGTAGTGAATTTTATACTTGTACATAATTAACTTGTACTTATTAGGAATTTTAAGATGATAGTGATGTTTCGCTTCGACGAACCTTATGTACGTAACTGTTACTTTAAATAAGAACTTTAAAATAAAGGAGATCCCTGTTTTTATATTGTTTTGTTATTTCATTTGAATAATTTAGTATAATAAAGATGAACGCGGGGCGGTAACTGGAGCGCCGAGTATTCAATACCCAGTCTATAAATAGTTTGCAAATAAATACTGAAATATTATTCCAATAAAGTACAACAACCCTTCCCACTGCGATACTATCCAGTAGCCATAACTAAAGTTTGAACATAAAAACTTGTTATTCTTATAAATCCTTGAGTCTGCAGCATTGATGGAAATATTAAATAAGCGTAGAATTTATAGATTTGGAAATATTTAGTAGATACATATAACTAATCGTTAAAATACCAACTTAACAAATGCTGTTTTTAGACGAGATGTGCAAATAATCTACCTAATTCTTGGAACTACCAAAAACACGAAAGTCACTGTCACTATGGAACAGCAAGTGTTTCCGTCGCGGAAATTAATTGTTCCCGTTGCGATGTAAAATGAAAATGCACACAGAGATGACATTAAAAATTCTATGAGATAATTAATTAAGGAAGGTCGGTGGAGAGACGGCGAGATGAGACCGCTGTTGATTCTGTTAGCAGTTTTATTTAACTCCGGGAAATAAGATTGTAAAAGTGTAAACCTACCACCCTACTTTAATAAAGATGCGAAAGTGTGTTTGTTGGGTAATTCTTCTGTCGCGTAGCAACGGAGCTTCAGATGGACGTGTTTTTTTGCATAACGATTATTCATGGACCGGAAAATGACATAGGCTACTGTCAAATAGCGTCAAATGGACAGTTCCTGTGGAAAACTCGCGGTTGAACCAGCGGGTCGCAGCTAGTATGATCTACCTACATGGGTAAGTACAGGAACATCTGACGGCTGCTCTACTGGGATTTTGTTTGTATAAAATACGAGTATCTAAGCTCTTTTCTATATTATTAACTACGCCCCACTGTTTTGCCACATAAGTCTCGATCCCGTGGGAATATCGGGATTAAAAGTATCTTATGTCCTAATCCAAGTCATGGTCTACCCATGTGCCAAATTTCATACCAATCCGTGCAGCCGTTCTAACGTGAAAGCGTAATAAACAAACAAACTAATAAACAAAATTTTCGCATTTATAATATTAGTAAGGAAGTAAGAATTTTGACGCGAAGTTCATTAAGTTCTCAAAGAAATACTTAATTCAATTATGTTTTTTGATATGAAATTATCTTTCAACATAATACTTCTTGTGTTTTTGATATACATAAGCTTTGGTACACATGAATCGTTTAGATCCAAGGTTTGGTTTTATCATCATACTGTAGGTACATACGACCATAAATACCAGGCCACTCAGAAAGTATTGCGAAAAAAGTTTTTATGTATGAGAGACTGGCCAGTTATAATCTATTTTGAAAATATGATTATTTGTAAGTAAAAATAGGTACGTTCCAATTTCAAAATTTCCCTCCACATTGTTTGCAAGCTAATTTAAATTATCGTGTCTCATTAAAAAATGGATCTGCGCCGGGAACATATTCGCACTATGATTTTTTACGATTTCAAGTGTCGCCTGAAACAGGACGAATCGTACGATAGACTTCAAATGGCATTCATAGATGAAGACCTTTTAAGGCAACCGTGTATCGTTGGTACTCGACGGTACGATTTCAAGTGTCGCCCCTGGACGAATTATACGATAGATTTCAAAATGGCATTCATGGATGAAAGCCCTTCTAAGGCAACCGTGTATCGTTGGTATAACGAATTCAAGCGCAGTCGACTAACTTTGGGGGATGAAGAAAGAAGTGGTCGCCCTTTGATGGATGTTACGGAAGAAAACGTGCTAGCAGAATCCATGACAATAGGCGAGTTACGTATCAAGAGATTCAGCACATACTGCAGGTTGGGTCGGGAAGCCTTCACGAAATTCTACACGTGCATCTTCGCGTGAGCACAACCTCATCGATGCTCAGAAGCAGGCGCGGGTGGAATGGTGCCGTGATATGATAAACAAATTTGAAGCAGGCTCGTCTCGGCGTGTTTACGACATCATTACAGGTCTTAAATTTATCAATACGATCCAGAAACGAAGCGCCAGTCAACGGTTTGGGTGTTTCAAAACGAATCGACGCCTATCAAAGTGAAGCGATTTAGAAGCGGGGGAAGATTTTGATCGCGAGCTTTTCAATTTGACTGGGTACTTGGTGTCAATTCCTTTACGGAACCAAAGAAGCATCAACGCTGAATGGTATACTACCAAATGCTTGGCAGAAGTTTTCTCTGTTGTGAGCAACAAGCGACCAAACACAGGGCTCCGCGGGCTACTGCTCCACCACGACAACGCGCCTTCGCACACCGCGCTCAAAACGAGGGACTTCCTGGACAGCACGCCGGTCAAACTCCTGGGTCACTCTCCTTACAGCCCTGACCTAGCACCGTGTGACTTCAATTTATTCCCGAAAAAAAATCAGGTCAAAGGGATACAATTTTAGTTGCCGGAAGATGTGTTGTCAGCGTTCGAGCAGGCTGTAAACGAGGTGTCTGCGGCGGACTGGAAAAAGTGTTTCGAAAACTGGTTCAGACGCATGAAACTTTGTATAGAGCCTCTAGCCGCCGCAGACACCTCGTTTACAGCCTGCTCGAACGCTAACAGCGCATCCTCCGGCAACGAAAAAGTGGAGAGTACTTTGAAAAGATTTAATAAAAAAATATTTACTTATAGAACATTTTTTTAAATTTTCTCGAAACTTTCTGAGTGTCCCACGTAGCTTACACTTACCAGTATTTTACATGGAGCGACTGCCTATCTGACCTCTACAACCCAGTTACTGGGTAACACGATATCTCTTGGTAAGACTGGTTGTCAGACTTTCGGACTTCTGTTTCCCGTAACGACTGTCAAAGATGACAGCCGTGACCAACGGCTTAGCGTGCTTTCCGAGGCACGGAGGGGTCATGGTATGTAAAGATGGTCACCCATCCACGGACCTAGCGTAGCTTAACCTGATCGATCGACCCGTGCGGCTGTTATTACTTAGCCACAAGCCAGGAGGGCTTGTGGCTAAGTAATAACGGCCGCACGGCTCTATAAAATATTGATAGGTATTATACAATATAAAATATTGATAGATATTTTATATTGTTACGAACATAGCGTTATTGAAGTATGTATATTCTCAAAATTGCATTTTTTATTTCATGAGATAAATGCTTTTGAATGTGTGTAAAGTATTTATACTCGTGACTGTACATAGGGCGAGAAGCCCTATGTATATATAAATAAGCCTTTATGAACGACCATTATGAGTAGGAACTTACCTATTATCATAATCGCCATAATCAGAAGACGGATTAGTGGTGACAATAATTTATTAATATTTTTTATCACAGAACATGAGAAAGGCTAGTGATAATATGGCTTATTGTTATGAAACACTCCTAACTTAATGCCACACGTTGAAAACCAGACGAGAAATGTCACAAAAGTTATAGTTACAATCAAAATGGTTTTAGTAGGTACAGGTTTTGTTGTGAATATTGATCGTCTAGCTGGCTTCACGATAAGGCTAATTTACTTATGGCTGAAATTGAACTCATGGGCATCCTCTTAAGGGGTCATTGTACTCGTCATTATAAATATATAATATATACAAAAATACTATGGGACCAGAACAGAAGTGCGAAAAAAAATATCTGCTGTTCCCTACAGTTATGTTCGCTTTACTCGATAAAATGTAGGAAACAGCTGACTTTTTTTCGCCATTCCAGGTTTTGTTCCATTGTAACTGTTGTTCATAATGATGAGTACAATGATCCTTTAAGAGGATGCCCATGAAATCAATTTCACCCTGTCTATGGACTAGACATCAATCTACACGCGGGGTTGCGACAATCGTCGAAAGGATCCGGCAATTGGGACTCGAGGTGGCCCTGCACAAGTCCGAGGCCATGTGTTTTCATGGCCCTCGGAACGCGCCACCATTGGGGTCCCAAATAACGGTAGGAGGGGTTTCTATCGGCGTCGAGTCGACGATGAAGTACCTGGGACTCGTCCTCGACAGCCGGTGGAACTTCGTGGAGCATTTCCGACGTTTGGCTCCCAAACTGGAGCGGGCGGGCGCTGCATTGAAGCGGCTCCTGCCCAATCTAGGGGGTCCAAACGCCTCCTGCCGGAGGCTCTATGCGGGGGTCGTGCGGTCCATGGCCCTCTACGGGGCTCCTGTATGGGCGCGCTCTCTGGCGCTGCGGCCAGCCCGCCAGTTGAGCGCGGCCCAAAGGGTCATGGCCATCCGGATGGTCCGGGGATACCGCACGGTCTCCTGTGAGGCAGCGAGCCTCCTTGCCGGATTGCCGCCATGGGATCTGGAGGCAAAAGTCCTCGCGCACGTTTGGAAGTGGCGCGAGGAGGTGAAACGCCGGGGCGTTAGTCCGTTGCCGCGAGAAATCGCGGCACAGCAGACGGAGCTCCGGCGGGATCTCATGGCGTCATGGAAAGTACGGTCGTCGGATAAGGCGGGAGGAAACGTCCGGGTGTCACCACTGTGTGGATCGCCCGGAGGACACGGTGGAGCATACGGTGGAGGTCTGCCCGGCTTGGGTAGAGCACCGCCGTGTCCTCGTGGAGGCGATCGGCGGCAGAGACCTCTCGGATCCGGCCCTGGTTCAGGCCATGGTACGGAGCGAGAGGCCATGGGCAGCCGTCACCTCCTTCTGCGAAGCAGTAATGCTCGCGAAGGAGGAGGCGGGACGGTTGAGGGAAAGGCACGTTTCGCGCCCTCTCGCCCCTAGCCGCCGCAGGAGACGCCCTGGGCGTCGGGAATCTCGGGCGGATTTCCAGCCACCGTAGGCGCGGGCTTGCGGACGGTGAGCAATGGGTAGCTCACCGTCCGGTAAGGACCAGGCCCGGGAAGGAATACGGGTGGGTTTTAGTCAGGAAGAGTCTGACACACCCTCCCGCTCCGCCCAGAGCGGAAGAAGTTATTTGATGATTTCCCACCCTCAAAAAAAAAAAAAGACATCAATCTATTTATCAATTCGTGTCGCAACGTGTTTCATAACGTGTTCCATTTGTATATAGCATTCGAAAAATAACGTCAAAATAACGACAGTTATTGTGTAATATTGTTGAAATTACTGCACTTTAGAGTTATTATTTTAATGTATAAAGTAATTAGACTCCATTGCTTTGTATATAGTGAAATATAACGGAGTTCATTATACGTTTATATCAAAATAACGAAAGAGTGATAACTGTTTTTTTCTAATCCTAACTAATATAAAAAATGCAAAAGTGAATTTGTTTGTTTGTTTGTTACGCTTTCACGCTAGAACGGCGGATTTGGATGAAATTTGGCACAGGGGTAGACAATGATCTAGATTAAGACATAGGATATTTTTTATCCCGATATTCCTACGGGATCGACACTTACGCAGGTGAAACCGCGGGGCGCAGCTTGTGTTATAATAAAGGGAGTATAGACATTCTGAGGAAATATAATGTTGCTTAGAACGTAACTAAATTGAAATCTGAATATATGTGATAGGTTGCCAAGTCGCTGATACTCGCGATAAGTACTGTACTGTAAGAGAAAATACAACCTTTTTATTTCCAAATTCCAAAGAACCTATTACGTAAAACGGTTAAAACATTTTAATTACCAATTTAGAAAAGAAAATGCTCTAAAAAAGTATTTGAGCATTCAGAAAATGTTTTCAACGCCATAAGCTTTTGAAACGAACTTCGTTATTAAAGTTAAAATATAAGTATTAGCATTTCTAAAATATACATAGTTAATATATTTTCGTTCTTCGAGGTGGCTAAGTAAGATATGTTAATGTAAGTGAGATAGCTCTACAGGGACGGAATCTGCATCTCTCCAACCTTGTTTAGATGTTTTGTAGTACCTCGAGATACAACTCGCTGGAAAAACTTGTTATATTAGGTATTCATTTTGAAATTTTGCTAATTTCTAAAGTATCCGGTGAAAGTGTAAACAAACCCTGCTTAGTTTAAATTGTTAGGCAATCACTCGCTAACATATTAATCTGTATTTAGAAGGATTCAACTTTATACCTATCTCACCATGAATAACGTTATTAAAATGTAATTGCGAAATTTGAGATTATAACATTAATCTAGACTGTCAAATGAAAAACATCTTTAAGGTGACTTAATATTAGAATTTCGGGTTTAAGTATTCAAATAATCAAATCAAAGCACCTAATTAAGTGGCACGATAAATTGGCATTCACAGGTACGTTGTCAGATCCATTTGTTTACAGTTTTATGAGATACTTTTGGAACAGAGAACACCTTCCAATGCTTGTTTAGTGGTTACAAGAGCGACTGCAGAGCTGAAGATCGTAGGTTCGTGTCACTAACCGGCCATTCTTATTAAAGACTTCAGACTTCAACGTTCATAATTTTTAAGTGAACACTTCTTTAGCCGCGTTGAGTGATTTTTGGTAGGGGCAAAACGTATGGGTTCGCGTCACCGACATGCTAATGTTAACAGTATATCTTTAGCTCTGAATATGATGTATTTATTGTGTTTGGCCAGCAGTGAAAGTATGTATATTATAAATTAATTCATAAATTTACATAATTATGATATTTTAATTAATGATACTACAATTATTTTTCAAATAAAAAGAAACATGTTTTTTAGTCTACACTTCTGTCAGCAGTCCCCATGACTGGCTATGTTTTTTCTGACTTGCACATAAAATTCACCGCATGACTCTTATAAGACGTAGGGAGCAGTAAACCTATATCTGAACAGAATGACGCATAAAGACGGAAGGTAGGTACATCCTAATGTTCCGTAATCGCAGAAACAAAGACTTTTATTTACATTACCCTTAGTACATTTTTACAAATTGCGTAGAAAACAACCAGAAACAGCGGCTAATAAAGAAACAAAAGAAAATTAAAGTCTATCTAGGGTCCGATCACACGCACCATAACCCACACCCAACGACAACACGTGGAAGGGCGCTAACTTGTATGAAAATTAATAGTTTAATCACACGGACCACATTTGGCCGTCAAAATCCATCGTGTGGACAATACCTACCACATCAAGGCCACGTCGCAGCCACAACGCAACCACCAATGAGACAGCGCACTAGCGGCCGGCCACATCGCAAACACAACGTTGCGTCGACCGATTGATTTTATTTTGTAGTTACCACAACGCAAAAGCAAGAAACTGCAGCGACATTATTCACACGTAACCAGTGCTTGCCCACATTTTGTCGCTGCGATATGGTGTGGTGGTGTGATCGGGCCCTCAGATTATGCAGTTATCAAACTAATATTATGAAGAGAAAAGATTAGATTCTTTGTATGTTTGTTTGTTACGCTTTCACGCTAAAATGGCGGAACAGATTTGGATGAAAGCTGGTTTAGGATATAGGATATTTTTAATCCCGAAATTCCCACGGGATCGAGACCTATGTGGGAGAGACCGCGGGGCGCAGCTTGTTGGAAATAAAACAAAGGAACATATTCTATTAATATGATATCATCTTCTCAAAGACATTGTGCCAATTAATACCAGCATATTATAATAATGGCTAAGTATTAGAATATATTAGAATCACTTTTACACGTCATATTTAAAAAAAACATAAAAAAAATAAGCTAGGTAGTGGCAAACTCAAGGGTCAAAGTCTCTTTTAAAGTCCAGACATAATCTTGGTCAGATCATGTGAGGACCATGTAGATCCATGTCTGAAATGGTCTTTTCAGGAAAGAACCACGCAAATTTGAGTGGACCTGTCCAGTCAGTGCAAGCATTTGTCAGTAATCGTGTAGCTCAACTCAGAACTTAAGGAGCTCAATGACTCGACGAACAATACCAAGGAAAGGACATTTGGTTAGGCCGCATAAAGTACTCAAAATGCCAGACTATCATTAAAACTGAGAAAAAAAAACAAAAATAAATAAAAATGACCCACATAGTGCTCACTCATTAAATTAATATAATACTTTTCAATGTACATAAATATTTACGTAATTTTGTTTATAATCATCAATGTCAATATGTATATATAATCGTATATAATGATGATTTTGCATAATAATTACGATACTCACGAGCATTGATCACTACGCTTGCTCAAGACGGGTTGGCGATTTCAGACTTGTATTAACTATAAGTCCAGGTTTCCTCACGATGTCTTCCTGCACCAATGTCAGTAATGTCCTAGATAAACTCAGAAAGTACATATGAATTAAGGAAGTCACATTGGTACTTGCTCGGTTTTGAACTCACAACCTCGTGTACTCACGTTTTAATATTTAATGTGTGATCTCCTGTGCGAGTCCCAATAAATATTTTTTCTTTCTTTCTTTCTTTAATGTAATTCACCTCAATTAGACTACATCATCATCATCATCTGCCTAGCCTTTTCCCAACTATGTTGGGGTCGGCTTACAGTCTTACCGGATACAGCTGAATACCAGTATTTTACATGGAGTGACTGCCTATCTGACCTCCACAACCCAGTTACTGGGTAACACGATACCCCTAGGTAAGACTGGTTGTCAGACTTTCGAGCTTCTGATGACCCGTAACCACTGTCGAAGATCTACAAATGAAAGCCGGGACCAACAGCTTAACGTGCTTTCCGAGGCACGAGGGGTCTTGGTATGAAAAGATGGTCACCCATCCACGGACCAACCCCGGCAAGCGTAGCTTAACCTGATCGATCGACCCGTGCGGCTGTTATTACTTAGCCACAAGCCCCTCAATTAGACTACATATTATTGTTATAATTTCCAGTTTCTCTAGGTTTGCGTCGCGTATTCTACTCAGCGGGAAACATCTAATTTGTGAATCAACATCTACTTGTATCTTCTACTTGCATCGACAACATGTATCGTTAACTACAAACTCTAGGAAGAATAACGAGACGAACCAATTAGTATAACGCGGTTCTTATAGACCGAAGAGCGATGACCCCTGGGCGCTAGAACTGAAAGAAACATGTTTAATGAAACAACATTATTTCTCGGAAGTCCTTTCTGGACTACCTCTACCCAAATTCGTATAATGTGGGTAACCTACTTATTTATTGAAACGTTCCCGTGAAATTTTCCTCAATAGTTAACCGAATTATCCTATCAGAACTCAGTAAAACAGACGCTGTAAAAATTTCAGCATTTACAATACGTAAACAATGATTTGGTAAGAAAATAAAATAGAAAGGAAATCTAAAAAGATTTTTAGGGCGACATGAAAGTCGCCTTAGAAAGAAAATAAACGGCGCTCGGCGGGTTCATCATGACTCGACCTTTCACGAAACAAATCCTGATCACACAGACAGTTTGATATATTAATTTTGTTTTAGGATACTTTTTGTTTAATGTTAATCAAAATTGATCTAATTAAGATTAATGTAATTAACTCACCGAGTTTCATTATAAAATACAAACAACATTTAATAGCCGTAGACTGTCAACGCGATTTACGACTTTAAATATAACTTAATTTAAGTCCAATGTTATCGAGGCCTACAATTAAATAAATTAACTTTAATGTTTTCAACCACTGTTAGGTCTGGTGGGTGTAAGTGACGTTTACATAAATTGTGGTTAAATAAAATGGTCTATCCTACGATGGATCACCCAAGATTACTCACGATTAGACATTTAGTTCCATTCATACCAAAACCTTTATTTACAAAAACTTGTACATACTGCAGCGTCAGGACTCTGCGGTGCTAACTTTTTGCTTCCAAGCCGGTCGACGAGATTTTGACGAATATAAATTTAGTGAAGTCTGTAGTCAGCACTACATACTTCACTAAATTTGTATTTTTCTACTAATGTGTTGGTGAAATTTGTAGTTATGTAGCCGTCTCGTTACATGCGAGATCTATTCGCCCGACGGTATGTATTCCATACAACGGCCCGTTATACTTTCTTTCAACGTTACTTTTTGTCTTTTCCTCTGGTTCATCCATCCTCAGTCAGACCATCCATCAGTTAAAAAGGCTTATTTTTGGCCCAAACTACTGGCGTATTGGCGTACCGACCAGTCCGATCTTACTGCCGACCGCATCGATTGCTGTTCGACAACGCCGTGTGTGTCACGCTGATTGCCTGTGAGGCAATCCAGGCGCTTTACACCTGAGGGTCCAGGTTGCTGTTCGGCGTGTCGTCCTACGTCAGCTGAGGCACTGGATGCAGTTCTTCAAGAGCGGTTTATTCGATACCTATTGTTTTTTATTTGTTATCGTTGTTTTATATTAATTTTAACGTAAATTTCGTCTTATTCTTAAAACAAATATGGTGATTTATACCAGAATACTTAGGTTCATTCTTTTTTTGACGTTTCCTTTACGTAAATAGCGGACGCGGACTAAACTGCGTGGCCGAATGAATCGTAAATAGGTGTCAAAGTTCATGTAAGTACGTATAAAGATTTTTGAAACTGGTTAATAAACTTCTTCCTGTAACTTTTAGCTGTTTAATGTTTGAGAAAATTTGGTTACATCGAAAGGTTTGTTAAAGTATTAAGTAGCAATGAAGGCTTGAAGGCCACTAAATTTCAGAGTTCAGAGAAAAGTCATACTTTGTGACGAATTCTGTTTTTTTTTTAATGCATTGATATTGTTAATTGCAACTTAATTGTTGCAAACGAGTCACACTGTCACGTCCTGGAAGGAATACGTCAAATTACAAATCAACCTGTATGTGACCAGAAGATACAATAGTACAATTTAACTGTACCATTTTCAAATATAAAGCAAAAATTTAGTCTCCTTACAAGTTTTGTAATTCAAACGACAACATCGTGGAACTAGAAACAAGCCTTCCGAAGAGTAAAAGAACCGGTGCACCTGGTAAAACGCGCGAACAATTTCTTTAACAAATGGTCGCTGGCATTAGTCCAGGTAAAACTTGGATTAAGACGAAGCCAACACATTTCCAGAACGATCGTGGAAACATCGATCTTTTTCCACAGTATCATAAAACGTACATGAAAATTGTAGATGTGATCTTACTAGATAAGTAAGTTTATATCCGCCGAGGGTTCTGCATGCTTCTCGAGTAAATTGAAAACGGTGAAATTTCCTCCTACAGCGTTCTTTATATATATCCAGATGAATATAACGACAGCTAAATAATAATATTTGATAATGCAGTAGTTACACGGATATCTATGAGCAGTTACCTACTTTAATTCTATTACGTTTTTGCGAAATGAAACGAATATTTGAGACGATTGCAATAAAATTAGGTACTATTACGTATATCCCCTGAAAGCCGGGTTTTGTTTCCGCTCAATTTTGACTGCAATGTGTTTGTTTTTGTGTTTTTATACAAAATGTGCTATGGTAATGCTTTATAGAGAATATATTGTACCACTGTAGTATTAATAAAATGTAATTACCTTACCTGGAGCAAAGAATTTGTAGTAAAATAAGCAGTTAGATAAGTAGACTACGCAGCCAAAAATCTAGGAAAGACTTAGGCCCTTTCCACACGTCGATAATTAGTACATTTTCAGTAATTATAATTTTGAGAATCACTTCCCAGTGATTCCCAAAAATATAATTACAAAACCAATCCAAACCAAGCCAAACCTGCCGGTTTCGCTTGATATTTTACGGTGAAAAGTAGGGATTACATGTCAACATCCCACTGTTCATATTGGTAAAAACAAATGTGGTATGAAACTGCCAAGTGATTCCCAAAATTATAGGTACAGTAAAATATCACCGTGTGAACGGGGCCCAGGATGTAACAGCCAGTAATACCTTTGCTGGATTTGATGGCACTATACCTTGGGTACCATCTTGCACCACTTTCTTCTCGCACTTGACCTGAATCTAAATACTCAGAACAGAGCACCACTTTTAAGGCAAACTTAATTAAGGCAAAACGATTAATTTAGATTATAAACTACTTGGAATACTAGCAAGTTATTATTTATCTTATTGGAATTGCGGAATAAAAGGTTTATTCTGTTTATTTTGTTTTCGTCGTTTGTCTTTACACAAATATGAGAGCAACATTTACATCGTTTATGTAAGTAATTCGTTTGAATGTATTATTAGTGGTTCTTGCCTTCTGTTTGATAATAACACTAAATATTCTTTTATATTCTGCAGTTGCATAATTTCGTTTACCACGAACCCTTTCTGCGGTTACATTTTGAATTCCGAGAAGTAATCAAGCTGATGCTAGTTTGATTATTTCTCGGAATTCGAAATATACGGATATTATTTTAGTTTCAAAGATCCTTCCGTTTTTTTAGCAATTACTCTGGTCACCATATTATTTACATTACAAAGTATGATCAGTAACTTACATGAAACTTCAGTTCTTTGGTATTTGAAAATCACGAAATTGTGTTTATTGCCGACCGTACTTCATAATTGAATCGATGCGTAGCAGTTCTGGGATCTGCTACGACCGCGTAGCTCGCGTAGCGGTGACGTCAGCTACAGGCTACGCCGTAGCTACCGAATGTGTAACTTTTATTTACGATAAAGCAAATTATTCAAAGAATTTTATTAAAACACTATTATGTCGTTTTTAATGTTCGTTCATGATGATAATATGTATGTAAGACAAATTTATAATATATAACGAAATTAAAAAAAAAAGACTACGTATGTTTCTTTATAATGCAATCCGTTAGTGTAAAATTTTGCGAGTGCTAAGCAATAACGCAGTTATATAACTGAGTTGCGACTAGGTAATCATTGCAACAATAATTTAACGATGTTCAAGATTTAAACCACGGTTTACGTAATCTATCACATTATGTGTTATGTCATCGGTCACTTCCTTACTACAGAGAGACAGGTTATTCTTAGAACCAAAACTACCATGATTTCATTGTAAGGCAGGTATCTGCTTTATCACTGGCTGATACAGGTTCTCTCTATTTTTTCTGTCTCTCGAGACCATATTCTACATCTCGCGAAAATATAATTATGGCTATACTTCATCATCGTATCATATCATTTATTACAAGTGCTCGACTTTACTGACATTTAATGAAAGTAAAAGTAAAAAAAAAGTCAGTACCCTTTCAGTAAGTAGGTAAATGTTTTGCCCTCTCTTATCTAAACTATCTAGACCTCACTGAAGCAAACATCTAAACGTAAAAAGTACATTTAGGTGTTTGCTCCATCGTCACACAGACTCCGTAAATAAAGTCTCCTTGCTGAAGTCCTTTTTTCGTGAAGTCGTAGAAAAATATGATATCTGCGCATTTAAGTATATTTTAAATTCAATGTTCCAAGTCGTGGAGAAGTTCGAATGTATGTTGATAAAGCTCTCCACGGCACATTCGGTTTTAGCTAAGCTTGAAAAATGTGTTTGTTTAACCTAGGCTTTCGGAATGTTACGAGATGTGAACCTCTCGATCAGAGATTTACCGAGTCTTACTTTGCATCCTTGTTATTGGGTCGAAAACTAAGTAAACATTCTATAAGTATTAAAAATGCTCATAAATATTGTTAGGTATAGTATTCTAGGATGAAACTCACACTAGTCCAGTTTTTTTGTTATGGCAACACGACAACAAAAAAAACCGGACCAGTGCGAGTTGAACTCACGCGGTGAGGGTTCCTTACAATAAATATGTTATCTACCATGTTTTTTATCCAAAGATAATTTATCCCAAGAACAAACTTAACATTGTAGTTGAAAAACATGATCTCCCATACATTCCAACTGCAAATGTAAGTTTGTATGCACAATATTGAGAGATTTACCATGTTATTTTAACACCATAGACTTTAACCTTTAATATATAAGTAAAGAACTATTTCCTATTTACTAAAAAAATAGGTTCGGAGATAACGAAAGGTAAATTTTTATATATTTTCTTAAATAACTTTAAAACTATTAAAGTCATTTAAGAAAATATATAAAAATTTATCTTTCGTTATCTCCGAAGCTACTGAACCTATTTTATTTTAAAATTCTAAAAATATTGTTGAGACCTGAGACCAGAGCAGTGGTGGCCCAGTGGTAACGACAGTGACTTACGAGTTGTAGGTCGTAGGTTCGAACCCAGAAAGGCACTTTACTTTGTGTAAATTATTTCATCCACACTGCTCTCAAAACGGTGAAGGAAAACATCGTGAGGAAACTGGCATGTCCTAGAACCAAAACATCGAAGACATGTGTCATCTACCAACCCGCACTGGGCCCGCGTGGTGGACTACGGCCCACTCCCTCTCACAGAGAGGAGGCCTGTGTCCCAGCAGTGGGAACATTATAGGCTGATTATGCACCTTCACCAAAGTCCTTTCATTTGATGTGTCACACGGTACCTACAGTTTGCAAAACTTTTTTTTTTATTTTCTGATTTGCCCTCCAAAAGTGACCCTCATATTCAAAATTCGTTTATTTACGTTACACGTCCGTGTTCGGGTCACAAAATCAAAAATCAAAATCAAAAGTGATCCTATAAGGGTTCCGTTTTTTAATTCGGACGTACGGAACCCTAAAAACACTATAAAATGAAAAATTACTTTAATTTCAGAAGTCGGTCATTGGATCTGTATTTTAGTTATTTGCCACCGACTTCCGAAATTAAAATGATTTTACACTTTGTAGTGTTTTTTGTTATGGCTACCCAATTTAAAAAAATACACACAGACGAACAAATAACCTCCTCCTTTTAAGTAGGACAAACTAAAAAATCTGACCACAGTGAAGTCCACACCATACAAAGAATTGTAATCATACAACAGATAAAGTAATTCACCTATCACAAATACTTAACAAAAGAGTCACTATAAACAAACGAATATCAAATAACCACGTATTATTTAAATATTTCTGCCTACGTAAACTGGCCAGTGACGTACAAAGATAAAGGTCTATGTGTCAAAACTGTCCAAGTAAGCAACAGCAATGAGCTTCATATTTTCTAAAAGGATTTCTTTATTATTTACCTAATTTATTTTTAGTTATGTAAACTACGGTTGATATTGTTCTAGCTTTGGAATACGGTGTACTGGTAATAAAAAAGCAGAGCTTTGAAAAAAGAACAAGTCACTTTTCACATTAAAAATTTTGTGATCTTATGAAACCCTTGCCTAACCTTGATTGCATAACACATTTTTAATGTTAATCCGAAAGATTTTGAAGGAAATTGCTGGTCCATTACTTCATATGATTGAAAAAATCGCCTGCTCAACAACGTAAAAACAGTAATAAATATTATTAATATAAATATAGTAAAAAATATTAGTGAAATCTTAGGAAATAGGAACTTGATTGCATAAAACATTTTCAATCTCAATCCGAAAGATTTTGAAGGAAATATCTAGTCCATTACTTCGTATGTTTGAAAAAATCGTCTGCTCAACAACGTAAAAACAGTAATGAATGTTGTTGAACTTTCAAAATGAAAAACATTGACTTTGTAAATGAGTTACGCAATTACCCCTCTGGTTGGTGAAACCACCTTCCATAAAGAAATGGCACTTTTTATTTTATTATATTAGCTACCTAAACATAACAATATTGTCTCCACTGTCCACCGATGCTCACACATATATACCTACCTAGTTGGTACAATGACCACCCAATTACGTTCATGTGCGCAATCCTAGATTGAACTAATTAATTTAGGTCTTTCGTGTGCTTACACACAGATCGTAGTTAATTATGGACAACATAATGCGACCACAAAATGCTCCTCAAAATATAAGGAGAAATAAGAAAATACAACACAATAAGCTCCTGTGTTCTAGACCATAATACATACAAAAGTGATAAATTACATTGGGTATACTCAAATAAATCGGTATTTATATAAATATTTAAGCATAAAGTCAGACGGACGAACAATCAGAGTTTGTAACTTTAATCGTAGAATTAATTAACTAAATATTAAACTAGCGCAATGGGAAACAGGTGATAAAATAAATAATAAATAAATTGCCAACAACAAGTTGGAATTAGCTGCAAACAGTTTTAGTTTTGTGCTAGTTATCTGCAACTCTCATACCTCTGCAACTGTTAGAATGGCAAACACGATAACATTAATGAATTTGGGTTCGGTTGGCTTTCATTTCCTAAGTCTGGCGGTGAGTTGTGTCGGTGAGGATTACCTCCTGCTATCTCACTCACACATGCCACATGGCCCACTTCCGTCCTTGTCCCTCTCACACCTTATTCTGCTCCTCTTAGGTAGCAGCTGTATCTGTTTTAGCGAAGAGGATTGAACTAGATTACACACCTTTACAAATAAATACCTACCTCTAATACTCACTGAAGCACATATTCGAATATAAAACCACGTTTAATTTGAATGTGACTCGAAGGTAATAAAAACTGCAAATGAAAAGAGGAATCCTTTGTTTTATTCACACAAATATGACCAAAACATAGACGGAAAATCTTTTATAACGTCATTGAAATACGCATTTGAATTTTTATAAATTTTAACGGCTTTAATATCGTGAATTTATGAATCATCATCTCCTGTAACGCATTTCAGAATAAAAGCTTCATTTTTCTATGTAAATGAAATGTTTGATTGCGGCGCGGCGGAGCGCACGACAAAAATCTTGTAATAAACGACCCTCTCTCTAACTGTATAAAATGTTTCCTCGTTTCAGAGTTTCGCAGACACTATAATTGTGTGATGTCGAGAACCCTTATAATTTCGTCATGTCCGTCCGGCCGCGGCTCGCAGCAGCTACGTCAGTTTGCCACTGATTTAATGTAATTTCACACGAGTTGCCTTTTACCTAATGCAGTAAACGACAGGTTATCGATAACTTATATTAGTGTGTGTCAGGATCGCGGCTGTATTCCTCAGAAATGGTCGAAATATATCAAAAAAATTAGTACCTAATTTACGACAGGAACTGTTATAGAGCAGTATTTTTTTTAACTACTTTCAAACTAGTAACTTTATCCATGACATTGGCTTTTATTTTTAAAGCAAGATATTTCAGCACTACCATTTAATCACATTTTTATGGTATCTTTATATTCTCTGTTGAGAAGTTTTAAAACTTCTCAACAGAGAAATTATTTCTACATAATTTTAGCATCTTCTTTACGTACTTAGTATAAACTAGCTGCGTCTCTCTTGATCCCGTGGGTCATCGGGAAAAAAAGTCGTAATGTCTTATCCTATGTCCTTCTTCATGGTCATGGTCTACCCATGTACCAAATTTCATCCAAAGCCGTTCAGCCGTGAAAGTGCAACAAACAAAAAACAAACTCACTTTCGCATTTATAATATTAGTTAGAATTAGGATAAACGACTGAAGCCTGGTGCGTACCCGATTTGGTGTCAAACAATAGAAAATCAATTGTGTCTTATTAGCTGTCCTTGGCCGATTAAAGTTGCTTTTCGTGTCTGTCTGTGTGACCGACGTATTTTGATAAAGTATTCACCATCATTTGGAAAAATGATTTCGGAAGGTTTAAGTGTATAAAACTTTAATATAAAACTTACATATTATGATAAAGAAATATCGACGTTTTGTCAAGACGTAAAAATCGTGTGAAGCAGGGGCGGGGAGGTCGCTAATAACATGTATAAAGAATCCGAAATAATCGAAGGATTGGGGACATAAAATTAGTACAGATATATAACTAATTGCAGGCGACTCAAGCTATTCAACACACGCCGATACTCATAAAGCCATCTGTAAGTAAAACGAAGCTCTGTACATAATTGCCTTGGAAATAATAGATACTTATACCAAAAATACGGTAACGGGGCTAAGTGAAAACGCTCTTGGTAAAATCGTTCAATATTCATCAACAAACGTCAATATAAACGCTGAGTTGGTACAGTTGATTTATAACAACTAATAATAAACAAAGGTTTATTAAAATTAATAGAGGTAAAAGCTAACGATAATACTTCACATTTGAAAAAATCAAATTCAGTATGCAACACATTAGCAATGGTGGATGAGGATCACATTTTATTCGATATTTTTGTTGTTCAATCGTGAGTCCAATTTTTTTCGGTACTTATTGCTACAAAATGTAAACAAAAACATTGAATTTAAATGCGAAAAACCGGCCAAGTGCGTGTCGGACCACGCATAGTGAAGGGTTCCGCAGTTGGGATGAATTTATCCCAAAAACAAACTTAACATTGTATTTAGTTTAAAAACATACTCACTCCAACTGCAAATGTAAGTTGGTCGACTATTATTCGTTAACTTGTAAAGCCTACTTAGCTCTGATACTTTTCCTTTCAACTTCGTTGTATACACTACTGTCATGAATTTTTTCACATATCCAAAAACAACCCACATTTGACTCTAATAAAAAATTGCACTTTAAAGCTTAATAATACACAGGATCCCTGAATCGAAAAATGGCTTTGACACATCCGCAATGTTTTTGGACGGCGCATCCAACGATACCCCAAACCAGAGGACAGAAGACAAAATAATATCATCCCTACTTTACATGGAAGGGAGGTACACTAAAAATTTTTTTTTTCTTAATTTTGTTTACCACTTCGGTGCGATTAATAAGTATACCCATGCCAAATTACAGCTTTCTAGTCTCTGAGCTACGCCGGGGACAGATAGACAGACAGACAGACGGATGGACATGGTGAAACTATAAGGGTTCCTTGTTGACTACGGAACCCTAAAAAATATTTGGCATCTCTTACAATTACTCGTTTATTAATAAAAACTGACGAAAAAAATATTTCTAATAATAAATCCGTGAAAAATTCTCATTTCTATTCTGAGTAACAGATTTAGAAATGTGCATCTTCGTTTCATTATTGTAAATTAAATATTTCAAAATTGAAATCCAGGCCTTTTTATTTATATTTACAAAAGTTTTATCTAAGTAGGTTTGAATAAAACACCTAGTATGTTGAAGTTACAAAAAACATTTATTTCTAATTTAAAATTCTTTGTTCTCATAACCCTCCACGACAATCTACCCTAGTTCCACCTAGCTTTTGCTACGAACACCTGCAGGTATTTTTCCTACAGTAGGTTTACCTTTAAACTTTTAATGACGCCACCTCATTTCACTTTTTGGCACCTTTTTATTGTGCCAAACTTGTAATTACAGTGGCAGCTACTTGGAAAAGTTGGTTTAATAATAAAACTGGTTTATGCAAGCAAAAATAACTGACAAATACTAATTCTTGTTTCCGCTGGTGGTCCCCCTCCAGGAAAAAGTATATCCCTGTGGTTTTATAAATTACTAGCTGCGCCCCGCAGTTTCACCCGCGAAAGTCTCGATCCCGTGGAATATCGGGATGAAATATACTTTATGACCTATTCTCATACCTACCAAATATACATAAAAAGTTTTAATAAAAATCGGTCGAGCCGTTTCGGAGGAGTGCGACCACAAACACCGTGACACGAGATTTAAATTAGACATTGGCGTACCTCATAAATGTGTAGATATTTACTGAAAATATTATGTAGGTAAATCTTTTTTCGTAATTACCGTAAAAAAAAAACAAAATTGCTTTCTCGTTTGCCTATGGCTGCTTACCTCCGTAAATACAAGCGGCGAAGTGCGAGTCGTATTCACGCACTGAAGGTGGCTCGTGGCTCGTTAGCTTGTTCACTTAATTATAGCAGTACAACCTTTGTTCGGAATTCCTTGATTCATTATAACTGAAATGAGTACAAACTATAAAATAATATAATTAATTTGGTATTACTCGCAACTTTAGCCGGAACTTGGAAGTCATTAAAAGGTTGCTGTATCCATATGATCAATTCTCTTCTAGGGTAAGGGTTATTTCCGCGGTATTTTTCCTAATACTCGAAAGGAGATCGAAAATATAAGCATTTATTTCACCCTTTTGAAAGTTTGTCAATTTATGTGAGAACCATAATTATTTTCTACTCTTTAAATACACAATAGGTAGGTCTTGATTTGTATTCAAAATTAATTAAATATGAAAAGAAGTCGGAGGCACCTTATTCCGAATGGGGTGCTGATAGCATGCTGGTGCCTTATCCCGACCTACTACATACATCGGAATAGCGTTTCACACCAAAAGATCTCGTTTCGTAATAATAAAGATTTTTGTATAATTTATAGATTATTATTATTTATACTTAATTGCACAATCTTCCTAAACATAATATATTACATGCAAAAAATTACATCGAATTGTGTATGAACTTGCATTTTCTTTCTTAGCTTTCTCATACACTGAATTAACAAATATCTAAAAAGATCACTTTTGACATGCTATAATTTGTGAATGAAACGCAAAAGTATACCTCGGAAATAGATTTTAATATTCATTGTCTTTTTAAGTTGTCGAACCCAAAGCGGGAAAGGGCCTAATCAAGAAAATAAAAAATGAAATCAAGTAACTCAATATGCTATTTCGCGGTACACATCGGAATAAGGAACGCAGTGCCGTTTAATTAAAAAAAAAATACACATATGGCACAAAAACAACCAATAAATCAATAATTAAAAAAACATGGTACGCACGTGCACAAGGTTCAAAATGTATGAAGCGTGCGTTTAGGCCAGCTGCTGACGCAAAACTATCCAATTACTTTAAAACGTTTTCACATTACTCCAGACCTTTGACGATATAACTACGATAAGTTATAGTATCAATTAAAAAGAGCTTGTAAATCGCTCGTAAACGCAGTTTTTCTTAATACCTCGGAATATGGTGCCAATTTTAGAACCCCTAGGATTAAGGTGCCTTTACCTTATCTATTCAATAATGAAACAATCTCTGAAAAAACCAACTAACGTTTTGTTAAACGATAGACGACACACACATGGACAGGCGGACACACGTACATTTTAGGCTTAGTAGCTGCGCCACTTTAACAGAAAGAAAGAAGAAAGAAAAATTGTTTATTCTGCACAAACAAAACGCACATTACAAAAATTTACGTAAAATAAACACATATACAATTAGCTAAAAGCCTCGTAATCAATCCATTTAAGTTTGATAATCCTGTCGATTACGCAATATTTACTCTGTGTTGCGACACTGGCAGATGACAACCAATGACATAACATACAATCATAACAAAAACAGAATGACGATTACAGAGAGAGGAAATAACTACTATTATAACAAATAAACAACTATAGCTAGAACAATTAAACAGTGCGTCGCATCTGTGCAAGAAAAGGTCGTTGCTCAGGGAAATGCTGTGACTTCGGACAAGCCTATCGTCAACAGCGCTGATTTTCAGCAATTACCTAACACCGTCTCGATACGAGACCCTAAAAACCACGAAACAAAATAAACAGCAACAATAATATCTACAGTTACAAAGCCACACCAAATTGATAACGTCACAATAGGCGGAGGTTAAATAGGAATTCGTTTCAAATAGCTAGAGTAAACTCACGTTAGTCGTGACTATCACTAAATAGAGATAAAGAACAATAAAGGTACAGGTGGTGGTAGCGGGAGGCCTTTGTGCGTAGCTTTGAAGTGGCACGACTAACGAGGCCGGCGGCTGTACAAAGGGCAGCCCGCGAGACTATCATTGCCATTCGTTCAAACGAAAACTATTCACGTAGGACAACGCGCGACCTATTAATTAGATACCTTTATGACCCCTAACCGTATGCGAGCTTTGTATGAAATGAAATCGATCACTGTGAACACAAACGTGTTCACAGTGATCGATTTCGTTTGTTGCTCGTCATGTTGTTTATTGTTACTGGATTTATGACTTTTATAGTGTAGGTTTTAACGCGGTTCATCATCATCATTTCGGCTGAAAGACGTCCACTGCTGGACATAGGCCTCCCCAAGCACCGCCACTTCGACCGGTTCTGCGCTTTCCTGCATCCAACGGATTCCTGCGGCCTTCAAGGTCATCGGTCCACCTTGTGGGAGGCCTTCCAACGCTACGTCTTCCGGTACGTGGTCGCCACACCAGAACTTTTAGCTCCATCGGCCATCTGTTCTGCGAGCAATGTGCCTGCCCAATGCTGGTTAAGTTTGGCAATTCTTTGCTCTATGTCGGCTACCTTGGTTCTCCTGTGTATCTTCATTTCTGATTCGATCACGTAGGGATATTCCAAGCCTAGCCCTCTCCATTGCCCGTTGGGTGACTTTTAGCCTTCTAATAAGGCCCATTGTGAGCGACGGTGAACGGTTAACGTGGTTAAATATTAAAAAAGAAAAATATTTGCATGTACAAGATTTTTTTTCTTACTGCATTTAAAAAAAAATATGAGTATGGATTAGGTTTTTATGAAGCTTTGAGAGAACTAAATAATATCAGTTGCATGATTTAAAACCAAAAGTTTTAATGTTGTTGTGTACATGAGCCATTTTAAATTTTTCCTAAAGTTTATCTGTTACAACTATGAAAAAAACAACACTCAATCGGCAGAATGATCAATGATTGCGGTACCACAAGATGACTCAAAAACTCACATTTACTGAGGTGAGCCTCTACAGCGTAATTTAAACAATTTCAAAGAGAAATAGTGAGTAGAGATAATTCAAGTGGGACGGGCATAGTCGGTAAGCGTTTCTCAAGACGCTAGCGTGGGGCAGTTCTCGACTGCCAGTGGAGGGGAGAGGCTCGCATCTGTTATCTTGCTTCAAAACTACACTCCTTCAGAAAACGTGCACCACTGCTCAGCTTGCAACTGCTGCGGACAAATTTCGAAAGATTCAAAAGTTACTTGTTTATTTTGTAGATACATAAATAGTTATGGAATTTGGGCCTTACTTGAGCTTTTATAAGAGGTATTTTGCATTTTATTAACACTTAAACTTTTATAAAGAAAACCGATATCTGTAGTTATAATATTCTGCATTTTCAGAATACATGTATCATCAAAAGTGTCGGTGAAAGTCGGGATGTTGCTGATCACCAAGCCGGCCTTTTGGCGCAATATATTAAGATTAACTCTGAGCCATATGCGGGAATATAATGCAACGTTCTTTATTGGTACAAATAATTTCTTACATAACATAATCGGCCTATAATGTTCCCACTGCTGGGACACAGGCCTCCTAAAATAATTTCTTAATTCACCATAATTGAAAAGAGTTCATGCAAAAGTTTATTATATATTTATATATACTTTATTGTACACCACAAAAATACATAACAAAAAATAAACCAAACACTACAAAATATACAAAGGGCGGCCTTATCGCTTTCTGCGATCTCTTCCAGGCAACCATGGTATGGACTGTGATTTGTGTTTATATAGTTATGTAGTACCAATACATTTAAAACCTTCGCAATATTTTGGAATTGTTTTCAACAGAACATGTGTTTCAGTTGCACTGTGAAAATGGTTTCTCAATTGAACTTTTAAGTCTAATTAAGAAACTATTTTCACAGTGCATTTCATTTTCATTGGATGTAAAACAGATTTTTGTTCTAAGTCATTTCTTGTGGCATAAAATAATTACACTGTCTGATACAATACAACTCCTACCTACCTACCTAATAAGCCAATCATGTACATAAATTCGAGTGTTTTGGATATGGATACTCGAACGCGGGCTTACAACAAGCAATTTTATACGTATAATTGCAACTCTATATTAACAGTAAAATAGTTGTAAGTAGGTACAACTTCAGCAAAACGAACTTAATAAACATTTTTCTTATGGTAGCCACGTAACAGTTTACTTAAACAACGTGAACATTCAGATTGTTCCTACCTAAGACAACACTAGTTAAGGTGCATTTGCGGGGAAAGTTGTGAGCATCGGGCGCAAGTTGCGAGGACTCTTGTCACCCGCGCACTTGTTATCTCAAACACTTGCAGAACTGTGCCGCGCGACTTGAGAGAAACGTTGCACGCTTAGGCGACAGCGGAGTGCGAACCTACGGAAAAATATGAGTAATTGAGTTCTCATAAGTTTTAAGTACTCAGATTTGTTAAAGAACTTGAGAGTATGTTTGAAAAGCGAAAATGTCTTTAAACGGAGAATAAATGCTCAAATGTTTTTTAATTACACATTTTGAAACGGTGATTAATGATATAATGCTTCCAAGTTAGTTAAATCGATACCGACTCACGTAAACCCACGAACCACATCGGCGCAGATATCTTAGCCGTTATCCATGTCATTTGTCAAGTTCATATTCTGATCTAGCTAACCGCACTATCTATCAGATGTATATCTTAATCTGTCGCTAAAGCGTTTTACTTGTAGTTTTGAGTTGGTCGGCCTTCCCGTACCTCATCTGACGTCGAACTGCCTCCACTCGCCGTCTCCACGGCTAGCGGCTTCTTGCTCATTCTCATAGTTTTGATAGTTATTGCAAACTACAGCCACGTTTCCGCTCGATATAAACAGTTACCAAATTAACACACTATCTTATGAAAATATCGAATTTCTAATTTAGATAGGCGGAGTAAAGATCGAGTCATTAGCGGCGGGGATCTATACGCAATCCCAGGATATTTCATTGCTATAAATTAATATCGATTGTATGACCCATTTTCGCTGTATCTGAACTTTGGTTTAGGAAGTTTATGGTAATATTTTAAGAGTTTTCTACAGGGCCAAATACTTTTATCCGCATGTCAGTCTTCGTAAAGATTAGCGAATCATTAATTACAAAGTTTTGGGTAACATTAATCCAGTTAACTTCTTGTTTTTAGGTCACGAACTTGGAATGAATAAATGCATTTTATATTTCAGCTGACGTTCAAAATGAGAGAGGAACTAGAATTATACGCGGGATTTAATAATTATGTAACTCGTTATAAACTTTGATTACTTTGGTGCTCGTGACTCTGATTGACGTAGTGGGATGTCCCATACAACAAAAGGCTTTTCATAAACCGAATATAACTTACATTTCGCTTGGTAGGGGTTTGTGAGATACGGATTTGTTAATTGTATCTACTAGTCTAAAACATTAATTAAGTTTTGGGTTCAGTTTGTATAAATCAATACGTCGTCGATTAAGGAATATTAATTTAATTTACAACTACGGTCTACATTTAAACACATTTACCCGTTTCACGTTGATAGATTCAATTTGTTTTCGGCAGATATATATTTTTCTTGCTAAAGTAAATGCTCTTAAATCGTGGCCTATTCACAGAATCCTTTTATCCCCGCCCTAATGAAGGTGGGATTAGTATTTCGTCTCTTGCTTTTATTGTATTTTAGAGACGAAGGCAAAACAAAGTTCAAGTTAATCCATCAATTAGAGACGTACTGCATTCAACTTAAATGTTTAAGGCTACGGTTGTAAAACATCTCGGCCATAAACTTGTGGAAATGTGTGAGATAATGAAAGAATTAAGTATTTAAGTGTTTATGCAAAATATTCACACTTTTCAAAAAATATTTATTTATTTATTTAAACTTCTCGCACACAATTAAGTACAAAGGCGGACTTAATACCTAAAAAAAAGTAATAAAAAAAATACGCAACACGCGCGTAAGTAATATGAAATATCAAGAATAATGTGCTGTAAAGTCTCATGTAAAAAAAATCCTAAGCTTTTGTCACTGGTTGACCTAAATAACAACAATCGATCATTCATATGAGATTTGTCAACAACAGGCTTTCAAAACAGGGGGTCAGTGTCAATCTGGAGTCTATCACATGTCCATAATGTACCTACATCGTACAGCCAATGCAAACGTCAAAATATATGTTGCATACGTCATTTCCATCGAATTTTATTAGTATATTAATTCCTTTCGACCGAATTTAGCAATAATTGGGTTGTCTAGCATGATCCTCCATTAGCCGTAAACCTTTGATATGACCCCACGTCAGCACCTTTGTCAATCATACAATTGTCAATTTACAACATTCACAAGTGTTTTCAATTATAGGGTGAAAGCCGGCAGGTCTACCCCAGGGTAGACCGGGGATTATAAAGGCAGAAACGCAAGGTAGGGAGCTATTACGGGCTAAACCGGTTTTTTTATGTACGTACAATAATGCCGATGTTTTAGGTCATGAAAAAGATGATCTGATAAATTTTGTCTAATTATTTTCCAGGTGACTAACAACTTAAAGGGCGACAAACTATTTGCTATTAAAAAAATAACTTGGCAGCGATTAAATATTATTAGGCATATATTTATCGCGGCGACAAATTAATCTAAATTTGGGATTAAAAAAATATTAAAGGCGGTAGCAAATATGCGGTTGGCAGCTACAGCGAAGGATAATTGAATCATTTGGGTTAGGTTAGGTTAGAACAGTGACCATTAACCAGATGAAGCCAGAGGCCCTCTATTGTTGGTGACTAACTGAAACCAAATAAAAAACTTGATGCCAATTTAAATTTAAACAAAGCCTACAACTCAAAATAAAGCTGCTACTTCATACTTAAAATGCTACTTCACTGTGTAGCTGCCAACCTATTATTTTTGCTACTCATTTTAATTATTTTAAAAACCCTAAATCAGATTAGTTTGTCGCCGCGTTAAATACATACCATAATTTTTTGTAAACTAGATCTTATTTCAATGGGAAATAAAGATAATACGGATATGCTTGATCATATTCTACAGATTCTTGGCCGGCGGCACCTACGGCTACTTACTGTGACGTTATATCTTGATATACTACATAAGGCAAAATCCTCCAGAATCATACCGCATTTTGCAAGGTACGAGATATCAGATACATAAAAATATAACCTGTTAGTTTCATAAAGCCTTCCTTTTGGCATTGCTGTCATCCGATCAATAGGCACAGTGAAGAATTCCGCACTCCACAGGTTTGTCACAAAAACTGAAGTACTGTGGTAGTCGGATTCGGGACAAGGGCGTCGGTACGCCACCTGTCAGTCAGGTCATAAAGTAGAGAAGCGACGTTGATTCATCGAGTATCAACTGTCCACCACGACTGACAGGCGATTAAGTATCTGTGTTGTAACCTCGAATATATAGCCAGCCAGTACTATCGTGAGATTGATCACGAGAAAGTAAAATATTGGCCACGATGCATACAAATTCGGTTATAGAAGAAATATTTAAATTCAGAACATGTAAAAGATATGGCGACGTTTCTTGATCAGTTCAGTTTTTATCATCAACTTCTGCAGAGACAGAACCAATACTTTTCAACAGCATTGCTGCTTGACAGTGCATTTATAGTAACTAAAACTTCGTAGGTATGGAATTTACCTCTGATTTATTACCTCTTCTTTCTGCAGAACTTTAAAATAAGAAACTTTGTATCATAACGTATCTCTTAACTAAACCACCACTATTTAAACGATGTTTGATCTACTAACTAAACTCTATTACAAGCAAAACGGGTTTCCTCTCGTTCTAAATTACGTGGAGATACTATAAATATCTTAGTAACGACTAAAGAGGACTAATTTATAATATAAAATATTGCACAGTGTTCTTGAAGTAAATAATATGGACGATGCTGCTTGAGCGAGCATGAGCTTGCCTATGGTGTTTGATCTCCACCGGGAAAAACATTTTCCAACTCAGTTGCTTCAATAAATTGTGTACTTATTCAATTCAAACTTCATTATATCAAAAACGGGTTTCCTCTCGTTCAAAATTACGTGGAGATACTATAAATATCTTAGTAACGACTAAAGAGGACTAATTTTTGGGAAAATAGATGCAGTGTTGATTGTTAGCAAGAATAAACATTGGAATTATTAAAAAGCCCATGGAAAACAATAAAAAAAGGGAAAAATATTGCTAGTATTCAAATAGTCGCACCACTCAAAACGTACTTAGAAAAGAAATGAGCAAAGGAAAGTAGCAGACAAGAATGGAAATCGTGAAATGGAATAGACACGATAACGAAGAATTTAGGTTTTTATTTTTATTGTTTTATTAATACCACCGATTTCTACTCCTACTCCTTCACTGTTCATGCGGTGCGGTTGTGGAATTCACTTCCACCGGACATTAGGAACTGCCAAACTGTTGCAGTATTTAAAAGAAGAGTAAAATAACACTATCTTTCCACTTAGTTATATATAAATGCGTATGTATTTATTATTTTAAATTACATTGTATTTTTTTATTTAAATATTCTAGTGATATTTATTTTAGAATTATGTATGTCTGTATAATAATAATAATAATGTATGTATGTATGTTAGTATATTCCCATATTATTTGTTTTGTAAAATGTTTCATTTCATGTATTCTATTTTCTCTTCTACTCTTACACACGGTGTCTACATCTCTTTATCTACTTTCCTATCGCAGGTATGCTGGAAGAAATTTCTTTAGAAATAATCATCGCCTTTATACGTATTTTTCTGTTCTGTTCTTCTTTTCTGTTTTTATATGTGTGTACATAAATGGTTAAATAAAAAACAAAAAAAAAATACATTTACATAGATTCTTTTGTATTTTGTGAATGTGAAAACGTTTTAAGCATTTGTAAACCATTTATTATTTGTTACCTGGTAACATTAATTTAAAAACATTGTAAAATCCAATTATTTTTAAAAGAGTAACCGTGGAGTTTCATGCCGGCTCTTCTCAATAGGAAACGACCAATTGGAACCGTGCACCTAGCTTCTGACGTTTCACAAGTGCCCATGTAGGTTTATGTGAAATAAAAATATTTTGTTTTTGAATTTGAAAGAGAATAGCATATCCACAAATAACCTCCAGTAGGTTACTTGTGGCAAACGGAAAACGGTGAAGGAAAACATCGTGAGGAAACCGGCATGTCCTAGAACCAAAAATTCGAAGATATGTGACATCTACCAACCCGCACTGGGCCCGAGTGCTGGATTACGGCCCACTCCCTCTCACAGAGAGGAGGCCTGTGTCCCAGCAGTAGGAACATTATTGGCTGATTATGTGTGTGAGGTTACTTGTGGATATGCTTTCTCTATATATATAGACGCATTTCGATAAATTTTACAAATAGCCAATTTTACGTAGACAACAGAGTAAAAATCCTCTATACTCCAATTGATAAAACAAATGAAGCCACCCATTATCTTAGTACTGTATACGGGTTCCATAACTACCTCAACTCCGAAGCAAAATAAGTAGGCAACTCAAACCACAAGTCATCCTTTAATCACACGGTAGGTTGAAGTTTTCCTGAGAAACATCCAAAGTGGTCTCTCCCTTTACTAATTCACGGTCGGTTAACGTACTACCTGTACACATTCAAGCATATTTTATTTTATACACGCTTCACTTTGTTTCAATTACGGCAAACTTAATAAATGTAGCAAGGAAAATATTTTTTTAACGTGATTTGAAGGTACTTTACTTAAATAATTTCAGAATATACCTACTGTCATAGTAGGTGATATCCTTACATATTCTCAAACAGTCCCCCGATGCGTCTGTCTGTCTGTCTGTCTGAACACGATAAACTCAAAAACTATCGAACGGGTTTTCAAACGGCTTTCACCAATGGACGGAGTGATTCATCATTCATTCATTCAGAAGGTTTAAGTGTATATTTCATTAAGGTTTTATGTAACTTGGCTAAAATATGACGATTATTGTTGAAGCTGTCGGAAAAAATCATGGCGTGTGCCGCGTAAACCGTAAGAGATACATAAAGTTAATGTTCTTCAGGATTATACATTTTTAAAAGTTCGACGAAAAATCCGGGATAGCATACATAAATGATAAATGATAAATGATTTTATTTCTGTAAGTAGGTTTTTACAAACACTTTTACACGTCAAACATATTTTTTTAAACTAGATGAGGTCGGCGTTTCCTATCTGACTACTCTGACAAGAAAGGCCGAAACAAACTCAGAGGTCACAGTCTCTTTTAAAGTCCAGCCATAATCTTGGTCAGATCATGTGAAGACCATGTCGAATGGTGTCTGAAATGGTCTTTTGATGAAAGAACCACACAGATTGAGTGGACCTGTCCAGTCAGTGCACGCATTTGTCAGTAGTTGTGCAGCTCAACTCAGAACTAAAGGAACTCAACGATTCAACGAACATATACAACATATGTCTATCTTCTAAGGGTGACCCACAGCAACCATTTTTATCTTTCAGAATTTGGTAAAAATGTATTGTTATTTCCGTTATGTTTAATGTTATTGTATAAATTATTATATTAATCCTCACCCTATAGGGTGTACATATATTATAATATATGTTATTTAAATTGGACAATTAATTTACATAAAAATATGCCTTGACATCAAATCGTTTAAATTAACATTTTAAATAATATCACAGATTTAAAATTACGCGTAACAAAATAATTATGGTTGACGGTGGCACGGGAGTATTTCTGCGGGAGCATTTCCTCTGCTATTACAACGACAGAAAAAACGGCTGAACGGATTTGGATGAAATTTGGCACATAGATAGTTATTAATTTGGATTAACACATTTCCGTTGGCTAATTTCCGGCCTCAACGCGGGCGAAGCCGCGGCCAAAAGGTAGTTCTGCAATCATTTAATGTAAAAATATTGCACAGTGTTCTTGAAGTAAATAATATGGACGATGCTACTTGAGTGAGCATGAGCTTGCCTATGGTGTTTGATCTCCACCGGGAAAAACATTTTCCAACCCAGTTGCTTCAATAAATTGTGTACTTATTCAATTCAAACTTCATTATATCAAAAAATAAATTGATAAATTAATAAATAAATTTTTAGTCTCTTGGAAGTTCAGTTTTCTAAAAACATTTTTCAAAATTTATCCGATCAAGAACAAACATGCTATACGAAACATGTTAAGTAATAAGAGAGCTACAAATTCTAATATCGTTGTAAGTGGTAGTAACTATGTAAATTAATCTAATACCTATGTATTTACAACAATTTACATAGTTACTACCACTTACAACACATAAGTCCTCTTCAACATCCTGCTACAAAGACCCTTGTAAACAAACATAATCTCTAGTTACCAATCCGCTGAGCTTTGATGGCGACACGTCACTCCTAACGGGTCATCAAAAAAGGATTTAAACTAACAGCTCGTGTGTCAAAGTTTATCGCGATCCGATCAGTATTGGAGCCCAGAATGCACCAAGTTCGGCTTGATAACGTGCCATGAAGCTGCACCGTGCTACCACTTTGAGGGAATAATCTGCATAAGTAAAGGTAATCTAGATCAGTATGATTATAAGATTAAGATAATATAAGATATGAGTTAGTTAAACTAGTATATGAGATTAGTGAATATAAGATTAGTTAGTTAAATTTGTATAAGAGGTTAGTGAATTTATATTATCTAACCTCTTATACTAATTTAACGATAATTAGATCAGTAAATATAAGAGATTAGCTCTAGGCTCCAACTGTTTTTTTTATTTCTGAAAGCTGTATCTAATAAAATAATGTCTTCGTGTTCAGTTACCTGTCGAGATAACTGAGATTAAAGCCTACACGATGAGACGAAACCCAGAGCAATCTTGTCCCACGTTCTAGTAAAGTTGAAGGTACGGTATGTGAATCGCGAGATTTGAAAAGTCTTTTCGGGTCAAACTTACATGCATTTTCAGCGTTACAGGAAACTGAGGCATACGTCTCAACATTGAACACCAGGGTTATATCCTGCACCCGGATATTTCAGACTTCGGTTACCCGCAATAAATATTCATAGACAAACACAAAATTAATATTTTCTAACACCGACTGCGGTGGGGCCATCGGAAACCCAAATCGGTTTACGGCTATACCTTCGCTTCGGATAGAGAGTTTTATTCGCAATAGAGAAAACATGAATTATTGGTGTAGTTGCCCTTGAATAATTCAATCGATCGTCGTCACTGCGTCGTATCCTCGATATGAATTTCATACAAGCCACGAATATTACGTACAATGGGTTCTGAGGCGGCGCGATTGTCGGTAACATTTCTTATCTCCCGCTACGTATTGGCGCACTTACCGCTCTCCACGGCTGAATGTAAAACGTTATTGAGCCTTCACGACGCTGATATTGGACTTCGAACGTCGATATTCCGTGTGGAACCGCCGGTGTCCGGAACACGTCAGTAATTTAATATTCACATCTAGATCCCAATATTGACTCTACTGGATAATGGTTTGAACGAGCCAGCTCAATAACCGACGCTGACATGTGATGAGACGAGTGTTTTATGATTTCATTTTAATAATTAACTTTATAACATGTGAGGGGGATCGTTTTCGCTGATCGAGAATTTAAAATCTGCTGTCGATTAATCTGCAATATCATTGGGATCATACACGTAAGCAGAACTAGCCTAACTAACTAGCATTTTACAAAGGTTATTTCTTGTTTAAGGTGGAGCCGTAGTGGCAACCCGCGAAATTCAAATTTTCTCACGTTTTATGGTCGCGAATCATATTTTGATCAAGATACAACAACGTAATAAAAGTTGCATTTTGCGGGCTACCACTGCAGATCTACCTTAAGACCAATCAATCAATATTTAAGGGCTGGTAATACTAAAATTTACGCCAAGCGTAGCTCTAAATTAAAAAAATAAAAACAATAAAACAAAAAAGAGTAATAAAACCGTTCGTGATGAATGGTTTTGATTAAAAGTTTACAAAACTCAGCACGTCTAGAAATAGCTATAGTAGGAACAATAAATTCAGTCAGCAAAATAAATAGAACACACATTAATACACCCTACGTAAAGGTTGTTCCGCAACCAGGAACATTTTAAATTACGTTTGAAGTCGTGTGAAAATCGTTGGTGGTGTCCTCGGTGGGGTTATCTAAACGAGGTGGTGGCCACCACCGCCCAGCCCACTTCCTAGGCCCCGTGACACCTTACTAACCTAACTCTGTGTAAGGTCCTGAAAACAAATGCTATTCAATTTAAATGCACACATTTTATATAACACGAACGCCATTTTCAACCCCTGAACTTTAACCAAGTTTATTTTACAACAAAAACATCTTTAAAAGCTCTTTAACTTGTAAATAAATCTCATTACATTGCATATACCTGCTGTTGGACGTAGATTTAACCTCTATCACGTCACTCGTTTCAGACCTGGACCAATGCCATGAAATCATTTCGGCAGAACGCTTCAAAACATACCACTGCAGCTATATGCAGGTACTATTTAGATATACATGTATATATGTCAGTTTATTGATACATACTATATTAGTTTAAACAAATGGAACGTAAAATGTGTTTTTTTTTCTCGTATTCCTCTTTTTATTAATTCCACTTATTCGTTAGAATGAATAAGTTGTGCAACTAAATATTTCAATTTATATCATGTAGCCTCTTACAATTTAGAAGGATTATCCCAAAGTCAAAATTTGTCCCAGATTTATATAAAATTTTGCATTATGTGACATCGTTTTATTAGCTTTTGAACCCCGAGAGCCTCTGGGAGCTCAGAGGAAGTCATAAATATCTCGCGCGTCCCCGATTCCTACCAAAGTTTGCTTGCAATATACCCACTCTACATTTTCACTGTACTTATATCTTTATTGTTAGAGTAGCGCACAATGGGAGAGTTTTAAACACCTACAGAGCACAGTTCAGTAGACACTCGACACTCAGTGTAAACATTCACATTTAGCAGGTAGCCGTAAGACTTAAAGAAAAAGTTACATGAATATTATTTCAATGAAAGCCTTAAATTGAAATTATTTCCTGAGAAGGGAAGGAAGTGAGAACGACAGTGAAGTTACTTAGACGGGGGTGGGCGAAAGAATAATGAACCGGGCCCGCGGGCCGCGAGCGCGACCTGTGTTACTTACCTACCCTCGCCGAGATTATTTCAACTTATTTGTCTCCGAATGAACATTCTAAAGGGACATTAGGCGTAATTCCGACTTTTTTATTTTCCTTCCTGAAACAAGAATGAGACGGTATAACTTAAAGCCACAGGTAACGTAACGATCACGAAAGAATCAGTAGTTACATTAATATTACTTATATATATAATTGTAACAGACGCTTCATAATTAACGTTTATGAATTCAATGATTAATGATTACGTTAAATTATGATATTAGTAAATTAATCTTCAATCTGTGGCCCAGTTAATTATAAGGATGTTAATTAAAAAAATATGCGGATAAATATCCGTAAAATCCAGAAACAGGTTGCAGTTATTTTCAGCGGGACGTATGAAAAACCTCACAATTGTAATGAAATTATAATTATTTTTATTGCGTTTCTCTGGCCGGGAGCCAGCAGGTTCAATTCTGCTTACAGGGATTGCTCGTGCGCGGGTTTGTGGGAGCACAAACGGTTCCTTCATTCAAGATATGGTAAGTTTATTGTTTTTACGTGGAGCAATTGATTGAATAATAATTATGCTTTGAAAGTTTTCACAGTCGGATTCTCAGAGATTCACTTTATTTAATATGATTATCGGCTCATTTACTGTTAAGTTGGATTTCCGCTTAAAGTGACTGAAAAGTGTCCTTTTTAATGCAAAAGTTCTAGATGATTGAAGTAGATACTCTCTTTACTTATTTTTCTTTTCATTGCTGGTATCTTATTGCTGGAAGAAATCCTCTATATTTTTAAGGAGAAAAAAATCTCGTGTAATTTCTGTCCATGTATGCTTTGCAAGTGCATTCCAGATCGTCACGCCATCTCCGTTGCGGTTGACCTCGACGGTGGTGGCTGTCCTCTGCAAGCGTCCAGTGAGTGATAATCTTCACATGATAAAATAATTAAATTGCAAACCATAAAAGCAAAAGAAAAAGTTTACAAAAATACATAATATTATAATTAACTAGATGCGCCCCGCGGTTTCACCCGCATAAGTTTTGACCCCGTGGGTATATCGGGATAAAAAGTATTGTATTATATGTGTTATTCCTGGTTATAAACTATCTGTGTGCCAAATTTCATCCAAATCCGTTCAGTACTTTTTGCGTGAAAGAGTAACAAACATCCATCCATCCATCCATCCATCCATCCATCCATCCATCCATCCATCCATCCATCCATCCATCCATCCTTACAAACTTTCGCATTTATAATACGAGTATTAGTATGATATCAATAATTTCCTCTAAATCCAGAAACTGCTCTTTTAATTTGACATGGCACTTGGTACCTTTACATTTTCGGTTTATATTGTAGTGACTAACGGTATCTTAGAAGTCCTTTAATCATTAAGTTCTCTGCTGGTGCTGTCCACTTCTGTAAGTGACGAATTCACAACACCTAAAACTGCGTGTGAATTTTGTTTGTGTTTTAGTGAGTAACTCTTTAAAGTGCCATTATCAATAAATAATGTACAATATTACATCATGGCCTACGTGGCCTAAGTACAATATTAACAAAACAGAATTCAGATCTTCTACGTACTAACTTTTATCCTGAACTTTAGTTATATTTATGTAAAAATATACAATATTTTATATATATTTTTTTTTAGTACATATAAACTCACACTAGACTTCATTTAGGATCGCCCGCGAGACCGTGACAATGTGAGAGTCTTTATCACTTTAAACCTGCCTCATTATTTGAAAAGTTGCTCCTGCCAAGGAAAAGTTTTCAAATAATAAAAGCGGACTGAATAAAGACTCTATCATGTCCATTTTATATTATAAGAGATAATAGGTACACAGAATCAGACGGGGTCCATGTAATTTGACAGAAAATAAGCATAATAGGGAGATTTATTTACTTACTGGCCAAGAAGGCTGGTTTTAGGAAATAATATCAAGGGCGTGAGCAGAGAACAGGCGTTCTAATGTCTGCTTTAATCAAAATTGGGATCACCTATCCGTTTGTCTATCACCGACCATTCATTTCTGTGGTTATTGTGAATACAGACAATTTCACTCATCAACCTGTGTACCCAGCTTGTGATCGTGTTTTGTTCTAGGGAAGACTCCATATTATCAATAAACCCGTATGGTAATAAAATTAACAAAAATCACCATTTCTCTATCATCAAAAGACCGTGTTATCTATTCTAAATGTAACAGCAATCCGTAGGTATAGTTACTAGCAGGGGCAGCGGTAACTCCTACGATACATCAACATTAAGTTGAAGCATGAAGTCGAGAAACGCGTCCAGTTTACGAACAGCTGGTTACTTGTTATGTCGCACACTTACGTGCAACATATTTTACCGCACCACAGCCATTAGTCACCGCACGCTCGACCCGGACTCGAACCCGCACAACTCGAGGACCTAAGTAACGACCGAACCTAATGCGCGCACATTCCTCTCGTATTTTTCAAGTCAAGCTACTGAGAGAAATAAGATGTTTCCCTGGCTTTGGACTGCTGAAATGGCGCGATCATTTAGTTCCCGGGTTAGGTAACGTACGCTTCTGTTAGTGAAGTATTGCTTGAAACCGAGCGCATAATACGTGCCTACTTTATATCAATATAAACGCCGTATTGGACATTTGAATTCCTTCAGTGTTCCGTGCTGAAACTGAAAATACGGAACGCTTTAGCATTGCTTTGGTGTTTACTGAAATGTTCGGTAAGACGAGTATTAAATATCTTCATCAAATCATTCGTATGGTCGCACAGCTACCAAATTCAAAGAGGAGACGACGGTATCGCCACACATTTACAAAACATTTAAGGAAGAAACATTTACTTATAATGTTACCTTATATTTTTACCGCAGCTTTTTATTTATTTTTCGCTTCCTAAATGGAGACATTTAGGAAGCGAAAAATAAATAAAAAGTTTTCATCGCTAAAGCCAAAAAGGACATTAGGAGGAAAAATGCTGCCGCAATATAGTAATTGAGGTGCATTTATCCGCCAATTGGCCGCGTCCCCTGCGTTTCCGTTCGTTAGCCCGCTCGGAAATGTTCCGGAAAATTGTTGCGATTCTCACAGAGAGTTGCTCGGCACTATGTAAAGCAGAACTACGGCACACCTAGCGGCCATTGCCTGTCTCTACCATTAAGAAGCCTGCCATTAACTTCAAACATTCTCTAATTCAAACCGCTACTAATGGCTCTATTTAATAATTATATTCGGATCGCGATATTATGTTGTTTTATTTTAATTTCGATGAATTACACCGAAATTTTGTTACAAAAATGTTGTATTATTAAATCGCCCGTTACAAATAAATTTTCCCGCATTTCGGTTTTGCTAAGTTGCTGTTAGGTTCACAAAAAATTACCTGCCTAAACTAAAGTAAGGCTGAATATAACATCTATAAATTAGTTAAGAGGGATTTAGGCGTATTCGAGGTAAGTCTACAAATTACAAATAAGGCACGTAGCAGAGATTCTTAGGTTTTTTCTCCTTTTATATATTTATTAGTTACCTCGGATAAACAAACTGAAAGCTGTACTTCCAAGCATCGCTGAAAACAATAATGGCGATAGTAAATAAAACTATCGTTTCCCGAATAATGTTTGTGTGTGTGTGTTCTCGTGACAATAATTGTCGTGTAACGAGGCTCGCAGATGTTGCTGTTTAATTAAAACTTTGAGTCACGTTATCCAACCCTTCGACATTATTTGACCTTCCCATAGCTTTCGCTCGTAGGGGCCTTATAAACTTTTCGAATTACTCCGATTTAATGGTTCCAATTTACGATTTTCAATAACACAGGTCGTATCCCCGTTTAGGTAGCTCGTAACTCGTTACTGTGTTCAATTAACAAGTATCAGTGAAGATCGGTGGTACATCCGCAGCGATGTTTACAACTCACCTCAATTCATCTGTTTGGCGGTGAATGTTTACGTCAGCGGCAGACTTTGGGCGGCGGACGCGACCCAACTATTACGGATAACAATTACGGAGGGATCTGCCGACCCTCGTTACAAAGATCACTTGGAAATGACTGCGATTCTTTTCTCGTTGTGGTCACACCGAACTCTCTAATTTGAATACATTTATTGTGTTTTGCGTAAAAAAACAGTAAAAGTGACCCTTCTTCGTGGTCCTTTCACACATGTGTATGTATTTACATTTAGTGAAACCTTCTGTTTACATTTTTATAAATGTAATGAAATATACCTACTTTCCTAGATTTGACCAAATTAAATTCTGTGTACCTATTTTTAAAAGAAATATATATTTATAACATAGGTATTACATTGTTTAGACTGAAAGAAGAATGGCAGGACTCCATGTAATCTGGGTGTCGCATTTCGACTTCGCGTTACATAATCAGCCTATAATGTTCCTACTACTGGGACACAGGCCACTCTCTGTGAGAGGGAGTGGGCCCTAATCCAACACGCGGGCCTAGTGCGGGTTGGTAGGTGACACATATCTTCGAATTTTTGGTTCTAGGAGAAGCCGGTTTCCTCACGATGTTTTCCTTCACCGTTTTGAGAGCAGTGAACACAAAATAAAGCGCCTGTCTGGGTTCGAACCTACGATCTACAACTCTTAAGTCGCGGCCATTACCACTGGGCCACCACTGCTGTACAAATACTCTCAATAGATAGATCTCGGTAAATATAAAAATCACAGCATAATTTTTTAATGTTGGGTTTCTCCAGAAAAAAACGTTGTTTAAAGAGCAGGTGGCTGCTTTTATATAGACTCCGTGCCAGTAAACCAAAGAGGAGGAGGCCTAGAGGAGCTAAACGCAAGTTTTATAATGCCTAAAAGTATATGATCCACTGCAGTAAACAAAAACAGAAAAATATATGATATTCTTCAGCATATATCCTAGGATGATAGTGTGTTGAAAACATAATATAACTAATTTGATACGATAGAAAAAAATCACGTAGTTACCTCTAAAAAAATATTTTAACGCGTAAAAATCATACTAATATACATGCAATCATTCTGATTTTTTGTCAGATTATTCTACAAGCAACATTTTAGCATAATAGTGTTTTAATTTTTTGATCTAATGAATGGATTTATTGTAAATCGTATATTCTTATTTCCGAACATAATACGTACGCATGTGTGCGTAAACGCCTGTGTACCGACAGTGCCAGCCGAGGCCTGATGCTATATAGACGTGTCGTTCTTTTCGCCGCATTATTTCCGCCCCGATTGTTTAATGTTTTTGTAAAGTTTTGTTTGTGAATTCATTGTTTCATATTTTCTTTGCGTAAATATTTTTATTTCGTGTAGATATAAAATACTTTAAGTTAAAATAGCGTAATAAAGTACTAGTTTGTTATAAAGTTGTATCATTTGTAAAAGAAAAATCAACAAAAAAGAAAAAGAAAAAAAAAACAAAGAAATAAGTGGAATGTCATGGGAAAGAAAGCGAAACCCGTTGCGAGGACTAAAAATTAAAAAACGTTCATATAAATCAAATGCCGAACTTATGAACGAAATTAAAAGGTAAGATAGAGCATTAAATTATTACTAAATATTTATTTTTATAACCATAAAACTATGAATTTTGGAAACGTCTATGTAAGTGCAATCAGTTCATATGGTCTGTATTGTCGGTGCCTCTTTCGAATTAACGAGAAAATTAACTTTTTTTGAACTAATTCTTATTAAAATTCGTAAAATCTACAGCCTGTATCTTTTTTATAATTTTAGCCTATGTCCTTCCCCAGATCATGGTCTGCCCATGTCCCAAATTTGATCTAAGTCCGTTTAGCTGTTTCAGCGTGAAAGCATAAGAAACAAAACTCACCTTCGCATTTATAATATTAGTTAGGAACACATCCTTAATTTTTCATGTAACACATAAAACAAATAAAAATAATTTCATTGTCCTATTTATTTTTTGTTAGATCTATAGTAATCTATACTATCGCGCTATAGGTACGCGCAAACTGTAAGAACTTGCGCGTCGTTGCTGCGCCATCTATTAGAATACTCGGGCGTAGCCTCGCTATGCCGTTAGTTATATGGGCGTCGTCGTTAGATGGCGTTCACGTCGATTGTGTAAATGTGTGCGTGCGTTTTTCAAGGACACTTAGGTCTTGTAGTCCTCCTAATGCAGTAAACAGTATATGACATTAGAAGATGGCGGAAATGAACAGTGCCAATAATGGCCACTGAAGGGAAAAGTGGCACTAGTAGTTGATTTTGTATATTCAAACTAAAAGCATTTATTTCAATTAAACCAATTACAGGCACTTTTGAATTTTTTAATTGTCAAAGAGTCGGTCAGTTAGAAAGTTGAAGCTAGCCGTCCATTCCAAAACGTAGATCTCTATGGAGAAGAACGGGCAAGAAACTCCAAGGACACTCTTTTAAATCGAGATATTACAAATCCTGGGTAAGTACATTATTCTTGTTGCATGTTTATGTGACAACAATGTAAAAATAAATAAATGAAAAACAATTCAGAATATGAGATTTATTTTTTAAGGCAGTTAATAGATGACCAGTTTCAACTGAGGGCGCCGGGCGTTCACGAACTTGACACGTGGAACAGCACCATCCAGCTCAACCAT
This sequence comes from Atethmia centrago, assembly GCA_905333075.3. Taxonomy (NCBI): domain Eukaryota; kingdom Metazoa; phylum Arthropoda; class Insecta; order Lepidoptera; family Noctuidae; genus Atethmia; species Atethmia centrago. The sequence goes on from HG995374.1 coordinate 13,757,061, forward strand.
TTTCTAGGAAACCATATAGGGCAAGCTATTTCAAGTCAACATACATCGTAAACGGCTCCATGGTACTCACATTAACAAAATTAAAAAAATATTTTAAATTATAAAAAAACTATAGTTTGCAATGTAGACAGACTAATAAAAACTTCCAAGTAAAAGGAAAAACAAAACATTATTACCTATAATAAATAGTATTCAACAACTAAAACTTGTTTAAATAAAAATAAATGATAAGATCGTAATGTCAGAACAAAAAAAAGGGAAGCAACTCTTCGAAATATTAATTTTTTAACAAGTGAGCCCAAGTCGTTGTGTCCAGTAAGCCTTTTTATCTACGATATAATAATCCAACTTATAATTTGCTTGTCTACATAGTGTACGTTTAATGCATGTTTTAAATTTCTTCTCATTTAGTTATCAGGTACAGGTCAGCTTCTCGTTTAGTGGTATTTTATTATAACATTTTACACAGTACCCCATAAAAGAAGTGTGCTGCAGACAATCTGAAACGTGGTTGATATAATTGGTTCCTATTTCTAGTGTTAAAATTATGCCTGTCTCTTATATTACTAAAAAGATGTAGATTTTTTCTAACATACGTAATGTTTTCATATTATGTATATAAGCAAAGTACCGTCAGGGTGATAATTTTTTTAACCAGTTACCTGTAGGGATTCGCGTCTGCGGAGGCTGTAAATGGCTCTGACAGCCCTCTTTTGCAGAAAAAAGATAGAATCAATATCTGCAGCCCATCCCTACAGCAAAATACCGTAAGACATGATGAGAGTAACTAAAATACACCAGTCTCGCGGTATCCACTTCTGTTAATTGGTGGATTTTCCAAACAGTGTGAGCGACTGAACTTAGCCGCTCTGCAAGTGATGTTAAGTGAGGACTCCACTGCAGGTTTAAGTCAAGCGTGATTTCCAGGAAAACAGTCTTTTCGACGAATTCTAATATCTTCTTATTCAATACAACGTGACATTCACTACAACTAAGATTCGGTAACGAGAATCTTGTGCATTTAGTTTTATTATCATTTAATACCAAATGAATTACAGTAAACCAATTATGGGCATTAAGCATAGCGTTATTTATGTGGTCAAGCTCCTGTGCATGTCTGTTTACGTTAAGAATCAGTGATGTGTCATCAGCAAATAACAAAATTTGTGGTCGGTTTTACAGTAAATGAGGTAAACCTTTTATATATTAACCTATTGACCGCCACGTCAAAAAAGCAAAGACGTGCCCTCGGCGCCAAGCTACGAATTATTCCTTAAAATCTGTCATGTAGTCGTGATCGTGGCGTTCTGGGCACATTTTGCTCTGTCTCCCATCTATACATGACTGTGGTGGTCAAAAGGTTAAACAGAGGAACGGACCCAATATTGAGCCCTGACAATATTGACACCCATTTTGACTTTTAAACCCAATGAATTCACACCGTTTATTGGAACTTGCTGCAGTCTATAATTCAGATATGATTTTAGTAAGCTAAGCACAACTTTTCCCAATCCGTAATGTAAAGAGTCTAGATTCAAGAGCAGTGTTTCGTTATTCACGCCATCGAATGCCTTGGATGGGTCGCAAAAAATTAAATGTATTTCAATAATGTAACACACATTGTACACATACTGTTGCTCGTGTAGGATGTTATTACGAATAAAATGATTCATCATTTGATTTAACATTACTTTTTCAAACACCTGGCTGAAAACCGGTAAAACCGATACGGGTCTATAATTATTTATTTATTTGTTTTTATTTATTTATTAAAACTTAATGCACAATTAAAAAAAACCGTACAGAGGTGGACTTAATGCCTGAGGCATTTTCTACCTTCACCTTAGGGTGATGCAGAGAAGACATATGGCAGGTGCAACGTATGGAATAGATAACACGAAAATAACTATACAATACAAGAATAAATACGTAGATACATACATATAAACAGAATAAACTTTGTCAGGAGAAATAACGAACGGTAGTGAGGAAATAACGATCAGTAGAGGAGAAAAGGTATCCAGCAAAATATCAGCGCTGGGATATTTCTGCCAACTTCTTACGTATATGTTCAGGTTCAATAGACAACCGACTGGTCGCCGTCCTGATATTCAGAGAGAGCCCATTCCAAAGAAATAAAGCCTAGACAAAGAAAGAAGAGTGAATGAAACCAGAGCGGTGAGAAGGACACCGAAGAAGACGATTGTTGGTGGAACGAAGATTTTTACTATGGGCAGAGCACAAGTATTGAATATGGGAAGTCAGATAAGAAGGAGAAGTGGGTTTGTTGAGAATAGAGGACAACATAGACAGAGCCGACATAACCTAACCTCTCTGCATTGATGAATGGGTAACCATTTTAGAAGCACATGGTGTGCGGATACATGGTCATACTTACGAAGTTTGAAAACGAATTGAATGCAATTATTGAGAAGCCGATCAAGTTTATTGTGGAGATCTGCATTCAGGTCATAGTATCACACATCACCATACTCAATACTCAATACTCAATATCTTTATTGCTTTACCATAATGTGTACTTAGGTGGTAACTATATAATTGAGATCATTATGGACCCTGTAGGGCACCACAAGAGGGTAGGGGAGAGGAAGCCGCGTTTAGCCATAGTCAATTATGGGAAAGATCAGGGCATAAAGGCAATGCTTGTACAGTACAAGCATTGCCTTTATGTGTGATGGGAGGAAAATTTTTCAACCGACAGAGCGACGGCTACGTTCCGGTTACTTTTTTACTAACAGTCGTGACCTGCTTTCGCCAGTCAAGACAAATGTCGACATGCAGACCAAGATCCTTAACATGACTGAGTTGTCAAAGATTACAGGTGGCAAAGATAAGCCACTTAGCTTCCCCTTTTATGCTAGCTCCCTATTATGATAGCCTGACACTTGGTAGGGTTAACCACCACCCCAAATCGATCAGACCAGTTTTTGACCACACCTGAATTACGAGTATTTGCTGTTTTTGGATTTGAGCAGTGGAAAAACTTTACTATACTTCATTCAATCTGGGAATACCCCTTAATCTACACACAAATTAAATATTAAAGCTATTCGTAGATAGGGTGCAATTGTCTCAATAATGGTTTGACAAACTTTAGTAGACATGCCCCACAGATCTTCGGTAATATTGATTTTAAGTTGCGTAAAAGCCTTTACAAATACTACAGGGTTGTATGTTTAAATTTAAAGTCCACAGAGCAGGCTGAAACATATTTCCTAATAGATCAATAGCAAGTGAGGGCGAGGAATTTTTAAGTTTCTGTAATTTTAATTGGAATATTTGTAAAGAAAGTTGCAAATTCCTGAGCAACATCGATGTTATCGCTAACGAGACCGCGGGGAGTTTCCAGTGTGGATTACACACAGTATTACAAGTATGTCTTTTGTTCCTTTTCGTTTCATTGTTAATAATTTTCCAAACTGTCTTTATTTTATTGTCTGCTGATTTAACGGTTAATACTCGTTTTTTATATCTATATGCCTACCGACTTTTCAGATAATCTCTTGGATTTGTTCAGTGTTTAAGCGAAATTACGTCAATAGTTGAAAATAACAACAATATTGAAAATGTTTTATCATGGGGGACTTTATTGCTCATCTGGGGAATTGTTTGGCAATAAGCTCCAAAATGTTTGCAATGAGCAAAACTGTACATGTGTGGACCTACAGATGTTCGATTCAAATTCTAATACCGATACTTTTGTAAGTGAAGCACACAGCAGCCGCAGGTGGCTTGATTACTGTATTGTTACTGACGCTGCATTAATGACGGTGTCTTCAGTAAAGGTATGCTATGACATTTTCTGGTCTGATCACTATCCAGTAGAGATTCAGTATAACTTAAAATCACCGCGGTCGTCATATTGTCGGGTCGAACAGGTATGTTCGTAACGGTCACAGGTAGGTTAGGCAGAAGTTTTTAACCTGGGTGTATTATGGTCGACCTAACAGGGGGTAACATTTATAATTAAATGTATGAATCTAGGAAAAAAATCAAAAGTAAACTACATTATTGTCAGAATAACCAAGGATGAATAAAAAGGAATATTTTAGCTACCAAACATAAGAATAAAGATTTTAAAGGATTTTGGCAACAAACAAAAAAGTTAAACCCAAAACCTAGTGTCCCGGTGAGTGTCAACGGCATCAGCGAACCAAAAGACATTGCTAATGTATTTAGATGTCGCTTTCAAGTGGAGTCTCCTCTAAAAGGTGGGCAGACCAGGGATGCGGGGGTCGTCGTGTCAGCGGTGCCTGAGCATGTCACAGCAAAACAAGTTGCTTTAATAATAAAGGGCATGACTCAAGGAGTCGTCTGGACACGACGGCCTTAGCATCGAACATTTTCACAATACGCGGCCACATCTCCCGAGGCTCCTGGGACTGTTTTGACTTTGTATTAGACATACCTACCTGCCAAATGAACTGATGAAGACGGTGGTAGTGTCTATAATTAAAAACAAGACTGGAGATAATTCCGACAAGTGCAACTACCGCCCGATATCATTAGCTACAACCACATCTAAGGTGTTTGATGGCCTGCTTGAGAGACAGCTTAAAGAACATCTAAATTTAAACGATGCACAGTTCGGTTTTAGACCAGGACTTTTGACAGAAAAGACTGTCAGGTATTACACAGATAGGAGCACAATATTCATTTCTAGTTACTTTGTGCTTGAGGGGCTTGTGGCTAAATAAAAACAGCCGCACGGGTCAATCGATAAGGTTAAACTACGCTTGCCGCGGTTGGTCCGTGGATGGGTGACCATCTTTACATACCAAGACCCTACGTGCCTCGGAAAGCACGTTAAGCCGCTGGTCCCGGCTGTCATTCGTGGATCTTTGACAATCGTTACGGGTCGTCAGAAGCCCGAAACTCTGACAACCAGTCTTACCACGGGGTATCGTGTTACCCAGTAACTCGGTTGTGGAGGTCAGATAGGCAGGTTCTTACTTAATAATTTACCTTATTAAGCACTCTACTAAGTGGGTATCTAAAAGAGCTTCATGGCCTATTGTGCTCCATGCACTTTTATGCAAAGCAAGCAAGCAGCCATAAATTACGTGATGATTGATAAAATGTCTTTTGTAAGTCTAACAAAAGACATTTTGATGAAGAAGAGCAACAATGCGACCTAGGGATACGACGGCTTGTTGCCCTGCAACTGCCAACCAACTCTTTGCGTCGTGCATTATACGCAGCCGGACAGGCTCTGACGCATAAAGCTTCCCACTTCACGGGTCCCTAGATATGTCGGGCGACGTCTCACGACATGTCTGGCAACATCGAAAAGGATGAAAAGGGTCGTGAGGCAAAATATCTAGAGACATTGGTCGACATCGCTCGACGTTTCAAGCGACTGTCACCAGTTCAGTCCAAGTCCAGTGAATACGAGGCTTTGTCACTGACAATACTGGTCAGTTGGCTTCATGGGACAATTTATCAGTCGTGATGTCATTTACAAATATTTTCAATATTACTAGGACCAAGTATATAAAATGTCCTTGCCTATACCTAATATTTTATTATATTTATTATATTTACGTATTTACATTTTTAGTTTAAAGGCGAATGTAGAATTTAAGATATGTGAAGGTATACAGGCTGGAGTGGCGGCACATCGCATCATATTGTCTTACTATCTTTTATTCCTACCTATTATGAATTAAACAAAAATAAAACTTTTATATAGTAGTTTAATAAAGCATTTATATTAATATATTTATTTACATAACCAAATTACAAGATGATTATTAACATTAACTAAAATATTATCTATATTATATTTATACATTTATATCATATTTTTACATTCAACTCTTAGAAGAACCTCGTCGATTAACTGAGGACCGTGCTTGCTTCACGCTTGTTATCGGCATCACCATACGATGCTCACACCTTAGAATATAGAAAGAACCAGAAGCCGCGAACACGCCTAATACTGAAGATTCAAAAACTACTCCTAAATAGAGTAGTTTGACGCGCAGCCGATCAGTTACTCTGTGAACGTCGTATCGCGTAACGTGTTTTACCGGTGTGCAATTATTTGTTGTTATTTAATTATGCCGTCTTGTGTCCTTTATACCTATAAAAATGCAGCGGGGCTAAAAAATAAACAGGATGGGATCACATTTCACTTGTAAATAGCGCATTCAAATATCGTCTTATTTAATTACTGAATAAATTGTTCAGTTTGTAATTGCCATAGAGAATGATGCATCTATCTTGTTAGTGTTGCCAGTATAAGAGTTTTGATTTTCCCTTCTTTTTATTACCTACTGAGGGCATTTATTCGTTGTAGTGTTAAATTAATAACAACTTTAAAAAAAGCCCGACTTGAAAAAGAAAGGTTATCAATGCAACCCGTGTGTATATATGATTTTGTTAGAATTGCATAACATTCATGATAGGTACTATGTTAGACTATTAGGATTTCTAGGGGGGGCGGGTGTATGAAATTATGTATCTATGAAAAGACCCATTGTGATTTTATTATTTATATTATCTTACCAATACTCTCAACGTTTACCCCAAAACGGGTTCATAATGTCCGAGCTAGCAACATTACGCGGGTGGGAAGTGAGGCGGGCGCGGGACGCTTGTCTTGATTTTGGACACAGCGTGAGGCTTGCAATGACAGTTGAACGCGGATTCTAGTTCTTTCTATATTCTAAGGCTCACACTCACTATGGCATTGCTAGAGATGATCATTGATGAGCACTATGGCATTGCTCGAGATGATCATTAATCTCTGTACACCTGGATTACGTACAGTACTCGTGTTCTATACTTCTCCACAAAACAAATTAATATGTAAACAAACCAATTCACAACTACATAAGTACAACGAAACATCAATAGAAGACATAGTACTGTAGTGACATATCGATATGACAATTAAGACATTTCTGATTTGAAGCTGACATCAATTGATTATAATGTTGCCATGAATGCAAAATTCTACAAAAAACGTATACATATAGCGGATTCATTTAACCGTCATTAATAATAAGCTAGTACATAGTTATTGATAAAACCTGTTGCAAATACGATTAGGCACTGGCTTCAAAGCTTAGAATAATGCTCTTGAGTGTCAAGGGACTGAAGTCTGCTTCTCCAAAATGTCTTAGATTTGATGGAACAGAACTGAGTTATCACAGCAATAATTAGCGTCTAGTCCTGTAAAAAAAACCGGCCAAATGCGTGTCGGACCATGCACAAGGATGGGTTCCGTAGTTGGGAATTTGGAATAAATTTATCCCAAAAACAAACCTAACATGTTCTCCCATACATCGATATATGCCACGGTAAATTTTCCAACTGCAAATTTAAGTTGGTCGACTATTACTGGTTAACATGTAAAGCCCACTTAGCGCTGATAGTTTTCCTTTTAATTTCATTATATGTATCACTCCAATGAATTTTTTCACATCTCCATAAACAACCATTTAGCTGGCAGGGGGGTGGACACTTGACTCTAACATAAACTAGCACTTTAATGCTTAATAATACGCAAGCCGATCCTTGAATCGAAAAGTGGTGTTCACAAACCCGCAATATTTTTGAACGGCCTATCCAACGATACCCCACACTATGAGGTAGACGAGAAACAAAAATCATCCCCACATTACGTGGGAATACATTTTTTTTTCCAAGATTTTATTTCAGCTCTTTGTCAGCGTGATTAATATGTATACCTATGTCAAACTACAGCTTTCTAGTACTAAGCGTCTCTGAGCTACAGCGGGGACAGACAGACAGACAGACGGACATGGCGAAACTATAAGGGTTCCTTGTTTACTACGGAACCCTAAAAACGAGGCCGTAAAAGTCTCTTAATAGTTTAAACGATGAAACTACTACCATCCTGCTACTAAATCCTGCTGATTAGCATACTTATAGAAATATAAATACCATATTCTGGTGAGTAAGGTAACTTCATAGCTACCGTCCCAGGTGCTGCGTTTAGATATTGCATTTAATAAAATATTTGTTTTTTCTTTTTTGTGCAGCTGAATAAAAAAAGATAATGTATAAAAAGTAAAGCCCTGTAACTGTTTCATATAATATACATACTTTCATTCATGAACGCCTCTGTAATTAACCGACACCAAAACTGCCATTCTTCTTTGAAAACAAACACTTTTATTCACTTTTCAAATCATTGTGGAGAACGAAAATAGAATGTTTCAGTTAGTACTTGCATACAGGTCGAGTGTTACGACCGTGGTAGTGTGTGACTACGTTTGAAAGAGCATCCATTGTTGCTCAATGAAATGGCAACCATCCCCGCATATTACACATAAAGCGATGCTAAAATGCAACACACAGAAACCTACAATACATGGATTTACTCCAATAGCAGTTATGGCAATAACATCTAAGTTTGTTGTTATTCAAAAGATTCTGAGATCATGCCAACGTTAGAAAGTGTAACAATACGATCAAATGCCAACTTTAAAATTTATATTTATTTATTTATTTATAAAAGTTGTTTTTGAAACTATGACAATAACAGCGTATTAAATCTTATGTGCGCGATTAGTAACAAAGAGAAATAAAAGCGAACAACTCTGAAACAAAAGAGGCTAGATGTAGAATTATTATTCTAAATAAATTTTAATTTCACACATCTTGCGTCTTAAAAGTAAATGGAAACAATTGTTTGCATTAGATTAAGCCAAGTTATTAAAACCTTAAAATGCTCACTCACTCTTATAGGCACGATAATTTGTTCTAAGTTAAAACTAAACAGAAATTTAAAAAAAAATAATTTGTTTCGTTAATTAGGAGAAACATCATTTAACATTTAAGGTTCTAGATGCCGGTGGCTATCATTAAAAACTTTGATGAGTTTGTTCTAAATTGTTCAGTCTTTCGAACATTGACGTCGGAATTTGAATGACCTGTTATAATTACGTGGTTTCTTACTAATGGTAACTGTTAAAGATTTATGAAACTTGAGTCTTCCCCCTTTGTTTTAAACGAGGGAAGAGATACCGAGAACAGCAAGTTAAATATCTTGTTACTTCAATTCCGGCGAAGCCATGCGAGGTTCTCTGTGTAAAGCAGCCAATTTTAATCTAAAAACAACTATTTCTTTTCTTGGTACAAAATACAAGAGCTATACAAAACCTGTTCAGTAACTATTTCACCGAATTATTCAACAGTATTTCTTTGTTTAGCGCGTCATATAATATTTTAAATTATTTGCTCTTTTATAGTGAATAGATCTGAAAGTCTTCTAAATGTTATTTTAGAAAAAAAATGTTGTAGTTGCTAAATTACCTGAAAACAGAGATCGATTTCTACGTGTACCTGTCACAGACATAGATATGAACATCACGACAGCAGCACTTTGCATTACAAAATTTTAAAATTACTGAAGTGTCTTGGCGTTCTTGCTAAGTAGAACTAGCTTACACTTTTAACTTATTACTTTATAAAAATTATTAACTACAAAAAGAGAATATTCTAGAGATCAATCTGCCTGGCCCTTTCCCAACTAATATGGGGTCGCCAATATACTGGTTTTCAGCTGATTCCGATTAGTTGGAACTAATCGGATGCAGCTAACAACCCCACAACCCAGTTACTGGGTAACTCGATACCCCTTGGCAAGATTGGTTGTCAGACTTTTGGGCTTCTGACTACCCGTAACGACTGTCAAAGATCTTCGAATTACGACTGGGACCTACGGCTTAACGTGGTTTCCGAGGCAGAAAGCACGTAAACACTTAATATGTAAAGGAAGTTCACCAATCCTCGAACCGACCGCGGCAGGCATAGCTTAACCTTCTGTCAACCCGTACGGCTGTTAACATTTAGCAACGAGCCCCTCGAGAATATTCTAGAGATCATTTATTATTTTTTAAAGGTAAATATTCCAGTCTACATAAATAATATGATAAGAAAATGAGGAAGCTATACATAGACCGCCCTGTATAGTAATTTAATGTAAACGTAATTAAATTTACGGTAGGTATCTACATCATGGTATCTAGGTGTTCGTAATATGCCGTAAATCTCTAAGGAGCCATCTCCCTCAGTGTTTCGTCGCGTCGAATTTGATTTTATTTGCATAAATAAATTAACTTTTTTGCATTGACGATGTTTTTAGTCGCTAAGGTTATTTGAGCTGGCAATATTATGGTCCCTCGACTTCATTAATCGCGCAGTAGGTAGCTATCATTATTATGAAAGGTATATTTCGGTAACATAGCTAATAGGGAGAGGTACCCAACAGGTTATCTTCTAACGAAGACTAGATGTAAGGAAAAAGTTTCGAACTTGCAATCTCGATACGCTCACACTCGATACGATCTCAAACCTCTCGCTGCGTGTGCGTAGTGACCACGCCACATGTGTGGAACGTTTTCGCCACGTTTGTATAACGAGAGTGATTGACGTGAGTATACAAGAGCGAGCGAGACAAGCGAGTGTACAATATTGTGAAAACGCGGAAGACACATCGCGTAGTTGCGGTTAGCTCGCACCCGCGGAAACCACGCTCACAGATCGTCTCGCTAGAAACACGCTGGCAAATTGTCAGTGTGACCACGCTCTTAGTGAGGTATCGTAACGGACACAATACTTCAATAAATCATTTTGTAAATTAAAACGAATTATTCTATGCCATAATTGCATAAATCCATTAAACATTATAAACTAGCCGCGTTAATCTGCAGCTTAATATTTTGTTTGTTATTCATATCCCGTTTGCGATGCGGTCCAATATTTTATCGGAAGCCAGGCAGCGAATTAAGAGCAATTCCCATCGACCGATTTTCCGTCGTTGGACTCTGTACGTGGTACGACAATCCAATTAATAAGCAAACCTTTCGTATTCACTGTGAATATCAAATGTTTGCACGACAGGACAGCCAATTGGTCGTTCAAATAAAATATTCATATTCGTACATTGTCAGCCATGATTGCAACACGTCGAAAGCATTTACAACACAAGTCCTGGGACTTGTGTTGTAAATGCTTTTCGATGGCCCGCCAATCCACTGCCATCAACAAAAAGTTTGAATAGCCTGCAAAAATTTGTTTTGTAGGAAATTTTTATTGTTTGTTTTGTTAGTTCCTAGAGATGAATGTAGACCTAAAATATAAGAGCACCCTTCACCGTCATTGACAGCCATATTCTATCCACTGCCAAATATAGGTATAATATGTTGGTGCCATGCTTCCCTAGTCTGTGTGAGTCCAATCCAGGTCTTACCCGCGGTTCTTTGTAGAATATTGTCAGTCTTACTCTTAGAATTACACAGTGAGAAACCCTTCCTCTCTCAGGTGGTAATTTACTTATTAGATCATTCGCACTAATTGCTTAACCACACACAACACATTCAACATGACGGTAACAGATGCCTAATATAGCTTTAAACCTAATCATACCCATTCTGTGAATACTATTAGGCATTCACTAAATTCAGTTCAACAAGCATTCGCCGCATAACGCAAATGTAGCTCAATTGTCTCTGTATTGCTTCCGATATCGAATAATATTCCCATCATATTATTATCATTCGCTGACATGCCGAGTATTGCATAGTCATTCGTATGACTACATCGACTTATTTCATCATATGTGACCATTTAGCACCGGTTTTCATCTATATCTACGGCATAATATATAATGTACATCAGTATTCTAACCACAACGTTGTGAGCTGTGGCCTAAGACAAGATCTGCGGGCAATCATGACAATTGTGGGGTCTCATTCGCTCGGTTTTGTCGGAGAAATAACAAATTGTTCGGTCGCGGTTGCCTTGATTTCCCACAAGATTACCTCAATGAGGGTAAGAAGTCAACCGCACTCTCGCGATATTTCTTCTCCTGTTTATAATTTTGTGTCTCGGCTCATCAATCTCGTAATGTATGGCTTGAATATTTTATCAGCTGTGCTTTGTTTTTCTGCAACAGTGATGCGTAGAATAAGGGATGTTTCTTATGATATTCAGGAAAAGACAGGTTTCCCGTTGGCATTTTGTCTTGTACGTAACATAATCATACGGTGGGGTAAAAAATTAACCTTTGAGGCAACCACAAACAAAGTTCCGTTAGTTCGCCATCGGCGAAAATTATGCAATATTTAAAGTTTTGAACCATCTTGTTTCTTACAGCGTGCAAAAATATCACTAACACAAACTTTACTATATCCGTAGACTACAAATATAATACGATTTTAATCGCTCTTGGGCATAGAGCAGATAATTCTATGGCTCGGGGTTCAAAACTACGGCTATATCTAATCTCGGCACATTATGTGCATACAAGTTGATAATTTCAGGTGACAAAAAAAGAAAGAAAATTATTGGTCACAGAACACGTGCACATAAAACAAAACAGATCTCAGCATAATTTTACACATGACTAAATCATAATCATACAAAATATTGAAATATCCGTGACTGTGTCCTATATTCCTAAACATTTGATCCAGTCCGTTAGTATTGCAGCGAATTTGAAATGGATACTTCAAATTAAATCCTAGAATACATCAAATACATGATAGGTTTATTCAGCTACGTGTTATTTGTTCAGGGATTTTCCCGATTAATCTTACGTAGTCTCTAGGGGATGATTAGCAGGTACCTACACTAATTTATCCTAGTAATCAACATAAACTACACGTTTCCTACTTGCTAAATCCGGTAAAGTAGGAGTTCCGAATTGGTACAAATTAAATAAAGAAATAGATCATCCCCTGTTACCAGCACTGGAGTGGTCTATAATCTGACTAACTGTTGCCCGCGACTTCGTTTGATCACTCGTTGAATCTTACAGTAACACACAAACACTGATTTTCAATATAAGATCTTATTAAAAAGGTGTTAGACAATAATTTGAATATTTAGTACTTTTTAGTTCAATAAAAGCTTATTTTTATTTGCTGACTTAAATTTGATTTTCTACTGTTCAGCATTAGAATTTGATAAAATATCTGTTTTATCACCTACACTTGTAAGGTACATGTCAAGACAAATCCAACGACTCCAAAACAACAGGGCTATCTTGTAAAGTCCTGTCGCCACCTTCCAGCACTATCATGAGACCCTGGACTACACCTTGGCTTAAGTTTTTGTCAAGACAAAACTAACGAGCTCAAATACTTCATGGCTATCTTGATTAGTTGAGGAATTCCTGTGGGCTTGGTATTTTAATATTTTGGCTCCACTATCACTCAACCTAGACTTCAACCAGGGCTGTAGTATTTCCAGCCGAGGATCGCGGAAGTCGCACTAGATCCCATGATCCCCGGTGCAAGTGTGGGAGGGGAACACCGTAGTAGTTTTTAGTCAGTACGAGTCTGAAAGACCCCTTCGCCCGCCCCAAGGCGGAGGACATCCATGAGGATTTTCCACACCGGAACAAAAAGAAAAGGGCTGAGTATTTGTCAAGACAAATCAAAATAGCCAGAAGACAACGGTGCTATCTTGTTTAGTTGAGAAGTCCCTATATACACCATCTGGCTACATTATTAGATCTTAGACTACACCTTGGGCTAACGTACCAACTTGTCAAAACAAATCCAAATGGGCGAAGCATAAAGGGGCTATCTTGTCTAGTTGAGGAGTTCCTATAGTGACCTTCCGAATCCATCATGAGGCCCTGGACTACACCTTGGGCTATAGTTCTTGGCAAGACAAATCAAACGACCGCAAACATAACAGAGCTATCTTATTTAGTTGAGGAGTTACTATGGCCACCTTCCAGCTCCATCATCAGACCCTGAACATATCTTGTGTAATAGCACTTGTCAATACATATCCAATAAAACCAAACACGACGGGCTATCTGGTGTACTTAAAAATTTCGTGGTTGTACTGTTGACGGTTGAGCAGTTTTCTCGTCTGAAGCCAATCCTGGGTGCATGCAGCAGCCACGTCATAATGGACTTTAGAATGGACTATCATAATTAAAGCGTATATAGAATTTCGTATCTGTATTGTGTACCGTTGAGGAGTTCCCTCGTCTCCACCCTGGATTGGCTTAGAACGTAATGAACGTAATGAATTGGTTTAGAATGGACTATCATAATTTAATGCGTAGGGGTCCTTGTACCTTGGGACAACACCATTATTTGAAAAATAATGCATTGCGAAGTGGTAAGTAGCGACATTAAGTAGCTATTTCATTTCAACATTCAGAACAGATGCAGTAAAGTCAGCCATTTTGGTTTGTGTCGTAGTTTGATATGACCTGATTTTTTTTCTTATATCCATTTAAATCTTCGTTTCAGTCATTTTGAGGTGAGTAATTTCTTTAAGATACAATTAGTTGATTACTACATTCGTATCCACTTATTTTAATACAAATCACTGAATTTCCGTAATTGAAAAATTATAACAACACTTTGTTTTATACAATTGAAATTTGTACCTTGGTACAGTAATTTTGAACGAACTATCATAAATAAATGCGTATATAAAATTTGACCAACCCGCACTGGGCCCGTGTGGTGGATTACGTCCCACTCCCTCTCACAGAGAGCAGGCCTGTGTCCCAGCAGTGGGAACATTATAGGCTTATTATGTTTATGCTATGTATAAAATTTCGTATTTGCACTGTGTACCGTTGAGGAGTTCCCTCGTCTGAACTCAATCCTGGGTGCAGCAGCCCAGTCATGGTGGACTCTAGGACGAACAATCATAACTAAAGTTTAAATAATATTCCGTGTCTGTACTGTTGACCATGGAAGAGTTCCTTCATCGCGTTGAAAAAAAATGCGTTGTCTTTGGAACTGAACCAACATGTAATATTTCGACTCGATAACCCGAGGAAGTGGTTTTAATTCAGCTTGCAAGATTTGGCTTAAAAAGCACACAATGCAAGTTCCAAAAAAATTGACAATTTTTAGACTTTGACTATCGTTAAGATGAGATTGTGACTTGAACTTGAACGTTTTTTAAAGTACCTACGAAAATTAGCCTTCAGGTAAGTGACAGAGTTGCTTATAGAGCCAGGTATGGACTAAAGGCAACAATTGTCGCGCAACACGTGACTCTCGACACGTTTGACAACGTTGCATAATAACACGTGACTTTGCTAGCTGTGGGGCGAAGCTAAACAAAAGAAAAACCGTTGTTTTGTGCCTATTCGTCATGCTGCGAAATCTTTTATTCAAGATTCACAAAATAAAAAATAACCCGTATTTTTTTATTTTGTACTACAAGCAATAAAATTTAAATGCTGCAAGTTCAATTAATGTAAATGCTAAATAAGACAATTTCAGCAACCGTCAGCAGTATGTGCCGGATCTACTCTGTTAAGGTCCTGACCTAAACGCAACTTTTATAAGTTTTTATAATGCCTTAAAGTATATGATCCACTGCAGTAAATAAAATCAGAAAAAATATATGATATTCTTAAGGATATATGCTAGGTAGATAGTGTGTTGAAAACATAATATAACTAATTTGATACAATAGAAAAAAATCACGAAGATGCCTCTAAAAATTTCTTTTAACGATTAAAAACCATACTCATATACATGCAATCATTCTGATTTTTTGTCTGATTATTCTACAAGCAACATATTAGCATCAATCAATCAATCAACTCAGCCTATAACATATTAGCATAATAGTGTTTTATTTTTTTTTATACAATCTATAGCTTTTTTGTAAATCGATAATTGCTTCATAATTTGCAATAAATTACCAGCGTTGTGTCATCGCGCTTCTCTTTCTTTTCTATGCAGTCCGACAGTGACCGCGCTTTAGGTGTTGTCGGCCTCTTAAAATTTCAAGTGAAAACTTAGGCGAAGTGAGCTGCCATCCACGATGCTAGAGATTGACACTATTGACAGCTCACTTCGCCTAAACTTTCACGGTGTGAATTTTACAGAATACATCAGCAAGTTATCTCCGGGACGGAAGGGGCTTGTGGCTAAGTAATAACAGCCGTACGGGCCGATCGATTAGGTTAAGCTACGCTTGCCGCGGTTGGTCCGCGGATGGGTGACCATCTTTACATACCAAGACCCCTTCGTGCCCCGGAAAGCACGTAAAGCCGTTGGTCCCGGCTGTCATTTGTAGATCTTTGACAGTCGTTACGGGTCGTCAGAAGCCCGAAAGTCTGACAACCAGTCTTACCAAGGGGTATCGTGTTGCCCAGTAACCGGGTTGTGGAGGTCAGATAGGTAGTCGCTCCATGTAAAATACTGGTATTCAACTGCATCCGGTTAGACTGGAAGTCGACCCCAACATAGTTGGGAAAAGGCTCGGCAGATGATGACATCAGCAAGTTATCTAAACCAAATATACCGTTTGAACGAAACGATTACACAAAGTTTAATTGATAGGCCAAGATAATGTTTTCCAGAAGCTTACAAAAAACTTAACTAACAAGTTAAATTAATAAATGCTACTTGTCCTAGTACTGAGGTTCTAAAAATGTGTGTAGGCAAATAATATAATTGTGATTTCTTGTACCCACGTCTCCGCCCATGCACAGATGATGTACCACAACCGTTTCTGTCCTTTACCCGGTTCCTTAAAGCCCGATCACGTGTGTGTTCTGTTTATTATAATATCTGCTGTTAGTTTTGACAGCATTTATGTACAGTTGTCTATGAATGTTGTGATTGCTTGACCACCTTAAACAAACAGCCAATTAAATAACTTAACATATTTCACTACAGATTAAATTAAATCGGCGTTACTATGATCGCACGATATGGCTGTCGTAAGAGGAGATACCACAATCCAAAAAATATACAGTTTACATCATATTTATGTGTTACTTGTATTAATTAATGTACCTTTTAATTAACACATGGTTTAAGATTGCTCTTCATAACAGCGCATACCTATGTGATACATTGATTTATTTTACAAGGTCTCAATTATTACTTTGGTATTTTATCAGACTTCCATAATATCGTGTCGTCTGTCTATTTACGTCGTGAACTTTTATATTTAATCTTTTACTTGACAGTCATTCCTAGAAAATGTAATACATATGGCGAGATTAGCTCTTCCCTTTGGGCACGATAAGTACGTAAAAATTGAGTTAAGAGAAACTGACACATTAATTAAGGTGAAATAAAAGAATGGCCTTCCCTACTATACCGTTATTAATTATCTGTAGCCGCTGTTAACCTCACATCAGGGGTACCTAACTGTAATCACTTCAAGGGTAGCCGGGCTTCGAGGATAATATGTCTTCATCTGTTAGTCCGGGGTGGAATGCTTACGCAATAAAAATTCCATGTTGACGCGTCTCCCTACTAAATTACTTTTATTAACGTCTACAAGCTTTAATCTCGATCCTTTTCAATGTTGCCTCGTTATTCGCAACCGGTCATTGGAACTTTAACTTTCATATTGGATAACCACCCCTTTATTAGTTTGGTAACGTCATGGAACCGGACGCTGGTTATACCTATTTACTCCCTAAATGAGTTTTCCTTAACCCGAGACATAGTTAAATCGGTCACCCTCGGAAAATCTAGGTTATTTTTTGGATAAACTTTACAAATACATAGAACCTTATTTATTCTTTTCTTTTGGTGGGTAGGTCTTATATATTAACATAAACTACCTGTATAAAGCCCGTATAGAACGTATAGTGAGAAGGGAGAATCGTGACAAATTACTATTAGGTACGACACTTATTTTTCGCTTCACACGCGTGGAAAAGTTTCTGAGAATAATGATGCCAGTCATAGTGTCACATTGAGGAAGGAATTCATTTTATTTAAGTATCGTTTTATTTACTACACAACGTCCGTACCTACTATTGTCCGAAGGATTTGGATGTTTATTATACCCACCTATCTTTTTGGTCAGATAGGGACGCGTATGTGTCTAAATAAATGGTTATATACATAAATAAATAAATGTGCACTCAAAAAGTTCATAGCCATGTGTTGATGAACGTTTTTATAATATTAATCCATAACCGTCCACAGGCTGAACATGCTGATGTCGTAATATTGACATCGACAAGACGGATTGCACGGTTGGTGGCAAAGGGATTGGCGCATAACCGAAAAAAATCCTGCTTCCTAGGCCCCTTTTGGCACCCTCACTATTGTTATGTATGCTTTCCTGCTTCCTTCTTTTTGTTGTTAAATATATTAAGTTTGTAATATATTTTCTCTTTGTTATAGTTAATTATTATTGTTGAAAAAAAGATCAATTTCTTCATATATAAAATGATGTTTTTGCACACTTACACGTGAAGCGATCGTCATAAACGGGACAGACGACACTCCGGGGATTTATCGGTATGGTCTACCACTGAAACTCACAAAAAAACACCCCTAGAATACAACTAAGACACACAGTAGCTTAAATAACAGTTTTTTTCCCTATAATGTATCCATTATCTGATTTGTGTAGTCATAAATAAAAGTTAGAGTATCCGATCATTACTCTCTACTTACCTAATTAAAGCTGAAACCATTACATCAGTATTCGACAAGGCCGCATTTTTCTCAATTCATTAGAAAAACTTTTCCATTAGTAATTTGGCATTCTTTGTGGGGCAGATCAGAATTGATACGAGTAACATTTACTGCTGAATCAGTTACATTTCGTTGTGTAGTAACAACGGGTCACCCCTCTTCGCATCTAAATAGAACATCTCTTTGTGAAACTAGTCTATAAATCAAAAACAATTGGCTCGTTCTTTGTAGTTTTTTTTTTTTTATTTTTCTTTTTTGGGAGTACGCTGGTTCATATGATAAGCACTCATCCACAAAATTAGGTCTGAGGTTTACAAAGATATGGCAATAAAATGCAGACGAGTACGCAATCCCATGTAAGTAGGTATTTATGAACGGCATATTGGAAATAATGGATGCTTACGTCGATCCTGCGTCTCTACTTAATTATTCAATCGGAATACTAATATCTCGTCGTCCGAGCTCCGCACATCCTCGGGAAAAGCGATCTTTTCTGCTCTTTGGTAACGGTGCACATAAATTAACGGTTCCCCGATTAAGCACCTTTAGACGGTGCAATAAAATAAATTCACCCTTCCAGCATCCGCTCACTAAGATGGGATATTGATTTTGATGCTTTTACGTGTCTAATTTAATGGAAAATACAAAACAATACGCTTTTTAGGTATTTGTAGCTTCTTTACATTTTAATTTCCTTGTTTACTGATGGAAATAGTCACCAGCATCGTTAATATAATAACAACAACATTACACAGGGAATATTCTGCATAAACATCTACTAAAACGTGGATTACGAAAGATGAGGTGTAAAAACGGCACCGGGTAAGCTATAGGTAAATAGCTCGCGCTTGCAATTCAAGATTTTTCCAAATAGAACAAACAGCTCAACGTTTGTGAAAACGGTTCTATAAATATTTAAAAATCCTCTTCTCCGTAGCGAGTCGTAAGACGATTTGGCGTCTCTATCGGACAGCTAGGGGCGTACCACTGTTCGTACTTAGTTGGAACCTACTCGGGTAACAATCGCTTAGCGTTCAGGTAATGAGTGGTTTTGATTAAGTAAGTAGGGAGGTACGTAATTAAGTGGTAGATAAATATGGATGTTTATCCAAGTCATTGTGACGTCATTGCGAGTTGCGTTATGTTTATAGGGAAGTTATTTGATTTATAATGAAAATTTTATGACGTTGGGCAAGAAGGCCTAAAATTTTCAGTTTTAAAAAGTGGTCCGGAATATTTCATTTATTTAGTTAGGTAGTAAGCACCGTTAATGTAGCCCCAGAGTTGCACTGAGTAAGTTAAAGTACTCTCCTCCGGTTGTCGCTATCCTGCTGGTACAAGTCTCGGCAACTTTTTAATTGGCCAGCCTTACAGATTGAAAAAAACTCAAGAGCCCTTTTGACTTAATTAAATTTACTCTTTAGCCAGTGAAACAAAATGGAGCCAGTTTCATTCAATGTTGTCTATTCGAAGTGGACGTAAACAAAAACCTAATTAAATGAATGAGTTTGACAACCGGCTCACTTTGTTGTATTCTGAATAGCTTATCTTTATTTTCTGCTCTCAAAACCACTCTCCAATAGAACATTTTTAAAGGTTTTGTTTTAGTAATTAATCGCATTTCAAGCGAAATGATTACTTTAAAGCTAATATTATAAAGCGACGCCGACGCCGCTAATCCGTCTTTACAACATCCGCGTTCATTTAATTTCTAAATACAGTAGCCAGGCTTCTATTCACAGGCACTCAAACTAGAATTTCGTTAAGTTAAATATCACGAATTTAATCCGTGGTGGGGCACTCTCCCGGGGGCTCATAAAATGTTGAAACGAAAAGCTTATTTGAATTAAATCCTTTGATACAAGCTTCCTATTCAGTTACTGTAGTGAACTTTGATGAGAAATGCGGTTCAGCTTGATAACAATTATTATTATTGGTCGTTTAGTCAACGTCTTGCGTTATTGATAGGACGCGGAGATTGGCCTTAATAGCTTTGGAAATTACTGATTCGTATCGAATTGAGTTTTTCTAGAAGGGTAAGTACCTACTTATTTTTAGTAAAGTCAGTAAAACTTGTTTTATCTCTTTAATTTGGGCTGGTTGGAGAATCGATTAAAACTTGTTAGTTACGGTGAGTATTTGTTCGATAACAGACTGTAGAATCGCTGAGCGGACTATTACGACACAGGAAGCACGTTGTTTGCGTATGACAAGCTGATTTTATGCGGTAATCCAATTCGTACTCAACTTGAAATCGTCGGTGTTGCGTAAACCGTTGAATAAGAGAGTAACGCGCGTATGATCATAGTAATTACCTAACACGTGCTGAGCTAGGTGTGTTATTAAAATATTACAGTTTATTACATGCATAGATGATGAAGCTAAACAAAAATCATTGTGAAAATAACAATATTATCATTTATCACAAACAAACAAACAAACAAACAGCTAAACTTAAATCTTCATTTTAAGCACCTACCTATAACGCTTATTTGATTAAGTATTCTGTAAATTTTCAAACATCCTGCATTATTTACGTTAACGCAAAAATGTGTGGTATAAAAATTTACAAAATAACGCAACTCGGGTACCAAGATACCTACAGGCGCTGCCTAGTTTGGGGACTACTGTCCAAAACCCCATGTTAATGATTCTAGTTACAGTAAGCATAGGTATACGCACTCAACACATTAATGCGTTCAGGATGTTGTTGGGTCTGCCGAGACGGTGCAGCGCGTCTGGGATGTTTGCTGAAGCGCGCACTGATGGTTTCCAGGCCACCATGCGCAAAAAAGCAGCTTCTCTACTGGCCATACGGCATTCTGAACGCTATATCTGTACGTTTTAACTGTCGCTTTTAGAATCAGTGGGTCATGTCTTGTGTAGGTGTGGCGAGTCATGGAAAATAAAAAAATTAAGAAATATGTACTAGATTAAGGTTTCTATAGGTCTATGCCACCCGAAATAAAGTTTTTATTATTATTATTATATTATATATTTTGTAACAATGGACCATTAAATTATTCTATGTTTATTTCTCTAGACTTAACAAAGTAGAGGAGCCATAGAGGGCAACAGACTGGAGACGGCTTTATTAATATTTAAAGATCACTAGTCAAAAGTAAAGATATTCAATACAAATACTAAAAGTTAGTATACTTATCTAGTTTTCTAAGAAAGAATTATTAATAGAAGTTAGTAGAGGCATTTTCAAACAATACTCTTGTAGAAAAATGTCGAAGTAATACGGCCCCGACATTTTGACGAAGACATCTTTCAAGAGTTGATGTTATTAAAAATACTTGCAGCACTGCGGTCACGAAAAGTCAAGTCTCAACATAAAATGTTATCTTACCAGCAATAATAAAGAACTGACTAAGAATAAAAACTAACCGGCTACCTGTCCCACGTAAAATATTCGTCTCAAGTGAATTTTCTGCTAAAGCAATAAATATTTTCCGGTGACATCTTTTCTTCGACAATAGAAAGTTCAGGTAATGGTTTATTAAACCATTTTTTTTTATGAGGGTAAAATAGCAAGCTTGCAATATTATTACATTATATCAATATAGTATTGATGCCTTTTTGGTTGCTGGTTGATTCGTTCACAAGCCTGGCTGATGAGCATGGGGTTCAATGACGAAGAGATGAAAGATTTCTGTTATTGAAAATTAAATCAGCAATCAGAAACCAATTGCCTTCTCTACGTTTTTAAAAAGTGTTCGAGGTCAAAATAGACAATAATATAGTGTTTGTTGTTCAGACACTTTATCTACTTCCTATAAATATTTAATTACTTACTTAAAGTGAAATCTGTTAAATAAATTCTAAAACGTCACAAAAGGCAAGAATTTCCTCGGAAACATTATTTGTAAATTGTCATCCATCCCCAAAAGGGACGGTCAGACGATAAACAAAATAAGAATACTTTTACGACATTAATTTTGTTAAGAATATCATAATTCATTTAACTGCCCTGCCTCATAGCTATTCCGGTGCCATTTCGTTGAGGTGTATAAACGCGCCGAAACTCTCCGCGGAGAAGCAAAGTGAAATAATATGAAAATCCTATTCTTTTATGAATTATTTATGTATGCTACGAGATAATATTATAAGGGAATAAAGGGCAGATCCCTTTCGAAGAATATTAAGTCTTTACAGCTCATAACACCGCGTAACCTTGAGTTTATACACCAAGTTGTAACATCATTAGGCCGCCACTTGATTTGTCAAACTTAATCTTGATTTAAGTTAAAATAGATTTGTTGTTCGTTCATAATCGATACTTTTCTTTCAAAAAGCCTTTTCGATTTCAAACAAAGAGGTTTTAATAACAAAAAAAATATGCGGAAACTGGTCACAATAAATTACAATTAATATATTATATAATAGAGCCGTGGATCGTGATAAACCTCAACGCTGTCGGGTTTATCACGATCCACGGCTCTGCCGTTCCAGCTTGGGCCCAATATCCTGTTGGTGGTGGTGGTTTTCGACAGGACAACTAGTGATTCTATTGAAAATACACATACGCGACATACATACACGGTACATACGTGACTTTAATCACCGCGGTTTACTTATGAAAGCATGACTTCTAGCTCAAATATATGATTTATATTCTTGTTTAAAAGGAATTGTGGATGATGTTTACTCCGAAGCAGACTGTGGGATGTGGATGCAGATTATGTGTTCTTCCTAGTTATCTTTTACAACGATGCATTTTCAAAGCATCCTACAAAACAGGAACCAGGCGGTTGCTTGACTACAAGAACTCCTTTAAATATATTTCAAATTGTATAAAATCCAACAGACGGAGGATTATTACACGATAGAAAGGTACGCGCATCGCTCGAGCGGTTGCATAAAATGTATTCCTCTTTCTACCAACAAAGACAACCCTTTTATTCTTTTCTGTCGTCGCGGTTGTAATTCTCGTCTTTTAACAAATGGAAGACATTATCGCTGTCTGGCTTTTGTATAAATTCATGTAGAAATAAAGTTAGTAAAAAAGTTAAAGCGCTTACGTTGCGCTCGCATTTCAAACGTAACGGATATTTTTAAAACGGACAAAAACTTCACGGCGCCGCGTGCGATATGTGTGCGCTGGAACTTTTTCCATGAGGAATTGTGAGGTTTTTGACGCTGTTTCTCGTAATAAAGCGCTGAAAGCATGCAGGACGGGAGTGTTCGTTTGGCGCGTGGTGTAAACGGGAACATCATAATACAATGTGGTAAGGACTAGGCTCTCGACAACGAACCTGCGCTATCGACATCTCGGAGGCGCGCGTTCATCACGCCCACTTCGAAAGTCATCGGCTCCTCTTCACGCGAGCACTCGAACCGGCTAATAGATCACAGGCGCTCATTAAAATTACACGAGTGGCTGGAATAATGTGATTCCTGTTGAGAGCTAACAGACGAACAGGAGACTGAAGGTTATAGCTGTGTATAGAATGTTCAGTGCTCTTTACTTTATTTACGTAGAAATCGTTAGGTATTATGAAGTCCTAAATATAGAATATAATACGATAAGTATTTTGTTTTCTTTTATACCAAGGCTGGTCAAAAGATTTTACAGGTGAGCAAAGTATCTTATGCTGTGTCGGCGCCGGGCCACCACCACTACCATATTCATAAGGTAATTTATACACAAAAAAGACAAACTGTGCTTTAATTTACTTTATTTGTAAATGAAATGAAACAACATTTTTTTTTTTTTAATTTCATGTGAGGTGTGCAGAGATTTTCCTGATACTAATTTGTCGATATTTGGTTCAGTTGAAGTAAGATTGGTACGCAGAAGTAGCGACAATACTCGTATCCGAACGACGCGCATCAGTTGCAGTAGGGCGGACACGTTATCATTTCAACCAACCAATCAGGTGGAAGCGGTACGCGGGCAAGTTCAAATGCCTTGTGGCCCGCGTGCCGGGGTTTGGCCGGCCTTGTTGTTCAAGATAGAAAAAAGGAATTGGAAGGTTTGAAAACAGTGTAAGTTTCCAGCAACTCGAGCCGACCCAGCGTCCGATAAGGCAGCCCTCTCAGTGCGTAGTTTTCCGGCGTTCAATTATAACAAAGCATAAAAGTTACTAACAAAGAGAGGGACGCTGCAACTTCTGACGTTCCTGAATACGGCCCTTATTTATCGCTTCCCATGAGATTACCATACTACCGCATAAACAACGACACAGATTACTTATAATACTTTTGGACGCGTAAAATTTCACGCTTTGCCCATCCTTATCGGGATGAAAAGTGTATAAAGAGATGTTTGGTAGTAAAAAATATATATTAAGGTATATAAAAATATGGGAAATGTAGGTTGGTATTTTATAGGGGTTTACAAATGGCACTGAGATAAGGTATAAAATTTTACCAAACATATTCCTGAAAGTGTTTTTATACTGTTTCATGTAGCTAATTTATTTTAGAACACGCCTTTTTTGCATGTGAGAGTTGTATTTCCAAACAAAATTTATCTGAAAGACGCACATTAAATATTCATAATAAACATTCAAATAACTGATGCGGAACTCAATATTATTTCCTTTCCTCCACTTACCAGTCTTTGTTCATATCTAATAGAGAAAGTATCATCAAAGTGTTCAGTAAATCAAAGGAAATACATGTCAGGGACACACGAGCGTGGAACCCGACCAACAGGGAAACGGAACCTTGCATGGATGTCGTGTTTATCCTTCCTATCAGTGTGTTCCTGAACTTATCGAGCGCGTTAAAGCACTGAAGTTTGGTTATGAATGTTTTCGACGCGATGTTTAGGAAATCGTGTTTTTTTCTATTTTCGAGGGTTCCCGTGCCTCTAAAGGAAAAACGGAACCCTTATAGGATCACTTCGTTGTCCGTCCGTCCGCCCGTCTGTCTGTCTGTTAAGATCTGTTTCTTAGAAACGCTAGGCGGAATCAAGTTGAAATTAATATTAAATAGGTAGGTCTCGTTGGTCTAGTGGTCGCAAGCGCTACTGCAGAGCATGAGGTCCTGGGTTCGATATAGTATTGGGGTTTTTCTATCTGGAATTTCTCAGTATCAGCCCGGTGTCTAGATTTGTGCCCGGTTGATAGCAATAGGCTCGCCCCCTATTACATGGGACTTAAACATAACTGGCGAAATGTGGGTGTGCTACTGGTACACCTCTGCCCAACCCCTCGGGGAAACAAGGCGTGATGTTATAGTGTTATGTTATGTAGGTCGACGGTCCCTTGGAGCTCTAAGCTAGTTCTAAGCTAAGTCAACGCAAAAAATACGGCCATTTACATATGTGACATACTTTGCTACTAGAAAATAAATCAAAACCTATAGGGTACTTCCCCTTGACCTAGAATCATGAAAGTTGGCAAGAAGCAAGTTCTTACAGCACAAGTAAAGAATAAAGTCGAAAATCGTTAATTTGTAGTTTTATCACATAAAAAAAACGAGCGAGCATTACAGTAGTCGCATATAATGTGTAGGTAACATCTGACATCTCACCTTGGTAATAAGCAACTGAGCAGCGACAGAAATGAACATCAGAATTTAAAAAGCTAATTCTATACATCTATATAGATAAATTCAATTGGTGTGTCTGTTTGTAATGAAAAATATAATTTTTTAAATTTTTGTTTGTCTGTCTGTCTGTTTGTTCCGGCTAATCTCTGAAACGGCTGGACCGATTTTGACGGGACTTTCACTGGCAGATAGCTGACGTTTATTTTAGAAATTGTTTTTTTATGATATACATAAATAATAAAAAAATAACTATTCCGCGCGGACGAAGTCACGGGCACAAATAGTATTGAAATATTTATTCGAAAAATTTATTAATTACGTAGTGGTCGCCCAATGGTCGAAATTCGACCCCCTCTATTTACAATCTATATACATAGTTCTTACTAATTTCATGAGTACACTACTTCCATGCTATTATAAAGTACTTAATAATTCCATCATATTATAAAGTACTTACTAATTCCATGATATTAAAACTACATACATATTCCATGCTCAAGCTGTCACTTCCTGTCTACACACTTCTGTCCCTTTTCACGAAATCACTCCCACAGAAAGCGAGAGGAAAGCTGTTAAACATAAAAAAAAATACGATTACAAACATACATTTGCAGTTGGAGGATTGACCGTGACGTATATCGATGTATGAGAGACCCTTGTAGTTTCGCCATGTGCGTCTGTCTGTGTGTATGTATGTCTTGTCTGTCTGTATGTCTGTCTGTCTGTCCGCGGCTTAGCTCAGAGACTTTTAGTACTAGAATTTGGCATGGGTATTATTTATTTATTTACTTTAAGCACACAAATGTACAGAGGCGGATTTAATGCCATAGGCATTTTCTACCAGTCAACCTTTGGGTGATGCAGAGACAAGCAGTGGTAGGTGCAATAGCGAGAATTGAGGAATAAATATTTATTTACATATAAAGACATACCCAGTAAAAACTATAAATATAATATATACACCTAATTATATATAAATATAAGCACAAATAAATACAAATAAATATTCTAAAACAATTAAGACAAACAATGGGAAAATATACCGTTGTGATGATACTGCCAGTTATTTGCGAATGTGCTCGCGAACTTTGACTTTCATGGATAATCGGTTGGTTGCCATCCTGATTTCCTGGGGGAGCGCATTCGACGGAGAGGCAGAGTGAATGAAGTCTGTGCGGTTCTTCACTGTTCCTCACATTGAAGAAGACGATTGTGAGATGAACGTAGGATTCTAGTGTAGTTGGCGCAAATGTATTGAAAGAAAGAAAGAAAAATAGATTTATATATACGGTACGGTATGGTGGTGGTGTGGTATTGAAAGTGGAGGCTAGATGACTAGGGGAAGAGGGAGAGTCAAGAAATGAAAACTAGGTGGTCAGAGCACCCTTTACTTTCTGCGCTGGCGTATGGGCAACTAGTATAGAAGCGACCGATGCGCATGATATATTTACGCATATTAAAAATTAATCGGATGCAGTTATTGAGAAGACGGTTAAGTCTGTCGAGGAGATCTGGATTCAGTTCATAGTAGCACACATCACCATAGTCGATGATAGGGAAAATTAAGGACTGTACAAGCATTGTCTTCGTACTCTATGGTAATATTTTTTTCAACCGGTACAGAGCCTGCTGCGTTCCGGTAACCTTCTTGCTTGCCCCCTTTTTTTTTTTTGGATGGGAAATCATCAAATAACTTTTCCCGCTCTGGGCGGAGCGGGAGGGTGTGTCAGACTCTTACTGACTAAAACCCACCCGTATTCCTTCCTGTTGCCTGTATTGCCAGGGGCCTCGGTGACCCTTTAGTACCTTCCCGCGACCCCGGCAGGCATCGGCCCTAGTGGACCCCTACATTTGTGCTGACGACATCTCTTTGAGGCGCGCGTGGAATACAACGCGCCGTCGACCCGGGCCTGGTCCTTACCGGGCGGTGAGCTACCCATTGCTCACCAATGCTGGAACAATATTCCCCCGCCTATAAGGAATCTTAAATGTCTTGGTACCTTCAGAGTTCGACTGCGGCAGTTTCTTATCGCCTCGCAGGAGAAACTGAGTATGACTATTTCGAACACGTCCATTATATAACTGGCTGTTGTGTTCTTCCCGAGTCAATCTGACTATACTATAAGTAGCGTAAATCTGTGGACAGAGGATTATCGTAAAATGGTTTGTGGATATTATGTTGTAATAGTTGTAATTCACATCTTATTTACCTTTAACTATTTATTGTGAACATATTTTCTTGTTGTCAAGCCAAATCGTTTATTTTATTCACACTGAAGCCACTGTAACTATAATAGGATTATTGATTTAGGTATATAACTTTCTAATGATAATTTAGAAAGTTATATACCTAATAAGTAATCAAACCACAATCAACACATTCATGAACAAGAAAGTTTCCCAATACAAAACTTTACTGTAGAATACATCATTTTAAGTTGCCGGTATACACTTACACAATTTCACTCCACGCATAACACTTTGTCACAAAACCAATTTATGTCGTCTGCTCGACGTCCGTATGTCACTGCAGGGATCCAGCAGAATATCAGCGTCAGGTATATTTGCCTGACACATGCTGAGCTGGACTCCCAATTGGTGCAACCTTGAGACACACACCGCACCTTGTTCGATAATTAATTGAAGTATGTCATAATGTCACTCTATTTCTTTAAGCATTCTTTTTTTTTTGTATATTGGCACCTTGTTTTTATATATATTCCTGTAATTTGTTATCCATGAATTGTGCTATTGTGTGTTGTGCTATGTCTTTTGTGTGCACTGAATAAATGTTTTATCTATCTATCTATCTATCTATCTATCTCTCGCTCCGTACCATGGCCTGAACCAGGGCCGGACGCGAGAGATCTCTGCCGCCGATCGCCTTCACGAGGACACGGCGGTGCTCTGCCCAAGCCGGGCAGACCTCCACCGTATGCTCCACCGTGTCCTCCGGGCGATCCACACAGTGGTGACACCCGGGCGTTTCCTCCCGCCTTATCCGACACAGGAACCTCCCGAAGCTGCCGTGTTCGGTGAGGACCTGCGTCAGGCGGAATGTGAGGACGCCGTGGTGCCTCTCTAGCCACTCCTCAAAGAGGGGACTTATCGCCGCAATCGTGGCGTGCCCAGCACTGGGTTGCGACAACCGTACTCTCCATGTCGCCATGTGATCCCGCCGGAGCTCCGTCCGCTGTGCCGCGATTTCTCACGGTAGCGGAGTTACACCCCGGCGTTTCGCCTCCTCGCGCCACTCCCATACGTGCACGAGGACTTTTGCCTTGTACTATAGAGGCATGAGGAACAGGGTGTAAAGTTCACTCAACCTCCATAGAAAAGGGAGGATCCTCCGACCAGACGGGTGTCGTGTCTGGTGGGCAACTGCCCGACGGTTGATGTCGGGCATATTTTATTTTATTTTATTTTATTTTATTTTATTGGAATAACAAACAGCAGTATATTAAACCGTAGGCATACAATATAAAACTTAAATAAAAGTAACAAATACACTACCCAAGACGTTATCCACAGATTACCATACAGAATAGCTAGCTGTAAGCAGAACAACTTAAAAAGCACTAATTAACTAATTATTTACTAGGGCTATGATCTCTTAAAATGGTTGTAATGTAAGTTGTAATATGCTAGTATGATATATTCTAGTTGCGTGGTAAACTCTGCTTGCGCGATGCAGGATTATGCGTGACGTCAGTGTGTTGCGTAGTTCGCATGTGACAATGTAGATGCCGCCACATCACTCCCCTTCGGAAAGTGGAGGTCGATAGTGGGCTGAGTCGTGTATCTTGCGATGCTTGCCAGGGCCAGATGTAATTCCAGTGAGTTGGAACCAGTTGTCGCATAGTTCACGGTGAGTTGGAACTGTCTGCGATGATTCCCCAATGAGTCAAGGTGGCGCTGCGTTATGCTCCAGTGAGTCGGATGTGATAAAACAGGGCCGGGTTGAGGCTGCCTGCTGGCGTCGACCAGGAGAGGGTTGAAGGTCTGCTTGTTGACCGGCTGAAAGTGCAGTGTGCTGTCCCAAGGTTTGTGCGATGAGGCTGTAGGTGATGACCAGGTATGCGCGGTCGCTGCATGCTGATGGTCAGGATACCCGTTGAAGCCGTGGGTGCTGGGTGGCTGTGTGACTCGCCGCTCGAAAGCTATTTTGAGGAAGTGATAATCCTCCGACCAGATGGGTGTCGTGACTGATGGGCAACTGCCTGACGGTTGATGTCGGGATGTTGTATATATGCTAGTTGCGCGGTAAACTCTGCTTGCATGATGCTGGATTTTACGTGACGTCAGTGTGTTGCATTGTTGGCATGTGGCGATGTAGATGCCGCCACAGTACCTACCATTGAAAAGAACTAGTGGCAAGGTTATACCATCCACTCTGCTAATACCACGAGGACTGTTAATGATGATTGCCTGACACTTCGTCGGGTTTACAGCTACATCAAATGGTTTTTATGGCTATCAAGTCCCTATATAATTTGTCGATAGCGTCAGGTAATTCATCTACCTTCCTTTGGGAGTCAAACTGCGTGTCATCTGCAACAGATAATAGGCACAATGAAGTTCAAAAGTTATAAGATTAATAAAATAGAAAACAGAAGAGCAGAAAGTATACCGCCTTGAGGAACCAGTTTCCAAATCACACCAGCATGAAGAAGAATCCCCAATATGACTGGACTGCTGATGTTACTGAAGGTAAGAGGAGATCCATTCCAGCGTTCCGGGTGAGACCATAACATATGACAGAATGGCTAACAGGATGTCGTGACTGACGGTATTAAAATCATTCGGGAAATCAACTAATACTAGAGCAGTAACTTTGGTGTCCTCCAGTCCAGCCCTCATATTGCCAGTCACTTTAAGGAGGGTGGAAACAGTGCTGTATCCTGGCCTGAACCCAGATTGAGAGGGCTAATGATTGAGTTACGATGAACAAAGTTGGAGAGTTGTTTGTGGACACAGGCCTCAAGCACTTTGGATAGGAAGGCAGGCATAGAAATTGGACGGAAGAAAGGGATTGGAAACCGAATTGTACGAACATAGGCGTTGCGCCACATGAAAGGGAATACTCCGATGTGTAGGGAAAAAATATAATCGCGGGTAGGAGTTGATCCAGAATAGTAATGATCATACCAGGATATTGTCACATTCCACCGCTTTTTGGTTTGATGGAGAAAATGATCTTTCTGATCTTTTCCGGTTTAAGAGAAATTAAACTGAAAGGATTAATATGAGGACGCGTTAGACCAGAAATTAGAGACAAAGCTTGTTGCTTGGTTGAACGATGCATGATAGAAACAGTGGAGAAATGCCGGTTAAGATCATCTAAGTCAATTGAATTAGGAAGGTCTAAATGTCGCGATTTGCCGATACCAAGAGTTCCAAGAAATTTCCAAATATCGGCAGAAGAGGAAGAATCTATAATATCCAGAATGTGGCAGCGTATAGCAATGCGAATCATCTGATTGCATCTATTTCTTGCAGCGTTGAAAAATGCCCGGTTCTCATCAGTATGATCCCTTTTAAATTTACGGAACGCGCGGCCCCTACGCTGCATGCTATCTGTTTTTTTTTTTTTTACCTTTTTTGACGGGAGCGTGGATGTTATAAAGATTAACTGCAACATCATTGAAGATGGCAACCTTATCTTCAACTGAAATGGCTTCCGTCATAGGCTCCCAATCGACCACAGATGCATCTTCCTTGAGCTTATCGACATTCATCGGAGCATAATAGCGCCTGTACAGAACCTTGGTTATAGGTTTGGGAGGTTTCAGGATATATGAAAGGAAAATCATGTCATGATGAAATACATGCATGCCAAGAGCGTCATGTTGACCATAGGAGAAAACGAGAGATGGATTCGAGGTGAGGATCAGGTCGAACCAGGTGTCATCGGAAACAGTGTTATGATTGAGCGGCAACTCGATAAGATAGAGGAGCTTACGGGATCGAGGGTAGTTTCGGTCGAGAAGGTTTTTGTTGAAATCACCCATGACGATGTGATGTGCATACTCCGGCCCCAAAGATTCAAGTACTGATTCGAATTCATTGAAGTAATTAACAGGGGGAGGACAGTAGAAACCACCAATAATGGTTTTGGCTCCTTTGACACAGACTTCAAGGAAAACTAAATTCAGCAGAAGCAGAATAAAGTGTAATTAACAAGTCTTTTATAGCAAAAGTCTCTGCGAAGGTATATGCCCACACCACCCCCTCCTTTACCAATCCGACCGTTCCGTATAAGAATGAAACCAGTAAGCGGGTAAGTGGTGGACAGGAGATACGGTTTGAGCTAAGTTTCACAGATCAGGATGGCGTGTACATTGCTGTTATTAAAGGCGTCGTACGCTCAAAGTATTCCAAGCCACTAAGTTAATGCGACACACATCCACCAACCGATTTGCCTGACCGTTGAAATACATATTAATTACGCTGAGACAGTGATAAAATAAAATACATTTATTTTATCTCCCTTGCACATATGAATGTAGGGATAATATTTTTTTTTCTCGTCTGTCCCATAGTGTGGGATATCGTTGGATAGGCCGTTGAAAAATATTGTGGGTCTGTAAAACCACTTTTCGATCCAGGGATCCGTTTGCGTAATATTATGATTTAAAGTAATAATTTTTGTTAGAGTCAAGTAAATGGTCAGCTAAATGGTTGTTTTTGGATATGTGAAAAAATCGTGGCAGTAGTATATTATAACGAAATTATAAGGAAAACTATCACAGCTAAGTAGGCTTTACAAGTTACCGAGTAATAGTCGACCAACTTACATTTGCATTTGGAGAAAAGACCGTGACGTATATTGGTGTATGGAAGAACATGTTTTTCAACTATAATGTTACCTAACTTTGTTTTTGGGATAAATTCATCCCAACTACGGAACGCTTCATTGTACGTGGTCCGACACGCAGTTAGCCAATTTTTCAAAATCTAGGGAATTCTAATCCTGGTTCCAAATTTCTACTTTAAGTAAGTCAATCTATGTTCCTATGTTTAAAGACGGTCATACATGCGTACACATGACGTTTATACCTAACTGGGGGGTAACCATCACCTCTTATAGCAGTATTAGTTTAGCTCCATCTCTTTCTCACGCTAAAGTATTATTGAAATAATACTGCTATAAGAGGTGATGGTTACCCCCTGCACAACCAATCCATCATTCCTAATCGAGTTCGAAGATTAGATTACCTAATTAAGGTCGATCCGCAGCAGTAGCCCTCGAACCTTTATTACAATTTGCAGGTCAGTGGCAGGTTGTATCTTGATCAAAATATGATTCACGATCATAACAATAATTAAATCATTAAAACCATTAAGACTGCCTCATTGGTCGCAAGCGTTACTGTTCCTGCCGGGGTCGCGGGAAGGTACTAAAGGGTCACCGAGGGCCCTGGCAACACAGGCAACAGGAAGGAATACGGGTGGGTTTTAGTCAGTAAGAGTCTGACACACCCTCCCGCTCCGCCCAGAGCAGGAGAAGTTATTAGATGATTGACCCATCCAAAAAAAAAAAACTGTTGAGCATGAGGTCCTGGGTTCAATTCCCGGGTCGGGCAAAAGTGTTATTGGATTTTCCATCTAGAATTTCTCAGTAGCAGCCCAGAGTCTGGATTCGCCCGGTTGATGGCAGTAGGCTCGCCCCCTATTACAATGGGACTTCACGACATGCCCACAGTTTTTATTTTACAGTCAGGGAAATTATAAAAAATTAAAAAATGTGTTTATTATCTTAAATCTATACAATTAAGTTGCCGGGGCTTCCCAGAAAGTAATCCGAAGATACTTGTGATGGGATAAACCTCGCTCTTCCTCGATTAATTAACAATTGTTTCGTTGTGCTAATTAGGTATAAGTTACACATTTTTTTTTATAAAACCAATAAAAAGAAGAATGATAAAAAGAAAAATGAAAATAAAAAAAAATGTTTATCAAATTGACACACTGCGTCAATTTGCCATTTCAAACAACTGTAAAAGTATACCATTTGTGATTTAAATACGGAAAATTAAAGTCGGTAGTCAAATTGATATAAAATTAAAATCCCTGACTTTACATGAAAAACTAGATAACACGAACTACCAAATACCGGTTATTTTACATACAAATAACGCAGGGAATTCTGGACCCAAAGGCCTACAGTAAAATTAACTACATGCGGTAGTCAGAGCGTGAAAATTAACGCTCGTCCCTTCCACACGAGAAAAGGTCTTCGCCCTGAAGTAGGCTGTTTTAGTCTAAACATACCTTATTCATACCATAATCAAGAAAACAAGAAACTGAACGAAAACAACTAGGTTCGTGGCAAGTTGTTTGTTTGCTTTTCTGAAACGTGGTTATAAGATGATGCCTCTGGCTTTAATTATACGAAACACAAACGCTTATGGCTAACTGAGAAGTATTATGTTTCTGCACACTACTTTCTTTCTATGAATAAGGGCCGACGCCCACTGGCGGTACGGCACGGCAACGAATAGAAATATAACTTAACAGTATGACAAAAAAATTTAAATTTCAACACCAACGATACCGCGGTATCCTTAGACATGCCGCGTCATCCTTAGGCATCATCATTGAAATTTCAATTTTATTGTCATTACATAAAAGTTATATTTCTATTCATCGCATAAAAATCCCTTGCCGTGCCATGCCGCTAGCGAGCGACGCCGCCGGCCCTTAGGTATATTCCTCGAAGCACTTTTCTACAGTCCGCTTTTCTACAAAATATTTTCCACTTGTCTTGTTCTCGAGAAGCCTTGACGATGAGATAGTGAGCGCAGTAATCTATTAGTCCAGTCATAATTTAATCCACTTTATCTATATATAGGTAGTTTGTTTTGCATATTAGAATATGCTAGGATCTGAAGCGTTTCAGTAAGACTTGGAGAACCGATTTGGTGCTATGGACACCACAATTGACGTTGACCAGGCACTCAACGAAATGGTGGAAATCCTCAGGGAGGAAGGTACGCGATTTTGCAAAATGCGGCGTACGGGCAAGAAATCTAAACTTTCGCAAAAGACTTTGGAGCTGCTTATGACGGCACGGCGTGAAAACCCACCTATAACTTCACCAGAAGGACGGGCACTCAACAAAAATATAGAACACTGGTGCGACGTGACGACGTGACCTCCGACGCTTCAATACACGCTCTATAGAGAAAGCGATTGAGCAAAACTGGGCGTTGAAAGTGTTCGTCCAGTCACTTGGGACGAGCTACCTGATGAATTTGACCAAAGCCAGGGGGGACATCGTCGTTTCGAAGCCGGAGATCCTTTTGGAAGTCGAAAACTTCTAACGTATCGCATGCATCTTGACCTGAGCAGAATGCTAAAATTCGTGCATTCTAGATTGTCTTTATTGGTGTTAAGCTTCTCTGCATAAGTCAAGTCTCGCGATCTTTGCAATCGAAAATCGGACCGCAAATCAGATTAATTATGACAAAGCCATCGATTTTTTTGAATGAACAAAAGGCTCGAAGAGTAAAATTATTATTCTTATACTTATGCTATAATCTCACGATTGATTTGAAACCCTATCCTAGTTAAAATAAATTTCTGACATGTATATAAAAAAGGCTTCATGGAAAAGGTTAAAGGATTGGCGGGGTGGAGCCGGCAGAAGACAGTTTTTGGACCCCATCGAAAAAATCTAGATCTAGGGCTGCTTGGCTAATTGGAGCGACGAATTCGCAGGGTGACTGGTCGCAGCTGACTGAGAGTTGCCGAGAATCGAGCTGAATGGCGTGCAATTGGAGAGCCATTATCCAGCAGCAGTGGACTGCTGTAGGCTAATGATGATGATGATGAATTTGATTATCTATACTAGGTACATCGTATGCAAATAAAACAATTAAAATCGATTACGGGATTAAAACTCATTTGGTACAGTGTACCTTTATGTATATATTATGTTATTATTACTCAGATTATCATGTTCATGCATAGTTATCGATAGAGAATACATTATAATTGCGTACACCAATCATACTTCTAAAATCATTGGCAAAAATAAACGTAAGTAGACCTGGATCTAGGGCCCAATTTTAACTTCGCACAAGAATTAAGTTCATACCTAAACTGGGCATTACAGGGTTATTTCAACAGTCAATCAATTACAGAATCTCACACATGAATATTTGTGAGATTTTGTAATTGACTGACTTTTGGAAATTCCTGTGGAACAACATTTTCAGTTCACGTACAAAATTTACAATGTCGTTTTGAGTTTTTCTTGAAAAAAATAGTGTTATTAATAGTGGAACAGCAATAAAAAGCTTGCCACAATTTTTTCAATAACCATATTTTTTAGACGTCGATGGGACCGCAACAAGGCCATAATATGAAAGTTGTGAACGGCTTGCGGCGCCCCGCGGCGATGCCCGAAAAAACATTGTCCATTTTGTCGTTAGATTCAATTTCAGCATCACTACTCACATTCTTGTGAAAATAGATCTATATTTTTAGTAATATAATAAACTTCCTCAATATTGAGGAAACAAACGACACAAGAAAAGGTATCTACGTTTTCCTATTTATTTTATAGATCAAGGAAAGAATTGAGTCAGTCTGTCGGTCTTTTGGATTAGTTTATGCGGCTAAACCACAAAACTAACTTTAATGAACCCATATGCACCTGTATAACATACATGTAAAATCCAGCCTATAGTGTTCCCACTGCTGGGATGCAGGCCTCCTCTCGGTGAAAGGAAGTGGGCCGTAACCCACCACGCGGGCCCAGTGCGGGTTGGTAGAAGTCACATGTCTTTGAATTTTTGGTTCTAGGACATGCCGTTTCCTAACTATGTTTTTCTTTACCTTTTTGAAGGCACCTGCTTCAGCCTAATTGACAATTGACTTGAAAAGACAATAAATAGTTAGTTTAAGAGGCATCTTAAAAGCCCACGCAGCTATGGCCATATGGCGGACCAAGGGCGGGGTGAATGCGCAGGTGGTGAAGGCCCAGGCCCCAGAGGCTAGGGCCCCCACCCTGGCGGCGAAGGCACCGGCCCTGGTGGAGACGGTCGCCGCCGCCTCCTGAATGTCTTCCGGCCGATGCCGAATGGCAAGTGGCCGGGGAGAAGAAGAAGGCGGGTAAGGCAAAGAGAACCGCCAAAAGGAGGGAGAAGCGGCAGTGGCGCAAGGAGCGCTCAGCCGCGGCTAGGCTCCGCGCCCTGAATCCCGCAGCTGTAGTCATCACACTATAGCCGGATGCGGAAAAGAGGGGCTTTTCCTACAAGACCGTCCTGGCGAAGGTGGGTGAAGTGGTGCGCCTCAAGGAGCTTGGCGCTGCCAATGGCCTCAAAATGTGGATCACGGTGACTGGGGCCTGAATGGTGCAGGTACCCGGTGCGGCCAGCGGCCTGGCCGCTCACACTCTGACCGAAAGGCTTAGGGCGTCCCTAAATGCGGACGCCGCATTGTGCCGTATGTGCGGCGGCTGGCAAGCCGGCCGAGCACCGGATGGGGGGGCAAGGCCTGCACCCCACCCGCCAAAGCTAGGGCCAGAGGCAAGCCCTCCGCCACCGCCATCACCATCGCAGCCGCCGCCACTGCCAACGCCGCTGCTGCCTCCACCACCGCCGTTGTTGCCGCCGTAGCCACCGCGGCAGGACCCTCGGTTCGGGAAGAGGCCAACGCTAACATGAAGTGCCAATAATGGCCCCATTACGCCTCCTCCAGGCCAACATCAACCACTGCGCCACTGCTCAGGATCTGTTGTTCTAGAACATGGCGCAGTGGTCGATTAACATCGCCGTGGTCGCTGAGCCATACTTTGTCCTGCCCAGGGATGACTGGGTGGAGGACCTGAGCGGCTCAGTGACCCTAACCGCTCAAACGGCGAGACGCAATGACGTAATCGGCTTCCCACCCCAGCGCATTCCGGCCGACGAATGTTTACGACTACACGCACAAAAAACGATCTCCAGAAAAAAGGATTCACTGTAGGCACTTATAGTAAACTGGTTTGGGTTCGTGAATAAACAAACCGCCTTTTAAAATATAAACAATAATCGTATGACGAGTATTGTATTTCTAAACCCATTGTGATAACAGACACTGGCTGACATTGTGTTTGATTCTGTGTTGTGACTATTTCTGATAAAAGTACTGTACCAATTCACACGAAATTTTGCATGTTACATTATGAATAGATAAGTTATCGAACAACAGCATTTTTTTGAGAGTCCTACGAAATGTTTTCATAATATTGAAACTAAAACTTGAGCCGTTTTTGCGTAATGGATAAAATGGATTTGCATCATAAAATGCATTTTTTTTGAAAATTCACATCCTAGTTATATTGAGTAGTTTCTTATCAAAAATGTTACAAGTATACTACATAAACCTTTATTGACTGATAGCTACCTATATCTCTTAAAAATATACCACTATAATTGTAAATATTTATAAATAATTGTAATATTTAATAATTTCACACCCAAAAAAAAAAGCCACGGCCATATCGATGCGAATAAATAAAATTGAGGTGTCTGTCAGTAATGTCAAAATAACAGCTTTTTACTAAATGCACATGAAAGTATATTCTCCGAATCGGCTGGACCGATTTTGACGGGACTTTCAGATAGCTGATGTTATAAGCAGCAACTTAGGCTACTTTTATTTATCACTACATAGTATAAAACAAAGTCGCTTTCTCTGTCCCTATGTCCCTTTGTATGCTTAAATCTTTGAAACTACGCAACGGATTTTGATGCGGTTTTTTTTAATAGATAGAGTGATTCAAGAGGAAGGTTCATATGTATAATAACATCCATTAAATAG
The DNA here is from genome assembly GCA_905333075.3 of Atethmia centrago. NCBI lineage: Eukaryota > Metazoa > Arthropoda > Insecta > Lepidoptera > Noctuidae > Atethmia > Atethmia centrago. The sequence continues at coordinate 13,795,826 of HG995374.1, forward strand.
TGGAGAAGTACTGCTATTTTTGAGGTTTCTAATGTGATGTCGTAAATAATTACATTTTTTCCGCTTACATTGCAAACGCAGGCTGAACCCTACGAGTTAAGTATTGTACACATTGAAAAGGTCTACAGAAAAGTCCGTGATGGTATATGTCTATCTCTTATGGATAACCCACAATAACTTTTTTTTGTCATTTACTTTTTACGACAAATAATGGCTAATTTTCGAAGCGATTTTAACCAATACAGCATTAATCCTTAACCAATTAAATACCTTGAATACATTGTTCATTTAATATAGATCTATATGGCCCTTTACACCGTATGATTTAAGTGAATATTTTCGAAGATATTACAGATTTAAAAATTGCGGGACGTAGCGTTTGCGGCGGTACCGGCCGGCCGCCCGGTGCGGCAAGAGCGTGCCTATAAATAGCGCGTCTGAGGCCGCGGTTTTCCTCAACCAGATCCAGCCTGTCCCATCTTGCTGTCCTACCCCCAGCGACGCCCTAAGCCGAGGTCCGTACCCCACAGGGGGTGCCCTTAGCGTGCAGTCGCTTAGTACTATAAGAAATTCGCCCCTGGCTGGAGGCTTTGAGTTCGCTTAAGGCAGCCACAGGAAAGTCCGGTTAAGTAGTCACGACCTCTCAAGGTCAACTACGAGATGCCATACACAAAAAAAAAAAAAAACCGCGATTTTCCCTATAGCACTTTGAATTTAGCAGCGATCGGACGCGTTTATTATATCGGAGCTCTCCAGCGAGGAAAATAGCAATACTTAGTAATAAAAACGTGCTTTTCAGCGCGACAACGTATCAGTAATTATAAGTAAGTTACGATAAATAATTGTATGATAGTAGTTTTAAAATATAAATTATATTCTATTCTAAGGTCAATTTTTAAATCGCACTTATAGCAATTATAAGTACCTACATAAGGTAAGATAAGATTAGATTAAATAAAACCATAATTTATGGATTGCAATTTTCTATTATGATCTTGATTAAAATTTACAGTTAGATCAATTTAATATTAGGGAAATTATTTTCAAAAATCGTGATTTAAGGTGAGATATGTAAGTTCAGAAAAAGTACTTAATAGAATAGGTATCTTTTGTTGTTGATGATTGTTGATTATCTTTTGTTTTTAGTCGCACGAATAGCAAATTATTTTTTATAATTAAAATTGTTGAGGTATTTCAGTAAAAAAAAAAGAACTGAATAGAATAGGTATCTTTTGTTTTTTTATGATTGCTGATTATCTTTTGTTTCTAAATGGTAAGAACTTAGATATTTTTTACTGCGGCACATACTAATAATATGGCAATTTGTGCATAGGTAATCATACATATAGAACTGAGTAAATTTTGTACAGAAATTATAAAGTCATGTCTGGAAGACGACGTCGTTCGAACATAGGTCGTAGTACAGTGAATCAAATCAGTCAAACCTTCAACGTTGCAGGCTTAGATTTGAGCGTTGACTGTTTTTCACATGGACAACTGTATGTCGCTCTTTCAAGAGTGACCTCCAGAGAAAACATGTTTGTATTGTCTAATGACAAGAAAGCTGTGAACGTTGTTTATAAAGACATTCTGTAATATGTTGTAAAAATAAAATAAATAGTTAAAAATGTAAAAAGTAAATAAGTAAAAATGTAGTGTATGAATTTAGATATTCCAAAGATAGCAGGAAATCTTCATGGTATAGGGAAAGGGGGATTGTTTTACTCCAAATTTAACGCGTGCGGGCCACGGGCAGTAATGAATAAATCAAAACTACTGGATCGATTTTAATCACATAGGCTATATATTTTATACCCGTGCGAAGCCAGAACGTTGTATATAAAAACATAGCGGCCCGCTATGTTTTTATATACAACGTTCACAGTTTTTCTGTAGTGTATTTAGTATCAGCATTGCACCCGTGCGAAGCCGGAGCGGGTCGCTAGTTATAGATATTAGAAACAAACCACGCAGGCGAAGCCGCGGACCGTAGCTTAAGTTCGTTTTTTTAATACCAGAGACTAATTTGACATTTAAAATTATTGTTGTTTGGTTTTTCAATATGGAGTTTGACATTTGCACCTGTCAAATTAGTCTCCGAGATTAAAAAACAGACTTTAGTTAGCCATAAGACTAGTTAAAAATAAAAGAATTACCTATCATCATCTGCCTAGCCTTTTTTTCCCAACAATGCTGGGGTCGGCCTCCAGTCCCACCGGACGCACCTGAATACCAGTATTTTACATGGAGTGACTGCCTATCTGACCTCCACAACCCAGTTACCACGGGTATCACGATACCCGTGGTAACCTTAGTAAGACTGGTTGTCAGACTTTCGGGCTTCTACCCGTAACGACTGTCAAAGATCTACAAATGACAGCCGGGACCAACAGCTTAACTTTATTTTAGAGGCACGGAGGTATCTCGGTGCGAAATGGATGGTCACCCATCCACGGACCAACCGTGACAATCGTAACTTAACCTTCTATTGATTCGTGCGGGTGTTATTACTTAACCATGAATTAATTACCCATACAGCTTAAAAAAAATTGGCTAAGTGTGTGTCGGGCAACGCACAATGAAGGGTTCCGTATTTGGGATGATTTAGCCTAAGAACGAACTTAACATTGTATTCGAAAAACATGTTCCCCCATACATTCCAACTGCAAATGTAAGTGTGTACGTAAAATATTGAGAGATTTATCAGAGTTATTTTAAGACCATAAACTTCTAATAGGTTTTCCTGTACTCTATAAGTAAAGAACTATTGTCTGTATTTTATTCAAAATTTTAGGAGGGTTCCGGAATGGTCAATTTTTTTATCTATTTTCTTATCTCAAATCATTTTAAAAGTATTTATTTTAAAATTACAAAAAAAAAAAACCTGAAATCCTTACAACAAGCCCGTAAAAAATAGTTTTGCAAACGATACCGTGTAACATATTAAATGAAAGTTTCATTTACAGTACAGTTTGCAAAATTATTTTCTTAATTATCTTGTTTGCACCCCAAAAGGGGTCACTTTTCGTATTCAATATTCCTTTGTTTACGTTACAAGTCCGTGTTTAGGTCACAGAAATTCATATACGTACCAAATTTCAACTTAATTTTTGTTTGCTCCGAATCTACTGGACCGACCCGTAGATTCGGAGCAAATTGGCTTTGACAGATGGACTGACCGACAGACACACACACACGAGTGATCCTATAAGGGATCCGTTTTTTCCTTTTGAGGGTCGTAACCTTAAAAACCCATCATCATTATTTTTCAAAAATCTGAATTCATTAAACTGGGACGACATTACAAAACATAAATAAAGCGCTTTACTTAGAATTCACAACATTCTGCTTAAAATTAAGTATGTAATGAATGTTCGCAGCATTTCTGAAAGGTTTCAACAAGCCATGTAAGTAGGGAATTTGCCTCGTTTATGCATTAAAACTATAAGCTGGGATTTTTTATCCCATCGCGGGGCTTTTATTAGCGAACTGCGGCTTACAGAACGTACCGAGGTACGGCGGTACCTATAGATCCACTCATGGAAGTTGTAATAAGCGTGTTTTGAATAATTAATAATAAATTTTAAACACTCTTTTATTTGTATATGTTTACAGAAACGTTTGCTGTACCTATCTGGAATACTCGTACACTGTGAAAAATCAGCATTTCTACAATAAAACTTAAAAATGTTTCTTTTTCCTGGTTGGTCTTGCGGTGAATAGGAAGGAGGTCACTGGCACTCTCCGGTTCGATTTCTGGATCCAGGCAATAAGAAGGTATGTCTTGAATCTTTTATTCAGATAGACTCTGTAGCAGCTGTTAGTTGATCTGTGGCCGATAAAATGATAAAATATGACCCAGGTACAGCCTGATTCAAACTTTATGGGGTCTCGGAACATCAGGCGGGCCGCTGCGCAGTAAGGAACTCATGTGTCAGCGGGGGTGAAGGGTGGGGTACTGCGCTGTGACTTCAGAACCGCCATTAAGTTTGACGCGTACTATATCATGGTACTGAAAACACTGCAATATAAGTGCGTTCGAAGGAAACCTTTACCTCTATAACAGGCAAATGGCTTACATTTGCGAGCTTTCAGTGACGAGTATTTTATTTAAAACATAAAACTTAATTAACATCAAGTAGGCACCTATCGGGCGGAGCACGAGTTAATTTAACATGAACTTTCAAGCGATCCCTTAATTATATATTTGAACAACGCCAGTAGTTATTACGCGTGTTAAGGACGCTATCACATTTTTCCGCAAATATCAGTGCTTTTCATGTATCATTTTAATGAATTAGGAGTCACATCTGCAAGGATAGCTTGGTTTTAAATGAAAGATAATATATTTATCTCCAGAATGGGCCCATAAAAAATATACAGCCCCATACAAAATTTTCACACAAATAATTCATAACCATCACAATAAAAACCAAAAAATTAAAAAAATGGGGTCTGAATAGGAACCAGTACAGCGAAATCCACTGCATAGTTAAACATAAAAATAATAAGAAATTGTTGTTTATATAGTCTTCTATACGGTAAGCTAAATATTTTTCAGGTAAACAAATAACTTTTTCATTTATGAGAAAAATAAGAAACGCCCTCAAATTTCTCCATACATTTTCTACTCGCGGACACTAGCGGTTCGTCATTCCGCGCTCAGACGCGCTCGTGGAAGCATGGGTGTATCAGTTTTTCGCAAAAAATAATTACGTAAAGAAGTGAGTGCTGTATTGTATACTGTGTTTGGTCGAAGTTGATACTTTTTCGGACCGAAATAAAAGTGAGTACGATTTTTGGAATTTGTTATAGAAATAAATACATAATTGTATTTTTTTGTACTATGGTTGTAGATTACGGACTAACATTGTGTAAATAATTATATTATAATTTATTTTTGATACATTCGATACAATAGTCTATTTTGAGGTTTTTGGGGGTGGGGATTACGAATATGTACTCCATTTTTTTATTCTAGATGTATTTAAAAAAATAAAAAAATTGACATGTTATCAATTTTGGAGGTTTTGGAGGTGGTGTTTACGATTATACCATCCAATTTTTGACTCAAGATGGCGGATGTAAATTTTTGGTGATAAATCGACTTAGTTGTCAAATCATAAATCCAAAATAGTAGATGGTTATATCTGTCGACACCAAGTATGGTTTTTGTTTGTGTTGTGCATTGCTAAAATATTTATATTTGTTATTTATAGATGCCACGAATTCGAAAATTCGGACAAAGACCAAAAAAAACTGCACACGTGGCACTAAACAAAAGTAATGAGACTTTGTAAGTATTTTCATTCAGAAATCACAAGTCTACTCTAGAGTTTTGTTGTAGTTTTGTTATAGTAGGTTTTTTATTTAACAGGGAGAGCAGCTTAGATGTCTCCGTAGGCGATGATGAGTTTAATGAAATTTCACTTGTAAGTTATATTAACGTCTGTTGGTAATTTGTTTTATTTGATTTACCTTAGGTACTAATGTTGTCTTTTTAATTTCAGGAGCAAGAATGCGCAATAAAAGTATGTAAGCCAAAAGGCAGAAGAATAGTCGAGATTGATTACCTTTTTGAGCAGCTTATCCTTATAAGTAACCACACTTCGCTTTTTGATTGCGGCGTGTAGTATCTCATAATAAATAAAGAAAAAAGAGCTGGTCTTCATTCGAAATTTGAACTTCTTTGCAAAATGTGTGGCGAAAAGTTTAACCTTGAAACAGTGCGCAAAGATGATAGTAAAATGGACATCAATCAGGAAGTTGTCGCAGGAATTATCTCCACTGGTGCTGGATACACCCAGCTTAATACTGTTCTTGCCCATGCTGACATCCCACCAATATCTCTGCGTTTGTATGAACTTACACACGATCGAGTTTGCCAATGGTGGGAACAAACAGCGGACCATTGTATGATTGAGGCAGGGAAAGAAGAAGTCGAGCATGCAAAAAGTATCGGGAATGTGTCATCTCAAGGAGTGCCAATGATAGCCGTAATTGCGGATGCATGTTGGAGTAAGCGTTCATATGGCACAAATTACAATGCTTCTTCTGGCGCTGCGACAATTGTTGGACAGCACAGCAAAAAAGTGCTTTTCTGTGGGGTGAAAAATAAATATTGTGTGATATGTTCCCGTTCAGCAAATAAAGGAATAGAGCCACCAGAACACGCATGCTTTAAAAATTTCAGTGGTCCTTCAACTGCGATGGAAGCTGCAATTATAACGGAAGGTTTTAAATGTTCCTTAACTGACCATGGACTTATTTATTCCCACTTAATTGCTGATGGAGATGCCAGTACCTATGCTTGCATTAGAAATGCCCGGCCATATGAGAGTTTAACAGTAGCTAAAATAGAATGTAAGAACCACCTTTTGCGGAATTATTGTAAAGCACTTCTAGCACTCTCCAGCAACACTTTTTATCACATTAAAGCCAGAAAACTGATAAAAGAAAAGTATTTAAGGTTGCGTTGGGGAGTTGACTCGTCCATAAAATACTGGTCTAGTCAAGGTATACCATTCTCAGAAAAAGTTGGTAATATAAAAAAGGATATCCAAAATGGGCCCTACCATATATTCGGTGACCACAGCCATTGTCCACCATATTTTTGCAAAAAACCCAACTCTGAAAACTTTGTCCCCGAAATGATAGCTTTTGGACTGTTTCAAAAAATAACAGATTTGGCGCATAGATTATCTCTTCATGCGTACAGTTTTGCATATAATGTAACAAATAACTTAGTCGAAAGCTTTAATGCCAGAGTCGCAAAATATATAGGCGGAAAAAGAGTTAATTATGCACTAAAAGGGTCATACAGCGGACGATGTGCAGCCGCACTCATAACATTCAATACCGGCGGCATACTACAGACATATGTGCACAAATTTATTTTTGAGACTGATGCAAATTCACGAATAATTCAGTTAGAAAATAGACGCAAGGAAAACAATTATAAAAGAAGAAATGTTAAAAAGAAAAAGTCCATTAAACAAGTCACGGCAAAAGACGCTCATTATGGCGAAATTTGTCAGAAACCTGACATGGATGTACGTGAATACACTAAAGCCAAAGACGATTTTTTACAATCATTAGTCATGTCCACAGAAGCGAAGCAAATTATTGAAAGAAGTACAGTTTTACAGAGTGCAAGCCCGCTCTGGCTAGAGACTAGACGGAAACTTTTGACAGCGTCCTGGTTTGCCAGAGTTTGCAAGCGCCGTGCAAATACCAACTGTGCTCCTCTTGTTAAGCAAATCTTATATGGCAACGATCTCAGCAATGTCCCTTCTATTAAACATGGCAAGAACAACGAGCATACAGCGCTTCAAGAATTAAAAAGCGCTTTAAATTTGGACATCCAAGAATGTGGATTATTCATAGACAGAGAATTTTCATTTTTGGGTGCTACTCCAGACGGCAAATACGAACATGGCATTGTAGAAGTGAAGTGTCCATCATGTTCTTTTAATATAGAACCCGACGAAGCAATAAAGCAAAAGAAAATTGACTTTTGGTTGTATAAATCAGACGCTTTCACAGTCAATAAAAAAAACAAGTGGTACTATCAAGTCCAGGGCCAATTACGAGTAACTGGTAAAAACATGTGTGTATTTGCAGTGTGGACAGGCGATTGCAAAATTAAATATGAGTACGTGAAAAGAGACGATAAGTTCTGGAAGGAAAACATGGAAGGACATTTAGTAAAATTTTACAATAACTGTTTACTACCAGAACTAGTTGACCCTCGATATGCGAGGTCTATGAATCTTAGAGATCATAGCTCACACATACGCGCAAATATACTGACGGAAACAAATAATGCGTAAAAGGTTATTGAACTGTCAAAATGAAACCCATTGCTATTAATAGTGTGTTACGCAATTAGGGTGCTGTATACATTTTGCGATTTGTAATCTGCCTTTATACAAAATAATTATTATACTTTTTACTACCTACTTATGATTTATTTTTTATCAAACATACTGAACGCGCACCTCAGTCTCAGTAAATAAAATACTGTTTTCTTATGGGAATAATTATTTTAAAATATCAAAAAGAAAGTCTACGATAATCTCCCAGGCTAGTATTTGATTAAGTAATGCTCCAAAAATTGTCAATAAAAATAATATTTACACGTACATCTTTTCTAACTAAAAGTAGCCTGGGGGGTAATCGTAGATGTTCCGTAATAATAAAATGTTAAGATTGTTAGTTTCCGTAAGAATATAGGTACTATTTAATCCATATGGCCAGCACTTGAAATTTTTGGGTACCTACGTAATGGCTGATGAATTTCGAAAATACTAAAAACATGAATATCACGCAGATAGTACTTAGTCACGGTTACTAAAATTCGATTGCAAACTTACAACTAACTTTACTCAATAAATACCCGTAATATTAATTTTACTATTTATTAAAGTACCAAGATTAGTTGAGTTACGTATAAAATCGAGCGGAGAGCGGTTTCAAAGTGTGCGTGCGCGTAATGTCGTTGTGTTGCGATTCAGATACCTAAACTTGAGCGAGTTCAAAATGTGATAGCGTCCTTAAGTGCGTAGGTAGTAAATTTTCGTACAAGTCTTGACATGCGTCTAGTATAAGTTTGTAACTAATTGGGGTGTAATCCATCCTGGTCTGCCCGTTTCTGAAGTCATTGGAGGGTCAAGGGCCCATCCCCTAATTTGTAACTTAACCCGAAGACGACATAAACTCTACCTACATCAAATGTTTGCTCAGTTTCGTTATGTTCACGCCTTTCTTGCTTACCAGGCGTATAACAGAATTGCTAGTAAGTATGTACCTACCTAATTTTACGTAATACCAGACGCCATTTTGTTCACAAAGATGTTTTTTAGGGTTCCGTACCTCAAAAGGTAAAAAACGGAACCCTTATAGGATCACTCCTGTCTGTCTGTCTGTCTGGCTGACTGACGGTCTGTCTGTCTGACCATCTGTCACAGCCGATCTCCTCCGAATCTACTGGACCGATTAAGTTAAAAGGAAATGGCTAAATAACTGCCCTTAGCATGTATAGAAATATCTCACTAGCTCCTAACATTCAAATATTCATTAATTAATTATTACGGTTTTATTATTCTCCTAGAACTTTTGCGAACAAGTGATAAGTAAAATCTTTTTCATGTTTTTTTGTTTGAAAGAGCAAAAGCGATTATGACGTTCCATCCAACGAAAATGTGGACGATAAACCTACTTTTAAAGATATGTGCGTAATCTGAAATGAACAGTATTAATTATTACATATTATTTCTTTTTGAAATCGCAATACGTGAGACGTACACGTAAACGTTGATTTCTTTGATTGCCTTTTATCTGATTTCTAGAAATTATTGGCAAAATCTGGAACGAAACGGTAACTTAAATAATGCCGGCACAAAAAGTGACAATCAATTCTATCGATTCTTCGCGATTACACTTAATTCGATTAGAAGAAAAAATGGCCAAAGGCTTCGGAACATGTGTGTAAACTCAATAATCTATTCAAATGATCCAATAACCTTCACAATATACGTAACTATTTTATGACTGATAGCGATCAACAATAATTGTATTTTTAATTATTTAATCGATTCTGTTACATTCCAAGTTCAATCCCATCTCTATAAACAAAACAACCGTCAGACATGATATGTAAACGTCGTTTGACACATGACGTGCGTATTATATGTATGAGTAGGACGATTTTCTTAACAAAACCTTTTTCTTTTACAAGTTTGTATACCTATTGACGTAGGAGTTTCTACGATTTTATTTTCAGGATTTTAACTACATGAAAAGTTCCTGATACTTTATTCATACGAAATACTTATATTCAGCTATTCAGCATTACAAATGACTAGGTACTTTTGAATTTCTGTGACCCGAACACAGACGTGTAACGTAAATAAATGAATTTTGAATATGTGAGTCACTTTTGGGGGCAAATTAAAATATTTAAAAACAGTTTTGCAAACTGTACCGTGTGACTTATCAAACGAAAGGATTTGTAGTGAGGTTCTAATTTTTTTTTAAGTATGTAATTTTAAAGTTAGTTACTAAAATAGATCAAAAGAGACCATTCCCCCCCTTATCTCTGAAACTACTAAGCCTAAAATTTAAAAACAAATACGGAAAATAGTTCTTTACATATAGATTACAGGAAAACCTATAATAAGTATATTCTGTTAAAATAACATGTAAATCTCTCAATATTGTGCGTACGTACTTACATTTGCAGTTGGAATGTATGGGAGAGCATGTTTTTCAACTATATCTACCATGTTTTTATTTTAAGAATAAACTTATCACAAAGTTTATTCTTGGAATAAATACATGGTAGGTCACATATTCATTGTACGGAACCCTTACCTCGCGAATTCAACTCGCACTTGTCCGGTTTTTTTATTGTATCACGATTTTATAATGTTAGAAGTTTTCATAGTCTAGCTAGCTAGGACAATGCCTTTTCCTTTTAGAAGATCTGATCCCTATTCTGATAAGTAAAATTAAACATTTTTGATGAGTTTAAATTGGCTTTCATTGAAAAGATCTCGCCTGCTACATTACAAAATGACTTCTTTTTTCCTACAATTTAAGGAGGAGAAACTGTACCTACATGGCAATTCTTTTAGAAATAAAATGTTCAAAATGTATAATCAAACTATGTAGCGAGAATAGCATAATTGTGTTATGTAACCGCATGCTTGAGATTTAATCGGCTCGGTCTCATATCGTCCATAAACAAAACGTCCCGGAGAAACGACGACTCGTTAAACTTTTAAGCGACTCCTAACTTCCGCGTCATAATCGCGCACACTTCTGTTATACATCCGCATCGTTATGTAATGTCTCTAACAACATTGAAGGAATACACCGTTTTATATAAAGGTAGTTGTGTTTTGTTTTTGAGAAATAAGCTTCTTTCGAGTCATTGCTTTCTTTGGTTGTACATTTTGAGAATCTTCATCTACTCGTAGAGTTTGATGAGATGTCTAGACTTTCTTCTTTTGTAATCCTTTACAAAAGAAGTGTTACCACTTACCATAACAGACTCTGATGAAAAGTTTAACCTAATTATAAACCACACACATACCTATCTACTTATTGTGGCGCAAATATATGATTTTAGTGACATTTAAATCTTATTACGCCTTCATATAATGCAAGTTATGCAAAAAAAATTACGTTAAACTAGAACGCAAACACATCAATTCTATATGTGAATTGTTGGGGTTTTCTCGTCGTTGACGGATACCCCGTAATTGTTGTAGGTAGTTAGTTAAGTTACACCAAACCACTGTTTAATATGTAGTTTATTTATGGAACAGTAAAAGTTATTTTTGTTTAGTTATCTGACCCGCACATCACCGCGTGACGGAGTTTTAGTTACGACTAAACTAATGATCACTCGAGTGATTATTAGTTTAGTACACATAAACGTATTTTTGCTGTATGAGCATTATTGGCTCGTACAGGAATATTTAAGTATTGTAGTAAAATACTTTATGAAATAAATTCAGGAAGTAATGTTTATCCAAAGCATAAAAAACGATATTACTTTCAAACTGCTTAAGATATTTTCATGTTTTTTTATGGACATCTTATTTAATTATCTGTGTTTTGTTCTGTTTTTTATCTTTTATGTTTTTATCTGTGTTTTTTTCAAATATTCATATTTTCGTTACTAAAAATAAATATTCCCTGTGAAACCGAACGGCCGCGCGGCACGTGAGTGCGACGCACATTTGTATGGCCAAGGACAACGGCGATTACTCGACCCTTAAGGTGGATCCGCAGTGGTAGCCCGCGAACATCAAATTTTCAGATCAAAATATGATTCTCTTAGTTAGATTTGTTCCCATAAGAACAAAAAGGTTCTTATGGAACAATGGCGAACGATGGCGTATATTTAATTAGTACCCAGGTCGAGTCATAGATGGCGTTGTGCCGTGACGTCATATTCTTATAAGTCGCTGTTAAGAGTTTCCGGGATTGCATGACCCCCCTGTGGTATGTCCGAATTTGTAAGTTCATGAAGATAGTTCAATAAAAGGGGATTAGCTCGTGGCCCTAGGAGCACTATCCTTTTTATAAAGTTTACTGTTTTTAACCCGCGCGGACCGCCAAGTTTTTAAAGTTTCCTCTGTGTAGGCACAGGCTACCGGAAAAGTACCTGTGCGGACACAGGGGGAGCCTGCCGTGCCGCCCGGTGGAGCCCCACCGTAGCGGTCGCGGAGGCCACGCCCCGTACTATGCCGAAACCCGGCAAGCGCGGCTCTCTGGGCCGCGATGCCGGGTCCCCGGAGGACCGTCCGGCGCTGGACCGGGCGACGTCGCTGCCGAACATCGGCGACGCGTCGTCCGGTGCGCCGCCAGCCGGACCTAGGACAACCAAATCAAGAGGGGGAGAAGAAAGAAGAGGGGGGGGAACCAGTGCCTCGGCAGCTGCCGGCCCACCGACGTCATCGGCGCCTGCGCGCGTTGCGCCAACGCCGTCGTCGAGCCGACAGCACGAGGTACCTATCCGCCCCGCTGCATTCCGCCCGGTGCCCATACAGGCTCCGGGGCCTGCCGCGCACCACCCAAGCCGCGCGCCGCAAGCGCGCGCCACCGCGCCACCCGCGCGGGCGCCCGCGGTAACTCGCGCTACACCCGCCGCATCCGCGCCGCACGCGCATCCCGCGCCTCCCGCGCGCGCCCCTGTGCCATCCGCACGCTCGCGCGCACCACCCGCCCGTACCGCGGCACCACCGCCGCGATTCGCGTCGCCGCCCGCGCCATCCGGCGCAACGCAGCAGACGCCGCCAACCCAAGCTGTGCCAGCTCAGCGCGCGGCCGCAGCCGGCTCCCGCCGCATGCTGGCGGGACCGGCGGCGACCGAGCGCGAGCAGCCAGCGAGTGCCGGCCAATACTCCAGGCCAGCACCACCGACCACAAGGGTGCCTTACTCACCGGCGCCCCCACGCAGCGCGGCCTGCGACTCGCCCGCAGTGCTGTCGACATGCTCGTCACGTGTGGGATCGAGCATGTCGCTGGCCTCCATGGATTCGGCCGCATCTGGTCGCGAGGACGTGTCCCCGGACACGACCCCGCGATCCGGACAGCGGCCCACCGTGGGAGGAGCTGCGGGCGCCGCCGACGTCGCGACCAGAGGGCTGCTGACGTCACCAACACCGTCGCTGGGGTTCGACTACGAATTCCAGCTCGAGGCCAGACGCCAGCGACGAAGGAGGAGCTCCGGTGAAGCCGCGTCGGAGGAGGCGAAGCGCTACTGCCTCGACCCGCCGCGACCACAGCGCGATAGCGCGCCGCGGGGTCGGGGTGTGCAAGCGTCGTCGCCTACCTTCTCCGATGCGGTGCGCCGAACACCGACGCCACCAATACCGACAACATCAACCGCAGGGGTAAGTACTACGTGCCCCCCCCCTGCCCCCCCAGATGCAACCACCCTCCCTGCTACCGTTTCAGGCGCCGCGACGACAACGCAGCCCAAACCACAGCAGGGAAAAAAGGACAAGAAACTGCGGTACCCCCCGTTGGTAGTAGAAAAGCTGCCGAACTGGGCCACGCATTTCCGGGCCATCAGCGCGAAGCTGGGCCGGCCCCCAAACGCTCGTCCCTACGGGAGTGGAGTGAGATTCACTCCCGACACAGAGGACGAGTACAGGCTGGTACAGCGCTACCTGACTGGCCTGGAAAAGGACAGCGGCGTGTCCTGGTTCGCCTACTCCTTACCGGCGGACAAGAGCCTAAAAGTAGCCATACGGGGGTTACCGGCGGACACGCCCCCCCAGGAGATAGAGGAGGAACTCCGGGCGTTGGGGTACCAGCCGGAGTATGTGCGCCACATAAAGGGCGCACAAGGACGACCCGGCTGCGTATTCCACGCAGTACTAAAAAAGACACCCGACGTCCGGGCTATCTATGACACCACCGTGTTTATGTACATGCGTGGTGTCAAGATAGAGGCTTGGCGTGGCAAACGTGGGCCCGCCCAGTGCCACCGGTGCCAGCGGTTTAGACACAGCTCGCACCAGTGTCACCGCCCGCTCGCTTGTGTGAGATGCGGAGGCGAGCACGCGGCCAGAGAGTGCCCACGCCCGCGGGAGGAGCCGGCCACATGTGTCAACTGTGGTGGCCCGCACCCCGCGTGCAACATTAAGTGCCCCGTATTCCAGGAGGAAATAAAGAACAGGCGAGCGGGGACCGCCGCCATTACGGCCAGACGCCGGCCGCATGCGGCCACAGAGAGAACGCAAGAGCGGCCAATTGAGGCTCAAGGCACGACGTTGATGGCGGCGGCCAACGAGCCTACAAGCAGAGGCCAAGCCACCTCCTCAGGGCGGAGGAAAAACAGACGCGGGGGTAAAGGAAGATGAAAGAAGCCTCAACCCGCTGCGACCCAGGATAAAATCCCGAGGGCCGACCCTGCCTCAAATGAGGCGCAGGCTGTGGAGAAGCAACGTACCACTGGCGCCGGCATAGCGCCGCGGGAAGTTGGGGAACCACAGAGGTACCGCGGAAAGCCGAACGCCGCTAGCGCTACTGACACTAGCGCCGGCACGACGCAGCGGCAAACGGGCGAACAAACTAAAAGGTTCCCCAAAGAAACGAGTGGCGGCGCTACCGGCGCACACACTACTACCACCAAGAAAGGATTCACAGCCTGTGCTATCAAACTGTTGATGGACCTAATTAAGGCCATCAGGCAGGGTCAGGATGTGGAGACAGTAATCCTCGATGGCTTAGCCACCTTATTAACGCTGTACCATGGCTGAGTCATTGAGGATATTACACTGGAATGCCCGCGGCCTCCGGGATAAGGTCGCCCCCCTCCGCCACCTCCTCAGGGAACAAAACATCGACGTGGCGCTCATAAGCGAGACGCTACTGGGACCCGAAGATAGGATTAGGTTCCCGGGATACCTCGCTTATAGAAAGGATGAACGGTCGGCACATCACTCGAGGTACCGTGGTCTGGCGGTACTAGTGAAGCGAAGGGTCGTCCATCAGGAAATCCCCTTGCCGTCACTCAGTAGCTTCTACGCGCTGGGTGTCCAGCTACATGTAGCCGGCGAGGACATCAACATCTATGCGTGTTACAAGCCGCCCGCGGCCCGCTTGGACCATACAGAGCTGCGGGCCTTGTTAACCCAGTCATCGCACGCCACCCTCCTCGCCGGTGATTTAAATTGTAAACACCCAGCGTGGAATTCTTACATAACGAATACCGAGGGGAGACGACTCTTCGCGGACGCGGAAGCCTTCGGCTATACGGTGTCCGGACCAGAGACGCCGACCCACTACCCAGGTGCCGTAACGCACATGCCGGACGTACTGGACATCGTAGTCCACCGAGGGCTACATTGCCAGACCACGCAGCAAGTTATAGACGACGAGTTACAGTCGGACCACCAACCTGTACTCGTCGTCCTATCGGGTATGCCGACCCGACTGAAGCCAATTGCGCCACGTCGATGCACGGACTGGGACGTGTTCCAGGACAAAGTAGAGACCACCACGCCAACTCGGCCTATCGTCACCTCCGCGGACGTAGACCAAATGGCGGATGATGTCACTGCTTGCATACAAAGCGCCATGGAAGCGGCGACAACAACGCAGCCGCAGGGGAGAGGGCTACTGCCGCCCCTGCCGGCTCGTATTAGCGCAATGATCGCCGCGAAGAGGCGCCTACGCAAGCAGTGGCAACAACTACGATGCCCGCATCTAAAAACGCAGCTAAACCGTCTCGCGGAAAAGGTGAAGGCCGAGTTACAGGCACACACCGCTGCGGGCTGGGAGGAACGGATCGACGCCACAACAGACAGTTGGCCGTCGGTCCATAAGTTATGCCGCCAGCTGACGAATGCCCCAGCCCCGGTGCGTCCGCTGATAAACAGCGACGGGGCGCTCAGATATGTAGCGGAGGACCGGGCGGAGGTCTTCGCCGAACACCTGGAGCGTCAGTTCCGCCCCAACCCGACCGACGACACCGAGCATGTCGCAGCGGTCGAGAGACACCTGGGAGACTACTTCGCTACGCCGATAGCTCCCGATGAGGACCCGATCTTCTTCCCGCCGGGCGCAGTCAGACGCGCCATCCTTAGAACGAGGCCTAGGAAGGCCCCCGGTGCCGACGGTATCACCAACACAGCGCTGCGCCACCTGCCGCACCGTATGGTAGCGGCGCTGGCGCGCCTGTACACGGCGATACTGCGCACGGGGGCCTTTCCCGCTTCGTGGAAGGAAGGGCGCGTCATAATGCTGCCCAAGGCGGGGAAGAACATCCTGAAGCCGGAGAGCTATCGGCCGATCACTCTGCTGCCGACAGTCTCCAAGGTGTTTGAAGCACTCCTGCTGCGACATCTCCAACCCCACATCGCGCCGCGTCCCGAACAGTTCGGGTTCCGGGCGGAGCACAGTACGACGCTCCAGCTGTCGAGGGTACTGCACCACCTCGCAGCCACGATGAACAGGAAGGAATACTCGGTGGCAGTATTCCTCGACATGGAGAAGGCCTTCGACCGTGTGTGGCACGACGGCCTAATATATAAGCTGGCCACCTCAGATGCGCCCCGTCGCATCGTGCGGGTGGTCTCTACTTTTCTATCCCACAGGACTTTCAGGGTGGTGGTCGACGGAGCGCTATCCAGCGCCCGACCGGTGCTGGCCGGTGTGCCGCAGGGCAGCTGCGTATCGCCGGCGTGTTACTCACGTTACACCGACGACATCCCCACCACTCCAGATGCGACGCTCGCGCTGTATGCTGACGACGCCGCGTACATTACCACCTCGCTAAATGCAAAGTACGCGGCGGTCAAGATGCAGCGCGCCCTCGACATGCTCCCTGAGTGGCTGTCGAAGTGGCGGCTCTCGGTTAACGTGGGTAAGACGCAGGCGCTGGTCACCGGTTCCGCGCCCCTCCCACCACCCTTGAAACTACAAGGAGCCGACGTCGTATGGTCGCCCCGGGTCAAGTACCTGGGTGTCACTATCGACCGTCGGCTCACGATGGGGACGCACGTCCGCGAGGTCGCCGCACGAGGTAGGGTCGCCCGCAACCTCCTTAGACCGGTGCTCTCGTCCCGAATCCCGGTGCGCGTCAAAATGGGTGTGTACAAGCTGTACGTACGCCCCATTTTGACGTACGCCGCCCCTGCATGGTTCGCCCTCACGAGCGAGACGAACCGAAAGCTGCTCCGCACGCAACAAAACCTGGCGTTGCGGACCATTGTGGACGCCCCTCGTTTCGTGAGGAACGACATAATCCAAAGGGACCTCGGGATTGAGAGCCTGGACGAGTTTGTGAGGCGCCTCGCGAAGGGAATGTTCGCGCGTGCCGACGCATCTGCTTGGCCCCACGTCAAGCAGATAGCGCCATTGCACGCGCGCCCCCCTGACGCGAGACCCCTACCCCGCGACCTGGTAGCGGACGACTGACCCCATCGCACCGGACTGGACGCCTCGAGTAAGCTGCATCCAGGTTACACGCGGCTTACTCGACTCAATAGTACTCTACAGATAAAATACATCTATTGCGTGGCGTGTGCTAAGTTAATATAGGCACGTCACGTAATTAACACAGACATTCACTACTCAACAGGCATTTAACTCACACACATACGCATAGCGCGGGCTGTGCGGTATGTGTAGACACTGGGCGGCGTTACGCAATACAATGCCGCTCACACACACACGACAGTTCCTTAGCCCGGACCGTAATCGGCTCGATCTGAAAGCGGGACGGGCGGGGACTATACACCTATACTGTAGGAGCGTCGAGTCGGCACCTACGTCGCTGGTCGCCTTCACTGGGCCTCCCCCGGGTAACCGGGGGTCTCACCTGGCGGGGGTTGACCGCCGTGGTGTCGTGAAGAAAGCGGCGCTAACAGTATTAGCGTCGTGATGCGCCTACAGTAATCACAATAGCAATCACTCACATGGGCGCGTTATTATTAAACGCGCCCAATCATCTAGGAGTCTAGAATGACCAACACCACGAGGGGCCCGTATTTACGGGCCAACGTATGGCTTCCGCGGCCGGGGGGCTATGCCCCGGATCCGCTAGCCGCGCCCCCTTACGGGGACGCAGCGACATCCCAATGTTCAATAAAAGGAATTTATCAAGTAATACAGTGTATTATTTAGTGGTAAATTCAGTGCCGCGTGAACAGACCAAACATTGGTCCTTCGAGCCGGATAGTGACTGATGTCACAAAGTTAGGGTCGTCGGAGAAGGGCGCCGACACAGTAGTGGATCGCTGCTGATGGTGCCAAGGTGCTGGTGAGTTGTGCACCGAGGTGGAAACACCCAGTTCGAGAGGAGCGGCAGCGGAGCAGTTCGACGGCAGCGGAGCAGTTCAACGGCAGCGGAGCAGTTCGACGGCAGCGGAGCAGTTCGACGGCAGCGGAGCAGTTCAACGGCAGCGGAGCAGTTCAACGGCAGCAGAACAGTTCGAGTAGAGCAGCGATCAGAACATCATCTAGCAGCGGCACGGTGCGGCACGGTGTGGGTGCCGGCCAGTGCGGGTGCCGGCCAGTGCGCGCGCAGTTCAGCGTGCGCGTTCAGTGGCGCCAGTGCGCGCGCTCAACAGCGCCAGTGTGCGCACGCTCCGCTGTGCGCGCTCAGCAGCGCCAGGTGTGCTCGCTCAGCAGCGCCAGGTGTGCGCGCTCAGCAGCGCCAGGTGTGCTCGCTCAGCAGCGCCAGGTGTGCGCACTCAGCAGCGCCAGGTGTGCGCGCTCAGCAGCGCCAGTGTGGGCGCTCAGCAGCGCCAGGTGTGCGCGCTTAGCAGCGCCAGTGTGCGCACTTAGCAGCGCCAATGCGCGCGCTCAGGAGTACCAGCGCGCATTCAGCAGCGCCAAGGCGAACGCAGTAAGCGTCAGGGCGTCAGAACAAGATCATCCAGCGCAGCGAGAGCTGCGCAGCGGCGGTGGTGTCAACAGTACGAGAGCAAGGCGAGCGACGGATCGAGACGTCGCGTCGCCAAAGCAGAACAGAGTGCGTGAGTGCAGTGAAAATTGTGAGTACTTTTTAATTAGCTTAAGATTTGTAATAGAACTTCCAAGACAACACTTAGCTATACTGTTTCTATATCATGGAGTCATTATTAAGGTTACAACTTGATGCTAAAAATACAATAGAGAAAGGGAAAACGAACTTTAAAAAATCTCCCAAGGAGAGAATAACTCCGGGATATATTGAAACCCGGTTAGAATCGTTAGAATTACAATGGGCAAAATTTTGTGATACCCATAGGAAAATAATTGAAAGGGCCTCGGTAGATGACCTAAAAGGTACATATTTTACGTCCGAGATATATGATAAAACTGAAGAGATCTATATTACATACAAATCGGAATTAAAGGATATTCAATTACTATTAGCACAGCCTGTAACAAAAGAACCGCAAGAACAAATAATATCTAGTAATGATAGTAAAATTTGTAATGTTAGATTACCCAAGTTTCCGTGACTTGTTTAAATCACTCGTTCATTTCAATAAGACCTTAGATGATGTACAGAAATTGCACTATCTAAAGGGATGTTTAACGGGTGAAGCGGAACAGCTGCTCAGACAAATTCCCATAACTGCGGCTAACTACTCCGTATGTTGGGAACAATTAGAACATAGATATAATAATAAAAGACACTTAGCAAATTGTATATTGCAACGATTGTTTGAGCAAAAAAGAGTGAATACAGAGTCAGCTGTAACGTTAAAACATCTCTTGGATACAACCACTGACTGTATGAGTGCGTTAGGGAATATGGGCATTGATGTTGCCACCTGGGACATAATTGTAATTCACATTGTCTCAGCTAAGCTGGACCAAGAAACCCGCAAGCAGTGGGAGTTGAAGGTTGCCTCTGAAGAGACAAACGAGTTACCAACTTTAGGCCAGTTCAAAATGTTTCTTGAAAGTAGGTTTAGGGCCCTTGAGTTTATCGAGCCACAGAAGTCAACGGGACAGTGGCGTAGTCGTTCACGGATAGAAAGATCAGATCAGAAGGTCATGCTTGTCACAGATAGTAAATTTCAATTGTAACATCCAACTCTGTTTGGAGTATTGTTGGCCTTATTCCGTTACTCTCACCAGATCTCTTCTTCTTGGTATTTGTATTCCCTCAGTGATTCAATCTCAAGGGTAGCGGGTTGATATGAGCTTATGGATATTGAGGGATCTGGCATTGAGACAAGTGGTCTTGGATTTATCTCAGTTTGAGTTTTCTTGACAATGTCAGAAGTGACTACTCTTCTCCACTCGTTTAATTTTACTGATACATCTTCCATTTTCAAGGTTAATTCTCTCATTTGATGATCATGAGAGGGATGGACTGTGTGAGTGTCTTTCTGATTAATCAGGTTCCCACTAAGTGCTTTTTCAACTGTCTCTACGAGAGCACTTTTGAGAGCATTCACATTATAGTAGTCAACAGCGGTTTCTGAGTCCTCAATTTTCACTCCCTGACTCTCCCACCTCTTATTCATATAAGGAATGATCGTCTGGTTTAGTGATGACCACGCTTGTATAGGGTCTTTCCTCTTCAATTTGTCCCATTGTCTTGGGAAGGCCTCGTTGTTGGTGTAATAAAGGCTGTTTATATACCCGGGACTGAGAGTGGAAACAAACAGGTTCCTTGGACACTTGATACCTGGTAAATTTGGGTATTTTTTCATAAATGATTCCTTCACTTCATTCCTTGAAGGAGAGGGGAAGATCCTATCCTTTTCTTCCCATTGTCCCTCTCCAATATCAGTTTGGTCATCGCCACCCTCCTCTGTGGATGATTCTTCGCTTTCACAACAATCGGCAGTTGCAGGACATACTTGAACTGTCCCAGTTGAAATAGCTGTCCCTTGAAGCTCCCCTCTAAGATCTGTGGATCCCTTACTGTCAGTTACTTGATTTTTCTCTTGTTTCTTCTTCACTAATATTCTTAGGACCTGAGAGAATAGCACGGGTAGTTCTTCCTCCTTGGTGCTCACGATTGTCTTTCCTACACTTGAATCAACAATCAAGTTCGAAAACTGAATAGACTCCAAAATCGAGGCCTCAGAGTCATGAGTTTCATATCTACCCAGTTCCAGCTCCTTTACTCGTTGGAATATTTCTTTCTGTCGCTTTTAAGAGTTTCCGGGATTGCATGACCCCCCTGTGGTATGTCCGAATTTGTAAGTTCATGAAGATAGTTCAATAAAAGGAATTTATCAAGTAATACAGTGTATTATTTAGTGGTAAATTCAGTGCCGCGTGAACAGACCAAACATTGGTCCTACGAGTCGGAGAGTGACTGATGTCACAAAGTTAGGGTCGTCGGAGAAGGGCGCCGACACAGTAGTGGATCGCTGCTGATGGTGCCAAGGTGCTGGTGAGTTGTGCACCGAGGTGGAAACACCCAGTTCGAGAGGAGCGGCAGCGGAGCAGTTCGACGGCAGCGGAGCAGTTCAACGGCAGCGGAGCAGTTCGACGGCAGCGGAGCAGTTCGACGGCAGCGGAGCAGTTCAACGGCAGCGGAGCAGTTCAACGGCAGCAGAACAGTTCGAGTAGAGCAGCGATCAGAACATCATCTAGCAGCGGCACGGTGCGGCACGGTGTGGGTGCCGGCCAGTGCGGGTGCCGGCCAGTGCGCGCGCAGTTCAGCGTGCGCGTTCAGTGGCGCCAGTGCGCGCGCTCAACAGCGCCAGTGTGCGCACGCTCCGCTGTGCGCGCTCAGCAGCGCCAGGTGTGCTCGCTGCTAGATGATGTTCTGATCGCTGCTCTACTCGAACTGTTCTGCTGCCGTTGAACTGCTCCGCTGCCGTTGAACTGCTCCGCTGCCGTCGAACTGCTCCGCTGCCGTCGAACTGCTCCGCTGCCGTTGAACTGCTCCGCTGCCGTCGAACTGCTCCGCTGCCGCTCCTCTCGAACTGGGTGTTTCCACCTCGGTTATTTTACGTCCGAGATATATGATAAAACTGAAGAGATCTATATTACATACAAATCGGAATTAAAGGATATTCAATTACTATTAGCACAGCCTGTAACAAAAGAACCGCAAGAACAAATAATATCTAGTAATGATAGTAAAATTTGTAATGTTAGATTACCCAAGATCAATATTCCGTCGTTTTCTGGAAAGTACGAAGAGTGGACTAGTTTCCGTGACTTGTTTAAATCACTCGTTCATTTCAATAAGACCTTAGATGATGTACAGAAATTGCACTATCTAAAGGGATGTTTAACGGGTGAAGCGGAACAGCTGCTCAGACAAATTCCCATAACTGCGGCTAACTACTCCGTATGTTGGGAACAATTAGAACATAGATATAATAATAAAAGACACTTAGCAAATTGTATATTGCAACGATTGTTTGAGCAAAAAAGAGTGAATACAGAGTCAGCTGTAACGTTAAAACATCTCTTGGATACAACCACTGACTGTATGAGTGCCTTAGGGAATATGGGCATTGATGTTGCCACCTGGGACATAATTGTAATTCACATTGTCTCAGCTAAGCTGGACCAAGAAACCCGCAAGCAGTGGGAGTTGAAGGTTGCCTCTGAAGAGACAAACGAGTTACCAACTTTAGGCCAATTCAAAATGTTTCTTGAAAGTAGGTTTAGGGCCCTTGAGTTTATCGAGCCACAGAAGTCAACGGGACAGTGGCGTAGTCGTTCACGGATAGAAAGATCAGATCAGAAGGTCATGCTTGTCACAGATAGTAAAAATTCCACCCCCTCTGGACAGGAAAAAATAGGTTGTGAGAATTGTGGTCAAGGTCATAAACTATGTTTTTGTGAGCCCTTTATAAAGATGAATGTCTCTCAAAGAAGACAGTTTGTTCAAGGTAAAAAGATTTGTTTTAATTGTCTAGGCGGTAATCATTTAGTTTACCAATGCAAAAAATCAACTAATTGTAGAATCTGTAATAAGAAACATCATACGCTGTTGCACATGGATATTCATAGCTCTAATAGGCCAAGTTCTGGGTCAGCTGACACTGGTACCTCAGTTGACCCAACACCAATAGTATCCTGTGTTTCTACCAAGGAAACAATTAGCACGAGACAAGTATTATTGGCTACAGCATTGGTTCAGGCACAAACAGCTTCGCGGAATTATCGGGTAGTTAGAGCATTGTTAGATCAGGGGTCCCAGGCTTCGTTTGTCACTGAAGCTACAGTACAGTTTTTACGGTTAAAAAGAGTTCCGATTAGGGGTATCGTATCAGGGCTCGGTAGTAGTAAAACTACATTAGCAAATCACATGGTTACATTAATTTTGCGATCGATAATAGATCCTCAGTTCGAGTTCGAGGTAAGGGCATATGTGTTAAAAAATATAACTACGTACCTTCCTGAGAAACAAGTGCCGCCTCTTATGTGGTCTGAGTTAAAGCACATATCGTTAGCAGATCCTCAGTACAGTGAGCCTAATAAGATCGACATCTTGTTGGGCGCAGATATTTATAGCCAAATAATTAAACAAGGTTTAAAGAGAGCACCCACAGGATCGGTAGTAGCACAGTGTACAGGATTAGGTTGGATTCTATCTGGTACAACACAAGAGAATAACAATGCACATTCATTACCCGAGAACAAAACGATCTCTTAAAGCAGTTCTGGGAGATTGAAGATCAATTGCCCCACACTAAAAGGTTATTTACAGAACAAGAGCAGAGATGTGAAGAGATGTTTACATCTACAACGATGAGGTCTACTGACGGTCGTTACATAGTGCGACTGCCATTCCAAGAGTCAAAACCGTCTTGTGTGGGTGGTAATATAAGAGAAATAGCAATGCGACGATTCACAGCCTTGGAAAGGAAGTTTGCAAGAGATCAAGACCTAAAAAAAGAATATACAAAGGTAATGGAAGAATATCTACAATTAAATCACATGAGGAGAGTACAGAAGCCAGACCGTAAGTTAAATGAAGCTGTATACTTACCACATCACGCGGTAATTAGAGAAGACAAGTCCACCACCAAGGTCCGCGTGGTGTTCGATGCTTCCTGTAAAAATAGCAAGGGTGTATCACTCAATGATACGCTGATGGTGGGCCCTACCTTACAGTCCGATTTGAGGCACATTGTACTTCGTTGGAGACTTCATCGCATAGCACTTACAGGAGATATAGTTAAGATGTACCGACAGGTGAGAGTGGCTGAAGAAGATGTGGCATATCAACGCATATTGTGGCGCAGCAGTCTCGAGGAAGAGATACAGGATTATGAGCTACTTACCGTGACCTTTGGTACTGCTTCCGCTCCGTACCTGGCAGTAAAGGCGTTGCATCAGGTTGCATTGGATCACCAAAAAGAGTTTCCAAAGGCATCTGAGATAGTTCCCACTAGTTATTATATGGATGATTTAATGACAGGATGTTCCACGGTAGAAGAGGGAAAGCAATTGTACCTAGAAATGAAAGAATTAGTAAGTAAAGCAGGATTTCAGTTACAAAAATGGAATAGCAACAACAAAGAATTACTTAAGGAAATAGAGTCATGTGAGAGTAAGGAAGAGAAAGAGCTAATGGTAGATCATACTAAAATATTGGGACTTACCTGGTGTCGAAGTACAGATGAGTTCAAGTATACAGTGCAGCTTCCGTCAAGATCTGAAAGGGTAACTAAACGCAATATTATCTCTGATATTGCGCGTCTGTTTGACCCCTTAGGCTGGATAGCGCCCAGTATAATACTGGCTAAAATACTTATTCAGAAACTGTGGTTATCGGGAATAGGTTGGGACGATGAGGTATCTGATACAATAAGACATGAGTGGGATACTTACCGTAACGATTTAATACAGCTTCATAAGGTTCGGGTTCCTAGATGGTTAGGAGTATCAACCAAGTCCCTAGTAGAATTGCACGGGTTTAGCGACGCGTCAAAAGCAGCCTATGCTGCAGTTGTCTATACTCGTTATGTAGATAGTTCAGGCAAAATTTATGTTACGCTTTTAGTAGCCAAGACAAAGGTCGCACCAATAAAAACTGTAAGCATTCCGCGACTGGAACTTTGTGCAGCATTGCTTTTGACTCGTTTATTATCGGATGTGGCTAAAGCAATTAATATTGAAAGGGATAAGGTCCATGCTTGGACAGACTCAACAGTAGTCCTAGCGTGGTTAAATAGTCACCCCAGTCGATGGAAGACTTTCGTAGGGAATCGAGTGTCAGAGATCTTAACAACACTTGAAGCAGATCAATGGTCGCACGTTTCATCAAAAGACAACCCGGCAGATCATGCGTCAAGAGGTGTATTACCCTCATTGCTATCCGAAAGGGATCAATGGTTTAGTGGACCACTATTTTTATATAATGCAACTATTAGATATAATAGACCAGTTAATTTAGATGTACACTTAGAAGAAAATACTAAATGTCATTTAGCTCTAAGCGAAGAAGATTCACCATGGGTTAAGTTCAGTTCGTTAAGGAAATTATTAAGAGTTGTAGCGTTATGTAGGATTTTCGTGCAAATTAAATGTAAGATTAGAAATGATAGGTCTAAGTATTTAAGTAGGTTAGAGTTAGATGAGGCGTTAAAATGTTGTATAAGACAGTGTCAAAAAATAGAGTTCAAAAACGAATATGATCAGTTAAAACAAGGGAAACCATTAATAGATAAATCAAGCAACCTTAAATCACTGTGTCCGATTCTAGATAAGGATGATATAATCCGCGTTGGTGGCAGATTGCAACAAGCCTTTCTGTCCGATCAACAAAAGCATCCTATAATACTTCCACATAATGCGCATCTTACAAAATTGTTAGTTGCTGATTCACATGAGCGTACATTGCATGGTGGTCCTCAAATGATGATCAACTTTATTAGATCAGCTTATTGGGTTATTAGATTGAAAAGTGCAGTAAAAGGTCACGTACGTAGGTGTGTAACGTGTGTTAAGGCCAAGGCTGAGACCTACAATCAGCTGATGGGATCACTTCCATCGGCACGTTGTACTCCAACTAGAGCATTTCTACATAGCGGAGTGGATTATGCAGGTCCAGTTCAAATTCGTACGGCCAAAGGTCGAGGTCATCGTTCACACAAAGGGTATATTTGTGTATTCGTGTGTATGGCTACTAGGGCCATACACTTAGAAGTAGTAAGCGATATGAGTACACCAGGTTTCATAGCAGCATTCCGTCGATTCGTAGCTAGACGTGGCCATTGCGCTCAATTATGGAGCGACAATGGAACAAATTTTGTCGGAGCTGCAAGAGAGCTCAGAGAGACACTTGCTATCCAGCAAGATAGTGCAGAGTATATAGAGGCACATGGAACAACGTGGCATTTTATACCTCCCCATGCCCCTAATTTCGGTGGACTATGGGAGGCAGCAGTGAAATCCACGAAGTTTCACTTGAAACGAGTGATAGGAAACACTACTCTGACATACGAAGAGATGAGTACTTACTCTATTAATTCAGATAGAGGCTTGTCTAAATTCTAGACCTATGACCGTCATTAGTGGAGAAGATATTAATGAACCTATGCCATTGACCCCTGGTCACTTCTTAGTTGGGGAATCATTAATTAACGTTCCTAGTCCTGACTATTCAAATTCTAATGTTAGTTCGTTGTCTCGGTGGCAACACATACAAAAAATGTTACAAACCTTTTGGCAGCGTTGGTCCACGGAGTATTTGAGTGGTTTAGTTCATAGATACAAATGGTCTCTTCAAGTTCCAGAGCCTAAAATCGGGGATGTAGTGCTAATTAAAGAGTCAGACTTACCTCCTGCTTGTTGGTTGCTTGGTAGAATAGTAGAAAAACATTCTGGTTCGGATGGTGTAACGAGGGTGGTAACATTACGCACTAGTAAAGGTCTTATGAAGCGTCCGACGTCAAAGCTATGTTTTCTACCGGTAAACGATTAAAACATTTGTTTTTATTTACAAATTAAATCCTGGAATTCTAGTTTGGTTATTGTTATCGCAAGTTCTTGCCTAAAATGTTAAGCGTTAGGTTGTTTTAGTTTATATTCGTGTGTAAGGTTAAATATTAGATTATTAGAAATATAGTACATGGTTGTAACGTTTATTAAACATTTAAGTTCACTATATTGTTACAGTATACATATAGTTGTTAAGTTCCTATTAAGATATTTTTTGTTAAAGGGTTTATGTTGTCATCTTTATGGTTAATTTTATGAGAGTAAGTTAACAATTGGATCGTTGTTAGATTAAGTTATTACTGTTTGCATATTCGTATTGTAATTTCTAACAAGCTACCACTTACCAAAGACACTATTTAAATCCAAGAAGTCAGCCAAAGAGCAACTGCAGAAAAAAATTGTACTTGACGTTACATTTCAATTGATAAGGACATTCTGCAATAAGGTCCTTGGTGGGCGGTATGTTTAAGTTCTAACATTATACTTGCGTACATTGATGTTAACGTAGTTCACATATTTTATCATAGATGGCGTATATTTAATTAGTACCCAGGTCGAGTCATAGATGGCGTTGTGCCGTGACGTCATATTCTTATAAGTCGCTGTTAAGAGTTTCCGGGATTGCATGACCCCCCTGTGGTATGTCCGAATTTGTAAGTTCATGAAGATAGTTCAATAAAAGGAATTTATCAAGTAATACAGTGTATTATTTAGTGGTAAATTCAGTGCCGCGTGAACAGACCAAACATTTGTAATGGTCGCGAATCATATTTTGATCAAGATACAACCTGCCACTGACCTGCTAATTGCAAAATACGCAAGTAAATTTGAATTTCGCGGGCTACCACTGTGGATCCACCTTAAGTTATTAAAATTTCAAAAGAATCTCAACAACTTAACGTGAAAGAAAACATACCCTAAGTTCCGTGAGATTCCAGGTACAACGCAAATTTTCAAGATTATTAGGTATGTATAACAATTGTTCTCATATAAGCGTTCTAAAACAAATTCCAGCAATAATTATTGGTTCGTAAATGTTTTCTTGCCTTTTATTCTTATCCAGACTACCTAAGTGGACTCAGCCGGGTTTTAGGCAAAGCTTGGATGTTCAACCTTCCTAGCACTTAATTTATTTACTTACAATACCAGGTTGGAGTTTCTTCGATACATAATATAATTCAGTGTTAGCAATGACTTTTTTTTTGGGTGGGAAATTATAAAATAACTTCTCCCGCTCTGGACGGAGCGGGAGGGTGTGTCAGACTCTTACTGACTAAAACCCACCCGTATTCCTTCCGTTCCCTGTGTTACCCCTACACTTGTGCTGACGACATCTCTTTGAATGACTTGAATGACTAACACTAAATTATATTATATATACCATTAACACAATGGTGTTAGCAGTTAACTTTTAAACCGACTTAAAAAACCTCCGGTTAACACTATGTTCGTCCATCATCATCATCTGCCTAGCCTTTTCCCAACTATGTTGGGGTCGGCTTCCAGTCTTACCGGATACAGCTGAATACCAGTATTTTACATGGAGCGACTGCCTATCTGACCTCCACAACTCAGTTACTGGGTAACACGATACCCCTTGGTAAGACTGGTTGTCAGACTTTCGGGCTTCTGACGACCCGTAACGATTGCCAAAGATCTACAAATGACAGCCGGGACCAACGGCTTAAAGTGCTTTCCGAGGCACGGAAAGTTCGTATGTTCGTCTATATGATTTATTTTTATATATTATGTTCATCGATATTTTCGTCAATTGTGGACCGATTTTGAAATTTATTTTTATTTGGTAGAGGAAGCTTACGCGGTGGTCCCATATAAATTTGATTAACTTTGCTTGGGTAGTTTTTTTTTAGGGTTGCGTACCCGAAGGGTGCCAAACGAAACCCTATTACTAAGCCTACGCTGTCCGTCCGTCTGTCTATATCTTACAGATTGTGTATTTTTTTTGCCGCTATGACAACAAAGAATAAAATTTTAAAAAATACAAAAAAAAACAACCGATTTTTGGGATCTGTATTTTAGTTTTAAAGTTATTTTTCACTTTGCAGTGTTTTTTGTATGTCAGTTGTTTTTTTTTTTTGTAAAAAGTTTTCGTTTTTTCTTTTTAGTGGGTCAATTTGTAATTTATCTAAGCTACAATAGCGTTATGTCAACTCCTCACCACTTTTACAAAATATTGCTTTTCCCGATGCAGGGGCGTTAAGTGTCGAGGAGTTCTCCTGGTAAGAACCAGAAGAACTGGAGCTGATGGTGAAGTCACTATCAGCTCCACATCACCACAATGCATTGTGATGACGACATAAATTGCTTAGCAATCATTTTAAAGTACCTAATCGAATCGCAACCCGTGATATACTTATTAGTTCCGGTGCCCGCATCTGTGGTCTTCATCATCAGTTCCATTTCACCAAATGGTGCTTTTCGAGAGCAAATGCATGAGTTACTATAAAAAATACCCAAATCGCTATAAGTGTGCTTATTAAACTTGAGAACATACAGACGAACATATAACTTCTTTTTGGACGTCGGTAAAAATGTAATAAATAAAATTTATAAAATATTGTAAAATTCCATACAAAAAAACGTGTTTGTTCGGCGTTTTTTGCTCGTTCTTAATGCGGTACGGAACCCATCGTGTGCGAGTCCGACTCGTACTTGGCCGGTTTTTTGAGTTACATTCGATAATACGTATTTAATCCACTCTGTGTATCTTAATGATGTTATAATACTTCCTGTAACTGTTGTTTACAATCTTTACATAGCAAGTAGTGGTATACGAATTGGTGTCGGAAGTGAAATATAAAAAGCTTTTTAACAAAAATACTACAGACTTCCTAAAAAACACTACAAAATGAAAAATTACTTAAATTTCGGAAGTCGGTGGCATATAACTAAAATACAGGTCCAAAGACACCAACTTCCAAACTATTTTACCCTTTGTAGTGTTTTTTTTGGAACTCAGTTGCTTTTTGTTATGTTTTGTGAACTTTTATGTATTGACCTCGGGAAAAAGTTTCGAAATCCGATAATAAAGTTGGAATAAAAGATATAAGTTTTGTAGTAGGTACCTGTTTTTTACTTCGATCAGACTCAAAAACTTGTCCAAGTCAACATTAATGTCGCCGTTGCTTATGACGTTCACATGGTGGCACATGGAGGCAAACGGAGAGTGTACTAAAAATTACAAATTAAATATTTATGTAACTATTACTGTTATTTAATTTAGATATAATAGTATAATTATGGTGTGTTTATAAGTAAGATACTAACAAAAATCGGTGAACATACATAATTAAACAAAAAAAAAAAACATACAGACAAACGTATAACCACATCCTTTTTGGATGTCGGCTAAAAATATGAACCACTGTTTGAATTAAATAAATTATTATTGTTATTTTAAACATTCTAAGTGAACCGGCAGATGGACCTACCTATCTGAAAATAAAAAAAAACACTATAGGTATTGAAAAAAAATTAGCACTGCAATCATTCAGTTCATAAAGGCACTTTCAAACATCATACATTCAAAGCTACCTAGGCAAAAATCATAACATAAATCTAGAATAAGTTTCAGAGAAGTCCTGTGTAACTTCATAACGATAACATTCCTATAAAAACTTGGAGTTTCAAGAAGAGTGGTTCGAGTAAGTTTTTCTTTTGTTACTCTACTCAAATCTTTGAGACTATTTTTATATGAAATGCTTACAGATTTCCAATGAAAAGAGTGTCATTTAGATTTTTATTACAGGCACTAAATATACAGCGTTATTTTATTAGTTGGAATAATATTGCAGTTTACGTTTCTTCGCAATGCCTCTGCAGTCAGGCGATATGAAACCGCTTAGATACTTTGTAAGGTTATCAGTAAATACAATATATGCTGTCTGATTTCGTTGCCTCTTAGATTCTCATAAAACACAGTCAAATAGGAGAAGCCGTGGTCTTTCTATCACAACTTTATTATTTTGATTGAACGTCAAAATAGTCAGGGCCGGATTAGCAACGTAGCAGGTGTAGAAAAAAAATCCTATAGGCCCCGCGCTTGGACGTACAAGAAAAACAAGTCCTGTGTCCTATAGGTACCACCGGTCGGTTCAATGGAATATTATGTAGTATGTGTAGTATGGCCAAAATAAATCCAACCACTTCGAGACGGGACGCTAAAAATTTTCTAGCTCGCTTCCCTCGCGCTTGTGCATCTTAGTTTCCCGTCATCCTCCTTTTTTGCATAAATTAACAAAGCAAGTCCCATTTCTGTATGAATTATTAAATGAAATCTAGCCTCTCTACGGCAGGATGCTAGAAATTATCGCATTTCAGTTACTCTTAATTCTTTAACTTTTCTGAATAAAATGCATTTGTTTAAAAGAAAACGTAACCCAGCCGTGGTGGTGAAAAGTTGTGCGGAGATCGGTTGTCATGGTATGGGCATGTGATGCGGAGGAATGAGAAAAATGTCGTGAGGAAAGTCTTGAGTATGAATGTCGATGGCTATAGGAGTAGAGGAAGATCAAAGAAACGATGGATGGACTGTGTGAAAGATGATATGGCTAGAAATGGGGTAACTGCCGACATGACAACTAATAGAGAAGTATGGATATGCGACATGTAGCGCCGACCCCAAATAAATTGGAATAAGGGCAGGAGAATGATGATGATGAACCCAGCCGTGGTGATAGAATTCCGAGATCGCTTAGTTCACTCCCGCATCCAAATTTCTCTTAGATATATAACCGTTAAATTACTGCCGGCACCAGCTATACGAAAAAACAATCACAAACGATTTTTACAAAAATACCAGTGTAATTAAGTAATAGGTATTGTTTGAAGAAAGCAATTTGGTTCAAATAGGTACTTGAGTGTTAAGAAACACGAGGAAAAGAACGTCTAACCTATTTATTTATAAACAATGATTCGTCTCGTGTTACATAGAGAAAATCTTTTTTTTTTTTTTGGAATGTTTAATTTCATCTCCTAAACTTTAGAACCTAAGCACAGACCAAGTTCTACCAAGAAGGGGCTCTCTCAGTAGAATTTAAATACAGGCCCTGCGCTAGCTTAATCCGGCACTGACGACAGTATGTAGGTGATTTGTAACAAAGGCACGTACAAAAAAAAAATAAACGGCTGCTCTACATTTTAACAAACAATTTCAGTCATGTCAGCAAAATCATCTACGCACAGGACTTCACTGCGATTTTGGTTAGTTGAATAGATAGGCAACTTTTTATTGAGCCCCTTGCCCCGTTCATCACGACATTCAGAACGTAGCGTAGCTTAGAGAAATGTTTGCGATAGCAATCCTACAACCACGGATATATATGAATACAACCTATTTACTTTCACTTTAATGTTTGACTTTGTAACAGGCATTTCTTTCTCTCTCTCTACTCATTATAGCTGCTTTAGGGGGTTGCCAATATGTACGGTCCCATCGCCGTACATTTTGCTTTGCAATACTCGTAACAATACAACCTGTGCGTATGAAGTAATTTAAACCGTCCAGTCCAGTTTATTCTGGCATCGCGGCTGGATTATGATCGTGTAACATTGAGGAGAGGTGTCCTCCTGACGGTGTCATGTTCCCACACGGCCGCCGCTGTCGGGCTGACACGACAAATTGCTGGCTAGTAATTGGCGGCCGGCTGTCGCGCTGTAAAGCCGCTGAATTGGGTTATATTACTTTTATAGTGAAAAATTGCACGTGCTTCACATCCAGCCTATTGTGGTGTGTCGTTATTACTGAAAAGTGTTTTTAATTTTTCCCAGAGTGACGACAAATGGTACACACGCTGTGCATGTAATTGTATGCATAAGGGGTTACTTATTTTGTTGAATATTTCGCGCGCAATTTTTGGGAACACTTTGGAAAATTAAAAGCAAACAGAGCACATGCTGCTGTTAGCCTTTTTAACAATTTTAGTGAAATTAAACAACAAAATAACTCTAAAACGTCAATAGACAACCTACCTATATTTATATTTTCCTAAAGTAAGAAGCTTGAATCTGATTCAAAATTACGGTCTACGTTCTTATTCTGATCAACATTAATATTTACTTCCAGAAGCACAAACCAAACACCATATAATCTAATTAAAAACAGAGTAGGTGCACGCCACAGCGCAAATAAAATTTATTCCAGCAAAATGTTCGAGTGTCTGAGATGTTTAACCTACATCGTACGTACGTTATTTACCTCGCACAAATCTGGGAAAAGTAGACGCTAAGAAATTGAAACCACATTGAAAATCTGCAGCAAGCATCTGCGCTCCAAGTGTTTCGGCCATATTATGTAGAAGTGAGCGGAATAAGCCGTACTTTGTTACAAATCCGGGACTTGGGTTGGATTTGCCGGTGTCCGTTTTGTGCTTGTTATTCCAACGCTGCCAGACCGGGCGCAAGCTTAAGTGTAGCTCACTCACGCTACTGAATGAACCGAGTTCGTATGGATATAATATTTTGTAAGGTTACAAAAAATGGATCCCCCTCCTTTCCAAACCCTCGAATCCGGGCGCTTTGAAAAGTATTTTCACAAAACATCTTACCTACGAAAAAAAATCAAAGATATCGCCAAAAGCACTCGCTGTTTCGTTATCCGATTTCCTCATCCCGTCTCAACACTAGTGCGTGCGTAACGACGGAAATCGGATCTCTTTCTTTGGATATCGTAAAAGACGATTATGGAATTATTACGGACGGATAGATAGCACTATCCAGTGACTTGACTTGTTACCATAACAAATAAAAACGTAGAAAACCTAAGTGTACTTGCCTTAGGAGATCATGGCGGTCGCTCCACCGATACTCCGCCGTGTTGGACCAAAACTTGAATGAAGTAGGTAAATAGTTTTGCACTAAGTCCAAGAGATGAACAGACATTACAAAGAAAAATTAAGTATATTGAGTAACGTGATTTCTATCTTGGTAGATACGTGTTTCTGGACATTTGACTAGCTTCTTATCCGTTTCAAAGCATTTCCTTGAAACAATGCTCAAGATACTATAGCTTTTGTCTTAACGACGTTGTGCACACACCGTTCTCGGAGGTTCTCAGCTACATCAAAGTGAAATGTAATGCTTGTGGAGAGAAGGTGGATCTGACGGGTGCAAGATTAACTCGCGTGCATTTAGAAATCGGAGGAAGGAACATTACCTTACATTGTCGAGATAAGGAGCTTAAATTTTAGCTAAGTGTGTATTCTGCACACACTTGACGAAAACTATGAAATGCACAACAACAATCGAATGAAACAATCTAATGAACCGAGGACGTTGTTCTAGCTCCTATTTAGAATAAGTCCTCTAGCCCTTTTGGTATAAATAAAACCCATGCATTCATGTAATTATTAACCTATCATTTACAAAATTGTTTTTTTATACAAAATATCGTCAATTTACTGCGCATATTTTTCACTAGTTTCGTGAAAACGAAACCGTTGAAAAAGGAAACTCGCTGACTTAGTCACTCAAGGGAAAAAATAAAACGAGGAGCCGGCCTTAACGACCGTCAAGGGATGTCATTAGCTTGATGTCCACTGCCGCATGATTCGAATTAGACTCATCTCGAATGTAAGTGGGGATATCTTCGACACGACTGCGTAGGTCACTGGCTTAGGTATGCTCATAATCAACCTATAATGTTCCCACTGCCGGGATACAGGCCTCCTCTCTTCGAGAGAGAAAGAGTGCTGTTATCAATCACGTGCACCCAGTGTGGGTTGGTAGATGTCACATTCATGTCCTCGAATTTTGGGTTCTAGGACATGCCAGTTTCACCACGATGTTGTCCTTTACCGTATTGAGAGCAGTAGTGATGAAATAATATACACAAAGTCAAGCGCCTGACTGAGTTCGAACTCATGACCTACAACTCGTTAGTCAGGGCGTTCCCACTGGACCACCACTGCTCTCTAGGTATGCTCAAAAGTCTATAATTGCATTTTTATGAAAGGGCTAATTATTGCTTCCGGCTTCGTTTGAGGCGTGATTGTTTTTTATTTTATTGGGTGCTAAACAAACAGACGAGCCTTCCTAAGATAACTGTCTATTAAAAACACTCACCGTGAAAACGTCAGCTGTCATTCCACCTGACGCTAGGGATCGTCACTATTGACAGCTTAGATAATCAGCCCAAATTGTTCCCACTGCTGGGACACAGGCCGCCTCTCTGTGAGAAGGAGTGGGCCGTAATCCACCACGCGGGCCCGGTGCGGTTTGGTAGATGTCACATGTCTTCGATTTATTTGGTTCTAAGACATGCCGGTTTCCTCTCGATGTTTTCCTTCACCGTTTGAGAGCAGCTGTGATGAAATAATTTACACAAAGTGAAGTGCCTGTCCGGGTTCGAACCTACGTCCTACAACTCGTAAGTCAAGGCCGTTACCACTGGGCCACCACTGCTCTCTTGACATTGACGGCTTAGGTAGGCACTCCAAGCTCACTTCACCTCAGTTTTCACGGTGAGATTTTTACTGAATAGATCGACTGATCGCCACTGCCTATCGACATCTCTGAAAATTTCTCCCATACCAGGGACATTGCAGAAGCGTTGTCATCCCAGAGACAAAGCCTGCCTTTAGGAAAATCGTGAAAGTGCAACATGAGAGAGAAATAGACTACAATAAGCTGAATTTATTGATTGGAATAGGGATTCTCTTCGTCTGCATTATTTTGATACCTGCAGGCTTAGCATGACGCTTTCTATTTCTTCGAAGAATAGACACGACTCTTTCCATAAAAAGTGACATTTCGTTTCACCTTTTTTGACATCGCAGCGTAGAAATCCTTCTACATAAAAAAGGACCTAGACAAAGATCGTTAGAAACGAAAGACAAAATGACTGATTGTAGAAGGATTTCTACGGTGAGATGTCAAAAATGGAGAAACGAAATGTCACTTTGTATAGAAAAAGCCGTGTCTATTCTTCGTAGAAATAGAAAGCGTCATGCTAAGCCTGCTAGGCGCTAATGTAATCTAGGCTAATGTTTCAGCGAAGACTTCTTTTGTAAGTATGTAGGTAGGTATAATGTAGGAGTTTACCTGAGTGTTTTACAAATTCCGGCATGCTATAATAATAAAAAAAGATTAGCTTAGTACCTACCCAAACTAAATTATGTCATTTAATTAAATACCTCTGGACTCTATGGCGAATTATTTATCTATCAGACTAACATTTTCATTAATGCAATTCATTCTTAAGATAAACGCGGTATTCCCGCTGAGTAAAAAGAAAGTTAGGAAGGTATCAATCCATTACGGTCGGTCTTTTTACTGCGGTTCTACATCAGGAATTCATTACCTTCCACAACCTAAAGTTTTTCAGACCCGCACACTATGAAAGAACAAATTATATTGTTAGAGTATTCTTATCACGGACAGCAATTTATTACCTACCTACAGAAGTCTTTGGCTCAATTCCAATTGTGGCAGCCCTTGCAAACTTTTAATTGGCTACTCTAACAAACAATTACTGAGGGAGTTGCTCTGTCATTGCACTTTTACAAATTAAAAACATCTACCCCTAAATTGAAGGGCGGATCAAACAGATAGGGAGAAAGGCGCCCTGTATCTAGCAAACATAAAACAGCAAATTACCTACAGTAGGCATTTAGCGAATTTTATTTACTGTGACTGTGACGCTTTTTGGATACTGAAATTGAACTAAATCACGCTTTCTTTTTAAGTGTTACAAAATTGGCCACCAAAATAAGATTCTGAGCAGGGCGAGATTCAGCCTTAGCGCGCCGCCCTTATGGCACAGTAAAAATGCCGCCCCATTACCGAAAGATTGCATAAAATGGTATAGTTTTATATACAACTAGCTGCTGCCCGCGGCTTCGCCCGTGTGGCTTTTTTAAAATAAAAGAAGCCTAAGTTACTCTGGTAGCTATCTGCCAGTGAAAATCCCGTCAAAATCGGTCCAGCCATTTCAGAGATTAGCCGGAACAAACAGACAAAATTGAAAAAAAAATATTTTGGTGTAGGTATGTACCGTGTATACATCCATATGCATTTAGTAAAAAGCAGTTATTTTAATATTACAAACAGACACTCCAATTTTATTTATCTGTATAGATGTATAGATTTTTAAATAAATCAAAATTTATTTAAATAGTTTAATTTTTTTTTATTTTAGGAAAGTGCATTATTTGAATGCCTTTATTCTTTTTAATATGGCGAACTTGGCGGCGTTTGACGCAGTTTGTCAAGCACAAGAAAGTAACCGAATTGGAAAAATTGATGCAACAGGAATTTTAAAAATTATGATGAATAACACTTTTTTTTTATTTTTTTGACAGCGGTATCTCGGCGTCGTTTTCCGAGGTTAAGGTATGATTAGATTTTGCAATGGATGGATAGTCGTTTACAAGTAGTTCCAAAAAAGTGGTTTTTTTTTAGTTTTTTTTTTTTGATAAATCGGCCGGACCGAAAGGGTTAATATTGTCACGAAATCTAAGGACAATAGAACCTTTTAGAACGCCTTAAGCCGCAATTCGATCGGTCAAGCCGTTCAAAAGTTATGAGGGTTTAACATATAGGTACATCACACGGAAATGGTTGGAAATGAGTTCTTGGGCTTTCAATACGTCGATATATCTGATGAAAACACGATTTTCGAAAATCGTACGGATATCAATAATTCACCTACTGACGGAAATCAACATAGCGGGAAGTAAAAAAATATTAATTGAAATAATTATTAATTAACCATTTATCATTGAATCGTAAATTAAATAAAAAATGAATAGTCAAATAATGTGAGAATAAGGGATATAGTGATCTGTAAATTTTGCAGCGGATAATTTATAAAATTCGAGACACTGAAACTTTTTCACAATTTTGTTGATGAAACTGCAATGTTTATATAATTTTGAACATCAATCAAATCAATCAATCAACTCAGCCTATAACAGTCCACTGCTGGACATAGGCCACTCCCAGGCTGCGCTACAACAACCTGTCCTCCGCCTTCCGCATCCAGTCTGTCCCAGCCACCTTTTTAAGGTCGTCGGTCCATCTAGCTGGGGGGCGTCCCCCACTACGCTTGCCGATACGCGGTCTCCACTCCAGGACTCGTCTGCTCCACCGGCCATCGGTCCTTCGACACACATGGCCAGCCCACTGCCACTTCAGCTTGCTGACTCTGCAGGCTATGTCGGTAACTCCGGTTCTCTTCCGGATAACTTCATTTCTGATCTTATCCTTCAAAGAAACTCCGAGCATAGCCCGCTCAGTGGTGCATATTTGAACATACTAATAATAAAAAAATATATATATTAAAATTAGAGAAAAAAGATTAGGAAATTAGAAAAAAATAATAAAGGTGATGATGATGATGAATTTTTGGAGATTAGGGATTTGAGAAGTTGTAATCACGATTTAAAGCATTTTCGATAACGCAAAGAATCTTATTTTCTCACCCTCCGAATTATGCCCCCCCTAAAAATTTGCCGCCCTGGGAACTAGTCACGAGTGCCGCTAGTGTAAATCCAGCGCTGGTTGTGAGCTTTCTCAACGTAGTACATTCATAACATAGGTAAAGTGCTGAACATTAATTTCATTGATATATGACACGGTCAAATTTCTAACTGCAAATTTAAGTTGGTCGGCTATTACTCGTTAACTTGTAAAGCCCACTTAGCTGTGATAGTTTTCCTTTTAATTTCATTACATGTACTACTGCCATGAATTATTTCACATCTCCATAACCAACTTTTTTGCTGGCATGGGGGGGGGGGGGGGGCACTTGACTCTAACAAAAATTAGCACTTTAATGCTTAATATTACGCAAGCGGATCCTTGAATCGAAAAGTGGTGTTCACAGACCTGCAATATTTTTGAACGGCCTATCCAACGATACCCCACACCATGGCGTAGACGAGAAAAAAAACATCATCCCCACACTACGTGCAAGGGAGGTACCATAAAAAAATTGTTTTCAAGATTTTATTTTAGCACTTTGTCGGCGTGATTAATATGTATACCTATGCCAAATTACAGCTTTCTAGTACTATGCGTCTCTGAGCTACAGCGGGGACAGACAGACAGACACACACAGACGGACATGGCGAAACTATAAGGGTTCCTTTATACTACGGAACCCTAAAAAGGAGCATTTAAAACTAACAAAATATACATATTTGTTCGATTAAACAAAAAAACAAAGAACATAGGCCATTCTTCTTCTTATGAGGATGACAGGTAACGTTAGAACACATAAGCAAAACTGCTAAAACCACTGCGCTTTATAATTTTACCTACGTCACGTAAGCAAATGATTCCTAAGTACCTATTTCCTACAATGAAAGAGGAAAGTTCAATTGTAAAGTGCAAGGAACATCCATTCCGCATAAGTCACGTAACGCAAATAATGTATTGGGTTGACATAAGTTGGTAATAGTGCAAAATACTCGTAGCCCCATTACATTAGCGCACTTCAACTCACACAGGAGAATAGATAGCCCGTTCTGGAGTTAACTCCGCCTTCCTCTTTTTAGACGGACAGTAATTCATTTCAACGCAGACTTAATTACCTCTCTAGTTTTAGTATATATAAGTTTATTTCAATAATTGTTTACAATGATACACATGTCTTAAAGGCTATATTTTATTGTTACAAATTGTGGCATAACTAAATAAAAAAACATTTTTACGTCACTTGTAAATGTAAAACATATAATTTTTTTCAGGTCCGGATCGCGCAAGACTTGTGGCGGTCGGAGCCAGAGAGGCCGGTCATTGGCTACATGCCCATCCTTCTCCATATACCGGTACCTTCCTGGATCCGACCTCGCTTCGTCTGGCGACTGGTCTGCGGCTTGGGGTCACGGTATGCACTCCACACACATGCCCTTGTGGCACGGACGTGGACCGACTGGGTCACCACGGACTTTCTTGTCAAAAAAGTGCAGGCCGCTTTTCAAGACATGCGACACTTAATGACATAATCCGCCGGTCTCTTGCCAGCATCAATGTGCCTGCTCTTCTTGAGCCGACTGGCATTGTCATTGATGGCAAAATACCTGATGGTGTGTCTTTGGTCTCGTGGAGTTTGGGGCGGATGCTTGTGTGGGACGCTACCTGTGTAGACACACTGGCACCGTCCCACCTCCAACGGACTACTTCTAAAGCGGGTGCAGCAGCAGAAAATGCAGAAAATCTGAAATTTATTAAATATGGAGGCCTTGGCAGAGAGTACAACTTTGTGCCCTTTGGCGTTGTGACCCTCGGTCCATGGGGTCCCAGTGCGCATAAGTTATTTGCGGAAATGGCGAAATGTCTAGTTGATGTAACTGCTGACCGAAAAGCTGGCGGCTTTCTCGCGCAACGCATCGGCATTGCAATTCAGCGAGGAAATGCCGCCAGCATACTCGGTACAATGCCCCAAGGGCTTTTTTTAGACTTAACTTATTTTTAATTTAATTTAGTTAATGTTAATATTCATCTTGTAATTTGGTAATGAATATCTTATTTTACGAAATAAAAAGAACAACACCGTTTTAAAAACGGCCAAACAGATTTTTAGAAAAATCGAAAATAGCAAAATTTTAAATGAGACAGATAATAAAATAAATTTAGTTTTGTCGCGTGCGTAAATGTACGTCCCTATAGGTTTTGGTTGCAACCATGCCCTAATAGGTTCGCTTACCTACATGAAAAAAAGTGCTTTTATCAGAAATGGCACCGAAACGTTTAAAAAAATTACTTAAACATTAATTACTAAACCAAGACGAAATATAAATGTTTGGAAAATAAATTAAATGGGGTTATCGCAAAATCGGTCCTTCCAGTTCGCGGTGAGATCAAATCTTGTCTCAATAGAGCTCATGTAGGACACAATCAATACGAGCTTCCGTAAAGAACAAAAAATATATCCACAATAATATTTGGGAACTGATTATTTGTATTAAAACTTTGTATTAGAATTTTGTCATAAACGGTCAAGAAAACTCGGTCCTGCACCTAGGCAAGAATTTCTGTCAATGTCCAACGAAAAACAAAAAAATAAAATTCAAAAGACTGACTGCAATGAGTCACTGATGATTTTAAAATAAGGTTGAATGTGAGAACTCAACATGGAGGATAAATACCAAAAATTATTGTAGAATGATAATTCTACAAAATGCATTATACATCTGTAGCGAACTAAGCGAAAGCTTGTAAGTATTTCGGCTATCAGCGCCAAATCACTCAAATATTGTCAGTCGCTTTTAGTACTTATGTTTACTTTTTTACTTCTAAGGAAACCTAAATTATCGTGTCTCATAA
Source organism: Atethmia centrago (assembly GCA_905333075.3). Classification (NCBI taxonomy): domain Eukaryota; kingdom Metazoa; phylum Arthropoda; class Insecta; order Lepidoptera; family Noctuidae; genus Atethmia; species Atethmia centrago. Next base: position 13,837,010 of record HG995374.1, read on the forward strand.
AAAATGGGTCTGCGCCGGGAACATTTTCGCGCTATGATTTTTTACGATTTCAAGTGTCACCTGAAACCGGACGAATCATACGATAGACTTCAAATGGCATTCATGGATGAAGGCCCTTCTAAGGCAACCGTGTATCATTGGTATAACGAATTCGCGCGGTCGATTAACTTTGGGGGATGAAGAAACAAGTGGTCGCCCTTTAACGGCTGTTACGGAAGAAAACGTGCTAGCAGTGAAAATTAATCCATGACAATAGGCGAGTTACGTATCAAGAGATTCAGCACATACTGCAGGTTGGATCGGGAAGCCTTCACGAAATTCTACACGTGCATCTTCGCGTGAGGAGGATATTTTCACGCTGGGTGCCGCATAACCGCACCGATGCTCAGAAGCAGACCCGGGTGGAATGGGGCCGTGATATGATAAACAAATTTGAAGCAGGCTCGTCTTGGCGTGTTTACGACATCATTAGGTGGTGAGGCGACAGATAATGAGTCTTGGATTTATCAATACGATCCAGAAACGAAGCGCCAGTCGACGGTTTGGGTGTTTCAAATCGAATCAACGCCTACCAAAGTAAAGAGATCTAGAAGCGGGGGGGACGATTTTGATCGCAAGCTTTTTCAATTTGACTGGCTACTTGCTGTCAATTCCTTTACGGAACCAAAGAAGCATCAACGCTGAATGGTATACTACCAAATGCTTGGCAGAAGTTTTCTCTGTTGTGAGCTACAAGCGACCAAACACAGGGCTCCGCAGGCTACCACCGCCGATAACGCGCCTTCGCACACTGCGCTCAAAACGAGGGACTTCCTGGACAGCACGCCGTTCAAACTCCTGAGTTCACCCTCCTTACAGCCCTGCCTAACACCGTGTGATTTCATTTTATTCCCGAAAATAAAAAATCAGCTCAAAGGGATACAATTTTCGCCGGAAGATGCGCTATCAGCGTTCGAGCAGGCTGTAAACGAGGTGTCTGCGGCGGACTGGTAAAAGTGTTTCGAAACCTGGTTCAGACGCATGATTCTTTGTATACCTAGAGGCTAGTCGAGAGTACTTTGAAAAGATTTAATCAAAAATATTTACCTGTAGAACATTTTTTAAGCGCAATACTTTCTGAGTGTCCCAAGTAATATTGTCAAACCACTGCGTTCTTTCATCTGACTTTTTTCAGAGGCAGTCCGGAGTCAGGATTCTTCCCCAATAGATTGCAATTAGCTCGTCGAACATGTGAATTAAACATAAACTGGCGGTCCCAAATACTGTCTGTATTGGAGATCGAACCCAGCAACCCATGCTCTGCGTTCGCGCTGGCGGCCACTAAGCCAACGAGACGTTTAACGTCCTAACTTAATAATATAAACGCGAAAGTGAGTTTATTTATTTATTTGTTTGTTACGCTTTCACGCTTGAACGGCTGAACGGCGGAACGGAAACGGACGAAATTTGGCACATTGGTAGACCATGACCTGAATTCGGACACAGATTAATTTTATCTCGATATTCCCACGGGATCGAGACTTATGCGGGTGAAACCGCGGGGCGCAGCTAGCTCTAATAAGTCAGCACCCTAATTGCGTAACACAGTTTCCATCACAATCCGAGAGTTTGAAGGATATTTGTAATCCATTGCTTTATAGGTTTTATAATTAATTAGTCTGCTCAACAACGTTATTATAACGCAATGAACGTGGCTGAATTAGAGTAGAGGAAGACCAAAGAAACGATGGATGGACTCTGTGAAAGATGATATGGCTAGAAAGGGGGTGACTACCGAGATGACAACTAATAGAGAAGTATGGAAGAAAGCGACATGTTGCGCCGACCCCAAATAAATTAGGATAAGGGCAGGAGAACGATGATGATGAACGTGGCTGAATTGGCTAAATGAAAGAAAATGGGATCAATTGTCATTTACCCCACTGTTTAACGGTGATTGTTTTATCTATATCTACCTCTTATTTACTTGTAGTGCGGCCATGATCGTGGAAGCCAAGTTTCGCGTTTCCGGTCATCCAATCCGAGCTGTATGACAGCCACCGACCGATAAGAATCTAGTCATTAGACTTTTTTTTTTTGGGTGGGAAATCATCAAATAACTTCTCCCGCTCTGGGCGGAGCGGGAGGGTGTGTCAGACTCTTACTGACTAAAACCCACCCGTATTCCTTCCGTTGCCTGTGTTGCGGGGGCCTCGGTGACCCATAAGTACCTTCCCACGACCCCAACAGGCATCGGCCCTAGTGGACCCCTACCTTTGTGCTGAAGACATCTCTTTGAGGCGCGCGTGGAATACAACGCGCCGTCGACCCGGGCCTGATCCTTACCGGACGGTGAGCTACCCATTGCTCACCGTCCGCAAGCCCACGCCTACGGTGGCCGGAAATCCGCCCGGGATTCCCCACGCCCAGAGCGTCTCCTGCGGCGGCTAGGGGCCAGAGGGCGCGCAGTTTGCCTTTCCCTCAACCGTCCCGCCTCCTCCTTCGCGAGCATTACTGCTTCGCAGAAGGAGGTGGCGGCTGCCCATGCCCTCTCGCTCCGTAACATGGCCTGAACCAGGGCCGGACGCGAGAGATCTCGGCCGCCGATCGCCTCCACGAGGACACGGCGGTGCCCTGCCCAAGCTGGGCAGACCTCCACCGTGTGCTCCACCGTGTCCTCGTCATTAGACATCCTAACGCGTAATTCCTACTTTCACTTTGTAGTTGAAAAAATGTTTTCCCATTATATCGATACGTCACGGTCAATTCTCCAAATGCAAATATAAGTATGTCAGAGCAAAAAAAAAATATGTCAAAACTACAAATTAACGATTTTTGGACTTATTGCTTTACTTGTGCTGTGAGACCTTGCTTCTTGCCATTTCATTATACTAGGTCAACTGGAAGTACCATTATAGGTTTTGATTTATTTGCGAGTATCAAAATATGTCACACTAGCTTCTGCCCGCGACTTCTTCCGCGTGACAGTTCTTGTTTCCCCGACCCCCGTCGCATCACTTCGCCTGCCCGCGCTATTACTTCGTTTTCGGTTAGCGTTCATTCTGACGTTTTTTTTTTTTTTTGCGTGGCTCCTGAGGGCCCTATTGTGATGTTAAATGTTCCTATAGCCTTCCTCAAGAATCGGGCTAGCAAATACAAAAATAATTTCATAAATCCGACTGGTAGTTCCAGAGATTAGCGCGTTCAAAAAAAAACAAACTCCATGCTTTATAAAGCTCCGCGATTCAGAAAAAGCCGGCCGAGTGCGTGTCGGACCACGCACAGTGAAGGGTTCCGTAGTTGGGATGAATTTATCTCAAAAAAAAACTAAGGTAACATTGTAGTTGAAAAACATGTCCATACAAAGCATACATAGAGCGGTATGAATGAAAGTTGTGTTTCGTGAATGTTTTTGCGGCACTTTGCGTTTTAGTAATTCTATACTATCTCCGAAACTATTTGACCAATTGATATAGAGGGCAAATCTCTATGATCTCCTTGTGATCATTAAATATTTATATTTTCATAAGGATTAATATTTTGTTGTTTAAATAATCATCCAAACAAGTATGTCGAAACAATATTTTTTTAGACCATAAAAGTTAACATAAAAGATAAAAACATAAAGACTTTTTTGTAGAATTATTTAAGGCGTACATGGTTTTCAATTAACGTACAACTGTTTAGGCAGCGCATGCAAATAGGTAATTCTGTTTTAATTAAGAGTATTTCATTCTAACTCGGCTAATATGGATGATATAATTATAATTTATAGCTTTTTATTTTTTGTTTATAGCATTTAGAAATAACGTAGCTAGAAAGCTACATTATTTATTAGAATCACTGGTAGAAACCAGTGATTTTGTTTTAGAAATGGATCATTAGTTCCGGATATTACCCCCTACATATAAACTTATAAACAAATTTTACCTCTTTATAATATTAGTACCTACCTACATAAAGATAAATGGCCGTATTTTGTTATTGCTTTGACCGTATTGCTATTACCGTAGACCTACTACGTATTTGATATTTATTTCAACTTGATATATCTACCTACCCGCGTTCCTGAGAAAAAAGTTCTTGACAGACAGACCGACGGACGAAAAACGAAGTGATCCTATAAGGATTCCGTTTTTCCTTTGGAGTTACGGAACCCTAAAAAAGAGCTTTTATAAAAATAAGTAGGTAAAATAGTCGATGGAGCTTTTTTGGAACTTCTTGCCCTGGTTCCAAAGCTCAACCATGCTACGAAGTTATACTTGCAGCGACATCTAGTCTTAACAATTTGATTTATGATTATATTATGTAAATGGTAGACCCTACTTATTATGAATACCTACTTAACAATGTTGTGATTACATACTTGATACAATGATATTTTGTGCTGGTTGCAAATAAAACTTCTATCAATAAGAGACATCTATTGTCAATGGCCTGAATTACGTAAGGCAGCTGGACTCGAGCCGGGATAGATGGTGTCATCAAAACTTAACTCGTAGTTCCAGCACGTACCGTTATTTCGTAGTTTTGAATATCAGAAGAATAGATATGATAATTAACTATAAAAAAATGAATTAAATAATGTTGGCCAATTTTAGACTGAGTTTAGTTAGAATCGGCGAACTTTTTGAAACACGTGTTGCTCGCGCGCGCACATGCCGCCTCGCCTTCCCTGCCGGCTAGCCTCGCCAGCCCAGCCTGTCGCTTGTTGATTATGTAACAACAGTAGGTACTATGTAGGTATCATAAAATTACTTAACAGCTCGTTATTACGCCCAGTTACATAACCACGACCTCGACTCATTTATTTTACGTAACCATCAATAAAAACATACCTAGCATATGAATGAGAAGGTGGAACACATTGTTATAGAAACGAAACATTACTTCACATGTATATTTTAATATGGGTTTATAATAATTTATGAAAAATTTAGGTATAAGACAAATTTTGGTATAAGAGTTGGTATTGAAGTTCTAGGTACAACCTAGGAATTTAATAGGACTACAAATACATTAAGTAGAGTAGATTTATAAGATAAAGACTTAACATTAATGGTCAGCTTATTGATAACCTGAATTACAGTATTACAATAGCATTTAAATTAACTAAGTCACATCTAAGTTGATGACTTCAGTGTCATTGTTCTCTTCAGCTGGTACGGCCACATTGCCCTTAAACTTCTTAGCTTGAGTGCCCTCAGAATCATTTGATGCTTCGTCTTTAGACAGCTCATTCAAATTATATTTCTTATATGTAAAGTAATTGTCCACAATGCTTAACAAGCAAATACCCTTTATAATTTCCACTATTATACAGAGTCCAGGATTTTTTAAATCAGCTTTGTTGTTGGCATTCTTCAGGACAACCATCTCTGCCAGCTCCTTGATGATCAGGTCTCTGCAGACACTGCTGTTGAAGCGCTTGTTGAAGATAATAGCAAAGGTAGATGACTGTTTCAAGAGAAACTTATCAAAGAGCTTGCCTGCACATTCCATAATGTCTGGCAAATTCGCCTTGCAGGTAGCCATGATTGGAAGCAGACGTAACACATGCCGTGTCTTTGAGAGCCTTGTTGCAACCAAATCTTTGATTATGGCTGTAGTCAGCTCCTCGGGACTAGGTAAATTTGTTTTGACAAAAATGCAGTTAGATGCACCTGTTTCCACCACCTGGAATCTTTTATGCCTTAGGGACTTCTGAGAATCTTTTTTCAAGGAATCCACTTCGCGCCTCAGCATGTCTCCGATGTCAGTGTCATCCTCGGACTCACTGTCTGACTTGTCTTCTGGCGCGGCGGACTCCGGGACAGCCGACTGCTGCTCGAGGCCGAGGTCTGGGTACAGCTTCCCAGCATATTCGTTCAGCAGATTGTAAACTTCTTTCACGCAGTCTTTTTCTCTGAAGTTACACGTGCAAAAAAAGCCCCTGAAGCCGGGTTCCAAGAAATATTTGTTTCTGCGTTTGCGAAAATAAAACTTTTTCTTCTTCCGAGTATCACCCATAATGTAGACTGACAGGCACAAAGTACAGTAACAATATGGTTATGATGGCGGACTGTGATGATATAACGAAATATTATGTGTTACGTATTGAGTCGAATTATGATTAAGAATTCAATAACACAACAGCATCAACATCCGTAACGTAATGTCACTGAAATGTCAGCGAAGCGAAGTGTCAAATAGATTACCACTAGTGCTGCTGTCATGAATCGAACAACTATTTAGAAGAATATACAGTTCCTAAGAAATCGACTACAAGTTAGAACCCCTTCCGCTTATGTATAAAAAAACGAGCAAGCCTTACAGTAGTCGCAAATGATGTGTAACATCTGACATCTCACCTAGGTAATAAGCAACTGAGCAGTGACAGAAATTATCCTCAGAATTTTAAAAGCTAAATACTTAAATATTTATTCGAATAAGTATTAAGTGCTAGCGGTCGCTCACTGGTTGAAATTTAACTAATTCCATGCTATTATAAAGTACTTACTAATTCCATGCTATAAAAAAGTACTTACTTATTCCGTGCTCAAGCTGTCACTTCCTGTCTGCACACTTTCCTCCGAAGAATTATTCTTCGGAAGAAAGTGTACATTTATAATTACCTACTTTAGGTATTATACCTAAAGTTGGTAATTATAAAGGTTTTCGTCCCTTTGCACGAAACCATTCCCACAGAAAGCGAGAGGAAAGATGTTACACATCAATAAAATTAAAATTCTAATTACGCGAGATTTTTAAAAAAAGCTTCTGCAAAATATTTGTTTCCTCCAAATCAGAACCGATAATATTTCGGCAAGTAACCACACGATTACTACTACGAATACTTGCTGAAATATTATATACCTTCTATGTAATAATAATATGGCAACAGAAACGTATGCACTGCAAATGTGTTTTATTTTTGGGATATTTTCATAAATAAGAAACGGTTCAACTTCCGGAACCGATTTTTCGTTGAAAAGCCGTCGGTAGCAAAGTGTAGGTATCTACCCAAAGCTTAGCTACCGCCAGTGGCGGTAGGTAAGCTTTGGGTCTCTGAGAGTGGCGGTCCGCCACTCTCAGAGACGCGTAGCCGGCGTAAGGCGTGGGCGGTGTGGGCCACCGCTCACGGCCTCGCGGTGCAAACGGCCTCGCGCCTTACAGCCAAAAGTAAATTTGAAATAGTATGGAAAATCCAAAAGCAGAAAGCTGAAAGGTGCTTTACAAATTTGATACTAATTCAAAATTATTTAAGAAATAGGTACTATGGGTCAAGAAAAACTTTCAGCTTTGTCAGTTTTGTCTATTGTCTAATGCACATACAGCATCTAAGATAAATTACGAACCAATCCCTAAGGAGTTCAGTAAAACCAAAAGTAGAAAATTTGCTTCTTAAATTTCTTCTGAATTTTTTTTCCTTTTTTTTTAATTTTCCAAAGAAATATCAGTAAAAATTTCGGTTTGTTTCATAGTGAAAAAAAAACTTGTGTGTTGTGTGTGTAGTGATTTTTTATTTTATATTCCCTTCTTCTTGCACCATCAGAGGGCCTCACGAAATGTACCTTGCCCACATTAAGTTTAGGTTTTGCGCCGCCACTGGCCACTCTATATTAAAACACGGTGAGAAAGGGGTCTCACGCCGTGTCTTAGTTGGTCAAGGACGGCTAATGAGACACAATTGATTTTCTATTGTTTGACTCTGAATCGGTGTAGCGCGGGGCTTTACAGAGTGGCGATGATAGTACAGCGGTTTTTATCTCTGCTTGAGAATTTATAGTTTTCGGTGTTTCCTTTTCTCTTTTTTTTTTGTTGGTATAGTGGTGTGCTAGCTGACAAATAATTTAATGTTTTGTGTTGCACGTAATGTACATTGTTTTGCATACTGTTGTATAGAATCCATTATTTTTTCTCTAACTGAACAGACATCTGTGCTGGTGGGGATTTTGTTGACCACTTTTTCTTCCCGGCTAAAGCATTAGGAAGTGGTGACGGGTGGGCGTTTTAGGGGGGGACTGTCTTTTTGGTAAGGACTGTTATTTTGATTTTTAATACAAGTTGTTATAATTATGTCTGTTAAAATAATAAAATAAACAATTATAATAAAAAAATATATTTATTTAATTATTTTCTCTCATGCACATTACACATTTTACAATAGATTATGGTCGGTTTTTGTACATGAACCAACACATTGTACATGAACAGACATACATGAACCCTGAAAACATAACACTCCTTTTTTTTGGGCTGTCGTGTAAAAAGGAGTCCCCATAATTATAAATGTAAAATTCTGCTTATTTGTTTGTGTGGTTTTCACGACCAAACGGCTGGGCCAATTTGGACGAAATTTCGCATGGGGTAGGGGGTAATTCGTGTATTACGTAATCAGCGTTTCAGTCATTTTCAACCACCCCCCCCCCCCCCCCCTTGCCAGCAAAGCTCCTATTCTTATATAAACGTCACCAACAACATACTATATGAGTTGTATGATGAACGGACTAGTATAAACACTGCTGAATTTAATTTATATGTTAAGAATTATTCTAAATTATTTAAAAAAAGTTTGTTGTATGGCCAAGTCACGTTACTTAAGCTCAAAAATTAAAAATAGTGGTAATGTGATTAAGATGACATGGAATATCATTAATAGTGAAACGGGAAGGTCATCCAACCGAAGTAGTGACTACAGCCTTGCTATTGATGACAATATTTAAATCAGAGTCTGAAGTCGCCATGGCATTTGAAAATTTAATTACAGAGATTCCCATATCAACTACAAATCTCTAAACTCATCACCCACTGCCGCAGAGTCTTTAATTATAGAAAACGTTCCAGCTTGTGATTCAGAATTTAGTTTCCAATATGTCACCTGTAAAGATGTAATTAAAACCTTTCACACGTTAAATGTTAAAAAGACCGCAGATCTATGGGGTAATTCTGTGGACGTTGCTAAGTCGATTATAAACATTGTAGCACCTACTTTAGCTGTTATTTTTAATATTAAGTTTAATATTAATTTAATCTGTATTAAGAATGGGGGTCCCCCAGGGCTCAATTCTCGGCCCATTTTTGTTCCTTATTTATATAAATGACTTGCCTTGCCTCATAAAGGATAATCATGATATAGTGCTGTTTGCAGACGACACTTCACTTTTATTTAAAATCAAACGTCAGTAGTTGGTTACTGACAATGTAAATAGTGCCCTCGAAAAAGTAGTTAACTGGTTTAATGTTATTAACCTACTTCTTAACGAGAAAAAAACCAAATGTATTAAGTTTACAATAACTAATGTTAGACAAGTAAAAACTAGTGTTCTCATAAAGGGTGAAGAGTTGAACCCCGAAGATACCACTGTGTTCTTAGGCATAACTTTGGATGCCAAGCTTCAAATGGGGCCCCCATATAGATAAATAGTCAAAAAAGCTTAGCTCTGCAGCATACGCCGTTAGAAAAATTCGTGATTTAACGGATTTAGACACAGCCCGTTTAGTATACTTTAGTTATTTTCATAGCGTAATGTCGTACGGTATTCTGTTATGGGGAAATGCCAATATTCAGACAATTTTTGTTTTACAAAAAAGGGCAATCCGTTCAATTTATAAATTAAGTTCCAGATACTCCCTCAGAGAAAAAATTATAGATATTAATATAATGACTGTAGCTTCTCAGTATATTTATGAAAATCTTTTGTACGCACAAATATTAATTTGTTTAAAAAATACAGTGATATTCATAATTTAAATACTAGGAACAAACACAAATTTGTTGTTCCTACAACCAGGCTCAAAAAAATAGGCAGCTCGTTTAGATTCCAATGTATAAGTTTTTATAATAAACTTCCTAGAAGACCACATTCAAGAACTAAGCCTTAATAAATTCAAATGTTTTATAAAACAGAAACTGTGCCTAAAAGCCTTTTATACTGTTAATGATTATATTGAGGACAAAAATGCTTGGGATTGAGCTGCTCCAATAAACTTACAGAGAATGTTGATTTTTTACTCTTTTTATTTGGCTAGCTATTTATGTTTTCTTATTCTATATAACATTCTATAAAAACAATGACATGAATATTTACTTTGTATAGTATTATATTATATTATTTTAATTATTAGGAATGTGAGGACTATGCGGGTCATTGTTTGTTTTTTTTTGTCTCTTAGTTTTAATGATGGTCTGGCAGTTTGAGTACTTACTTTATGCGGCCTACCCAAACGTCTTTTCTTTGGTATTGTTCGTCAAATCATTGAGCTCCTTAAGTATTGAGTTGAGCTGCATGATAACTGACAAATGCGTGCACTGACTGGACAGGTCCACTCAAATCTGTGTGGTCTTTCCTCAAAAGACCATTTCGGACACCAACCTACATGGTCCTCAAATGATCTGACCAAGATTATGTCCGAATATACATATTGACATTGATGAATTTTATTTATGCAATGACATGAATATTTACTCTGTGTAGTATTATATTGTTTTAATTATTGTAAATGTGAAGACTATGTGGATCATTGTTTAATTTTGTTTTATTCTCAGTTAGTTTTTAACATGGTCTGGCAGTTTTGAGTATTTTTTGCGGCCTAGCCAAATGTCCTTTCTTTGGTATTGTTCGTTGAATCGTTGAGCTCCTTTAGTTATGAGTTGAGCTGCACAACGACTGACAAATGCGTGCACTGACTGGACAGGTCCACTCAATCTGTGTGGTTCTTTCATCAAAAGACCATTTCAGACACCAATCGACATGGTCTTCACATGATCTGACCAAGATTATGTCTGGACTTTAAAAGAGACTGTGACCTCTGAGTTTGTTTCGGCCTTTCTTCTCAGAGTAGTCAGATAGGAAACGCCGGCCTCATCTAGTTTAAAAAAAATATGTTTTGACGTGTAAAAGTGTTTGTAAAAACCTACTTACAGAAATAAAATCATTTATCATTTAACGAACAATATTGTGAACCAGAACCAAAGCGAATGTGTCCGTTTCGACCGCGCGGCCACGGCGAAATTTAAAAAAAAAAACCATGCCATGGTTTTGTAAAAATTTGTAGAAATTGATTCCCAAAACCATAAATTTGTCAAAGTTAGGGTTAAAAAGTTATAAGGGTTTAACCGTGGCCGCGCCATTGAAACGCGGAGAACCGCGCGGCCACGGAGATCTTTAAAACTAAGCGTTGCAGAGACCTGAAATTTAGGGCAATAACAGATTCAATTTGTAAAAAAAATGTAAAAATATGGAAAAAAATCCTAGGTTTATATTTTAGGAGCTATAAGACTAAAACTCCATGGCCGCGCCATTGAAACGGTGAAAAACACGTTATCGCCGATATCTCGCTGTCAAAGCATCGCAGAGGTATGAAAACTTTTGTAATACCTAGATTTGAATTTGTCGAAATATGTAAAAATACTACAAAAAATCCTAGGTTTATGTTTCAGGAGCTGTAAGACTAAAACCTCATGGCCGCGCCATTGAAACGGTGAAAAAACACGTTATCGCCGATATCTCGCTGAAAAAGCATCGCAGAGGTCTGAAGTTTTTTGTAAAACCTAGATTTGAATTTGTCAAATATTGTAATAATCCACAAAAAAATCACAGGTTAATATTTCAGGAACTGTAGTACGGTATCGCATAGAAATAAGTCGTGATTATCTATCGAAGAAAGTAAGTGTAAAGCGAGTTTTTTTTTGTAAACAACACCTATTAATATGTAGAACTACCGATACTAGGCAAAAAACATTTTTTTTTTCGGTTTTTATAACTTTCTATACGTCTTGAATATTTCGATAGGGTGACCATGACTTTTTGTTTACAGAAAACTTTCCACCTATCGTTTTAGAAATTATGTCTCAAGGATTCTAAATTAAATTAAAATGACACGGATAAGATAAAAAACATATGTTTATTTCTTTTAAATCATATAAATCACAGATTATTTAATTATACTAAGACATTTATATTTCTTTCAAAGTCACAAATCACAGATTATTTACTTACACTAAAACATATATTTCTTTCAGTCACAAATCACAGATTATTTACTTACACTAAGATATATATTTGTTTTAAAGTCACAAATCAGAGATTATTTACTTACACTAAGATATATATTTGTTTTAAAGTCACAAATCAGAGATTATTTACTTACACTAAGATATATATTTGTTTTAAAGTCACAAATCAGAGATTATTTACTTACACTAAGATATATATTTGTTTTAAAGTCACAAATCAGAGATTATTTACTTACACTAAGATATATATTTGTTTTAAAGTCACAAATCAGAGATTATTTAGTTACACTACGATATATATTTCTTTCAGTCACAAATCACAGATTAGTTACTTACACTAAGATATATTTTTTTATTCATACGACCTGCCAAGGACTTTCTGGAACATTTGTCGAAATCTTGCAAAAAAAAATGACATTTCAAACCACAACTATAAAATGAGGTATCAATATTATGAGGTGCCAATATTTTTGAGATTTCGACCGGTTCCTTGGGTCATGAATAAAACTGGTTGCCTATAGAAGCTGTATAGTTTTAAAATACCCTGTTTTTTATTATCTTATTCATCATCTATTAGACCATATGTTAAATTATGTATTGTCAGAGGTTGTTCAGAACTTGCGTGCGTTCCGGTTTTATTATCGTCGTAACAAATCATTCTGGAATTATTTACTAAGCAATGACACTTGTAATGACCAATTAGACCTACAACCGGGGGGACATATTCCACAGCACCTATCAGTCCATATTTTTTTTGCCTTATTTCGATGTAATGAGGTATTTCTTCGAGCTTAATTTTGTCTGTGCCATTGAGATCAAATAAAATAATATTACTAAATTCGTACGTAAATCTCTGGGTTTCGTTATTGCATTTTAAACAGATTTTTAAATTGAAGTCATCAATAATGATGGCATCTTCTAGTCCTCCGATTCCGAATAAATTTATGATTTCCATATTGATTGATAAAAACACTATGGTTCTTTTTGAGTGGTTGGCGCATGTTTCGATTAAACATTCTTTAGTTACATTGGCACTGTACAAATACTCTAAAAGTATGTGTTCAAATATAAAAGCCATATTACTATCGCATCCATATGTATTGTTTTCGCTTTTGTAATATTGAGTAATGATTTCCTCTCGTAGTTTATAAGCATTATTTAAATTTAACGATTCTGCTAATATTTTTATAAATCCGCGGATTAATTTGTTTGTGCATGTATTAAATATTTGTTTAATGTGAACGTTTTGTTGATATGCGAATGCTAACAAAAAGAAAACTGAATCAAACGCACACGTGTTAGTAAAGTTCATACTTTTATTGATAGAATTTACTAAATTCCCATTTCGCAAAAACAATACTGAGATATTCTTCGCAGAATATCCCTCTCCCCCCCAGTTTTCAGTATACGAAGGCTTTTCTGTAAATATGGAATCAGAAGAAAATGATTGTTTTTTGTTCATTTTCATTTTCTTACACTGCTTATTTTTTTTTTTTTATTAACTTCCTTTTTCGGCCCTTGTTTGTTTGCTTTTTTGTATTTGCTAGAGTTATGTTAAGATTTGTCGAAGCTATTTTTGTCTCTCCTAATATAAAATTGTAGTGAAATTTTATAAATTCATCCACGTTGTATTTATGTAGGCGTGTTTCAAATAATAAGTGTTTTAAGGTTTTGAAATAACTTTCAACAGCTGAAGATGTTGGTGACTTATTTTCTGATTTGTAAAAAGGACACATGACATTGCTCCATAGAGGCAGTTTGATCATTAACCTTTTAAGAGTTGATACTAGATTGGGTAAGTAATAGTCATTTGGTTTTTCTGTTTTGTTCTTTGTTTGATCCAACATTTTTTCTTTATTTACAAGTTCATCAAACCAATCTAAAATTTTGTCATCGTCAGTTATTATAACATAATCATCAGAGAAATCTTTTTTGTCGTTTTCTTCAACTGGGTCTTCTATCTTGACCAACAAAGATTTGAGGTATTTCATAGAAATTTTACAAGTCTCATTGTTTGTGAATTCATATTTGAAAGTACAAATTTTTATAATATTACAAAGCACATTTTTTATTATTTCAAAGTTTTCGCACTCTTTTATAAATAAAATACTGCGAATGTAAAACATTTTAATATTTATATCAACGTTATCAAAGCATCGCAAGTTGTATACGTTTTTAACAAAATGACTTGTGTCTAATCTTAGGAATACTTGAGGCAAATTGTTACTTTTACTCATTAAAACTAGAAAAGATTGTCGTAGATAGTCTCGGACTGTTTGAAAATTAGTAAAAGTCTGAACGTTTGCTGCTATTAACGCTGAAGAGTCGTCAGTTACAATCTCGTGAGGAGCAGTACGTACTTCGTTGTGCCATCTTTTCAACCATGACAATATAGAATCCGTTGTGTGGTTATCCGTAATCAATTGGAAAATTGCTGTAGACTTAATAGTTGAAGACGTTAACATAGCAACATAGAGGAACATCCGTTTTGTTAGCAATGATCCATCTGGGAGTTTGATCGTTCGGAAGAATGATCCAGTTGCATCTATAGTCATTGTGACATAAGGAATTTTCTCCATATACGCCTTGTAGTATTGAATTTGTTGCTCACACCAATAGCACAGATGGAAGCTCGGTAACAAGGTGAACTCGCGAACGAAATTTTGGTATGTTGCCATTATCGACATCATGAGAATGCTCATGATTGGATCAGAGTGCAACCGATCACTTTGCCTTTTCTCGTGTTTCACTTTCCTCAAAGCTTCCATCGTTGGTAGCACTGGACAGTTTACAGTATCATCATCTTTAATGACTACGGAAGCAATTTCTTTGTGAACAACTGTTGCGGGTTTATATTGCAATTTTTTCGCTAGTTTTCGTCTTTTGTATGGAGTGAGCTTCGTCTTCTTGTTTGGATTGTGTGGCATTCTACTATTATTAGTATTAAATAGAGTGCAGGTCACTGCCACTATTTTATCTGTTGCTGCCTTGCTCGTTATTTCTGAGACGCAACTACATTGTGAGCACACTCCTTTAATCAGAACATTGTTGTCTTTGTCGACCCGCTTAGTTTTAAAAACCCATGTGCATGGAAGTCTTGTAGATTCCCACAGTTTCTCTCGTAGTAAGCAGGCCCATTTGTACTTTGGCAGTGTATTGTACTTTTTATGTGTTGAGGTAGTATTAGGATCACGCCTGGCGTAATTAACGGAGACGGGTTCCACTTTCTTCCAGTCATATAAATCCAGTAAAAAAGTGAACTCTTTAACAGTTTCAACTTCTTTTGAGGTACATTTCACAGGTGAAGAAACTGTGCTTTGGCACGAAGGAGAAGTTGAGGTGCTTTGTGTGAGTGAACTTTCTTCATCATATCGTTGGCCAAAAATCGTCTTGAAATTTCTCTTCAGTCTCATGAACAACGAATACGGTGTTATTTCATTGTTCAGTTCTTGAGCAATAGTTATAAATATAGGATTATTGTATGATATTTTTTCATTTCTGCAAGTAGCTGCATACTTAAGAAACTTGTTATTCAGCTGCACCGCATCAATTTTCGGTTTTCTACCTCTGACCATGTTTCTGTAATTATAATAATAATATTGACCAACTTCTCTACTTCTAAATCTTTTGTTCTATACATATTTGTTTGACCGCCTGAGAACGATTATCCAACAATCACGTAGGTAATAAAATTATTTATTGTTTTACGGGTTTCAAAGACCTGGCGGCTGCCGTGCTGATAAAAAGAACAAAGAACAAACATAATGCTACTCTTTAAGGACACAGCGCCTCGGCAGCGCCGAAACTACGGTTTGTCTTTAATGGATTTTCAGCTTTATGCTCTAGAGAATAAAGTTGAAAATCCATTGGGGACCAAACTAGTATCGGCGACGAGCTTGTCGTAGTCTTTTAGAGAATAGCATAGCAGAATTCACTGAACTAAACAAAATAACGCTTAGGTAACCATTGCTCGCAGACTATCTACCTACGCCCCGCTCGGTAAACAAACAAAAAATACTTATTTTTAAATATTTTAACCATGTATTCTACAAAACTAAGCCTCAGTAATATCTTTGTTTGTTAGAGAGGATTTTTGGTGCCAAAGAGTCTATGTTTTTTTTAAACAGTAGCACTTTTTCCAGACTTACCTAGCAAATACACAATTTAGACACCTTTCCGCATTAAAATATCATCACGATAGAGCGACCAGTATTGAAATAGGTACCTAAGTACACAGTATTAACTGGTAAGAGAAGACAGTAATTAGCATGATTTACTTACCTTGATAAGAAGTATTAATTTGAAATCGTAAGGCTTACACCTTACGCTTTCGAAGTTGTAACAGCAGAACGTAGTTTTCCAAAGATAACTAATGTCCGAAACAGTGCACAAATCAAAGTCCGAGGAAATGTCAAAATTTTAAACACCAACGAGCAATCCGTGCGAATTAACTGAAAGTAAAACGACGACTGATTAACAAAAAAGCCTTTAGAGTTTGGCGGGAAGACGGGGAGGGGGGAGGCCGGGTTAGACAGCCGGCCTTCGTCTCCCACGCTGCACCCGCGTTATTCAATGTCGTGTTTTAGTACACAATTATTCATCAATTAATGCTATCTTACAGCTTATCTTATTTTTTATCTTATCCGTTTCATTTTAATTTAAGTTAGAATCCTTGAGACAATTTCTAAAACGATAGGTGGAAAGTTTTCTGTAAACAAAAAGCCATGGTCACCCTATTGAAATATTCAAGACGTATAGAAAGTTATAAAAACCGAAAAAAAAAGTTTTTTTGCCTAGTATCGGTAGTTCTACATATTAATAGGTGTTGTTTACAAAAAAAAACTCGCTTTACACTTACTTTCTTTGATAGATAATCACGACTTATTTCTACGCGATACCGTACTACAGTTCCTGAAATATTAACCTGTGATTTTTTTGTGGATTATTACAATATTTGACAAATTCAAATCTAGGTTTTACAAAAAACTTCAGACCTCTGCGATGCTTTTTCAGCGAGATATCGGCGATAACGTGTTTTTTCACCGTTTCAATGGCGCGGCCATGAGGTTTTAGTCTTACAGCTCCTGAAACATAAACCTAGGATTTTTTGTAGTATTTTTACATATTTCGACAAATTCAAATCTAGGTATTACAAAAGTTTTCATACCTCTGCGATGCTTTTTCAGCGAGATATCGGCGATAACGTGTTTTTCACCGTTTCAATGGCGCGGCCATGGAGTTTTAGTCTTATAGCTCCTAAAATATAAACCTAGGATTTTTTTCCATATTTTTACATTTTTTTTACAAATTGAATCTGTTATTGCCCTAAATTTCAGGTCTCTGCAACGCTTAGTTTTAAAGATCTCCGTGGCCGCGCGGTTCTCCGCGTTTCAATGGCGCGGCCACGGTTAAACCCTTATAACTTTTTAACCCTAACTTTGACAAATTTATGGTTTTGGGAATCAATTTCTACAAATTTTTACAAAACCATGGCATGGTTTTTTTTTTTAAATTTCGCCGTGGCCGCGCGGTCGAAACGGACACAAGCGAATGTGTTTTAGTTGAATTTCTTTGAATATTATAATATTAAAATACTCGCTTTATTTCTCGTGGACAAGATTGTTCGTTGGTGTCCTCATTTAATAGTACATTGTGTCACAAGAGGCCAAAGGTATGTTCTTTATTCACGATTGTACATTTATGGCCAGAGCCGTAGGCGTGGGCTGTTAACCACACGTGGGAATACATATTTTTGGACTCGAGTATCACATAGTGCTTTTCGTTACACATACGAGGAAACAAAAATATTCAATCAAACATTTCATGCAAACACAACATGCCACAATCATGGCGCCGATTGTGGGTTAGACAAATAAGTTTTTTTGTGCGTCATCTATTTAGCTACTGTCATGTATGTATATTAGGAGTGCAGCAAAAGATATTTTGGGAGAGACAAAAGGAAAGGTCAACAGGAATACAGAAGGTGTTGCAGGATAAGAAGAGAAAGTTCAAGGAATGGCAGTGTTGAAAGCAGAAAAAAGGAGTGAGTATGATGCTCTAAAGAAAAAATCCAAGAAAGCTGTGGCCATAGCGAGAGCCCAGCCCAGACATGCCCAGGACAAGCTTTATGACAAACTGTCCACCAGGCCAAAAAAAAGTTATACCGACTTGCTAGAGCTAGAGAGAGAAAGACGAGGGATGTTTGTCAAATAAAATGTATAAGGAATGAAACTGGAATAGTTCTTACGGATGACGAGAAAATTAAGGATAGATCGAAGGACTATTTTGAAAGACTGATGAATGAGGAGAATGACTGGAGTGGTGTACTTAAGAATAAACCAGTAAATGAGGGGTTAGTGAGAATGATTAGTATGGATGAAGTAGGAATAGCAGTAAATGGGATGAAGAATGGTAAAGCAATAGGGCCGGATGGAATACCAGTTGCAGTATGAAAGTTATTACGGGCAAGTGGATGGACGTGGTTAGCTTTATTCTTCAATAAGTTAAGTAAGTAATAAGAAGCCATACCTGACGAGTGGTGTAACAGTTCGCTGGTGCCCATCTTTAAAAACAAAGGTGATGTGCTGGAGTGCAACAACTAAAGAGGAATAAAGCTAATGTCACATAGTATGAAGGTTTCGGAGAAAGTTATCGAAAGGCGACTGAGAGAAGAGAGTGATATTTCGCAAAATCAATTCGGTTTTATGCCTGGTCGGGGAACAACGGATGCCATCTTTGCTATCCGCCAGCTGTGCGAGAAATACAGAGATGTGCATAAAAACTTGCACATGGTATTTGTTGACCTCGAAAAGGCATACGACCGAGTGCCTCGTGAAGTTTTTGGTGGGCCCTTAAGGATAAATGTGTGCCTGGGAAGTATGTGCAGTTGATTCGAGCGATGTACAGTCGATGTAGTACCCAAGTCCGGTCTACAGTGGGCACTACTGGCAGCTTCAATGTGGCTGTTGGCTTGCACCAAGGGTCGGCACTCAGCCCTTACTTCTTCGAGTTGATAATGGACGCTCTTACGTCGGATATCCAGGAAGAGGCACCCTGGTGTATGCTGTTTGCCAATGACATTGTGCTGGTTGCCGAGAGCGGCTTAGAGGTCCAGAGCAGATTGGAGTTGTGGTGGGAAAGATTGGAGACCGTTGGCCTGAGAGTAAGTCGGACCAAAACAGAGTACATGTTTTGTGATTTTGGCGGTCTCACCAGTCCTGTGCCCATATATCTTGCCGGAACGCCTTTACCGATCTGCTCCGACTTTCGGTACCTCGGGTCGCTTGTCCAAGGGGATGGGGAAATGGCGACAGGTCACAGGAACAACTTGCGACCCACGGATGCCCCTCAAGTTAAAGGGGAAAATTTACAAGTCCGTGATAAGGCCTGTCGTACCGTATGGATCGGAGTGCTGGGCCGTGAAGAAGACGGACGAAAAAATAGTGCATGCAGCGGAGATGAGAATGTTGAGATGGATGTGTGGAGTGACGAAAATGGATAAAGTAAGAAATGAATATATATAGGGCAGCTTGAAAGTAGCGCCAGTGATAGAAAAGTTGAAAGGAAATCGTTTGGCTTGGTATGGGCATGTGATGAGGAGGGATTTTTTTTTTTGGGTGGGAAATCATCAAATAACTTTTCCCGCTCTGGGCGGAGCGGGAGGGTGTGTCAGACTCTTACTGACTAAAACCCACCCGTATTCCTTCCGTTGCCTGTGTGGGGGGGGCCTCGGTGACCCATTAGTACCTTCCCGCGACCCCGGCAGGAGGAGGGATGAAACGCATGTGACTAAAAGAGTGATGAATATGAATGTTGATGGGTGGAGGAGAGGAAGGCCAAAGAAAAGATGGATGGATTGTGTGAGGAATGATAAGAAAGAGAAGGGAGTGAATGATAGCATGACGGCTGACAGGGGAGGATGGAAGAAGATAACGTGTTGCGCCGACCCCAAATAACATGGGACAAGGGCAGGAAAATTATGAATTGTGACCAATCATCAAATTCAACCAACATACGTAAAAAAGTACTCTGTGAATTCAACGTTGTGACTTTATAGCAAAACTAAAAACTATTTACCGAAACCTCACGCTAAAATCATAATTAAAGAAAACAATAATCGTAGCCTACTAGATTTTTGTAGACCAATCAAAGACCTCCTTTAGCGTGAAGTAATGTTAGACGAATATCAAATGCGTCGATTACATTACGGGTGGTAATGTTACATTTTTTGCCCATGGGCGAAAAAAGTCCAACATTTGCACCTATTATGCGGGATCAAAATAACCCTTTACTAGTAGGTATGATGAAAATAATCTTCACTCTCATGGTGAAACATGATTGGTGACTTATTGATGATAAATGTCTCTATTGTTTAAAATGATTTTTATTTTCCTTCAGTTTATTCATAAAAATTCTCACTTCATACAAGTTATTTGTATGAAACGATTTTCATCAAATAAAGCTAAGAATACTCTAGACTACGTCACCTTTCAAACAAAAAATCGGTTCATTCGTTCGGGAGCTACGATAGCACAGAAGACAGCCGATTTTTTTTATAAAGACGTAATACTGCTTTACTTGCCACTACTGCGGCCGTGCGCATAGGTAAGTACGTATGCCACTCCGCTCGGTGCGATGCGAGCAAATCGTTCGCGCAGCGCGTAATTATTGTCAGGAGCTTGCGGGGTCTGCGCGGCGCATTTTCATCGGTAACGCCCACTCGAGCAAGGTCAACGGCGTATAGCCCGCTCTTAACTGACCTGTAAAAGCGGCAACGATGCGCGTGCGGCAGCGAATACTTGCCCCAGCGCCGTGCACAAAAAATCGGCAACGATGCGTGTGCGGCAGCGATTACCTACGGCGGCGCACGGTGGGCTGAAAATCGGCTTTCATAGACTTAGGGATTTCAATTTTCAAGTGCCGGATTTTTTGCCGGATATCGCTTCTATTAGTTATTACTATATTCAAAAATGACACTCGAGTAAATTCTGCACAAAAACGAAGAAATTATAATTTTTTTACGAAAAATTTGTATGAAGCTAGTATGAAAAAGTTAATTATCTCGTAAACAGCAAGGAAAACCGTAATAACCTTACAGGTGGTTATAGTACTAATGATTTATGATTTTTTGACATATGCCATAAAAAATATAACGGTTATCGCTGCTGATTTTTTTTTTAAATCGTCAAAATATATTTATTTATTTTTACATATGAAACGGTTTCTTTTAGTGACTAAATTAAGAACATTGTTAATTATGAAGAATGATATTGACCCAAATATCCTACTAATATTATAAATGCGAAAGTTTGTAAGAATGGATGGATGGATGTTTGTTACTCTTTCACGCAAAAAGTACAGAACGGATTTGGATGAAATTTGGCACACAGATAGTTTATAACCAGGAATAACACATAGGATACTTTCTATCCCGATATACGCACGGGGTCAAAACTTATGCGGGTGAAACCGCGGGGTGCATCCAGTTAAGAATATATAAAATAAGAAAAATATTTAAAAAAATAGAAAAAAATGAAATCAAATATTAAACATTTTCCTTATCTCTGTCGTTGTCAGACTCCAGTTCTGAGTCAGAATCCAGATTGGATATATCTAAAAACTCATTTTTCTGAAACTGAATTAAGTCGAGAGTTTCAGCAAAAAAGCTCTGCTTTCTCTTGGCATCTAACTTAGGCCTTTGTGCACTTAGGAAAGGATCCGAAAAAACAACAAGCATATTTAACATTGATTAGAATCTTCTGATTAGAATATTCCGTGATACTAACCACTTACCAAGCTTCCAGGATGAATGTGGCGGCATAATAAAATGACACATTATAATAGTTGATTTTACGCTTATCATGTTGAATTTAAAATTTTATAGATGGTTGTCAAAAATAATTGTTCATCATTATTTGTTAAGACTGTGATACCTACCAATAAACGTACTTTTTTATCACCCTTAATAAAATAACCTATTTTATGTTGTTTGACGCTCAAAACATTTATTATTTTGAAATCCAATGAATAATAAATAATAATACCCAAATTTCTCAAAAGATAAGGAGTCTCCTAAGACCGTTTTTCTGTAACTACAACGGTTATGGTACCTAACCTTACTGCTCCGTCTCAAAAATCCACCCTGTATGAGGACACGGGGCTAAGGATGCATACATCGATCACTAATTTATTTATTTATAAAGGTACACCATCAGCTTCTGTATACAAAATATCAAATAAAAGTAATAACAGTCATGAACTTATACAGTTGCCAATAACAGGTGATTAGGTGAACCAGCATTCTCAAATACAGTGACAACTTATGGTAAGAACGAAATTAAACAAAACTTATAAAAATAAAAAATAAAAATTATGTGGTTTCAAACTATATAAACAGAAGTACAATATGACACAAGAAATACCTACGTACTAACAACAAATCTTTAGATTATGTGGGTTCACAATTTTTGTTCTTACGAGCTTAAACCCTTTAGTGCTTCTCTTAAGAAATCCTAGTAGCCGTGCCGATTTCGTAACAATATTATCAATATGGCTTCTGAAGTTGACTTTACTGTCCATGATGATGCCAAGATCACGAACCTCATTCACAGTTTCCAGTACTGCTTCTTTTATATTATATGAGATAGTATAGGACTGCTTTTTCCTCGTGAAACGTATATGACTACATTTTTGTACATTAAGTTTCATGTGATTAAGGCTGCACCAATACTCAATTCTGTCCAAATCCTCCTGAATTAAGGTAGTATCTTCATTTGAAGTTTTAGTCTTATAAATTTTATGATCGTCGGCAAACATTAGGTATTTACAGTGATGAATTTGGACAGTAATATCGTTAATGAATAGTAAAAACAGAACCGGTGCAAGGTGAGAACCCTGAGGAACTCCTGAGTCGGCATAGTACGGGTAAGATTCGTAACCATTGACAACAAGAGTTTGCGATCTATGGAATAAATAAGATGAGAACCAGTTTAAAAGTGAGCCATGCACACCATTATATTCCAACTTGGACAGCAACAGAGAATGGTCAACTTTGTCAAACGCACTGCTGAAGTCCGTGTACACGGCATCTAATTCTAGTTCTTTGTCAAGAGCTAGGGTCACATCAGAAACAAACTCGACGAGGTTTGTTTCTACGCTGCGTCCAGCTTTGAAGACATGCTGACTTGGTGAAATAACTCTATCAATGTGGCGAGTAATGATTGGACAGACAAGAGACTCAAAGATCTTTGAAAAACATGATAATATTGAAATAGGGCGGTAATTTTTAACATTGGCAGGATTTCCCTTTTTTAAAACCGGGACAATTCTTGCGGTTTTCCATACATCAGGGAAGATTCCTTCAGCAAGAGAAGAATTAAAAATAATCCGCAGCGGTAAAGCAAGTTCATGGCAGCGTTTTATAAACAAAGGTGGTATAGAATCAGGTCCCGCACCTTTGGAGGCATCTATGAGTTTGAGCTTGTTAAAAATTTGTTTTTCAGTAAACTTAATAGTACTTATGACAGAGTCAATACCTGAAAATCCATTGGAAGCTTTGCAAGTAGCGGTAGGGTTTTGGCTAAAAACAGATACAAATTGATCGGCGAAAAGATTAGCAATTTCTGGACCACTGCTAGCCACCTTATCATTCATAAACATGTCAGCAGGAATGCAAGATTCCCCACGACGCTTGTCTTTTATGAATCGCCAGAAAGCTTTAGGGGTTTTGGGAATATCATTTTCAATTTTACATTTGTATGAATTATAAGTTATTTATTAAAGTATGGCAGCGACTACAAAGTAACTCAAAGGTGAGTCTGTCTCGGGTATTATTATATTTGCGGTATTTTTGTCTAAATTTCTCTTTTTCAGATAGAGCTCCAACAAGTGAGTCAGAATACCAGGAGGGATATTTAGATTTTTTTCTTGCATATTTGGGTACAAAATTGTCGATAGCGTTCTGTAGTATGCTGTAGAAGGCAACAACCCGTTCATTAGCATCAGCACATTCATGAAGGGCGTTATACCAATTTATATTTTTAAGATAGATTTTGATTTGTGCATAGTCGGCTTTAAAAAAGTTGTAGCCTAAACGATATTTTGTTTGTAATTGTTTTACGTTTGAAAGTGGAATAGAGATGAGGATGTTAGGGTGGTGGGAGTCTAAGCAGGTTATTGGGCTTAGTAACTGTTACATCTGATATGTTGCTCATTACTAGGTCCAAAATTGTGCAGTCAGCATTTAGAATTGAATTAAATTGGTGGAGTTCGTTGATTGACAGAAAGTCTACAAGTGAGTACCCCAGTGAATTTCCATAATTAGATGGCGATAGATGCAGGCCGTCACCACTCCTGTTCCAATCGATAAAACCCAAGTTAAAATCCCCAAGAATCACAACATCGTCGCCATTATTTAGCACGTTGTTAACATTATTTAAGAAGCATTTTAGGGAGTCCAGTTTGACAGGCGGCGGCATATAGACAAGAAAAAGTGCAATTTTCTTAATATTATTGTTAACAGTTAAGTCTAGAAATAAGTCTAGTTAATAAGGAACTTTATTAGTGATCGATGGATGCATACAATTAAAAAAATATTATTGTGAATAATAATATATTTTATTTACACTAAATTCGTTTTACAAAAATAGTACCTATTACCTATGTACAGCTGCTACATATAATTTAACTTTAGCACCTATTTGAATATCCTTACATATTTTATACTAGAATAACAGTAAACATTAAAATACTATTAGAATACTTTTTGTAGACGTTTTGCATAGTAATAAGTGCGCTGTCCGAATTATTCTCATTTTAAGCCACAATATATTCAGGAACAATTTTGTTATTTTCTGAATTTACAATATTTTGGCTTCATAATCGTAGGAAGGTTGGCGACGACCGGCTTGTTTCGTTTTGGGCACACTGTGATCCTGAAAAAGGCCATAAAATGAATAAAAATAACCAAACAATACGATTACTTATAGTACCTACTTTATAGAACCATTACTGTATTCAATTTTTCAAACGAGCAGGCACGTCATAATTTTAAAAAAATATGACGGCAATGGGGTAGAGACTTCCGAACGACTTGAACTATGCGCGATGATTAAAGCCAGTTTCCACAAGAGATGTGCGAGGATTATGCATCCGGAGCGAGGATTATGCATACGAGGAAAGTGCGTAAAACTAACCACCAACAACAACACTAGGTTCGTTCAAGCTATGAAAATGAAGCATTGTAATTTATTAGTTTCACACACATCCTCATTCATTTCTGGTGGAAATGCTGTCTTACGTGGGTGCTGTGCTGTGTACGAAATTGTTGTGGATTGTAAAACTTACTCAGTATTATATTCAATCGATGACAACTTCATATACTCCACATAAATGCTAGGACTCTTCAACAGCCTCCAAGTCATGGGGTTGAACAAATTTGTCTCATATTTCCACTCGACGATTACAAAAATAGGCGGATGGCCGGTGTCTTTCACTGCTACCATTTTGGTCTCTAACACACCAGGCTTGTAGAACTTTCTGTAATAGAAAAGAAACATTAATATAACTATACTAATACTTAATTGATCTAACTAGAAATGGAGTAAAGATGAGACCTATGATGAAATGCCTGTTTATAGACCAAAAAATAGTTCTGGTTGGTATTCAGAAATGCTGATACCTAAGTATCACACGAACGGCAATCGCTGGAACTTTTTTATTGCTATTAAAAATAAAATTATTAGTTATTAAATTTAAGACGCATTTAATTTACACAAATAAATAAAATTGAAGTGTCTGTTTGTAATGTCAAACTAATCGTATTTATGCATTCGAAAATCTGTTATTACTTATATATAAAAAACATTTTTGTCTGGCTGTTTGTTCCGGCTAATCTCCGAAACGGCTGAACCAATTTTGACAGGAATTTCAATAGCATGGATAACTGGTGTTATAAAAAGTAGGCTACTTTTATTAAAAAAAAAAACACGCGAGCGAACCCGTGGGCAGCAGCTAGTTAAATAAAAAAATGACCTACTGCCATATACTTTTGTTATCATTGTATGATAAAACATTTCAATAGTTTTTCACATGCTCAAATTGTTTCATAATTATAAACATCTTCATGATTATAAACTTTATCTCAAAAATCAAATGACCCGAATCGCACAAGATAAGAAATTATATAAATTCGGGGCTACCAACTACTACGTATTTACGTTTATTCTTTTCAGCTAATCGCAGCAAACTCACTGCAGCATATACACTGATTTAATACATGGGTGTATGAACGTAAACGTACTCCTTATGTTAGGAGCGTAGCAGGTGGCGTTCTATAGTTTCTGCCATGGGAAGAAGACGTGAGTTTATGTATGTATGTAATACATGGGTATAATGCCCATATAGGTAAGGAATGTTGTGGTTATAGAGCCAACCCACTCGCACCTATAAATTGCGGTATGCCTGCCGTCTAATATATTAGAAAAATCGGTTGAATTCAAAGCTGATGCTTTACTTTTAACTCAAGCCTACCCAAAACCACATCTCCGGCAACTTCATACAAACGAACTCATTTGCACCTCGTAATAAGCAATTATATGAGTTCGTTTGTATGGAGTACCGGCCTGTCCGACAGTGCCTGAGCCGAGCTAAGCCAATTACAGCACGGCAGTAATGCTTTATCTACTGCTGCAACTGTAAAGGATGATTTCCACCAAACGGCTCGCATTGCATTGGATCGGAAAGGATACGAACGGATGTGGCGACAGCCGATCGCGTCGGGCAGGATTAATGATGGGTAACTTATCAATTTTATTTGAGGTTGAGGGAGGACCTCACTTTACCTCGTGAGGTCCTCACGAGGCACCCCTCGTTTGAGGTGAGGGATCGTCAACGGCGTATTCACCTCACGACTCGTGAGCCCGAGCCGAATTTAGCCGAACGTACGAGGGAGCGAGGCGGGCCGACGCGACGACGACTCACGAGTACTCACGAGTCTTTACTCACTCGCTAGTCACGAACTAGTTCGCCTCACCCCTCGCTACGATTTCATATTGTCAATGTCAATTTTTGAGGACGCGTGAACGAGTGATATGTGGTGAGGTGGTTCTATGAGGAAATTCGAGTAACTCTTTCAATTTGCGATCATGAGTACCTCAAACGAGGGACTTCATGAGTGAGGGACTCATCACTAGGCAGGATGTCGACGCATACAATCGTCTCCGTACCGTCGCTTGCGAACGTATCTGTTTCTGCGCTTAGTCAAATAGTTTCATTCATTCCGTGTCTAATTTTTTTCGTGTTCTAATTTTTGAAAATTGTTGAAGTTGACGTAGTATTGTTGGCTATTGCATTAGAAGAAGATAATAATCATAATACACAAGAGGAAAAGAAAATTTTGACGACAGCCGAAGGATTCGATCGGTCGGATACGGCGACAGGCGCACGGAGACGATCGCGCGTGGCAGCGCGCTTGCGGCTACGAGCGCGCCGCGCCAGGCGCCCGCGGCCGCTGCTGCGGTAATATAGACTTTAAATACTGTGTACACGATATAGTATCGTTTAAAGATTGTAAAATCCGTTCCGATCCGATGCGATGCAAGCCGTTTGGTGGAAATCATCCTTGTCGTTTCTTTACGTAGTTACAATAGGGTATTTTACTATAAACGAGAAAAAATCTATTATTGAAATAGTTTAGGCAAAAAGGAGTCGGAAAATGTTAGTTTTAGTTCATAAAATAACAAAATAAATTTAAAAATTCAATTCAACGTTTTCAGTTTTTCTTATCTGTTAAAAAACACCATGAAATAGTAGCCGCCATGTTATTACGTCATATGGCTAGAAAACAAAAACGTGTCAATTATCATTTTGTATGATAATTGAGATCAGCACATTTGTTTTTATAGCCCAGTGACGTCATGACCACAGAGCAACATGGCGTCTACTGCGTCCAGCGTTTTTGTCAACCTACGCGCGAGTTTTGAAAATGTAAAATTTTAAATGCATTTTTATGGCACTTATCGATTGAATAAAAATTTTGTGATTTTTTTTTTGGGGCATATTGGCACTATAGAATTGAATTAAGACACTTTTCGAAAATGGGTGTAAGACCCTATTACTTATTCTTGGGCAGAACTGCGACAACTCACACCATGCGGTCTGCCGTAAGTAAAACATACTTGAAAATGGTTATAGGTAATAGTAAGGATTTTCAACTTACTGTTCATCATCCAAGAACATGTGATCACTCTTATTGTTATTTCTGTCAACTAAGGTTATAGATAGCTTTCCTGATTCCGGGCCGTGGGTTATGCTCGCTGTTGTGTTCGCCACTTTTAGTACCACTTCATAATGTACTCCTGTAATGTAAGATAAGTTTATTGTATGTATGTACAACAGAAAAAACTAATATTATCATAAAACCCGGCCAAGTGCGTGTCGGACGACACACAATGAAGGGTTCCGTAGTTGAGATGAATTTATCCAAAAAACAAACTTAATATTGTAGTTAAAAAACATGTTCTCCCATACATCGATATACGTCACGGTCAATCCTCCAAGTGCAAATGTAAGTTTGTAATCGTATTTTTTTATGTGATAAAACTACAAATTAACGATTTTCGGACTTTTTCCTTTACTTGTGCTGTGAGACCTTGCTTCTTGCCAATTTTCATTATTCTAGGTCAACGGGAAGTACCCTACAGCTTTTAATTTATTTGCGAGTATCAAAATATGTCGCATTAATGCCCGTATTTTTTTATTGCGTTGACATAAAAGCTTGATTTATTTCAAGGGACCGTAGATCTACGATATTTGATATACATTTCAACTTGATACCTCCACGCGTTCCTGAGAAAAAGTTTTGACATACTGACACACAGATAGACAGCAACAAACTGATCCTATAGGGTTCCCTTTTTCCTTTCGAGATACGGAAACCCAAAAAGGGAAAGATTGAAGGAATGAGTGGTCTATTGTAGCACATCACTCAGATCAAGGAGACGTAAAGTAAAGGATCTGGTACTCAATAGAAAAGAGGTTTAATTTTCAGTTCTGCTTCAACAAAATGCGATCGTCAGTTTTTTTTTTTTGTTTTACAACCACCAGTACTACTATATTATTGAAATAAGTAAATAAGAACTACTTACTGCAATAAGGCTTAGAATTGCCTGTCAAAGCATACAGCGCAATATTCGAGTTGGTGTCGACAAGTCCGCCCACTTGCAGCCGATTGTAGATGTTGAACGAATGATAGCCCATCGGTATACAATAGTGACGCTTGTCACAGCTTGTACAGTTGCCAGCAACGAAGGCCTGGAACAAAAACGTTTTATTAAGACTATTTTACAACAGGAAAATCTTTAATTATACTGAGCTAGCTTAAGAAGTGTAATATTTTCTAAAATGAGGTGTACTGCACACCTACAAGTCGCCAGTGTGGCCAGTTATTTTTTAATTCAAATGGAAAAAGAGCGATTTTCCGTGAGCCGTGCTACTTTATCTTATCGAATCATATTTTTAACAGACTTCCAAAAGGTTATCAATTCGACATGTTTTTTTAATGTACACACATCAACACGGTCTAGGGATATTTTTAAAAAAGCGAATTACTATCAATGTGCTAATTATTTTTAAGACATGTATATATTTAAAAGATACGTTATTTAATATTCTACCATTTTTTAATAATGGTTAAGGTACTTCGATTAAAATTTCAGGATTTAATGGAAAAAAAAATAAGCATAGACGGAAACCGTATATGAATTAACTTTTAATTTATGAGTAAAAACTGAAAAAAATAGAAAAATCATTAAATTTGTGTTTATAAACTTGAAGTTAGTAGTCTGAGAAAGCGCCCATGATGTTCATAACACATCGGCAACGATTCGGCATGCTCAGAACAAGGTTGTCAATGTCTTGCTGCGGAATATTGTCCCATGTCCTTCTGAGGTGCGCAAAAAGTTGATCTTCTGTAGCCAGATTTTCAGGAACTTCCTTCGGAGCTCTTCTTTGCAGCATATCCCACGCATACTCAATGGGATTTAGATCTGGCGATTGAGCAGGCCAGTCTAAGGCCCTAACATTGTGTGTATGTAACCAAGCTGCTACCGTTCTCGCCGTGTGTGCCCGGGCATTGTCGTGCATGAGCAGGAAATCTTGCCCCATTTGTGTTCTGTGGGGCAAGATTACGGGCCCCAGCACCTGTTGGACGTATCGTTCTGCCGTCATATTGCCCCGCACCCAAACGAGATCCGTCCGTCCTCCAAGACGAATTCCTGCCCAAACCATAATTGTTCCTCCTTGGTATGGGTGAACTTCCTGAGGGTTCTGAAGACGGCTCCATCGTCCAGGAACTCGCCAAACACGCGTCCTTCGTGAATCTGGATGGAAGCCGAACCTGGATTCATCCGTGAACAGCACATTGGACCATTGCTCACGGCCCCAGTCCACGTGGTTCCGAACCCATTCTAATCGTCGTCCACGATTGCCTCTCCGTAAAGGTGGGACCCAGAGTGGTCTACGAGAGCGTAGATTGCTTTCATGCAGTCGCCTTCTTACAGTTTGGTCACTCACAAGCACTTGGTGTTCCACTCGCAGCCTTTGGACCAATTGAGTCGCCGTTGCATTTGGTTGAGCTCGCGCAGTAATTTGCAAAAATCGATCTTGTCTGGGGGTAGTGATGCGACTTGGCCCCCGGTGCCTCTCCGCTACTTCACCTGTGGCACGATAGCGTGTCCACAATCTTGAAATTACATTTTGGTGGGTCCCTATGGCCTCAGCAACATTACGCTGAACAGACCCAGCTTCCAGCATTCCCACAGCTCGTAACATCTCCGCCCTCGTCAAATGTTGGCGTTGCATGGCTACAATACCTCAATTTTAACTTTATCTTTCGTTTAAAAATGAAAAAAAACTGTAACTAAACGTAATTCGTATTGTTTTCTAAATTTCGCACAAATGAAAATTCCCTCTCCTACACATCAAGACATTTTTATGCCACCGAAACAAAAGAATTTTCAAAAATTTGAATTTGTAATTAGTCTGAGATAAATTACAAACAAATCGGTGTATGAAAGATTACAATGCGGCCAGTACTTTTCGAGTTATTTAATTGAGTATGAAATATCCCTAGACCGTGTTGATGTGTGTATGTTCGCCGATTTCTTCGTCAATTATTGTGGACCGATTTTAAAAAATATTTTTTTATTTAAAAGGGTATACTCCGGAAGTGGTCCCATTGTCACCAAGTCATAATCTGATGAGAGGATCCCAAGGAAATCGAGGGAAATCCTCAAGTTTTAAAGGCACACCTAAAGCGATTCGATTTAGGTATTTTTTACAGTAACTTGTGCATTTGCTCTCGGAAAGCACCATTCGGTGGAATGGAATTGATGATGAAGACCACAGATGGCCACCGGGACTACTTAATAAGAAGTATTTAACGAGTTGCGATTCGATTAGGTGCTTTAATATGGTTGCTAAGCCATTTATGCTCTTTACAATGCATAATTATGGTGAGTGACAGTTCTCCTGGTTCTTACCAGAACTCTACAATTGACGTCACTGCATCAAGAAAAGCAATATTTTGTAAAAGGTGATGAGCAGTTGACATTAGGCTATTGTAACTTAGATAAATTACAAACTGACCCACTATAAAGTGAAAAATAAAAACTTTTTACAGAAAAAAAAACAACCGACTTCCAAAGAAACACTACAAAGTGAAAAATAACTTTAATTTCGGAAGTCGGTGGCAAAAAACTGAAATACAGATCCAAAGACACTGACTTCCGAAATTAAAGTTATTTTTTCAGTTTGTAGTGTTTTTTTGAAAGTCAATTGTTTTTTTTTGTAAAAAGTTTTTATTGCTCCAATAGCTGCTGCCCGCGGCTTCACCCGCATTACTTTTCTAAAATAAAAGTAGCCCACTTCTTATAACATCAGCTTTCTGCCAGTGAAAGTCACGTCAAAATCGATCCAGTCGTTTCGGAGATTAGCCGGAACAAACAACAGACAAAAATTTAAAAAAAAAGATTTTTGTTATGAGTACCGTATATACTTTCATATGCATTTGGTAAAATGCTGTTATTTTGACATTACAAACAGACACTTCAATTTCATTTATTTGTATAGATTTAACAAAAGGCCTGTGTCCCAGCAGTGGGGACATTATAGGCTGATTGTGATGATATGATGTATAGATTTAATAATTAATTTACAAACCGACATCCGGCTTACCAAAACAAAAATTGCGTCAAACAACAACGTGTCATAACAATTTTTTTTCACTCTCGTGAAGTTATCAGGAGAATAAGGCGTATTTTGTTTTTTTATCTGATCCCAATTGGCCTTTACCAATATTTATACATCGACATTGATAACAGCAGACGACTACCTACTGACCTTCAGTGCAGAACAAAGAAGCTAAAATTGTCACAGCATTACTTAGGGCGTGACTTGTAAAAATTCGACTTGTGATTGTGTGACTTTTTTTTTTTTCTTTTAGGTTGGGAAATCATCAAATAACTTCTCCCGCTCTGGGCGGAGCGGGAGGGTGTGTCAGACTCAGACTCTTACTGACTAAAACCCACCCGTATTCCTCCCTGTTGCCTGTGTTGCGGGGGCCTCGGTGACCCATAAGTACCTTCCCGCGACCCCGGCAGGGATTGTGTGACTTAACTTGCGGATTGTTAGATGACACATGTCTTCGAATTTTTGGTTCTAGGACATGCCGGTTACCTCGCGATGTTTTCCTTCGCCGTTTTGATAGTAGCGGTGATGAAATAAATTACACAAACTTAAGTGCCTGTCGAACGCAAGACCTACAACTCTCAAGTTGAAGCCGCTACCACTGACCCACCACTGCACACTTCGCGTAACGTCGCAGATTTTCGCGTTGAATATCGTTCGGCGACGTCACAAAAAAACGAAAATCAAAATATTTTATTTCAAAGAAACCTACATATGAAGCTAGGTGCACGGTTCCAATTGGTCATTTCCTATGGAGAAGAGCCGCACTTCACATCTCTTCGATATATTGTATCGTACCGTAAAACGGACAAAACAAGAGAATACTCACATCATAAGACTCGCACTGAACAGCCATTAAGGGGCAAGTTGGCGCCACACTTTCAATAAAGTACTCGTAACTTCTCTCGTGGTTACAGCCCACGTATTTGACGACTTGTTGGTACGACAGGTCGTTTGAACCACCGTTTGGCGAGCTCGCTTGCTTGCAGCCCGGTTGTGTTGACCCACCGTTTGGGTAGAAGTCCACGTGGCCAATAGGCTCGGTTATACCAAAACCTGTAATCAAAATTATTATTATTATATTGTGACGTCATACCCAAAGACAATTTGCCCGACCCGGGAATCGAACCCAGGACATCATGCTCAGCAGTAGCGCTTGCGACCACTAGACCAACGAGACGGTTTGTTACTCAATCACGCAAAAACGGCTGAGCGGATGTGGATGAAATTTGGCAGACAGATAGTTTAATTACCTGGATTAGCACAAAATTATACTTTTTATCCCGATAGAACGTTCCCGTGGGATAATTTTCGACCTCCACGCGGGCGAAGACGCGGGCAAAAGCTAGTGATACATATCTTTTTTGGCAATTTCGGTCCATTGCTAAACATATGCCTATAGATTTCCAAGTCGGATGATTTAAGGGGGAATAAAATAGATTTGAATACAGTCCAAAATAATTGAATATTGCTCATATAAGATTAGAAGCCTAACTTCGTTAGCCTAGACTTGCACTTGACTGCAGAGGGTTCGAAATTTTTTGTCAAGCAAGACACAAGCAAGAACATGATTGTGGGTATAACGAGTACGTGTCACCCATAGGTTAAACGCAAAGCTTGAAATAAGTAGATCCTGTGCCAATATGTAATAATAATTACCTGAGAAATACAACGGCATTGCGTTAGTGTGAATTATGTCCACATACTTAGCATCAGACCGGTCGAGGCGCACCAAAGTTACAGTTTTAGAGAAGTAAGGGGCCGCAGGATCAAGACCAGTTATGCGACCTAACTTCAAATAGAACCTCTGGAAGGAAAAACAAAAAATATGACATTAGAACAAAACTGACACTGACAAAACAAAAACTATCGAAGGTTTTTAGCAAAATGGACGCACATTGTGCTGTTTCCCGATGCCTAACGTGAAAGTCTCGAGTGATCGGAATATTACTAGGCAAAAGTGTCGACGGCATCGTCGCTTACTCTTATTATAACAAAAAGTCTTACCTTTTGCAATGCATGTCCGCAATAGCCGCCTAAATGAGCTCCCAAAGAGTGACCAATGAAGTGGAAGTTATCTATATGCTGCAGCCCCAAGACATCCTGCCATGAAAATAAAGGATTTTAATAAAATAAAAGCTAAATTTCACTGTTTTTTTCTACAACAATACATTCATCACACTAATTTAATTTACCTAAAACTTTGCGGGCTCCGTCATTAGACGACGATTTATTTATTTATATTACAATGTAAAACTCACGTAAGTGAAATGAATCATGTTCTTAGATTCTTAAATATAATAATCATCTCATCATCTCATCATCAATAAAAATCTCATAACGTTTTTTGTCATTTTTATGGAGTTTTAAAGGCCGCATGAGATATTATTGTCTCTTGTAATTTATAAGTCCCAAGGAGTATGGCAGTCACAAAGAGAAGAGTAGTCAGTTTTTGGTGTTTCGTAGGTTTCGCCATGTCCGTCTGTCGGTCTGTCAGGCTTAGCTCAGAGACTCTTAGTACTGGAAAGCTGTAATTTGGCATCCATATACTAATCACGCCGACAAAATGGTACAACAAAATCTTGAAAAAAAAAAAAGTAAGTTTTTGTTTTCTCCCTTTCAAGTAAAGTGGGGGGGATGTTCTTTTTTCGTCTATCCCATGGTATCGGGTACCTATCGTTGGATAAGCCGTTCAAAAATATTGCGGGTCTGTGAAAACCATTTGCGATTCAGGGATCCGTTTGCGTAATATTAACCTGTTAAGCCCCGCGCGACAACGATTCGGAGTCAAACAATAGAAAATCAATTGTGTCTCATTAGGTGTCCTTGACCAATTAAGCTTTAAAGTGGTAGTTTATGGATATGTGAAAAAAATCATGGCAGTAGTTTATATAACGAAATTAAAATGAAAACTATCAGAGCTAAGTAGGTTTTAAAGTTAAAGAGTAATAGTCGACTAACTTACATTTGCAGTTGGAGAATAGACCGTGACGTATATCGATGTATGGGATTACATGTTTTTCAACTAAAATAAAGTTCAAAGAATGGTTTTGGGATACATTTATCCTTATTACGTAACCCTTCATTGTGCGTGGTCCGACTCGCACTTGGCCGGTATTTAATATACTTACATAAATATTATGTATAAGATGCGCAGTCATGACACCAATAAGCCGGATATTGGCCACGGCTTGACCGTAAGGAGGTTGAGAGCCGCCTCGCCAGTCCACCACAATCACAGTCGCAGCCTCGTTGCCTTGCAGGTTTAGAAGTGCGTCCGCCACATTTTGAATCTGCGTAAAGTTCCTAATTATTAGGTACTATTTTTGTATATATACTATGATGTTTAGCTGTGTTTCCCGAAGCGGTAGTTAATAGGTAGAGGTGTATAGAGTACACCATCAATTTGCCAGTTATACGACTATAGTTTGACCGAAACCGCTGTACCGCGCCTTAGGAATACGCGGCGAAGCCGGTGGGACGCTGTGAGCATTGGCGAATGAGCGGCCTTCACTGCCCCCCTCCCCCTTCTCACCGCGCAAAAACCTAAGGCGGTTTCGGTCAAACTAAAGATAAAACTGCCCCGCCCTATGAGATTGTACCACCACCTCTTGTGTGTATTCCACAGTGGGAAAGAGATGGACTTTTAAGTCCTGTATAGCTCCATCTTTTTCTCACTGTGAAGTCATATAAAAATAATACTGGTATATGAGGTGGTAGTTGGTCCTTTGGTGAACCCGAACTGATACTTAGAAGTTCTGTTTGCGACCACCACCTACACCAGCGAGGCAGTCCAATACTTTTTGTACTGGGTAGGTATAAATTAACGTTTACTCGGAATAACCTTCTTGTTCTTTTAGAGTGCAAAAGTAAGATAAGAATGATGTAGGTACGGAAAAGAAGATTTGATAAGAATTTTCAATACCAAGATTATTTGAAAAAATTGCAATAGGTCCTATTTTATTTTTTTGCCTATTTTTAATTTTAGTATGAAACCTTCATTCGTTTTGGTTTTGAGAAGTTTAAAATTGGGTTTTTAAACCCGAGTAAAATTAAAAAAAATAAATATTAAGTAAAATATATTTGATGGTTTAGCATCAAATAAATTTAGATGCACAGGTTCTTACCCATAGTTTATGTCCACCTTCCAAGAATCCGTGAGATATAAAATAGAATGGCCCTCTTGGGTCGAGATTCGCGTTAGCAATTTTTTCTTTATTATCTGCTTCAAATAAGACTGGTATCTTTCGATTTCTCCTCGTGAATGCAGGATAACTATAACAAAAACACAATTGAATAAGACCATTTTGTTTCGTTTCGATGCCAGTACATTTTTTTTGTATAAATTATCTGATTCTGCAGCCAAGATCGTCTTGGCTTGACTCTAACGTTTGTGGCGGGTATTATTTGAAAATACAACATGCAAGTTGAAATAACCCTCGCGTCGTTTTCACAGAAGTTTGTTTTCAAAAACTTCTTAATATCAAACATTAATGTAAGAATTGACCCAGCGTTATCAATACAATTATAATTAATGAATAGTCTACGTCCAACGTTCAAAGGTCAATAGACCTCGAATAAACTATGCACTCGATAAAAAAGCAAGCCCGTTGCAACAAAAATAAAAACACATTGTTTAAAATAGTTGATAACCACGTCACTATGCAATTATGGGACGTAAACATTTGTTTTGTCTCCGTACATGATTGATTGATGTCACGGACGAGCCCCCGGCCTTATCGCACCGAGACTTGTACACACAAATAAGATAGTAAATAACGAAGCGGATCTTGTATACCAAGTTTATGTACTCTAATGAGGTCTTTGGATTTAGCCTTTATCGATGCACGCTTCTGTGAGGATAAACAACTGTTATCAGTGGGATTAAATGACACAATTTATTGGAATCATTGGAGGTCCACGCCTACAATCTGACCTTTAGTATAATTACTATACAGTGAAACCTGGTTAAGTGGGACCTGGATAAGTGAGAAACCTCTATTATTGTGAGGTCCCGGTTCTTTTTCATTAAATTACCTCTGTTAATGGGACTTTTTGAACCTGGTTAAATGAGATTTGAATTCTAAGACTTTTTCGATGTTTACCTCTATAATTGAGACTCTGTAGCTCAATTACCTGTATAAGTGAGACAAATTAATCAGGTTTTAACACGTTTTGACATGTTTGTTTACATACATTTCGCGTCGTCTTTCGCGTACCTATGCTTTGTTTGTCAGTACTATCTCAGGTATGGATACATTATGTATGTACATTCATACCGGTCTACATTAAATTCATAACACCAAAAATACGCATTTTAGTTAACATTTCCACCCCTAAAAATGGAATAACGGCACATTTCGACCTCTGTAAGCGGGGGCCTCTGTAAATGAGACAACTATAATTTTAAACCTGCTTAATTGGAAAACTGGATTATTGGAAACCCTCAATAATTGGTACATATGTCTTGGAGGGACCAATTAACCAGGTTTCACTGTATTACGTATTTAATATATTAAGATTAGAAAGGTGATGGCGAAGATGGGATTGTGCCAAGTCAACTAAGATGCTGATTTCTGGTTTAGTTTCATTTGAAAACCGTTGTAGCTACCTATCAGCACTACCGTCAACAGTGGCATCTTTGTTTTCCATGAGCAATTTCACCAACGAGTAGCATGTACTTAAATATCTCTTGATTATTCAAAATCTGTTACAAATAGTCGATTTTTAGGGTTCCGTAGTAAACAAGGAACCCATGAGGAGGAGTTTTGCCATGTCCGTCTGTCTGTCTGTCTACTAGAAAGCTGCAATTTGACATAGGTATACATATTAATGACGCCGACAGTAATAAAATAAAATCATGAAAAATATTTTACACACAGTTCAGTATTCATGGGTAAAGTTGCTCATGAAAAGTAAAGATGGTCACTGTTGACTGTATCCTTGACAATTCAAAAGTTCAAGTTCATAGGTAATTTAATTATTTGTACATAGTAATGCAGTAAACAGATCATGCACTACATTTTTTTTCAGATAATTTATCAAACAGTATTTTGTTATCTATATAATTCCTTGTTCCCGGGGAAGACCCATGACGGCACACATTCAGATATTTCCTCGTACCTATTAATATCGGTAGGGAAGTTAATGAATAGCGATATGAGTTCCTGTACATTATGATAATATAAATATTTACCTATACTAAAATCTAGTAGGTACGTAATAACTAATTAACCTTATTTCCGGACAGATCTAGAATTCTGTTATCTTTATTTATGCATAATCACTATAATACCTACTACATAACTATTCCCAATAGCTAAATTCTTAGCAAGTTAAAGGACACAACGCAAGATTTTACTTTTGCTTTTCGTCACTGTACAGGTTAGGTTGGTCACCTCCGAAACGGGCGAAAGGGGGGCAGTTTATAAATAAAATTATCTTTATATGACAATGACAGACTAGGACTTCGCCCGCGACTTCGTCCTCCTGGATTTCGTATCTTCACCTACAAATTTCAACACTCTCTCCATCCCGTTTAAACGATAGTTTCGGAGAACGAATGATTGCGATTATGGAAAATCTTATCATTTATTACAAACTAAATATTAGTTTACAAAAAATAAAATATGTAGACTAAGCGTAGAGCTGTTCGCTCACACCGCGGCATTTTTATACCCGTCGTAACTTCAAACGAACGGTCCGATTCGAATAGTTTAAAGAGGAATTTACGCGTAAACGCACATATCCAGTATAAGCTGACCTCTCATTGTACGGTAATCCTATACAATTTTTTTTTTTGGATGGGAAATCATCAAATAACTTCTCCCGCTCTGGGCGGAGCGGGAGGGTGTGTCAGACTCTTACTGACTAAAACCCACCCGTATTCCTTCCTGTTGCCTGTGTTGCCAGGGGCCTCGGTGACCCATTAGTACCTTCCCGCGACCCCGGCAGGCATCGGCCCTAGTGGACCCCTACATTTGTGCTGACGACATCTTCTAGAGGCGCGCGTGGAATACAACGCGCCGTCGACCCGGGCCTGGTCCTTACCGGACGGTGAGCTATCCATTACTCACCATCCGCAAGCCCGCGCCTACGGTGGCCGGAAATCCGCCCGGGATTCCCGACGCCCAGGGCGTCTCCTGCGGCGGCTAGGGGCGAGAGGGCGCGAGGTAAATGTTGCACCTTATATTGTATTTGTTCTTTCTTCGGCTGCGAAGTTATTCGAGATCCTGCTGGAGTAACATTTGTGGTTTTGCTGGATCTCTGAAACGGTTAAGCGGATTCTTATCATCATTTGTACATAACTTTTAAGGAAGTGGTTGTAATTAGTTGTGCAATAGAAAATCCATAATAATGCACCGTTTAAAGGTTATTTAATTAAATATAAAAACACTTCAATAGGTCCTAACACTCTAAATAAGAGCTTAAAGACTTACTTTAAACTTTATTTTGTAGCTTGTAACTGCCTTCAAATGTATGTGAAGTTTCATTAGTATCCTGTAAGTAACTAACAAATTAAGATGATATTCAGTTCTCCACGTTCACGGTCACAATGCGCGCGGAATTATTTGGCCACCGATAAACCTGTTTGTGGATATATAAACTGAATTTTATATCAATAATTAGTTGCTTAGTTCAGTTTTATACCTGTAAAATTTCAGCGTAGTACATACAATAATTAACGAGATAATCTACAAAATAAAGTTTAAAGTAAGTCTTTAGAGCTCTTATTTAGAGTGTTAGGACCTATTGAATTTATTTTTTTTATATTTAATTAAATAACCTTTAAACGGTGCATTATTATGGATTGTTTTATTGCACAACTAATTCCTTAAAAGTTATGTACAAAAGATGATAAGAATCCGCTTAATAACCGTTTCAGAGATCCAGCAAAACCACAAACGTTACTCCAGCAGGATCTCAAAAAACTTCGCAGCCGAAGAAAGAACAAATACAATATAAGGTGCAACATTTACCTCGTCTAGACAACTAATTATATAGCTAATATTTGTTTCAATATTCCCATTAAAAAAAATGTCTGGCTGCGGTAACGTTATAAACGTTACCCCAGCAGGAAATGGCTCCCAAACTAGAGCGGGCGGGCGCTGCATTGAAGCGGCTCCTGCCCAATCTAGGGGGTCCAAACGCCTCCTGCCGGAGGCTCTAGGTGGCGGTCGTGCGGTCCATGGCCCTCTACGGTGCTCCTATATGGGCGCGCTCTCTGGCGCTGCGGCT
Source organism: Atethmia centrago (assembly GCA_905333075.3). Classification (NCBI taxonomy): domain Eukaryota; kingdom Metazoa; phylum Arthropoda; class Insecta; order Lepidoptera; family Noctuidae; genus Atethmia; species Atethmia centrago. Next base: position 13,877,469 of record HG995374.1, read on the forward strand.
AGCCCGCTGGTTGAGCGCGGCCCAAAGGGTCATGGCCATACAGATGGTCCGGGGATACCGCACGGTCTCCTGTGAGGCAGCGAGCCTCCTTGCCGGATTGCCGCCATGGGATCTGGAGGCAAAAATTCTCGCGCACGTATGGGAGTGGCGCGAGGAGGCAAAACGCCGGGGCGTAACTCCGCTGCCGCGAGAAATCGCGGTACAGCGGACGGAGCTCCGGCGGGATCTCATGGCGACATGGAGAGTACGGTTGTCGCAACCCAGTGCTGGGCACGCCACGATTGCGGCGATAAGTCCCCTCTTTGAGGAGTGGCTAGAGAGGCGCCACGGCGTCCTTACCTTCCGCCTAACGCAGGTCCTCACTGGACACGGCAGCTTCGGAAGGTTCCTGTGTCGGATAAGGCGGGAGGAAACGCCCGGGTATCACCACTGTGTGGATCGCCCGGAGGACACGGTGGAGCATACGGTGGAGGTCTGCCCGGCTTGGGCAGAGCACCGCCGTGTCCTCGTGGAGGCGATCGGCGGCAGAGATCTCTCGCGTCCGGCCCTGGTTCAGGCCATGGTACGGAGCGAGAGGGCATGGCCCTCTCGCCCCTAGCCGCCGCAGGAGACGCCCTGGGCGTCAGGAATCCCGGACGGATTTCCGGCCACCGTAGGCGTGGGCTTGCGGACGGTGAGCAATGGGTAGTTCACCGTCCGGTAAGGACCAGGCCCGGGTCGACGGCGCCTCGTATTCCACGCGCGTCTCATAGAGATGTCGTCAGCACAATGTAGGGGTTCACTAAGGCCGATGCCTGCCGGGGTCGCGGGAAGGTACTAATGTGTCACCGAGGCCCCCGCAACACAGGCAACGGAAGGAATACGGGTGGGTTTTAGTCAGTAAGAGTCTGACACACCCTCCCGCTCCACCCAAAGAAAATATCTTGTGAAATAACTAAAAAACTATGAGTGCAACACTAAGTGTACAGAAGCTGGGCAACTAATTATCTGTAAGATTTAAATGACTATTTTCGACATTATTTTGCTGGGGTAATGCAAACCCTTTTCTGTTTTTGCTACGCGATTCTGTACTCTAGTTCAGCTCGATTTCCTAATCTAGCATTTAATATAGTGATCACTCACCGTACAGCCATAGCTTCGGGTGGTACAGGGAAATAGTTATCAGGCCGGTTTTCCGTCCATGGATACGCCTTTGAGAAGCACCCGTAAATGCCGTAGCAACGCTCCAACTCCGCGTCATCTTTAAAAAAAACAAATCATTTAGATTTTTTTGAATCCTTTATTAAAATAAAATCTTAAAAAGCAATACAAGAATATAGGCACACGAAAATAAAAGTCAAACAAATACAAAAGATAGAAAACAATGAGTAATTGTTAATGAATATGAAGCTATTGGAACTTATCAGCGTAATTGAATATATAATGTTTTTTCGTACACAATCACTTCTATTTATATGAGAAATGAGTTTCATGTGCAAAAGAATACATACAGTTTTAACAGGAATATAATTATTGAGGTTTTTCCTTTTGTTACGTGTTTTTAGAAACATACCGGTTGACAAGTAAGTTTAATGGGCGATGAAATTGCTAAATTACTGGGTTCGTTTAAAGTCGGTCTCAAAAGTAAATTGATAAATTAAGCTTTTAATGGAAGTCTATTCATCAAGAAAAACTAGCTAATAACTTTTAGTAAACAAAACAACAAACCACTAAAAGAGCCCGGGAAGTTGGTGACATCAGTCGAATTCTGTTTATCCATTAACACCATTATCGTCTGCAGCATCAGCGTTGCACTTGTCTTGTTATACATTTTAGCGACCGTGCACAAATATTCACACAAAATATAAAAGTAATTTCAATGAAAAAGTCTCGTTTAACCGCGGCACACGTGCATACGTCACTCCGTACGTTATCAATAATGTCCGAGCGACGTGAAATATGATCTGTCCGAGCAGTAGTTTACAATACGATGTTGCTAATTGTCACCATCAAAGTGTAATTTGAAATGACATGTATGGAGCTGGACGGTGCTTTATATAGAGAGTAGTAAATGCACCGCACAGTATCCGCCGTTGTTACCTAACGTATCCCCAGCGCTCGTGGTTCGCAGACGTTCCGGGATACGACGATAACAGAGGTTACAACGTTATCGTTCGGTTATTTGTTAAAAACGATTGACGCACGAACAGTCTCGACGGGTGTGTGTATACGTGTAGTAATAGCTACTATTGTATGCATCACGCCCGTTTATTAATGCACATCAAGATGATTAATAATTTACCGATTTGTAAATAAGGATAATTGACTTCATTAGTGAATTATCACTTTCCTTATCTGGTTTTAGAGCATTGTAGCTACTGTGATATGGATCAGTTCACAAATAAACAACGACTTTAGAATTATGCAGGTTCATCAACAAAATTTAATAGAAATTTAACTAAAATCCACATCTAATAAGGAGGTGATAAGCTAATTATGTTAAAAAAACACGACAGGATAGAATAAGATAAAATAACATTAAAAATAAGAGTAAACAAAACACGAACTTTGGAGCGGTCGTATTGATAATGACTTGTAATTAACGAAACTAACTATTGAGTAAACATTTAAATTACAAGAATAAGTATGTAGTTCATTGCACGCGTCGTATTGAAGGATACACCAGAGCTATATTTAAAATAGCCAACATTATCTTGGCAGATATTGTTGTCTATTAATTAAAGAGGTCATAAGACAAATAGTACAGCCTCGTGAGGGATACTTGTCGGTACAACGCGCAATTCCTCGTGAGACTATTGTTACATACAAATCAATAAAGCCAAGGAAAATACACATATTATATTTTATCATTTCAGTCTTGAAACTTTATTTAATCATTTTACTTGACCAAGTAAACACAACATCTCAAAAGTCACAAAAATAGTTAATTCATGCTAAAATATTACTCCTTAGTCGTATTTCCTACAAAATCAATTCATCATAATTCTTTAAATCATCCACAATAATGGAGCAAAGTCAAAAACAGCCTAGGAATTAAATATCTAGCTTTGTAAATGCATATAAATTCATATTGTCTTACAAAAAAAAGCTTACGATTAACTAAATTACGAAAGAACTTTGCGTGACTTATTTTTAGATGGAGTTGATGAGAAATTACAGTTGAACGCCATGTCGTCAGTGAATATATCCGACATTGACATGGTTTCACTTTTGTTGGTGGACTGAACCAGGAACTTGTCGAAGTCCTCACTAGCCAAATTCTCTTTGTCCTCCAACTTTGCTTCGGAAAAGTGGAAGCTCGTGAATTTCTTCATCGAGCTCTCAGGCGCGGCATAAAACTGTGTACCGTCCGCAGAATTTTCATCTTTAAATCCACTATCAACTCTCATCCAATTAATATTAGAGATCTCTTTCAAAGCATTCTTATTATTAGTCTTTGATACGTTGGTCACGGTCAATTCTGACGGTTTTATGGCACTTTCATAGTAACTAGAAGCGTTTGCATAGAATGTGTTCTCATTAAATCCACTATCTACTCTCTTAAAGCTAGTTGAGCTATCACCACCCACTTTGGTCATGTTGCTTGTGGTATAATCAAATTGAGATATGTTTTCAGTCAATAATTTGAGATCAACTTTGTTAAAGTCTATCTTTTTATCCTCCAAGCTGAGTGGATTATCTGAATTATCTAAACTATTATCTAGTGACATATGTAGCGGGCTCAGAGGCATCGGTGCACGAATTTTACTAATTTCATGAGCGCGTATGCTGCTCTTAGATTTGCCTTTAATAGGCGTGTCATCTAAATTAACGTTAATGCTATGAATTTTAGTAGGCGGCTGAATGTCGGTTGATGGACATTTAGCTGATTCCACTTTCACTAAATGTTGAAGGCTGTGTTCTTCTACGAGTGACCAGGCTGCTTCTTTCCTTTGTGGCGAACTGGATTCTGAATCAGCTGAAAATAGTTGAGAAACATTACTTTTATTGTTCATCAAAATTCAGTAAATGTTATCACAATTCGGAAATCAAATTGTTAGAAAGTACCTTGTGAATGGTTATGGAAGGTGCCGTCAACGCTCATGTCCATACTAAAGTCCAACTTCTGTACCGAGCGACTTCGATGCAGGCTTGACATGCTAAGACTGCGCTTCTCTGAGAATGAGAAGGAACTCTTCCTGTTCTTATGCGGGGAATCCTTGAGTGACGTGCTTCGTTTTATTTTGTTCGGAGTTAGTTTACAGAAGCAAGGGCCTTTCTTCTCGCTTTTCGGTTCTGCTTCAATACAATCCAGGCAGGTAGCCATAGTTTCGGATTCGGGTGACGTGAAGTTGTTTTTCTAAAATTACTTATAATAACATAAATATTGAAGTTCTGTTGCTGATGTGTAATTTGTAAGCTACATGACGCGATTCTTCATAATTATAGGAAAAATTAAAACAAGCTATTGTATTGTAGTTTTCATTATTTTGGTATTTAAAGGTGTTTGAAAGGAACGAAACAGTTTTTACAATCTGTCAATACTATGGACATTTTTCAAATATTCGACTTTAAAAAAAATGTTTATACAAAATTAAAGTAAAAATCAAATACATTACCTCTTCATCACTCGACGTCACTTTCAGAACCGGCGAGATCGATGCTAACGACGACGAAGTAGCCGACCCCTGCGCCTGCGCAAGTTCCGTACGCCGCGGGGTCCGGAACCCTATGGGACTGAAGCACGGCTCCCCAAAGTCCACGACGTCCAGTATCTTGTTACGATAGCATGGCTTACTGTTGCTAGTTGGTCCCTTCTTCAGAGGGGTGCCGAAAGTACGCTTCATACCTTTTGATACGTAGTCTCGGCTCTAGAGGAGCGAAAAATAATATTTCAAATGTACTGGCTGAATTTTACATTACAAGTTTTGGAAATTATGTTCTCATAAAAAGTTTTAAAGTTCCATTTTTTTTAAGGTGTTTACAAGGCAGATGTGAGTGGAAACGCCGGCAGGGGACACCCCAGAAAGACATAATGACCTCATTTGTTCTTCGAAAAGGTCAGGTGGGTAGTACTCGCAACCGGCGTGCGTGTATGACCAGATGTATGAACGTAAACAAAGCAAAAGGAGTATGTCAGGAGCGTAGCAGGTGGCGTTCTATAGTTTCTGCCTACCCCCATGGGAAGAAGGCGTGAGTATATGTATGTATATCATTTATTGTTGGACTAAACATAAGTGCTGCTTAGTATATCGGCTTTCAGCCGCGATGGCAGCAAATTACGTTTCAAGAACATCAACATTATTACTTTACTAGCGACGCACCCTTGCTTCGCACGGTTTTACGACATTACAAAACATCGAGAATTCTATTTTATATTTAAGTTTACGTAAGTAGTGTGTATACTTATGTAAACCTTCCGGAACACATTCTCTAGGATCTAGATGGTGAAAACCGTATCAAAATCCATTTTATATCAACTAAGCGATCATATAGACACGAAAAGCGACTTTGTTTTTTACTATGTACCTATATTGGATTTGTAACCGACTACGGCATTATTATTTTAATATTACATCAGTGTGAGAATGAGATGAAGTTGTACAGGGGATATAGCTCCATCTCTTTCCCACTGTGAAGCAATATTAAAATAATACTGCTATAAGATGCGGTGTTTGGCCCCCAGGGGTGGCTTGTAGTCCTCGCGCACGTATGGTAGTGGCACGAGGAGGCGAAACGCCGGAGCGTAACTCCGCTGCCGCGAGAAATCGCGGCACAGCGGACGGAGCTCCGGCGGGATCTCATGGCGACATGGTGAGTGCGGATGTCACAACCCAGTGCTGGGCACGCCACAATTGCGGCGATAAGTCCACTCTTTGAGGAGCGGCTAGAGAGGCGCCACGGCGTCCTCACCTTTCGCCTAACGCAGGTCCTCACCAGACACGGCAGCTTCGGGAGGTTCCTGTGTCGGATACGGCGGAAGGAAACACCCAGGTGTCACCTCTGTGTGGATCGCCCGGAGGACACGGTGGAGCATACGGTGGAGGTCTGCCCGGCTTGGGCAGAGCACCACCGTGTCCTCGTGGAGGCGATCGGCGGCAGAGATCTCTCGCGTCCGGCCCTGGTTCAGGCCATGGTACGGAGCGAGAAGGCATGGGCAGCCGTCACCTCCTTCTGCGAAGCAGTAATGCTCGCGAAAGAGGAGGCGGGACGGTTGAGGGAAAGGCAAATTTCGCGCCCTCTCGCCCCTAGCCGCCGCAGGAGACGCCCTGGGCGTCGGGAATCCCGGGCGGATTTCCGGCAACCGTAGGCGCGGGCTTGCGGACGGTGAGCAATGGGTAGCTCACCGTCCGGTCCGTCCACAGAGCGCTGGTGCAGTGACCCTCAAAATAATTACATTATTAATTAAATATTACTATTATAATTATAAATAAACATACCACAACCCTTATAGTTTCGCCGTGTCCGGCTGTCTGTCTGTCCGCAGATTAGCTCAGAGACTAAGTACTAGAAAGCTGTAATTTGGCATGGGTATACATATTAATCACACCGACAAAGTGGTAAAATAACCCTGAAAATAAAAATGGTGTGGTACCTCCCTTGCGCGTAAAGTGGGGATGATATTTTTTTTCTCGTCTATCCCATGGTGTGGAGTATCGTTGGATAGGCCGTTCAAATCTGCCGACAAACTGTTTTGCACTGCCGACAAACTGTTTTGCAGTGTCGACAAACTGTTTTGCAGTTTGGCAGACTTTATGTATGTTAGTGTTAATACAAATTTTGAATAAATAAATAAAAAAAATATATATTGGGGGTCTGCCAAACCATTTTTCGATTAAGGGATCCGTTTGCTAATTCTGTGTTATGTTAGTGCTAAAGTGTTCATGGCAGTAGTATATACATATAACGAAGTTAAAAGAAAATCTAACACAGCTAAGTAGGCTTTACAAGTAAACGTGTAATAGAAGACCAACTTACATTTGCTTAGTTGGAGAATTGACCGTGACGTAGATCGATGTATGGGGGTTTCTCAACTACAATTTTAAGTCTGTTTTTGGGATAAATTCATCCCAACTACGGAAGCCTTCATTGAGCGTGGTCCGACACGACAACCATAAGGCGCTGACAAGACGCAAATGACAAAAATAGGCTTGTCTTAAGACGCTGACAACACCTAAACTGCGGTCACTGTCAGATTGCATAGAAAAGAAAGAGAAGCGCGATGACAGAACGCTTGTAATTTATTACAAAATATGAAGCAATTATCTATTTACTCAAAATTGAGTTGAGTAATAGAAAATAAAAAACAACCAAGTTCTGCATACAAATAAGACGTTCTTGTTATTAATTAAATACGTAACGTAGGTTGATATTTAATACCGATATTTTGGTTTAGAACTCAAGGTAAGGGGTTAGTTTAGCGTTAGTTTGTATCGCGGTTTTTTTTCAAAACGTGTTTTGGTAACAACCAAGTTCTGGTAAATATGTTCAAAATTAACATATATTTTATCCGCTACCACAAACTATACAGATTTGGCCATTTTTTTTTCTTAAGAGATTCTGTTTTGGTCAACTGGGTCTTGTCAGCGCCTTAAGAAAAAAAAATTGCTAAATCTGTATAGTTTGTGGTAGCGGAAAAAATATACGTTAATTTTGAACATATTTCCCAGAACTTGGTTGTTACCACGTTTTGGAAAGAAATCTCGATACAAACTAACGTTAAACTAACCTCTTACCTTGAGTTCTAATCCAAAATATCTGTATTAAATGCCATGAACACTTTAGCACTAACATAACACAGAATTAGCAAACGGATCCCTTAATCGAAAAATGGTTTGGCAGACCCCCAATATATATTTTTTTTATTTATTTATTAAAAATTTGTATTAACACTAACATACATAAAGTCTGCCAAACTGCAAAACAGTTTGTCGACAGTGCAAAACAGTTTGTCGGCAGTGCAAAACAGTTTGTCGGCAGATTTGAACGGCCTATCCAACGATACCCCACACCATGGGATAGACGAGAAAAAAAATATCATCCCCACTTTACGCGCAAGGGAGGTACCACACAATTTTTATTTTCAGGGTTATATTACCACTTTGTCGGTGTGATTAATATGTATACGCATGCCAAATTACAGCTTTCTAGTACTTAGTCTCTGAGCTAATCCGCGGACAGACAGACAGCCGGACACGGCGAAACTATAAGGGTTGTGGTATGTTTATTTATAATTATAATACTAATATTTAATTAATAATGTAATTATTTTGAGGGTCACTGCACCAGCGCTCTGTAGGACGAGCCCCCTCTGCCGAATAGAGTACATATTCGTACAGTCAGTATCAGACCTGTTACAAAAATATTTCAGATAAATATTACAACTGCCTATTTTGTTAAGTGTCTATTTTGCTCACTTGCGGTTTGCTTTTCTAGTCAGAAAAGCAGATAGGTACAAATAGGCAGATATAAATACGATTGTTATATTTGTGAAGATAATGAGATATCACTCAGTTTTTTGCTAGACGTGAATTGATTTCGAAGTAGTAAGGAAAAAGGTATTGATTTGTTTAATAATACTCACAAGATCAGGACTGAAAACGACAGGCGTGTGGGCCTCATAGGTCGAAGGAGGTCGTTGTTCCACATGGACCTCATCATCGGTCTGCTCTGAGTCATAATGCTCCATATCACTGTGCTCCTCAAAGAACAGCTTTCGGCACAAAGATCCATTCGCCGTGATCTCGTACTCACCTGACATGTTTTGTTCCTGTAAACAGAGAATATGACAGTGATCAACCTATGTAGGTTTTCGTGAAATGATTCGGTTTTATATTAATTTAAAGGCAAAAACCGACCATGTCGGACCACGCCCACGAATGAAGGGTTCCGGGGTTGGGATAAACTTATCCCAAGAACAAACTTAACCTTGTAGTTGAAAAACATGTTCGCCTATACAATCTAACTGCAAATTTAAGTTTGTACGCACAATATTGAGAGATTTACCATGTTAACTTTAAAACCACAGTTTTTTAAAGTTAACATTTGAGACACACTCTTTCATTGGGTATGACACGTGTCTCGTGACTCGTGTCTGTCTGTCACAGCCAGTTTGCTCCGAATCTAATGGATCGATTAAGTTGATATTTGGAACACATGAAAATCTGTGACACAAACACGGACGTGTAAAGTAAATAAATGAATTTTGAATTCACTTTTGGGAGGTAAATGAGAAAATTAATTAAAAATTAATTTTCTCAATTTAAAATTAATTAATTAAAATTATTTAAAATTAATTAAAGTTTTGCTGTATCAACTGGTACAGTTGATACAGCAAAACTTTAATTAATTTTCTCATTTACCTCCCAAAAGTGAATTCAAAATTCATTTATTTACTTTACACGTCCGTGTTTGTGTCACAGATTTTCATGTGTCCCAAATATCAACTTAATCGATCCATTAGATTCGGAGCAAACTGGCTGTGACAGACAGACACGAGTAATCTTATAAGGGTTCCATTTTTTCATTCGGAACTACGGAACCCTAAAAACTGATAAGTGAACTGATTCTTTCTTGCATTAACAATAATGCTAACTTTTCATGACAGAAATGATTTACAATTCAGTGATGTGCAGTGCACTGATTCATTCCAAATAGCTAGGTAGTCATGATTCTACGAACACTCGACCCCGCGACCACTCAACCCCAGGAGACCTGGATCCCGACAACCTGGGGATTTTCCCGGGGTCGATTTGCCAGGGTCGAGTTGTCTCAGCGCCGAGTTGTCGTGATACCGTTAGGTATTAATTCATGGCGGTTCTGCTTATAAATCACATTTAACAGTACTTAATGTAAATAATTCTTAAATAACTACATCGGAAATGAATACCAACTTGATTTTTCCTCCTGCATTATAAGATGTGCTAGTATGATGGTGTTATAAATGAATGAGGACCTAGATAGTAATTAATTTACCTGTGTAAAGGTACAAAATGGCTGAAGCAGAAGTTCAAGGTCTGGAGGTAGTTCAGGTGGCAGAGTGAGAACTGTTTGTGCTGAAACTAAAATTTTGATGTACACACACAACCATACCTTAATTTCGGAATAATATGCTGATTAGTAATGGACATACAAATTGTAAGTTTTTTTTATGTTTGTGGGAAATTATCAAATGACTTCTCCCGCTCTGGGCGGAGCGGGAGGGTGTGTCAGACTCTTACTGACTAAAACCCACCCGTGTTCCTTCCTCCGGTGGCCGGAAATCCGCCAGGGATTCCCGACGCCCTGGGCGTCTCCTGCGGCGGCTAGGGGCTAGAGGGCGCGAAAGTTGCCTTTCCCTTAACCATCCCGCCTCCTCCTTCGCGAGCATTACTGCTTCGCAGAAGGAGGTGACAGCTGCCTATGCCCTCTCCCTCCGTACCATAAATTGTAACACTTAAATTCTCAAACAAGGTGGACCTGATCTCTGACTATCATACTGTACAATCAACCACAGGGTTATAGTATACTCAAATAAAATAGTTCTACTAAAACAAAACAATAGTAGACCTAGTAGTACATAGCAATGTTATTGTACCAAGTATAACAAAGTATACCTATGTTAACAAGCTAAAACTTAATGTCAAGCATGGAAAGTAAGAATAGAAATGAATAAGACACACAGTAATAATTATAAGAATTATGTGTGTAGTTTATTCTAATTATGTAGAGTTTAACATCAACAATGTATTTCAGTCTAGCTGTCACCTTGTACATAATAATATATTTTGAAGATTTAATAACAAATGTTTTATTATTAATATAATATTAACATGATTTTTGTAAAGTTGATGTTTACAAAAATCATGTATGTTTTTTGTAAAAAACATACATTTTACAAAAAACATACATCTGTTTGTTATGTATGTATTACACATTGTGCAATACATACACAACAAACATAATCAGCCTGCAATGTTCCCGCTGCTGGGACACAGGCCTACTCTCTTCGAGAGGGAGTGGGCCGTAATCCACCATGCGGGCCCAGTGCGGGTTGGTAGATGTCACATGTCTTCGAATATTTGGTTCTAGGACATGCCGGTTTCCTCACGATGTTTTCCTTCACCGTTTTCAGAGCAGTGGTGATGAAATTATTTACGCAAAGTAAAGCGCCTGTCTGGGATTGAACCCACGACCTAAAACTAGTAAGTCGCGGCCGTTACCACTGGGCCACCGCTGCTGCACATTGTGCAATAAGCATTCATAATATTATTCTAGGTCTGAGTCTGGATTTATCAATGGTTAATGGCAATAGGGTCACACTTTGTTACAAGGGACTTACAATATAAACGTGGGTGTGCTGTACTATACATCTCTGGCTACCCCATCAGGTAATTACAATGTGATGTTATGTTATTGTCAGTATTAATAAAACCTACAATTGTTTATTGTTTTGAATCAACAAAGCAAATGACTTTAAATTAAAACATGACATACAACAACAAAAACATGTTGTTTTAATTAAAAACATACCTTCTTTTGTCACCACAATTTTTTCTTTAACTATACTGTAATTTTGAATATTGACTTCAACAGATGTTTGCATCAGCGGCTTCACCTTCTTAGAAGATTCTATCACTGGGCTGGGCATGACCATTTCTTGGGAAAAGAATCTGAAAATCATTCAGTAATACTTTAATGACTGAGGGTTTTTCGAATTACACCAATGGCATAGTTTGCAGGTTGATTCTTATGACTGGACAATGTCAGTCAGATGATTCAAAATATTATAATATCTTTACTGTTTGTCAACCATTCCAGTAATGAAAGGTAATTTAAGCTTTAAGCAGTGTAAGATGAAAATTAAAGAGTTCCAAAAGCATTCAGAATAAAAAGGTATTCTGAGTTCCTTTTTATTTTGAAAACAGACTACTGACACTATTATGTTCTGTTTCATCAACATTCAGGGCAAATTTCCTCACTATCAGCTTTGAAATACAATATTACAACTTATTATAATAATGACTGCCTCATTGGTCTAGTGGTCGCAAGCGCTACTGCTGAGCATAAAGTCCTTCCTGGCTTTGATTACCAGGTAGTGCAATGTGTATGTAGAATTTCTCAGTAGCAGCCCGGAGTGCCCAGTGGGTGGCAATAAGCTCGCCCCCTATTACATGGGACTTAAACATAACTGGCGAAATGTGGGTTTACTATAGGTACATCTCTGCCCAATCATTCAGGGAAACAAGGTGTGATGTTAAGTTATAACAATGTTTTTCATTTCATGTTTATATACATTGTGCATTTAGCTAAAGTGGCTCTCAAATGTTATCATCAACAATAGCAGCCTTGTTTCACTCACTGTGAGTATACCTCCTTCCTCCTCATAAATTTTATAACAATTGAATGTGAGGCCCATAATAATAATGGCTTCATAATAATGGAAATAAACAACTATTGGCTACATACTGGGTCATAAATTAGGTTTTAAAGGGGTCTTAGGGCTAAAATACTTGTAAAGATACTTAAGAAGTAGCAAAATTTATTTTAATAATGAATTAAATTTTAATATCAGCTCTGATATTCGTGAGCTAATTAGGTTAATGGTTAGTGGGTCATCTTAGGGGCTGAATAATCTTAGTGATTACCTATCAGTAGCCTCCTCTGCAATCTTTTCCAAAGCGGGGTCGGGCGTAGGCTCAAACTGACTGTTGCACGCCACAATGTCTGCAGGGACCAGGGTACACGCCTGGTCGATATCCCAGCCGAAGGTACCATTATTTTTCTTCTTATATATTTTGCACATACCCGGACTAACAAAAAAGTAAAACAATACTTAGAAAGTTCACATTTAGGTGAACACCATTTCAAACCCGCTAGATGAAAAATGATTGCGTACTTACCTGCATATATGATCGTGTAGCTTGTCAATCAAAACTTTATCAAAAGGATTTCGTACTTTTCTATTTATTGGCGGAGGCGTTGATTTGTAAATATTATTTTGGCAATCATTTTTATCATCCATTTCGAAATTAACGTTATTTTTGTTGATGCTGTTTTGTGACAGACATGGCACAATGACCTGCCCTGACTGAATGGCATGGCATAGACACAGAATCAGTGTTGCGATTGTAAAAATTTGAGTTGCCGTATCTAAGAACTAAAATTGCCGTATTTATGAAAAAACAAAAACACGAAATTGCCGTAAAGAATTTATTTATACGAATAATTAAATAAATCACAAAATATCTTCAATATCTTCACCGTATAGATTTCTAATTGATTCAAAAACCTCACTCTCTTTTCTATGCAATGAATATTTTTCTTTACTTTTCATTTTCTTACATAGGGTAACCAGTACAGTTATTGCCCGGTTAATTAAGGGACTGAAACTCGTTTTTTCTTATTAGCACCTTTATTTAGAAATAAATCAAGTTAAAAACTTTTATTTATATAACTTTAGCATATTCTCTAAAGGAAAATGAGTCACTAGTATCAATATCTTTGGAAACATAATAATAAAAAATAAACAAAAAAAGAACCTCTGAAATCAAAGTGATTGCCCGGTGCACATAGTAATTGCCACTCATACAACACAGTTATTGTCCACCTTGCAGTCATTATTTAATTAATCCTAATTTAAATGTAAATAATTAAAAATTGAGATTGTTTCTTGCTTTTTGGACATTTAAATATAATTCTCCACAATCGGAATTCGTATCATCATCAGAATCATTATTTTTGTAACAAAAGTGACATAATAACAGCATCATATCTGTATCATCGGGGATGTTACTTTTATGGTTTTCTGGAACACATCGTAAATGAAATGATTGGTGACAGCCACTGCAATCAATTTTGTTTTTTTTTTATAATAATGTGCTTACACACTATACAATCATTACTGGATTTCACGAGGACTTCCTTTAAAACAGTGATTCTTTTCTTCTCTGGGAAGACACTGCCACTGCCTTGGCTGTCTTCAACAAGATTAACAATATCTTCTGGTTCTCGTGTTGCTGTTTGAGTTTTTGTTTTACCCTTACTTTGTTCTTTTTTATTCTTCTCAGTCTTCTTCACCTCTCTCTCCAATTTCTTCTTTTCCTTTTCTTTAATTTAATTTTCCTTGTCTGACTGCTTTTTTTGTAATGCTAATTTGAAACTGTCTGATGTAATAGCAAACGGTTGTCTCTCTATTTGACGCTTTCCTTTTCTTATTGGTGTTATAGGATACGCTAAATATTCTCTAGTATCTATTGCCAATGGCAATAACTAAGTAACGGCATGGCAATAACTATAATTATCAAAATTTTGATACAGTGATTGCCCACCCCCTTTTAAAACTGTACGAAAAAAGTAACCGTTACAACGATTGGTTAAATAGACACTAGAATAACTCTTCTAACTTATAGATTAATCACAAATTACACAAAAACGAAAGAAGCTAGCAAATATTGTAAATTAAGAAATGTTGTTCTTAAGAAAAATCACAAAAAAATTGCTTTTTTCGAAAAGCTACACACCTGTTACAATAAAATCAGCAATGACACTTTAAAAACATAAAATGTTGCCAGTTATATAAATTTAAAATGCTGCCACATTTCTAAAAGTGACATCTATTGTATTTAATTTGAACCAGTTCCTTTAGAAGTTACAAAAACTGGGTTATTACTTAATGTTGGCAATCACTATATGCTGGGCAATCACTATAGTGGTTACCCTATTATTTGACACTTGAAATTTCGTACAGCCTCCTTCATTTTTTATTGCTTGTCTTGCTAATAGAGCTCCGTTGACATTAGTGGATGTTATTAATTTATTTCTGGATTTTGTTTTCATATTATTTACTTCACTGAAAACTCTTTCACAACCATGTATCATGCTATCTTTGTCAGTTTCATAAAATGAAAGATGAAACGGTAATTCCCCTCATCATAAACAATCACACTCTACACGTATTCTATCATTTAAGTTGTGACGAAAGCGAAAAAAATATCGATATCGATACAGGTATTTATGTTTTTACGTGTTGCATTTAATATTAAATCAGCCTACTGATTAAAAAACGTTTTGTTCATACTTTGTCATTGTAATTTATCGCAAAGCTGAATTGCCGTAATAATTGATACGGTAATGAAAAGCCTGCCGTATGCCGTAAAATCTGAAAAAAAAATCATGGATTACCGTATATTACGGCAATTACCGTATCAATCGCAACACTGCACGGAATACACAGATTACTAATAAATATGTAGTAAAGAATGTGAAATCAGTCCCTGTGTGCAGTGTAAATTAATTCTAGTCGATTTTTGCACCAAAACACAACTTTGTCCAGTTTCTTTTTTGGTATCTTAATTTACCATCAAATATTTTTATAAGCCTACGTATGACTGCATGAGCCATGAGCCATCTAAAATGTAATTTTGATCATTAAAAATGTTTAAAATCTAGAGTCTGGCAAACGAAAGCGTAATCTGAGAAAGCGCGGCAAGGTAAAACAAAAAATAAATTATAATAAATACAAAAAATACACAAGTATCAAAACATTTTTCTAGGTCACGCTTTCGTTTGCCAGACTAGTCACAATCTCATCTCAGCGACAAACAATGCCAGATATGTTGTACCTAGCATGGAACAAATGGACAAACCTGAACCATCTTATTTATTACAAAACGAGTTCTAACTTCAGTTCAAGCCTAAACATTCGAGCCAGTTATTGTTATTTGATTTATAGATTAATCCAACTGACTCAGATCTACTACCTATTTTTTTTAATAACACGCCCGTTGGCGCATTTATTGTTTTTTCTGTTTTTTTTTTATTTTCGCTGAAATGAGATTATGATTACATTTTCAGCGTTTTTATTTACGGAAATTGGCCTCCGCATTGCCCTGTATAATTATTTGTATACAAGAATAAGAATATGGATATAAAGTAAATTGCCGGCTGTTTAGCGGAAGATTTTACTAAAAACCCGAACTTTAGTACAACTAATGCTACGGCTACATTAACGCGATAACGCGAACTATATTTGGCGCGCTCTCTGTTGTATAGCGAGACGTCGACGGGTGTGCGAGAAAGAGCGGGCGTCGACGACGTGGAGTTCGCGTTATCGCGACAAAGTAGCCGTAGGGTAACAATTAGGAGGAGGCGGGACGGTTGAGGGAAAGACAAGTTTCGCGCCCTCTCGCCCCTAGCCGCCGCAGGAGACGCCCTGGGCGTCGGGAATCCCGGGCGGATTTCCGGCCACCGTAGGCGCGGGCTTGCGGACGGTGAGCAATGGGTAGCTCACCG
Organism: Atethmia centrago; assembly: GCA_905333075.3. NCBI lineage: Eukaryota > Metazoa > Arthropoda > Insecta > Lepidoptera > Noctuidae > Atethmia > Atethmia centrago. Next base: position 13,893,720 of record HG995374.1, read on the forward strand.
TCCGGTTAGGACCAGGCCCGGGTCGACGACGCGTCGTATTCCACGGGCGCCTCAAAGAGATGTCGTCAGCACAATGTAGAGGTCCACTAGGGCCGATGCCTGCCGGGGTCGCGGGAAGGTACTAATGGGTCACCGAGGCCCCCGCAACACCGGCAACGAAAGGAATACGGGTGGGTTTTAGTCAGTAAGAGTCTGGCACACCCTCCCGCTCCACCCAGAGCGGGAGAAGTTATTTGATGATTTCCCATCCAAAAAAAAAAAGGGTAACAATTAGCCCAGACCGTTTGCATGGGCGATTTTTTACCCTATGGCTACACTGTCGCGATAACGCGAACTACATTTCGCGCGCTCTCTGTTATACAGCGAGACGTCGACGGGTACCGCGTGAAGTGGAGTTCGTGTTATCGCGACAATGTAGCCGTAGGGTTACAGATGGTGCAACGGATTTTCAACTCCAGGTGTTAAATTCGGAATTCTCTCGGCTGGATTCTCAATGGTCGGCCCATTGAGAATCCAGCTGAGATAATTCCAGCACGTCAAAATAACTCACTGTTGGTTTTTAATTCTCGGCGTCAAGCAGTGCGTTGAAAATACACGATAAAAAATCGCTCGTGGGTACGACGGCTAATAAGAGATCGCTAGCAACGAAACAAACATTTTTAACATTTTTATTTTGTGTGTCTTAACTTTGATTTTGTATAATTTCGGGGACCCACTCTGGAACGAAAATCGCGTTTAGAAGACGTTGGAGCTGCTAAGTTATAATTGGCGCCGATTCCCTTGTTTACAAACTGAACTAAATTTAAGTTCAGTGCATCTTTTTCTTTCTATTTCAATAAGAAAAGGACAGAAGATACATTTTAGTTTAGTCCTGTCAGATTAATCAGCGCCTGTCACTACTCTATACAAGTTTAGACGTGATTAAAAACTTGCATAGTAAAATTACGTCAATTTACGTCAACCGCTGATTAATTTGACAGGACTAAACTAAAATGTATCTTCTGTCCTTTTCTTATTGAAATAGAAAGAAAAAGATGCACTGAACTTAAATTTAGTTTAGTTTGTGAACAAGGGAATCGGCACCATTGTCTTTTTTGGGCTTGAAATGGTTTCAATTAAGTATTACCAAATATTATGTCACATTAAGTAATTTGCTTGAAAACTAAGGACTTTTTATACGAAAAATATGTATGGAACGGATATAGAACTAAATATTTATGATTTTTTGACACACTTCATATTTCTCGAAAATTTGCACTTTGAACATTTTTTTTTCTTATCCATAACAATAGTTTTATTATGGACTGGAAATACCTACAAAAAAAAAGGAGCATACCTTCACCTCGATATTGCGCATAAAACGGCTGCCGTTGCTAGGGTTGTGTTAATCAAGGAACATGGGTGTTACTATAACTGGTATCGATACTAGTCTTACTAGATATCACGTTTGGATCATAATTACATACTTTTATTCTGTAGTAACAGAAAAACATGAGTAGGTTAACTTACTTGCGTTCTGTTACCTGAGAATAAAATTTAGGTCGTGTTGTTTTTTGCACAGAAATAAAAAACGCTTTTTAATTGCATCACGTTTATGTATTTAAGTGAACAGCAGGAAGAGATAGATTCGTTGGAAGGCCATAGCCCAGTAGCTTCTGTTAGGTATGCGGAGCTTAATGAAAAACAAGAAATCTAGTCATTATCTTGTTTTTCATTAGGCTGCGTGGCTTTCATTATCTTCTCCCTAGTGGGAGAAGATAATGTTTATATTATGTGTTAATTAGTAGTGGATTATTTTTATACCTTTGTTTATTGGTGTGATAATGAGTATAGTATAACGTTTGATTAGAACAGTAGGCTTACACTAGTACATTATGATACAAGTGTGTAATGATCAATACAAGGTAATGGTCAATGCAAGGAAATGTGAAATATGCACCGTGTCCACAATTCGATGGGGTAACTGCAATAGAGGCATTACAGTTGATGTACCAGAAACATCAGATTTTTAATGTTGCATGTTTCACACAAAACATATGACTCTTGATATTGTATTTTGGCGGGCACCTGAAAAAAATTGGTACCTACTAACATTTATTTATATCAGGCCAAAGGGCCGGGCTATTATTAATCAATCATTTTAATACACACTTACCGAAAATACTGCGGGAACAGAGTTATTATGTAATCTCATTACACCAAGTGTTCTATTGAAACAGCTTTCTTCAAAGTGAAAATGAAGAACACAGCTAGGTACCATTCTTTATTTCAGGGATTAATATTTTCTTCACCAATAGCCTCTAGCCACTTTTTCATTAACCCTTTATTTTTATCGTATCAATAATTCATTTTGGTTAGAGCTGCGGAACTAAACAAATTAAAAATGCTGACGTCTTGTTTTAGGATCACTTATAACTCTGTGGGACGGTCTCTCAGACCGTAAACCACGGGCCGGACCTAACAAGGTCACTCGGACCGATTAAGACACGCAGAATGATTTCTGTTAACATCGCAGATTATAACCGATATCGTTTCAGCGGAAGAACTAGTTTCGGAAACTATTACGGTACGGCGTCGCCTCGTATCGGTACAACACTATTCCACTATGACATATTATTGTAAACAAACGAATGAAATAGTAAATATTAAAAAAGGTCTGGTATAAGGAAATTAACCCAAATATCAATACTTTAGCAATAAATTCATGATCCCGTGACATTTATTTTTTCATGGAATGTGTATTATTGTATGTACTATTGCATGAAAACCGGCTACTAACCTGTGTAAAGATAATTTTTGAAGAAAAGACGTTGATTTTCATTATTTCTTGCACTACACTTCACAAAACAACACACAGGCATGTTGAATTGTGTAGGGGTCCACTAGGGCCGATGCCTGCCGGTGTCGCGGGAAGGTATTAAAGGGTCACCGAGGCCCCTGACAACACAGGCAACAGGAAGGAATACGGGTGGGTTTTAGTCAGTAAGAGTCTGACACACCCTCTCGCTCCCGCCCAGAGCGGGAGAAGTTATTTGATGATTTTCCATCCAAAAAAAAAGGTATGTTGAATTGCTTTTTTCCAACATTCACATGCAGTTTAAAGGTAAACTCCTCGTAATTTTCTCGCAAATCTGAATAATACAATAAGTAAACAACCATTTGACAGCAAAGCTTCCACGAAACTTGGCGCATAAAATGGCTGATATGCCACCTACCTACAACAGTCACTACGTCAGTACGTCACGACAAAATGTTACCATAATGAGCAACAACTATGAAACACAACAGTTACACATTTTTATTAATAAACGGTTACTGAACATGGATCTTTTATCCTCGAAAATCTCTTCTCAGCCCTGAGGGCTCTTGTCTGGCATAGACACGTGACCATTTTTTTTTGTCAGAGCGGGACATAAGCGGATATATATAATAATACTTTACACTAAAAAAAGTTTTTAGTGTTTTTAACAAGTATTTTATTATAGAAGACAGAATAATACAAAATAATCAAAGCATTAAAACAAAATAGTAAGTAGGCATGACTTACTAAGCCCCAGTAGTGGCGTGACTTTCCAAGTTGTATTTTTGTATTTGTCGGCTGAACTTTGTTTCAAAATATCGGGTCTTGTTGTTGAGATACTTGTAGAATTCAGTACATGATTTATTTATCTTCCTAATAAAATAGCTTTCATTACTGCGACACTGTGTTTTATCACTGTCTTGTCCATATTTTGTTAATTTGAGAAAAAGCGAGAGAGCGCGCCGCCCGCCCGCTCCGTGCGGTTCCGCGCCAACGCGTAAGAGCAGTATAGATATTCATTTAATATTAGTGTACGTAGTATATTAGTTACTCAATTGTATAAGTTTGGAACAGAAGTATCTATTTAAAAAAAAAACAAAGAAAAGATGATACCGCCTTGTCACGCATTTCGAGCGGGAAAAATAAATTTTAAATTATCGTTTGGTCTGTTTGTAAAAGCGGTACTATGTCGGCTTCCCTGGGGACACCGGGACCATGAAGTTATAGATAAAAACTATAATTTAACTATAATTTTTATCTATAACTTCATGACCGGGACAGACCGTCTGAAAGCGGGACTGTCCCGCCCAAAGCGGGACGTATGGTCACGTTCATAGTGTCACTCAGGGTACATTCCGAATTGCGCTGTAATCGATTTGAGCGTGCTTACTCACCCGTTTCGAATTAGCGTGAGCGTGATAGCTGTGTCCCGTGAATCGACATAGATGACGCCATGATATTCGCCATCTTGCGGTAACGCCGACCATACCCTAAATTAGTATCACCGTGACCGCGTTTTTTTTTTGTTTTGTTTATCTTTAAACAAACGTGTCATTTTCGAAGTTGTGCTTCTGGCTACTGTCGCCACCTAACCAAAGAAAAAGAAGAAAGTGGTGTATACACAAAGAAATACTGTTATGCAACCATGAGTATTCAAGTGCATATAGCCGACGAGCCCAACGGGCGATAAATTTCAGAGCAATACGAGGGCTCAGTGAGATACATTAAAATCTAAGACGTAATAGCATAGTTACCTGAAATGAGTTTTAAAAGTCATACACATTTTATTTTATTATTCTTGAATCTATGTAGTTTGTAATTCATGGTATTTTTCTTTGGGTAAATCTATGCCTGGAGCATATAAATACGCTAATAGCACTTCGTCATCCTCCTCATCACTGGACGAATCGTCGTTCTAATCGGTCTTTCTTATGAAAGGTTTGGGGTTATGTTACAAGTTTAAAGCTTGATCGAGCACTGTGAGCGCTTTCAAGAGCGTTCCGAATTGTTGACAGCTCTTAGCTGTCATAATCGAGATATCTAAATCGAAAGGCAAATGATTGATGTGAGCGCTGTGAGCGGGTTCACTAATGTTTCACCAAAACACCGATATTATTATTTTCTTGTTTAACCAACGTTTCATACACTATTTACTTTACAAACAACATATTTCGCAAATGTTTTATTTTATAAACACTCACTTCACAAAAAAATATTTGGCAAATTCTGTTTTGACAATTGTTGCGCATGATAATATAATTTATTATAATATAATCATTTGTAAATTTTTCATTTAATATTTAGATTATTTTGGAAAAAATACGTTTATACTAAATATCATAATAAATCATTTGATTTAAATGTTCAATTGTTTTAAACTTTAGGATTATTTTTCTCAAAAACTAAGCGTTTGCTGGCTTTGATATTTTGCAAAAACGTTCTATATGCAAAAATAAATTGAAGGTTCGCACGTGCAGTCCATAAAGTACAGTTGAGCCTCGAACGCTACCGTGGTACGCTCGCTCGGATCGCAGTTCTAACCTAACCTCATCTTTTTTTGCTAGTATAAATATTTAACATAATTTAACTAGTTTCAGGTAGCCTACTAAAAATATATCTTTTTTCTACTAGCACATGTAGTTTTTGTCATTTTTGTTGATTTATCAATTAAAATTACCCTTTTGCCTATTTAATGAGTTTCATTTTTAGGAAACTTCATAAATATGCAATATGTAAAACGTTTTTATTCGAAATGTTGTTTTATGAGAAACCATGAATAAAAAATAAATTGTTTGTCAAATAACACGTTATTCAAAAAAAAAATATCTGGTAATTCTTTTCTTATGTGAATTATTTGTTGCTGTATACGATGAAATGACAAATTATAGTTGGCCAATCGTTACTTGTCAAGTGAAAGAGAATTAATTGTCGGTGAAATGACAGGGCACCCTGTGAGCGATTATGACATAAATCGGAATGTACCCCTCTCATGTTGGTCTGTCATCAGTGTCATCTACAGAGGACTAAAATGTCATCCATGTGGTGGTTAAATTTAAAAACTACACATTATTCATCGACATTCCTTCAATAATCTAAAACAATAAAGATTTTTTGTGCTATTGATTTCTACCACTACTCCCCGCAGTGGCTCTGTGGGTAATTGAGGGCCTAAGTATACTAATTGATGGAGAATCATAATATAAGTTGTGAGCCAATGGACATTGATACAAGTGGCCATTCTATTACAGAAATGGATATTTCTTTCGATGAATCATCTCCTATTAAGACTTTTAAAAATATTGAAAAAGCGAAGAATCCTACTGAAAAGGTTCGTACCAATATTATCAAAAGGCCAGATGGGCAGCCTGTTGTTAAGAAATTTCATATCAACATGCAGAAACCAACAAGTAGTTATAGCAACGTAGTATTTCAGTCACTGCCCGTGGGAATAATTATCTTAATGTCAATATTTGCACTCCATATCTATAGTTTAAAGTGCTTTGACGATTTCAATATTGAAGAACTAAGAAACACACTTTCAAATAAAATATTTGGCCAAACAGAAGCAGTCAATAAGATTATACAGACATTAGAACTACAAGGCAGAAGTAAGCTTTTACTCTTCTCTGGAGGGACAGGTGTTGGAAAATCTTTTGCCTCCTCTATTCTGTTAGATACTGCAGGACCTTGCTCTAATGTGTATCATTATACCATGCCCAGTTTCACAAATACATTTTCAACAGACTTTATGTATGGTCTGACTATGTGTAAGAAGTCATTAATAATAGTGGATGATTTGACTGCAAATGATATGCATATCAAGAAACAAATAAAGGAAGTGACAGAGAAGAGTGAGAACTTAGGAAAAGTCATCACTATGATATTAATATACAATTGTTATGAATCAACCAATGAGTTTATCAAAAACTGTGATGAAACCTTTCATAAAAGACTACTGGAGAACTTTGCTGATATAAAGGCATTAAAAAATTTGGTGGAATTCAAACCTCTGACAAAAATACATCTAAAGGATTGTATAAAGCAAGAATTGGGTGATAGAAAACTTGATGACAAAGAACTAGAGGACATACTGAAGAATTTTAATGTAACTGTTGATGGCTGTAAAGGTGTTCACTCTAAGATGAAGTATCTGAATATTGTTTAAGGTATGTTCTTAGTTTTGTAAACAATGACAGTTGTTTTGTAGAGCTATTAGTGTCTGTGCAGTTAGCAATGTAGCATTGTATTTATAAGTAGTTGTATTTGTATGCATATTGAATAAATGTAGTGTTATGTAAATAAATAGAGCACAGGGTAATTAGTGTTGTTTTATTATTCAATAGATAACTATAATTCTGTAGATGTAAATTATTGCAAGCAGTGTGACATGTTAAAAGAAATACCACATATTATTGTAGATCAAAAGAACTTTATTTTAGAGAATTTTACATGATAATCGGCAATGCAGAGGTTGAATACAAATATACTGACAATTCTTTAATACACCTATACTCCACATTTGGATATTATTCTACAACAAACTTAGCTTCCATGAGAAAACAGAGCAAAACCTAAATGAAATTTGTGGTGCATTAAAGTATAAAATACTTTAGTAATATTTCTAACTATAAAACATTATAAAATAATCTCAACCACATGTAAGGGTGCAATTCGTTTGGAATTTTGACTAAACACATTGTTCATATTCACTTATTCAACACCCTAATCATCTATTTCAAGTTAATGCTGATATAGCTTTACAAATGTTAATTTTGCAATAGGTAGTATGTTTGGCTTCAAAACATTAGACTCAATTATAGCTTAGTATAGAAAATGTTAATCTATTGAGGATTATCAGCATTTTTTTCTACACAAGTAATTATTAATTGAAAATTATGACACAAAACGATTTTATTCTAGTATATTTAAAAAATGTACCCCTATTGCAATGCACCCATATTATGTATATAATTTTAATGTCATGAAACCATTTGTATCTGGCCTTATAGCTTATATTATAGCACAATTTTGTTAAGTGTCTATACCACTTGTGTGAAGGTACAAATGGTCACATGTAATGATAAATTTAAGTACATCTTTAATGTAAAATAATTTATTATTATATATTATTATAAGTATTGTAAATGTACATAATAAAAAGCAGCCAATGGAAAAAGTTAAATGTCATTTTAAAAGCCCCCCTAAATGTATAAGCCAGTGAGATAAATGCATGCAAACAGGTAATTGTGCATTATTAACAATTTGCGGAGAGCAGATATTTTTTTTGAAAGTTAAACTTTTGTATTTAAGCTGATAGTAGCAGTGTATAGGTATCCCTTTAATTTGGTGTTTGGACCACTGTCCAGGGAAGACTAAAGGTACTCATAAATACTTAAAACATCCTTGTCCTCAAGAGATTTGTGAAACATTCTGGAAGATATCATCATGATGATAGATTTGTGCATCATACTGAATTAGATAGGTATATATATATATATAAGTACATCACATTAGTATTTGATTAAATTCTGACATAAATTTAACAGTTCAATAGTAAATATTGTATTTCATTGAAAGTCATGTAAAATATTAATCTATTTAATACAATATTATATAATTCAATACCAGCAATAATGTTGGTGTTTGATTTGGAGCATTATGAATATTAATACTTTAAAAATGTATTTATGTAGGACCCAAAAGATTTTATAGGGAAAAGGGATTTCAATAGACCCAAAGCAAACTCTCAGCTGTAGTTATACATTAGACAAAGGTAAACATAAAGCGAATTTAAAATAAGTTAGCTGTTAGGCTACTGTATAACATATGAAAAATAAAATTCTAAAAATGATAACTTAGTATATGAAAAACATTAAAATTACATACTGTGATGTTTACAGACTGAGCTTAAAAACTAACGAGCTGTGTTATGCCTATCTATTTTCCAATGACGGATTAGCACAACAGGTGTTCCTAGGTAGGTATATCTATTTATGCCATCTGGGGTCCGGCAAGCTCCGAGAGCGAGTTCTAATCGTTTAACATTAACGGAGAGCCACTATTTACGTAGAAGTAAATTATTAAATAAATTCAACATGATCTAGATAACAAACCCTCATTAAATATTTTCAAAGAACATATTTTTTTTAGCTAATGACGAAGACGACTCTTTTAAACATGCAATGTGCAAATCAATATCTATGTACACAATGTAAGTTTATGTACTTACCTATGTAGGTATGTAAATATATATGTTCAAAATTAATTTTAAAATGTTGATTAATTACTAAATATGCGTAGGTAACAATAAAGACTAGAATACATTTTTAGTTTTTACAGTTATTGGCACTAATTTCAATGATAATGGCACAACTATGTACTCTGTATAAAGTGAAAGTACCAACACGAAAAGTTGATTAACAATGTAGATTTTTTTATTATGCATTTAATATTACATTTCAAACTCCCTTTGATATTTGTAAATTAAGTTTTGCTAACTATACTAAAATATATTACAAAATTGTAAAAAACGTGGTTAAATGTCATTTATATCTAATTATATTTATAGGAAATACTGAATTTACTGCAGACTTACAGTTATAGATCCAATATTTAAAGCACATTTCTTAAGTGAAACTGTGCAAAAAACACTTTATATTTATTACATTAATATCACTGTTGACAAAGCTCCTCTTAGTTAATACAAATACCATCAAGCAGACCATTCTCTTGCACAGTTATCACTTTAAAATTCTAAGCTATCTCAAGTAGGTACGTTTTGTTTTGATAATCAGGTACAGAACCAATAGGTACAGCAAACAATCAGTTCAGCTCAATAAATAGTAATTAAAGGAAACATCACAATGCTCACTAATGCTCTGGTGAGGAAAGCCAAAAGCAGAATAATGTCATTAACATTAAAATCTAAAATTGACGAAATTGATATAATCCACTTAAAATATAATACGCACATTTATGCTGCACTAGCTAATACATACACGAGGTTCTAAGTAGTTGAAGAAAATGTAACGAAATTGAGGTATTCTAGTAATATGTAGGTAGATGAAATTTAATTTTAATAAACTACGACCTCACTGTTCAGATAAGTTTAAGTGCATAGTGCCAATAACTGCATGATTTATTAGTTACTTAAATCTTATTAACTAGGTATTTGATAACAAATAGAACACCATTTTTAAGCACGACAAAACATTCATAGTTAAAAATGTAGAGAGACTTACTGAGAAATGTGCTAAATATTCTAAATCTTGAAATTTTTTGCTGATTTACTTAAAATATAGATTCATTAGTATCAGATCTGTTGTTATGTTGAGATTTCATTTAATATGTTGATAAACAACACTGCCTTGATATTCGTTGACATATCTTCGATTTTGTCAGAGATCAGATTGTTTGTACACTCTACTATAACTAGCACAAAGCATTGAATTTAACGGTATCACATTTTAGCCACATCGTAATTTTTTATTAAGTGACTTTTATGGATAAGAATCAACTTCCGAATCGCTTACACCGGTGTCGATAACATTTACCTATAAGTAATTAACTTAATTTTTTGGATTACAAAGAATTCTAATAAAATTCGTGTAAGTTTTATAGCAGAATTGGATAATAAATTTTATATTTTACGACGAAGAGGATCGTAATTTCGTGGTCTCATTCAATACTTTGAAAAGTTATAATTGTTGCAAGGGCATCACCATTACAGATAATCTGATTGCGAGACCATTATCCTCTACCGTACAGGAGTGGGTTGTAAAAGGGACTAGTTAGGAGCGATGGAAATGTATTGCCGTCCACTTGTTGTGGCGCTTGTGCCATATGCGAGTCTCTTGCGACTGGTTTGTGGCTCGTCGGCCTTCGGCGTCCACACTTTGCGTTACGCATACGTATGCGATTACAGCTACATCATCACCGAGAAGATGCACTCTAGGATTTAGGATCGTCGTATTGGTTTTCACAAGTGTCGGCGTGTTATCAATAAAGAACTTATGAAATTCGACGCCTTCCACTAGGTTACCTAGAGCATCAGGATCAAACGCTGTCACGTTAGGGTCACATAATTTGGAATAGGTTTCGTAGTCACCGTTATTGAGTGCGTCCATGAGCACTTCAGTTACTTTGATTACTTCTGCTCGGCGCAATGAAGCGTTGCTGTCGCCACGAGCTTTTCCAAACGAATCAGCTTTCGTTAATGCTTCATCATCATGCTCTTTAGAAATTACAGTACATGCTCTATCTACGCCCTTCTTATCCTTGTCCAGATCATCATCTTCCAATGTTGTGCTGCTGTCGGTCGACTCTTTTACTTGCGAGCCATCTCCTTTCTTGTTCACCATAGATTTTCCTGAGAAATTGCGTGTAGCAAGCATGGTTGTCAAGATGGCTCCTTTCAGTTTGCGCCGCGCATTGAATTTCTTCAAGCAGTCCACGGTCTCTTGCCTGTGCATAACAGAAGCAACACGTTCGCGGTGGCAAATCCAAGGGTGTTTAAGGGCTTCCGAAGCCGTTATTCTCTTGCTTGGATTTACAGTTAACATCTGGTTTATGAGGCTTTTCGCTTCAGGTGTCACCGTATCCCATTCTGGAGATGGGTAATCATAAGCGCCCGCTTTAATTTGACCGTACAGTCGATGCTGATCTTCATCCCAAAATGGAGGATAGCCAACAAGCAAAATGTATAAGATCACACCGCACGCCCAGATATCTACAGGCTTACCATACGGTTCCTTTTTAAGTACTTCGGGAGATAAGTAGCCAGGAGTGCCGGCAAAACCGAACCACGCTTGTTGGTCGCCTTGTACTTCAATAGCTAATCCAAAATCAGCAAGTTTCACAGCAGCACCTTTAGCTTTGCTGGCTAGTAAAAGATTTTCTGGTTTTAAGTCTCTATGCACAACTCCATTATGGTGACAATGGTGTACAGATTCAAGAATTTGTTGTATACAGTGAGATGCATCAGCTTCAGAGTAAAATTCTCTGGCAACAATATCTTCAAACAATTCACCGCCTGTTACTAAGTCGAATACCAGGTAGTGAAAATGCTCCTCTTGAATAGAATCATGAAGTCTTACGATATTAGGGTGCTGAAGCTTTCGGCAAATTCGCGCCTCTCTCTCCAACTTTTGGAAGTCTCTAGCTGAGAGTTTTTTAGTATTTATAATTTTGGCCGCAAATTCATAACCAGTCGATTTTTGCACAGCACGTCGCACGATGGAAAAGGCTCCTTTTCCCAATTCTTCTTTCAGATCATAATTATCAGAAAATCGCGTACTCACACTTTCACGATTTGGAGTGGCCATTTTAACACGGTATACTTACTTCACCAGGTTGTAATTGTTAACTTACTGCGTAAAGTTTGAGCACGAACTTCAAATCTGAGTATGAAACTGCAACAAAAAAATATATAGTTGAGCGTTATTGAAGGAAACAAGCTTTATTTTAATGTCATGTCATGATTGCGTAGTGTAGGTAGTTCTCTATTTGGATTGTTTTAAAAGATGTCAAAAATTGACAGCAATCGGAAGACTATATGTTATGTTATAGATTATATACCTATTAAGTGCACAAGTAATATTTTTGGGATAAAGGTATCATAGCGTAACAGATTTGAGAATGTATTTTGTTAGATAAAACAAATAAAGCAGAGTGATGGTACGAATACATAAAACGCATGTTATACAATTTTACATTCATTCTTTAGTGCATCATTTACGAAATACGTTTTATAAACGCATATCGATCATGTGTATTTTTTTGTGCAGTTTATCGTTCCTAACATGAAATCATAATCCCATGAGTCGGTAGTTACCTACATTATGAACTATAAGCGCTATTTATATTTTCTGTTGTATCTTGCTGTTCTTATTCCACTCACGGAATGGTCAGAAAATAGATATTGTCAAGGAGCGGATGAATTTATCCGAATGAAAAACGTCGGCACTATTTTGGTCACTCAAGCTAAATTGAAGTTCTGCATGCTTAATATAAAACGCGTAGATGCCTAGACAATAGTAATCGTGGTCACAAACATAGACTTCTAATATTAACACTACGGCACCGGGATGACATTTAGTTAGCGCAAAATAATCGATACACCATTGTCTCAACACATTCACCAAAATCCCGAGGACATAATAATGTACTTAACCAATTTAATATATCTATTCCGATCACGAGAGAAGTCCCGAACACAAAGTCACAAATAGTTTAAAAATATCACTGATATTAATTTTTTTACTAATAAAATTATCATTACCCGACTTTGGACGATATTCTTAGCGTTACGAACTCGTACGTATGGCTCGCGATGTATTTTTAATAGTACAAATTAAGCTCATCATTCGAATAGAAACAGAAAATGCTCGCGAAATCCGTTTAAAAATGTCTTATTTACCTATTATGTGCCCATTTTACACAATATTCGACAAGATGAAGATCAAAAAACGAAGGGCCTGGCCCTACACCACACTCGCCTTCTGCTCCGGACACGAGCTTCGGGGTCAAACTCATAGACACTTGTGTGTTGCCAGGGTGGTTTACTTAAAATTATACATTATAAAAAAAAACAAAGTAGCATTTCTATTAGTAAAGAGCGTATCTACAGTTGTTCGTGTCTATTACAAACTTTATAGCTGCCAATGTTTCAGAAATACACCTCAGATTCTTGCGATATTATGGTTTTCCTCTCTAACATTTTTTCTTGTGTCCATACTGCGTGTTGTTTCGTAAAATCGATATACTAGCGCAACGCTAAACCAAAGAGAACTGATGGAACTGTAGCCTGCGCCATCTTGTAGGAACCAGATAGAACAAATTTATTCGTTCAGGAACAACCTAGAGCTAACGAAATTAAACTGTTCGGATCGTAGTTAGTGATATATTTTAATAAATAAAGACCCAATTTATGATTGTAAGATGAGGATGAGTCACAAATGTTACCATGATTTACTGAATAATTACGATCAATGACATGAGATGAAATTATGTCATCGTTTTATTATTTTAACAAATGGTTGTAATAATTAATCTATTTTACTTTTGTGCAATGTAGTAGGTGACTTTTGTGATAATATTTGCGCACACATGGCATGTATTAGATAGTTAAGTCCTTCGTGTTTAATATGTAGGATAGTATTCATTGTAGAATTTACCAAGTACATTAAATTTTGTCTTAAATTAAATTAGGTTCTACTGTAAATCGGTATTTTAGGTATTTTATCACTTAATTGAAAAGTAACAGTATGAATCTGTGATGACGTTTCGCTGTTTCTGACGAATTATATATTTTTTTTAATATTATAGGAATCAATTGATTGATTATGCGACTGTTGTGGTTCGCTTGTTACAATTGTTTTACCCTTGCAATTACCTGTACTGAAACCTTCAGCTAAAAGAGCAATAGGATATACGGAAAAAATAATTAACCACTGCGCAAATTTTGACAAATTAAAAATAAGCGAGTTTTATTATACATATATGTTTTTTATTTGGATATGTCTTAGTACAAAAAATAAAGTTATCGTTAACGAAAGATGTTTTCTTTGAAATTATGGTGACTTGCCGGCCGGCGCGGGTGCGCGGTGTAGCGAAACGCGCAAAGGTACCTAAACAGCTGTGCGCTCGCTCGATTTACCGGCGTAGGTTTTTTTGGTATTTTATTAGGAAATCTGGTCGGGAAAAAAAAGTATTTAACAAATTATATACATAATCAGTCTATATTGTTCCCACTGTTGGGACACAGGCCTCCTCTCTGTGAGAGGGAGTGGGCCGTAATCCACCACGCGGGCCCAGTGCGGGTTGGTAGATGTCACATGTGTTCGAATTTTTGGTTCTAGGACATGCCGGTTTCCTCACGTTTTCCTTCACCCTTCGTGAATATACAGGAAAAAAATAATAACCGTTGCGCGAATTATATAAATGTGTTCTATTACAAATATTGAACCACAAAAAAGAAATACGCAAAGGTTATTATTTTTTCCTGTATATTCATAAAATATTGGTGTACTTGCATTTTATGTTCAAGCATATCTAAATCATTGTTATTAAGCTTGAGAATAGGTCATCATTTATCATTTCAGCCGGGCACTGCTTGACATAGGCCTCCCCAAGCTGCGCCACTTCGAACGCTTCTGTGCTTCCCGCATTCAGCGGATTCCTGCGGCCTTCACAAGGTCATCGGTCCACCTTGTAGGAGGCCTTCCAACGCTACGTCTTCCGGTACGCGGTCGCCAATCCAGAACCTTTCGTCCCCATCGGCCATCTGTTCTGCGAGCAATGTGCCCTGTCCACTGCCACTTAAGTTTAGCAATTCTTCGGGCTATGTCGGTAACCTTGGTTCGCCTGAGGATCTCTTCATTTCTGATTCGATCACGTAGGGAAACTCCAAGCATATCTCTCTCCATTGCCCTTTGGGTAACTTTTAGCTTTCTAATAAGGCCCATTGTGAGCGACTGCGTTTCAGTGCCATAGGTCATCACTGGCGACACGCACTGGTCAAAGACTTTCGACTTGAGACACTGCGGTATCTGGGACGAGAAGATATTGCATAGCTTCCCGAACGATGCCCAGCCGAGTCGGATTCGACGATTGATCTCTTTCTCAAAGTTGGACCTACCTAACTGGACAGTTTGTCCTAGGTAAACATATTCGTCCACAACTTCGAGCGTAGCGTCTCCGATCTTCATGAGAGTGGGTGTAACATGGGCATGACCTTTGTCTTGTTCATGTTCATTTTGAGACCCACTCTTTCGGAAGGAAGTTATTACTAACACGCGAGACGGTTCGTGATAACTCTTGTAAACAGCTTTTAGACATGGCTCAGAAGTGAGATGGGCCTGTAATTCTTAAGGAGAGTGTTGTCGCCCTTCTTAAAGGGTGAGAATACGTACTTATCTGAAAATTGTTTGTAAGTAGAACGTACAAGTCTTATTACATCCCCCTCTGTCGCCGTATATGATATTCACAAAACATAATAGCAAGATATTATATTCTCAAATCATCATATTCTCAAAACATCATATTTGCAAAACATATTCTCAAGAAACCATATTCCATTTTTTATCTAAATGGTAACATCAGGAATAAAAGACATAATCAGTAAATTATGTTCTAAATATATTGGAAATCGTTTCAAGATACAAACACAATAAGTATTGTTTGGAAGAATCTTGTGCAAGGACCTCGCGCTTCGTTATTTCCTTTTTTGTCGGGTGTTACTCGTGGCGGCAACATCGCTCAAAGGGCAGTAAGACTTTCTTTTTCTATAGTTGTCATATTGCATTGTCAAAAACTAGACAATTATATATTCTCTTTCTGAATACATGATACTTGGCTAATTATATTTTACTTATTTATGTTTATGACTAATAATGACAGTATTTATGTCAAGTTTGATTTATTTCATCCTATTGCCTTGCGAGCTTAGTGTATGAAAACGGATTAATCCGATTCTAATAACAACGAAATCAACTTTATACTGGTGCGGATATAAAAACCGGTGTTACTCCATGGGGATACAGGTACAATTTGTATTTAAAAATAATATCTGGGACGACGAATTGGCTGTGTTCTTAACAACAAGAATGCCGTACCTCGATAACTCTAAACACCAACAATGAAGTTATCAGAACCGCTAAGCTTGTATGTGATTCTCCAAATTTTACGCGCGATCTAATAGATTTAATTGGAGATGACTGTAAAAACGAGATGTGTGCCAATTTTATCTCTACATAAGAAAAATATTTTAAAACACGGTTTCAAGGGTCAAGAACATGAAATGCCAGTATTTGCATCACAGAAAGATACCCACAGATCCCTACAGAGCACGAAATATTATTTTTATTATGAACAGCTTGAGAGTAGAGAGACTCATTCCTCATAAGCGTAACTTAGTTCATTTGGCAGGATTATATTTTTTTCAATCCTGACACGGTCAGACTTGCGTGAATATTTAAAAACTATAGAAATTCTTTACGAAGACGGTACGTTCAAAATTGTACTTATACCGTATTATCAGCTGTGTAGCTTTCATGTAGACGTGGCACGCAGTGAAGAAACAGTCAATTTTATACCCATAATATTTGCTCTACTACCCAACAAACAACAAAGAACATACCAGAGGTTTTTTCTATTCTCATACGAGGGCTGCACTAAAAGTATCGGGAATGGAATATTTCCACTGTTCCTGTCATATTAAAATCTTTTAAATTGAAAACTCATTATTATTTAAAAAAAGATTTTCGGTCTAATCACAAGGTTTTGTCAAACTTGTTTAGTCGTTGAGAAAATGGAATTGACTCGAGAAAATTCAAGAGCGATGATTTATTATGACTTTCGAAGTGGTTTAACACAAAAACAGTGTGACCGGATGATTTCTGCATTTGGTGATGAAGCCCCATGCAAAACCACAATTTATCGCTGGTTTGCTTAATTTCAACGTGGACGTGTCAAGCTCAGTGATGATCCCCGTCAAGGTCGTCCAAAAACTGCAGTCAACCAAGAAAACGTTGATGCTGTGCGTAAGCTGATTGAGGAAGATCGACATGTGACATACCGCGAAATTCAGGCAACTTTAGACATTGGCATGAGTCAAATACAAATAATCTTGCATGAACAATTAGGTGTAATAAAGTTGTTTTCCCGATGGATACCGCATTCGCTCTGTGAAGAGCAAAAAGACACGACAATGCGAGTTCTCACACCGCGCACAGAACAAAAGAGTTCTTAGAGCAAGAAAACATTTAATTATTAGACCATCCGCCGTACAGCCCCGACCTAAGCCCTAATGATTTCTATACTTTCCCTAAAATAAAGAATAAATTGCGTGGACAGAGATTTTCATCACCTGAAGAAGCTGTGGACGCCTACAAAACGACCATTTTGGAGACCCCAACTTCCGAATGGAATGGTTCCTTCAATGATTGGTTCCATCGTATGGAAAAAATGTGTCAAATTTCGCGGAGAATACTTCGAAAAGCAATAAATACATTTTTAAATAGTAATGTTGTGTCACTTCCTTGATTCCCGAAATTTTCAGTGCCGCCCTCGTACAACAATTTGGATTGAACTTAGACACATGGCTAAGTTGTACATACAAATGCGATTACGAACTAACCGTGGTTAAAGCTGTAAACCATGTGTTTCCAAACATAACGGTGTAAGGTTGCTATTATAATTCTTGCAATGCCGTTTTCAAAAAGAGCACAGAGTTAAATATTTCTGCAGAAGATCGCAAAGTTGTACAATATTGTTCATTGTTACAACTGCTGCCGGTACCGGAGGCATTTTTCACGATTCTTGAAATGTCATCACGATCACAAGATATCAACTTTATCGATTATTTCATCACTCAATGGATGCAAAAGATTAGTAATGATATATTAAGCTATTACACCAGAAAAATAGGACGACAAATGGCATCGAGGGTTGGCATCGCCGAATCAATACGTATTCCAAAATAGCCAACCATGTTTCAATTCAAATCTTTATTTAAAAAAAAACCGGCCAAGTGCGTGTCGGACCACGCACAACGAAGGGTTCCCTGGGAAGTTGGGATGGATTTATCCCAATTACAAACTTAAAATTATAGTTGAAAAACATGTTCTCTCATACATCGATATACGTCACGGTCAGTTCTCCAACTGCATATTGAAGTTGGTCAACTAATACTCGTTAACTTGTAAAGCCTACTTAGCTGTGATAGTTTTCCTTTTAATTTCATTATATGTACTACTGCCATGAATTTTTTCACATCTGCATAACAACCATTTAGCTGGCAGGGGGGGGGGGGGGGGGGCACTTGACTCTAACAATATAGGATGCTGAAAACTGAGCCGATGTCGACCTTTCTGCCAGTATCAATTACCCATCTTAAAGTAGGTAAGTATCAGTTTCATACTTGATACTGGCAGCATAGCCGACATCGGCTCGGTTGCCAAAAATAAAAAATAATCGCTTATTATTGACATTACTACTGTCAAACATTACCGTTACATATTTATACTGCCAGTGGGATGTCTAATTTTTTTGCAATATAGAATTAAACCTGGAACATTATACCGTCAGGTTTTTATGCTGCCAAAGTGATGTCAGATATTTAGTTTTAAGTGAGTAGTAATATATTTATGCTGGTGACTGTACGGTAACGGTGTTTTGCTAAAATTGACATTGGCGCCGATTCCCTTGTTCACAAACTGAACTAAATTTAAGTTCAGTGCATCTTTTTCTTTCTATTTCAATAAGAAAAGGACAGAAGATACATTTTAGTTTAGTCCTGTCAAATTAATCAGCGGTTGACGTAAATTGACGTAATTTTAGTAGGCAAGTTTTTAATCACGTCTAAACTTGTATAGAGTAGTGATAGGCGCTGATTAATCTGACAGGACTAAACTAAAATTTATCTTCTGTCCTTTTCTTAATGAAATAGAAAGAAAAAGATGCACTGAACTTAAATTTAGTTTAGTTTGTGAACAAGGGAATCGGCACCAATGATTGTTCACCATTTTTAGGGTTCCGTAGTCAATAAGGAACCCTTATAATTTTGCCATGTCCGTCTGTCTGTCTGTCCGCGGCTTAGCTTAGAGACTTAGTACTAGACAGCTGTAATTGGCACGGGTATACATATTAATCACACCGACAAAGCGGTAAAAAAAAAATGTAGGGTACCTCACTTGCATGTAAAATGGGGATGAAATTTTTTTTTCGTCTTTTCCATGGCGTGGGGTATCGTTGGATAGGCAGTTCAAAAATATTGCGGGTCTGTGGAATCATTTTTCGATTCAGGGATACGTTGGCGTAATATTAAGTTATAAAGAGCATTTTTTTTGTTAGAGTCAAGTTTCCCCAACACCTTCACCAGCTAAATGCTTAATTTGGATCTGTGAAGTATATATAACGGAGCTAAAAGGAAAACTATCACAGCTAGTAGGCTTTACAAGTTAAGGAGTAGGTAATAGTCGACCAACTTAGTTGGAATATTTATGGGAGAACATGTTTTCATTTTTTCAACTGCAATGTTAAGTTTGTTTTATTCAACAGGTTTTGCCTTTTATGACTTACAAAAATGACACTTCGTAAATCGGACCCTGTACGTTACAATTTAGCGAACATGTTTTATAAATTGACGCCAAAGTTGATATTATGGACCTTTAATAATATGAACCCTTTTAACCGATTTTTTAATAAAAAAGGAAGGGGGGCTCTCAATTGAGAGCCGGGCGTCCTTTTTTAGAATTCGTCTGAATATATACAGACGAATTGAGAGCCCTTTCCTTAGCCCCTTTAGGGTTCCGTCCCTCAAAAGGAAAAAACTGAACCCTTATAGGAGCACTCGTGTGTCTGTCTGTCCGTCTGTCACAGCCGATTTGCTCCGAATCTACTGGAACCATTAAGTTGTTATTTGGTATATATATGAATTTCTGTGACCCAAACTCGGACGTGTAACGTAAATTATAAACGAATGTTGAATATGAGGGTAACTTTTGGGGAGCAAATTAGAAAATTAAAATGAATAGTTTTGCAAACTGTACCTTGTGACATAGGGCTTGCTGTGAGGGTCTCAAATATATTTCTTTATAATTTTAAAATAAATCTTTTTAAAGGTCTTTAAGAGAATAGATGAAAATTGACCATTCCACCCACCCCCTATCTCCGAAACTACTGATCTTAAAATTTTGCAAAAAAATACAGAAAGTAGTTCTTTATATAAAGATTACAGAAAAACCTATAAGAAGTCAATTGCGTTAAAATACAAGGTAAATCTCTCAATATTGTGCGTACAAATTTACATATTTTGTACTTGGAATGTATGGGAGAACATGTTATTCAACTACAATGTTAAGTTTGTTCTTGGGATAAAAAAACATGGTAAGTAGATAACGTATTCATTGTAAGGAACCCTGACTACGCGAATTCAACTCGCACTGGCACCTGTTTTTTCCGCACCGGTTTTTCCACTTAGTGTATGTTGATGTTATAATAATTTTCTGTCACTGTTATTTACATAGCAAGTAAAAATCAATTTGCCGAGTCTTTTCCCAAGTACTTTGGTCGACTTCTAGTCTAAACGGATGCAGTTGGATATGTTACATGGAGTGACTGCCTATCTGACCTCCACATACCAGTTACTGGGAAACATGGTAAGACTGGTTGTCACACTTTTGGGCTCCTGAATACCCGTAACGACTGTCAAAGGTCCAACGGCTTAACAAAAGAGTTGTATACGAAAATTCGTACGTTTTGGTTGTACCACAACCAAAAAGTTAAAAATAAAACTTGTTTCCAAAAAAGAAAACAACCTACTTCCAAAAAAAGTTTTGGAAGTCGGTGTCTTTGGTTTTAAATTTTCTTTTTTTGCCACCGACTTCCGAAATTAAAGTAATTTATTACTTTGTATTGTTATTTTTTTACAGTTTTGGATGTTAGTAGTTAGAGCTCAAAACAAATTTTATTCAAATTCGTGTCCCGGTTTCCAGTTACTTGGAATACTGCATTATGTAACTGATGACTGAAAAAGACTGATTGGATTTTTTACTGAGTTCTATTGATGACCAATTTAGTTTTCACTGTTTTCCTGGCATAGTTAACTAATTTATATGAAGTCAGCAGAAATATTCATGTACCTACCGATACTCTGCCAAATCATAAAAATGGATTTTAACCGCTACTGTAATCCTGTTCTAATAGAGTGTTTATAAGTAATATAAAAATTCCGGTTGGTTTTGTGTGAGTTTTTCCATTATTTCTGATAAAACCTTAAAATTAGTTTCCAGTTTAGATTATACGCATATTGTTATCAGTCACAAACGGTATATGACAAAAGTTCGACACCGGTCTCTAACGGCGAATTGGGATGAAAGACCCCTCGTGAACGGGCTAACTCCACGAGTTGATTCACAAAAATCAAAACTGGTTCGCATCTTGCGCAAGTGCAGGGGGGAACAAACAAGGGCTTTCGGTACGGGCCCTTCCAAAATTCGCCGGTGCACAATGCACCCTCCGTACCATCCCCACGCAAGCACTCTTATTATTACGCGACTCCGGTTCCTGTCCCCATATTGTTCATATTATTTTGGTATTCGCTAGACGCGTTACGAAGTTTTCGTATCTCTGCCGTTACTTTTGAAAACTTTAACAATTTCGTATATATTGGTGTAAATTGTTAGCATAGACTGGCGTCTGAAATCTCAGTTGAAGAATGTTGTTATCTTGGGTTCGAAGCAGTGCAAATTATTCGCTCGAAGGTATTCGATTGGCTCCGTCTTCAATTCTGTCACCTAATATTTGCAGCGAAGGGAAGTATTAAGGTTTCGAACGCTGCGGTCGTCTCAAGTTGCTTTTCTCATGAGTGGACGTGCGTGTAAAATAATAACTTGAGAATAATATGTGTGGTAGGAGCGTCGGACGCACGGCGTGCCGCGTGCAGCGCCCGCACGCCTTTGTAGTGAACGAGTATTATCGATCGTGGTCTACTTCGCTACCCGTGAAATGCGTTCTGTGTATTCGGTGATCGCTTCAATTTGGCGGGAGTCGGGTCACGCGCTAATCTGTATGAGGAGAATTTGGTAAGTTCACGAACATCATCTTATTGCTTTTGTCTTTCATGGACTGTATCCATAATGGATTTCAGTAATACGTTCTGTAGTGTCATTGGGTAAATTAAGTATTTAATTTATTATGATAAAGTTGGGTATATTCCTGTTGGTTTTTAAGCTATTGAATGTTCTCCGTTAAAGTTAGATCATTTTGATTGCGACTGGTAACTTGGGTACATTTTGTATGGAATTTATGCATTTTGAACTATCGTTAATGAATGCTGCGACGATTTAAAACGAAATGAAATGGGAATTGATGGACTATGTTGAAGCACAAATACTGAGTGGTAGCTACTAACCACCCCGTAGGTACGGCGTATACCTATGTGCTTCAATATAGTCCTAGACCCAAGTGAAATTTCAGCGGTCAATGGAAAAACTATATCATTACATGGTCATGCAAAGCAAATTCTACAACGATATTTTTATAAGCTCCCTTGAAACAGGTCAATGAACTCGACGGCAAAATTGTTACGCCAAATAAAAGAATGATAGTACAAGCACAAGAGCTTTAAAAATACAAAAGCAAGCTTTATTTTATTTTTGGGGTTACTTACTTATTTTGTTTTCATCTAAGCTTATAGCGACTCCAAAGTTATTTTTATTTATTACCTACTGGTGTCTCGCAGGGGATGCAAAGACTGACAGGCTGCAATTTTTCACACATGAAAAGTAAACCTCTGAGGTCGATTTAAATAGGTTGCCATTACTTCACGCGCAATAACCAAAATTGCTGTAATAAGTAATAACTCTAGATCACATTAATTACAAATTATATCCTAACACGTAAATGGGTGAATAATATGTTGCTGAAATCGTCCTCTATTGTACGATTTAAGATGAAAAGGTTAAAAAAAAATGGTAATTTTCATGGTATTAAATATATTTTGATTACTAATTAACGAACATACAGCCAGTTATTGACATTTCAAGAGATACTTGGAAATGTTTCAGCGTTTCTATTCTACCTATTTCTCTCTAATAATTAATTCCAATTAATGAGGCTATAAACAAGGCTCCAAGTTAATTATGCAGCCGAGGTAATGCGAGTCATGTAATGCATTTACCAAGACTGGAATATTTTAAGGCAATACCTACTTGGGCGTTACCACACAGAAATGGTGAAAAATATATTCATAAGGGAATTTTCTTGGTAAATGCGATGTTTGTCTTTTACTATGTAAATTCACTCCACCAAGTTCTGAAAAATATACGTAACATCTTTCATAGGAACTTCGGTCGATAACAAACCTTTAAATAAATTCTTGTATGTTTTAGGAAACATGTTTACCTACTTAGCAGACCGGCCCTATCGATCTAAGATTAGACTGGAACGAATTGTTAGGTAATATTTTTCTACCTAGAAGTATCGGGAAAAAGGGTGAACCTTCAGCTTTGTTTGGCATATTTGTTTAAAAATGGGTATCGCATGCCATGAAAATGGAGACTGCAAAAGGAAAACGGATGCATTTTAGAAATCTTTAGATGATACCAGCAAAAAATGTTTAGAACTATTCATTTTGTGGAATTCTCTGTTCTATATAACTAATATTTACTTTCGACAGCCCAGAGCGACGCACGAAATTCAGATATAATATTTTAGACACGAGTAACTTCGTACATTTTCACGGCAACTTGACGACCACAATTTCGGAGGGAATGTTAAACAAATTGATATTTACACAGTAAAAATATCGGAAAATAGAGCATAAAGGCTCCTGCAGACAGGCGCGAAGCGACTGGTGGAACAATTTCCATGAAACTTCACGGAAATTGTTCTATCGGTGACTCGTCGCGCCTGTCTGCACGAGCCTTTACAGCCACTATCAAAATATTGGCTGAAGTTCGACTTTCACAAACTATCCATCATTCGCCTAATTCACTTACCTAATCTGTGCACAAATATGTATACCTTAGGCAATGTATTTTCGTATCGGCTTTCTGAAATGTTCTGGATAACTGGGTAACATTTATGTAACCCAATCACGTTTTCAGGCCGACTCTACTGGTCGTTAGGCGAGGTTTAGATTTGATTGATATAATAACTTTACATAATGATGTTTATTGCTATATATCTGATAGCAACAATCCTACGGTGTAAGTATAAACAAATTTTGCCAAGAAACATGGTATTATGATGCAAGCGTTGACATGAAATCCAAGGCTCACGCCGCAAGGCCTTATAAAAGTGTGTTTGTAATAATCTGACCGCTGAAACCATGTGGAAAACGGAAACCGTGCGGATGGGCGGCGGCAGCGGCGGCTAGCTTATCCGAGACGTGTTTAACTTGCGTCCGTGTGCGTATAGCACAAAGTGTGCGGAAGCCGCAAGATTGTGGGGTAGCGCGGCCAACATCTGCCATCACTGACGTCATGTCCCGCGCTGTGTACCTAACCGCCATTCTAAATCCATGAAGAATACCTTGTATCTATAGAGATTTATATCACATAACTACTTATTACTCTTTCCAATTTTGCTTTATTTATTTCTACGCATGTTGCCAAGCCAACAGCAACACATTTGTATATTCTATCGACAGCATAATGGCAGTTGCTAGTCAAAAGGAGAATGCTCAAAAAAAACCCAGCGACGATAAAAAAAAAAACTTATGTGTACGATAGTAGGTACACTTACATGAGTACGTAGATACATGGTAGATATCAAATGTAAAATAAGTTTTTCTCTCTCAAAATAATCACCATAAGCGCTACGGCGTGCACATTTTTTTTTAATAAATACCGGTTATTATTATTATTAAATGTTGCCGACATTGCAAGCGTCATGTAAAGAGTTTCCTGTGGTCAAAAAGAGATAGGTATGCGGTTAAGTTGCACATATTTCACCGTTGAAACAACGTAATACGAAAGTCAGTTTTAAGCACAGAGTGCTAATAATACTTATTTCAACTAAACAGCGATGAATGTGAAAGTGACTTTAAAATCGCAGCAGCCCCTACCCAGCCAGGGTGTGCCTCATGCATGATAAAAAAAAATCGTCTTTCGTCGTACGTTGGGAAGTTGTATCAGCATGTTGTATTATCTCGCCTATGCTAGGCATGAACACACTGCAACAACCAGATAGTTTTCTAGATTCTTAGTTGATCACGGTAATATGTAACAGAGATGTATATTTTATAAAAAATATATACCTACACTTTTTACATGTCTCTTTTTATATACTGTATACTGCTAATAAACTTTATGTACACGAAGAAAGCAAGAAAAAATTACCTATTATTAAAAATAAAACATAGCCAATCACGGAGATGATTTTTAAAGGAAGTAATTTCATATTTGTTATCTATAATTAATTCCCTTTTACCCTACATAAGTTTTCATCGACTGAGTTTTTCGCCCATGCATTTTTACCCGACTGCCAAGGAAGGGTTATGTGTTTCGCGCGTGTCTTGTATGTATTTATATTTGTTTATAAATTTCTTTATTACCTGGTATCTTCTAAACGGCTGGATGGATTTCGACGGTTAAGACGCTGACAACACCTAAACCACGGTCACTGTCAAATTCCATAGAAAAGAAAGAGAAGCGTGATGACACAAAGCTTGTAATTTATTGCAAAATATGAAGTAATTATCTATTTACTCAAAATTGAGTTGAATAATCGAAAATATAAAACAACCAAGTTCTGCATTCAAATAAGACGTTCTTGTTATTAATTAAATACGTAACGTATGTTGAAATTTGATGCAGATATTTTGGATTAGAACTCAAAGTAAGAGGTTAGTTTAACGTTAGTTTGTATCGAGAGTTTGTTTTCAAAACGTGTTTTGGTAACAACCAAGTTCTGGGAAATATGTTCAAAATTAATATATATTTTTTCCGCTACCACAAACTATACAGATTTGGCAATTTTTTTTCTTAAGCGAAGCCTAGTTTGGTCAATTAGGTATTGTCAGCGCCTTAAGGTATCGTTATATTCGTCTTAAAACCCAGGTGTCCTTAGATAGGTGTTTGAAAAAAACATGGCGCGATATAGTAATACTTACGTTAATAAAATATAACAAACCTATTGAGTAGGGTATCAAAATAAAGGAAATTACATATATTTTTGTAATTCCTAATTATAAGTTAAAATTTCATTAGGAATAATAAATTGGATTAAAAAGTTTTTAATAACGTAAAAATGGGCCATGTTTGTGTCGGACCTCGTGCTATCATATGAAATTTAGAATAGTTATAAATATCCGTAGCCCAAACATATATAAAACGAAAAAAATAGTTTTGTTTTTTTATCATTAACTAAAAACTAAAAATTTGAACACCCCTTTTGACCCCACATGGTCAAAAGGGGTGTTCAAATTTTCAGATGGGGAAATTATGGCAAGTTAGGTACCATGCGAAAGGTACTATATTCGGACTATATCATTGCTGCCAGTCGCGCCCGCGATATCGCGGTAGTCTGCACAAGCCTTGATGCGGGTATTTAACTTAGGCATTCAGCTCATAATATAGTCTGATAAATAAAAGTTGAGTTCACTTTGTTTATAATTTATTTAAATTTTTTCAATCTTGTTACGGTCTTTTTAGTGCATTACTTTGAAATTGTTTTTTTCTGCGGTCGGGTTTTTGTTTTTTTTAATTATTTATTTTTTGGGCATTCTTCTTTAATAATTTTAACACATACGCTTGGAATTATTGCGGGCTTCCGAGTTGTTAAACTAGGAACACAACCAGGATAACTCATGTCACACAGATATGGACTGACATACAGTTGCAGAATGAAGCAGACGAGGCTGGTTCAATATAAATGCTAATTCCTAGATAAGATGTTTGCTATGTTTGTCTCATCAGTTTAACGACATCACTTCAAAGAATTGTTTAGAATAGCGATACAGTTTAAGCTTGTAATACGTATAGAAATATAGCATTCGTAAAATTTGCAAGAACTTAATCTCATTTACCTACTAGTGATATTTAAGATGTTCCAATTATATCATATTCCACGTCTAGGAGAAACCTGTGCCAGCCTTAGGTCTAGGCAGATTTATGTTGAAAACATTTCTGTATTTCTGCAATATATTGGTTATTTGATATTCTATAGTTGTGTTAGTACTTGAAACACAGTTGTATGCGCAGGGCGGTTGGTCGACATCGGATACTGCTGTAGCTCCGGTTACACACGATCCCTTGCTTATTATTGCACGCTACACAACAGTTGATTTCAACTACGTTCAATAACAATTACCAAATAAAATAAAATGGACGATCGTCTTTGTAGATCTATCGAAGCTCGTTGTCAGTATTCCAGTACGTCTGTCGGAAATTACCAGAAAGCTTTAATAATGAAGATAGGAATAAAATTGAATGTTTCCCTTTACGTGATAAAAATCCGAATAAAATATAAAACAACCTGGGAGCAGCGGAGACGTTCGACTGGCTCTGCATGCGGATCTAACCAACAGATTTGTATTTGAATTATTCATCTATTGTTTCAATACAAGTAAAAATCTTACCAGACCATAAGTTGTACTTATGTGATTAAATATAAAAGATTCTAACTTTTATGAACAGCTCACATCTAGTACTATGATATGTACCTACTGCTGGATATTACACTTATTGCTTGCTACGCCATCGGAAATATCATAAGGAAATACAGTACCTAACTATTAAATAATTTAAATAATCTCTTACAACAATCAGTTACCTACCTTTCGTTCTGTCTGAACCCACAAATTTTGTAGAATTATGGAAATGTGACATGATTTACGTAGATTGCGGCTGATTGCAGGATTTGGGACAAGGTTCGCACACCTAATTTGTGATCTCTCACTTATGGTCAGGCGCAATCTATTGAGATTGGATCATAGGATTATGAACATGATTGCCTTATTAAATAAAAAGAAATTTGCATATATTGTCGATAATACTGAATCCAAATAAAAACGAAAGAAATTCTACTATCGAAATGTATGTGCCTTTGGATTCGTAAAAATCTAGGCCGTTTCTTTTATATTGAGGAATTCCTCGTTCACGTTATTGTCTCATATACAAATCGTTCACGATATTCCAGACATACCTTCATAAAGTTTATATTCTGAATAAATAATATGTGTAAGCGAAGATGTATTATTTTATGTACGATAGCAGTAGATAGGTACCTAATGTTTTAAGACATGGGTTGGGAATAGATAAAGGTGAGGATTGAATATACGATGGCTTCATTTAAATATTATACCTACTAGCATGAAGTTGTGTGTGGCACTTTTGGCTTCCGTCGTCTGCGCTTAAATTTTTAAAGATCCCGCTTAGTTGACGTTAATCCTTTAAATGAGTTTCACAGGAGCGAATGGCGAATGTAATGTGTTAAGTATAGGTATAATATTTTTATAGCGCTTTATATTACGATCATTGGTTCCGAAGCGAATATAAACGGTAATGTGATCAATGGCCTCTTCACATCTTCCGCAAAGTTAAAATTAATGTCAATCCCGGCTTCGCGGGGTCGGAACTCTCCGGCAACGATACACAGCGCTTCTTTAGGAAAGACGTTATTTAAAGGCTGTATAAAAAAGTTTTGTAAAAATGTTGGGATTTAGAATTTGTGTGCAAATAACGTAGTTAAAGATAGAGGAGAAATATTTACAATCATAGTCATACATACACTTTAATGAAAACCGTGGTAAACATACGTTCATGTTCCTTTATTACGTTTACTTCTAAAGGATTTTATAAAAAAAAGCGAACGTGCTGTAACAGTGTTTTTATTTTCTAAGTAAATAAAGACGCAAACAAGGAGGGCCGTGATGAAATTCGCAGTGCCGTCCGTGCGTGCCTTATCTACCAATGTGGGGGGCTTTTACCTCCTCAGTGCCTACCCCTCCCAACGAGCTGAAATGTACACGTATCATTTTAATTATTTTTATTTTGCTGTTAAAGGCGTTGTTGGGCTGGGTTGGTATAACTGTAACGTAGATCTTATCGTAATGTAGTTATAAAAGGTATATCTTTGGTGTACATACACCCACCCAGTATCCAGGATTTCGTAATATCTTTATTTGAAAGATGGTCCTTGAAGTTTCTTGCCCGTTCTTCTCCATAGAGATCTACGTTTTGGAATAGGCAACGATTTTCAACTTTCTGACTAACTGACCGACTCTTTGACAGTTCAAAAGTACCTGTAAATGGTTAATTGAAATAAATGCTTTGTATTAAACAAAGATACTTTGGTTATGTAAAATAACAGTAAAAAGCAAGTTCTACATGAAATGATTAAAATTTCAAAGAGAAATGTGAAACGAAGGACCGTTCTAGGGGCCGATGACCCGCACAGGGACCTCTATGGAGGGTAGATGCGGAATTGCGTTTAATATTGGAGATTCCGTCCTCTTCACGAGATCATGTTCACTTTAGACTCAAAAGAAAGGTCAGGGTGTTGAATTTTAGGTAGGTATTCACTTATTTTCTACCAGCTTTTTTAAGCAAATAGCAGTGGGTGTCACATTTACAAAACATGATACCCATAAATATTCGTACCAAATAAAAAATATACGTTACTTACTAAGTATACTGAGAATTCGGCTGTATTTATTTATTAAGAAAATACGTAGCCAAGGAACGTTCAGGGGGGCAAACACGGCCTGTTATAGCAGTATTATTTTAATATTGCTTCACAGTGGGAAAGAGATGGAGCCATACCCCCTGTATAGCTTCATCTCATTCTCACACTGATGTAATATTAAAATAATACTACTATATGAGGCCGTGGTTGCCCCCAGTGCCCGATTAATGTCACACAAATGCGACCTCTAATCTTTAGCAATCTTTAGCGCAAAACGAATACACCACATTTATGAGTCTTAGTCTGAGCTTATCATAATATAAAACAAGTCACTGCCCTGCGAATACTCTGGAATGTCGTAACATGTTTTATGTAGATGGGTGACGAATGTTAGGGTCGCAGACAGCGTGACGCCAACTGTTGACCTCTTCATCTTACGAGACCATTTTAATAACACTGAATTAATATACAAAGTACGTACATCTGTTTCGGTATCCGGGACATCGCGCCGAATAAAAATTCTAAAATATTGACAAATAATATAAATTCATGCCCCTACCAAAGAAAATCCCGATTTTATTGCTTCGTTTATTTGAAAAAGAAAACCTTTGCCAACTTAATCGTTTTCCGAAGGCCTTTGAATCGGGAAGATGCTGAGGTATAGATAGTTCGGGTATATTTGTAAAACACCACCAATTTGACTTAAACCCGAGCCAATGATTGCTTAATCGCACCGATTAAATACCTCCATCAAGACGGTCTTTGATTCTTTGTGTTTGAAAATGGCTGTTTAACATCGATTTTCTTTGATTCAAGTACCTATGTATTAGAGTTTAAATTCAGTTTCAGTTTCAAAATGGAGTTTAAGAACCTAGAAAGCATTCAAATAATGTTTTCCTTTCAAAATTCGTTTTTCTTTTATAATCCTTTCTGATTTTATTTCAAACATCATCTAATATACAGTCCTGTTTATACATTCTAAGCTAAACAGTAGCAAGTTTCAACTTTCAACACTCTTGTTATAAAACATAAACGTAGTTACATAGTTAGAAATTAAAAGGTAAGTAATTTTTCCACGTTATTTTTAGGGTTCCGTACCTCAAAAGGAAAAAACGGAACCCTTATAGGTAAACTCGTGTGTCTGTCCGTCTGTCTGTCTGTCTGTTTGTCTGTCTGTCCATCCGTCTGTCACAGCCGATTTGCTCCGAATCTACTGGACCGATTAAGTTGAAAGGTACACGTACGTATAAATTTCTGTGACCCAAATATGAACGTGTAACATAAATATAAACGAATTTTGAATATGGGATTCACTTTTAAGGGAAAAATTTAAAAATTAAAAAAAAAAGTTATGTAAACTGTTCTGTGTATCAAATGAAAGGACGTAGTATGAGGATTTCAAATATGTTTTTTTATTTTGAAATAATTAGTTTTAAAGTATTTAAAGAAAATAGATGAAAATTGACCATCATCTTATAACTGCCGAACTTTGATCAATAATAGTTATTGATCGAAGCTGCCGAACATAAAATTTTGAAAAAATATAGAGCGTAGTTCTGTACTGGAAAACCTATGAGAAGTATATGATCTTAAAATAACATGTTAAATCACTCAATATTGTGCGTACAACTTACATTTGCAGTTGGAATGTATGGAGCATGTTTTTCAACTAGGTACAATGTTAAGTTTGTTCTTGGGATAAATTTATCCCAACTACGGACCCCTTCGTTGTGCGTTTTTTCATTTTCGTGCTGCTTCAGTATCATAATAATAGCCCGTAAATTGTAGCGTTAGTAGCCTTATTGTTATTTGTTGTTTGCTTATGTAACAGTAGCTATTTTCTTGCTTATGCTACCTATATGTTAACAATAAGAGGTTTCGGTGCTTATATTTAAGACACCATAAAGTGCAGATCAATATTACGTCTGTAGCCGGTCGTAAAAGCTTAGCAATCATGCCAAGTGTAACGTATCAAACGTTTGTTGAACTATGTGTAGGGCTTCGACATCAGCAACAAAGGAAATATTAATTTGCGTATCGAATGTACCAGTAATGTTGTTTGGTTCAGTTTCATCCTTGACGAGACGTGTGAACTATTGTTGAGTATGTAGGTACTTTAGTATTATCGTTTAATATAATAAATAGATTTTCAGGAATTGTACCTGTGCTATAACAAATTACCATGTCAAATATGACATTAATTTGTGTTATTAAGTTCTGTTTACGTTTTTAGGGTTCCGTAGTCAACAAGGAACCCTTACAGTTTCGCCAAGTCCGTCTGTCTGACTGTCCCCGGCTTAGCTCAGGGACTCTTTGTACTAGAAAGCTGTAATTTTGCATGGATATTAATCACGCCGACAAAGTGGATCTTTAGGGTACCTCCCTTACACGTAAAATGGGGATGAAATTTAATCGTTAGACAGGCCGTTCAAAAATATTGCGGATCTATGAAAACCATTTTTCGATTCAGGGATCCATTTGCTTAATATTAAGCTTTAAAGTGCAAAATGTTGTTAAAGTCCCTCCCAAGTGTGCCTCCCCCCTACCAGCTAAATGGTTGTTTGTGGATATGTGAAAAAATTCATGGCAGTAGTACCTATATACAAACGAAATTAAATGGAAAACTATCACAGCTAAGTAGGCTTTACGAGTTAACGAATTGACCGTGACGTATACCGATATATTAGACCATGTTTTCCAACTACACTGTTAAGATTGTTTCTGATATAAATTCATCACAACTACGCTTCCCTCTTTTGCGTGGTCCGACACGCACTTGGCCGGTTTATATTTTTTCTACTTGAGTATAATTTTCGTTTTTTTTTGTTGGTATAGCGGCGTGTGATAGCTGACATATTATTTTAGCAAACAATTTGATTTAATGTTTTGTGTTGCGCGAAGTGTATTTTTTTTTGCATACTATTTATTGTATAGAATCAAGTTTTTCTAACTGAACAGATAGCTGTGCTGCTGGGGAGTTTGTTGCACCACTTCTTCTTTCCAGCTAAATCACTAGGAAATGGTGAAAGACGGGCGTTTTGGGGGACTGTCTTATGTAATTTTGACGTTCGAAAAGTGCTGATTCTCAGCCTAGTTTGAATAAATGACTTTTGATTTTGAAAGTTCATCCCGATTTTCAGGAAATAAAGACTCTTACAGACTTGGGCGACATCGCAAGCGCGACAGGCATATTGCTGCCTGTCGCACCTGCAGAAGCCTTAATATTTTTATATTCGCTTGGCTTGTTTGTATCTTTTCTTGTAATAAGTTCCCCGGTTGGGGCTTGGTCGGTAGCAAGAACGCAAAGTGGCGGGGCGTAGGTCGATAAAAGTTATTTAATAACAAGGGACACCCAGCCTTGGCAATGTAGTTCACCACCACGTGACCTGCCTACTTAATGTCTATTATTGTCTAGTTGCTCATTATGTGGTATGTTGATTTATCGAACGATTTGCGCTTGAATGCTTGATATATTATGCCTACATCGTAATTCAGAGTATCTTACTTTGAATTACGATGTAGGTATAATCTATACCTTGCTTGGATAGTTTCAACGGTTCACAAATTTTAAGCTCATATACGACTAGCTACAGTCGTAGGTACCTTGGTATATTTTAATTAAGAAATTAATAAAAATTGGGCTCGTTTTGTTCTTTTTAACATTGTAAGACTTCGGGGTGTTCGGGTTTAAAGAAGAAACAGAGGTTCTTCTAGTTTCTGGAGTGTAATTAAGTTGAACCCTTATAAAAGAATTATTTTCCTTTTTCGTTTAAAGTGAAATCGAAAACACTCATTTAGTCGTTCATATTTTGCCGGAACGAGCGCAAACGGATGTTATTTACTTTATTGATGGATTTCGAATGTTTGCTAGGATTCTATTTATAATTGGTAATTTTCTATTTACGTGTTTACGAGCGAGATGGCTGTAGAAATCACTAAATTTTGTCAATTAATCTACATTTTCCAGTTCAATATTGGGTTTCAGTGGTTTTAATGGCGTCTTCTTAATTAAAATTGGGCGACTAAAGATCTAAATTGATGAAACAACCCAAACCACACCCATGATAATAAATACGTTTTCAGAGTCAAGTTTTCGTATAAAAACAGATCTGTTTTTTTCGGCAAATATTCCGCACCCTTTGGCTCAAGTAGCACATAACAATAAACCATGTTATAACTACTAACACATAAGTATATTTGCGGATTCTTTTGTTCTCATTGGCGTACTTTCATGTGTTGGAAATGTCAAAGTAGCTTTTAGGGAAAAAGACTTTGTAGCATTACAAAATTAACTTTGGCAACCAACAGTCGATATCCCTTTTAGTGGCGATCATCAGATACATACTTATGAACATAATATACACTTCCGGACTCCTAAAGCGAGCCACCATGCATTTTTATGTTTAAAGCCTTAAAACATCAAACTAATGTTAAGTCGGAGAAAAAGTTTTTATGCAGTTTTGAAGCTGACATACGTACTGGTCATCATTTCGGTATCAGCATTGTTCCAAAGTTGAATTCAGGAATTTGAAAAAGAGAAGAAAATCGATTCGGTTGATCTTAGAGAAGCAATAAGCTTTGATTAGAGCATTTATAAGTAAATAGCCGCGCAAGCTGTGGCACTTCTTCAGTCTGGGTTTAGTCAGCGAAATGTAAGTCGTTATGTCGTTCAACAATTTATCATCGATACCTGGAGACTGGCGGCTTCGTGTGCCGTCCAGGAACATCACGAAACCGGGTCACAACAACACGACAAGTTCGGTTTATCTTTACCACCAGCCTGCGTAATCGTCATGTGACTTCAGTACAGCTTCTAGACTTTCATAGACTAACTGTTTGTTCCCGGACTGTTAGGAGACTCGAAGAACGTGGCCTGAAACCTCATAAGCCAGCCAATGGTCCCAAACTGACACGGGCTTACAGAATGGCGTGCCTACAGTTTGCACGCGAACATCTGCATTAGACTCAACGCCGATGGAGTCAGGTTTTTTTACGAATGTAACCATGATTATGCTGTATGGCAATGATGGACGTAAGAAAGTCTACAGAAGACAGGGGGAACGTTTTCGACAATGTTGCATTGAACAGAAGGTTGAGTTACGGCGGTAGGTCATGGACAGTCTGTGGCGGAATTTCCGCCGATGGAAAAACGGGCCTTGAGGTTGTAACGGGACCACGATTGCCACCATTAAATAGCGACCGATACATTCGTCATTGCCTAGACGCTTATGTACTGAGTTTGTGGGCCAGGATTTCATTTTTATGCATGATAATGCAAGGGCGCACACTGCAATGGCCAGCAAGAAGCGCTGATATGAATCCAATAGAGCACTTGTGGGATAAGCTGAAGAGCCGTGTTCGAACTAACCAACTAGTTCCAGAAACTTAGCAGGAGCTGAAAACTGCCATCTTGGAAGCATAGGAGAACATTCAACAGCACGTCATAGTGGCATTAATTAATTCCATGCCGAACCGCATGACGGCCGTCGTAAATGCTCTTGGAGGTAACACAAGTTACTAAATAAACATTTTCTCTATGTAAACAATTGTTTTCTTCAAAAATTCCACGCTAATTTTGCCCCTGAGAAACGCGAAAAGACGAAAACTTGCAATTAAACAGTTTTTTTTAGTATTCTGATTTCAAATTTGGAACAATGACAAACGGAAATGGTAGTGAGTGACTTGCTTCAAAACAATTTTCTTTCTGTGCTACCATTATTTAAAAAGAGAGCCTTTTCAACAAAAGTATGCAGGGTGGCTCGATTCGGGTGTCCGGGCGTGTATGTTCAGTAAAGTTTACGTAGGTACACACGGCTACACATCATGCTATACATTTCCAGTTTATGCTGATCTCGCACTGTACGGATATCCTATACAATGCGAGATCAGCTTATACTGTGTGTACATATCTATCTTTTTTCAGGACATTGTCTTTGTTAATTATTCAGCAATCGAAATGAGTACCTACTTAATTCTTTTAATCCGATCCTCAACAGTGCTTGTTACTAACCTTAGCAAAAAAGACTTATGGCATTAGTAGACATTGGTAGGTTACGACCCGATAGTCAAGGTTCTCCAACAATTATCGTGATGCCAATGACAAGACTTTATAAATGATTAAGCTTTTATTGGAAAAAAAACGAAGGTCTTCAGTAAAATAAGTAATCAAATTACTGAACGAAATATACACAGTAGGTATGCTCACGTTCAGGTAGATATGTACGAGTGACAAGTGTCTGTCTGTCTGTCTGTCTGTCTGTCTGTGGAATGTCTGTATTGACAATAATAATAAGTTACGCCAATGTTGTTTTTAACATTTGAAATTGAGGTACAATATTCAGCAATCGAACAGTAAACACAACGTACGTAACGTTATTCATAAAACAGCATAGGTAATTAACTGATCAAACACATTTCGTATCATTAGATGACTCACTTACCTGATACACGGACAACTAATAGCTTTAATTTTTGTAAGTAATTTGTACTGGGCACAGACATTAAATTGTAATGAAATTTTTATTAATTGAATTAAAAAAAAATATAGCGACGTAATAAAATTTAAATATAAGTAGGTATACTAGCTGTTTTCTGCGACTTCGTTCGCATTATATTATAAACTTTCCACCTCTGTTGTTTCCACTCAGGGGTTGAGTTTGGAAATAAAATCTAGTATATTCACTCGTTTACGCTCTGTAAGGGATGCATCTTCCAGATGTCATGTATCTCTGTTGTTGCCACTCAGGGGTTGAGTTTGGAAATAAAATCTAGTATATATACTCGTCTACGCTCTGTAAGGGATGCATCTTCCAGATGTCATGTATCACTGTTGTTTCCACTCAGTGGTTGAGTTTGGAAATAAAATCTAGTATATTCACTCGTTTACGCTCTGTAAGGGATGCATCTTCCAGATGTCATGTATCTCTGTTGTTTCCACTCAGGGGTTGAGTTTGGAAATAAAATCTAGTATATTCACTCGTTTACGCTCTGTAAGGGATGCATCTTCCAGATGTCATGTATCTCTGTTGTTGCCACTCAGGGGTTGAGTTTGGAAATAAAATCTAGTATATATACTCGTCTACGCTCTGTAAGGGATGCATCTTCCAGATGTCATGTATCACTGTTGTTTCCACTCAGGGGTTGAGTTTGGAAATAAAATCTAGTATATTCACTCGTCGATGCTCTGTAAGGGATGCATCTTCCAGATGTCATGTATATCTGTTGTTTCCACTCTGGGGTTGTGTTTGGAAATAAAATCTAGTATATTCACTCGTCGACGCTCTGTAAGGGATGCATCTTCCAGATGTCATGTATCTCTGTTGTTTCCACTTTGGGGTTGTGTTTGAAAATAAAATGAGATGCATCTTCCAGATATCATGTATCTCTGTTGTTTCCACTGTGGGGTTGTGTTTGAAAATAAAATGGGATGCATCTTCCAGATGTCATGTATCTCTGTTGTTTCCACTCATGGGCTGGGTTTGGACATAAAATCTAGTATATTTACTCGTCGACGCTCTGTAAGGGATGCATCTTCCAGATGTCATGTTTCTTCTCTCTCCAGTGGTTTAGGACAAACGTTATTTGGCATCCATCACGAAATAGTTTAGTTGAAATGTTAAGAAAAATCATAAGATTAAACGGGAAATAGAACAGCTTGATAGAGAAATAGAACCAACAGGTTTGTAATCGCCGATGAAAGCGAGCGGACGTTTACTGCCAAACTCTTAAAATAATAACTCTCAAAGTACTCATTAATCTTATTGTAGCCAATAAATTGTCAGTAACATCAACACAAAGCAACACGTTTCCTTTAGGAAACGATACTCTATAAGGTTTATTGAAGCTTGAATCAACGACGAAAGTAAATAAACTACAACATCTGTGCGGCGCATTCTTATTTTCTACAGAATGCACTTGGGTACATTTTCTATCGTAGTAGATTTTATTGATTGTATTCTTGGTTTTTTTTCAGATTCCGTTGACCGTTATGTAGGGTGCCACCAACTTGTGTTATTAGAATCTGCTGTTTATCAGAAACTTTTCATTTTTTAGTCTATAGCGATTTTGAACATTATTATTATTATTTAGATTTTTTATTTTTAACTATTTCTGTTGCCACTAATGGGTTGGCCATTACTGCCAACTCTGTCGTTGTGTGCTTTGACTAACTCGTTATTTAGGTGCCTATCTAGCGTCCTAATGGGCTCTGGGCTGATTTTTCTGTGTGTCGAATCTTTCTACAAAGGCTTGGGCAGTTCTGGCTCGCTCGTGCCGACGCGATAAAGAGACGAACGGTCTAAACTTTTCTCTCACTAAAGCCGTAACTTCATTTAAAGCTTTTGCAACATCAAAATAATCCAACTAAGGCTTATGCCACACAGTAATGAGATAAAACGTGTGGTAAACGGAATTTGTGTATCAGGCATGAGCGTGGTGCCGGCGCGGCGGCGCCGCGCCGGCTGGTACCGCTGTGTTTGCATTAAGCCTTTTACCTTTATTAGTATTAATTTAGCAGAAGCGAGTTGCAACTCGGCGCCTGTCTGCTCACAGAACTGGGTCAATGACAAGCCCGCCGAGAATAGAACCGAACCGCTTTAGGGGTGGATGAGCTCTATTGTTGCCCCGGCGCTGCTGAGAACTAGAGAT
Source organism: Atethmia centrago (assembly GCA_905333075.3). Classification (NCBI taxonomy): domain Eukaryota; kingdom Metazoa; phylum Arthropoda; class Insecta; order Lepidoptera; family Noctuidae; genus Atethmia; species Atethmia centrago. Next base: position 13,932,298 of record HG995374.1, read on the forward strand.
GCCTCGTTCCACCAATATAATGATCATTTCCACTCGTAGTCACACTTCGTCTGGCCTACAATACTGCGGTTCGTGTAGCGACTTTAGGATATACTGATTGTGGGTTATGAATAAAACTTCCCACGCTTTTTTCAGCTAAGTCCGTCTACCTTACCAACATGTTTTCTTTTATAGGATATAGGAGGGGTGTCGATGTGGAAAGAGTTATCGCCCATTTAAGGCATGACCTCAGCTAGTAGAACAATCGATCGCTTCAGTAGCCACATGTTACTTAATACCTAGTTACTTAGAAGTCAATTAGCCAGCAGTAAATAACTAACTGTAACTTGTACTCCCACTATAAACAATTATTGCTTCACGGTTAAACACTATCTTCTACAAGGCCACAAAAATCTAGTAATGATCATGTCGCATTTTCAACTAAAAAGGTGCGCCGAAATGGAGTTGGTCAAATTAAAACGAGGCACGACGCCGGATTGTATCTATGTACTTTCCTTTTGGGACCAGACCCAGCTTCGTTTATTATCTAGACATCAAATTATTTATTAAGACAGTTTTCTTTTATATTTTATAAATATAAGTCAAGTTATTGTAGAACATAAATATTTACCGCTAATGTAACAAAATAACTTTGTACTTACTTTTTAAGCAGGTGTTCTTTTTTCGGTTGGCGTTGTTGATACACCGCCAATCTTTTTGAAGCTTTTGTCCTTCGGCTTCTGTAAAGTAAATTGATTAAAAACTTCACTAATAAGTATGCCTTGGATCTAACAAGATTTTTTTAATGAATTATGCCTTTGAACAAGGATATTTGTTTATCAGGGGCCCTTTTTCGGAATGTAGTTTGTCTAATGAAGGAAAACATAATTAAGTAATGAAAAGTATTTTAAAACAAGTAGCTATGTAAAACCAGGCGCTCCTACAGAAAAATGAAAACGTACAAAATAACAACCAACCATATTTGGTCTTATTATCTTCAATTTGCTCTTCTTCCTACCAACGCAATTTCTCTTGGGAAAACACACGAATATAACTACAAACAAAGAAAGCTGCTCTAAGACTTTGATGAGAGGAATTTGGTTATGTAATTGAGGAATACTGAATTTGGTGAACAAATTATGTTTGTGAGCATAATTAGATGTAAATAACCATATTATGATGGCGTCAAACATATAATGGAGTTCAGCATTGAACACGTTGTTTACTTATATAACATTTAAGCATGATGAGTTCTAACAGTTTTAAGCGAGTTCTAGCTGTATTTTCCTTTCAATGTGTTCAGTGTTACCCCTCAGCGTCAGTACCTAATTTAATTTTTATACAGATAAGGTACGAGCTCTGATCAAGTTTGCTTATTGAGTGTTTTCTACTGTGAAATTCTCCACTTTTCTGTGTATATGACATCTACCTACTTAAAATGTAGTTACATTGTTTTGGGAATATATTGGTAGGAAGGTAATACGCACGTGCATGGAATACCGATAAAAATATGGCAAATAAATGTTATATGTTATTACAAATTTAAGTTAGACATAACAATGCCTCACAAAGAATATTGTATACCTATTAAAGGTAATATCCTGATACTAATTATGTTTTTATTTTCATTTGAGTGTAAGGCCTAACGTTGGGCAAGGACGTTTACAGAACACGCCCTCACTACCCACCTCATCTAGTTTAAAAAAAAAATATGTTTGACGTGTAAAAGTGTTTGTAAAAACCTACTTACAGAAAAATAAAGTCATTTATCACGTAGATGTTACTAACGGACTACGGACAGTCTACTTGCAATATTAATTTTATTGTACTACAAAGCCGTTTCGCTGCCGTATTTCAGAGGCTTAACATTTTGTTTATTTAAGCTGCGTTACTTAAGAAAACTCAGTCCTAATAATATTCTCATAACTGTGCCTAGAGCAACATAATAATTATGTAGGTTAGTTGGTACAGTTAACACAGTTCAAAATCTAAGCATAGGTATCAAAATAAAACAGATGGTTATTATATTAATTATCAATCGTTTTTTTTTCGTGTCACGTACAGTCAAACACATCATAAAATTTGCTGCGCAAAAATAAATCACCTACACGAGTTTAATCAGGCCCGGGGCCTGTGCAGATTAGTGCTAATTAAGTATTGTGTCAATAGAAAGGTTTGTGGAGTTTTCCCAAGTCTATTTTTATTATCTAATATTAGGGAGTATAAATATTTGTGCCCTAAAATTTCTAATCTGCCGATTTTAACAATACTCACGGAAAGGAAAACTACCTTTATATAAACGCAATTATGAATGACAAAGGCGACCTTACACCAAGTTAAGAGATCTCTGCACAAACAGAAGAAAATAACAATATCTATGGTAGATACCTATTTCTACTGGGTCAGATATTCCATTGACCAACTGTAATTACAAAAGTTTGATAACTAGAAAGTTAAGCTATGTCTAGTATTTCAATCCATATAGTTATCTAATTAGTTTCTATTTTGTGGAACTACCTGTACACAGAGCATTGCTAATTCTTGGAATGAAACAGACTTCGCCCAGAGATTTGAATAGCGGGGAAAATAATAGGGGTTATTTATTATGTATAAAATATTCGCTTTAGTAAATCACTTTGTCCGATTTTATCTACGTAATGACTGTTTCTGATTTTCGTTTTAGTAGATAATCAGAGCTAGCTATCAAAATGAATTAATCATAGAATGTGGGAAATGATGGATTTATCAGTTGCTTGATTTCCCATATTAAGCCTACACTCGATAAAATACCCCAACCAAACAAAAACAAAGTTTTTGAACGCGTAATTGGAATTGTGTTTGTCGGTCCTCCATAACATTTATTTTAACGTGGTCTTTAACATTGATCGGGTACATTGCGCAATCTACAGTGAAATTAAACCTGTAAATGTGTGTTTGCTTTATGTTTTTTTTTATCTAGTCATTTATAAAGTCGCTTGCAGTCACTATTAATGTTTGCCCTTTATTGAAAAACTCATGTTATCATTGTAACAATCAAATCAAATACATTATCTTTTTGCAGTCGGTCATACCTACATAGGTACGACAATGACGACTGTGCACATCATTGCATATGCATTGTTTTAATAAATACAAAATAACATTAGTGTTGCATAGGTAAATTAGAATCCAATAACCATTTTTAAATTGCTAATTATGATGAGAAATTCGCTCTTATATTTTCGTTAACGAAGCTAATTCTCCGCTTTTATATTTGTGTATGATACACAAATACAAGAGCAGAGGTTTATCTTTATACATATTTATAATATTTTACACTTTATATGTAGTATAATGTATAATGTTTTACATTTTATAATATGTATAACTATAAGTTTTAGTGACGTCGCGTCGCGTCAGTTACACCTCCGTCCTTCGGCTCGCCATCATCAACCCCTTTATTCGCCCTCGTCAAATCTGTCATTTTCAGGACAGTTGGGTTTGAGAGCCAATTATTTAAGTATTACTACAAATTGTTGGCCTGATTACTTTATATTTTTAAATTCACTGTTTTTTTACTCATACAGAAACAAGAATATTGTGATCTTAGTAATAACATTCTGCCGCATCCCTGTCCGCTATAAAGATATGCTATGAAATTGCAGACTTATTTCGTTTTCATAGGTACCTGTAACAATTCCGTTACTTTGCAGATTGCTTTTGCAAGAATTCGTGAAACTGCTGAATGTGTAAGTCAAACAAGCTTCGTGTTTAGTTATGAATTGACCATTTCGCAGCCGTCGACACGAGGTAAGAACGTGGTCGAAGTGTGAAAGTTTAACGACATCAAATATTTACAAATTTCCGCTCCGAACTGGGGAGCAGACGCACTCGCTCCGTTTCTCCTTAATTTATATTGCAATTTGCAATATTACCATATCCACCGTAGCCTTGCCAGGCTTCACCTAAAATTGTATAATAATACGTATTTGTTTTGTTGCTTATTTTTCTATAAGCAGCAGATACCTACAGCTAGGGGTACCTACATTAGTAGGTACCCCAGCTTATAGGTCTCATCGTAAAAATAACAAGTCGATTGTAATCAAGGAAAGTTTTGTATCTGCTTCTCACAAGTTTTATAAAATGGCGTCGCATGAACTTCTCAGATCTCGTAAGCTCGGCAGTCGGAGGACTTGGCTAAGTAGTTTTTGGTTAAGTTCCACAATAAAATACTGGGTCATAAATGAAGTTCCGAACGGACGTAATTGTCAATTAGGTTGCTAATAAGAGTAATAAGTAGGCTGGCCTGTATTACGTCGGTAATTATCGATATTTACTGCTCCTTTAAGTTCTTTCTGAAGCGGGTAGAAATGAATTTACTCATATCTATCGAATTGCGTTTTTAGGTTTGCCTCATAAACAAAAGTAGATAATTATTGTTTGATTGTTACTAGTGTACTACTAATTTATGTAATTAATTATCCTATCTAATTTTATCTAACGCTAGCTTCTTATCTTCACTAACTACTATCCTGAAAACAAATTAAATAAATCTGTTTTGTTAATTACACATACAATCAAGTGCAGATACTTATAAGTAGTGATGATTGTACTAAACTGTAAAATTCCTTTTTTTTTTCAAGCATAGTACAGAATTTAGCTCAACATTTATACCCAAGCAGATCACAGTTAATGGTTCTGCAATCTTCAGTGAATGGGCAACTAAAGGTATATTTAATAGTAGAATCAAAGTTAAGATTATAAAAATAGTAAAGAATTTTATCAATAAGCGATGAACTAATCTCAATTATTTAAACAAGTTTGTAGCGAAGCTAAGTGTCGATATTTAAGAGATATCGACAGATATTTAAGCTCAAAAATTAAAAATATACAAAATAAAATAAAACCGAATTGGGAAATTATAAAAGATGAGACTGACTGGAAGAGATAAAGCGTAATTGTGAATACAGCCTTAATATTAACAATACAGTTATTAAAAAGAATTGAGAAGTTGCCACAGTGCCTGAATTGGCAATTATTTTTATTATCGACTGTGGTGTAAATGTGACTGACTTAATGAAGAGTAGTAAAATAATACCTTTGTTTAAATCGGGCAGCACATCAGACCCTACGAACTTTAAACCAGTGCTTACCACCTTTAGTAAAATATTTGAAAAATTGATGATAGTTCAATTGCAAACACATTTTAATAAACGTAAATGATTAAAAAGTAAACAATTCGGTTTCACAAGGGGTCGCTCGACTACCGATGCTGGTGTTTAGCTTCTTGCACATAAATTATTGAAGCCTGTGAGAAGTCACATGATGTTAGGTATTTTTTGTAATTTATCAGACTTTCGATTGTGTTTCTCATGATAAATTAGTAAGGAAATTGCATCACTATGGTATTAGAAACTGCCTTGGATTTTCATATTTCTATTATTTGGATGATAGGATCCGAACAGTTGACGGTAAATGCAAGCGATCCCCGGGTTCTATAGTCACTATGGAAGTTCCGCAGGGTTCAATTCTTGGCCTTTGCACGCCACGATTGCGGCGATAAGTCCCCTCTTTGAGGAGTGGCTAGAGAGGCGCCACGGCGTCCTCTCCTTCCGCCTGACGCTGGTGCTTACCGGACACGGCAGCTTCGGGAGGTTCCTGTGTCGGATAAGGCGTGAGGAAACGCCCGGGTGTCACCACTGTGTGGATCGCCCGGAGGACACGGTGGAGCATACGGTGGAGGTCTGGCCTGCTTGGGCAGAGCACCGCCGTGTCCTCGTGGAGGCGATTGGCGGCAGAGAGCTCTCGCGTCCGGCCCTGGTTCAGGCCATGGTACGGAGCGAGAGGGTATGGGCGGCCGTCACCTCCTTCTGCGAAGCAGTAATGCTCGCGAAGGAGGAGGCGGGACGGTTGAGGGAAAGGCAAATTTCGCGCCCTCTCGCCCCTAGCTGCCGCAGGAAACGCCCTGGGCGTCGGGAATCCCGGGCGGATTTCCGGCCACCGTAGGCGTGGGCTTGCGGACGGTGAGCAATGGGTAGCTCACCGTCCGGTAAGGACCAGGCCCGGGTCGACGGCGCGCCACGCGCGCCTTAAAGAGATGTCGTCAGCACAAATGTAGGGGTCCACTAGGGCCGATGCCTGCCGGGGTCGCGGGAAGGTACAAGGGTCACCGAGACCCTGGCAACACAGGCAACAGGAAGGAATACGGGTGGGTTTTCGTCAGTAAGAAGAGTCTGACACACCCTCCCGCTCCGGCCAGAGCGGGAGAAGTTATTTGATGATATCCCAGCCAAAAAAAAAATGTATTTATTTAATCTTTAAGCACACAAATGTACAGAGGCGGACTTAATGCCGTAGGCATTTTCTACCAGTCAACCTTTGGGTGATGCAGAGGCAAACAGTGTATCTCAAGCAACAACTTATTTTATACTAAGCGTCTTGTAATTTATATTGACTTTTATATTTTTATTGATTTACGTGACATGTATGTGGATCATATTAATATTCTTTTTTTTTTCTCAGTTAGTTTTAATGATAATCTGCCAGTTTGAGTACTTTATGCGGTTACCCAAATGTCCTTTCTTTAGTTTTGTTCGTCAAGTCATTAAGCTACTTAAGTTCTGAGTTGAGCTGCAACGATTACTGACAAATGTGTACTCGTACTGACTGGATAGGTCCAATCAATCTGTGTGGTTCTTTCCTCAAAAGACCATTTCAAACATCCATCTACATGGTACTCAGATAATCTGACCAAGATTATTTCTAGATTTTTATGTACACATTGAAATTAATAAATTTTTATTTATACAATTACATTAATTTTTAGTTTGTAAAGTATTATATTATTTTAATTATTCTAAATGTGAAGACTATGTGAGTCATTGTTTTTTTTCTCTCTCAGTTAGTTTTAATCTTGGTTTGGCAGTTTGACTAATTTATGCGGCCTACCCAAATGGCCCTGTCTTTGGTATTGTTCGTCGAATCGTTGAGCGCCTTAAGTTCTGAGTTGAGCTCACGATTACTGACAAATGCGTGCACTGACTAGATAGGTCCTCTCAATCTGTGTGGTTCTTTCCTCAAAAGACCATTTCAAACACCAATCTACATGGTCTTCACATGATCTGATCAAAATTATGTCTGGACTTTAAAAGAGACTGTGAAGTTTGTTTTGGCCTTTCTACTTGGAGTAGTCCGATAGGAAAAGCCGACCTCATCTCGTTTTTAAAATATGATTGACGTGTAGGTGTTTGTACAAACCTACTTACAGAAATAAAATCATTTATCATTTATACAGATATATGTGTATGGAAGTGAAGTTTTCTTCACTTTCAGTGAATTAAGAAACTTGTTGAACATTTCACGGGCTGAAGAATGAAAGTTAATAAACGTCTTTGTACATTGAGATATGCACGTTCATAATTATAATCAAAATGCTAATGTTTCTGTGTAATACAGTAGTAAGTACCTTTGTTTGTTTAATTAAGGCTGTACGTAAATAAGTGCTCGTACCTACTTATCGTCCGGACAGTAACTTTGTTAGTGGAGGAACGCGGTGGAGCATACTTGTGTTTGTGGTTTGTCAAAGGTAAACTTTCGAAAACCCTTACGTAATTCTACCACCGAATCGTAAAAATGTTTCTCTTCTAAATCTAATGAGCCGTGCCAGCGTAATGTTATTTATTACTGAAAGGACAAATAACGATTGGAAGAATCGACTTTCATTTGTGGGTTTGATTTTATTTTTTTACCGTATCAGTAGGTAGCGGCATTTTAGATTTGCTGAAAAGCTTGATGCTAATGATAAAGACTATTTCCTTAATAATGAAATCGGCTTATTTAACCCTTGTAAAATTTTCCGTTACATTACTTAAATAAAACTAATATCGTCCCATTTTTGTTGTTTCAACCAGTTCCTTCAAAACAAGCGTTCTTGAAGCAGGAAGGCTATCTCGTGGCTTTAGAGTACTTCAGGCAGACGATCGAGATCAACATTTGCCATTTCAGAATTCTAGAGATAAGAGCGAGGCAGAGTTATAAAATGGCGCAGTGCTAGAGTGAGATATAAAACGTAGCCACAGCTCTGGAGGGCGTTGCGGTCTGACCGGAGATTAGCGTGAATTGTCAGGCGTTAGGTGTATTATTTTATCTTTCAGTGCTAGTAATATTCAACTAGTTTAGGCCAACAATGGCCATGATTATATTCAAATTCACATATTGTAGACATACCGATTGGCAGCTAAAAACTTTCAATACGTGCGCTGTTTTCTCTTTCAACTTTTCTTTACAAAACTTTCAGTCATGGGCCAAGAGCGCCCTTCCATTTGCATATTCTAATAAGTACTTCTAGACAATTTGGTTGCCTTTTAACGGTTAAGTAGAAATACTTACTCAATTCAGAAAGCAATTTTGCTCGCAATTATTGTGTTAACTGTTTACGTGAGCGAACTTCGTTATTATTGATTTATTCGACGTGGCTTAGTTTGAGGGAGTGATAAAATAAATGAACTTGGTTTTTGGCACAGCCTGTCTAAAGGGCATGTCGAAATTGTATTTCATTGCAAAGGGACTTTTAAAATGTATTTAACTTTACTGAAAGCTTGCGGTGAAGGAAGAGGGAATTCAGCGACAAAATTATTTCTCTATAGAGTTTCGCGTTTTTTATGTTCCGCAGTAGCTTGTCTAACGTTTCTAAAAAAATTCCGTCGCAGAACCCGTCGTCTTTTCGACATTCCAGTGACCACACTCACATTTTCTATACCTTCGACAGCGACATGCTGTATGACCGTAACGATCAAAACATGAATGTTAAAATATTAAGTAGGTACCTTAAGTCTTTTTTTTTAGTTTTCTTTGACCCCTTGCCACGGTTCTTGATCACTATGAACTCGGGTGATGCTGATCAAGCTACATTGAAGACACACTTAATTAAATTTCCAATTAATTTGTTAGATGGTTTTCCCCGCTTGTTCATTATCAAAAGTAATTTTCTTGTAGGATCAGTTTTTGCTTGTATACAAGATCTTGTCCAATTTACTAACATATGTCCAATAAGTACTTTAGATAAAAGATAGTTGTTACAAGATAAACAGGTATTTTTTTTGTGTCATTGTTTTACCATATTGTGTTGTGAGGGGCTACCGAGAACGTTCCTAAATAAATAACGTTATCGAACTGTAGGTACAGCGCACTAGACCAAACGAAATATATCCCTCTGCCGCCTGTTTCTCTTATCGATCGTGCATGTGTTAAATACGTTTTTAAACAAAAAATTCTCAAAAAAAAAGAGAAAATAAAAAAACATGAACAGAGAATTTAAAAAACTACCCGTGTAAAATTTTTAACGCTATGCTGGATAAAATATAGTTGCTCTAAAATATATATGGTTACTTAATAAATAAAGTGAAAGAAGAAATAGTGGCAAAAAGGGTTATCGCTGAAAGTAGAATCCAGTTAGCGACTATTCCAGTATAATGATGGCCGTCCCCCGCTTACCGCGTCAATTTTCTCTCTTGACAGTCCACTTGGCTCTGTGCCAATATGCTACGTTGTCTCTCTAACTACCTCAAAATAGTCAACTGGCTAAGAAACCATCATTCGCAAAACTAAGTCACCGACTTAATTCCTTTTCATTACCTAAGTTAAAAACTTGTCCCGTAATGGCCGTAGTCTCACGGCAATTTGACGCCGGCGACACTTAAAGCCAATTAAGCTTAGAATGACAGTCCGTGCCCTATCGACAATATCTGTAGGACTTACTTGCTGCTAATTTTAAAAGAAAAGCTTTTCTTAAAAGGTTTCCTTTATACACAGCTTATTTCGTGTAATTGGCACTCTTCTAACATTTTATGTGAATATGTAACGACTCCTCAGAGGCCGATGCTGACTTTCAGAAAGAACTTTCAAACGTTTCTATTATGAAAGCTTAAATTGCACTAAAGTCGCGAACCGTAAAGCGAAAAGTTTCAGTTAAATAGAGTGCCGCGTTCTTCTTTTGCACTTATTTCCTAGTCAGATCTAAAAAAAAGTTTTTTTAAGAAATATTTTGAGTTCGGAATGCTTCGTAATGTGGCGCGGCTGTATTGTCAGTTTAATGCAGGTGAATTAATTTTTGTCGGTGTATGTGTTTCAGTCGGTTACTTTATTAGGTCACATACTGGTCGGTGTCGTGTGGACAAGTCGATAAAAGGGTAGGCGTGTATCACACGTTAGTAGCGGTCATTATACCTCTCTGTTATGTTTATTTTGTTTACATTGTCCCATTATTCCCGTTTATACTCCGTTCGCCTGTTTTGATACTTCTCCGCTAAAAATAGTTGTTTTTATTCAGTAATTGTGTCGCGTGGACGTAAAATTCAATTACTTACAACACAGAATCACCTAGGCGAGAATAATCTAACGTTTATCAATTTGTATCCATTACCTTGGAGCCTGGGTCGTCGTTGTCTTACCGCTATATTGTGACACAGCTTTGTTAAAATGTACAATAGTTGAATTAGATTAGAGATTCTGTAATCTCCCGCTGTTATCGATTTGAGAGAGATGTGGACTAATTATAAAAGTTTAAGAGAACTTTGCGGCTCTATCTTCTTTTCCTCTCTCAAACAAAAACGTTACCCACCCTTCATGTCAAAAATCTACCTACATATCAATCAAAAGTACAAGAGTATGTAGGTACTTTAATACAGGCAGCGAAGCCAAAGAAAATTCCTACTTGGAAAGTAGGTAAGTTAGTTAATGTACGTATATATATCTAATCCACGGATAAGATGAGGTCAACGTTCGATTTGGTGAGTATTTACCTACCTATTTACCTACTTAGGGAAACAGTTTTTTGCTTAATAGGTAGATATACCTACGGCATATCTAAGATCTTCAAATCTACGTACCAAATATGAAATCTAGAAATAGGAACCAACGTCTGGTTTTATGCTGCGTATTTAAAACGAGAGTACCTACTTATAGCTTTTCAGCGGTTTCAGAAAAAAATCATTCATAGCAGCTGAAATACCAGTCGCCACCTATCAGGCATTCAGTAATTTAAATAAAGCATAGTAATTATCATTACGGTTTAGTCACACACAGTGTGCATTCTGCACAAGATGTCCTGGATGTCGTCATACGCTCCAGGCGGCACTAAACGAAGCAGGCATGAGTAGCTTACCGCTTTGTGTTTACAGGTCGGTAGTTTCGCTGTTTGCCATGCCGACGATCACCGTGAAGCCTGCAGGTCGCCTGTCAATATCTATTACGTCACTGATCGTACCCAAAAGTGCTCTATTTATCACCCACCTTGCCACATATCAACGCTTTTTATGCCTATCACCGTAGTGTTCCATGTAACCACTGGAACGTTAGTTACACATTTCATAAAGAGTTTTTTTTACATAAAAGATGCCTGCCGTTGTAATGTTTTGTTGTTAACTTTAAACTGTGAGCCAAAATGCAACTCCTATATTGTAATATTTTTTGCCAAATAAATGTTGGAACTACAATAAACTGAATTTATATTTACTACGCCACTTGGCTCGCTCCGTTCGTAGATATGTTCCAATAAATGGTTGTTTAGCGAATTATGTAGGGATCTGGGACATTTGGGCCTCCCAAATAGTGCGTTTTCATTACAAACTTTGGGGCTCAGTAGCTCTCAAGCTTGCTACACAAAACCACATATTTGATTTTATTTATATCTTTAGCATTTAAACAGTTGTTGTGCAAATTCTTGTTTCAATTCGGTATCTAAATCTATGTTTTCAAGTATAAAATCGTATGACACTCGTTTAACTCACATTTCAAATATTTTTGAACACTGTTACCGCTTAAAAGCAAACCTTTAGTTACCTTTGTCTATGTTTACATCCAAAACAGCCAATTTTCACTTTTTATAAAAATCTTAGAATATTTTTATACTTTGACATTTTCATCACAAATTGTCATCTGTCAGATTTCTTTTTTCATGCTATAAAGTTAGATTTTTCATGCTATAAAGTTAAATTAAGTTAGATTAGATAAGGCCAGGTCTCCACTGCTGCACTGTAAAGTTAGTGTGGTAAGGTCAGGTCTACACTGTAAGCTGTTTTATTGTTTCTGACTGACAATCAAATATGAAGTAATTTGAATTATGTTTGAAATATTTAACAAATACTTCCAGAATGTTGGACAGAGACTATAAAAGCGGCCATCAGTCTTGGCAAAGATACAGTTTTACCTCAATTTTACATCAGTTTTAACTCAATTTTAAGTCGGTTTAAGCTTAGTTTTAAGTCGGATTAAAAGTTCGGCATATATTATCTGAATCTACTTACAATTATTTAAAAATTAAACATGTGTGAATTCTGGGACCCATTCTCTCCGTTGCCTCCGGCCGTCTCGCCTATGTCTGTGGGAGGCCAGACATCAGAGGTACTATAGCCGCAGCTGACCACTTCTAAGCAGGGAGGTCCCAGACGCTGGGGCATTGCAAAGTACCTCCGCTGTCCTTTTCTATCCGCGTAACGTGAGACAACGCTGCCCTCTTCTCTGCCCACTCCTGGACAGAGGAGCCTTCTGACGTCAGGGCATTGCACTCGCGTGGTGTAAGACACTAACGCGACCCTCCTGCTACCGTGAAACGTTATAAAACGCTACAACGAAACCTATTCACGAATACTCTTAAAAGCTTTTCCTCCTCTGGACAGGGATGTTGACAACCAAAAATTCCTCCTGACCCTATTCGTCGCAAGACACTGCCGCCTCATCCTCGTCCTGCTCCACTACTGCCTGCCGATCCTGCTTCTTGTCTTCCGAGCGTCCCGAGCCGCGCGAAGTTGAAGCCGACCTGAAGCTCTAAAAAAAGAAAAGATAGATAACATAAAGGATAATAAAGAATGAATGAGTATGTCTCATTTATATCATACTATTTTATCCTTTATGTTATCTATCTTTTTCTTAGATGTGTCTTACAACTAGCCTTTCGACTAATTGTAACGTTACACTATCTGGAAGTTTCCCAAGTATTTTGCAGTCTTTCTAACTGAATTCCTACCTCAAAATTGTGACAGAGATTTAAACATATTCCTGGATAATCTTATCATTAACGAGTAGCTGCTTTCTCGATCAAGACTCTGGTTTAAGGAGTTCAGCCAAGCAACGTTAAGCGGTAAAAGTCGAGAAACAGTGCAAGCAGGCAGTCGAGTATGGGCGAGGATGCGCAAGCAAGACGGATAATAAAAGATATTACGAAGGGTACCATTGTTCCCGCTCTTTGTCCCCACTTTAGTCAGATTCATTTACCCATCGAGATTTCACAAAGACTTCCGTAGAAGTGTGTGGGCTTACAATAGCCTCATAGCCTGTTTCTGTTCAACATATACAGTTTGAAATCACTACCGAAATTAAGCTCAGTCCATGCTCCGTCATAATATAATAAGGTTGTAGGTAATTACTGTTTTTTTATGAAACGATCTTACAAACTCTTCGGAAGTTAGCTTAAACTTTTATTTCGCCTGTTAGAAGTATTTGTTGTTATGTTCACAGAACTTCGTGTTTTATAAACAACAACTTTGTAGGTGTTGTTTCGTCTGCAGGCTTCACGAATTACCAGGAATTGTAAAGTTGTATGAGTGTTTTTATATTTAACAAATTTGAATTATTTTCTACAAATCTGAGAATAATATAGATAAATGTTTGTTTCCTAGCAAACACCGTACTTGCATGCGTAGGTACTTTATTCTAATGGTAGACGCGTGATTGACTGACATTTTACAAATAAATGCTAACACGAAAATCCCTTGTGGTATAAAAATACCTAATACCTAGATCTGTACGCGCTTGGATTTTTCCATAAAGGACAAATTAAAGTATGTATAATTTCGTGGGCTGTTTGGTTGCTATTGAACTTCAATTAAGATATATTTTATATGCAATGTGCTAGAAATACTATGCGTTAGTTTAATATGTTTAACCTATTGACCGCTATGTCAAAAAGCAAAAATGTGCCCTCGGCGCCAATGTCCAAATTATTCCTTAAAATCTGTCATGTGGTCGTGACCGTGGCGTGCTGGGCAGATTTTGGTCTGTCATCTATACATGACTGTGGCAGTCAAAAGGTTAAAAGCAATAAGCAATGATTTAACCGTCGCTGACGCCCGCCATTGCGAAATGAGAACATTTTATATCTTGACTATCGCGGAATAACTTCAGCCCCCTTCAGCAGCCCACCCACTCTCGCCGACCTGGACGTACACTTACTTTATTAAATAGCCATTCAACTTGGTGGAGCTTCACCGACCTATATTCCAGTGTATTTACAGCTATGAATGTCGCAATTCCTACAATTCCACCAGCAGTCTTGACATCTCGAGTCACTGAACATTATACCTATTTCTTTCGGACTAACTTTTAATTTGTTTATTTGTTCACCAAGTGTTCTTGGCACCTGTTTATACGCTCGCTTTATCGTTCTTGGCTACCTCAGAAGCTATAAATGTTGCTTACTTCAGTACCTGCCGAGTCGATATCGTATTTAGCGCAAAGGATAATTTGCAAATGGAAATGTCCTTTGCGCTAAATATAATATCAACTCAGCTTTCTGAAATCTGGCGCTTATGGATGTGAAGAATGTTTTAGGCTCATCGCACTAGGTTTGATGCTGTTTGTGTGCAAATGCTTTTGTTTACCTGCGATCATTTTACGCGTCAATGTGTCAAATAGATCTGCCCAACTCAAAGTGAAGATGAAAGAAAGATGGTGTGATGGAAGAAAAATGCTTCAGATACCTACTTACGTTTTGAGATTAAAACTGAAAAATTTCTTAATCTTGTGGGTCGTCTTCGTTGTGACCCCACAAGATAAGCAATGTTTAAACACCCCCTCGAGAAATGTCTTGAGCGGTCATGGTGGAAACCCTTTTGAATTAATCCAACCTTTGTGATTAGAAAGTCAGTCTCAGTAAGAACTCAGGGGCGGAATCAACACTTTTTTATTCAAGTGGTAGAAGTAAACTTTTCGGTGACTTATGTAAGGTACTCGTAGGTAGGTAATTTACTTAACCAATTTATTTATGATACTTTCAGGAAAGAAACAGAACATTAACGTGACTCAAATAGAAAATATGATGCCACACAATTTCTATTCATAACGGTAGATCTCAACGCAACGCGATCTGTAGCATCAAATGACAAAGCCTGGCGCCTCCATGGGCCGCCCACAATGGGGCATCATTGTCCTTTCTATTTAAATGTTTTAAACATTACATCAATTTAAATATACGTAAGGCTGCATTAAAAGTTGCTTTCGTGTTGCTCCCAGCGCTGCGACACTTATTTTTTAAGTACCGCATCATTATGCTGAGATAGAAGCCTTTTGGCCTCGTACAGGACTTTTGATTTTTATTTAATTTTTTTTAAATGTTTTATCAGTGTTTTCTAGTGTAATTTGTGATCTCCTGTGAAAGTCCCAATAAATACATTTTCTTTCTTTCTATAATGCGCGCGAAGTTTAACCAATTAACGATGAAGCGGTCTGAACTTTATAAAAAATCCTCTTTACTTTTTTTTTTCTCTTTACATCTATTCCCAAATGCTTGATAAATCTACCAAGTGTTTCAAGTCCTAATTGATTAGGGCTTTACGCAAATTCCTCGAGTCGTTATTGGGAGCGTTAATGTTCGTAGGTATAATAAACAGGCACAGTACAATGAATCCGAACTGTGTATTGTAATCTCTTTTAGACGGTGGACATCGACACTAAATAACAGCTGTCTCCGCGACTCGTCAATCAAGAATTAATCACATGTATCACATGTCCATCTATTCACATGTAATGGAAGTTATTTATAATTACTGAGGGATTACGTGAAATATAAAAGAAATTGCTTCTGAACACGAGACATCGAATCAAAAAGCAACGGATTATCTTGGAAATATTTTTGAGATACAATTAAGTAACGACGAGACGGCTCTAGTGTGGTTATTGTGGAGGGTCTCTCTATTCATGTTAGCGTCAGACTAGAACGTCCTAAGAACCGACTGAAACCTTTGTTAGAGGAAGTATCCCCTTACAGGCTTTGTGTGCAGGTCGGTAGCTCGCGACGCCGAGCGCCCACCTAATTGTCCTGGACCTCTCGCGTGGAACAACTCCGCGCTTTAAATAACTATCCCTGGACAAGCAGCATCAGTATCATCACAACAGTGAACAAGCATCACAAGGATTACCTCACAGTTCCATCCAAATTCGCGAGTGTTAAAAGTTAAAACAGTTTTAAAACCAAAAAAAATCTTATCCTCAAGTCTTAGTTTACTTAGCCATCAATTAGGAGTACTTTATATCTCAACATTACTTACCGCAGATAGGTCGAGGGGTTTGTGTACGGAATATGAATATGAATTGCACAACCGTCAAGTACCTAAAACACTGTTCATTTAGTTGGATTAATTACGACAACCCCATATTATGTTAGTAGTATAGCGTGCGCTTGTTTGACGTGCTAAAGGTATTCTATAGTCCGCGATAGTAACAAAATTCACACGAGACGTAAACACAATAGATATTTGCGCACTCTATAATCGAGATCGTGAGAAACTAAACGCGACTAACAACTCCCGCTAATTGCTCTGACTTTATTCACTCATTTTCTTAACTTTCGCATTTACTTTATTATAAATACCCCAGGGTAAATTGCCCAGGGTAAGTGTTTTATTTAGGTACGTACCTAAATAAAAACCGGTCAAGTGCGTGTCGGACCACGCACTTTGAAGGGTTTCGTCGTAGGGATGAATTTATCCCAAGAACAAACTTAACATTGTAGTAGAAAAACATGTTCCCAATGTATGGACATCCCAACTGCAAATTTAAGTTTGTACCCACAATATTGCGTGAGTTACCATGTTATTTTAAGACCATAGACTTCTTATAGATTTTCCTCTAATCTATAAGTATAGAACTATTCTCTGTATTTTTTTCATAATTTTAGGCTCAGCAGCTAAGGGAATGGTCAATTTTCATCAATTTTCTTTAATCAATTTATTTATTTATTAAAACTGTATGCATAAGTAAAAAAAAAATACTGTAC
Organism: Atethmia centrago; assembly: GCA_905333075.3. Classification (NCBI taxonomy): domain Eukaryota; kingdom Metazoa; phylum Arthropoda; class Insecta; order Lepidoptera; family Noctuidae; genus Atethmia; species Atethmia centrago. The sequence continues at coordinate 13,949,303 of HG995374.1, forward strand.
AAAGGCGGACTTTTTGCCTTCTTGCACTTCAATACTGATTATTTTAAAATAATAAAACACATTATATTTGAAATCCACATAACAAGTCCTTTCACTTGATATGTCACACGGTACAGTTTGCAAAACAATTTTTTTAATGTTCTAATTTTCCCCCCAAAACTGAACCCCATGTTCCAAATTCATTTATTTACGTTACACGTTCGTGTTTGGGTCACACAAATTTCAACTTTATCGGTCCAGTAGATGCAAATCGGCTACGACAGACGGACAGACAGACACACGAGTGATCCTATAAGGGCTTCGTTTGTCCTTTCCAGGTACGGAACCCTACAAAGGGCAAATTGTAATAGAAGTTCTACAACGAAAGCAAAAGGAAGCAAAACAGTCTTTCGTGTTTCGCCCCTGAATACCTACATAAACCGGGACCGTACCACTCATCGAGTAGCGGATCACGTTTAGTGACAGCCTATTTTAGACTTTGCTCCGAGTGGTTGTGTACTACCTACGCCATGCGTTATATAAATAACCTTACTAGCTACCCGAACGGTTTTTCAATTCGTACCTCTTTTAAATTTAAAATGTTCATGAATATTCAATCTCTACTTCGTTCAACATTGACCTTACTTTAAAAATTCAGGACAGAGGCTAAACTGATTAATAGATTTTTAATGCATACTTAATTCATCGTTTTCTAAGTGCGGCAGTTATTCTCGAGTTCATCGTTGAAATTGAGAAATAAAGCTACATCATGGTCGAACTGCTCGCGTCATAATATTGACCCAATTTATCGTGCGACACTCAAAAACTCAATTCTGATCCGAAATTAATCGAGCGAATCGCGTGTTGGGCGCCTTGATGATACTGAAAGAAGCTAAATCAAGTGAAAATACCAATATAACCTATACAATTTTATGTAGGTTAAAAAATCGCACTAATTAGTTATAATACTTATAATGTATCCTAGAAATTGGTCGTTCGATTGAAACAATAACCTAGTGGAATTTTCAGTCGACTACGAAGCGTTCAAGTTCAGCTCCACTCCGTGTCATAATCATATTAGGCACACGTGAACCAATTATTTTCATATTTAGTCAGTTGTGAGGGGATGTGGCGGTGCGGGGTGCGGGCGGGGCGGCGCGCGCGATCGATACCTCGCCGGACAGGTACACTACACGTAAATAATGAAAGCGTTCAGCGTAGCCCTCTGAGGACGCCTCGTGTCAGATGTCAATAGCAATCAGATGCGACGTGGCACGTGGCTCAACATGTCTCTTTTTATAGCTATTCACCGTTATCACGATTCCTTTCAAGGAAAACTATCTCTATTATTCATTGGCCAGGTCCAATTATGGTTTTTACAGAACTTGCCTTGAGGAACTTTGCTGCTGAAAAAATATTAAAGTGCAGGCCTTTGGTTTAAAATCTATAAGGTTCATCTACTACGCCATATATTGATTGAAAGCACAACATTTAAAATTAGTACCTACAATATTAAAATAACAATTTTGCAAAATTTACTCGATACAAAACTTGTCCGACCTCTGTAGCCAAGTTATTTCTTGCCTACATGGCTGCTTCGTAGGATTAATATTGGCGGGCCAGGGAGGGTTGTTCTACGATACATAGCGCATGGTAGGCATGTTATCTCCAATCAAGAAATAGTTTCCGCCTGCGGATATTAGTATTGCGACATTTTCTAAAATAATGTTATGAGTAGCTAGCTAACTTTTACTAATTTGTTTAGGAACTTGCTATGTCAGGTTTATTGAAGAGTAATGATAAGAAATTGGTTTTAATAGTAAAATATTATATTTTTTGTGTTTACAGGGTTGGGAAAGAGCGATGCGAGAAGAAGAAAACGGTATCTACAAGAAAAAACCATATCCTATCCTCAAGATTGTAAGAGTTATCGATTTTTATACACGTAAAATGAAATCCCTCTTGTACTTCATACGTCGTAACAGGAAAATTCGACCAATACATGCTATAATTATAATCACAGATCTTTGTATGTAAGTACCGCTCCCCATGAGTCGGTTTCCCCATTTCTTCTCCGTATAATTCAGAAGGAGTATGACTCTTGAAGGAGTCGTACACGTTTACCTGCAAAAGATCGATAGCTCTTACACTATCGCAGATTTCGCCCTCGGAGAAGATGGGAGAAGACTAGTAGCTTGAAGATAGAAGTTGCATTCATCACAGATCCATAATTTGACAACTGTATTCGAGTGTGTGAGTAGAGTGTCGACATTCTCTAGCACCATTCGAATTCAGTGCTCGAATCTGGATTCGCGTCAATCGAGAAGGAAATTTAAATTGGAAGAATCTATATTTTTAGTTGTCATTGTAACTAATTTGATTATTCGTTTATGTTTAGGTAATAATGTTTACTTGTAACATCATGATGTATTATTATATTATTTTCTTTTCTTTAAATATTTGTTAAAATACCTTTGTTATGTATTAGTCTTGGAACAACCTACCCTCCCACTAGGAGTCGGGCGTTGGTAGTTGTGCCACAGTTTTAAGCAGATTATTTTTCATTGTTCGTTTAACATTGTCTTTGTTTTTTGTTCCAAATTATCAATTATTATTATTATATTACGAATAATTATTTCACAGGTTCGTCAAAAGAAGCGAACAATTATTTTGCCTTGAAATTTCGTAATAGGTATAGCGTGATAGAACATTGTTTTGTTGTTATTATTACCTTGAATAAACGATGTATTGAAAATCGATACACGAGTTTTTTTTCTGAATTAACATGCAATGGACTTTTTTATGGACCGTGTTGAAAACATCTTCAAATTATAATAAATAAAATATTATTTTTCATTACTAAGAGTATATTCAAAATTATAAAAAATGGGGTTTATCAACAAAATTGTGAAAAAAATTTCAGTGTCTGGATTTTTATAAATGGGCGCTGCAAAATTTACGGATCACTATTTCCCATATTCTCTCATACTGCCAGCGGTTGCGAAATATGCATTTTTTGACAATTCATTTTTGATTTAATTGACAATTTAATTGAGAATTATTTCAATTAATAATTTTTAACTTCCCGCTATGAAAAATTTAATTTTCAAAAGTTGGAATGTTTTGATTTCCGTCCGATTTTCGAAAATCGGGTTTTCATCAGATCTCGATGTTTTAAAGTCCTAGGAACCAATTTCGAACCATTTCCGTGTGATTTATGTAGGTATGTAAACGCCTCATAACTTTTAAACGGCTCGACCGATAGAATTGCGGTTTGGGGCGTTCTAAAAGGTTCGACTGCCCTTATATTTCGTGACAATATGAACCCTTTCGGCCTGGTAGATTCAGAGAAATCACAAAAATAATCTTTTAAACAATCGCCTTTTTGGAATTACTTTTAATCGACTATATGGATCAATTTCAAAATCTAGCTCTACCTTGGAAAACGATGCTGATCGCCGCAAGTTCCATCAAAATCGGTTGATTCGTTTGAGATATCGCTGTCGAAAAATAACAAAAAAAGTGTTTATTTATAATAATTTTTAAAATTCCTGTCGTATACATTTTTCCCATTAATTACTTTTAACGATTACGATCGGTTACTTGTGCTTAAAAAACTGCGACGAACGCCGTCAAGTTCATCAAAATCTGAAATCTGTTCGAAAGACAACGGACTGTTTCCAAATTTCTGATCAGATAGATTTTTTAAAATCGGTTATCTTTTTGGGCTCGCAAAACTGCTTCGAACGCGTCAAATCCCATCAAAATCGATCTGAATATTCAAAACAATGTCAGCTGTTCAGCCTGAAAGTAGCGGGAAGTTGTAGGAATGGCCGCATGCCGCGGGTCAACCATTTTTCAGTTTTTTTTATAAATACGTACTTTGACTTAATTAATATTTTTTGTTTTAATGCATCATTCAAAAAACTTAATAAATGCATTATTTAGAACATTTTTATTTTCCAAATCTTATATTTTGCATTTCAGTGTATTTTTTTTTAATTTAAAATATTTAGGTATAAGTTATTTTTTAATAACTAAGTTTAATTAAGTTATGCATTTTGCTTTTGTGCCCAGGGGCGGCGCTAAGGTTGACACCGGCCCTGGGCTCTAGGATCCCAAGAAAAAAAAAACAAGGCATAGCAGCGCATGCTGGGTATTATCTAGTTATTTTATATTTTTCATTCACGAAGAAGATACCTACCTTGTTATAATCAACAACCATTACACTTAGAGTCTCGTTTAGTTACAGAAATCTGGGAATAGTGCCAGTTGTACTGTCGATATATTTACTCCTATCCTATCATGTCTACTTCAATAGAAATGTTTCAAGAGGTATCTTGAAACATTTCTCACCACACCTTTCCTGAAACATATTTCCTACAAGTAGTAGGTAAACCCAGCCCAATATTTCACACGATTGATACGCAACAGCCTAGTTCTAGTCACCAAGACATATATAACGTCGTGTAGTTTCTTGTACGACATTCATACCGCACGTGTACGATTGTGATACAAACGCTACGATATTGGAAATATATTGAACAAGGCTTCACCTTTTACCTTTGATACCGTTTTTCTATTACATGACATTTACTTCGTATATTAGTAATAAGGTTTCTTTCACGCAACTATGACGATTGTCTTTTCGGGGATACCTATATATTTTTCCTAATTTAAAGTATAACTCATCGGATATTGTAAAAGTTCTTGAAAATTAAAGTTAACAATGCAGATGTTTTTAACTACACAAAATATTAACATTACTATTAAACGATGAGAAAAGAATAAGGATAATTAACAAACGAGAATTAATTAAATAATATAATTCGCCATTTAAAATTTGGGTTAGGTGGCAAGTAAAATTAGCTATTACGTCATTGGAGCAGTGGTGGTCCAGTGGTAACGATCGTGACTTATGAGTTTATAGGTCGCAGGTTCTGCAGGCCTGACAGGCGCTTTACTTAGTGTAATTATTTCACCACAGTGGTGGTGGCATTCCTCACAATGTTCACCGTTTTGGGTGCAGTGGCTCCCAAAACGGTGAGGAAATGCCGGTTTTCTCACGATGTCCTAGAACTAAAAATTCGAAGACATGTGATATCTACCAATCCGCACTGGGCCTGCGTGGTGGATTACGGCCCACTCCCTCTCACAGAGAGGAGGCCTGTGTTCCAACATTGGGAACATTATAGGCTGATTACGCTACGTCATTTTGACATGGTACTTGATCGTACTTACTATGATTTTGTATGAAGTAAAACAAAAAAAAAAATCTGACCATTTAGATCAGGTATGGGCAACCTTTGACATGTTGAGGGCCAAACTTTAGCGTGCAAATACGTTCGCGGGCCGCGTTTAAAAGTAGGTAAGTACTAAGTGCATTTTTAAGTAGTGATCATATTTTTTGCGATAGATGTTAATATATTAATATTAACATCTATCGCAAAAAATTGTCGTATTATTTCATTTTTTTTTAATTTTTTTAATTTAATTTTTAATTTAATAAATAAATTATTATTTTATAATTATAATTTATTTATTTCTAGTTAGACATGAAATAATACGACAATGTTATTGTAGTACAATTTATTAAAATAACAAAATTAAATTAAAAAAAAATGGTACATTATAATTAAATCGTTAAATTTGCAATTGTTACAAACTACGAAAGTTACTCGTAAATACACCGAAATCAATGAGACACTTGAGCTTGAATTTGGGAAACTAATCCATCGATATTTGGATTAATTCGACTGATACAAAGACGTAAACAATTTTCCAAATTATCGTCAGTCAGTCTTGTACGATGTGTTGATTTATTAACTTTCACCAATGAAAAGAACTGTTCGCATTTATAAGTACTGCCAAACGCACAAATCAATCTTCTTGCGAATTTTCTAAGCTGCGGAAAATTGTCTTCTTCTAGGTATTTTTTGTAGAAATCGAACAACTCTACGTCTTCAAATTTGGATTTTAGGAGTGAGTTTTCTTGAATCTGGATCAACTCCATTTGTAAGTGTATTGGAGCATTTTGTACATTACATTTTGTAGGAGTAGCAAATAAACTGAAACAGTCTTCCAAGTTTTTGAAGTCGCTAAATCTGTTCGAAAATTGTTCCCACAGTAACTTGATTTTTTCAGCATATTGAGCATAAGCAATATTTTCATACGCAGAGAGCGTGTTGAAATGGTAACTATTACCAGACAGCATCTGTGACTCCCACAAGCGTAGTTTGATCTGAAACGCTTTCAAATGGCTGTACGAATCATTTACTAACTGTCCTTGTTTTTGAAGTTTCAAATTTAAATCATTCAAATAGCCTGTAAGATCGACCAGAAATGCTAAGTCACATATCCATTTTAGGTCACTTAATTCAGATAGTGGTTTATCTTTTATTTTCATAAAGTCTGCTATCTCCTTTCTAAGCTCGTAAAACCGTTTCAACATTTTTCCTTTGCTCAGCCATCTGACTTCACAATAATATGTTACGTCGTTATATTCAGCTGATATTTCATCCAAAAACGCCTTGAACTGACGATGGTTAAGACCTCGGGATCGAATAAAGTTGATGGTTTTTACTACCACATTCATAACATTCTGGAGTCGAATGGACTTAGAACACAAGTTCTGTTGGTGGATAATGCAATGAAGGACTATCAAATCATCTTTTTGCACATTTAATTCTGTTGCTTTTTCATTCAAAATTCCGATGAAACCTTTACGTAAGCCGACCACAGAAGGTGCACCATCAGTGCATACTCCAATTAATTTTGACCATGGCAAGCCAAAACTTGTGAATACCTTTAGAACTTCAATAAAAATATCCTCTCCTGTAGTGGTTCCTTTAAGCGGCTGTAAAGCAAGCAATTCCTCAGTAACAGTGAACTCCTTATCAACACCTCGAATAAATATAGCCAGTTGAGATGTGTCAGACAAATCGGTGCTCTCGTCTAATGCTATGGAAAATGATTCAAAACCAGCCATACGGTCAGTCAATGTTGTTTTTATATCATTAGCCATCATTTCTATACGTCGAACAACAGTTCGTCTTGACAAACAAATTTTTTCAAATTCATTTTTCTTTTCGGGACACAAAATACTGCAAACTTCTAACATACACTCCTTGATAAATTCTCCTTCGGCAAATGGTTTTAATGCCTTTGCCAATTTTGAGCTAACTATAAAACTAGCTTTCACAACATTATCAAGTTGTGTTCTTTGTTTATGAAACATTTGTTGCTGTTTTTCCAAATTTGCGGTAAGCTTCTGGATTTTGTCTGTTCTTAATTGTCCTGTCAGTGAGTGCAGCGTAGCATGCTTAGTTGAGTAATGCCTCTTTATATTGAATTCTTTCATTACTGAAATGGATTCATTACACAGCAAACAAATAGGCTTCACATTGTGCAAGATAAAAAAGAATTCTCCAGTCCATTTTTCTTGAAACTGGCGACCCTCTGTATCTACTTTTCGTTTCTTTCCACCAGACACCATTTTTGTTTACTTTTCGTTCAATAAACTTAATAACAAACTATAGTTAGTAACCACTCAAGATGCACACAAAGTCACAAAGCATGTTGACGGCTCGAGCAGTTCGCTAGGATATCGCTTGTCCAAGTTATCACCTCGGTAGCTCAAATAGACTGATGAACTGAACAGACCTCAAAGAATTTGAATGCTCGATCAAATTCTTCGAGCCGAGTGGCGGCGATTCCAAAGAGTGAGGCGGCAAACATCAAAGGATTTGATGTTTGGCGCCTCACTGTCACTCCCGTGAGTATAAGTACCTAATGTAATATTTTTTAAATTGGGTTTTTTCAAAATGTCTCGCGGGCCGGATAATATCTTACAGCGGGCCGGATCCGGCCCGCGGGGCGGTTGTTGCCCATATATGATTTAGATCATAGCCGTATAAACGAATGCTACTGTTTTCTGGTTTGAACGCGAACCTTTTAAGGAATTAATGTTTAAACTGAAGAATCACCCGTCCATGTTCGGTAATGGAGGCTTACAGGATAGGATGATTAATATCACGCTACGTTATACAATCGCGACAATATTCATTTAGTCGCCACAACTCAAATAAATTTGTGCTGTTAGAGAAATTGGTTTCAGTATGTCTGTAGATGGTCGCTATTGACTAAAGGAAACCGTTTGCAAGACTGGACTATTAGCACACAATTAAGTAGTTACTTGGACCATTTATCACCAAATTACCTACTAACATATTCGTCACATTTTACAATAAGCATTTTTAAGAGCGTTAATTAAGAACATTAAAACAGAGCCCAAGATACCAGAGGATAGGACTCCAGAGAAGGACCTTCTGACAATGCGCGTTGTGTTTAGGAAAATTACCTTATAATCCTCGGTGTTACGCAATGTTGGTCTGTTACCAGAAATGGCAAGGTCAGGGACATTTATTATTAACATATATATAATGTAACATAATTATAATCACATAACACATGTAGTTAGCGAATAATGCTGCTTGACAGTTTCGGTAAGCTCGAATTTACGCTAGGTATTAACATAATACGGGGCGGTAATGAGCGAGCGTGATTTATTATGTCTAGCTATAAATGAAGCAGGTACTTTTATAATAGGTACTAAGGTAAATTAATGGAGGAGCTCGTGTCTAAGTAATACTTAAGGCGCTGACAAGACCCAATTGACCAAAATAGGCTTCTCTTAAGAAAAAAAAAAATGCCAAATCTGTATAGTTTGTGGCAGCGGAAAAAATACATGTTAGTTTTGAACATATTTCCCAGAACTTGGTTGTTACCAAAACACGTTTTGAAAAAAAATCTCGATCGAACTAACCTCTTACCTTGAGTTCTAATCCAAAATACGAGTATCTGCATTAAATATCAACATACGTTACGTATTTGATTAACAAGAACGTCTTATTTGAATCCAGAACTTGGTTGTTTTTTATTTTCGATTACTGAACTCAATTTTGAGTAAATAAATAATTGCTTCATATTTTGCAATAAACTACAAGCGTTGTGTCATCGTGCTTCTCTTTCTTTTCTATGCAATCTGACAGTGACCGCGGTTTAGGTGTTGTCAGCGTCTTAACAGCCGCACAGGTCGATCCTGCGTAGCTTAGGGTTGGTCCGTGGATGGGTGACCATCTTTACATACCGATACTACTCCGTGCCTCGGAAAGCACGCTAAGCCGTTGGTCCTGGCTGTCATTCGAGAAACTTTGACAGTCGTTACGAGTCGTCAGAAGCCCAAAAGTCTGACAACCAGTCTTACCATGGAATATCGTATTACCCAGTTACTGGGTTGTGGTGGGTAGGATAGGCAGTCATGCATAATCAGCCTATAATGTTCCCACTGCTGGGACGCAGGTCTCCTTTCTGTGAGAGGGAGTGGGCCGTAATCCACCACGCGGGCCCAGTGCGGGTTGGTAGATGTCACATGTCTTCGAATTTTTGGTTCTAGGACGTGCCGGTTTCCTCACGATGTTTCCTTCACCGTTTTAAGAGCAGTGGTGATGAAATAATTTACACAAATTACTAGCAAGCTATGAGCTAATATGTCAATCAATGCTCGTTATGTCTGTACTGTTATATGTACGTGTATGTGGATATGCAGTCGCTCCATGTAAAATAATGGTATTCAGTTGTATTCGGTTAGACTGGAAGTCAACATAGTTGGGAAAAGGCTAGGCAGATTGATCAAGATAAATTAATGAGTAGGTAACACAACTTCGTGTTTTTCCTTTTGCCTTTGCTTATGGGGGTGGGATAGCATCTAATGAAGTATTTGTTTGTTTATAAGCCACCCTTTATTTATCTTTTCTTAACAAAACCGTTCTTGTATAATAAAAAACGAATCGTTTTGTTGACGGACGTCTCTATAAGCACTTTCGAACAGACCCCTTTAAAGTTTTATGTATGGATGGCCGAGTTTTAACTGAAAGTCTTAAACTATACACACAACGGTTTTTCCTCCTGTAAATCTGAATGGATACATAACATAACTAAGTAGATATATCTACTAATCACTTGACTACAAAATGGTCGGAACGGTCAGATTTGGTCTCCATGTCGGTGAGGCCTTTTTTTTTTCGGGTTGGAAATCATCAAATAACTTCTTCCGATCTGGGCGGAGCGGGAGGGTGTGTCAGACTCTTACTGACTAAAACCCACCCGTATTCCTTCCTGTTGCCTGTGTTGTCAGGGGCCTCGGTAACCCTTCGGTGAGACTATGGTTAAAATTTCAAGATGTCAAACACTCGCAGGTTTTGGTCGATCACAAATAACAGGGACACGATACATCGTGTTCTTCTTATTGTTGTTATTCTCCAGTCAGATGGGCAATAGGGAAAACTACTATCATCTAAATCCAATGAAGTGAAAACGGCTGAGACAGTCTCATTAGAGATACTGGTGCCGATTCTCTTGTTCACAAACTAAACTAAATTTAAGTTCAGTGCATCTTTTTCTTTCTATTTCATTAAGAAAAGGTCAGAAGATAAATTTTAGTTTAGTCCTGTCAAATTAATCACCGCTTGACAGTAGTCTAGTTAGCGCCTAGTAGGCAAGTTTTTAGTCACGTTTAAACTTGTATGGGGTAGTGACAGGCGCTGATTAATTTGAACAGGACTAAACTAAAATGTATCTTCTGTCCTTTTCTTAATGAAATAGAAAGAAAAAGATGCACTGAACTTAAATTTAGTTTAGTTTGTGAACAAGGGAATCGGCACCAATGTAGACAAAGGTACCAACGGACAAATGAATTGAATCCAATATATGCATTAATCATAAGTTGATAGGTATAATAGGTACCTACGTACATAAACTAAATAAAAATGAGAATGCTGATTAATTTGTTTTTACCCTGTATACGTAACTAGGTGTGTTTTGTTTACCAACTAAAGTAGAAATTGTAATATCCCCAGGTGGTTGAGGAAAAGTAATGAATAAAACATGTTTATTACATTTACGTTTTCCAGCAAATTAACCTACGATTTACGTTCTAATGGGGTCACCTTAAATATACACTTGTGCTGCCTTATCTTTTACAGGAATTTAACTTACAATTTGCTTTCGTAACCGGCGCCAAACCAGTAAATTGGTATAAAGAAGGTAATTTTAATAAATTCTCTACTTTGGGTTAGGTTTCTTCGCTAGATTATACAAACGAAGTCTGATTTTGCTAGGCGGTGTGAAGTAGGTCGACTAACTTGGTCTATTTATGCGCAAAATATTTTCTAGAACAGCAGAAAGCTTCTTCGTTCTTACTGACTTTATACATAAATTAAGATAGGAGTGAGACGTTGCTAGATTCCTGAAAAAAAAATGTTATCAAGCTAAGATTAGCTACCTAAATTTTGTAAAGTATAGATAAAAATTCATTATTAGACACACGATTCTCTTTTCGGCCTGTAATATGTGTCTATCATGAGTATTGCCATAATCATCATGATTAGCAGATTAGAGACAAACTCGTGTTAACTCGTGCGCAGACTGGTGTTCACTATTCTACTGACAACTGGGGTAGTGTAGTGGAATTGTAGCTGGTGCACCAGGGAATCGAACCCCAGACACAAAATCCCAAAAAAAAAAAACAAATTCTTATAATAATAATAATATATATGTATATATATATACATATATATATATATATATATATATATATATATATATACGTATGACTTATAAGAAAAAAAAACAAAACAGTATAGGTATAAAAAATAGGCGTGAGGTTTGAAAAAAATATTTGTGTTTTTTTTTAATTTGTTTTAAGGAGTTATTGAGGAAACTCGTGAAACATTAAATTATAAAATTCGCCACGTATTTGTCGTAGGGTGCCGCGGGAAACATTTCAATCATTAACGGTGTCCGCATACGTTATTGTCGTGAAAAATACACGAAAGTTTTGATAAACCTTCTCGGTACAAAAAAATTAATTATACGATACAATTTCATACGAGTAATTAAAAAAAATATTTAATAAGAAACAAAAAACCCGACTCCAAAAACACATAACTGAAAAGAGAAAAACAAACATTATAATCTATAGAATTTTGGTATCGCCATGGAGGACAAACAAAAGTTACACCACATTTCAGGTTATTGGTTTGTCCCTGCCTGTCCCTGTGCCTGCAAAAAAAACCTTCCCCTTCTTCGATTAATAATTTTTGATCGAAGTCACTCCCACAATTAAGGCGAATCTAATGACACCTCTTATGTTAAAATCCATCAAGCCGTTTAGGCTACAGAGCGTGCCAAATAAATAGACATACATACTTACATACATACATACTCTTGAAAAACCTTACCCTCCTTCTGGGGCAGACGGGTAAAAACAATCTATTTGAATATTTAAAAAATAAGAATAAAAAGGAGTTGAGCGTTTTGCGCGCAAAAAGTATTTACAGCAGATTTATTACGCTGCAGCAACCCCTATCCAGCAAAAAATCTTAAAAATATCGATATAGGAATAACAACCCTTTATGAGTAACTAAAAGCGGGAACATCACCATAGGAGTGAAAAAAAAAGAGGTAGCATCACCATAATTGCTACAACACAATAGGAGAGTGAGGATCCTGAGCGTTACTCCCTAACAGTTAAGAGTGAGGAACAAAAATCATATCCTATACGAGTATAGTAGACTATAATATAGGATATGATTAGGGTTTGATTTAGATTTCTAGATATATATATCTAGAAATCTAGCCTAATAACGTAGGCCTAAATAAGCCTAATAAACGACATCGAATTGCAGCAGATACAGAGTAAATTCGAAAAGCCCTCGAACCTACACCTTATAAGTGCGAGCTCAAATTAATCAATAATAATGCAGTAAAATGAATCAAATTAAGTTAAATAATTACATTCATTAAAAAGTTGTAAGTTGTAACAATATAATACAGAACAACAAATTAATGACATGGCATGAAATTGAGCTAGGGTAGGGTGTTCGAGAAGATGTCAATGCTATTGGTGCGTGAGTGGCATTCATTATAACTCCTCATCAAACGGTTCAATGGCGCTCATCGCCCGAGGTTGGTTCGAGCTGTAAATGGTGCTAACACATCTAATTTGCGGCCAAGTCTTTTTTTTTTGAGGGTGGGAAATCATCAAACAACTTCTCCCGCTCTGGGTGGAGCGGGAGGGTGTGTCAGACTCTTATTGACTAAAACCCACCCGTATTCCTTCCTGTTGCCTGTGTTGCGGGGGCCTCGGTGACCCACAAGTACCTTCCCGCGACCCCGGCAGGCATCGGCCCTAGTGGACCCCTACCTATGTGCTGACGACATCTCTTTGAGGCGCGCGTGGAATACAACGCGCCGTCGACCCGGGCCTGGTCCTTACCGGACGGTGAGCTACCCATTGCTCACCGTCCGCAAGCCCGCGCCTACGGTGGCCGGAAATCCGCCCGGGATACCCGACGCCCTGGGCGTCTCCTGCGGCGGCTAGGGGCGAGAGGGCGCGAAACTTGCCTTTCTTTCAACCGTCCCGCCTCCTCCTTCGCGAGTATTACTGCTTCGCAGAAGGAGGTGACGGCTGCCCATGCCCTCTCGCTCCGTACCATGGCCTGAACCAGGGCCGGACGCGAGAGGTCTCTGCCGCCGTTGCGGCCGGGCCTGGGATGACTACAACGGGGAATAGCATGTCGATTCTGTAAAAATCTCACCGTGAATTCTTGCGTGGAGTGAGCTGTCAGTGTCATCCCACTAATGCTAGGGATTGACCAAGGATTACATTTACAATCATAATCGAGATTTTAATAATATTTTGTATGCTAATTCGATTGATCATTTTATATTATTTGAAAGCTAGTATTTAAGTGTCTAAACATTACTATTTAGGGGTTTTTTTTTTAAAAATAAAATAGCAAAACAGAAATTCAGTCGGAAACTCATTTTTTAATATCCCAAAATTTTAGTTTGAAAAAAAAAAACTGCTTCTCACTGAATCTCTGTTTTGTTATTTTATTTCTAAAAACCCCATAGATATAGTCAATAATATAAAATTGTCAAAAGAATTAGCATAAAAAATATTATTAAAATCTCGATAAAGATTGTAAATCAAACGCATCATGTGGGACGACACTGATAGCTCACTCCACGCTCACTTCACCTAAGTGTTCACGGTGAGATTGACGGAACAGAATAGCACTACAGAAACACTTATGTCCTCCAAAAGTTTTGGGGCATGGATCAGACTATTGACAATTTTAAAGAGCATAATTTGATCAATCATTTTTCTGCGGTTTTCGAGGTGTGTAAGGTTGAGGTGACTCAATCTTTCAGGGTAATTAGTTGTGTTGGGGTAGCTGTTCGATTTATGTCGCTGCTAGCTAGCTTTTTGGATGCGTTCGACTCGATCGATATGGACCTGCGATGTACAATCTAGTACACTTCTGACAAGGGTGAAGTAGAGAAGTTTGAGGCTACGGATAGATTTATAGTCGTGACAGATACGCTTCAGGAATCCAACATTTTATTTACCTTTTTGACTATGTGGGGAATGAAAGTGAACTGACTGTAAAGGCAGACTCCCAGATCGCGAATTGTTTTAACCTTCTGCAGCGTTAGATCATTCAGTAAATACGAGGATAGAAGGGTATTTCGTTTTTTAGTATGTTTTGTTCCAGTTTTTAGCGTTAAGAGTCATTCTGTTATTTATAAACCAGTTGTGCACTGAGTTAAGGTCCTCTTCCAGCAAATATATATCTCTGGGTGAATTTATTGCTTATAGAACTTTATATCGTCTGCAAAGAGTGAACATTCACTGTGCTTGATGCAGTTCACTATGTCGTTGACAAATACAAGAAACAATATCGGACCCATATGACAGCCGTGTAGAAGTGGAATAATAAAAGGAAGATTGATGCCCCTTTACTACGACTTTTTGTTTTTCGTCAGTCAGATTAGATTCAAACCATTGTTGAAGCTGACCGAATATACCGAGGTCTAAATGTTTCTGCAGTAGGATCTGTAGGCTAATTCACGTAATTAAAGAAGTTCAGTTGCAGCGCAGTTGCAGTTAAGTTTTGATTAAAACAACGGTTTTCGTATTCCCTACCGCTATCAGATGACGCTCGCGTCAAGTTCGCATCACGCGAGCGCAAAAAACGGCATTCTACTACTACGCGTCATGAAATTACGTGAATTAGCCTTCTGGTGGTCGACCTTGTCGAAGGCACTGCTAAAGTCTGTATAAATGGAGTCAACTTCGTCCGAGAGTCGATAAGCTTGCTGAGGTCATTGACATAAAGACTCAGCTTCGTCCTGGTGGATCTTTGTGTGCAGAATCCATGCTGTTGGGAAGCTAGCTCTATTTTGAAATGAGAAGTTAGAATGGGTCACATGAGGGATTCAAAGACCTTCGAAAACACAATAAAATAGACACTGGCCGATAACTTTTACCTTGTTTGCTTCACCTTTTTTAAAGATACATTGACTTTTTTCCATTCAGAAGGAAATTGTGCTGTTTCGATTGAGTGTTCAAAATGATTTTTTAGCGGCAGGGCCAAACTGCTCGCACAAATTTTATCAAATAATGGTAACCTTTACATACATTTAGTTTTTAGTACTTTAACTGTATCTCTTTCGGAGAATGTGACCCGACTCAAGCTATTTTGGGGATACCTGTGATATCTCTGTATTGAGGCGTGTATTGTTTCATCTGATGAGGTGAACTTTGAAGAGATATGGGCAGCAAAGTTCTTGCAGAATTCACCACCGAAAGTGGCTATCTGGTTATTCAGTTTCATCTCAGACGGTATGACATCATTAGACTTCGATTTTCTAGCCTTTATAAATGACCAAAAACTTTGGGATTTTGTGATATACTCTTCTCGATTCTCTCGACGTAGTAGGTATTTGTAGTTACTTTTGATCATTACATTAGCTCTTTTACATAACAATCTGTATTCGTAGTTGTCGCGGGGATTCTTATATTTTTGAACCACACCCTAAACTTTTCCTTTTCGTTTTAAAGTTTAATAACAGGTTTTGGAAACCAAGAGGGGTACCTATTTTGTGATAATTTCGGTTTTGGCACGAGCTCATCGATTATATTATGGAGATACTTGTACGAGTATATACATACTTCTACCATTGCATTGACATTTGCGCACTCGGACAAGCATGTAGTCCAATCGACTTGTTTTATTCGATCATTCAGCAATGTATAGTTCGCATTTTGATAATTATATTTTAAGGAGCGTTTACATTTAGGAGGAGTAGAGTAGAGTGACCTATTTTTTATAACAATTTCTAAAGGTGGATGAGAGTCTACAGCTGACAGGGGTTTTAACATAATAGAACAAATCCGCCAGGAAAGTAACACATAAATTGGATTAAGGGATTTGCCAAGTTGATTTTGTACAGTGTTCAATTGTTCAATAATATTTAGGGACGAGCAGTCTATTAATGAGTAACCTGGGGGGGGGGGGGGGGGGGGCTATTGTAGTTGCTTGGTGACGTGAATGTACTTTGAGTTCTGGTTTAATTCAGATTCTGTTTAATGGATCCAAGATTAAAGCCAGCCAGCTATTAAAGTTTGATCTCCGGTTAAGTGACGAAACAGTATTATCTAGTACTATATCAACAAAATATAAATCGTTTCTCTGGCAAAATCCTGGACGTGGAACTGTTCATGAATAAATATCATATGGTGATAGTGTAGAATCCTTCTCATAAAATTAAGTAAACTTGGAATTAGAGGCAATGTCCTACAATTAATCGAGTCGTACCTAGTCAGCAGAAAACCAATAACTAAAACAGCAAAAATATGTCATAGAACTAAAACAGAACAAACCTACTTATCGAAACAAAGATTTAAACATTACGGCGTACCGCAGGGAGTGTACTTGGCCCGTTGTTATTCCTATGTTATATAAACGATGAACGACACAGAACACCCCATGACTCTATTTGCTGATGACTGTACTACAATATTTATAGGAAAAAACTTAGAAAGATATGATAATTAAATAAATAATAGTTTAGGCTTAATCATTCAATGGCTAACCGAAAACAACTTAAAAAATAATTTTGGAAAAACTCACATCATGTATTTTAATCAGCGAACAAATAGGGTGTCTATTAATATAAAAAATAAATATGAAGATACTAAGATTGCTAAAATAGACAACACAAAATTTCTAGGGGTTTGGTTAGATCAGCACATGACATAGAAAACACACATTGATCATATAGTAAAAAAACTGAACCAATATTGCTATGCTTTACACAATTTAAGCAAGATCGCCAATCGTAGCACCGTTCTTACCACGCATACGTCTCCACCACACTGCGGTACGGCGTAATATTTTGGGGTAATTCTAGGGATAGGGAATTGGCCTTTAAAACCCAAAAAAGTGTCTTCGTGCAGTATGCATGATCCTAAACAATGACAGTTGCAAAACTTTTTTTATTAATTTAAAATTATTAACATTTCCATCCCTATACATTTATGAAGTTGCCATGTTTATCAAAAATAACCATAACCAATTTGAAACCACTAAACGCCATCCAGGTGCTCTTAAGTCAAAAACCCATCAAACCGCCCTATTCTCAAAAAGCTTCCTCCAAAAATATTTGATAAACTACATAAATCCAATAAAAGCTTTAAAAGACTTAAACACTTTAAAAAAAAACTCCATAGGTTCTTAATACAGAAAGCATATTACAAGAATTTTAGAAGAAAAATAAAAACGTAGACTTAGACTTATTTATTACCTACTTAATTTAGTTAATATTATAACAAATGTTTGTACGCCTTGCAGGGCAGCACATGGTGACACAATATTTTTATTTTATTACATAATGTACCAACATTCTACCTATGTGTACAAATAAATTAATTTAAATTTGAATATCTTATGTTTTTGTGAAACCTGGTTAAGACCGGATAGGATGTTATTTAATATAAATAATTTTTCAGTTGCCAGTGCGTACAACGGGTTCTCCATAGGGGGTGGTACCTTGATATTGTGTAAAAGTTTTTTCAGACATAAGGAAAGGAAGGATATCACTGCTTGCTCTGTTGATAGCCTATGTGAGGCAGCATGCATTGCAGTAACAGCCGTAAGTAACAGCAGTAATAAAACAATTCAATTAAGACCTCTCTCTAAAAATAAATTGAAAATGTTTAATAATAATGTTCTTAGCAATCTTTCAACAGCTAGTTTTGATTCACAAGACCCCAATATAAACTACGGTACATTATTTTCTACAGTATGCCTGTAAAAACAAGTTACAATCAGTACTAAACCAAAATTTAATGAATGGGCCACTGCTGGCATTAGAAAAAGCAGAGATATTTTACATAATTTGTACTGCGAGAAGTCATTGACTTTGAAACCATTTCAGATAAGTTAAAAATTGCTGAGACACTAGAAAATTTATTTACCAATATCCCAATGGAGGTTACGAAATCTCTCCCCTCATCACCTATATTATCTGAGTCTCTTCTCAAAAAACACTTCTCTAAGGTCATTCCAAGTTTGAATTCAAGCCCATTTCTTTTGTCACAATTAAAAAGGCATTCAAAAGTCTTAACATAAAGAACACTGAAGACTTATAGATTTCCGTTAAGGTTCTTGGAGATATCATTGACACAATAGCCCCTGTCCTAACAGTCATATTTAATCAATGTTTAGACAGCGGTACGTTTCCTGATTTAATGAAAAATAGTAAAGTAGTACCAATTTTCAAATAACCCTTGTAAGAGTGATCCCTCTAATTATAGACCTATATATGTGTTACCAGCATTGAGTAAAATATAATGAAAAAATCATGCTAGACAAGATGATGTCACATTTCAATTCAAGTGGGATTTTACATAGTCGCCAGTTTGGTTTCACGAAAGGTAGGTCGACGACTGACGCAGGAGTAAAAGTCATAAGTCATGATATCTAAAATTTTGATAGTCAATATTGAATGCGAGAGTTTAGTACAGGGTATTGTGTAGGTATACATTTTGTTTAGTTCTGATTAGAGCAGTGCGACTGCTTCAAGGCTGCGTACTTGCTTAGCTGATATCCTAACTGATTCCGGATAAGGATACGTCCGGAATCAGTCATACTTGTAGCCCTTGTCTCGTGCTGCTTTTCTGGTTGCTGCGTGAATTTCCTTACTAAGAGGAGAGAGGTGCTCGGATACGAATATCGGCTTTTCTGGGCCACCATAGCCTAGCAGATTCGAGTTCAGTTTTTCTTCAGGATGCTCTTTATAAAAATTCAACACAGATGTCAACATTTCACCTCTTGCAGATACATTATTCAGCTTAACGATCACGGTTCTAGGATTGTCGATTTGGGGATCTAATTTTCGGACACGTACAGCTGATATAATCCGCCTCTTGTTTGGTGCTTGAGACCGTCTTTTTAAGTTGCATGACAGTTTTAAGTACGTTCTCAGATTTATTTTCCGGCCCTCCGTTGATTTCTACATTTTTTTGGCGTAAGTTTTGTTCAAGCAAATTAACTCTTGTAGACAGATCTGACATGTAATTTTTGAGTAGCTCGTTTTCCTTTTTTATAGTACGTTCGTGTCCCTACCAGTTCACTTTTCATTAGGTCGAACTTGTTGCTCATAAATTGAACAGATATTTAGATTTTTTTGGGGTTCCGTACCTCAAAAGGAAAAACGGAACCCTTATAGGATCACTTATTATTAAAAGGAGTTCAGACACATTTTTTTATAATTTTAAAATAAATACTTTTAAAGTGATTTAAGAAAATAGTTGAAAATTTACCATTGGCCCCTTACCTCCGAAACCACTGGGCGAAAAAATTGATGATGAAAATGGTCCTTCTTAGATTACAGGAAAACCAAGGTGTTAAAATAGTCTGGTAAATCTCTCAATATTGTGCGTAAATGAATACATTTCAACACATGTGACTTACATTTGCAGTTGTATTGTATGGTGGAACATGCTTTTCCACTACAATGTTAAGTTTGTTCTTGTGGCCTGATACGCACTTGGCCGGTTTTTTTTTATGAGTAGGTACTTAGGGCTTCTTTTAATTCGCTTAGCTCCGAAGCAATTCATGCTTTTAGGGAGCCCGATATTTCGGCTGTCACTGCTATTCTTATTTCGTGGCGAATGATCTCCAAAATCTCATCAGAAGGTTTCACGTGCTCTTTAGAGGATGGGCTATCTATACGCGGTCGTTACCAACTGCTGTCGAATATGTGCAGTAGAGGTGCTAGGAGTTTCTAAAAGCGCTTTTTGCATATCCGTCCAACGTCCGTCGGTTTTGGAGGAGTACGAACAGTGCGTACAGCAAAATCAAAATCAAAAGTCATTTATTCAATCTAGGCTGAGAATCAGCACTTTTAGTTATCATTACATAAGACAGTCCCCCAAAAACGTTTTGTTACGACTACGAAATGGTGAACCATTTCGTAGTGCTTTAGCTGGGAAAGAGTGGCGCAACAAACTCCCCAGAAGCAGAGTTATTACGCTGCAGTAGGTAGGTTAAAGTAATCTTATATGTACCTATCTTATATTTCATAATTACAAGCTCTACATTTTGTAAGTCATTTTTTTTTCAAGAGATTTGTAATTTTCCTTAGTGAATAATAATTATAATGTAAATAATGATAGAACCGTTACAAGACACTGTTAACTTAAGAGCATGACCTCAAGTTAAATTTCATTTGTTTTCCCTTGTCTTTCTTGTTGGGTGCAATTATGTTAATTCGCGTAACTGAATTAGAACTTCCACTTAAAGAAGGACATTTACTCTTTAAGACAGTTCCTTTTAGAAAATTTGCTGTTGTTAATAGAAAAGAGGAATAAAAGGGGTCCTTTCATTGAGTGTTTTTTCTTAACTGACTCGTCTCCTTACCTACCTACCTCTTTTAATGTTCCATTAACAGGAATAGGTACATTTTATCTACACTATAAGAAACATAGATGTACCGTCGAAACGAAAAGAAGTAGAAGATCTAAAAGCTCATTAAAGTATTTATTAACTTCCTCAATAAATTTATGTTTAAGGGTCGGGTAATCGCCGTTGACCTTGGCCATACAAAGGTGCGTCGCGTTCACGCCGCCCGTGCCCTCCGTTCGGTTTCATTAGGAAATATTTATTTTTAATAACTAACATAAGAATATTTGAAAAAAATCACAGTTTGAATAAATAAAATAGATAATAAAATAGCCTGTTCATACAAAAACAATCATGAAAATATCTTAAGTAGTTGTAATACCGTTTTTTATGCTTTGGGTAGACATTACTTCCTAAATTTATTTCTTAAAGTATTTTACTACAATACTTAAATATTCAAATATAGAATTGATGTGTTTGACATACATTTTTTGCATAACTTACTTGAAGGCGTAATAACAGATTTAAAAGTCACTAAAATCATAGGCATGTCTGCGCCTTAAGTTGCGTCACCATTTGTAACATGTTCGCAAAAGAGACTTCCGACATGTGAAATACGAGTAGCAAAATGTGACGTCACGCAGCTATTCATTCCGAACTCTCATATCGACGATGAAGTTTAGTGACAAGAACCTTTACCTATCTACCAAAACATAATTTTACGGGAAATGAAAAAAAAAAAACGTTTTATTTTACAGTATACAGTTGCTTAACAATTATTGTCAGTTATCAGTAACTCGTTAAAAAATAAGATTTAAAGTTAGCTGCTTTTTTTTGCCTGCACGCAAACGATTATTTGAAATTTGTCACCGAAAAAAAAAAATTAAAATCGCCAAAATGTCAGATATTAGTTCTTGTGACTACATCGTCGATATAAAATCACAACGTTTTTCCGAACATACCTAGGTACCTATTAATCTTATCGCCTCGCAGGAAAAACTGTTTTGAAACACGTCCATATTATTACTGGCTGTCGTGTTTCTGTCTTCAATCTGCCTTTTTAGCGTCACTCGTAGTCAGAAACCTATGAACACCTACCTATATAAGTATATATTTCGTGGATCTTTTGTAAAATAATATTTTTTATTAACATGTTAGAGCGGTGGTGGCCCAGCGGTAACGGCCGCGACTTACGAGTATAGTGGTTCGAACTCCGACAGGCGCTTTACTTTGTGCAAATTATTTCATCACCACTGCTCTCAAAACAGTGAAGGAAAACATCGTGAGGAAACCGGCATGTCCTACAACCAAAAATTCGAAGACATGTGACATCTACCAACCCGCACTGGGCCCGCGAGGTGGTTTACGGCTTAGGGAGTATGCCGTAAACCACCTCGTGGGCCCAGCCTATAACGTTCCCACTGCTGGGACACAGGCCTCTTCTCTGTGAGAGGGAATGGGCCGTAATCCACCACGCGGGCCAAGTGCGGGTTGGTAGATGTTACATGTCTGCGAATTTCATCGGCTAATATGTCAATCAATGTGTAAATTATTTCATTGGCTAATATGTCAATCAATGCTCGTTATTTCTGTACTGTTATATGTAAGTCCCGAGTCCTGCTTTGGACAATTACGGACTGGTACCTATATTAGAAGTAGCAATAGGTGGGCTAATCTAAGAAATATGATAATTCATTATAATGCATAAATGAGAAATTGTAACTTTTTTCTAAATTCAGGAGCTAAAATACTCCTCGAGTCTTTATTTCAAGACATCAAATAAAGTGTGTTATTGAAGTGATAAACAAAATAAAACTCATAATTTTAAAGGCTATGTGTATTTGCTCGTCTTTAACGACATTATACTTAAATTACAGTGCATAAATAGGAAAACGTTATTTACATACATCAAACCGAAGTATATTTATATTACTTACTAAGTCGTAGGACACGAGGAGGCAGCCAGCTGTCCCTCGATATATTAAAATAAAAGAAGCTGGTGAGAAAAATAATAATCACATCAACGTAATTAGTGCTCTATTACCTACAATTGAGATAAAATCTTCAGTGAATGGCCACCCGCGTTTGGGCACTGCAACTTTTCTGTTATTTGAGGATGCAGGATATTTGTTAAAACTTACATCATAATAGAGTTAATAACATTTCATATTAGAGAAGGCCTAATTGAGGCCACTTGTTAAAATGTAAGCGACGAAAACGAGGACCAAGTTAAAAAATGTTTCTATCATTTTTCCCAGCAAGCTTTATAAATTATTTGCCGTGTTCCTTAAAACTTAAATTGACGTACTCATACAGTTTCTAATCAAATTTCAAAATAAAATATTTCACAATTTGACACAACATCTGACGTAAAATTTCGATGGGCATTTCGTTACATTCGAAGTTTTACTTGCACATGCACACATTTTACACGAGGAACATTTAATGTTGAAATGAAACACAGTGAGTCAAACATATCTAAATATCTCCTTTCACAAATATTCATACTTACTATCGCTCCCAACCATACAATGACTATTATTTACAACGTTATTACTTAACCTATTAGTGAATTGTGCAAAAGCGCTCATATTGAGGTAATAACTTACAATGTGTAACTGGTGACTAATTGACTATTTATATATCATTTACAATTAAATAACAATACAAAAATATTACCCAAAACCTATGCTAACAGAAATGTCATGGATCTCGATTTTTATTAAACTTATAGGTGACTTCAATCTGCGAGTAAATTTGTTATCTACTGTTAACATTGCTTCTAACAATTTGATATTATCAGTTATAACGTGTTATTGACATTTTGTTATCTGAAACATTGAAAACATTTTATGATAAACAGTGGCGAGTGCCAAAAAGCTAGCAGCCATGTTCTAAGCATTTTCTAACAAAAATATGCTGAAATAAATCTTTAGGTAACACCCAGGTGTAAAGGCAGCATAAGAACTGGCACACGCTGCGTACCCATTATCAAAATAATAGCTTTCTTTATGTAAAACAAGTGGTAATTTATTGATACTCCAGTTAGTATCATGAAAATGCCTCGTAAATTTTACAAGGCCATAAACCGAACCACCCAGCGGCTCAACAACGGTTATTATATTACCACTCCGCTCCTTGAAATAATTTTCGTTGTTTGATCTTTAGGTTTCTCGTTATCTGTGTCTAAGTTCGGTTTGGACGATTGAATTTGTTTCCACGTCTCGCCGAGGGCTTTACTGAAGTGGTCGTCAACGCCGCCTTTGCTCGCTGGCTGTACTTTTTCGGTATCTTTTAACCTTGATGTCTGTATTTGCCTCCAGGTGTCACCTAAAGCCTTGGCAAAGTGATCATCTACTGACATACTTGCGTCGTCGACTTCCATAGCAATTATTTTCGTTGGTTTCGGGAGCTCTTCAGTTTTGAACTGGATGGGGCTGCTGGCGCGGTCTTTCATGTTGGGCTTTGGTGCGGGCTGCGGAATTTCTGGATTGTTTTTCTTAAACAAATTCATGTAATCGTCGCCCAGTGAACGCCGGAAGTGTTCGTCGATGACGGGGTCGCACATCGACATTGAACCTGTGGAAACATTTCAACTTAACAACATTCAATAAAATTCTGGAACATTAGAAATATTCTAAGTTGTCCAATATTCCAGAATGTATGTATATTATGATAGCCAGTTAGGACAAAATTTGTAGAAGGTACCTATGGGAAGCTTCTATTATAGATAATTGATAAGGGAGTTTTAAAGGTCTTTACCAGGCGGCGTGTCATTGCTCTTGGTGATGACTGAGGGCCTCGTATAAGGTGGAGGCGCCGGTCGAGATCGCAAGCGCATGTCTATCGGGGCCTCGTTCTTACCGCCCGGGTACTCTGGGGGCGCTCCTGTAACAAACATAACATCTATTGAGTATTTCGTACTTAACATTACCTACTACCTATTTAGGGATGTGGGAACAATAAAAAACATCAGTTTCAGTAGCTACTTTGTTTACAGCTTTGATACTAAAAACCATTGATGGAAAAATATGCGCCATCCAAAGACAGATAGAGAAAGACAACGAAGCGAGACGCTTCAGGTGTAAGGGGAACAGTGAACGAACTGCAATCTTTTGACAAAAGTCTATACTTCTGTGTTTTTTAAACCCAGCAGATTTGACACTTTCATAGATGGACACTCGAAGAGCCAATGACTTGGATAAGCATATTGATAGTTGACGCCATAATAAGGGAAGAATGCCTCAATCACAGTGCCAAAACAAATTACCCTCGGTAGGATATAATTATATCCGTATTCACGGTCATTAGTTGCATCGTGCATATATTAGAAGAATTTATCATGTCCACGCCGCACGGCCAGCGGAAATCACATGAATACCTGAGTGATTAGCAACAAGCTTAAATACGTCAATTCCAAACTTATCTCTTATTCACAATTACTTTGATAAACAACAATGTTTTGGGAATCCCTACAGATAGCTCACTAAATACTTGGTACTACGTGCCTAATTCAAGAATATATATAAAAAAATACCTTCACAAAAAAACAAAATACTAACTACCTACGAGTACTACGTTTAATTTTCTGAAACCTAAGATTAGCCCAATTATGTCTGAATACATAATTCTTAGTCAGAAGTGTCTTACTTTGTTAATCCTAACTTGAGCAAACCTCAAGGGATTCTACCATCTTAGTTCCTACGCTAATCAAAATGGAAACTCCCAACTAGCATCCATAATAGAACACAATAAAGTAATTCTTGAAAGAAGGTAGGACTAAGCACATATGAAGGTTTATGAAGGTCTGTTCTTTATACACGTTCTATGTATATCAAAGGAGTCGTAACTAAATATACTTATGTGAGATTGCCAACGGCCCGGATTCGCACGTAACTTGATTTCGCCTCGCCTTACATCGAATTATGCATATCAAAGACGAACAAACAAACTTGATGGAATGGATAATACACGTTTTTGATGAGATTAGGACGGCAAATTTCATTAGTTAGGATTTGTAGGGAATCGGATTTGCTAAGAAGTTTTACATTGGCTTCGTCTCGTGGCTCTATCGCGTCCTTGGCTTAGTGTCACATTTTGCCAAAGTTGTTTGAAAATCTAATAAAGGTTGTTGAATAACGCCTTGCTTGTTTACCTAGCAAAACTGTTTACTACCTAAGCAATTTCTATTAAATTGATTTTTTGTTAAATAAATGTCCACGGCCGTGGAACTCAGCTATTGTTTGATATCCGCAATCGTCGTGAAGGACACGACCGAAATGGGATTGGAATGGAAGCAATTCACTTTTTTCATTACGGTAAACAAATTAAAGGTTTTTCTAAAACTTCTCAGATTTCCTGAATCCTTTCATAGGGTTCAGTGATTTCGTGGGAAGGTACTAAAGGGTCACCGAGGCCCCTGGCATTACAGGCAACGGAAGGAATACGGGTGGGTTTTAGTCAGTAAGAGTCTGACACACCCTCCCGCTCCGCCCAGAGCGGGAAAAGTTATTTGATGATATCCCACACAAAAAAAGGGTTCAGTGATTACGGCATCAAGGGATAATCTTAATTGTTTTTTAACCTATCCAAAGTAGAAAACTTCCTTCAGATACTATCTTATCCAAACCCCCCTATGATCGTAAATATGATTAGAAATATTTCTTACGTTTTCCATTAATAGCTAAGTTAGTAGGTCCCTCATCGGTCTCGTCCGACAGTTCTCCGTCGCTGTGCGGCTGCGCACGCGCAACAGACGCCACGCTGCGCCGCTCGTTGAACGACTGCGACCGAAGCGCCATCTTGCCGTTCTCCCTGGAAACGAATTTAATTTATGGAAATTAAATCGGAAGATGCAATCTGTTTTATTATGGGTTCCACTGGAATGTCGTCCGAAACGGCTACTGTTTTTAGAAGTGAATTTACTTAGTTATTTTAGAAACGATCGGAAACAAGCTTCCGGAATTATGAGTAATTTAATTTACGTCCCAGTTACGGATATTCGTGTTTGTAAATTATTAAATGATACACAGCTTCTTCCCAAATACATTATGCAAATTAGTTAAAATTAAAATCGAATAACATTTGGCTGACAAGAAATAGAATAAGCATTTTTTCCATAAAGTTCTGTACTTATGTCATCATGAAGTCATGACCAAACTAACAATTTTATTGATATTTATTATTGTTTACCTAGGTCTATAATCAGGCAAGCGCGTATTCCGTCTCTCCCTGCGCCATTTGCCGGTGAGCTCCTTGGGCTGCGCGCGCGGCGTTTCTGGAGACAAAGTGCGGTCGCCTTCAGACTCCCCACTGGACGCAGTACTTGGGGTTTCTGGAAATAAATACTCCATGAATAAAGCTGGTATATCATAAGTAAAGGAATAGTTGAAAGGATATATTGATAATTAATTAATTCTTCAAGGGTTTTTAAGTTCCGCGAACTCAGATTTATATCGATGAGGTGTTTAAAAAAAATCAATTTTATCAAAGGTTATCTGTTAACAGTCTTATAGTTTTGTTGATCGTCCTCTGATGTTTTTAAAAGTTCCACCACGAACAAATCAAGTTCATGTTTTACTTTCTGAGAAAACCATACTAGAAGACGAAGACTCGAAATTAAGAGTGAATTAATTGGGTGCCGTCGAGGCCGGACCATTAGGTCCAACTTCAGGTCTTAGTTAACTAATCGCTTTCCTACTTACGAAGTTAATTGGTATTTGGTTTCAGGCATTTGGTCACTAGTTTACAATCCGATACTGTATAAGAACCTGATACGTATGTAGGTGACAAAAGCTGCTAATAAATTTCACAATTTGGAAATTATTCCTGATTAATGTTGGTATTAGAACCCGGTGTTCCATTACTGAGATTCTCTTAGATACTTGTAAATTATATTGGTAACTGGAAAGCTCTCAAGAACAAAACTGTCAAAACAACAATTTCTAATTGGGACCCAAAACAATATGTAAATAGATATAAATAAATAAATGCTAGGTACCTTTCTGTGGAGAAGCAACCCACGGCTGCCAAAGAGGCACATTAAACTTAGGCGACTGTGGAGGTTCCATCGAGAGGAGATTCAAGTTACTCAGGGAAGTCCGAGCCAAGAGAAACAGATAGTGCGGTAGTTCCATCATCACAGCACCCAATACCAGCACTAGATATGAACTGACACTAGTCACATGTCCAAAAAATCACAACTAACACCATTAAATATGTCACTAATATTCGCAAAAGAAATACACACAACACCCCAAACGTTCCTTTAGCAAATGTGCTAAGACGATAATATAGACAAGGCTTTGGCGTCCCGGCACAGGTAACACTGAAGGCCGACTGAATAAAAAATGAACTGGAAGAGATTACATTGGAATACATAAATGAGATGAACAAAAAACAAACCGAAAAGGAAAAAGAGCATCACGCTACATCCACGCGGCCGGACGTTGCGGCGCTTCCTTCGAACCTTCCATGCACAGGATGTTAGTGGAACGACCTGTTTGGCCACATAGCACACACGCCAACATTACTGCGAAGTGCCCACTCACAGAAAAAGCATAAAGCTTTATATATAAGCTGGATTAAGACTTGGAAAGTTGAGAAAAGGGTGCTTTTTGATTAGCAAGACTTAACCAATTTACAAAAAAAAAAACTTGACGAAATCAAAAAATGTTAAAAACCCAAGACATCAATTGATTAACAACACTACGACGATTGTTACCAGAGGCAAAGATGAAAGAATTGAGAGCTAATACGGTCATCTGTGCCCACTATCTGAACACAAAGGAACTGATGACATCACACAATTTGGAAGTCAGTGAAGACTGCGCGATATCATACAAAACATTGTTTTGTAATTTTGATCAGTGACCTTATTATCTCCGTTACTTGGTACGAATAAATGCATTCAAATGTGCCTACGTGATGTATTCGGTTAAACAAATATTCAAATTTTGTCTTTGGTTCTCCCGCATCTTCTCATCGTCATCTTTTTGAGTTTATAAATTGAGATACGAAAATAAGTCCTCTAATTAATTACTGAACTTAAAATATCATCCTGTATTTGAAACACATCAACCTGTTCGGTCCATTCATGAAAGTGCGTGCGCGCAGGGCGCGGGGATTAATGAGCCCCCTTTACTCTTCTCCCTGCCTTTGCGTCTACAACCTTATTTGCTTAACTTTCTTGCAATACTGAACTGTATTCTTAAGACACTAAAGTTTTGTTTAGGTTGTGCTGGTAGATGGTATAGGAGCTGAAGTGTGAGCAAAGAAATTGACCGTTGTTTCTTAAGTGGCAGTGTTGAATTTTGCTTGCCAATTTGGTGTTGTTATGTTAAATTTAAAATTACGATGGTTGTATCCTTGGAAGGTTGTTTTATTTTTGTTGAAGGTGCGCGGGGAGGTGCGAGGGTGGGGGACTGTGAGAAGTTGCTGCATCTCTGCTGGCCCGTATAGGCATTAACTTTTTTATTGTCTAATAGAGCGGCGGGCAAAGGTACACCGACAGGCAGACTTAGGCGCCGTGCTTTAATTATGTCTGAGGTTTTGCCGAATAGAAATGGTAAATTAATAAGGGAATTAACACGGCTATTAGAGACGATGATCAGAGAAAACAATTATTTTTTCTCCGAATAATTTATGTGTAAAACATTCTACGACATAATTACTGAGATAATTATTTGGAATAAGTCTTACATACAACTGCAAATTATTTATAGCTACGATTAAGTATTACTTATGATATTTATGTGAAGTTATCAATAAATCCAGCAAGACAATATTATGCCTGTAAGGTTAGGTAAACGAGTTCTTCTTAATCGAGACTTATATGGATTAGCTGTATAAAATTAATAGGTTTAGTTTTAGTCTTTATAAAGAGCGTTCATTTATCTATGGGGATAACGGGCTCACAATAATAAGAGATTAAACAAAATTCTCTAAACTATCTTGAATCTTGAGGACTATGGCGGCAAACAATGAAGAATAACAATTAGGAACAGTCACGAACCATGCTTCTAATGATGATCAACTAGTTGATGATAGGAGGGCCCCTAAACCGAATCGACGAACTCAAACCGACCGAAGTACACACAAATTCGACTTGGTGGAGACTTCTATAGGCGGTTTAGACATTAAATTTGAATATGGTGTTGAGTTACAATCTTTGACCCATCTCATATTTTGTCAATCAATGAACGATGACTGGCGCCGACCGTGTGGCAAACATACTGGGCTATATATGTCACCGTATGGTTATGAACTTCGTTAGTTTATAATCTATCGGTATTATTTCCATTAGATTCTAAACTGTTCAAAAATTGTGACCTGTAACAAACCATTTACAATTTAACGCATTATTTTTTGACAGTTTATAATCTAGCCAAGGGAAACCGACAAATTGATCAAACTTGCTTGCGACGTAATGCACCTTGCGCTAATACTAAATAGCCTGCCTAGCCGCGAGCAATATGGAAGTAGCGCTCGCCGACCGCTGCCGCGGCACCGCTCGCTTCGCCCGCTCGGCTCGCGCGCGGCTATTCATAGTTCTCTAACCTAATCCATTTCACCCAGTTCACAAATTTTCGACAGTTTATAATTTAACGGAAATAATACCGATAGATTATGAACTAATAGTTCTCACAATCTTGCGGTTACATACATGTACTAAAATGCAGTGCCTTCTACACGATAAAAAACAAACACGATAAAATTCAGAAACTGAATTCTAACAGTAACTTTGTACAGTAGGCCGCACGTCAGTGGTAACACTTTGACCTTGAGCTGGCCTAGCGTAGTGCGGAGTTTCAATAGAATGAGAGACCAACATATCCAGGTTTTGTTACCATTGACGGGCCGCTTACCGTTCCTATATGTGTATTAGACAGACTTATTCTAGCAGCCTGAGCTTGGCCAGTGGTGTCCCAGTGGTAACGGAACTTACGAATTGTAGGTCGTGGGTTCGACCCAGGTAGGCGCTTTACTTTGTGTAAATAATTTAATTACCATTGCCCTCAAAACGGTGAAGAAAAACATCGTGAGGAAACCGGCATGTCCTAGACCAAAAAATTGAAGACATGTGACATCTCCAACACGCACCGGGCACGCGATGGTAGATTATAACCCACTTCCTCCTGAGGAGGCTTGTGTCCCAGCAGTGGCAACATTATAGGCTGATTATGATTCTAACAGGCTACAGCATACTCTAGGCTCTAGTTGGCTGCTAGAATCAAAGTGGAGGAAGATCTAATGGCTCTTCGTGGCATAAGTTGGTGAAATAATTTACTAGAAGTCTTTAGCTTTGGGTCTCAGGAGCGGTTAGAAAGTCTCTACCTACTACAAACGTTTTTTGACCTAATCAAGTTTCATATACTACATAAACATCTATCGGGCAGGTGTAATGTCAAGTAAATGTTTTTTTTTTATTTCATTTAAGTTTATTTGTGACTTGGCTCCAGTCAAGCGGATCATTTGTCGGTCATTGTTGCTCGGGATTCGATTTCTATGCCACGCTGCTGGCCTAGTATTGATGGAACGAACTGTGTAAAAGTTGGTTAAATAAAATAATATATCAGGGAAGGTACGAGATAAGGAAGTCCAAAAAATATTTTCTGCAAAAGTTTATGTATTTAGCGAGAAGTGAAGTTTTTAACGGGAGATCTTATGGGAGACCATCTTCAAAACATAGTCATTCGTTTTCCATCGAAACCACTAACAAATATTTGACATGGCCATATTGATAAATCTTATAGCATAATCTTAAATCCCATAATAGTAGAGATCGCTGTTAATTTTCTTGACGAAAATAATTGAAGACTGCTATATTTTAATTTGTTCCTTATTTAACAAACCATTAATTCTATCTCCTTATCGCAGACTTGTTATTTTTTCCAATTTGTTAACATTTTATCTGGCCTTTCTACATCGTAGTGAAGCTCCTTGACATTAAATAAATAGCAATGAAAGCAACCTAGGCGTTCTCGTCTATTTTTACAGTAGCTGGTACTAGTAACAGCGTCATACAAGCCTTGCAAAATTGCTAATACTTTCTTATAAAGAATAAAATTGCTTCACGATCTATCTGATCTCGAAACAACCATAATGGCCGCTAAAAGGGAGCGAAAAGCGAAAAGATTTTAACGGAAATGAATCAAATCATTGTTCAACGATAAAACGGATATAAAATATTAAGTTTAAATTAGCAACAATTTGCATGTTGTTTTCAATATAAACGTGATAATATTTTGGTAGGGAGGGAGGTTTAATTCGGTGGGCGCATGCGCGGTGCGGACGCCCGGGGCTCCCATCCGTTCTCCTGCGGTAGAATGCTCTGCTTAGGGCCCTGCTTATTTGTACGCATATCGATCATTTAAAAGAGAGGGTACGCAGACTACGCAGACGGCAGAGTACATCTGCGGGCTCGTAAAATTCTGCACGTACATAAATATTCGTTTGAAGTATTCGGGGGTCCCTTTTGAGCAAAGGTTAAGTGACTCTACATTCGCATAGTAATATCTCTACTTTGTGCCGAGATGATTTAATGCCTGCCGAGGGGAATTCACGTCGGCTTCCCTACTAAGTAGGCCTATCGTTGAATTCGGGAAACTCATGCTTTTTAAGTAGAGACCCAAATAACCGAAAAAATCTCAATCATGATCAGTAACTATAGGTAGTCTAGAATAGAGCCTTTTTACAACTATGCTGCGGTCACCTTCGAGTCTACAAGTTCATACACCGAGTGACTGCTACCTGACCTCCGCAATCCAATTACTGAGAGAGCTATACCTTAGATTGGAGCGCTTGTCAAATTTGTGGGCTTTGGGCTACTCGCTACGACCGCTACGCATGTCAAAGGTGAATAAATTTGTGTGACAACCAGAGGTCATCTTGTTATACGAAGCACTAAAACCTAGGTAAGTTTAACTAGTAACCCTGGTCTTAAATAGAAACAAACCGCGTCCCACTGGGTAGAGCCTGTTAACATCCAAATACAGCAACGAGTAATTTAATTTATCCATCAAACATAAAGATTACTCAACGCCACAAAATATTATAGGTCAGTCATTGGAACGTCGAAAATCAAGTAGGCAGCCTAAAAAATTCGAATAATTCCAAATAAACAAATGCCACTCATAAGCTGCTATGAAAATAATCCACATTTATTCGATTCATAGTTTGTTATCGGATTCATATTCATGTAATCACGCATACCTATTACATGAAAACATCAGTGATTCCGCGTTGCTAGCGCTTGCGCTTCCCTAAGTACATTTATGTATCTATTATTTGGTTAAAGGCGTCAGTTCCGCATGCCTTAGCAATTTGTGATTACATTTATTTACAACTTGCCAGTCACAAGTGAGGAAAATGAAAAAAAAAAATTCGTTGTTTTAAAATTGGCTGTCTGCTACAGATATTTTTATGATAAAATTCGATTTAATGATTGTCTCTGATAGATTTCTAGAGAATTCTTATGGCTTCCAAATTGCCAAATATTAGTGTCTGGTAAAAACACGGAAGTGGGATTTTGCAAATAACATTATTTGAACTCTAGATTACAGCAAAAAACTGACATGCATCTACTGATGAAAACTAAATATTACATTTTTATTAACGTACCTTAGCATGCAACTAGCAAAAAAATAAAAACTTTTCGTGCAGCAAATCGCTACCGACAGAAGCCGGAAAGCATTCCATATAAATTATTTAATGTTATTTAAAATCTCGTTTTCGTTTGCATGAAGCCGGTAGCAGCGTCCGTGTCTTGGGGCAGAACCATCCACTTGTTATGCATAAAAGGCATTTAGATATTTCGTTTATCGAAGAAGCGCGCACGCACCTCGGAGGCATATTTTACAACACGAAGATTCGGTAGTCGGTAGGTAGCCAATAATATTATCATTTATATTATGTATACATGTATACATACGGTGCTTTTAGAAAAGCATTTACATATCTAATCCCAAAACTTATGAGTTGCCTACGGCTAACTATGGTTACGGTGCCTCAAGGCAAATTAGCTCGTATGTACAATACAATGAATCTGTGTTATCTATCAATTAGTTTGCTCTATCTGTTGTTGTGTTTGTGTGTTTATCTGTGTAGATATTTGTGTAATTTTAACAGTCCGCCGTCCAATTGAACAACTTAAATTGGCAAAGGTGGTTCCGCGACACAAAAAGGGCACAAGAACGGATCCCAAAAACTACCGGCCAATATCCTTACTACCAATTGTATCGAAAATTTTTGAAAAAATAATAACCATTAATCTAGGTTAATGGTCCACTTAAATCTGAATAGAATAATAAACTTTAGACAATTTGGATACCAAAAGGGGATAGGCACTTCAGATGCGATAGATAATCTCGTAAATGACATTATTCGTAAATTGAATGACAAAATGAAGGTAGCTGGATTATTTATTGATTTAAGTTCTGCGTTTGACACAGTGGATCACGAGCTACTTCTGGCTAAACTAGAGTATTATGGAATAAGAGGTAAAGCGTTAAATCTTTTATCATCTTATTTGAAAAACCGTAAAACGTACATAGAAGTAAAAGACATTACTGCAAACAAATGTGACATAAAATGTGTGAGTGAAATAATATATAAATAAAAAATGACCAATATACGCCGCGGTGTGCCTCAAGGCTCAATTTTGGGACCAATATTGTATTTAATTTTTACTAATGATTTACTCAATTTTATGAATAATACCCAACCCGACGCAGGACTTGTAATGTTTGCAGATGACACTAACGCCGTAATCGGGTCGCCAAATACAAATGACTTGTCAGAAAATGTAAATGTGTTTAAAAAACCTTTATGAATGGTTTTTATCTAATAATTTAATAATAAACCCAAATAAAACCCATGTTGTGTTGTTTAAAACAACGGCACGTAACAATGATAGCATAGATGTCACGCTCAAAGGGGATAATATTGGACTAGTAACCGAAGTTAAATTTTTAGGAGTTTATATAGATTCTCAATTAAATTGGAAAAAGAGCTCATTGCCATTGATTCCTCAATATCTTCAGCTTGTTACGCGCTAAGAAACCTTAGGGACGATATTAATCTAAACCAGCTAAAAGCAGTATATTATGCATTGGTAGAATCCAGGTTATGATATAGCATTATGTTTTGGGGGAACAGTTACGCGTATAATTGCCAAAGAGCATTCATACTACAAACGTGCATTAAGAACGATTGTTAGAATCCCTCAACGAGAGTCATGTAAACAATATTTTAAAAAAATATGTATATTAACAGTACCAAGTTTATATGTTCTAGTTGTACTCAGTCACTTTGCAAAATACATACACGAGCACGAATCACAAGAAGAACGTGAACTTAGAGAGAACACTAGAAGAAACATTATAAAAAATAAAATTGCACCTAACTTAATATTGCCAAACATTGCTCTAAATACCAGGCAGTAGAATTATTTAATAGGTTGCCTACTGACTTAAGATTGATTTACAAAGGTACTCTATTCAAAGCTGAACTTAAATCATTCCTCTTAAATAAATGTTTATACTCTGTATATGAATTGGTGACGAATGATAGTAGATAGTTTTAATATTTATTATGACATTAAATATATGCAATACTATAAGATTTTATACATTATAGAGAATAGTTTTTTTTAATCATTTGACATAAGTAATAATATTTACAATCATTTGACACAATAATATTTACAATAATTTAATAATAACTATTTAAAATTTATTGACATATTATCGATTTACAATCTATGGACATAGTTGCATAATATTTACTACATCTTATTGATTTACTGTTTCAAATTCATAATTTATTACTTTTAGCTATATCTATTATGTTAATAATGTACAAAACATTTCAGACACAATGCGAATTGTTATATGAATAAATAAATAAATAAATAAAAATAATAATTTTTCCATGTTTTCAGGACTTCCTCATAATTACGAAACATTTTCATAGTTTTTAGTCAAGTTGCTGCCATAAGCATTTTAAAATGCCGATAGTTTATAATGGAACATTTAGAAACCACTAACTAGGTACATATCAGCTGTAATTTCATGAATTTCGCCGTTTGGCGTGTGCCTAGTGCATATGCCTAGCATGTGCCTAGCACATGCTAATGTATAAATACAGGCATGTCGCGGGAAGTCGCGGGAACATCCCCGCGACTTCGTTCTCGTGTAAGTCGTAAGACACCACAATATACATAACAGTTACATTTTAATAAAACTTCCCTGTATCCTCACTACGTTTGTAGTTCTGGTCTCGGCAGCCAAAATATATAGAGGGTCAGGTGGAAAGTTTTCCTTGTGAGAAGCAGCTCGTCCTGAGGTAGACTCCTGCAGCCCAGTATAAATAGGAAATAGATTTTTAATGAGGAAAATACATAATATACCAGTGTATGACAACAGTCGAATTGTTCCATCACTTCACTGGGGTGAATAGGGAACGAATATAGCAGATGGTTACAGATTTAAACTTTTAATGATTATCATCACACTATACCTATACGGGGTTAAGCAGTCAATCATGAGTTCATGACAGTGTGTGTAAAAGGGCAGTTACAGTGCGGTACCACACGGGCCGCGTTTTAACATGCGTGTCCCACACATGCCGAAAATTAGGAAAAAAATACCTACTTATTTTATTATTGATTCGTGTCGAGAATCATTAGCATAGTTACCTCCTTGAATTTGACGAGGATGCAAAACTACACCTTGTATAATTTAGTCAACTTTCAACAAAGTAATAGATTAGTGGTCTGACTACTGCTTCGCAACCCTACCCGTAGAACGTACACAGAAAACATGAAGTTTAGGCCTATACTGTCATCTATGGTTATAATAAAATAAATATCTATGGTTAACATAACATCACGCCTGTATTCCCCGCAGGGGTAAGGCAGAGGTGTACCTATAGTACATTCTTATTTCGCCAGTTGTTTTTAGGTTCCATGTAATAAAGGGCGAGCCTATTGCCATCAACCGGGCACAAATCCTGACTCCGGGCTGCTACTGACAAATTCCAGATGGAAAACCCAAAAACACTTTTGCCCGACTCGGGAATCGAACCCAGGACCTCATGCTCAGCAGTAGCGCTTGCGAATACTAGAGCAACGAGGCAGTCATATATGTATGGTTAGGTGACCTATAATGAGAAATCCCGTGTGTTTACAATCTACTTATACCCGTTCGTCAAAAATAATCTGTAATAATGCATCAGTCAGTGTATCAGTGTTGGTTCCATAAGGTTGTATATGCAGGAGCTAATACTTAGAGAAATATGAAAACAAACGACATGTTACGCCGACCCCAAATAAATTGGGATAAGGGCAAGAGTGACGTTGAAGATGATGCAGGAACGCAGGCGTTCATTAACTCGCTTAAAACGAAAACCTTCGCAAGCTATGGGAAATTGCCACTGAAGGCTGCGGGTGTCGACTTCAAAACAAACTGCTTGTCACACAGACAACTGTATGTCGCTTGCTCCCGCGTCACTAGTCCTCTTTGTATATTTTTGGCAGATGAGACAAAAACTACAAACGTAGTATACAAGGAAGTTTTATACAATGTAGCTGTTATTTTAGTATATTGTGTTGTCTTACGAATTCCACGAAGTCGCGGCCCAATAATTATTATTGAGTAGATTCCACCGTCGATAAACACAAAGGAATTTACCGCCTTGTTTATTATGACTATGAAGATGATATAACTCCCAAATAATTCAATAGTTTTGCATTCCTAAAATCATCTATAATACCTACACAAATCAGAATATAACAATGCTAGTGACGAGCTCATGAAACAAGCGCCCAATAATTCGGTTAGTCAAAACAGATTCTCCTATCGATAGCTGACATAACATGATATTAAAGACTGTTTACAAAACATGGCTTATTGTCTGAAGACGGCTGTAAAGATGTGTCGAATGATTTGTTTACATAACAAATGAAGGTAGGTAAGCCCGGTGGCCCGGTACAGTTGGGAAGGCGGATGTGTGAAGCGAAAGTACGGGAAGCGCCACCAATCATTCCGCATTCCATTACACGCAGACTTGATTGTTGCACTGTTATGATTGGCGATAGGTGCAGTTGCACCCGATGATATTATAAGTAAAAAGTGGTAGATAGGTTATACGCGCTCCGCAAGTGACACATTACAATTAGCTAATTAGCCAAATTTTCTTCGTCTTGTCTCTTTTTTGCTCCGTGTCAACAATGTGACATTGGTGCCGATTCTCATGTACACCGAACTAAACTATCACTAAAATTCATTACTTTTGGCTATGAGAATCTTAAAACTATTCTGCAAAAAAAAAAAAACTAAATTAGCTATTCTGCAAAAAACAAAAAAAAAAAATCTAAATTTAAAAATAATTTTGACACTACTAGTGTCAAAATTATTTTAAATTTAGATTTTTTTTTTACAGAATAGCTTTAAATCAAATTTGACAATCGCGGCAAGTGGTAAGTATTTTTTTTTCTTTTGGCTTCGCAACTTGGTCCTTTTTTGCCCCATCCCGCCAATTTTTCACTTTTTGTATGGAAAAAATGAAAAATGATTACCTACATGTTGAGATTTAGGGGTTTATGTGTTTTATAAAAGGGGTCAAAATTTTCATTATTTTTGCGATAGGACACATTATTTTCGAGATACCTATAAATATAAGGAAAAGGTAAGAAAAAAAGATAAAGTAAGTACTATTTTTGCACCTGATTTCGAGGTGTTTATGCTGATTTTAGGTGAAAGGTGTCAAATTCAGAATAGCAAAATTGCCATTTTCACTAAATTAATAACTCAGTGCCATCTTAGTGCTGTCAAACTAAAATCTAGTTAGATGACCCTAGTTAGAGTAACCTATCTACTTCTTTTTACTTATAATATCATTGCCTACACCTATCAACTCAAGTGGACGTATTTACAATTTATTTTATGTCCCTATCAATTGAAGCTGTAGGTAATTAGCATAAAGGCTCCTACATACTGGCGCGACTTGTCGCGCGACGCGTCGCGACACAAAGACACCGCATGTAGCGCTACATGCGGTGTCTTTGTGTCGCGTCGCGTCGCGCGACAAGTCGCGCCTGTATGTAGGAGCCTTAACTGTTTTGTTTTATTATCATCGTCTGCTGGTTAGTAGGTATAATGTTTTGTTTTTATTTTTATCTGTTAAAAACTTAAGCCTCGGTAGGGTAACCCATCATTATTAAGATTTCTTTAGGTAAACGATTATAGGTACCCTTACCTCGGGTGGGTTTTAGTCATTCAGAGTCTGACACCCTCCCGCTCCGCCCAGAGCGGGAGAAGTTATTTGATAATATAGCGAAATTAGCAATATTTATTTTGTCTACCAATTAAGCAATTATTTTACCTATTTCAAAATATTGAAAATAGGTAAAATTATTGCTTACCTGAGCAATAATTTTACCTATTTTCAATATTTTTATTGACCTATAATTATAATAGCTAATCTCGTACCTATTTAGGTAAGGGTACCTAAATAGGTACGAGATTAGCAATTATATTTATTTTGTCTACCAGGTAGGTTTTACCTATTTTCAATATGTTTATTGACCTCTAAGGTTTCAATTATTACTCGTTGCCATATTTCTGCAATTACCTATTGCATTCCTTTACGTTGCGTTCATATTACGCATTTCGATAACCTATTACGTGTATATTCAATTCTAATTGAATTCAAATCGTGACTCTGCATTAGTTTCGGATTGCTGCATTTAGAGAATTCGCGGGTTTTTATTTAAGTGGTTAATTAATGCGCACGTTTTTAGATGTAACGAGAAGCCAGATTTGAATCGGTAAAGGCTGTATAATGCCAAGAACTTATAAACTTGTCTAACAATGAGATCAAGGAACGAACGTGCGAACATGGATCTAGTACAGTACCATAGAGTCTATTAGGCAGGTAAGATGTTAAATGGAAACTTCTCATCGACATCTGGGAAAATATTTCCATTATTTCCCACAGAATAAGTTCAAAGCTTATTGCCGTTGTAGAAATTATGTCTTGAATTGGTAGTAAGACGGTTCTGTCTAAACAACCCTAATACACACAAAAAATCAATAGCATGGGTTACTTTGATACGATTAGCGCCCTCTGTCGCGTATCAAAAACACAACCTGAAACCACATTTCGGGTAAGCGCCATCTAGTTTCACTAAAAGTAGAGTAAATAGGTTGTAGGGACAAGTTGAAACATGCCTAAGAACATGTAGTTCGAATAGTTTCAAAAAGATGGAGGCACTACCGATATCGGACCTAAAAAAACAGTGAAACTGTTTTCGTGTACTCATTCTACTCATCGACTGATAAGCGTTATTGTATGCATAAGGCAGTAAAACGGGTTATCAAATTCCTTTACAAACAATTCCCTTCCACTTTTCAAGTTACCAGGGAACTGTTTGTAAAGTAATTTCTGCCTATTAAGCCAAGAATTGCAAGCAAGTTAATCTCTTTTGCACATAACTCACAGGAATTTCATGAATAAGCATGACTTTTCAACAGAAATCACAATTCAATATTTTTAAGATCATAAAAATCCACTACGGAAGAATATTATGACTTCTTGAGTCCGAATAAATACTTAACTGCTTGACGCAATGCAAAAGGAATGCTTGAATGTTAATAATTTACTTATTCGCTCTGTCAGGTTTTCCTTACGAAGTGAGCAGAACTACGAACCATTGAATCTAAGTGAATTCACAAA
Source organism: Atethmia centrago (assembly GCA_905333075.3). Taxonomy (NCBI): domain Eukaryota; kingdom Metazoa; phylum Arthropoda; class Insecta; order Lepidoptera; family Noctuidae; genus Atethmia; species Atethmia centrago. The sequence continues at coordinate 13,989,835 of HG995374.1, forward strand.
GCATCTAACAATATTTAAGTTAATATAGGAAAAATAAAAAGAACCACATTAAAAATAAGGCGTTATACAAAACACATCCTAGACATAACGCAAAAATCAGTAGCAAGGCAAAAATTGACAGCATGGGAAAGATGAAGTCTACGGGAGCACAGCAGAGAGAGAAGGCTACGAACAGACTTCTACGCTTGCTAATTATTATTAGTAGAAAATACCGTACATAGATACCAACATTGTTATTAATTCCTAGTCGAGAATGGCTCAGTAACTGTAACTAATATTAAAACATGAGCAATGTAAGTACTAGTCAGTAATTAACGTTTCTACCCTGGGGTTTCAGCCGAAGCATGACGGATGGTCGTCGGGTGCTTGGTTGCGTAACGAACATTTCGCCCGTGACCTTCCTAGATGAACACGTATAGTGTATGGACTTTTATGTTAAATTTAATGAGAATATAATGAACTCAATGGATTGGATAGCAACCCAAACTATGAAGTATGAGATATTCGTTGAATATGACAATTATTCTTGAAAGCTAGGACTTAAGGATTGTTTGCAGGGTGAAAGATGACGTTGATATGAATGTTACAGCAGCTGAAATACCGAATAGAACAATGGAGGATCTTGAAGGCGTACCTATACCAGGATGAGTAGATAATCCATTAAATGATGGTTTTCACTAATGGAAGCCAATCAAACGAACTGCTCTCAAAATCTGCCAAAGAGTCAAATGTGTAGCTACGTGTTCAGAGGTGGTCATCAAGTGATCAAATAATGATTATACACCTAAGTAAATGCAATGAAATAATATGTAAGTATAAACCACTGAAGACGGGCCTAGATTTGTATTGTTTATTTTAGTGGGATCCAGTTAATGTCATCCGTAATTAAACAGAGATTAAACATTAGGTCATCATTATGTATTCAGATTATTTAATTAACCTCATTTAAACTAATATTTAATCAAGACTTTGGAGATGTCCATTTTGTTCCACAAAACTATGGTTAACACATGATTATGTTAGATCTTCTCAATAGGTACTTAGGATCCTTTTATCAGGGTTAAATAAGCATTAAAATTCAATCATAATTAACAATGTCGCCGTCCAAGGTAGCTGGTAGATCGTAATTTTAATATGGAAGCCTGAGCGATCAGTCACAGTACCTAAAGTATAAAGTGCCACGCATACCTATCATGATTACCGACTTACTGACTATACAATGGAACGTCAACTCTGCTAATCGTGCGACAAAGTATAAAAAGCCGACTAACTCCACATCAATTACTGTTACGTGGTTCAAATCATTGTTTGATCAACATCAAACAATGATTTGAACCACTACTGCAAACCAACGTTTGCAGTAGTTAAGAGGCTGACAACAGCTAAAGCGCGGTCACTATCGGACTGCATAGAAAAGAATGAGAAGCGCGATGACATAACGCTGGTAATTTATTGCAAAATATGAATCAATTATCTATTTACAAAAAATCTACTGATTGGATAAAAAAAAACAAAACACTATTATGCTAACATGTTACATATAGAATAATCTGACAAAAAAACAGAATCATTGCATGTGTATATTAGTATGGTTTTTAATCGTTTAATGAAATTCTTAGAGGTATCTTCGTGATTTTTTTCTATCGTATCAAATTAGTTGTATTATGTTTTCAAAACACTATCTACCTAGCATATATCCTGAAGAATATCATATATTTTTCTGATTATGTTTACTGCAGTGGATCGTATACTTTTAGGCATTATAAAACTTACAAAATTTGCGTTTAGGTCTTGTGATTCTCTTAAGCACCTACCTACCTACCATGGAGTTTCTGTGAGAATGGAAAATTTTTAAACAGCGCGCGCGGGAGTCGAAGTAATCGAGTGAGGAAAACTCGCAAAACTCTCCTTCCATATTATGTTAGCTTTACTGAAAAAAAAAAGAAGTTGGGTAAATACAAACTGATTCCGCGATATATTTGTCAAAATTGTTGCGCAATAGCATATGTCTATCTTAAAAAAAGATGACCCTAAAATTTTTTGTGAATTTTTTGTCTTTCAGAATTTGACAAAAAAATATTGTTGTTTCCGAAGCTATTTTGACCGGTAGGTATTATATTAATCCGTACCCAATAAAATTGAGCATTTCATTTAGATTAAAATATGCCCTGAGATCTAAATGAATATTTTAAAAGATATCACAGATTCAAAATTACGCGTAGGTAACAAAATAATTATGGTTGACGGTGGCGCTGGAATAAATGACCTTTTCCTCTAGTATTACGACAAAGAAAACCGCTGAACGGATTTGGGTGAAATTTGGCACACAGATATTTAATAATCTGGATTAACACATAGAATAAATTAATCCGGTACCTAGTACATTTCTGTTGAATAGTTTCCAACCTCCACGCGGGCGAAGTTACGGGCAAAAGCTAGTTAATTAATAAAAATAACAAAATTATACGAGTACTTAACTTATTTAAAACTATTCACATACTAAATGGCGTCGAAAAATTCATCCGCATCGCTGTCGACTGGTAATGTGCCCAAGATACTGGTGGCATTGCACGTTGTATGGCAATGTCTAGCGGCTGGCCAAGGTAAACGCTAGCCCTTGGGTCACAGCAAGGTCAAGCAGCTGTTTCGAGAAGTCATTAAAGAGACCATGAGCACTCGGACCCCATGGCCAGAGGGTTTCAACCCCTAACGGCTTGAAAATATAATTACCAATAAGGTTATTATAGTTATGCCGGTTTAGGTTCTCCGCAGCCGCAGCGGCAGCGCTAGCATAGCACGCCAGGAAGATGAGATGGCGCAACAGTATCGTCACACGTTGCATCCCACACTAAAGGCCTACCCACCTTCTATGGAAATAAAGACATGTCGTGCGGTCTCTTGCCATTGTCGCGTACCAAGCCATTAGGTTCTAATACAGCTGCAACGCCGACGGTGACAAGAGCTCGTCGGATGATGTCGTTGATGTTCGCGTGCCGCGACGAGCGGCCCACTTCGGCTGCAAGGCAGGCCGTGGCGTCCAAGAATGTTGGCCACAGAGACAGCGAAGAGGAGAACAACATGGAGCTCCTAGTCGTACGGAAGCAGCGAGGTGGAAAGTAGTGTTGTCGAACAAAGTGCCTATGTTCGCGACGTTAGTGCATAAAGCCACAGACCCGACTCCCATAAATCCACAGCCAGCAGGCGCGCACGCTCTGCAGTAGTAGCAGACGTGTTGAGTAAATTGTTCTGTACTACTTTGCAGAACGGCTCATCCCACCGTCTCTGGGAAGATGCATTATTTGGTAGAGAGTCTGAGTTCGGGCAGGCGAGGCACTCACCCACACCCTCGGTGAAGCACCGCACATCAAAATTAATCAGTATGGAGGCTATGATTTTCCTAATGAATTTCTAGGAAGTTAGATTTCTACCAATTACTGAAATATATCTGCATGGCAAGCCTTGTATGTAGGTAGATACTTCTTCGAGTATAATTGATCGAATGCTTGTAGTGTTTATAGGTACCACAATAGTTGTATTAATTAAGTACTTAAAAAGATAATTCAATGTTTTGCTTAGATCAAAATGGAATAATCCTCGCATAAGCAGAGAAGCGCGTTTCTAAGTTAATTCGTGTAAATATTAATACATAAAAATCATCATGTTTTTATTATTAACTTGTAAGTTTCGAAAAACACGTTATTAATATTGAAACAATCCAGTTTTAAATATGTAGTTGTATTTTTATAAAACTTCAAATACTATTGCGTTACTGTTTTGATGGAAGGCTTCTCGAGTCTTTCATTGAGAGAATGTAAAGTTTCTTTAGGCGAATATACATTTTCAGGAGATTCAGCAATAAAATAGGTACTGTAATAGTTTTCAGCGGTCATAAAATTAAACTGCGAGCAAATATGTTTGAAGTTGTGGATATGGAGTTATGCATGGAATTTGGGTGAATCAACAAAATACAAGTGCATTGTTAATTTTCCTGTATGAAAAACTCCATGTCATATTGTGTATTAAGTGGGTAAGTATGACCTGTTTAATCGGACCTACAAAAACAGGAAATGATAATGTAGATAATGAATGGTTCGAAAAATATGAATTACTTAATACTGGCGCCGATTCCCTTGTTCACAAAGTAACTAAATTTAAGTTCAGTGCATCTTTTTCTTTCTATTTCAATAAGAAAAGGACAGAAAATACATTTTAGTTTCGTCCTGTCAGATTAATCAGCGCCTGTCACTACTCTATACAAGTTTAGACGCGATTAAAAACTTGCCTACTAAAATTACGTCAATTTACGTCAACCGCTGATTAATTTGACAGGACTAAACTAAAATGTATCTTCTGTCCTTTTCTTATTGAAATAGAAAGAAAAAGATGCACTGAACTTAAATTTAGTTTAGTTTGTGAACAAGGGAATCGGCACCATTGTCGCGATATTTTTGGACTAAGTAGAGAGTAATTAAATGACTGTATCTATTTTATTCTTGACTCTTAGCTAAAGATGGGTGACATACAAAAGAATATTTAGAGCAAACAGCCCCAAACATAACAAAGTTGCAAAATATTTTGAATTCGTTTCGAGAGGCCGTCGAGTCCAGTCGGGCAGGTAGTCTCCCAACCCCGCTATGTATGCGGCGAACTTATTATTACATAACAGACATAGCACCACGTACATTCATGTATCGGTACGTGGTAGCCCTGACATGCTTCGATCAGTTCAATCGCAACTTTATGGAGATCCCTTATGTGGATTCAAATGTTGGCCTAATGTTTCATACAGCGTCCCACCACGCATACGAATGGAATTCGGATAAAAAACATATTATCATAACTCCTAATGAAGCGGATAAAAACGTCTCAATTCATAAACGTCGCACATAATCGGGCAAACTTACTAGATTAATCATTCTAAAGAACTTTCTACGATTTATTATCGCCCATGGCACTTAAAAATGGCTATTTAGTGTAAAAAATGACGTAGTTCCAGCGTCACGACATTGCACATTGGATCACCGCGGCTACGGGCGTTGTCTGGAATCTATGCATGTTTAGTGTCTGTCTACTTACTGTTTATTGAGAATTTTATTATCTACAGCGAGTACAAACTGTGCATTCCTGATGGCGTAAACATTCAAGTACCTATTCGAAGACACGATAACATGACTCTAAGAGAGGTCAAGTGAAAAATCTAACGCCTCCGAAGGCTATTAACATTCCTTACTTATTAATAAGAAGTACAAGTCGATGCGAGTATCAAGTCATGTCGCAGGAATCGCGGAACGAATCGGTAATGGGCATCACGCTTAATGCAGCTCTTAAATTCGTTAATACACACGGGAAGACGTGCATATCTGATGTAACGTTTACTTAGGGGACTATTATTTTTCTCTATCCGAAGTCATGGACAGTTTACTAATAAGGGTTCAAAGATTTTTTTATAATAATAGTAATTTTATTCGTTTATAAATCTCCGTATTCGTCCTTTGTTGACGTCCATCACGATTCACGAATGAATATTACAATAAAGTGTCTCCAACCAAAGCGTCATAAAATATCAATTCGCGTTCAATGTCACACAAACGGGTCAGTTCAGCGTACAACAATTTTGTGTATGATATTTTCGAAATATTCCTTTCATATACATACCTACTTACAATTAAACGTGCTACGTTACGAGCTGAATTATGTGATAATAATACAAAAAGATTGTAGAAATATCATTGGCGTCTAGTTAGAAGCCTCTATTAGATCATTGTAACAATAAGCGAGACGGCCCGAATAGCTGGAATAGCTGCACTCTCGCTTCGCTGCCAACGAAATGGAATCCGTTGCCATTAGAAATTCTACTGTACATGATGACTTCATTGCTATCGGGATTCCTTCAGCGCGTGCCGTGTCCACCCGCCTCTAGGTGTCACTGTAACACGCAGTCACATTTTTTCCAACCACTAACTGTTGGAATTTATTAACTATAAAAGCTTTCATATTTTAATTGGGTATCGGTATGAGGTATCATAGAGCATTGCGCAGATACTAATCATCGTTATTTATTGTTTTGTTGTTCGCACTTCGTAAGTCCGCAGTGCTAACGGGCGGACGTAAACATTATGCAAAATTTTAATTTACGATGTCCAAAAATAATATTTGTACTTACAACAATAGTGATCAGTGATTGCATACCGTCCTAAGAATGCTCGTAACTGTAGTCCGCAACGCAACCTACATTCAGCATTCTTTTCGAAACCGTAACACGCCGCCTCTGCGTTCCGGATATACACGTTCATGCCACATTCACCCCAATATCTTTCGCAATAAAACCTATTTCAATTCGATACATGTGATAGAATGCCCAGGTATTGCATTTCTAGAGAGCTGTAAAACTACATACACAAAGTAATTTGCGATTGATATGATAAATTGATAGATAACCACCTCTTGATTTCACAGTTGTAAAATATTTGTAGTTTTAAAGTAAGTATTGGGCGTACCCCATTATGTAATCATTTCAATACATACCTACTCATGCTAAGTAAACTTGAAATGTTGTAGTGTGGCCAAGATAACTCAGTTGTTGCCTAATTCTTCTAGGCTTCTTACGGCTTTATAGGCTTTGGGCCTACATTCAACAATTAGCTACTCTTATGAAACAGTATCTACTTTTTGGTAAGCTGCGCTTTACATAAGACCACCGCGGGCACAGCGTGGTCGTACTTTACGAGGCAGCCCTAAAACATGAGCCGTGCCGATTTGTTGGTCGCTAGAGAGCATGGTCCGACCAAATTCCTGATCGCTTTCTCTGGTGTGGTGCTGGTGGTGGCCGGGGCACGCACGCGCCGTGCTCGTCGCCTGCGCACGCAGACCAACGAAAGTGAGCGCCAAGCCGCGTGCGCCCGCGCCGCTGTCATCGCGTTGCATAATTATCCGCGATCCGACCATTGTTTGTAAACACTCAATAAACAAGAACACATCACTTAAATTGCGTGACCGTATTTTGATTAGATAGGTACGCGTATCAAATCTGCATCGTTAAGTGGAATTAAAATTACACATTTTTTATCTGTGAAATTCCTCAGACTAATTGTCTACATGATAATGTAAAAAATACTACGTAAATGCCTGATTAATATATTATTTATTTTCAAAGTACCAATTCCAATAAATTGCCTGCAGATTAATGGCTGGAGCGCAAATACGGGTGATATAGGTTGGAATTAGGTGCTAGGGATGCTCAGTGTCGTTTTAAAAACTCGTTTAATATCGGTATTTGTATCCGCATTTGTCAGAGGGATTCAAGGCAAGCCGGATGGGCTGCCAGATTGTGGGTCGGCGAAATTCGCGCGGGACGCGTTTCACGTCGCCAAGGTAGATTCTCGCGGTGGCTCTCAGAAAGCTCTGCTTTCTCATCGGGGTTTAACTCCATTGTTAAGTTATTCTTAGAGAGAAAGGCTTATTAATGGTTAATCGTTCACGACTTCATAATAATTACGGCCAATGTATGCGAAATTCGAATTTATCCACATTTAACCCGGATGTGACGCTCGAGTGCGTGTAACCAAGAAAAAATTGGTCAGCGCGACCGTCATATTCAGACGGTCATCGGCGAGGAAGCGAGGTTTAATCGTCAATGAAGCCTTTCATCGCGAAACCAGTCCAAGTAGATAAACAATAGTATCCTTTGTGAAACGATTGTCGGTCCGAATCCGCTTGAAGCAACAGTTCCAACAAAAAGTCGAATTGTTTGCTATTCGGTAGAGTTGAACGACACAGATCATGGAAAGCAATGATGATTTTTAAAATGGATTTTGCAGAGCAAAAACCGAGATGCAGTCAAAACGGCCAGTTGAACTGTACAAGTTTCTATAAAAAATAAATGAATATAATATGTGAGGAGCTACGAGTATAGATTCCTTTTCTTACAGAGCGACTAGCACGCGACGATCTTGTTGGATGTCTATTAAACAATGTCAGGTGGAATCTGGAATGCGACCCGCCTACAAGGCCGCGTGCCATCTCCCGTATGGGTAGTCGATATTCAGCGGACGCTTTATAAACTTTTATCATATTCGTTTTGTTAGCTCTTTATTAAGTGACATCTATTTTCGTTCATTTGTAGAGATGTATTGTCATCGTTAGTGTACATTACCCGCCGTACATTCCTATAGTTCTTTCGTTCTCGTTTTTTAGAGTTCGGTAGTCCAACAAATGTATGCCTTAAGAGTGAAGATATGAAATTCAAGGTAATAGTGTCCCTTCGGAACTCAAGTCCGAATAAAAATGTTCATTATAAATATTTACCGAAGCTGTCTGAATCGCTGGCAGGGTACGCGGGACACGGCTGCACCATCGTCGCAGCGCGCGATAGCACGTCTAGTGCTGATTCCACCTTCTCCATGTTTACCTGATACAATAAATAACACACAGTTAATGCACGTGTCCTCTTTACATAATATAGAAGTATACAAAGAGAAAATGAAATTGGGAACCATGTCATAGCCATATCAGCGATTGAAACAAAAACATTACGACAAGTTTCTGACCGCTTACATGGAAATTAAACGTTATCATAACAAATGACAATCCAATATTATCACAGATATTTTGGTTCGAAAACGAGATGTCGACATCATTCATTTAGTCTAAATATTTGAAGGAATTCATGTCTGGCAGCGGAAAGCTGTTTGGCTTGGAATTAAATATCGCAGACTAAAAGTCATAAAGGCATGCGAATACCAAAGCGGCGGAAATTCCTCACGGCACGTAAACGGCTAGACGGTGGACAGACGTGCGCCGAGTCGTACGAACACCACGTAAATAAGAGGGAGGAATCAGATGATCAAACAAAGAGTTGTGAAACGTAGCAATCGGCCGCATACCGCGACCGCGCCGGGAACGAAGCCAATGGACCACTGTATCGCAGATCAGACACTAACGCTTCGCCAAAATATTAGCATTTCATCTTTAATTAACTTGCAACCACTGGTTTTTTTGCACGGGTTAAAAATGAGCATACATGTGATTGTGGGCGATTAATAGAGTAGAGAAAGAACTAAGAATATATGGATGGCTTGTGTGAAAGCTGATATGGCTAGAAAGGGTGTGACAACTGGATCTCATGGCTAATAGAGATATGAAGAAGACATGGTGCTCCAGCCCCATATAAATTGGGATCAATTCAGGAGTATGATGATGACACGATGATGAGTGTGATTGAGATTCTTATGTAGGCATAAAAAAGGAACTGGTAAGCCTTGAATACATACAAATCCCAGTTATTAGCGTTAATAATAATATTGAGCTAGTCTATTTGATATAATTAGTAAATGAATGAAGTATTTATTACACTACAATTCAACTTTTAAGTTTAAGTTCCGAGTATCTATCACCATAAGTTATAAGAATCGATAACTACAGAGAACGAGGAAAACTCAAGTGGCGTTGGCGAGAAACTAGTAAATAATCAACAGAAGAACTGAAGATAAAACAAGAGTTCAATTAGTATAATACAACTAATTAAAGTGTTGTTTTATCTTCAGTAATATACCTAATCGATTTATGTGGTACTTAGTACTTACCTACTAGTTTATGAGCAAGTAGTAGGCACTTCAATCACTTCTTCACCAAAGAGCTTGAACTTCATAACTTCATAAGCTCATTGCAAAGACTATAGTATTTAAATGCAATGGAAGCACCATAACATTAAACTACACCTTTTATAATGTATTTTAGTCTAGTAGTGCGCCATATATTAAAGATTAACGAGGTATTCTCGACTGCGTGTGACTCCATTCTTTCGTAATTAGTTTAATGATTGATGAGTCGCATATTTTGGACCAGATTTCAAAACTATCATCATAATTTTAATTATAATTTGGCCACCGTAAGAACTTTGCGTATTATTGGACAACGCAGACCAAAATATTGTGTTAATAATAAACCAGATTCGCATAGTTAAATCTGCATACCAAGCAATATATTTTTGTGACAGTCATGCCAACCAAAACAAATAGACAACAATGTCATCGCTTAATTAACTGAATACCTGACAGCCAGTCGCAATATAGTAAAAAGCAGTAAATCGACTGTAATTAATCATATTAAAGAAACATTCCCTGAGAAGCGAGTAATGTATATAATTCATGAACAAATGCCACTAACGAATCTAAATGGAGGTTAGATTCCTGGAATGTGAAAATAATGATATTAGATTTAAAAGTAACGTAGCGTGCTGTGTTATTCTCGAATAAGGTACAGAGGTGTGGAAGAAGGGAAGGGTAATCAAAACTTTGGAATGACGAGTGATGCGATGACTACGTTAATGATGAGGAATTTGGTACATTAACCACAATAGAATTTTTCTGGCCGGAGGCGGAGTCACGAGTACGGTCAGTGCTGGTATGTCGGTATACACACGTCGAATAAATCATTCGACACATAGATGGTCACGAACCCATTCAACGGAACATGGAAGTTGTAATGGAATTTGACACGTAAATTCCATTAAAAAGTTACTTGGACATAATTTTCTCGGTAAAAATGTTAATCCCGAGCTTGAATTCTTGAAGCATTACTTGCATTAAGTGAATCAGAACTGGATAAGTAGATACATTATAATTTGTAATATAAATATATGAAAGTAAAAACACAAATTAGTGCAATGCTTAGTTGTTATTAAGATTCCCTGTAACCACTTTGTGGTAAAAAAAGGAAAATAAAGAACTGATAGAAAGCGTTTACATACAATCAAGGAAAACCATATTTGCATTTCGGTAAAATGGAATTTGTTATAAAAAGAATATTGAATATACTCGTTAGGTTGAATTTGGAGGGCTTTAAGAAGAATAAAAGACCAAGGATACGATGGATGGATTTTATGCAAGATGATATGGCTCGAAAGGGAGGACTACTGAGATGTATGGAAAAAGACATGCTGCGCCGACCCCAAATAAATTGGTTTAAGGGCAAGAAAATCATATTAGATATTTTTTCAGTCTTGATAAAATTACTAGTGGTTTCAATAACAATATGATCAGACTGAAATACCAATAAATAACTACGGATGGCTTTTTTTTTTTTTTTTTGAGGGTGGGAAATCATCAAATAACTTCTCCCGCTCTGGGCGGAGCGGGAGGGTGTGTCAGACTCTTACTGACTAAAACCCACCCGTATTCCTTCTTGTTGCCTGTGTTAACTACGGATGGCTGTGTTTACATTTACTACAGCAGCTGTTCAACATCTGTGGAGACTTATTATTATCTATAATATATAACCTTTTATAGTAAATAAATAACAAATAATCCCTGATGCTAGACAGAAAACAATTACAGACATTTAAAAAAGAGAACGTTGAAGAATACATTTATATTGTGTTGTTTATTCTTGTTTATACTACGGTAGTAAATTCTATTCTGCTGCAAGTTTATTCAAGTGTGACAAGAGCACAAAATATATTGGATTTATTTACTCCATGTATGAAGACAAATTGATTTGGTAAACGCATAGTGAATTACATGTAGCGACTGAAACCAACAAGTAACAATGTGAGGAGGCAATACCAATTAAAACAATCTAAATTGTTATCACCTGCCGGTAGCCAAACGTAAACCACATGGTGGTCGAACCTTGACATTCCAAATGTTAAAAATAATAATCTATTTCAGTTTTAACGTAAAACTTTTGAAACTATGCCTTAAGACTAGGGGTTATGTATGGACGGTTTTAAGTATTCTTTTGTCGGTTGGCCCGCATTTGGGGTGAGGCGTATTCTTTTACGACGGTCGCTACCCCTGCTGTGTTCGAGCGCACGTGGCTTGGGGCCGGGATACCGGCAGATGTTACTATTGTAGGGTTGCCGAGCCCCCACTCGTGTATTGTCGTTGCTCCCAAAAATTAACGCTGCTGCTTCGAGTTTGGAATCATTACGCGTAAAAATACCGTTAGCGATTTTAACTAGGCATTCAATTACGTTAACTATGTTAATTTGTCTTGCAGTCTCTTCTGTCTAATTAGGATAACTGACTAAGAAACTGTTAATGAGTTACATGTATTTATAAACAGATACATTTTTCAATGTAAGTTTTCCTGGATACAAAATTCTTTGTGTGTTCAGTTCCAGTTAATCGTCAATGTAAATATTTGTCTGACTCGTCACGTGGTCTGTTGGGGAAATTGATTTGATATGTTTACAGTCACATTTAGCCGTAACGATTACTCACACTGATAAATTCGACAGTAATTTGAAAAGTCTAGCGTCGAGTCTGCTTGGTGCTGTAGTTCTAATACAATTGACGGAATCCGTACGGGGTCACCGTCAACATTGGCTAATCGGGCGACGTTTATCGTGCTCTTATCACGAAGTGCGGCCGCTACATGCGCTTGTGTGGGAATAGAGCGTTTGTACGCCGCGTACGGTCGCATTCCACACTATTATGTTCGCGAGATTCCATGCCATGTAGCTTCGCTGAATACCTTGTTGCCTTCGCTCCGTATAGCGGCGAAATTTTTTGCATGGCGCGCTCGCAAATCAAACCGGTAGGTAACTAGTCATTACATTACTTAGAGCATAGCAGCGTTAAGTAGGAACTTAGATGATGGTGGATCATGTATGATAAATTGATAAGTAACCAATGTAAGCATATAAGCCATTTAGTCGCATAAGCGCTAATACACATATGTATATCTAGTCAATTGTTATCTGCATTTAATTTGTTTACAAAGCAGGCAGTATTCAGGTTTAATTAAGAATTGAGGTTAGCATAGGTAGGTACCTACTTAACTTAGTTTCAAATATTCTGTGTATACTGCCTACTCGTACATAACTAAAACAAGTTAAGATATTATTTAACACCTGCTGAAACTACAGGTACGTTATTTCTACGCACAAATGATTTCTGCTCAATTTTTAATTCGAACACTACAAAAATAACAAATAAATAGTGGGTACTTACACAATGTATGTTTTTCCCACGATGTTCTTCAATGAGACCAAGGGAAATGTTGTTTCACACAATATTTATAATTTTAATCAATGAGCACGATGCAACGTTAAAGTTTGTAAAGTTGATAGCGTTCTAAACAACTGAAACCTTCATGACAATGTTACAAAACCGGCGAAGAACAAAAATCAATAGGTAAGTATCGAAATCGCAACAAACTCTGTATACATTCGTCAGACTAACACGACACGCTGGTTACCTCTGCGACGCAAAAAATATACTGACTTCTATCGTTTATTATCCATTGTCCGTCAAACGCACTGTGTAGAAGTATTTGTTGTTATTTCATAAAATCCAACTATCGCGCCACGACTCTGTTGACGAAATAGTCGCGTTTGACATTTGAGCCGAGCCCACTACGATTGGAATCCAAGGAATGTCAAATATTTTCACTGCTGCCATCTATGTGAAAGAATGTTAAACCGCCGAGAGGCGGCACACTGGAGCAACACAGGCTTTAAATCCCCCAAGAATATTAGATAACATTTTGTTTTATAAGTGGCAAAAACGTTTATAACGGTGTTCTTTTATTATAATGTGTCAATAAGTATTTATTGCAGAGTTTCTTGGTATCTTATAGAGAATAAGAAAGTGTCGCGGCGCGTTCGCGAATTCATTGGAATGCGTCCAGTTTAGTGCCGCCGCTGAGAGACGTCACCGGCGCAGGCGTGATGTTGGTAAGCCGCGTCTGCTGCAGGGTTATCGACACATGGCGTGGAGGCGAGGAGTAGGGTCGGCAGCGACTTACCGCCATGCCGGCCTGCGCATGTAGCATAACACACTGTCTCGGTTCGATACTTTCGTTGGAATTTATAATTTAAGATTATGGAATTTCTCGACCATGACGTAAGAAAATTACATTTCTTATTAGTATGGTAGGCAACCAAAAAAGAGAGAACTCTATCTAACTGTTGCATAAAAATAAAAATGCTACAAGCTTACTTTTTACCTACTGATCTATCTATTGCCCACTGATAAGCAGATGTGCATCTGTCGACGCCGGCTCTTTGTATCTCTCATCACTAGAATGTGTTATAAACGCGACGCCTGCCTACTTTGAAACGTTTACAAAACAGCTACCGCCATCTATTGACGTCTTGAGGAATATGCACTGTCACTTGTTTATTGGCGTTCCTGACACTAGATGACATTGTTTAATTAGATTATTGGGATGTTTTCAATTAGAGCGAGCATAAGTATTTAGGGCGAAATCATTTTGCGGAGAGTAACTTGTTATAAATTCAGAACAACCTTGTTCGTTGTTCAGTAACTAGTACTTCGGTAGGCGGGAGGGGGGGGGAGCTAACTTTGTATTCGTTGGCGGGACCCCAAGGAGGATTCAGATACGCTTTCATTTTTTATCGGTGCTGTTTTGTGCTAGGGTATATAATTATGTTCTGTGATTTTATGGAATCTACAATGCCAATGTTGGTTGAGATACCAAGCTAGGTTCAAATTAAACTTCAGATTCAAGACACAATCTTTATTTCTAACACAACATTCTCAATAAATCTCGGAATTAAATAAACGCATCATCAACAGAAAAAAGCGATAAGTAATTACTTTTTCGAAACAATAGTTTTCTTTACGATTAGGTCTTGACCTAACAAACGATAAGTCACCTGAGAGTTAAGAGCGTTCGCAGATGGCATACATTCGGTGGCCGATTTTTTGTTCGAACTAAATGAAACAGTAGAGATCAATGTTTGAACGCACACGTCCTACAAGATGTAGGTAACTCATAGAAAAAAAATAAGCCTACCCGATTGTAGGTACTTACCACAAAAGTATGCCGTGTGCGACAGCGATGTCCCGCACGTCAGTTAAACCTAGGTCGGTGGTACTTACAATAATAGCTCATTGGATAATTCGTGTTCACGATCAACATTTAAGTGTGGCCATTTCTAACTACAAGTATAATTACTCCGTCCAAAAACTTTACAACAATTTGATTTTTCAGTCTTCACACTTAAATTGCATTGGGATTAAATTAGAATATTATAATTATATAATTAGGTATTTTAGGGAATATTTAGGTATAATAATTTATTTGAAACAATTGAATACAATCTTATCAATATAATTTCAAAAACTTCATTTATTTGGATTAAATAGAGTTTATTAAATATATGTAGAGGGTAAATATTCAGTGGAAGATTCAAGAGATTATTCCGTATTCGCTACTTATCTCATAGGTAGTGAATAAGGTTTTATTTCCTATAGGAAAAAAGCCAAGCTTCATAGTTCCTCAAACTTAATGCTCTCACAAAAAATGCACCAAACGAGCATGGAATCACGATTTTGTTAGTAGTTGTTATACTTCATAGTTAGACACAGACCGAAACATCAATAATAATTTAATGTAATATATCTGTGGTGATAAGTATACATGGTAAATCCAAAATTGGTCATTTTCTGTTTTTACTTCACCCATACTCAATTTTTTTTTACTTTGGTTTGTTTATTTTTTGTAAGTCTCCTGATACTATAAGTACATGTGCAACAGTTTTTTTTTTCAATAACTGATGGTCATAAAAAGTAATACCTACTCGTTTGATAAATAACTTATCATGAACTTGCAACACCAACCTATAATATACCTAAGTGTACTTATTACTTTTTTGAAAAAACGTTTAAAATTATAACATTTTAATTTTACTATGTCCTACTAATCATATCTGTATCTAATGTATTTTTTATATAAACGGGCTTCTACAAACTATTTATCAGAATTTATAAATAGGTATTTATACAATCAGTTTAAACCTTCCGCGACGAAACACTGATGTGTGGTTGGTCAAGGCGCCCGTCTGGTCGCTGCTGGGCTCATGATTGGTTGAATCATTTAGATGTAGCTAGAAGCTGGTTGCAACTTGTATCGTGTATTGCATTAAAAACCCTAAAAATAGCGTATGGAAAAGGCAAATAAGTGTTTATTCAAATGTTGATAAGTGCATAATTTTGTTTCAACTGCATTTTTTCTGTTTGGTACAAATTTGATAAGTAGGTAACACTAACTCATAAACTCTAAGCATGTTTCAATAAAAGAAAAATTGTGTACTTTAAACTTTAGCACAATAAAGATATACCTACTTATCATCCATTCGTTTTATTATACATATACTTATTCCTTTTTGTAGTATTTTTAAATGTTTCAAATGCTCATAGTGTGAAATCAGATTTTTGAACTTATCATGTATAGGTATTCCCGACACCACAGATAATTTGTATATTACTAAAATATCCATTTAATTATAATACAAACGTCTCACTTGGGATTCGTTTTGCAGGTATCTAGGGCCTATGCTAATACATCATATTTAATAATTTGATTCCGTTTTTCGTAACATTTTTTTTTATTATACTTATAACGAATATTTATATGGATAAAGGTATAACATGTAAGTTTAAGGTGTAACACTATCCTAAGTGTTTGATATCTTAGAACATTTAGCACGAACACCTAACTAGATTAAGGGATAGTTACACTTTGTAGCATGATGCTACATCTACAAAATGAGTTGTACGGATACTAGACAAACTTTTGTGTATAATCTTTATGGTAAATAATTAATCTTCAATATGTAAAATATACCTATAAGTTTACTAGATCACCAGCATTTTTTGGATACCCATTTGATGTTATGACAGGTAACGTTACCTTTGTAACAGATTCAACAAAAATCTGTCATTTTGGTTAGAAAAAATTAGGGCGGCAATATAATTAAGGAGCAATTAGCTATGTAGTTAAGTGATGTTTATTAGCAGAAAGAATGGAAATAGGAGAGGATTGCAGAGGTTTATTTAAAGATAAAGTATACAGGATGTTTCTTAACACTATACAACGGTTATGTAGGTAAAGACTTACTGACATTTAAATACAAATATTATTTACTTAGTGATCCAATTTTATTGGGTGATTTCAGAGATTTCATGAAAATCATGTACGATTGAGACAGTAGGTTTAATAATATAAAATAATATCTTCAAATATTTAATTCTTCTTTACGTCTGTATGTCACTGAACTCCTTCTAAACAGCTAGATCGATTTAGATGAAATGTTTTGCGTGTATTTGAGTACCCTGGATGGTTTAGATTCACAATTGAACCCGGTAGGTGGCGCTGCGATCGAGTTCTAGGAAAGAACAACGTCTGTCCGGTCAGCTAGTATATACAAGGTGTCGTTTTGCATCCTCGTCAAATTCAAGGAGGTAACTATGCTAATGATTCTCGACACGAATTAATAATAAAATAAGTAGGTAGGTTTTTTTTTATTTTCGGAAATCGGCATGTGTGGGACACGCATATTAAAATGCGGCCCGCACTGTAACTGCCCTTTTACACACACACTACCGCATACGCAACGGGGTGATTCTATTCTGGGAAAGTGGTGTACCTATTCTAAAATACTCTCAAACTTCAATAACTAAAAACACAAGTAGGTATGTATTAATTATTGAGCAGGTATCGTAATTTTATTTGATTATATTTGTCTTTCATAGCAGCCTTCTGAAATTTGACGAGGATTGAAAACGACATCTTGTATAGGTTGACAGGAAGATTGCTTTATGGCATTAACTAGGCCTCTACTGCAAATGAAGTTTAAATAAATAAATAATTATGCATTATGCATACTCGTATTTATCTAAGGCAAGAAAAAGGAGATTGAAGTACGATTAGCAGCGTTTCATACGTGAGTACTCGTATGTAAATTGGAAGTAAGTAATGTCAGCAAGTGTAGCACAAAAATAGTAAGTATATAATTAGTGGTGGATAATGTATAAGTACAATACCTAATATGGTAATAAGTACGGCATTTAGAACATGGAATCCATTCTATATGCATAATTAATGTTGATTTATTATTATATTTTTTATAAGAGATCTCAATTTCATTTAAGTGGGTATAACTGGAAACTATTTACTAATACTATCATGTCAGTGTCAGAAAATATTTTCTTTTTAACCTTTTCCATAGGTTAGTTTTATTTCTATACCGTCACAGATTGCAGGTCCAAGCATTGATCACAAAATACCTAAGATTTTTTTTCAATAAATAAACTTTTATAAAGCTTTTTTTACAAAGACAAAATAGACTAGAGCATTATATGCAGAATATTTGCAAGGAACCTGACTCATTTTATCTACGGCTAAAATAATAAATAGCTCTGAGAAATGCTCGCAATAAAATATGCGAAACTTGAACTTAAAATTTCTCTAGAGCCAAATTTTCTAACTAAAGCCCCTTCACAAGGTTATTTTACCCATTATCGGTGGTTTCAACAAGGTCGAACACTTACCACTAAATTGTTCTCAAGTAATTGCTCTCGCCTTCCGTGTCTCGCAAAAACCATTGGCCGACTAAAAACATACCTACATATAAGATGTCAACTAGAACGGAAGAACGCGCCATTTTGTTGTGTTGGGTGTAAATCAGTGCCGTGTGGATGTGCCATCATTTGAGATGGATTCTCAATCTAGTATGTATTCCTAGTACCTAGCTAGAACCGCTTTAAATCAGTAAATCTGCTAATACTCTCAACTTTCACCCCTACGTTACGTTTTACGTACTAAGCTATCTATTTTAGTGCCTCTTATCATAATTTGGTATCATGTATATATTTTATATATTCATATACGTATATATTCTTAAAACTTCAGGGGACGGCTTAACGTGTTAACTAAAATAATGCGTTAACATTAATAAAGTTATCGATAATTTAGGATATTTTCATGATAAACTTTGGAAATCTGTGAAATAAATAGATACTCTTTAATCAAGAAATTAGGAATAGAGAATATTGTAAATATAATATTTAAATGACAAATATAAGAAGTATAGGAAAATTCTATAATGTCAGGTGATGAAAAATAGTTTTCATAAAAATGTAACTTTTATCATTTCTTTTGGATCTAATATGAAAAAATAAATGAATAGTCAACATTTTAATGCGTTTCTAAATATCATTAAGTCCTATTTAAATTCTTCTAAGACTAATTCGATAATAATGGATACAAAAAACAAAAATTAATAATACATACATTTATGACTGGTATAGTAATTTTAGTTTCTCATGATAGGACACTCTACAAGACTGCTAAGACAATTAATGAATAAATAAATCATATCTAATTACATATAATTATGTCAAGGTGAAAAAAACGTCACATCATTATAAACTAATTGGCTGTCACATTCATTTAGTTGTTCGTAGTGTGAGAGGTTACTTAAACTATTGCAAATTATCTAAGATACTCGAGTAATGGAACACTAATTAAGATAAAAGGCAGTAATAGTGACACCAAATACAGATATAAATGTATACAATGCATATATATTTTATATTGAGTTGGCTTATCATTGAATATATCAAAATATAAATAAAATATATAAAGAGTATTAGGTAACTAACGCTTAGTTTTACTTGCTTGTTTAATAGAGTTTATCCGACTGGCTTCGACCTCGGCCGAATCTGTCTGAACTGTTTTCGAGCTCGAAACTAGTCGAATTACACGAAAAAATAGTATGAAGATGCAGAGTGTAAAGAAGGCTTAGTTGCAAACTATTGATGTATATGTTGTATTATCTGAACGCAGTAGTGTATTTTGATAAATACATAAAACTATTTGTCAAAATAGTAAAATGAACTAATTAGAAATGAAGCGTCATCGCGTGGACGACACGTCTCAACTAGCTTACAATTATTTATTTATTTTTCCTACTAATTTGATATTATTCTGATACTACCTATATTTAGAATTACTATGGTTATTGTTGATAATTTATTTTATTAATAAGTAATATCGGTATGATTGGGAGTGCTGCTTTTCCAGCAATCAGCGGTATCTAGCAATCTTTACTCTTCAAGGGAATAAAAGGCCACTTGGATATCTGCTTATTTACTGAGTGTGTTTAAATTATTATATTATTATTATTAATTTAAAATGAAATCAATCGATGTTAAATGTTAGCAATCAATCTAGATTGATAACAAAATTTAAGAATAAGACATCCTAATTATTGGTTTATTGAGAGTTACCTTCCCAAGGAATGTTTTTTTGGTTTGGACCAGTCACATCGATCGTTTACCGTGGACATGGGTAATTTTGAAAGTAAGGTGGTGTTTTTCGAAATTTATCATCAAATAAGCTGAAACCAAACGACGGCGTTGATAGGGTACCTAGTTCTTTTACCTATAAGAGTTTTCAACAAAATGGTGTTTTGAATCAGTTGTAAGATTCAATAAGACAAAAAGCATGAATTTCGCTATAAAAAGACAGCAATATCTTCGCGATCATCTCACAGCGAGACAGAAATAATTGTTTAGTGGAAGGATTAGGGCATTGCCCTGAGACGGAACGATGACGAGACAATAGTTTTTGTGTAACCGTTATATGACATATGTACTAAAGAACGAGCGGGTACTATCCCACTTCACATAAGTTTATCTTATCAACAATGCCATCGGCTACTTCAAACTACGATGTAAGTCTAAAGTCTAAACTAAACATTCCTGCAATCAACTAATGATATACTCGTATTTAACTTAAACAACGTGCGGGTCTAAGCTATACTTTGATACACTAAAATTTATTTTACTATCTCTTCGCTACCTACCAATATTCTCTTATTACTAGTTTCTCTTACTCCGTGTCTATTTTCTTTTCTTCAGCTTTAAGCATTGGGAACATTTTCAATTTAATTTAGACAACATATTAATCAGCAAAGTATTTTCCGTTTGTAGATCACGCTTATTTTTTTTACATAAGTCTTATTTTATACAATAGTACATATTTATATTCCAATTAAATTAATTTAAGTTTTAATCACATTGTTCGAAAAATGATATGTAGCCAAGTAATTTTCGTAAATGGACCTATTATAATGTGTATAATATATAATTATATAATATTATAAAATCATGTAAATTGGGAGATTATGAAAATCACCAAAAGTAATAATATGTCACCGTAGGCCGTGTTTTTATACCTAGTCATTATTCCCTTCCAATTAGCTAAAACCAAACATTTTCACGTATAAATAAAGGTAAGTCAAGTACTTAAGTTATCAAAATGACAAATACTATATTGTAAACATTCAAAGGCAATTTTGCAGCCGAAGTAAATAAAAAACATACTCTACAGAAAAAAAGAAAAGTACACATACAATATATTTTTGTGAAATATATATAAAAAATTACAAAAACAGTTGCTTAACGAAAAGCAATGGCCGGTCGCGCGACAAGGCGCGGCCCGTGCGCGCGCGCGGCCCGTGCTCGGGCGGGGGCGCGGGGGCGCACGCGGGGGCGCAGGCGGGGGCGCAGGCGGGGGCGCAGGCGGGCGCGGCGCCGGCGCACGGCGTGCGCAGCGGGCGCGCGGTCGACGAGGCGCCGCAGCGCCGGCACGACGCGCGCCGCACGCCCAGCGGCCGGCGCCACCACCACACGCCCTCAGACTCATAACTGTGTTTGAAACCCTCACTCACATTCCCCTTATCGTCGTACCCTGTAGACCCTCCGTAAGTCCTATACGAGCCGTCGTATCCCGCCTTATCATACGACGATTCGTAACTCTTTGCATATGCCCCCGATTCATAGTTGTCTTTAGTTTGCGACCCCGACGCCGTAGAAGTTGAAGCCTCGTAGCTAGCTTCGTAGCCCGATTTCTCGTAGCTGTAGCTAGGCTTCTCGTAGTCGCCGTAGCTGGTAGCGTATCCTGACCCCGAAGGTAAGTCGTAGCCGGTCTTGCTACGGTTTCGATCCGACCATGTGGACGTTTCGCTTTCGCATGGCGTCACTGGAGCGCTTCGGATTGTTTTTGGTATAGAGCGTATTGGTATCGTTTGATCAGTTAGGGAGCCGCGTTTCTGAAAATAATTATTAAAAATGTATGTTAAAACAGATTGATACATCACATGAATATTTTTTTTTAACTCAAATTGTTTACGCAGATATTGTTGTTCTGACCTCCAGCTTCATACGTTGATCTAACTAAAGTGTCATTACAATAGGTGTAACGATTTGGCTCGCACACACGTTCTATGTCTAAACTTAATCCAATTCAGTTAGTCGTGATTGGTGTCAAGCACGTGAATGATATTACAGGTAAGCTTTGTAGTTGTAAGTACCTTGTCTGTAGCACAAGTACTTATCAAGGCTTTAGATATTATTATATTGATATTTTAATTACCTACACATTTCTAATTGCCACTTCTCGCCAAAGTGTAGGTATATGTTTTTATCAGCTTATATCCTAAGTATGTGGGGATTGTCTTCAAGAGCAACTGGACTATCAGTATTCGTATGGATTGAATAATAATTATTCAATAGAGTGAAATACTGAAGACATTTACAGAGCGAGTCTACGAAACTTCGTAGCAAAAGTGCGTGACATCATTTCTATTTAAAGTGCAAAAGTTTTGAATAATTATATAAACTGCAGTAGATACTTCGTTATTAGCGTTCTATAGTAAACAAGGAAGCCTTATGGTTTCGCCATGTCCGTCTGTCTGTCTGTCTGTCCCCGCTGTAGCCCAGAGGTAACTGTAGGTATACATATTAATCACGCCGACAAAGTGTTAAAATAAAATCTTGAAATATTTTTTTTTTGTAAGGGATACCTCCCTTACACGTAATGTAGGGATGATATTTTTTTTTCTCGGCTGTCCCATTGTGTGGTCACCACTTTTCGAATCGAGGATCCGTTTGCGTAATATTAAGTATTAAATGCTAGAGTCGTGTCCCCCTGCCAGCTAAATGGTTGTTTAAGGAGATGTGAAAAAATTCATGGCAGTACTACATATTTATAATGAAAGGACAATGTCCAAATTGGCCCTGTGCAATAAAGAGTATCAGATTAAACGATAATTAATCGCCTATTTTATTATTTAAGTTGCAAATACTTCTGTATCACGGACTAGCTGTATTCCAAAATGTACTTTTAATAGAATTTAACGCGACTAATAACATTAGATCACCATCTTCGCATAATGTCATGTCGTGTCAGAAGTGAAATAGGGATGTCCAATCAATTATAATCGATTGATTGAATTATTAATCGATCGATTGTGTTTTCTTTTCTAAAGTGTATTTTTAAAAACCTAATAAGAATACTTTATGTATGCAGTCATACTCTGTAATTGTATCGTTGGGCGCAGAACTATAGGTTGCTGCGCCCATGTTATGACCATTATTTGGTACCTAAGTTATGCGAGGTATCAAAATAATGTCAACCCCCCTGCACAGTTTTTAGACACTATTTTAATTCGTAATTTAGACGAAGAACAATAAACGTAAAATTAAAATCTGTGTTTTATTTCTTATTCAATTTCAATTATAAATATTGTAGGACTGTAGGTTTTAAAAAATCACTTATTACCATCTAAAATTGGTAAAGCTAAAGCTAAAAATAGGATACCCTATGCACACCGTTCAGGCGTATAGGTACGCTGTTTCTACTCATCTCATTCCAAAACGAATGCTAAGAATTCAGTTACCTACCTATGTTAATTAGTTTAAATGCATTTTAATTTTGCACTTGCATCCACTTTTTAGAAAAACAACTGCATAGGTACCTAATTATATAGGTAGGTATTATGATATTACCTACCTTTCAGTTTCTTAAAAATCACTCAGAGCTATGAAAAATCGTAGGTACCTACATTTATTATTCGTTGTTATGGTTAGATTATAACCTCAAAATCTGATACTTGTTTTGAAATATACCTTTTTTGCAGCTAGTCCGCTACAAATACAAGATCTTTTAAGAATCTACTAATGATAGAGAATACAATACATAATTATCCGATGCTCTTGGCTCCAGGGCCAACAATGTATGGACGCAGAGCAATGTCCTTTAAAGGAAAACTATCACAGCTAAGTAGGCTTTACAAGTTAACGAGTAATAGTCGACCAACTTACATTTGCAGTTGGATAATTATTCACCGTGACGTACATCGATGTATGGGAGAACATGTTATTCAACTGCAATGTTAAGTTTGTTTTTGGGATAAATTCATACCAACTTCCCAACTTTATTTATTTTAAGACTTTTGTATCAGCTTAGTTAATGACAGTTAATTATTAATCAATTATTTTAGGACTATTGTTTTAATTATTTCAGTACATTATTATCAAAAGTAATTTCTAAACTTACTCTCATAAAATCGAAATTGGGCAGCCTGAAGCGTCACACTTCCTGTAGAAACTTCACCGGACAAACGGCCTGGCGGTTGTCACCGGAGCGGATCAGCATCATGCCGTCGACCTCCTCTCCCACTTGGATCACGATCTGGTCGCGGAGAAGCATCATGCCGCATTCGCCGTCCGATACCTGCGGATTAATATGTGGGTGTTTGAGTGAAAACTGTAAATCGGCAAACTTAGAGTAAGACTAGGGTTGCCAACGGGGCGAGCACGGCCTACTGTGACAGGGCTTGAGGCGATAAAACTTTATGTCTTAAATGTTAGCAAGGCGGCGTGAGATAATTTCTTGATATGCGACATAAGTTCTTGACGTTTAATTGGGACTCAATTATGCCTTTGCTATTTTGTCACAAAATGGGTGCCATTTTGTTACAAGTCATTTTGTCACTTGGGAGGAAAAAAAAACTCTCCGAGGCTAGCACGCGTACCTAAGACGTTTGTGACAAGAAATGGTAAATTATGTCATGTCTTTCAATTTGTCTTAAATGCTAGCACGGGTCAACCATGTCACATAATCAAGAGGCGCGAAATGCGTTTCTTGTTGCTGACTTCATAGTGTGACATAGTAAATGGGTTTTTGTGTAAATTATCTATAGAAAGCCTTTTCGGAAGTATTTTTTTACGTGTTGTTGACATATTTCAGTACAGAGACTTAGGAACTTACTAACTATATCTATTTCAGCCATAATCCACTAGGCATCAATAGTTTAGTTTTAATTTTTAAACTCGAAACTACTCAAAAGTTTTTTCAGGAAGGATTCGAGTCAATACGAGTACCTACCTCTCGTCTACAAAGGAATTACAAAATAATATTATGTTTATGTATTTTATTGTATTTTTTTTATGTACACAGTAAAATACATAGAGGTACGACATTATTTATATACCTATAATTATACATAAATTCCTATCTTTAAAAAAATGTCCCAATTTTTTCCTCGCAAGTGTGATGAAAAATTATCGTTTTATACGCGTTGGCATACTTTAATTAATTTCTATTAGGTTAAACGATATATAAGCATCGGCATATAAGTTAAAATAAAATTAAGGTATTAATTCTAATGTATACACAAATTATAGGCGAACATAGAGTTGAAAGAAAAAAAATACATTGGCTAGCAGCTGCTTACTAAACGAGTAGTAAAACTAGTTACTATAATACAATAATAGTATAAACAAAAATAAATGTGAACGGGCAAACCATCCACCTCATTTAGAGGCTGCAAGTCCACGCACAGTTCTTGACACAGATAAACCACCATAGGATTTTTCAGGCGGAAAATCCGTTGGACCTCCTAGTCTGGCAACTCGAACGGGTTATTTATGAGTCCCGAATGTTTCTCCGGAATATTTTCCTGCTTTGGGCCTCTTATTTTCAGGCAAGAATATAATTATAATAATTGATTGCCATTTAGTGCAGTAATTAGCAGGAAAGAATTTTTTTTTTCCGAACAAACGTGAAAATGTTTTCTTAGTTATCTGTCAAAATGCGCCATTTGTGACAAAATGGGTGACAAATATTAGCAAATTAGACATACACTTCTACCAACTTATCTGTGAAATGGCGAAAATTGGAACTACGGCCGTCATGTTGAAATGTTATTCAATTGTCAGTGTCTATATTGCTGAGTTTATAAAGTTAAGTCCATATTTTGGACACCATACTTTTTAAATTTTTGCGGCTGAATGAAACGTCAGTCAAATTCAGTTTTTGTACTCTGTGATTTGACAGTTTGTTAGCAATAACCTTGTGTGTGGTTCCATGCTTTGCCGAATTCCATAAGCCCTAGTAAGGCTCTGGCCAAATAATGGACACCATGTTTAAAAAAAACATAAAAAAAAAAATACTTATATTCTTAATAAAGAGGTCCTAGTTATCATATTTATCAATTTTTTATTTTCATACCCTTAGCAGTTTTCTGTGCCTTATAAAGGGTTAAATATGCCGAAAGCTATTAAAAGTGATGCTCGAAACATTATTCTAAAGGTTAAAACCTTTTTTGAAGAAAAAGCTCGGGCGGGATCTCCGATTATTCCATTTAATCAAATATACAAACGAATTTCGGCAGCGACAGGTTAGTGTTGTCAACTTTCTTGTTGTATATTACCCGATACTAATTATTTAAGTCCACAAAATATTCGTTTCTATTCTTGCTGCAGGTTAGCGTAACGGTAACGTACATCTATTAGATAACCTGCTAAGTGAGTGAGCCAACTAACCTGCCAGATTTCAAATTTCTACTAACATTTATTTTATTATCTTATATTTCGGGTGTGAGTAAAGGACTAATTTCAAAAATAGTTATGGAACGGCACGCAGCAGAATAAACTGGTACAAAAATTCGGACACCAGGCAAGGAGAGAAAACGTAAAATTGGATTGAGTTAAACGGAGGAAAGTACATGAATTTTATTCTGCTAAAAAAGAGGTCCTTACTGTCAAAAAGCTTCTAGAGGTCTTAAAGACAGAAATAAATTACACTGGACAGCGAGAGAGTCTGCGAAAGCTGCTTGACAAGGCACTTCGTTTTAAAAAATCTCAATACAATCGGAAGGTTCTTATGGAGCGTAATGAAATATCAGCTTGGAGAGCTAAGTACTTGCATGCAGTGGATAAAAATAACAAATCTCCCCAGCCCCGGCCCATAATTTATTTAGATGAGACCTGTATTCACTCTTCGCATACATCGGGTAAATGTTGGCAAGGAGAGGGTGAAGACGGAGTATTGGAGCCTGTATCGAAAGGGCAAAGATATATTATTGTTCATGCGGGAGGAGATACTGGATTTGTTACAAATGCACTACTTGTGTTTAAATTAAACACAAAAAGTGGTGATTATCATGACGAGATGAATAGTACCAACTTTGGAAAGTGGTTATTGAAAAAATTGTGCCTAATTTACGAGAGCCATCAATAGATAATAGTGATGGATAATGCTCCTTATCACCGTATTTGTGAGAATAAAGTCCCAAATACGAATTCCTTAAAAAAAGATATGCATTTATGGTTGACCCAAAATAACATTGACTACGGAGAGGATTTGACTAAACCTCAGCCTTTAGAAATAATTAAGAGAAACAAGCCTGAACTGATTGAAAAAAATTTAGAAGACAATAGACACAAATGCTTATATTTACCACCTTATAACTGATCTCAATCCCATTGAACTCATATGGAGCACAATAAAAAGAAAAGTTGCTGATGTAAATATTTAGCATAAAAATGCTGAAATTCCCCGCCTGGTTAGAGAAGCTTTTGACGCTATTACAGTTCATGAGTGGGCACAGCATTGTAAACACGTTCGCAGGTTAGAAGGAGAATACTTAAATCATGATTTGTATTTAGATAAACCTTTTATTATAGAAGTGGTAAGTGACACTGAAACCGAAAGCGATAGTGATAATGATGATAGTGGTACGGAAATAAGCGGAGTATGGCCTCACAACCAGGATGAAGTTGTGTATGCAGGTTCATCTAAAGATCACAATTACTGTTAACCTGGTTTTCAATAAATTATTGTAAAGCAATTTGTTTTTTTTTTATTACACTACACTACCACTAGGTACCACTGCTAATTAAAATTAGTCAAATCTGGGGTTAGGGGTTAGGTACGGTCATAACTAAATGCTAGACATCCAGTTACCTCTTGCAGGGTAGGTACTTCAGGTTGCAGGGTAGGTGCAGGGTACTTCGCATTAAATGAAAGTTGTATCCCCCCCGTGGAACATTTTATCTGCTGAATTTCCACTTCATTGGATTACTTTTTAGATAAAGCTATTGTTTATTCCTGAGAGACTAAACTGTTAGCGTACCTACGCAACTGTAATTTATCAAATTCTTTTTATTTATTTTATTATTTTCATTTAAGTATCATTGTTTTTAATTTGTAAAAACTGTAATTCTTATTAAACGATTATGTCTAATGTGAAATTTCCTTTTTGAAAACTTACTCAATTTTGGGCACCATATTAATTAGCAACACTGAATCGACGGTGCCGTCCTCTTTCAGTTCACAAATAAGTTGGTAGGACTGTAATTGAAACCAAATAAACGTCAAGAAATTATATTACGCCGCCCTGCTAGCATTTAAGACAAAACGGTTTGATAGGCCAAACTGTGATAAAATGCGTGACTCAACCATAGAAATATAGTATATCTATGGACTCAACCCATGTCACAGTAGGCCGTGCTCGCCCCAGCAACAAGAAAAGCATGTCGCGCCTCTAGATTATGTCATATGGTTGACCCGTGCTAGCATTTAAGATAAATTGAAAGACGTGACATAATTTATCATGTCTTGTCACAAACGTCTTAGGTACCTACGCCCGTGCTAGCTCCGCCGACTGGCCAATGGGAAAGATGGCCCTGACCGAAAAGACTCTCAGTGCATGCTGAAGCGACAGGAATACATTAAATACAAAGTCAGAGTCAATATAAATAAATCGCATACTCTATTGCTTTTGTAGGTTTTATGGTGCGCCTACGCGAAATAGACAATACTTTGTAATAGAATACGGTTGAAACCTTAGGTAAGACGTACCTACCAAGTCAGGTTACATAAAGCGGTGATATTATCAGGGAAGCTAATAGAGAGTTAGATAAATTGCCAGAGAAACCAATTTTCAGATGCATTAGATTACTATTTACTATTAGTAAGCCAAAGATGATGATTCATTATTGGTAACGAAACTAGTTCAGTTGTGAAATGGATAGTCACCTAAACTGGAAATGTCGTATAGAAACCGTATGTAAAAAACTAAACCAGTATTCCTATGCACTTCATAACCTTGCAAAAATATGTAACGAGGCTGTAGTTTTAATAGCATACAAAGCTTATATTCCATCATTGTTGCG
Source organism: Atethmia centrago (assembly GCA_905333075.3). NCBI lineage: Eukaryota > Metazoa > Arthropoda > Insecta > Lepidoptera > Noctuidae > Atethmia > Atethmia centrago. The sequence continues at coordinate 14,018,895 of HG995374.1, forward strand.
CTTTGGAATAATGTATTGGGGAAACTCCACTGACAAAGAACTTGCTCTCAAAGCCCAGAAGAAGTGTATACGTAGTATGTTTAAGCTGAAAACGACTGACAGTTGTAAACCATTATTTAATAAATATAAACTATTGACTTTGCCATGTATGTACATATACGAGACAGCAGTATTCGTTAGATTGAACTTGCATTTGTTCCAAACGCTCAGATCAAAGCGACGCAATGATATATGTGCTATTCCACACAGAACTAAGCTCTATTCGAAAAGCTTTTTGGGAATGGGTCCCAAATTGTACAATAAGCTACCCATTACAATAAAAGATGTTGGCGGCATACAGCATTTCAAAAAGGCTCTTCTAAATTTATTAGTCGCAAAAACATACTATACAGTCAATGAGTTCTTAGAAGATGTATTTTAATTTCTTGACATTTCATTATTTTATTGTTATTTTAATCCATTTATTTGTAATTAATTGACATTGACATAATATTATAATTGAAAATTGACATATTAAGAAATTGACATAGTATGTAATAATCAGTAATTGAAAATTGACATATTAATATAATTAGAAATTGACATGGTAATAATTAGTAATTGAAAATTTACATAGTAATAATTAGTAATTGAAAATTGACATATTAATTAATTAGAGATTGACATAGTAATAATTCGTAATTGTAATTAGAATATTTTAGAATTAAAATTAGAATATTTGTACGCCGCTGACGGCAAGACATAGCGATAATTTTAAGAGCACTAACATCTGCATATATGTATTTTTTTTTTCACCTATGATCTACAAATAAAGTGATTTGATTTGATTTGATTTGAATTCACTAGGAAACACATTACGCCAACACATGGCATTCGATAAGTTTAAATTTTCACAAGAAAGTGTGATTATGTTTAACGGAGTGCAAAATGACTAGCGTCATAGTATTATGTGCATTCCATTTGAATTTTGAGCTTTTGAATGTCAGCCTTTAGTAAAAGTTCTCAAACAATTGCAAATTCAGCCTTTAGTTTGTAAAAGTAGCCACTTAAAAGTTACAATCGGTTAAAGGTGTTCCCTCAGTCGTGACTGATCAGGTATCCATATCTCAAAACTTAGTTACAATTTAAAACTGTCTAAATGACTACTCCAAGTAAAAGATTTGTAAAACTAATTTATTGAATATCAACCTATCCTGTTCACAGAACAAAAAGAACTAGCATGCGGAAGGTGGTCCCTCAACCGATCACCATAAATTCACGCCTACGCCGTCAGAAAAGTAAGACAATACACTGACGTTGATACAGCTCGATTAGTTTATTTTAGTTATTTTCATAGCGCTATGTCCTACGGTATTCTGCTGTGGGGCAAAGCCGCTGACATTCAAAATATATTCGTTCTTCAAAAACGAGCTGTTCGAGCTATTTACCAGCTTGGTGCCAGAGTTTCTCTGAGAGATTTTTTTAAAGATATTGGTATTCTCACGGTGGCATCACAAATCTTCGCCAACATCTCATAAGTATATTAGGCAAAATATACACTTGTACACTAAAAACAGTGATATTCACAGTATTAACACCAGAAATAAGAACAAATTACGAGCTCCATTTCACCGGCTTCATAAGGTTCATAACTCATTTGTTGGGCTTGGTATAACTTTTTATAATATGCTACCCTCGTCTTTGCTAGATTTGCCTTTTAATGCGTTTAAAACTAAAGTAAAATCCACCCTTTGTTCAAAGGCATACTATTGTATCAATGACTACTTAAACGATAAATTATTTAAAAACAAAAAACCCGACTACAAAAACACATAACTGAAAAGGGAAAAGCAAGCATTATAATCTATATAATTTTGGTATCGCAGGCGGGGTCAATCAAAAGTTACACCATTTATTTCAGGTTATTCGACTGTCCCCGCCGCGAAAAAAACACATTGTAATGATTACATTACAATGTGTTTTTTTTTATAAGTTGTATTGCAATAAGTGGTGAGCTAGCGTCCTCGACAGTTGATTATACTATTCTTGCCTGAGCAACCGGCAGCATTGTTTGCAATTGTTTGACAACTTTTACTAAAGGCTGACGCATTCAAAAGCTCAAAAATCAAATGTGGACCACATTTGATTTTTGAGTGCATATTGGTAATGTGCCAGAAACTAAAAACTAGGGACCTACCATTCTTCATATATATCTTTTTTCACCCCCATAATTTGGGAAAGAATGTTTATTACGAGCGATAATTGATATAACTTCGGACTTTTCGGTTAGCTAGTCGAAGTAGCATTTTTAGTTCGCTGCAGCTGTCAAGAATGTTAGTACTGTAGGCTGCAAACAATGCACCAACAATAACCTTGAGTTTTCATCGCTCGGACTTCCGCTCTTCACAAAGACAACACAATACAAAAGGAGTTGAGAATTGAATAAGTTACTACTTGAATTAACTTGTGTTTGTATTTGTTTCTTGGAAAAGACAAGGATAACCGCTCCCTTCCTGTGTTTAATGCGAATTAAAGGCATTTTTAGCCAATTTTGCAAAGCAAATTGATTTTGCAATTCAAAGATTATTTTATAAAGTGTTACATATCTTTAAGTGCTCTAGATTTCTGAGGACTAAATATATTGGTATGTACGACACTTGAAACTATTGTAAGTACATAGGTAATGAAAGGAAAGTTAGACTTATGTATACCCTAAGAGGCGAGGATGCTTGTTCGATCTCTGAACGGTTCTTAAAGGTTTTGATGGTCTAAAAATAGTGTAAGTACCAAGTTGTAGTTTAAGAAGTTTTAGTCAAGTCAAGTTTTAGTTATAAATAATTACGAAGGATATCCTTGTGTGAATGAATCACACAAGGATATCCTTCGTAATTATTTATAATAAGGGATAGATAAGGGAAATTCTTTTGTTACCAATATTTTCGTTACGTCCTTGAATAAAAATCGTAGGATATGTGATATCCACCGATCCGGTTTGGATACTTCCCTCTGACAGAGGAGGCCTGATCTTAGTGGGAACATATAGGCTGATTATGTTATGTTATATGCACTGCCTAACCCTTCGTGGATTACAGGTGTGGTATTATTATTATGTTATGTCCGCTTATTACAGAAAATCATAGTTACCTGAAGATTATGCGTGACTTGCAGTGCCCTCTCCCCAGCTTGCAGTTTGGTGCAGTACTTAGAAGGAAAGTATCCAATCTTGCCAAGACACTTGCCCTTCCACCAATCGGGGTCTGAAGTATCAATTACGGTGACCTTGTAGCCGGCCTTAAGGTCAAGTTCGTCGGCATGACGTGACTTGAAGTTGTATAGGACCACGTACAGGTTTGTTGGTAGAAGGCGCTGGTGCTTCTGGGAAAAAACAATCGTGGAGTTATTTGGGAACATGTTTGTATGATGACATCGTCAACAAAGTCTTGTATATTTAATTACGTATATCATATATTAACTCGTAATTTGCTCGCGATTTAATTAGAAGACTTGTTAAGACCTAATTGGAAATTAAGGGTTTATTTTTGCGTAATAAATTCTTAATCTTACAGTGAGAATACTTTGTTTTGGTGTTCTTCTTAGAGTGAAGTATGATATAATATGAAACACCGATATAAAATATAATTGACGTGTAAAGTGTTTGTATAAACCGATTTATAGAAATAAACATCATTTATACTATTTTCACACATGAATGTTCCTTACATGTCAAGAAAAAATGTTACTTGAATAAAACTACATTTTTACACTAAGCTAGAACCTACGTAGAAAAGAATATATCGTTATAAAAATGCACGAGACGTTCAAGGCCTCCAATAATAAATCCGTCTCCACGTTCTGCAATCACAACTCCACTTTTCATATTTACTTTCAAATTACTCTACGTTTGTTTACTGCTTGTTCAAAGAATGTGGGCAATGCTAGAATTGCCGACAAGTAGCTACTTGCAAGGCATAGAAGATTTTCTTTATATAAATCCAAGCAGTTACCTCGCTGTAAATTCATGAATAGCGAGCATATATTGCGCTATTGGATCGGAGAAATGTCTTTTGAACCCGTGCGAGCATATTAGCATTGTCTTAGGAGTATTCTTTATTTTAGACAGTACGATGACCCGAGACATATAAAAACCGGGAGATAAATCTCTTTCTAAGTATTCACAGTCCGATTTTCCGTACATGTCAACATAAACATTTTCTTTCGCATCTATTTCAGGAATTTTACAGCTATAGATGACAATAAAAGTGCTATCTAAGCTCGCTTGCGTGTGCTTGTGTAAGTATGTAGCACTTTGTTGTTTACCCCGATAAATGTATGGTGGCTGTTTGGTGTTTTGGAAGATATAACCTGTTTCTGCGGTTAATAATAATAATAATAACCCCACCGCCGTATCTCTACGTTGACGTCATAGTGGCGCTTGCGCGCTCTGAACTCTAGGTCTGTGCCGGTAGAGTTAACTTTGCCAGAACAGGTCTAGAGTAAGGAGCCAAACCAAAAGAGATACAGAAACCCGCAGGGCAGCATGTGCCAAGCTGTTGGGCAGTAGCGACCCTACGGAACCTATCTCCTGGGAGAAGTTTTGTTCCTCATCTCTGGCTGGCCTTTATTGGCCGGCTGGAGTGAACACTGTCGAGGAACAGAGCTCCCACCTCATTTTTGCCTTTATTGGCCGGTTTGAGTGGAGATTCGCAAGAGCAAACGTGCTAGCAGGAAAGAAGTATTCCAGTAAGTGCTCGTAGGGATCTTGATCATGTTCCGGGCTCTGGGATTATTGTGAAAGCCGTGGAATACCTCTCCACTCCTCAAGCACCTAAGGAAGTGTTGCCCCCTTGTCGCTACGTCACTATCTGCTAGCGGCCGTTTCCGGGACCCATAATTGGTTGTGCAAGTCACCACCTGCCATATTATCGGTGTATTTTATATAAAAAAATGGTCAGGTAGGGGCCATAGCCTAGCTTCGGGAGGTTCCTGTGTCGGATAAGGCGGGAGGAAACGTCCGGGTGTCACCACTGTGTGGATCGCCCGGAGGACACGGTGGAGCATACGGTGGAGCTCTGCCCGGCTTGGGCAGAGCACCGCCGTGTCCTCGTGGAGGCGATCGGCGGCAGAGACCTCTCGCGTCCGGCCCTGGTTCAGGCCATGGTACGGAGTGAGAGGGCATGGGCAGCCGTCACCTCCTTCTGCGAAGCAGTAATGCTCGCGAAGGAGGAGGCGGGACGGTTGAGGGAAAGGCACGTTTCGCGCCCTCTCGCCCCTAGCCACCGCCGCCCTGGGCGTCGGGAATCTCGGGCGGATTTCCAGCCACCGTAGGCGCGGGCTTGCGTACGGTGAGCAATGGGTAGCTCACCGTCCGGTAAGGACCAGGCCCGGGTCGACGGCGCGTCGTATTCCACGCGCGCCTCAAAGAGATGTCGTCAGCACAAAAGTAGGGGTCCACTAGGGCTGATGCCTGCCGGGGTCGCGGTAAGGTACTTATGGGTCACCGAGGCCCCCGCAACACAGGCAACAGGAAGGAATACGGGTGGGTTTTAGTCAGTAAGAGTCTGACACACCCTCCCGCTCCGCCCAGAGCGGGAGAAGTTATTTGATGATTTCCCACCCTCAAAAAAAAAAAAAAAGGGGCCATAGCCTTTCCATAGTCTTAGGAAACTGATCCACTATAGCCTCCCAAACCCAAAGCCCAATATATTTTGTTCCCATGTTCTGCAATAGTCCTACATCAACCGGGGGTTGTCCTTGGGTGCACTTGCATAGAGCAAACAGGGATAATCGTCGGTTGGTTCCTCATTCCATTACAATTGTCCAAGGGGCCTCTGCGAGTTGGCTTCGGCCGTTAAATTCGTACGCCTTCCAAAGGAACGGGAACCCATGGTCCCGAGATATGAAAGGATATCAAACTAATAATAAAACATTTACTTTCAGGTTACAAAGACCCATAGATAAATACCTGAACCTAAGTATACATATAATCTCGCGCATGTATGGGACTGGCGCGAAGAGGTGAAACGCCGGGGCGTAACTCCGCTGCCGCGAGAAATCGCGGCACAGCGGACGGAGCTCCAGCGGGATCTCATGGCGACATGGAGAGTACGGTTGTAGCAACCCAGTGCTGGGCACGCCACGATTGCGGCGATAAGTTCCCTCTTTGAGGAGTGGCTAGAGAGGCGCCACGGCGCACTATGGGAAAATCGCGTATGTTTCGTCTCAAAACTCCGTATCTCAGTTGTTTCAAAATTAATTGAGCTGTAATTTTGCACACATATTTTTGGATGTATAAAGTTTAGTATAAATAATTTGAATTTTGAAAATTCTGTTTATTAGTTAATTTAAAAAATCAAACTTAAAAAATACATGCATTTTATAAGAAAAAAAAACAAAAATGGTCTTAATTTTAAATTTACTTAAAATAGTTGTGTAAATTTACTTAAAATGGAATAATTAAAACAAACGAGAAAAATAAAATACAAAATTCAGGAAGTTCCGTACAGATTTTCGTTGATAGCAACAATAACGAAAGAACTTTTAAATGAAGCCAAGGCCTTGCCCTTGGCTTCATTTAAAAGTTCTTTCGTTATTGTTTCTGAGGTATTTCTCAAACTTGATATATCAGAAGTGTACAATAAGGTATGGAACACATCTTCATTGGTAGCCGCTCTTGAACACTTTCTAGAATGATGAAGTCTAAACTTTTTGTAATCCTTATTTCGGGATTCTTGCGCGTCTTCGGACAATTGTCCGATAGGTAAAATAGCATAGTACTCAATGATTTTTTCTCCGTGAATAAGTATTTTATGCACGGAGGAAGGCATATAATACTAATTATAAATATTTACGTACAGTTGGGCTGTACCTTATGCGTATTCACCAAACTTTTTTGAATTAATAGCCATTCCAGATGACATAGGTTGTAGTATTATGTACATTCGTTTTATAAGTTCTACGTCTACACCTGTAATGTCTGCAGAGCAAGAGTAATTCTGAAAAAATCTCCGAGCTGTGTTTCCGTCATTACTATTTCCAGTGCCTTGTCGAGGTTTATCGACATGCAGTCCCATTTCCTCCCTAAACCCCTTTTGTCTTTTCGTCACATCTCGTGTCCTAACTGCTTCTAAGTTATTCATTTGCCGAGGAGTAGCACCACAAACTGTACAAGAAGCGCTCGAACTAGTTTCAGTTAAAACTTGTGCCACTTTACCATCAATCATGGTTAAAAATAGGTCATGAGTAATTTCGATTACCTCGCTATTCTTAGTTATCAGGGAAGGAGACAGATTTTGTATTTGATTGTTGATATCAGCCACAACAGACGCGGTTTTTTCAGGAGTTTCTTTGGCAAATTCTAACAATATAGGTCTGCAATATCTTACAGATGAGCAAGTTTCATTCTTCCAAACAACAGTATTAGTTGTCTCATCTAGGAGTCTAATGGGTACAAGTGAAGCAATCAGATGCAATCAGAAGCAGATGAGCAAGTGGGTTTGCATCTGATATAAAATCGCTTTCTTTAGGCAAAACTTGCTTGTACTCACTCTGCCCTGATGACCCGTCACAAACCCATTTACAGAATAGTTTCAACTTTCTTAAACCGTTTTTGTAAACTGAACCAATTAGTAATATACGTGCCACAGTATGATCCAACAAGTCCTGCAGATTGAATTTTGCACTTATGTTAGTAATGGTTATGCTCGAACCTGGTGGGTAACACATCTTCTTCGCTTCGACTAAAGTTGGATAAGAAGGAAACACTGAGCAGTTTTTGTCCGCCAAACAAAGTTTCCAATACTGTTCTTTGTTAAGGTCTAAGTCAATAAATGTCCGTAGTGCTTCTTCCTTTGAAAAAGGTGTAACATCTTCAGGGTTCTCAGTTATGTATATAACAATTTTTTTCTTATCGTTTTTTGAAGCAGTTCGTATAATATTAACGATTGCGGCTTCCTCCGTCTCACCCATAGACCGTAACTCCTGAGCATATGCATTGAGCACACAGTCCAATCCGTACTCTTGTATTAATTCCATGTTTTTTCGTTTTTTTTGTTTTTTCTGAAGATTCTTCGTATGGTTTTGAGGGTCTGCCGCCACTACTTTCAGGCATATTAGGGTCATTACCCGTGACCCGACACTCTAGTGGAACACGAAATTGACCATCTAACCAGCTGACGTTCTTACTTTCAAAGCGGTCTTTCATCCGAGATGCATTTCTCCAGCGTTCGTTACATTTAGATACCAAGTTTCTTTGAATGGAGGAGACCACAGGAGCCATATCCTCTGGTGACAAATTGAAATTTTCTTGTAAGTAGTCTTCTATAACCCATTTATCAACAAATTGCACAACACTCGTTTACTACAAACAAATTCACCCATTATTCAAATTAGTCAACTTTGCAAATAGTTGAAAATATGGTATTAACTGCTTTTTAGGGCAACTGAATGTTTGACCAACAACTGTGAATGTTTCAGGGCTCACAATCCTTTTATAGGCCTATGAAATAGTGCTATGATCAAAAAGATAAGATACTAATAATTTGCACTCTTCCCATAACCAACCTGTTTTTATTTCGACCCTAATAGATAAGTGACCATATTTTATCAAGTAAGGTGGTCAAAAATGTATCAAAACCACAAAGAACTATTAATAATAATTATCACTCTAATGAACTGTTTATCAATTTGACCTTAATAGATAACAAATGATTTTATGAGAAATAAAAAGAACCTGAAAAAAAAAATATAATTTTTATCTCGCGATATGTTTTGGCACCGTGTCCGAAAAAGTGCAAGTATGTGCAATTTTTTTTTTCTTCTTGCGTAAACTAAAGTATAAAGATCTTAATACAATAAATATCTCGCCAGCGGCAAGCAGCGGTAAAGGGTAAAAGTCTCGTTAAAAAAAAAAAATACCCTAATAACATAATAATATCATCTTAAACTATATTGGTTAATTTTATTTTATCAATGCCATATACATTAATTATGAAACATTATAAGGAGATTATAAGCATTCCAAAAATGTATAATACTTGTACATTTATATAAAAAACTTTCGAGTAATGTTGCGTTGAATTGCAGTAACGTATTGCGTCAAAATTACGTTATTGAACAAGAGTTAGCTTTGATGCCTATTTATAATACATTATGATTAACAAAAAAAAAAAAAATCGCGAATAGAAAGCTTATTTATTAGACTATATTAATTTATTATTTTTATTCCATAACAACGACTTTCATGTGAAACGGTTTTGAGACGGCTTTGTATGGGGCTTTCCCATAGTGCGGCGTCCTCACCTTCCGACTGACGCAGGTCCTCATCGGACACGGCAGCTTCGGAAGGTTCCTGTGTCGGATAAGGCGGGAGGAAACGCCCGGGTGTCACCACTGTGTGGATCGCCCGGAGGACACGGTGGAGCATACGGTGGAGGTCTGCCCGGCTTGGGCAGAACACCGCCGTGTCCTCGTGGAGGCGATCGGCGGCAGAGACCTCTCGCGTCCGGGCATGGTTCAGGCCATGGTACGGAGCGAGAGGGCATGGGCAGCCGTCACCTCCTTCTGCGAAGCAGTAATGTTCGCGAAGGAGGAGGCGGGACGGTTGAGGGAAAGGCAAATTTCGCGCTCTCTCGCCTCTAGCCGCCGCAGGATGTCCCTGGGCGTCGGGAATCCCGGGCGGATTTCCGGCCACCGTAGGCGCAGGCTTGCGGACGGTGAGTAATGGGTAGCTCACCGTCCGGTAAGGACCAGGCCCGGGTCGACGGCGCGTCGTATTCCACGCGCGCCTCAAAGAGATGTCGTCAGCACAATGTAGGGGTCCACTAGGGCCGATGCCTGCCGGGGTCGCGGGAAGGTACTAATGAGTCACCGAGGCCCCCGAAACACAGGCAACGGAAGGAATACGGGTGGGTTTTAGTCAGTAAGAGTCTGACACACCCTCCCGCTCCGCCCAGAGCGAGAGAAGTTATTTGATGATTTCCCACCCAAAAAAAAAAAAAAAGTATACATATAATAACAATTGTGTTAGTAAACAAAACTTAAAACTATGTTAGTACCTATCACTTCGTTGCACTAAGTCTGTGCGTTCCGGTGGCACTTGTCCGCGAAAGCGGCGGAATACCACATCCTGTGGCCAAAAGCTTTATTCCATCATCTGATGCAGGTGGCATGTTGGTATACGTACCACAACCGCAATTTATGTTGCATTTTTTCTTAATTTCTCTGGTAGGTAGAGCCTATGTATGTAAATCTCTTTTATGCCTATATATGTAGCTAGGTATCTACTAGGTAGGTACAAAAAATATTTTGTGTTTATGTCCATTAATTTATATTTTAACACACGTACTTATTCTATCTTATGTAGAACCTACGTACATGAGCCGTACCTATAAAACAATATCTCAGGCACTCAGGGCGTTTGTCTGCGTTGTTATGCATTGTGCCCGGTTGCTAGCCCAACATATAATCGATTTCCGTACTTAACTGAGGTGTGGCTAGGAAAGAATGCCACGTGTTCCCGTTCCCGAATCAGGAAATGTAAGGGATTAAGTACATAGATAAATAGCCAATGTTTACTTTGTATCCGGTTCGAACGAGAAACAACAGAAAATATGAAATTAATACAGGGATTTAGTAGCCAAATTCTGGGTTGGCTCTATATATAGATTACCATCGACACGCTTAGAAAAATACAGGGATAAGGGCGGAAAGCTGATGATAAGTTTGTATCATTAGGGTGATATTTTCTTATGCTTATGTAGGTAAATATTTTGAAAAGGCTGTAGACGAAAGGAAACTTGTTATAAAACTTTCATCCCTGTATGTTCCTCAATTGCCTCGGACTGGATTTCTCGGATTGGACTGCCTCGTTGGTCTAGTGATCGCAAGCGCTACTGCTGAGCATGAGGTCCTAGGTTCGATTCCCGGGTCGGGCTAAGTGTTATTGGGCTTTTTCTATCTGGAATTTCTCAGTAGCAGCCCGGAGTCTGGATTTGTGCGCAATTGATGGCAAAAGGCTAGCCCCCTATTACATGGGACTTAAACATAACTGGCGAAATGTGGGTGTACTACAGGTACACCTCTGCCCAAACACCATGCATAGTTCTAGTAAGACGAAGTCCAACAAAACTTTCCACCCTCCCGGACGGGGCAAGTCCACAAGAATTTCTCACGGAAAAAAGGTGAGTAGGTATCATATTAGTACCTAAGAATTACTTACGCTCATCTGCTTAACCGGTGAAGGGCATGGGCTGGCACTATTAGAAGACAGGCTTTTATCTGGTTCATCAGGCAGTTCCACGCTGCTCATGCGACCGATGCGCGCAGTCAGCATCCTTCGGCTGTGCACCGGCGACGACGGTGCTGTACATCATCACATACTGATATAGTTTGCGTAATCACAGCTTGGCTTGTTAGCACACCAAAGGACGTTGACGTTAGCAAACTGTGAATCAAGATTCATGAGGGGCATCTTAATCACTCCTAGATTAAAAGTGTAATTGGTTGTTCATAAGGTTTTATTCAAGCCTTTGCCAAAGGAAAAAGTTTTATGTCGGCAACACGACGAGTCAGGCCCGACCTAATTTACTAATTTAAATATAATCATTTTTCACAGTTAGCCAATGCCTTTGACAAATAGCGTTAGTATCAGCGAATCCCATTGAACTAAAGACATCCATTTATAACTGCTAACATTTCTTTTTATCAATTCCTTCGCATTTAAAGAAATGCTGTCACATTCTATCTTTTCGTTTTAAAATGGGTTTTTAGTCCACTTCACGCATGAATCTTTAGTTATAAAAGGTAGTCCTTGCAAAATTATATTGTCTTCGAATTGAAATCGGGTTAGACAATTTGCTTTGCGTGCGACACCATTATAACAAGAATAATCTTCAGTGGTGATCACTTGCCTTGCAGTAGCTGCTTACGAAGTGAGATAATATTAATTAAAAATACAGCAATATGTTAAGAGTTACTCATAGATAGGTGGATACACATGTTAACGTGCAGAGTTCGTCACAATGTTACAAGGGTCATAAATACTCAAGTGACTTATTAGATTAAGGCTACTTATCTATTAAATAACGCTGAAAAACTATGTTGTATCAGTAAATCGATAAGACTATTAATAAATATGTGATCTTTATACAGGTTATTTTGTTATCTATTACCTTTGACAACAATAGGTAACATTCGCTTGTTATTGGATACTTGATAAAAGCTGTATTATTTTATTTTTCTGAGCATTTTTCTCTTTAGTGTTACACACATTGTTTACTGTTTAGTAATAATTTCAAATAAAATAATAACGTACATGAACGTGTATAACTATGAATCGAGTAGTTATTTATTCTATTAAAGCCATGCCTCATGCAAACTGGTCTGCAGTTACCTAGAAAAAATATAAACAAAATCATAAGTGGCACGCTAAATATATTACTTACGGTTTTTTTGTAGAAAAAAAACTAATAGTTCGGCAGTGAGTGTACAGAATTTTAATGACAAATTGATTTAATTTGAGGTGATTTTTCCTGACAATAGACGAATAAATTATCGGTTATGAAAATCGTTCTTTAAATGCCAATATTACTTGGGAATTCTGTTCACGTAGTAGCAGAATAACAGAAAGACGTACGAGGCGAGAATCCACAGACAGCAGTTCTTTTTTCGATTCAGAACGACGTCGAATACTGCAAGAATTTCTAGACAAAGTAAATAACCAGTGGGTACCTACCAACGTACTAACACACACAAGCTAAGCCGGAGGGATAGACATTGGAGGTGAACATTGCTTGTGCTTACAACACAGCTTGACATCAAGTACCTACCGGAGCCCAAAGAACCAAAAATAACTGCCAAATTATAGACCTTATTTTTCGTTGAGGTTGTATAGCGACTTCGCAGGCATGGCTTTAAAGCGGATCTCATTGCGCAGTGGAGACGTCCAATTAATCTAACCATCTGTCCCTATTGTTAGACAATAATCTGGATATCTATCTCCAGCTCGTTAAAATTATGTGGAGCGATGATCACACGGCAAGTGCAAAAACAACTCACGCTTCGTTACGTTTAGCTATCTTAGAAAAAAACACTAGACACAATGGTTCTTCCACTAGGGACAGTTGATAGTGGTGAAGTGGACGACTCCTGAAAAGCGATAAATAGAAGAAATGGCGTGAGGTTATTTGGACCCAGGCGGGTATATTACTGTCAGGTCGTACATAGCACGCGGCTGCTCTGTGCGGTCTGGTCGCGCGCAGGTCGCCGCCTCAGCTCGCCACACTCCGGCGAATCCAACGATAGACTCTTCATCCTAAGGTTCAACTTTTGTCGTCTCGGAGAATGCGGCGCTATAAAATTGATGCAGTATGAGCTTACAGCCTAATACTCACCCACACCATTTGTTATGATTTCAGTTTTGAACAACGTTGTGTCTGATTGTATGTAATGTTCATGAATTTTGTAATGAAAGGACAAAAGGGCTTCAATTAATTGTAAGTATGGAATTGTATGTAAATCTAGCTTAATCGGTGAAACGATAACAAATTTTGTTTTGTGGGGCAAGTATTCAAGTTTACTGAATTTTAGTGACTTTATACAGTATGTATAGTTATGACTAAGACTGTCTTATTCACAATCTTTAACTTTAAACTTCATGCACTTGTGAATCACTCCCCGGCTTTAGATTTCAAGGACAAAACAAAACAAAGAAATTTGGTGGAGATTGCGAATAAGGTCTTAGTTATATGTATATTAACAATCAGAACGAGAATACAGGCAAACTATAGTAATATAAATAAAACCAATATAACAGTTCAATGTGCGTAAGCAGTGCGAACCAAAGTAAAGTTAGAAAAAGAGAAGAATAGAAGAGATGCAAAAAGTAAAACGATAGAAAAACCTATCAGCTACAAACAGAGTAGTAAGTAGAGACTACTATAGTGAAAGCTACTCTTATGTTGTGACGCTTCAACTTGAGTGACAACTAGTGGCTCATTAATCTATTATCAGATACAGCTTGTCATCAGCAGCTTTCAGATAGTAACAGAAATGTGGCATCATGAATGAGGTTTGTTGTCAAAATGTTCATCGATGCAACGTATATCGTAACCAACAACGTGGAAATAATCTACGGGGATTCGCTTATATACGATGTCAATATCGGTACCAGGTAAGGGACTGGTGCGGTCTGCTTGCCTCAACATTTGGGCACTCTTGGAGTTCTTCATTGAACCTGTGTGGACAAGTAAACAGGAGCCGTCTATAATTATTTCAATACTAATTCTAATTATTCCTTTTGCGGGTTATGCCCTGCGCAAATCTAAAATCTAACGCTGGGTAAATCCTAAAGAAAGCAAAACCAAACGAAACCTCAGTCAATTAGCGGTTAGGTGGGTCAGTACAGAGTTGCGTGTTCTGTGATGTTTGCTCGGCGTGTTAGTTACGGGTTAACGTGAGCTTGATACATCGTGAAACGATAGAAGTGGAGTTCGAATCATGAAAGTGACAGGTCGTGAGTGCAGTAAGAGAAGAGAGGCTTCGTGTCAAGTGTGTACTGCCGATTTTAAAACGCATGCAAACATCGGCACGCCGCCTTAAGCCATGCACCACTTACATCAAAACGCACTCGCAGATAATGTACAGACGACTCCGAATCAAGAGTAAAAGAGAGTGCTCGAGGGTAATCAGAGAAAAGGAAGCTTATTTTTGACGTTTATTGTAACAGTAACAATATAATTATATATATCACAGTACGCGGGGCGCTTCGGGGTAGTTATAACAAAGACGTCCGAGAAGCGGTTATAGAGGACATGCCAAACTGCCGCGCTGAGTCAGTGCTCTTGCCTACGAGGCGATATGATCATTGTCTCGATCCCTTGGGGTTGCTTTGTCGCGAATCATTTCTTGCGGACGCTCGCTGTGGACTTGAGAATCGAAGGCGGTGGATCGCCGTTTTCGTTAACTAAACATAGGGGCTGTCCGAAAGGGCGTGTGGTCGTCACCTCCGTCTCTGTAAAGACAACGTGCGGACAAAACAAAATAAATAAAAGCAACATATAACATAAATAATACAATAACATAAATAACAACAAAATAGTAGGAAAACAAAGGGAAAAATGTTCGGGTCGAGTATGTCATTGGGCCAAGTTCGTCTATAAAATAATGCCTGTTCAGGAAAGGTAAATGAACCCTGCAGGGACGGGATAAAGCATCTAGGGTGCTTGCCGAGCTTCGACTATTGATTAGTCCTATTTCTAATCTAACACTGCAATCGCGAAAAAAAAAAATAACATAAAATACTGAACACAACGTAAACGTGGCACCGTAACCCAGAAGACGGGACAAACAAAGCTGTGAGACTGAGAGCGTTGCGCTACGGCAGCCGTGGGCGCGTACTTTCTGGCAGGGAAATGGACCGGTGCTGCGGCGAGCCGCGGCGCGACCGCGAGCCCCACATGGACAAACTCTTGACGCCGGCGAACAGCTTCCGCCGCACCCCGCCGTCGGGCCGCGTCGCCCCGCCTACCGACAAGCAGCGTCAGTACCGACCGCACCCCGCCCCCGCCCTGCGCCCGCGACTATACAATGCGTGCAAAAAACAACTCGACACTACTGAAAACGAGTGAAAAGTAGTGAAGCTGCCGGACGGCCGCCGCGCGTCGTGGCGCGACGCGAACGGCCGCCGGCCTACGGCGCGACTCGAGCGGAGAAGCGAGCGAGCTCGGGTGCGGCGCCAGACCTGAGCTAGAGGAGACGGGCTGCGGCGCCACGGCCAGGCCAGCGGTGGGCCGCGCCGGCGAGCGCGCGGGCGGCGTCTCCTCCGGGGCCGACACGCGCACTACCGGGCCCCCGCGCGCTTCCCCGCCGCCGCCCGGTTTTCCAATTTCGTTGGCCCGCTTCAGAACTTGGTAGGTCTGATCCACTTCCTCCTCTGAGCATCGAGCGAAATGCGATTAGATTCAGGTCTTTGATACGACGACAGTTTAGTGATACTCGAACTGTTATTGTGTGCGAGGTGGCGTATCATGTCTAGAACTCGCTTGTTAGTAGGTTAACCGTTTATGTACAGTATTTGTAGTTGGGCAGAGGATCGTTGAGTGTTGTTAGTCATATCGAACGCTCGGCTTCGGGAGGGTGCACAGGGGTCACTCCTGTCTGATACCGTACCCGAGTCACAGTAGCTATCGAAATCATCATCGAATTCGACTCCCTTGAATGTTATCTTGGTGAGTCTCTGTCCCGGCAGCCACCCGTCCTGCACCCCTGGACAACGTGAGGTTAGCTTCCGACTGTGTTCATAGCTTTACGTGAATATGATCGTTGTGTTTTTGCAAGCTCGATGAGGCTGTGTGTTATGTTCTCACTTTCAAAGTGATTCATTCATCTATCTATTCAAAATATTGTGTTAAAATCAACATTCCCAGTAGGTACAACATTGTAATATTATTGAGTTAATTTGTCAAATGTTCCAATTAAAGTGTGAATCAAAATTTCAAAGTTCATAACACCTCAACAGAACTTACCATAACTTCTGATAGCATGGTCTTATTAAGTAAGGAGTAAATGTTACAAGTATCAAAAGTTCTTTAACTCGTATTTCGTTATATTTCTTTATTATTTGACTGTATTTAAGTTGACATCACTTATAACTTCAATAAATGGTATGATTGATTAGTAAGCAGTTCAATATTAATTTCGTTGAATTCATTTTAGCTTTAACAAAAAATTTACTGTGTAACATAACTAATAATTGCGAATTAAAATAAAAGCTTCAATAAGGGCTTACTTTCATCGTCGAAGGCTGTTTCTAGTACTCTGTGGGACTCTATTTCGGAGGTGCTCTTCTGCCTGCGCAGGAGTCGAGACTTGGTCTGACACCTGCCAACCTGAGGCATGCAGTCGGTGTGCACGTTGAGCTTGCATAGTCGACAACGCAACCCTTGGCGTGTATGTCCTGTACAAAAAAAAAAGAATGCCAAATACACATATTTTCATTAAAAATGGAAAGTTTCAGGAAGAAAAATTCGAACTTCTCTGTAGGTATGGGAACTCATGGATCTTGCTTTTCTAACAATATATGAATGATAATTAAGTTTCAAAAGAGATAATGTGTTTAATTATATTTTTTTTTTTTAATCTGACACTTTGTTGTTTTGTTTTTACTATCTACGTATATATACTGATACTGTAAAAGAGTTTTGGAAGGACTTCGATCGCGTGATGATGGATATGCAAGATAGTGAAGATGTGTATGTGGGGGATGATTTTAACCGGCATGTAGGAAGACAGAAGGATGGGTATAAGAGAGTGCATGGTGGTTGGGGATACGAAGACCGTAACACTGATGGCGAGACACTCCTGCAAGCTGCTTCGGCCTTCAACCTGGCAATAATAAATACGTGGTTCGAAAAACAAAATGAGCAACTTGTTTAAAGAATAGCAGGGTGTAGAAAACGGAAATTATAGTTTGAAAGATGATAAGAAAAAGGTTTATAAAGAATGGAAGAAAAAGGCGAAAAGGCAGTAGCAGTTTCGAGGGCTAAGATGCAGAAAAATATGTATTGCTCACTGACAGCCCTGAAGACCACAAGGAGCTCTACGGGATTACAAAAGCAAGAGAAAGGAGAATGAGAGATATATGAAAGACGACGCCGGTAAGGTTATTTCCAAAGATGATGAAATAAAAGAGCGATGGGAGGTTTATTTTGAAAAGCTAATGAACGAAGATAATAAATGGAATGGTGCGCTCAAAGAGGTGCAGGTAAATATGGGTTTAGTGAGGAAGTTAGCATGGATGATGTAAGGAAGGCAGTTCGAAGTATGAAAATGGAAAGGCCATGGGCCCAGATGATATACCAGTAGAAGTACGGAAGTGTTTCAAAGAAGATGGATGTATGTGGCTGACTATATTCTTCATTGGGTACCAAAAATGCTAAGAGAATGCTAAGAGGAATGTGTGATGTAACACAAATGGATAGAATAAGAAATGAGTACGTAAGAGGAAGTCTGAAAGTGGCACCGGTGACTGAAAAGTTGTGCGGAAATCGGTTGTCATGGTGATGTGATGCGGAGGAATGAGGAAAATGTCGTGAGGGAAGTCTTGCGTGTGAATGTTGAGGGCTATAAGAGTAGGGGAAGACCAAAGAAACGATGGATAGAACTGTGTGAAAGATGATATGAGAGAAGTATGGAAGAAAGGGACATGTTGCACCGACCCCAAATAAATTGGGATAAGGGCAGGAGAATGGTGAATTTGTATCTCTGTGTTCTGATCTGTAATTAAAAGCTGCACTTAATAACCTATTTAGAAAGCCAGTGAAACCACTGCAATGACAAAATCAAAGCTTTGCTAAACTTTCCACACCGTACGTGTATTACGACCATAATTCCCAAGCCATATTTTTCGAATAATTTGTCAAGTAAACATGTTGTGAACGAAGAAAAGTAAGTGATAGATGACAATCACGCCCTCTCTATGAGGTACGAACTAAGTTTAAACACGAACTGATTGTCAGCTCCTCTATTATTGCACATCAATCAACTTATATAGGTTAGTTAAACTTGTTACGGTTAACTTATCTAAGTAGTCACTGACCCAAAAAATGGGTAAACGGAAAGGTATAAGTTTAGGGTTGAATGAATGACGAAACAAAAGGCTAATCCCCTAATCTCTAATCTTTTGGGTGCCCGGCAGACATGTTATTTCAATACCCCAATAAAAGTATTTAAATGAACTTCAAACATATTTTGAGGTCAATTGTATTTTAATAAACAAACTTAAAAACCGACTGTAGTTCAGGTTTGAACTAGAGCGTAAATATAATTTTACCCAAAAACCATTCAGACTTTTACAATTAGACACTGAAATTACTTTAACCCTAAACACAAAGTTCCCTGTAATTAGGTAACAGGTATAAATATTTCTTCTACAAAAATGGTTACGATATCAATCAAACGCCGTTTTTCCTGGAATCCTTATAAAAGTTGGTGCCTTTACAGGAAAATCGGAGCACGCACGGTGTTTTTAATCTAAGTTACTCCTGATTTTCCACCCCTGATTACCCAAACCTAAACAGCACGCTACTCAGAATTCTATATAGATATAACTATAGGACCGGTTTATTGCTAACCTCTTAATAAAAAATGTAATAAGGTTATTATAACATGTTACATAATACCCAAGTACCTAATTGAAAAGGTATTTAAATAACAACACATCATCACGCCTTGTTTCCCCGAAGGGTTGGGCAGAGGTGTACCTGTAGTACACCCACATTTCGCCAGTTATGTTTAAGTCCCATGTAATAGGGGGCGAGCCTATTGCCATCAACCGGGCACAGATCCAGACTCCGGGCTGCTACTAAGAAATTCCAGATAGAAAAAGCCAATAACACTTTGCCTGACCTGGGAATAGAACCCAGGACTTCATGCTCAGCAGTAGCGCTTGCGACCACTAGACCAACGAGGCAGTCACCATCAAAATAACATCTAATAGACGAATCTAATTTGTTGTCATGTCGCACTCTTAATATAATACTGACCTATTAGAGCTTGAGTCAAAGCGTGTGCAATTTTTTTTGCACAGATTTAATCAATGGTTTTTGAAAAGTAGGTAATAAATTAACAGTAAATTGCATGTTTATTATATTGGCTAATAAGCCGACTAGAACCCAATTGCAAAACATTTAACGGCGATTTCCCTTACATATTTCCAGAAATCTACTTTGGGTTAAGCCAGTATTCTATAAAGCGTGCGATGTGAGTGGGGATTGTGGCTAAGTAATAACAGCCACACGGGTCGATCGACCAGGTTAAGCTACGCTTGCCGCGATTGGTCCGTGGATGGGTGACCGTACCAAGAAGGGGTCTTGGTCCGTGCCTCGGAAAGCACGAAAGCACGTTGGTCGCGGCTGATATTTGTAAATCTTTGACAGTCGTTACGGGTAGCCAGAAGCTGGAAAGTCTGACAACCCAGTAACTGATAGTGCAGGTCAGACAGGCAGTCGCTCCATGTAAACACTGGTATTCAGCTGCATCCCGGACCCCAACATAGTTGGGAAAAGGCTAGGCAGATGATGATGACTTTGTTGTGATGTGGCCGGCGATAATATTGCCAGCTGGCATGAAACCAGCCTTTTACAACGTATATTGCAGAAAAAAGCCAATTCTCATATATAAAAACATAACATTTCCTTTTAGCTTTGCCGTAGTCAAAAAAGTACGAATATGGATCAATCATGCTTGCCGACTTTCACTTTCGACCCCTCAACGTCTTTATTCTCTTTAATTCTTAAGAAGTTGGTCCACAAAACTTCGTGCCAACACAACATATTAAATATTAAGTATACAAATCTTGTTTGGATTGTTGTTTTTTGATATTTTGAAGTGTTTCTAGCATGTCTGTGTCCTATAACATAAGCATACATTCGTAGCTTGTTTGTACTTAAGCTGTGCTGCCTTGGATCTCAATGGATTCTATCGGTTGGAAGAGATTAACATCTACCTGCTTGAATAAGCCTTTTTTAAGGTGTGCTGATAATTTAGGAGCTACATAATCATTTTAATGTTGCCACTGCTGAGACACAGGCCGCCTCTCTGGGAGAGGGAGTGGGCCGTAATCCACCACGAGGGCCCAGTGCGGGTTGGTAGATGTCACATGTCTTCGAATTTTTGGTTCTAGGATATGCCGGTTTCCTCACTATTTTTTCGTTCACCGTTTTGAGAGCAGTGGTGATGAAATTATTTACACAAAGTAAAGCGCCTGCCTCGGTTCGAACCCACGACCTACAACTCGTAAGTCGGAGTCGTTACCACTGGGCCACCACGGATTCAGGAGCTACGATAATTTCCAATTACATTCCTCATAAAAATAAAGAAAAATTAATTAATTAATAATTACGAAGAAAAACTAATTAAAGCAATAAAGAAGAGTTCGAAGAAAGAAACCCTACGCGAAAATGCAATCAGCGTCAATCAGTCCCAAGTTACAGTCACATTCTTGTACTTTTCTGATTGAGTTATAGTTTCGCTGAAACTACTTACTCGTACTGATTCAATATTCAATGTCATGCGACTGAAAATTGAAGGAATTTATTTCGCAATCACAGGCTCGCAAAGCACCGTAATAAAGTAAAAACAATGTCAAGTCTGACAAATTCTATACAGGCCTACTCAAGGACGCCGCACGCCGAATATAATATTGATTATTCAATAATAATATTCATGTTATTGTATTTTTGTCAGTGTTATTTGAAAACGTCTTGAAATTAACATTTTTAGCAAATAAGTACATATGAATTGAAGACTGATACTACGAAAATTACACGTGCCCACAGGAAAACTTTGAAGGGATCGTCCTTGACCCACATTAAGTAATCCAAATTCCATGTGGGTAGGTACTGGATTCTAAATCTTCTCTGGGAATCTCAATGGATATCAAACACCACTGGGGACACTCTATCCCAGGCTGAGAGGGTATCTCTTCAGCTGTCAAGGCAAATTAAGGATCACTCCATGGATCTTCCTCGGACAGTTTATGACGGACTTGTAAGCCAAGCTTTCACATAAACACAGCTTAAATAAATAAACATTGTTAACATTCGTGCAAGCACTGCACGAGTGTAAAGACCTAACGTGTTTACAAATACTTGTAAAGATACCTTTCCAATTTCAGAAACACCTGTCTAGCAAACAAGGTGTGTGTCTAATAATAAAATCATAAATTATAAAATCATAATAAAACCTATATTCAGATTTAACGATATCCTGATAAGAACAGATAATAACTGTAAACTTGAAGACCATATTGAAATTAAATTAAATGAAATTGTTTATTCCATAAATAGGGTATCGTAATCACTTTTATACGTTATATATAAAGAAAAAAGTAACCTAGATGGACCTACGAGGCGAATTGGTAAAACAAAATCAGGGGTCCAAAGTGTCTTTTAAAGTCCAGACATAATCTTGGTAATCGTGTGAAGACCATGTAGATTAAATGTCTGAAAAGGTATCTTGAGGAAACACACAGATTTTAGTGGACCTGTTGTTTGATTCTCGTCTTGTATATCACTAACAAACTGAGAGCTTTTGGAAATATTCTAATGGAATGCTGTACATTTATATGCCAATTATTGTGGCTGTCTGGAAGGGTAGTTTTTTTCATCATTAGAGTGTGATTTTAGTAAGACTCTACATTAAAAAACAGGCATTTGTTCGATAATTAAAAAGCAGAGTAAATTAATCACATTACGCAACTGTTTTTAAGGCCAGGCCTTTTCATTTCATTTTCCTCTATTATAGCTACGTTGATAACAAGAATCACGTGTACCTACACACTAATGGCTTTGCTTTTTCATAATTGGGTTCACATTCACTAGTTTACTAACACAATTTATAAATCCAATAAAAACAATTCGCAATATGGCACTGGTCTCATAGACTTGTACAGTGACTACCATTATTAGGTTATACAGGGTGGATTTTTAAGATGGGCCAGTAAGGACCTTCACCATTATAGCTACAGGAAAACGATCTTAAGAGACTGTCCTTATTTTTTTGAAAAATTTTGATCCCCATTTTATTGCTGACTGTACACTTTTTTTTTAATCTGTAAATCAATATTTTACAAAAAAAATAAGGACAGTCTCCTAAGATCGTTTTTCAGTAACTGCAACGATTAAGGTCTGGCTACCCTGACTGCCCAATCTCAAAAAGCCACCTGTATAGCTACTGAAAAAAAACAGTGATAAGGCGTGTCTTTCTTGCCACCCTAGGGAATACATACAACCATTTACTGTCCACATCACCTGGTTTTAATTAGTGGGATTGTTTTAGCATTTTATAGCATTAAATTAGTATAATAAAATAAGTTCCAGCCCTATTTGTTAATGAACGAGCCCAAAATATAGGTAATTGAGGTTTATTCTTGTTGCCAAAGGGAGTGGTGTTGGAAAATATTATTCTAGTTCTTAATACGAATGAATAGGCATTTTCGTTATAATATTTTACTTCTTACCTCTAAGCACTTGTGAGCAGACGTCGCAAGGCGTTATTTTCTTGTACGTGTATTCTTGAAAGTTATGTGCCTCTGAATCTCCACCAGCGCGCATTGCGTCTCTAGCCGCTCCATTCC
Organism: Atethmia centrago; assembly: GCA_905333075.3. NCBI lineage: Eukaryota > Metazoa > Arthropoda > Insecta > Lepidoptera > Noctuidae > Atethmia > Atethmia centrago. The sequence goes on from HG995374.1 coordinate 14,042,005, forward strand.
TCCTACAAAACAGTCCAAATTTACACACTAATGTTCAAAGCTTATTGTACATTACAGAAGACGGCACCAAGTCAGCTAAAGATTCAGTCTCAAATACAAACACAGATTTTAGCTTTTCTACATGCTTACTGTTTCTAATAGATCAGTTGATAGTCTAAGAGAATTTCATCTTTCTTTTTATTTTAGCAATGATAAGTTTTCACTGATATTCTAGCAAAGTACTGAACAATAATATTTATTAATTTGGTATGTAGGCTCTGTCACTTTATAATATTTGTACGTCATGGATATCGACCGATGACGTCCAAGGTCAAGGGGAGACAGTTCGTGGATCAGTCTGCGAGGTGGTTGGTAATCAGTCCCCTGCCGACAATGGCATAACACCAAATGAACTGTTAGGTAATGGCCTCCCTTCGCCTTGAGGTTTGTTCCAAACACGAACTGCCTCCAACACAAATTATGTTATCAATTGAATCAATTAACATTGAATCAGACTGGAAATAAAGCAAGCACACAGATTTTTTGTTTACTGCGAACTGATTTGAAAGCTGAAAGGATTGAGTTTAACTTACAACTGAAGGACTCCAAGCGCATTACTTGGCAGAAGTGTGTATTGTATATCTAAAAGCTGGTGAAAAGTTATCGCTAACATAAATATTGTGTGTCAGTGTACACAAGCAAAAATAATAATATAAACATGCTGTTCGGGATTGTTTCTACGTGTCAAAGGATGAGCGGTATAGTTCCAATATCTGGGTAAAATGAAACATTTACAAACATAGGCTCACACCTACGGGGCACAGTTACCTCATTGCCATTACCGTCGACACCGCGTGGTACATTTGATTTTTTCTTTATCGATGCAAAAAGAGAGAAACACCAAGATGAACATAACACGAAATAAACGTGATCAAATACAATTAGTGCAGAAACCTGTGAGATAGCGATGCGTTTGATAACAAACAAATGGTATTTAACAAAGGTTTCTGAGGTTTATTATCTTTCGGTGAGTATTAACATCATCACAGATCACAGTTAGAAAGTGTAAGTAATTTAATCATTACTATATACATTAATTCCTTTACTTTACTAGATAGAGTAGTTGGTTAGATGAAATTAAATGACTTACACTCAACGCATGGCTGTCACTAGACACGAGGCATGAATGATTATTAAAAATCTGCTTCAAAATGGCTGTGACACAAATAACAAAATAGAAACAGACATTATTAACCTGAAGGTGTAATGAGAATACATCGAGCATAAGCATCGATAACAATGATTGGCGCCTAGACTTTAAGCGCAGCGTGGTGAAGCTTGATAAATTATTTTCATATTGTGAAAATGTTTCAGCAAAACAGCAAGTGAACATATATTGAACGAAATTATAACGATGTCGCGCCTACTCTGTCCACGAAATAAATTCAAATTCGTAAACAAGAAAATTGAAGTAGGAAAATAAGAATCATATTCGGTGAAGTGGCACTCCTTACGTATTGTGTCAACAGCCTAGTTCGTAGTTCTGTGACTATTGTGTGCATCTCGTTATCTTGAGTTCCATTATTTGTATAGAGCGCTCGAAATATCCACCAGCAGCGGAATTTGTTACAATTTCTGAGAAACTCAACCTACACCCTCGCGTTAAAGATTCAGTGTTACCCTTGAAATATCATTTTTATATATCTACAGTTTTACTAGATATCCTCTTAATTTATTGTTATAAAATACAGTTATTTAAAATTTTCTGCTTATTTCTTTTATAAACCAGTTTGTGAACTCTGAACCCCGATGCTGTTTATCCACCAAATTTAATTCATATCTAGCTTCTCTATCTGTATTTATAACAATAAATACAGTTATTTAAAATTTTCTGTTTTATTTCTTATATACACTAGTTTGTGAACCCTGAACCCCGATGCTGTTTATCCACCAAATTTAATTCATATCTAGCTTCCATTTTTCACTATTTCATATATCGATGAAGAGAATTGAACTTCACTATTTCGATGAAATAATTAGTGGTCTGGCAGTCATTAAAATTTTATTGTAGTACTAATAACTGAAGGTTGCCCACATTCTTGACGAAAAATAGTTACTTTTTTGTATTTTCAATTGTTCCCACCCAAAAACATTGATTAACTAAGTTGACAGCTTCAACATCACGTGGGTGGGTTTTCTGTTTTAGCTTAATCAGCTAGAGCCGTGTAACAGTTTTTCATAGCTCTTTCAAATAACAAAATAATTAACTTTGTTAAGCACATTTAGAAGCCTTACATTATAAAGCGGATACTTGCTCAGTAATCTTGTTTGCAAAGAGACATAAGGCTCTTACATAATGCATGTGATCAATAATTGTAATCTGATTTCTACATATAACGAACGTGCCTCTGGATCGACTGAGTATTTCCTAGATTTTCTAACGGAAAGTTTGTGACCACATATGGAGTGGTTGCCTTGGCTTGTACGTAGATTTAAATCTAGCTGATTCAATTTCGGCGTACAAGGCACAGTTTAATAGAACTTGCCCCAGCGAGTTTACTAAAGAAGAAAGTGAATATTGTGCTTGATAACCGTTGTAAAGTTAGGTTCGTTAAGTCCTAAGTAGCCCGACTTTATTGTGTTTATAGCGAAGCCTTAACTGGCCATTAAGAAATGAAGTTTTAAGAGAAAAAATCTATACAACCAACTTATCAAGACTTCCTCATTAAAACCGAATAATTTAAATGTTGCTTGTTTAGTTTAATTTCAGATAATAATTAAAACTTTTCTCCTCCTAATTCTGTTAAAATTATCTTCTTAAGATTAATTTTACTGTTCCTACTTAATTATTATTTTCATTATCACTTCCTTTATAAATTAAAGCTATTAAAATTATAATTAAGATAGAGTTAGAACACGTGTGTATGAGCCATTACGAACTGTTATTTCCTGGCCTCGGTTATTGCTCGCTGGCATAATTTCCTCTCACAGTCTTGACAGGATTCTAAGTGCTTTCTATTACTTACACAATAAAGTTTTAAAACCGACAAAATGAGGAAGTTCTCAATTTGACACTTATTTACTTATTTACTTTCCTACTGTGGTGTAGAGACTCATTATAAAAATTCAAAGCAAAAACGTAATTAAGGCAATGTACTACTAATTGCCTACTGTGTATTCAACACCACACCATCTTAATTCAGTTTCAGCATCCATTTTGATGACACTAGACATGCGCAAAATGTGTCAGTGAAAAGAAATGAATGAAGTATATCTTTTGACTCAATGAAGTAGTCCACTCATTTAGTTCAGTACTTCATTTAGTTCAGCATATCAGAACGAATCAATGAGACAACGAGCTCGCGTAGTGTGATACGACGAATGAAGCACTTCACTTAGTTCACTTTTATACGTATCTCGATTTTCCTTCATACTTTATATAGGATTAGGACTGTCAACCACGAAATATGAAACCGACTTAAAAAAAAAACTAAAAAAATATTAATTTAAAATTAACAGTTTCAGAAGTAAGCAAAACTACATAAGTAATTATATTATTATTAAGTAGTATATTTTCTGTTTATTTTACTGATAGTTAGATTCCTTTTTGTCTAGGTTGGCGTAAAAAATAGTCATGTGTGTGTAAGCTAGACAAGCGACACACACATAGTATAGGCGCCGTCGTCGCTCGTCAGCCCGACTTCAGCCGACCGGCCGGCGAACTGACACGAACACGTACGAGTCATGCATGCGAGTTGATGCGAGCGAAATGAAACAAATGAATGCTGAGTTGGTGCGAGCCAAAAGAAGGACTGAACTAAATGAAGGAGAGACACATTTGAATGACTACTGAAGGAAAGATAAGTTTATTTTGTGAAATGAAGTACTTCATTTCCTTCAATCGTTCGCGAACTACCCATGTCTAGATGACACATACAGCAAAATTGTAACCTGTGATGTTAATTGAATTCCCAAGCATTTATTTATGAACTTTTGTGTTTAATTAATCAAAGTTTTTTAGAATAAAGGTTATAAATCTTTGTCTTACTTGTCTGGGGGTGCTGCGTGGGGTGGAGGGGCGCTAGGGGGCTTCAGGCTTCGGAAAGCCTTTAGCCACTTATTCTTCATGCTTCCAGCTGATGATGATGACAACTTTCGGTCGACTGCTGCGGATCCGCTATCTGCTTTTGCCGCGAACAACTCTCTCTGTTTGTAAAGAAAATATTTCTTGTTACGGATAGTTTAAGGAAAAACAGCGAAGATTATTTAATTGGAATTAGTCCAGGTTAACATAAGGTATTGAAGAAAATACGAAGAATTTTGTCAATGGTTACTCCGGCCGTTATACTCGTAGTAGGTTCCTATCCGGCTGTTATTATTAATGTTTATTAATACAGCTGCATCCGGTTAGCCTAGAAGCCGACCCCGACATAGTTGGGAAAAGGCTAGGCAAATTGATTGTCTACATTTATTAATATCGAGTTTAATAAATTAATAAACCTTCACTCAGGAATGAGTGACAGAGACGAAGCCATCACAATGCCTAACTTTTTCTAAATTTGATGAGTAATTTATTATTTTTTGTATTGCCTTATGGGCTAACTCTTGAGCATGATCTCGCCTAATGGCAAGCGATGGATGAGGTCTATGATGGAACGAGCAAGTCCAGAATATGCCTGTTCACTCTTGCTTTGAAGGCTGACGGGTTATACGTGGAAGGGAACATAGACGCTGGCAGAGATTTCCACACTTTGGCCGTGCGCATAATAAATGTGGAGGAGAAGCGCTGAGTACGACGAGTCGGTATGTCGACCAAATGCGGATGGTACTCTGCAGTACGTCTGGTAGTCCGATACTGAAATGGATATGGTGGGAGCAGGTCGTGGAGCACACACTCTCCGAAGTAAATTCATACCACCAATCTTGATGAGTTAACCACCAGGGGGCCTAGACAAAATGACAATCGCTTTCAATGCGTTCCATATTTCTACAACAATTTTCAAGGGGATTGCCATAAGCTTTTCAGTAGCTTATGTCAGTGATATAATAGAAAAAAAAAAACTAAAATGTTTGGGGCATTCCTGACTTTTTCATCAACGTTATCGCTGATATAAATTTCACTTTGTCGAGGCCCTCGGGTACCTCTGTACTTAATAAAGTAACCTTATCAGACCAAAATCTTATGTCATCGTTTTTACCTAATAATGTTTACCTACATTGTACAACCCTGTCAAGTCTCACGCGGCGCTAAGTGCCTTTTCCAGGTGATCGTTCAATAAGAAAGACTTGCCTTATGTAATCATTTCTCTCAGAGAGGTTGAGATATATGTACTACATATCTAGAAGACCTTTAATGAAAATTATACGAAGTGTGTTGAAATTGCTTATAAAAGTTGTGTTAGAAGTGAAGATAAAACCGAATTATTCATCTAAATTTAATATGAGATTGATAACCTCCAACACCGTTTTATTGATGGAGTTTTTTAATTGCTAAGGTTATTAGATAGGATTTTTTGTTCCGAACTCAACGCGGACGAGTCCGTGGGCAAGCTAGTATTATATTACCACGAATTTGCTCTATTGGTACGTTGCAGATTCGATTGACATTATTGATTGACCGCACTTGTCCACGAGAATGGAATTCAGAACTATACGAGATGAACATAGCTAGATACATGTCAGTGTGCTCTTCGGTCGAGAGAAGCTATTAACTACGGACAGTATGTACCTACCTTCTTAGATCTTCTTACTAAATTAAACGGCATACTTGGGCTTTCTACAATGAGAAAGAAGTCTTGAAATTCCTTTGGTTTTAGAATTCGTTATTTTTGTTTATTTGTCGTGAAAGTATATATTTTGCCAAAAGGAGAAAGAAGATAGTAGCTTTTATTCCATTTATTATCGTGATGTATAGCTGTACACATGGCAGGGTTTAGCTAGTGTAAGCCAACAATGCTTGCCAACCATTTTCCGCTATTCTACTGGTGAATATCGTTATTTATCGAATTCTTTGTACACATACGATTTTGTATCATTATACGAAGGTATTTAAGATTCCCTTGGAAACTATACGAATAGTTTTCAAGGTAACCTGAAGGTACATTCCTTCAGCAGCCATTTAACACACACTTCATAAAGGTCAATCAAGATGAGCTTAAATTCACAAAGAAATGGTTCGTAAGATAGATAGGTAGGTTGGATACGTGGCTTTGTGGGCCGCATTTGTCTAATTTTATAATAAACTAGCAATCAATCATTCATACAAAAATCCCATAGAAAAAAGACGTTCAGTTTTCTCCCGAATTCGTAAATTTTACTGGAAACTTCTCCGGTTTTTCTTTTCATAAAAACGTAATTAGGACTATTTATGAACATTTTAAAACAAAAAATAGCCAAATCGGTCCGATTTGGCTATTAACGTTGCTAAGCGCATCGTAATGATGCGCTTAACAACGTTTGCGTTTAAAAACAATTCATTTTTATTTATATACCTATTTAGATAGATTTATACCTATATCATAGCAAATAAAGCATATCTGCATATCTACATATCGAGATTATGGCTAATATTATTATTACAAACAGTACAGTCATAGTGTCACCGAACACCATCGAATTAGGTGACACTGACTGTTTGTTTTAGCATAATTAGCATTTAATGTTCCCACTGCTGGGAAGGCCTCCTCTGTTCGACAGGGAGTGGGCCGTAATCCACCACGCGGGCCCAGTGCGGGATGGTAGATGTCATATGTTTTTGGATTTTTAGTTCTAGGACATGCCGGTTTCCTCACGATGTTTTCCTTCACCGTTTTGAGAGCAGTGTTGATGTAACAAAATAATTTACACAAAGTATAGTGCCTGCCTGGGTTTGAACCTACGACCTACAACTCGAAAATCACGGCCGTTTCTACTGGGCCACCACTGCTCTCATCCGTTTGTTTTACCTAAGAGGAACTCTTGTATTATGAAGATTTAGTTGATAAGCATATTCCAAGAGACTCTTCTCTGCAGTCTCAGCCGGAAAATTCCTCGATTCTACATAATATTATTCAATGGGAAGTTGTCAAGGACGTCTTCGACTCGACGAGATTTACAATAAGTACGTAGGTACGGGTATCTCCATCTTTCGAAGTCTGTTAATACTCAAAAGTCAACCTTGTAGGACAAAGTTGACTTTTTAGGATTAGTGGGTATTATTATAAAAGCATAAGAACAACTGAATATAAGTACATATCTTACAGCAAAAAGCATAATCCTATCAAAATATATTAGAAATAATTAATACATTGGCAAATCCTTCCAACCTTTGAGAAATATAATTTCAGAGCTCCTTCACTAGACTAACAATATTAACCTTAGTGCCTACAATACAACCTACCTAATGGGAAAAGCCTCTTCCATTTTAATAAACAGGTTCACACGCTTTCGATCAATCATCGAATGATAGGGAGCAAAAAATTTAGCTTCGCAAAGTAATGTATTCATGCTCCGTAGACCGATTTGCAAAAAGAGTCACGCAAAATATTACCTACTTTATTTTCCCTTTTACCTATTTTGACATGTACAGTTATTATTTCTCAAAGATTCAATCGAAAAAAAGCTATTGATCACCACGCGAGATATATTGTGGTAGTTATGTATCTACATATGTTTCTAAACGTGTTAATGTAATCGATAATCTAGCTTGTTGAACGTCATAGGGCTTCATTTAAGAAATCTCAGTAAGTATAAGCGTTCATTGCAAAATATTATATCTTTTATCTGTTGCTAATACAACACTTTTTTTGCTCCGTTAGGTTACTTTGTTGCCAGTGAGGATTTTTTAACCACTACAGGGAAGCTCTTCGCTTTCATCTAACCTGATGGTAAGAGATTGTCAGGCCAAAGGTGGAAGCGGCGAGGATTAATGATTTTAATACCCGATGTCTGTGAATTTTTGACGTTTTAGGCTTAAGCTGGTTATCAATCCGATTAAGTTTTTTTTTGGTATATAAATCCGAAACTAACAAGGTAAGTCTACCATCCATAAACACAACAAACACATAAACCATCCATCGGATTCCATCAGTAGTAGGTAGATACATAGGTACATACATACATAGATACTCTACTAGTCTTTTTAATAGTGACTTGTACAGATTGTCTTCTCTAGGTATAATTAAGAGTTTCAATCAATCAATCAACTCAGCCTATAGCAGTCCACTGCTGGACATAGGCCTCTCCCAGGCTGAGCCACAACACCCTTTCCTTCGCCTTTCGCATCCAGTCTGTCCAGGTAGGGTTACCAGATAAACAAAAATTAAAAGTCCGGAGAAAAGGCCTAATTTCCGTTGAAAAATCCTGAGATTTTTTACAGTTTCAGAATTTCAGTTCCTCAGGTATTTCATGATTAACAGAGATAATACGTAATTGTCAATATATAATTGCAATTACAACCCAGAATGCAAACGTAGAAAGAGTTTTTCTATCATGGAGGCTCAATGGTCAAATGAAAGAAACCGACTAACGGTGTCTTTAGTTAAAGCTATACTTTTAATTCAATACAATTTGAAGAGTTTAACATGTGGGGCATTTCATAAATCAATAATTAAAGAAAAAACCTTACTTAAAGATGTATCTTCACATATTAAGTATGATAAAACTGATTAAGTAGGTACCTACTTGAAAAAAAGTATTGATTTTAGTAAATTGTGCAACTGTTACCAAAGGAAGATTATTTTTAGTTTGTTTAACTTTTTATTCAAGAGATCTTTAAAAAGTAAGCTGTATTTTATTGAAAATTGTAAAAATCCTGAGATTTCATGAGATTTGCAAAATCCAGCCGGAATCCTGAGAAGTCCAAAAATCCTGAAATCTCAGGACAAATCCTCAGATATGTTAACCCTAGTCCCAGCCACCTTTTTAAAGTCGTCGGTCCATCTAGCTGGGGGGCATCCCACACTACGCTTTCCGATACGCGGACTCTGTCTCTAGGACTAAGACTTTACTGGGAATGAAAGCTAACATTAGGTACAATATTAAATTAGGTATCGTCTAAATAACAATAATAATAACCTATTACTGTCCCACTGCTGGGCAAAGGCTACGAGCATTGATCACCACGCTTGCTCAAGACGGGTTGGCGATTTCAGACTAATATTAAGACTATAAGGTCCAGGTTTCCTCACGCATTTTCCTTCACCGATGTCAGTAATGTCCTAGATAAACCCAGAAAGTTGGTACTTGCTCGGATTTGAACCCAACAACCTCGTAAATGAGAGGCGAGGCCTTAACCACTAAGCTATCACAACATTCCACATCACGGTACCATCTATGATTGTTTTAAATAATTTAATTATGAGGCTGACAACAGCTACAGCGCGTTCACTGTCGGACTGCATAGAAAAGAAAGAGAAAAGCGATGACTCAACGCTGGTAATTTATTGCAAAATATGAAGCAATTATCTATTTACGAAAATCTATTGATTGGATAAAAAATTAAAACACTCTAATATGTTACTTTATCTGACGAAAAATTAGAATCATTGCATGTGTATATTAGTATGGTTTTTAATCGTTTAAATACATTTTTAGAGGTATCTTCGTGATTTTTTCTATCGCGTCAAATTAGTTGTATACTTGTATTATGTTTTCAACCCACTATCTACCTAGCATACATCCTGAAGAATATCATATATTTTTTCTGATTTTGTTTACTGCAGTGGATCATATTCTTTTAGGCATTATAAAACTTATGAAACTTGCCTTTATCTCCTGTAGTCCCCTTAAGGTAATTTTAATACTAATTGCTAACGTACCTAACTAATTATGATTGTCAGGCTGAATTATTCCATATCTACTGAAGAAACACATTATGTAATTGGAGTAATGGATTTATTGTATACAGCCACGAGCACTAATATAAACACTTGACAAAAACCAAAAGCGATTTTTTCGTGGAATAACGACTTCAACATTGAGGTAAGAAAAACAAAAAAAAAAAAATACTATGTTCGTAACGACATAAAATTACAATCAACACAGTAGGAGAAAATAACTTTTAAAAGTTGTTAAGTGTTAACATATTAGTGCTCGTGACTGTACCTACTTAAACATGGAAGTTACCTACTGGTTGTTATTATACTAGAAAAATAAGTTTAATACTTAACTATTTACTTTCATTTTCCTGCCCATATCCCAATTTATTTGGAGTCGGCGCAACATGTCTTTGTCTTCCATAAGTCTCTATTAGCCGTCATCTCGGTAGTCACCTTTCTAGCCATATCATCTTTCACACATTCGATCCACCTTTTCTTTGGTCTTCCCCTACTCTTTATAGAGAGTAAAATAAAATATCTGGCTTATTAATAAACCAGATATTTTCTTTATTCAAAACGGAATATAAAATCGTACAGTCAACCGCATATCAGTGAAACCAATTTGACATTGACAGCGCCTTAATGTCGTAGCTGCAAGGGCGATTTTCGTAGTGTAACCCCGCATCCTATTTAAAAGCGATCGCCGCGCGAATACGCGACCATCGCGTGCGTATGTCACTTTGTTCGGAAAACCGGAAAACGAGCTCTGTCAGCGCGACCACGTGTCTAGGTTCACCGAATAAAAAGTGACACATGAGCGCGCGACCGCGACGATCGCGTATTCTCGCAACGATCGTTTTTAAATAGGGCGCGGCCTAAGGGTGACCATTGATGTGAGGACTGACTGTATGTCTCCTTCGTAAGGTCGAGATCAAGTTCTTTGACATCCGAATAGGCAGACATAATACATAAGCGACGGATTTCATAAGTTATTCGTTTACCTAATGATGGTAGGGCGCTAAGAAAATCGGCCAAATGGTAGCCAAAAGATTTTTCTTTTCTTTTACTTCGAAACGCTTTTTGTAGCTTTCACATGCCAGGGATTTCTTTTGTAAAATCAGTACCTAGAAGGAATTTTTCCTGAGGTAGCTATAGTTGGTTTTTTAATTCCAGAGACTAATTTGACATTTCAAATGATTGTTGTTCGTTTTTTCAATTAGGAGTTTGACATTTGGACCTGTCAAATTAGTATCTGGGATGAAAAAATGAACTTTAGTCACCTTTGATACTATAGCTGTAATTGTATTAACGAAATAACAGAACCCAAATGTTTTTAATTTAATGGATTTATTCAAAATTCTGTAGTAAAACAAAATTTAGTTGACAAAAATAAACATTGAAAATAATATTTTCATATAATCTCATTGGCTTATCTGGTAGATGGTAGCCAATAATGTTTTAATGAGACTAAATATTATCTCCTATGAATTATTAGAGTAAAAAAAGTAAAAATCGTTTATTTCAATATTAAAATTACAATATTGAGATAGCGTACCTATAAGTATCTACATAACCTAACTAATATTAAAAATGCGAATACGAGTTTGTTTGTTTGTTCGTAACGCTTTCACGCTAAAACGGCTGAACGGATTTGTATCAAATTTGGCACAGGGGTCGACCATGACAGGACACAGTATACTTTTTATCCCGGTAGTATGTCCCCATGGGATAATTTCCGACCTCCACGCGGGCGAAGCCGCAGGCAAAAGTTATAAGGAAAACACAAAGAGGGCCAAATTACATTAATGGGACGTGTACTGTTCGTTTGGTAAGTTGGTACCTAAATCCCCACTTAGATAAAGTCCCTCGTGGGTTAAAGTATCTACTCGCAGGTATACAGGGCCAGATTATATTAGCTAGCTAAACTCCGCAGACGAACAATACAAAAAAAAAAAATATTTTGATAATGTTTTTTGTGGGACCGCAGTTAGAAATATCAGTTTAAATAATCAGTTTTTTTTTTTGTATAAATTCACAGACATGATTACCCCTCATGTCTGTGAGTTTATAAAAAAAAAACTGATTATTTACAGGCGTCCAGGTTCACCGAATAAAAAGACACATGAGCGCGACGATCGCGTATTCTCGCAACTATCGCTTTTAAATAGGGCGCGGCCTAAGGGTTACCATTGATGTGAGTTCTGTAAGTCTCCTTCGAAAGGTCGAGAGCAAGAGATTTTATCAACTCTTACTTCCAATATTAACACTACAAGCGGTCGTTGACCCCCAAAAATACCTTTTTGTTTTGTTTTTATTTTAACATGTTTAGATATCGATACCCATCACGTCTGTAGAGTTTTGCTAGCTAATTTATTTTGACCTTGTGTAGGTAGTAAAGAGAGCTATAAGGCGCTGACAAGACCCAATTGGCTAAAAATAGACTTCTCTTAAGAAAAAAAAATTGTCATATCTGTATAGTTTGTGGTAGTGGAAAAAAATATATGTTAATTTTGAACATATTTCCCAGAAGTTGGTTGTTACAAACTAACTTTAAACTAACCTCTTACCTTGAGCTCTAATTCAAAATATCTGTATTAAATATCAACATACTTTACGTATTTAATTAATAACAAGAACGTCTTATTTGAATGCAGAACTTGGTTGTTTTTTATTTTCGATTACTCAACTCAATTTTGAGTAAATAGATGATTACTTCATATTTTGCAAAAAATTACAAGCATTGTGTCATCAAGCTTCTCTTTCTTTTCTATGCAATCTGACAGTGACCGCGGTTTAGGTGTTGTCAGCGTCTTAATCAAAAGACAATGAAAGTCAATGATCGTGTACACATACGAGTACGTTACACGATCATTGACTTTCATTGACTACTACTTGGGTGGGAAATCATCAAATAACTTCTCCCGCTTTGGGCGGAGCGGGAGGGTGTGTCAGACTCTTACTGACTAAAACCCACCCGTATTCCTTCCTGTTGCCTGTAACTTGACATTTGTAACAAGTATAGGGTAGGTATCGTTCATAAAAAAAAACATAGCTTCGAAGTAGACACCTACTTCTTATAAGTATGACGTGAAACCATGTCCCATTTGTTTCAATAGATTTTCCATATTTTTCTGAGAAATATTCAGATATAAAGGAACGAAGTTTAAAGCTTGCGTATGAATATAATGCCTGTACTTATATTTTAAACCATGGGCCTGACAGTTTTGGAATAGAGGTTTGACCTTAACCGCGCTCTATGTGATGCAAATTAAGTCATTTACATCCCTTTTATTTTTCAAGCCTTTCTCGACTTTTTGCGAAGAAATTTTAAATTTTTTGCTTAAATTCGTACTGTCGGTCCTGTCGACAGGCTAAAATATTTATGTATTAGATCTACGACAGAGGAATACATTATGTTTCCGTAGCCCAATAGCAGAGTGAAATCGTACAATTCTAACGATATTTAAGACAAGTGCAGTGCTATTGTAAAGATAATGCAAAACTGCTGTAATTTGAATTTGAAATGTAATTTTCATAGACAGGGGTTTTAGACGGACAGCATCGGGTTCAAATACATGACGAGACAAAAACTACGTGAAAAAGCCTGAAGGCATAACTTGAGGGCCCGCGCATGCTAGCTAATCTGAAATTGTAAGTAATTATTTACGATTATTGGCTAGCCAATTAACTCTTGTTAGTGAACTGGAGAATACTAATTTCAATGGTGGAGCTCCAAGGTTGCAACTGTAAGAATGATCACCAGAAACATTAAAATTCATAAAATTCTACAAAAACAACGGAAATTGAATTGTCAAAACAACTTGTACGAGTCATAGAATATTCATACTAAATTGAGTGAAGTTCTAAATAATATGTTAATTTAGGTAAACACTGTTGCCGATTCCTGGAGGTTGTCTGTCGGTATTTATTATCGTCAACGAGTCAATTTAGGGTACCCGGCCTGTGTAAGTTTCTATCGATTAAATTGCGCGCAAAATATTAGCCTTTTGACTTTGAAACACTAAAAGCAGCACGTTATTGGTCATGCGATGCGATCACGGTTTCGTGCGTTCACTGCTCGAAAACTATTTCGTGCGTTCACTGCTCGAAAACTATTGCGTGAGCTAATATTTTCAGATAGTTAGTGTTTTTACCCGACTGCCTCAGGAGGGTAATGTTTTTCGAGAGTATGTATGTATGTATTGGTTGGGGAAAGTCTTTTCGCATTATAGTAGGTATGTATGAACTTGTAATAAAATCTCTTTGGGTATACTATTTGTATCTGGCTGGTTTTGGTATCATTGAAAGTTTAAATTTTAAAGAACATAATTCCAAATTCAAATTAGGAAAATGTGTGATTTTCATTTGTTTTTCGTACTGTCAAGATGAGTGAATCTAATGAAGAAATTCGATACATTTTAAAATTTTACTACAAAAAAAGTAAAAATGGAACGCAAGCCGCGAAAAAAAATTGCGATGTTTATGGATCTAGTGCAGTGTCTTTGAGAGTAGCACAAATTTGGTTTAAGCGTTTTCAATCCGGAAATTTTGATGATCCACAATGAAGACAAATCTAACGACACCTCTTATGTTAAAATCCATCAAGCCGTTTAGGCAACAGAGCGTGCCAAAGAAATAGACATACATACATACATACTCTCGAAAAACATTACCCTCCTTCTGGGGCAGTCGGGTAATAAAACTAAAAAGCTTGAAATAAAATAAATTATAAGAAACAAAAAACCCGACTGCAAAAACACAAAACTGAAAAGGGAAAAACAAGCATAGTCTATATAATTTTGGTCTTGCAGGCGGGGACAGTCAAATAACCTGAAATATGGTGTAACTTTTGATTGTCCCCGCCTGCGATACCAGAATTCTATAGATTATAATGCTTGTTTTTCCCTTTTCAGTTTTATGTTTTGCAGTCGAGTTTATTGTTTTTTTTAAATAATTTATTTTATTTGTTCAGCTGCCGCATTGCTCTACTAATATTGAAGTTTAAGTTTGGTTTCCAGACCGAGTAAAGTGCTGTTATTGGATTTTTCGGTTACGAAAGTCTTAGTAGTAGTCGAAGTTTGGAATGGCGCTCAAAGCCCCGCGCGACACCGATTCGGAGTCAGACCAATTGTGTCTCATTAGCCGTCCTTGACCAAGTAATGGCAATTTTCTAGTGGTATGACGGTTTGCCGAAATTCACTTTGTAATTCTTGTGGTCTGCCTAATTATTTAGGTACCCACATACAAAATCAAAATCACAAGTCATTTATTGAAACTAGGCGGAGAATCACTTTTCGAATGACAAAATTACATAAGACAGTCCCCCAAAAACGCCCGCCCGTCACCACTTCCTACCGTCTACATACATGAGTCTGCTATGGGGGACAATAAAATGTGTGTAAATGTCTCACGTAGGTAAAGTTTTAATTCTTCGTTTATATTCCTATGAAGATGGCCTTTTACCTAGATTTTTAATAGACATCAAGAGTAGTGCGTTTATGTCTTTGAAAGTTTAACTGCATCAAGATAGGGAAGAGAATCGTGTCAAGTTCAAATAAAGGCCCCGACCATAAAGCGCCTTATCGCGGCGGATGGACGATGACGTGAAGCGACTTATCTACCATACCCTTTATATTCAACCTCTTTTATTCAACCCGGCTCCAGAATACTCCTTTTACCTTGGAAATTTTTAAAGTGGGCGTCTTTTACAGATTGTTGGTTGTTTTTAGGATACATTTTCTTAAGCCGCAGATATTAGATTTTCGTGACTTTATGGGTTGCCGCTTTTTATGGGTTGGCTAGAGCCAACCCATAAAAAGCGGTATTACTTTCAAAGTACTTAAGATATTTTCATCTCTTTTTTTTTGAATTAACAGACTATTTTATTATCTATCTGTGATTTTTTTCAAATATTGATATTTTCTTTATTAAGAATAAATATTCCCTATGAAACCGAACGGCCCCGCGGCGTGAGCGCGACGCGTGTATGGCCAAGGTCAACGACCCTTAATAGGGTTCCATACATAAATTTGTTATGAATCCAAGAAGGTTCCAACCAGATAACTTCCTGAAGATAGTTTACGAAATTCAGTGGTCTGGATGGAACCAGCAATGATTAAAATCACTTAAATAGTGCAACGGAGAATATATTTATTGCATTTTTGGATTATGTTAACCGATATTGATACAACATGCAGGTGGCAGTAAGGTAGGTAAGTCTTTTATTAAGTAATAGCTGACGGTAACGTAGGAATTAGGACAAAATAACTTTTTATTTAAGATATAAGTGTGCATACAGATGTACCTAAGTTCGAATGAATCATATTGTGGCCATAGGAATCTTCCTATTCCAGATTCTCACTCTCATCTACAGACTTATGATTATATAGAGAGCATGAAAAAAAACTCAACGTACCTAAATGAAGAAATTATACACCTACCTACATAGAGCACGATCATAAGCAACAGCAATATTAAGACGCTGACAACACCTAAACCGCGGTCACTGTCAGATTGCATAGAGAAGAAAGAGAAGCGCGATGACACAACGCTTGTAATTTACTGCAAAATATGAAGCAATTATCTATTTACTCAAAATTGAGTTGAGTAATCGAAAATGAAAAACAACCAAGTTCTGGGAAATATGTTCAAAATAAACATATATTTTTTCCACTACCACAAACTATACAGATTTGGCAATTTTTTTTCTTAAGAGAAGCCTATTTTGGCCAATTGGGTCTTGTCAGCGCCTTAAGGGGAGCCTTAATATTGCTGTTGCTTATGATCGTGCTCTAGGTATTGCAGATTGGGGCGATATCGCGCGCGCGACAGGCATATTTCTGTTTGTCGCGCCCACGATGTCGCACTAGTCTGCACGAGCCTTTAAACGACAGTAACAAAATATCGGGAACAATACGACGAAGCCATAAACCACACGTATTTGTAACTCCTAAGCTTATCTCAAGCGATAAACTATCACCTTTCAGAGCTGAAAAGTATTATCCGATACAGAGAGGCAGGTACCTAATATTTTACATTGATAAGAAGTAGTGGCTCCTGTGTGGAATTAAAATATCGCTATGTTCATGACGATATGACACTTTTAGGGTTAATATTTTGGTGCGACAACATAGTTCTTTGGAATCAGAAAACATAATAAATAAGAGAGCTATAAACAGCTGACTGTCGCCAATGTACTCAAACTTGGCCGGAGGATTTTCATAAATTGGCAAGCCTTTTTCTAAGAATATAACTTTAAAAATTTACGCTGAAAGTGAACAATATGAAGAAACTACGATTCGCAATAATATGCTTATTGCGAAGATGAAGAAAGACAACACTCACATGTATAATTACAATATTACCTTTACCTGAATGATATAACTAAGCCGTAGTGGCCTCTACAAAAACGGCATAACTGTTGTTTGACCTAAACAATTCAACAGATAAGACAAGTCTACATTATCTAGCTACCCACTGTTTTTATGAAATCAGTCCAAAGAAGCAGACCCTAGCAACACATCAATGGTTAAGTCTACGAGGCTATACCTTTTACAGAAAGCGTATCGTAGCGGTCTCTACAAAATGAGCAAAACGATTATGTGACCCGACTATTCAACGGATGAGATGGCACAAGAATATCTAGTTCTACATCTTCTAACTACTTACTGCTTAACAGGGCTAAGGACTAGACCTGCTCCTGGCACGGAAACATGACACTTAAGGTAAATGCTACGAGGCTACGAAGGTGGATCCACCAGGACACTCACATCATTGAAATAAGCTTGTTCCAATCGCTGTCGAGTCCTGTTTGCTTTGCTGTATTCAGGGAGGCTGGACTGTCTTCTCACACGCATCCTTTGCTCACGGTCCATGGTCATCAGATCAGATTTCTGCGATAACACTAAATAGTGTAACCGATGAATGATATCCATTTTAAATTAATAATTAATTTTAATGGAAGTTTTCAACTATAGTCCGGAATTATTAAGTTTCTATTCATTAAAACGTCCGTCGTCTTCTCGGACAAAAGGTTGTACAAAAAGCGCATAAATTTTATTTTTCTTATAATTTTCCAAAAGTTTTTGATGAAACAATTAGTTATTTTCCGCAAATGATAATTTTTGTTGCGCTGAAAACAAAGGAGACTTTTTCAGATATAATAAAAAATATAGAAGGACAATAGTTATAACCGGGCGAGACTGTTAGAAACTTAAAGTGAAAATGAACGCGACCGCGATGTAGCGCCCGCTAGTTAGGGCGGGCGCGGAGTGACTGGGCTGGGCGCCGGATGTAGCGTGGCGGCGATCCGACGTAACCCGGCAACCGTTTGCAAACAACACTCAATCCTAAGATGTCTAGAGGTACCTATACACGAAATAAACAGCCTAATTACACTTTCATTTATGCGGAACTTCGTTCGGTATTGTTGATCGAAGATGCGGAATTTAAATGTATAGAGCTACTCAAAACAGCTGAAACAATTGCTTTTATGTTTAATTATTCATTAGGAGACAAGGTTCCCATACTTATTTAATAATGAAGTTTAATAATATATAGTAATTTACTATATAAAAGTAATTTTACCTAATGCGTTTGCTAATTCAAAATATTGTAACCTACCTAATTTATTGAAACAACTGAAACCTCTTTACCATTGTACTTTATCATTATGAACAACTTTTACTATGGAACCATCCTCTAAGGAGCATCCCCTTGCGGGCTTGCGGACGGTGAGCAATGGGTAGCTCACCGTCCGGTAAGGACCAGGCCCGGGTCGACGGCGCGTTGTATTCCACGCGCGTCTCAAAGAAATGTCGTCAGCACAAGTGTAGGAGTCCACTAGGGCCGATGCCTGCCGGGGTCGCGGGAAGGTACTAAAGGGTCACCGAGGCCCCCGCAACACAGACAACGGAAGGAATACAGGTGGGTTTTAGTCAGTAAGAGCACACCCTCTCGCTCCGCCCAGTGCGGGAGAAGTCATTTGATGATTTCCCAACGAAAAAAAAAAGGAGCATCCCCTTAGAGGATGGTTCCATAGTAAAAGTTAGGGTCATTCGGTAGGGCCCTTTGCCGGGAGGACACGGCGCGGCATACGCTGGCAGAGTGTGTCGCTTGGGAGGAGCCGCGCTATGCCCTCATTTCAGGAGTTGGCAGTGACCTGTCGCTGCCAGCCGTGTTCGACTCCGAGGAGTCCTGGGACGCGGTGGTATCCTTCTGCGAAACAGTCATTTCGCAGAAGGAGGCTGCGGAAAGGGAGCGGGAGATCTTTTCCACTCACCCTGCCGCAGCAGGCGCAACTGGGCTTAGGCGGAGGGTGGACAAAGCCCTCTACCAACCCCCCTAAATGGGTCCAGGGGCGTCGGACTCGTGGACATCCGTCACTTCCCACACAGCAGGACCCGAGATGGCGGCGCGTAGTGTTCCACGTGCGCCCCTATTGGTCGTTGCGAGGGTGTTTGACACCTCATTCCCCCCCGCGAGTCTGAGGCGGCCTGCACCAGCCGGGGATCGCAGAAGTCGCACTAGATCCCATGATCCCCAGTGCAAGCGTAGGAGGCGAACAACTGACAGACCCCTCCGCCCGCCACAAAAAAAAAGAAAGGGTCATACCCTTTAGGGATTTCAATGAATTTAATTACATCTTGTATAACAACGGGTGTCATTCGGACTAGTTAAAGGTTGAAGTCGAACTAGATAGGTCTATTTCTACCTAATGCTCGTAAAAAACCCGTAGGAAACTAAGCAAATAGGTACAAATTCAGAAAGGTAACCAAACTACCTGGACCTGGACTTTCAAATTTAAGAAACCACATCCGAGTAACGTGGCGTTCTAGACAAGTTTACAAATTCACAGGCATACCAGACGTAGATACTCACAAAAGCTGGAAATCTACCTACCTACTCTGTAACTATACTCTTTTATCCCATTGGGCGTCACAACAAGGATGTACCTTGCATACACTCCCGGACTCCTAAATTGAGTCACCGTGCATGTTTATATGTGTAGGTCTAAAACATCAAAATAATGATAAGTCAGAGAAAAAGTTGTTATGCAGTTTTGAAGCTGAGAAACTGGCCATCATTTTGGTACTCATACGATTGTTCCAAATTTAAATTCACAAATTTGAAAAAGAAAAGAAGATCGGATATGGTCGCTCTTAAAGAAGCAACAAGCTTCGATTAGATTAGAGCATCTAAAAGTCAGTAGTTATTTCGTTATTTGTTTTATTTTGCATAAAAAGATTATCGAAATTGTTTTCCCTTACATTTTAATCCATTCTGACGTTCTAATTAAGGATACTACACCAGAAGTAGCCGCGCAAGCTGTTGCACTTCTTTAGTCTGGCCTTAGTCAGCGAAATGTTAGTGCACAACATCATGTAAGTCGTTCTGCCGTTCAAAGAATTTACCATCAATACTTGGAGGCTGGCGGCTTCGTGCGCCGTTTAGGAGGA
Source organism: Atethmia centrago (assembly GCA_905333075.3). NCBI lineage: Eukaryota > Metazoa > Arthropoda > Insecta > Lepidoptera > Noctuidae > Atethmia > Atethmia centrago. The sequence goes on from HG995374.1 coordinate 14,062,238, forward strand.
CCACGAAACCGGGTCACGACAGTACGACAAGATCGGTTTATCTTTACCACCAGCCTGCGTGATCGTCACCTGACCTCGGTGCAAGTCCAAGAACAGTATCGAGATGTGGCTTCCAGACTTTCATGGACTGACTGTTTGCACACGAAGTGTTAGAAGGAGACTCGAAGAACGTGGCCTGAAACCTCATAACCCAGCCAGTGGTCCCAAACTGACACGAGCTCACAGCATCGCGCCTACAGTTTGCATGCCAACATTTGCATTGGACTCAAGGTCAATGGAGCCAGTTTCTTTATACGGATAAACCAAGATTAAGTTGTATAGCAATGATAGACGTAGGGAAGTCTACCGAAGATAGGACGTTAAACGTTTTCAGCAATGTTGCATTGAAGAGAAGGTGAGTTATATGGCAGTGGGTCATGGACAGTCTGGGGCAGAATTCCAACCGCAGCGGGGTCGCGGGAAGGTACTTATGGGTCACCGAGGCCCCCGCAACACAGGCAACAGGAAGGAATACGGGTGGGTTTTAGTCAGTAAGAGTCTGACACACCCTCCCGAAAAAAAAAAAAAAAAAGCGTAGGAAAACTTGTTTGTGACGGGTCCACCATTGCCACCACTAAAGCGACCGACACATTCAGCAATGCCTAGAGGCTCATGTGATGTCATATGCTGAGTTTGTGGGCCAGGATTTATTTTTTTATTTTTTATGCAAGGACGCACTCTGCAAGATTTGTTCGAGAATACCTGCATGACGTTAGTATTGTAGTAATAGCCAGTCAGAAGCTTCTAGCTGATACGAATGCAATAGAGCATTTATGGGATGAGCTGAAGAGTGTTCGCAGTAATCTACTCCAGAAACATTGCAGAAGAGCTGAAAACTGCCCTCTTGGAAGCACGGGCAAACATTCGAGTCATAGGGGCATTAGCAAGTTACTAAATAAACATTATCTCTATGTAAACCATTGTTTTCTTAAAAAAATCCACGCTAATTTTTCCCGTGAGAAATGCGAAAAGACAACTTATTGCAATTAAACTGTTTTTTTTTTAAATTCCTATTTCAAATTTGAAACAATGACAAAAGAAAATAGTAGTGAGTGACTGGCTGGCAAAACCAGTTTTTTATGCTACCATTATTTAAAAAGATGGACAACTATGCAGGGTGGTTCGATTCAGGTGTCCGGGAGTGTATAATTGCCACCTCTCATTGGAAAGGTGACAAAGAAATTGCATCAAGTTTCGTACGATTTTGTTAGTCTATGATCTATATCTAAACCAGTGTCTCTCCTTGTCAGGTACCTAATCTCTAAAGCATTCGCAATGCCTGAAGCCACACACAATAATGACTAACTGTAAGCCGAACGCTGCCAGACAACACTACCCACCAAAAACATTTCATGTTAGGTACATGAAATGTTTTTGTCTAAAGTAGGTTGCCAAGACTTACATAACACTTTCAATATTTAAAAGTTGTCAGATCTAATGTAGAGCCAAGCCCCTACCTCTACAAACCTTACATCTTGGTCAAAATGTACCTACGGCTTAGCCGTTTTGCGGCTGTCGCGCGTCGCACAGACTTCCCTATGGGCTTATGGTAAAAAATTAAATCACTGGTCTTTAATATTGTGTCACGCAATAGTTCAATGGATTAAAATTCAATATGAATTTCACCGTAGGTAGTACGTACTAGCTTAAATTCTGGATTCGTGCTCGGTTATAGGTAATAAATAGGCTAGCTCTCTATAATAAATAATAATGATGGGACTAATTTTCCTATTAATTACGGCATGTACGTACACGTCTGCCTTAGTCTTCGGGGAATACAGACGTAATGTTATATAATCTTGTGTTCATACTTGTCTCTTGCCAATAATGGGCCACCAATAACCCAGTAACTGTAGCCATTAAAACTCACTGTTCTAGCGATGTAAGGCGCGTAGGTATTGTGAGCTGAAGTTATCAGGCCACTCAGAAAGTATTGCGAAAAAAAGTTTTTATTTATAAGAGACTGGCCAGATATAATCTATTTTGAAAATATGATTATTTGTAAGTAATTAGGTACCTACGTTCAATTTAAAAATTTCCGTCCACATTGTTTGCGAGCTAATTTAAATTATCGTGTCATTGTGAACATTTTCGCGCTATGATTTTTTTACGATTTCAAGTGTCACCTGAAACCGGACGAATCGTAGGTACGGTAGACTTCAAATGGCTTCTAAGGCAACCGTGTATCGTTGGTAGGTATAACGAATCCAAGCGGTCGACTAACTTTGGGGGATGAAGAAAGATGTGGTCGCCGTTTGACGGCTGTTACGGAAGAAAACGTGCTAGCAGTGAAAAGTTTAATCCATGACAATAGGCGAGTTACGTATCAAGAGATTCAGCACATACTGCAGGTTGGATCGGGAAGCCTTCACAAAATTCTACACGTGCATCTCGCGTGAGGAGGGTAGTTTCACGCTGGGTGCCGCACAACCTCACCGATGCTCAGAAGCAGGCCCGGGTGGAATGGTGCCGTGATATGATAAACAAATTTGAAGCAGGCTCGTCTCGGCGGGTTTACGACAACATTACAGGCGAGTCTTGGATTTATCAATACGATCCAGAAACGAATCAACGCCTACCAAAGTGAAGCGATCTAGAAGCGGGGGGAAGATTTTGATTGCGAGCATTTTCAATTTGACTGGCTACTTGGTGTCAATTCCTTTACGGAACCAAAGAAGCATCAACGCTGAATGGTATACTACCAAATGCTTGGCAGAAATTTTCTCTGTTGTGAGCAGCAAGCGACCAAACACAGGGCTCAGCGGGCTATTGCTCCACCACGACAACGCGCCTTCGCACACCGCGCTCAAAATGTGGGACTTCCTGGACAGCACGCCGGTCAAACTCCTGGGTCACCCTCCTTACAACCCTGACCTAGCACCGTGTGACATCTTTTTATTCCCGAAACTAAAAAATCAGTTCAAAGGGATACAATTTTCGTCGCCGGAACATGCGCTGTTAGCGTTCGAGCAGGCTGTAAACGAGGTGTCTGTGGCGGACTGGAAAAAGTGTTTCGAAAACTGGTTCATGAAACTTTATATAGAAGCTAGTGGAGAGTACTTTGAAAATATTTAATAAAAAAATATTTACCTAGGTATAGAACATTTTTTTTAATTTTCTTAAACTATCTGAGTGTCCCACGTATATAATATAAGTCCATCGAGCAGCGTACAATCAGCCCCGAAAAGATGTACATACGGACAAGGAACCATTTTGTTGTCTACAACCATTTTTCCATAACATTGTAGCCACCGTACAGAACAAAATATAGTATAATAACAATTTATTTACCAAAACAAAGTAAACATGGTAGGTATTTAGTTGAAAACACGATGTCATTAACAATTGCCATTTACCCTAACGCGTCAGACTGACATATTATTATTGTCATGACAACGATCACACCATAAGGTAGTAGTCACTTTCGGGGAGCATTTACGTGTACCTATGTATGTAACAGTTCAGATTCGAGTGTTTCATCAGTTGATGCGTCCAGGCGAGCCTGGCGAGCATTACAAAACGTACTTATAATGATACAATTCGTAACATTGCAGTAGTGAGTCCGGAAAACCGAGCATTACACATGCATCGATGTAACACGTACGAATACTCATAGTTCGAGCAGTTACAAAAGCGAATGCTCCTTAGTCAGTTCGTCAAACTGACGCTGTATTGTAACGCATTGCTCAAAATCAAATCATGGAATGTTAATTATACACGAATACCCGGTGAGTGACTACCTTAAAAAGCCATAGCAATATTCGTTATGAACATTCATGATTACCTACCTATTTGTATTTCAAATAAAAAATCTAAAAACAAATGACACGTTAGTGTCGTCATGCATGAAATGACCTGCTGGGATCGCGGGAAGGTACTTATGGGTCACCGAGGCCCCCGCAACACAGGCAACAGGAAGGAATACGGGTGGGTTTTAGTCAGTAAGAGTCTGACACACCCTCCCGCTCCGCCCAGAGCGGGAGAAGTTATTTGATGATTTCCCACCCAAAAAAAAAAAAAAAATGCATGAAATGAGGACGAAAATAAAATTCTTGTTCTTCTAATAAACAAGTTAAAGACGTGTCATTCGATATAAGTCGTATGACGTCTCCAGTCTTGTTCTGTAACTATCACCGTGTACATTGTTTTGGTCATAGGGTGTGTAATGTTTTGGGACAAAAATATTACTTTGTTTCGGTAAAACAAATTGTATACTGTTTTGTACCTATATGGTGGATATAAAAACTGTACCTAATTGCTTCTCTCATCAACTAGAAAACATTAATGAATTGATTAATTAGTAGAGGTACATGTATTTTCAACTTTGTATTATTTACTTTGGTTAATTGGTATACCTAAGTACAATAAATCAAACAATCAAGTGAACTACGAATACTTTATTAGTAATTTAAGGCAGACAATTACACCTTAGTAACTCTCACAAATTGAGACAAATATGTTCAAAGTCAAAAGACAATACATAACTCTTCTACTAGTACCTTTAAATATACAACAATTAATAAATACATGTGTAAATATTTAATCTGCCAAAATAACACCAACAAATTGCCAAGATTTCATCATAAAGACATAATACTTTAAAACAGTTGTGCAGACATTTGTTTACAGTCATCACAGACACAATTGGCAAAGTGATATGTATTAAACTAACAAAATATAGCCCTTTATGAAGAAAAATTTAATAACCTTAGTTTTTCTAGTCTTAATAAGTTATAACTAACATTATTTTTAACACCTGACATAAGCATAGCCTGAGTAAATAATTTATGTTAAATTACCCACATTTATAATTATTTTACAGTGAACATGATATCCCATTCATATCAAACTATGATAAAATATTTAACATTGTTTTGTGTACTACACACACAACAATGATGCATCATGGGGTGCCTTAGAAAAATGATTTCTAAAACAAATAATGACCAAATCACCCTTAACAATCCATTATGATCAACAAGTCAAGATTGGCTGAAAGTTGATTGAAAATTGCAATGTAATCAGTATTGCAATTTTCGATCAAAACAAAGAGCTAAAACTATGGAGGGAAACATGTAAGCGATTAACTAAGTGGTAACAATGATACCTACACAAGTTCTTACATACAAAAAGCAGTTACTTCAGCTGTTAATAAAACCAAGTTTGTGCAACTGTGTCCCAGTCAACAACAAACATTTTCCTAACACAGTTCTGGTTATTAACATTCAATATATTAACACGCTAATAAACTTATTTACTTGACATTCTGTACTTATCAACTTATTGTACTTAAGTATTAAGAAAATATTATTTCACAAAATATATTAACATAATTTCAAAACAATAGTTTTATTTTTATGTAACTCTTTATGGGGCAAACACATAAGCACCTAAAAATTAGAAGATATTTGCAGTACTTAAGCATGATTGATGTCTTTGTGAATATTCTGGTCCTTGATATTTAGATAAATTATTATCAAATATTATGCTAATCTATTAACTTCATTTAACTAATAAACAAATGCTTCAAAATATTATGATTCTGCTATCTTTGATTTACCATTCAATTTGCCGAGCTGACCTAACATAAGGACAGTATTAATTAAATTTTCAGAGTAAATACGCTGATTTGTTTCCATTTTTCTCAGCTTCTGGACAACATATTTAGAGAAAAATTCCAGTTCATTCTCATTTCCGTGATTTCTTGGTTCATCCTCTAAACTCCGTTTACGTTTAGTTTCCCGAGGATTGGTCAAATTTGCATTTTTAGCTTTTCTTTTTGGTGAATGATTAGCCTTATTGTTACTACTGCCAATGTTTACAAATGCCAAGTTCAAATCTTCAGCCAAATCATTAGCTTCTTCCTCATTTAGCTGTATAGTCAAATCATCAGGCACCGTAACCATGGGTACATGATTTTCAGAAAATATGGGAGACGGGAGGAATGACACCCGTTTTCTGACTTTAACAGCTGAGTGTTTTGGTTTCAAAGCAATAGAGTTCTCAGATGTAGCTCCCAGAGTATGTCTACGGTTAGTCTTCTGCTTAGTTGATTCTGAGTTATGAAGTCGGCTCACTGATTGTTTGTTGCTCCAGAAATTAACCTTGATCTTCTGTTTAGGTTTAGGTTTTTGTTCAACAGGCTTTGGCTTGTTTATAATTGTGGGGAATTTATAACGTATGTTGTCATCTTCTTCCACTTTTTCTATCATTTTCAATTTGGGTGATTTACCAGCATTGTTGAAGAAGTTGGTGTTTAACTTGTACCTTACATTGTCATCATCTGATTGGTAACCATTTTTCTTAGACGACGACTTATCGACAGATACGGGTTTCATTGTCTTGATGAAAGAATTATTCAGTATCAGTATTTAATTATAAACAGTCTGTCACTGCACCTGGAATCAGACAAAAACAAGATAAATAAATAAAATGCTACAAGTAACGACTAACGGCTTGATTAAAAACTCAACGAAAACTTCAAAAAAAATAAAAAGGGGACTTCAGGTTCATTGAGAAGCAGTTATTTCGCGAAGAGTAGTGCTTTCCCGCCCAAACATTGGTCAACAATATCGCATAAATAAAGCTGTTATCGTAACAGTAATGTCAATAACCTTAATTATCTAGAGAATATTTAAACGGGACGCGTAAAATAGAAACGATATTTGCACCAAACAGGATCCATTATCGAGAAAATTGAAGATAATAATGTTTTGAGGTTATGGGAGTTACACTTACTATCAATAAAATCGTATAATTCTATGAAGTAATCATTAAATATTATGTAAACCATACTCCACAGAAGAATATTACCTGTAACTATCATATTTATGTTAGCTAAATCATTGATTTGCTTAGAATAATGTCTCGTCATCATTAACATTTGATAGGCAATTACTATTACATAATCATAATATTTTATTGAATAAAACTTACCTTTATTAAGTTTCATTATTATTCGCCAAGTATTCACTCACTGTGTTGGTCACAAGAGTCAAAAATAAATAAATATTATCCACGAATACAAACACGACACGCACGATTTGGAGTGTTCATGACGCAAAGTGTTTCTAAAATCGTCCGCTAGAGGCGTAATAGTCGCGAGCGGGAAAACTATGGGAGCGTTCATCATTAGAAAGTGGAAAACCCAAATGAATCAATGTTTGAAACAATTTCACTAAGATTATTGATGTTTGCATTGTTTTACATCATACTTAATGATCAAAAATAAAACGCATTATTTTGTTCTAACGCTTTCGGAATTTCGCGACAATCTATTAAAATTGACTCGGTATAGCACTGTAAACCGAAATTATATAGATAGTTATGTTTCTTTAAATATGGGTACAGTCAAACGTACATCAGTGGTAACAATTCGACAGTGACGGCGCCTTTATGTCGTAGCAGTAAGGACGATTTTCGTGGTGCAAATGCTAGCACTGAGCTCTTGACTACCTACTTATCGAGGTTATTTATCCTATAGACTAGAACCTTATCATACAATGACAAAATAAAAATATGAAGATAAATAGGTAAATTACTATTAAAAGAATGCTTTAGAAGTACCTACACAACAACTCCAGTAAAAGTAAGTAAGGGTCTTTGAAGCCATACATTTTAATTTAGAGGCGAACCTGATACTTTTAAATTTTTTGTCATACTTATATAAGTACTGACGTATTTAATACGTTAGCCTTACCCTTAGTCCGGACGTAAGTTTCCGAGAGAGTAGGTATACAAATAAAATTATTATTTTTATCTAAAAACTTATCTCTTCGCAGGAAAAATCATATTTATCAACACATTTAATGCAAATTTACTTTTAAATGGAAATATGTAATATGCCTCAGTTCTGTTTGCCTTAGCAGCTAGCTGGGCCGTCTAGAATGGGGGTACGTTATGTCAATAGTGTTCAAAAGCTGCGCTAAGCACACAGCTTTTGAAATGACTATCATGTCTTTAGGTATCTGTTTTTGCACATTTGACCTTAATAATAAATTAAAAATATCAAAATACGAGCATCATTTTACAAAAAAAAATACTTGCGTATCTCTAATCACTTGTATTATTAAAACAAATCGCTTACCATATGATTTTTCATGGAAATCCACCCCATCTTGGCACGGAACTTCAGTTTACGTTTCGGATTATCCGTGTTTAACGATTTTTTACAACACACTATTTCAAATGTCCATTAAAGCGAAATACAACGCTATTGTTGTTAAAGCCGAGGCTTTACGCGACGCGAATTGGGAGGTTATGACGGTCTACGAGATCTGTTCTCGGACTGAGTGGGAGGCTGTGCGCAATGCGGCAACGCGGCTGTCTACAAAACATTAAGCTTTAACAAAGTGCTCACGTATGCAGAGAAAACAAACATTGCTGCAAAATAAAACTTATAAAATGGTAAGTAAAAGGAAAACAAATGACTCCAGTCAAGTTGGAGTGTCTAAAAAATTACCTAACTTACCTACGCAAAATTAAAGGGTTTTCTCAATTTGCAGTTTTGTTCTCAGCTTTATTATTTTACTTTTCCAAACATTTCTAGATAAAATCAAACTATTAAATAAAATAATTATTAATTCTTTTGTTTTGACGCAACCGCGGGAACGTTTGAATGTATTGATTTGAATTGCGAACGTCATTTCGCATGTGCCTACAGCTAGGCGTGCGCACTAGAGGGATTCCTATGAATGGTTTAGGTATTCATCTCCAAGGGTCGCGTACTAGAAAAGCAAAATGTTGTCCATCAACTTTAATGGGAACGCTTTGTCTTGGTCGTTTCGTATGCATTCCGTTAGGGGTGGGCATCATTAATTATCTTTTACGTAGGTTGGTATTACATTTTCAGAACCCAAATTTGTTTAAATATGTTAAAGATTTTTCTTCTCGTTATTTCTTAAAGTCGGATAAAGTAGAATAAAAACCCAAAACTGAATGGTCAAAATCCCAGACACGATGAAAAAAAACTTATGTGGGGTAAAATGCGATGAGAAAATCATTTTTATTAAAGATAAAAAATGTTATAGCCAATCATGAAGATAATTTTTAAAGAAGAAATTTCATATTTATTTACTATCCTACATAATTTATGTTTTTTTAATCGAAACTGGGTTTTTTGGACATTCTCCTTTTCTGTAGGTAGTTTTATTGTGAAATATTCGCAATTATAAGAACCAATATATTTCTTCAAAATTAACGAAATAGGTACTTGCCGTTAACTATTATTAACCGTTTTATCGGCAAAGCATCGCCTAGTTTGGTACCCAATACCAAACGTAAGCAGTTTCCTGAGCAACCACTCCCGGTCCATCATTCGTTTCACATTCACAGTCGACAGCTTCGTAAGCTTCGAAATCTCCATTTTGGACACTTGTCTGTTTCTTTTTAGGTCAAGTTCGGTGTCTGTGAATAATGTAAAAAATCGATTCAGCAACCGTTCTCCTAAGACCGATTCGCCATTGGACTGTTCGTCGACAGGATGATTCATTTATTTTCCTTTCCCCAGCAGGGTCTTCACCTATGGACATTTCGCCGACAGAACCTTTCATATGCGTCACTTTCGTCAACAGCCCTTGGTAGCAAATATAGTAGGTTGGCAGCTACAGCGAAGGATAATTTTAAGTCCTAATAAATTATTTTAAAAACAAAAAACCCGACAGCAAAAACACATAACTGAAAAGGGAAAAACAAGCATTATAATCTATATAATTTTGGTATCGCAGGCGGGGACAATCAAAAGTTACACCATATTTCAGGTTATTCGACTGTCCCCGCCTGCAAGACCAAAATTATATAGAATAAAATGCTTGTTTTTCCCTTTTCAGTTATGTGTTTTTGCAGTCGGGTTTTTTGTTTTTTAAATAATTTATTTTATTTCAAGCTTTTTAGTTTTATTAATTTAAATATTTGAAAATTACTCATTACTAGCTTTTATTTGATACTAATATTGTTGCAATTAATTTAAAAAAAAACTTCCCCTCCTTTTTTTTTGTATTTGCAGATGCAATTTATAAATATTATATAGCCTATGTCACTCCCACAATTAAGACGAATCTAACGACATCTCATACGTTAAAATCCATCAAGCCGTTTAGGCTACAGAGCGTGCCAAAGAAATAGACATACATACATACATACATATATACATACATACATACATACATACATACATACATACATACATACATACTCTCGAAAAACATTACCCTCCTGAGGCAGTCGGGTAAAAAGTAGCAGCTAAATAGCCAAAATATTTTGTTTCACATACACCTACATGGGCACATAAGAAACGTCAGAAGCTAGGTGCACAGTACCTTAAATACCATGTTTCTCGCCGTTAATTTAAATAAATAAAAAAATAGAATTATTACTATACATGACAGTTTGACAAAAGGTTGAACAAGTATAATAATCGGTCTCTCTTTATACTTTTCCTTATTTTTTAATTATTTAATGTCCCCATCCCACTAGTACATACATGAAAATACCCCCAGAGATACTAAGTATAGCGACAAGATCCCCTGCAAACACAATGTAACTACGTTTTACAGTAAGTATTTTTTTTTCATTTTAACACAACTCCAAACAATGTTAGGAACCCTCCTCGAGAAAACCCTCGAAATGTTATGATGAATGAATGTCATTACGAATTAGGTACGAATGCGCTAAAGCGAACTAAACTACACAATAGTCATTTATAGCATCTAAGCTCTTTATTTTATACATACATAATCAGCCTATAATGTTCCCACTGCTGGGACACAGGCCTCCTCTCTGTGAGAGGGAGCGGGCCGTAATCCACCACGCGGGCCCAGTGCGGGTTGGTAGATGTCACATATCTTCAAATTTTTGGTTCTTGGACATGCCGGTTTCCTCACGATGTTTTCCTTCACCGTTTTTAGAGCAGTGGCGATGAAATAATTTACACAAAGTAAAGCGCCTGTCTGGGTTCAAACCTACGACCTACAACTTGTAAATCGCGGCCGTTACCACTGTGCTACCACTGCTCTTTATTTTATACTCTATTTTATTTGCTGGAAATCGTCATTTTTTCGACAAAATTGTTGCATTAATTGCATTTTGACACATTTCATTTAGGTATTGCCTTGTGTGAGTGAAAACGGGCTGTGGCGGGGCAAGATCTAAAGTTACGAGCCAGGTACATTCGCGAGGCCCTCTGGTCGTAAGCGAAGACGGATTTTATAAAATAAAAAACGAAAAATATAAAGAGAATAATTTCCTGTTTTGAGCCTTACATAACTCTTTAATACTTAATCGTATTATGATTCAACTTAGATGTAGATAATAATATATCTGATGTCTTTCTTGACTCATTGTATTTCATAAATATTTTTTTATTAATTTTAGTTTTGATTGTTTTCAGCGGAGGCTGTACTTACCGGTTTTGATAACAAAATTCGAACAGTGTAAATATTTCGGTAAATTTCACGGATGTATTGGAGCAGCTGTTTAACATTTTTAATGAAGTTGGGTAAAATTGGGATCATTGTTTGTAAATCTTCATATAATTCATAAAGGCTCCTACATACAGGCGCGACTTGTCGGGCGACGCGACGCGACACAAAGCCACCGAGTGTAGCGCTACAAGCGGTGCCTTTGTGTCGCGACGCGTCGCGCGACAAGTCGCGCCAGTATGTAGGAGCCTTAAGGTTGGAAGTCACTGGTCTCACCCATTCGCAGGTCTATGTACTTAGATCTTGACAGTTTTTTTTTAATATTTGCTCTTTATGAATATTTTTAATTTAAAAGCCGCGAACTTCGAGGCTTTTAAGTAATTCAAAGACCTTCGAGGCGCAAGGAACCTCGGACCGCGAGGCCGTGGGCGGTGGCCCACGTCTGCTACTAGGTACATTCAGACATTTTTTTATGGGTGGGATTTTATCAAATAACTTTTCCCGTTCTAGGCGGAGCGGGAGGGTGTGTCTCTTACTGACTAAAACCCACCCGTGTTGCTTCTGTTGCTTGTGTTGCCAGAGGCCGTGGTAGGTATCCCTTTCCGATTTTACCTCACTGTTAAAGTAAGTATCTACTTACCGACGTCAGTCCAACATTATTTCCATGGTGTCCACAAGGCAATACCTATTATAGAATCGTAACAGCATCATCAGCCTACAGCAGTTCACTGCTCGACATAGGCCTCTTCAATTGCACGCCATTCAGCTCGATTCTCGGCAACTCCAGCTGATAAGTAACAGCCACCCTGCGAAGGTGATCGCTCCACCTAGCCTGAGGGCGCCCTACCTTACCTTTGCCGATTCGGGATTTCCTCTCAAGAACACGTCCAAACCAACGGCCATCGGTTCTACGGCTATTATGGCCGGCCCATTGCTACTTCAGCTTGCTTATTCTGTGAGAAGCGCAACATGTGCCGCGTATCATGTGCGTCAACATTGCCATATGGCGCATGAATAAATTACCTACTACGCTGCATTTTGTAGCGCAATGCCGATGCTGTTGCAATGTTACGCTTGAATATTGCTGCCTAGTGCAAACGACGCTTTCCGTTAGGTAAGTAAAATTTAGATTAAATGTTCCTAAGGATGTAAAAGGTTAATTTAAAACAAAGAATTTGATAGGTTTATTTAAATCTATAGTTTTGAACTAGATTCCAACACACTTCGTATATGGCTGCTGTTATGAAGGATAATTATATTGGACTTTAAAATATAATAAAATAGACTTACCTGAGCTCTAACGGCTGCTAGATGCAATTGCGTTGCTCGGTAGTCGTATTTCTTCACGGAAATGTCCTCCTGTTATGTAAAAGTATATGTTAAAAAAATACCCACACTTGCTTAAAAATATCATAGCGAAGACAAAATTAAAATCTGAGTAGTAAAGGAATTAAAAAAAAACACGAGACAAAAAATAAACATTAAACATTGAAGCAAAGAAATAAAATGTATAGTTTATTATTTATATTCCTGTTTACTTTTTTCTTCGTTTATTATTTTCGGCCAGTCTTAGTTACAAGAAGATCTCCAAGCACAAAATTTATTCATTGATAAAACTCCGCAGATGTAAATACCACGACATCTATCAGCGGTTTCAATAAACTCGTAGATAGGACCTTTGGTTTTGCTGTTTCTGTTTGGATGATTTCATCCGTTGACAGACGAAAACAGCGACATCTACCATGAATGGAACGTATTTATTCAAGTTTCATTCATTTAGATGTCCCTGTATTTTATACGATGATCAAGAGGTGTCCCTAGTAGTTTCATTTCAAAAGTTTTTCTTACCCTTCTTTAATAGTAATTTACAACTGAGGGTTCAAAACTACTCTTTGTATGTTATTCTAAGGGCGACTTTTTCTAGTTAATTTAAGTCGTATCTGTGGTTGTAGGCATTTTGTTTTAGAGAAAACTTATAATGTTTACCTGTTTAACTACATTAAGGTCCCATAGTAATTAGCCAAGCATTTAAGTGTAGGTAAGCAACAGCTGTTCTTGTTCTTCAATACCAGGCTGAGCGAGAAATTTTAATGATGTCGAAATCAGGCCGATTTTGTTTTCGCTCCAAAAATGTTTTCGATTTAACTGTACGGGTGACTTCACTTCCCAGTTTGCCCTTACATTTCTCAACTTTGATACAGTCACCTACATTGCAAGGTGTCTTTCCGATGGCTTTTGCCGTTTGTGACTAGTTCGATCAAAGTAAGAGAAAAAAAAATAGGTCTAAGTAGGTACTGGTACAGTACAGTCCACTAAGTTTTGTCTGTATCTAACGCTTTGTCAGCAGAACTATTTCGTAATATACTGAACAGATACATCTATTGATGGTAGAAATGGCATCAATAATATTATTGTAGCCTTTGCTTTCGTTTTTGCTTTTGTTTTGTAGTTGCTCCATAGTTTTTTGTTTGTTTTTTTACACAGACACATTAGCTTACCTGTATTTCGTTTACTTTGTTGTATAGATTACTTTCAATACCCCTGCTTTGATGACGACCTAGCGCATCGAGGTTTTCCTGTAAAAGAAGTGTATATTTAACACGTTGCTCACAACATTAGTCCATGTTAATGAAAATTATCTAAAATTCTAAAGATCAGATAAGTATTTTCTAACACTTGTGTTTTAAATTGTGCCTACTGTCCCACTACCTTCTGGAAAACACACTTTCCATGTGGGCCTTATCTTGGCCAATCCGTCACGATAGTTAATTTAAATTAATGATTTGACTTTGGGGCGGGACTTAAAGTAAGTAGTATTTATTTATACCTACAAAGTGTCATTTAAATAACTGAAAACCTCTTATCTATTATATAGTAGGTATCATTGTAATTATCATTATGAATAACTTTTACAACGGGACCTATAATAGAAACAATGCTGTTCCCTACATTTTCTTCGAGTTACTTTATCATCATCATCTGCATAGCCTTGTCCCGGGGTCAGCTTCCAGTCTAACTGGATGCAGTGGAATACCAGTATTTTACAGGCCAGTCGCCTGTAAATATGGGTCTGAACTGGTAAATATGGAACTGGGTTGTCGAGGTCACTCCACAACCCAGTTACTGGGTTATATAATAGTAAGACTGGCTGTCAGAATTTCGGGGTTCTGACTACCCATATTTAATGTCAAAGATCTATAAATGACAGCCGGGACAACGGTTTAACGTGTTTTCCGAGGCACGGAGAGGTCTCGATGGGTAATGGATGTCATACATCCACGGACCGACCTCGGCAAGCGTAGCTTAAGATTCGATCGACCCGTGGCTGCTATTATTGAGCCACGGGCCTCTTCTTGTCGAGTTACTGCAAGTGTAGATAAATTTATGGTGAAGCAGATTTTTTTTTTTTCTGTTTTTTTTTTCCAAAATGATGAGTACAATGACTTCTTTAGAGGTTTTCAGTTATGTATTATATCAATTATAGTTGGTAGGAAAAACAAATATAAGGACAAATGAAGTATGTTACTAACTTGTAGCTGTTTAATTTGTATTTCTAGTTCAAGTGCGTCTTTCTTCAGCTGTTCGTAGTTGACGCGTGCTTGTGGACCCATCCGGTCCAGGAGAATCTCACCACGAAGGATAGGCGGCATGCTTTCCTGTTGAAAAAGAAAATCAAAGGTCAAGTGTGATCATTTTTGTAGGTCTCTAACTACTTCTGATTTTAGAGAAATTAAATTTTTGAGGCGATTGTTTTAAAAGAAAGGAGGTATTTACTGCGAGGGGTAATTATACTCATAGAAATGGAATACACTTACAGATTAGGACCCGATTTTCTACGGTGATATCGTAGCTTTCGGAAAAAAATCTCTAGATTTTTGTTTGAAAGTTCTCATCCTTTCACAATTTAAACCTGTAGGTACCTTCCTACAGGATTAAATTGTAACAAATGATTCGATTACCTAGACTGGCAAGGTAGTCACATTGGAAGACAGGTTAACATCATTGACGAGCTCAATAATTCTTCTGCCCGTAGCTACGGGCAGAAGAATTATTCTCGCACTGGGTTCGGAAGATGACCAAGACAAATCGACAGACAATTCATTTATTATTTAGTAAAATCGATCAGAGGCGGTCTCTACTTCCTGCCTACATGCATAATTCCTTGTTTTTCTTTCGCCGATACCGGAGGGAATCTATTAAAGTGTAGGTAGGGAAGTAAGCAATCAATTATGCCAACAGCTCCTGATAAAATAAAACAAGTTGAAGTAACAAGGGAATACTGGGGTCGGTTATTATTATTTCATTATCGCAATTTTTTTTTAATAAATTATGGACTTGCCAAAGAAAACTGCCTATGTTCTACGAGTATGTAGAGTATGCGAATAACTGATAGGATTGTGGTCATGTTTTAGTGGGCATTCTCAAATACCCCTATTCATTGTTAAAAAAATAGTGTGGCCTCAGATTAGGAGAAAATAAAATATTAGCATTGAAGTAACTTTTTATATGTTGTTTTTTTTTACAGATCACTAGAGATGACCATAGTACTCGTAATTTAATTGTGTCACAGTTCTTATACATAACGTTCCGAACAAAAGCGCACGAAGCTTGAGCTTGCTTACAAAGTTAAATGTTTCCTAATCTCGTGCACTAACTTGCGGATAACTCGTGCAAATGACGTTCACACTCCTGGTTTTCCCTTTGGATTTTTAATTGGAATTGCCATGTAGTGGCGATGTTGGTCAAGACGTCATTAGTTTGTGTGGCTAACTGAAGCCTAACCGGCACACGTTTGCCTGGATGCGTTGACATGACATGAACTAGACACTTGAATGGACGTATTAATACGATAAAATAACATAACATCACGCATTTATTCCCCGAAGGGTTAGGCAGAACTGCACCTATAGTATAACCGCATTTCGCCAGTTATGTTTAAGTGCCATGTACTAGGGTGCGAGCCTATTGCCGTCAACCGGGCTCAAATCCAGACTCCGGGCTACTACTCAGAAATTCTAGATGGGAAAACCCAATAACACTTTGCCCGACCCAGGAAACGAACTCAGGATCTCATGTTCAGCAGTAGCACTTGCGTGGGACCATTAGACCAAAAAGGCAGTCAGTGTATTATTAAATGTATGTTGGTATCTAGGTAGTTATCCAAGAATGTCGTCCTCGAAATTCAAAATTTCTTACGTTTATTTTTGCAAATTGAAACGCTGTTTTACGTTGATGTAATCAAAATTTAACACGTAGCAATTATGATGAAATCATTATTAAATTATAATCATTGAAAACATCAATATAGCTCTCTTTCTGCAAATAAAACTATTTCGAGAAAATATGATGACTGCAAGAAATTTTTAATTTTGCGATCTCCATTGAAGGAATAGGTACC
Organism: Atethmia centrago; assembly: GCA_905333075.3. Taxonomy (NCBI): domain Eukaryota; kingdom Metazoa; phylum Arthropoda; class Insecta; order Lepidoptera; family Noctuidae; genus Atethmia; species Atethmia centrago. Next base: position 14,079,092 of record HG995374.1, read on the forward strand.
TTAAGTAGGTAACAACTTGTATGACAATAGAGTTCATGTACTTAGGTGTTGCATATCCATTAAGCCGGTAGAACAATAGACATCTCGGAATACCCGCATCTCTGACGACGATAAGCTCTACGTCATAAGCACTGTCTCCGGTAATCTGTCTTAATTACACCTAAGCAAAGGCTGGTTGTTCGATTTCATAAACAGAATCACTATAGATATACACAGGTAGCTAAGTATGTATATGTATCTTAGTAGGATACCGGCTCAAGGGATTAATTCAGATTAGTCTAGAATAGATTAATCTAATGTATCAGCGATTAGAAAAGGCTCTATTTGCAATTTAAATAACTAATGAGTATCTTACAGCGAAAATACCCTGTATTATGTAGTTTTCTTTTGCAATGTTTAATATACAATCTAGCTTTAGTTAAGTGATTCGTTATTTTTAACAGACTTTCAAAAAGGAGGAGGTTTTATGTTCGTCTGTATTTATGATTTTTTTTTTCACTTGGTAGTGCTTTTTTTGGATGTTGGTTGTTTTTTTTTTTTATAAAAAGTTTTTAGGCTTATAAAATCCTGATCGGTAATAACAATAAGTGTAAATCGGTTCACAAACTTCCCATAATTTCAAAATGGATACCTAATGCTCTACTTGCATACCTACTTTTGTTAAAAACACCTCGCCTTATCTATTTTTGTTTTTTTTTTTTGGATGGGAAGTCATCAAATAACTTCTCCCGCTCTGGGCGGAGCGGGAGGGTGTGTCAGACTCTTACTGACTAAAACCCACCCGTATTCCTTCCGTTCTCTGTGTTGCCAGGGGCCTCGGTGACCCATTAGTACCTTCCCGCGACCCCGGCAGGCATCGGCCCTAGTGGACCCCTACATTTGTGCTGACGACATCTCTTTGAGGCGCGCGTGGAATTCAACGCGCCGTCAACCGGGGCCTGGTCCTTACCAGACGGTGAGCAACCCATTGCTCACCGTCCGCAAGCCCGCGCCTACGGTGGCCGGAAATCCGCCCGGGATTCCCGACGCCCATGGCGTCTCTTGTGTTCTTATTATTTTCAAATCAAGGAGAAGCGAAGCAAGGATTTTATAGTCTACTAGCGACGCGCCCCTGCTACGCACGGGTGCAATGGCGAGATGCCACAACGCTATCAATCAACTCAGTCCAATGCTGGACATGGGCCTCTACCAGGCTGCGCCACGACACCCTGTCCTCCGTCATCCGCATCCTGTCTGGCCCAGCCAACTTCTTAAGGTCGTCGGTTCATCTTTTACGCATGTCAAATTACAGCTTTCTAGTACTAAGAGTCTCTGAGCTAAGCCCGGACAGACAGACTGACATGACGAAATTATAAGGGTCCCTTGTTGACTAGGGAACCATAAAAATGTCCATGTACTGTCACCCTAGTTTACCTTATTCTGTCTGTCGGTAATTTATAAGAACTTGTACATACGATGGTAACAGTGATTTTTACTGTTTCTATGAACAAGGCGAGAGCAGCGGTGGCCCAGTAAAACGGCCGCGACTTATGAGTTGTAGGTCGAAGGTTCGAACCCAGGCAGGCGCTTTACTTTGTGTAAATTATTTCATCAACACGCGCTGAAGGAAAACGTCGCGGGGAAACCGGCATGTCCTAGAACTAAAAATTCAAAGACATGTGACATCTACCAACCCGCACTGGGCCCGCGTGGTAGATTACGGCTCGCTCACTCTCACAGAGAGGAGGCCTGTGTCGCAGCAGTGGGAATATTACAGGCTGGTTATGCTTATACTATGAACAAGGCCAATTTACCGAACAACTACCTACAAACAATATTAGGTAAGGTACTTTCTGTGAGTCCTTAGGGATGCCGGTCCCGGAAAGTTCTTAATAAGGAAACGACCTCGTTAATCTACACATGTAGACAGACTGCGAAACAGAATTGAGTAGCCATGTATATACTCGTAGGTACGTAAGTATGTGCATATAGGTGGAGCCCATGGAACAGACCTTAAGGCTTGGAAAGTCCTGCCGGGTTCGCGGGAAGGTACTAAAGGGTTACCGAGGCCCGTGGCAACACAGGCAACAGTACGGGTGGGTTTTATTCAGTAAGAGTCTGACACACCCTCCCGCTCCGCCCAGAGCGGGAGAAGTTATTTGATGATTTCCCACCCAAAAAAAAAGGCTTGCAAAGTAAAATCGTCCCTATTAATAAGGTCAGTTGGATACATTTTTACATCTTCTTCGTCATCATCTGCATAGCCTTTTCCCAACTATGTTGGGTTCGGCTTACCGGTTAGACTGACCGGTTGCAGCTGAATACCAGTATCTTACATGAAGCAACTCCCTATCTAACCTCCACAACCCAGTTACTGGGTAACACGATATCCCTTAGTAAGAATGGTTGTCAGCCTATTAGGTTTCTGACTACCCGTAACAACTGTCAAAGATCTAAAAATGACAGCTGGGACCAACGGTTTAACGTGCTTTCCGAGGCACGGAGGTGTCTCGATATGTACTGGATGGTCACCCATCTACGGACCGACCTCGGCAAGCTTAGCTTAACCTTCGATCGACTCGTGCGGCTGTTATTATTTACATCTTCTACACAAAATATCATTGCGTTCACTAGAAGCCACTTCTCATGCCTGATATCGTTTACAGGTCGGTATCAGGGTTTAACCCGGAGTGGTAGGTACTTTTTTTTTTGGGTAGGAAATTATAAAAATAACTTCTCCCGCTCTGAGCGGAGCGGGAGGGTGTGTCAGACTCTTACTGACTAAAACCCACCCGTCTTCCTTCCGTTGCCTGTGTTGCCAGGGGCCACGGTCAACCCCCGTTGTCTGACAGGCGGTGTATCGGAATATAAAAGTGATTAATCCTAAAAACTTATCGAATTCTAAGTGGGTTTCCTTTTATACAGCTAAAACCCTGAACCTAACAGTACTTACAACCTATTACATTTCATTAAAAAGTAAAAGAACGATGGAAACAGCGTACTGGTTTTAAGTACGTAGAAAAATGAATGAAAGATTGCAACAGGTAAAATACTTTTGGTTTATACACGTCAAAACGAAATGGAATTGATATTACAATGATACATGCACTCACCGATAAATGGTCTGTATTTTTAAGTAAATAAATAAACCCGTTAATAGCAATTACCTCAATATAATTAATTAAATGACAGCGAAATTGTCGATTCGATATCAATTTCGCGCATTAAAATTTAAAGATGGGATAATAATTTAATCGCGTCCCTGCCGGGGTCGCGGGAAGGTACTTATGGGTCACCGAGGCCCCCGCAACACAGGCGACAGGAAGGAATACGGGTGGGTTTTAGTCAGTAAGAGTCTGACACACCCTCCCACTCCGCCCAGAGCGGGAGAAGTTATTTGATGATTTTCCACCCTCAAAAAAAAAAAAAAATCGCGTCCATTTCGAAGTTCTACATTTAATCCCCTAAGCAATTTTAAGTAATCGCTCTCTATATATAATGAAACTTGTTATTGCAGGGTACTTGGACTTATAAAAAAGCTAAAAGTCACTCAAAGGGCAATGGAGAGGGCTATGCTTGGAGTTTCCCTACGTGATCGAATCAGAAATGAAGAGATCCGCAGGCGAACCAAGGTCACCGACATAGCCCGAAGAATTGCCAAACTTAAGTGGCAGTGGGCAGGGCACATTGCTCGCAGAACAGATGGCCGATGGGGCCGAAAGGTTCTGGAATGGCGACCGCGTACCGGAAGACGTAGCGTTGGAAGGCCTCCTACAAGGTGGACCGATGACCTTGTGAAGGCCGCAGGAATCCGCTGGATGCGGGAAGCACAAAACCGGTCGAAGTGGCGGTGCTTGGGGGAGGCCTATGTCCAGCAGTGGACGTCTTTCGACTGAAATGATGATGATGATGATGACTTGGACTTCATAGACGAACAAAACTACTTGATTACAGCCAATGACAAAAAAAGGTGCAATTTAAATTTCTTTCGCGGCCATCAATCAAACATTATTAAGATGCAGAACAATATGACCACCAAAAGTTAATGTATGGTAACATAACTAAACCATCAGTCTGAATTGAGTTATATACCTAGATAATAAAATAAATAAAATTTTAATTTTTTTTTCTTATAAAGCTGTACAAACCTGCTTAGAGCTTATATTTTACATAAAAATCCAGTTTCAAACATAGTCATGTAATCTCGGACTGTATTTGTAGAAATATCGTTTATCAATTAATTTTTAGGGTTCCGTAGTAAACAAGGAACCCTTTTAGTTTCGCCATGTCCGTCTGTCTGTCGGTCTGTTCCTGCTGTAGCTCAGAGACGTTTAGTAATAGAAAGCTGTAATTTGGTATAGGTATATACATATTCATCACGCCGACAAAGTGCTAAAATCAAATCATGAATACATATTTTCTAGGCGGTATCCTAAAAAAAAATTTTCTTGATTTTTTGACCCTCGTCTACCCTATACTATGGGGTATCATTAGATAGTCCGTTCAAAAATATTGCGGGTCTGAACACCACTTTTCGGTTCAAGGATCAGCTTGCGTAATATTAAGCATTAAAATGCTAATTTTTGTAAGAGTCAACCCCCGCCAGCTAAATGGTTGTTTATGAAGGTGTGAATAAATCATGGCAGTAGTACATATAATGAAATTAAAAGGAAAACTACTCGTATCACGGCTAAGTAGGCTTTACAAGTTAAAGAGTTATAGTCGACCAACTTAAATTTGCAGTTGGAGAACTGACCTTGGCATATATTATTATATCGATGTATGGGAGAACATGTTGTTTTTGGGATAAATTCATTCCAATTTCCCAACTACGGAACCCGTCACTGTGCGTGGTATGACACGCACTTGACCGGTTTTGTGATAGGTTTTTCCAATACCGACTCAGGTTTCAGCGATGGCCGCGGTTTAAACCAAATGCGCCACTTCCCATAGCGATTTGGTCATTGTCCTTTTCACTAGGTACACACGGCTACACATCAAGCTATAAATTTCCAGTTTACGCTGACCTCGCATTGTACGGAAATCCTATATAATTCGAGATCAGTTTATACTGGAAATGTATAGCTTGATGTGTAGCCGTGTGTACCTACTTTAAAACTACGACTAGGCCTATTACTATATCTACTACAGAAATGGCAAAAGTAAGGGTACGCTTTAACACACCTTTGCTTACACCATCACATTATATATGGTAAAGTATAAATTCTACTTATAGTCAAATTGAAACAACCGGCAAAATATGACTCCCATTTTTCATTTTAGTTATTATGCAAAATCATCATTATATAAAATTATATATACATATTGACATTGATGAATATTATAAACAAAATTACGCGAATATTGATGTACCTTGAAAAGTATTATATTAATTTAATTATTGTGAATGTGAGCACTATGTGGGTCATTTTTATTTATTTCTTTTTTTTTCTCAGTAAGTTGCGGCCTACCCAAATGTCCTTTCCTTGGTATTGTTCGTGGAGTCGTTGAGCTCCTTAAGTTCTAAGTTGAGCTACACAATTACTGACAAATGCTTGCACTGACTGGACAGATCCACTCAAATTAGTGTGGTTCTTTCCTCAAAAGACCATTTCAGACATGGATCTACATGGTCCTCACATGATCTGACCAAGATTATGTCTGGACTTTAAAAGAGATTTTGACCCTTGAGTTTCTTTCGCCATTTCTACTCAGGGGTAGTCAGATAGGAAATGTCGACTCCATCTAGCTTATTACTATTTCTTTTTTAATATGACGTGTAAAAGTGATTCTGTTATCCTATTTACAGAATAAACAATTTAATTTAATTTCATTTCCCACGATAAAACAATTTTCAAAACATCGAGATCAATTTCACATTTCACAGGAAACCTCAACCCTTGTCATTTCCTTATCTTTACTTATTCAAACATTACCGCAGGTACATCCAGGGGTGGATCATCGTTGTCTGGCGGGTATGGTGGTACGAAGGGCCTCTTCGGTGGTCGCATGGGAGCCGTGGCAGTCAGCAGGGTTCTTGCTAGATGCGCCAGATCCGCTGTGCTGGACACTGCGCGTGCTTGCGCGCATAGCGACTCGTAGCGACGAAGCTGGTTGTTGCTCTGGTGAAAACAAAAACATATTAATATTCGTAATATCATGTTTTTCTGTCGGTACATTACTAAGATATTATATCCGAGTCTTAAAAATGTCTCGAGTTGCTTGGAAAAAAGGGTACGTATGCGGAAACGCTTGTCATAGACACGATAGAAAAATAAAGCTTGCTCATTTTGGCAAAAAGTCAAGAATCATTTTAAGTATTTCGAGAAAATTATTGGTTATAGAGCAGAGATGGTCTTGTGCCCGATACATAACCAAATGGAAGACCTAACACAATATTGGTCGACCCATGGTTGATGAATGATCGCTACCTAATTGGAAATGGGGTTTTCTATGCAAACAACCCATGAATATGACTAACTGAATCTACATATACATACCTAAAATAAAATAGTAACGAAGTCAAAACTTCACATTGAATATTTTAAGTAAATAGCTTCTTACATAACAATAATAGAATAATTTATGTTATTGTTATTGTCTTTTTATGCGAATGTAATTATTTAATTTTCATGTATAATTTTATTTAAATTTTTAGCTTTCTATGACTTACATTTTTAACTTTAAGTAATAGCTACAAGATGTATCTAAAAATATCTTTTGCTGTGCCCTGACAGGATCTACAACGGCTCTTAGTTCTAAGCCTTTTGTTAACATCTTGTTTTACCTTGTGGAACGCTAATAAATGAATATGAAAAAAAACAGTAATTGCTAAGAGGTCTAGGAATCGCGGGAAGGTACCAAAGGGTGACCGAGGCACCTGGCAACACAGGCAACGGAATGGTGTATAGAATCTTTGTTCGTTTGTCAGTTTGTCTAGATGTGTGTTCCGGATTGGCGCAGAAACGGCTAAACGGGTTAGGATGGAATTTGGCACACAGATAGTTTCTAACCTGGATGTTAACATAGGGTATTTTTAATCCCGGTAGTACATACTCGTACGTTCCCGTGGGATATTTTTCGAAATCCACGCGGGCAAAAGCTAGTAAGAAGAATATAAATGTAAACGAATTAATAGTACATACATACATACATACATACATAAATTCACGCCTTCTTCCCATGTGGGTAGGCAGAAACTATAGAACGCCACCTGCTACGCTCCTTACATATTCCTTTTGCTTCGTTTACGTTCATACATTTGGTCATACACGCACGCCGGTTGCGAGTACTACGCAGCTGACCTTTTTGAAGAACATCACCAATGAGGTCACTATATGTCTTCCTGGGGCGTCCCCTCCCGGCGTTTCCACTCATATCTGCCTTGTAAATACCTTTTGTTATTCAAATTCATTCATCCTCTCAACATAACCAAACTATCTAAGCATACTCTTTGAATTTTTGTCACTACATCTTCTTTTAAACCACGCCGTTGCCTTATCACATCATTTTTCAGCTTATCATTTATAGTCACACCACACATGCTTCGCAAGGAACGCATTTCCACACCATTTGTAATTCAATGCAATAACTATCCTAATAATATTGCCTGATAACATATTGCATACGGCATCGATCCCCGCGGCTGATGTAAACTACTCAGAGCTATCTGGGTCGTAGAAGACATTTTGTTCATCTAAAAGCTTTTATGAAACGCATTGCAGTTCCATTGTCCATTTTGAAGGTTCCGTATCTCTCTAGATTTCTCAGGAACTCGGGCTATAAAAATAGGCCAGTTTGATACTGCATTTTTTGTTCGTAACCAATATTTTTTATTTTATTTTTATTAAAGTTTAAAGGCTTTAAATATAATAGAGGGGTCTGTGGCTAAGTAATAACAGCCGCACGGGTCGATCAATCAGGTTAAGCTACGCTTGCCGCGGTTGGTCCGTGGATGGGTGACCATCTTTACATACCAAGACCCCTCCGTGCCTAGGAAAGCACGTTAAGCGGATGTTCCTGGCTGTCATTTGTAGATTTTTGACAGTCGTTACGGGTCGTCAGAAGCTCGAAAGTCTGACAACCAGTCTTACCAAGGGGTATCGTGTTACCCAGTAACTTGGTTGTGGAGGTCAGATAGGCAGTCGCTCTATGTAAAATACTGGTATTCAGCTGTATCCGGTTAGACTGGAAGCCGACCCCAACATAGTTGGGAAAAGGCTAGGCAGATGATGAAAGGCTTTAAATATAATAAGTAATACCCCGCGCGCTGGTGCCTGATGTATGTAAAAAAAATCAGAGTTACAGCAGGTCATTTAGAGGTTTCCTACACAGATTTTAAGATTACTGTAACTAGGTAATACAGGGTTAAATTAAATTAGCTAGCAAAACTCCGTAGACGTGATGGATATCGATATCTAAACATGACAAAACAAAAAATAAATTAATTTGATGATTTTTTTTGTGGGGTCATCAACTGTTTACTAAAAAATAATGATTTCTTAAACTGATATTTCAAGTGTAAGTGTATAAGTAATACACTTACACTTGAAATATCAGTTTAAGAAATCACAATTTTTTTTGTAAAGTTATTAGACTTGTTTGGTATGGATACCTAAACACGATAAAACAAAAGAAAAAAATGTTCTCAACTCATACTTCAAGTAACAACACTACCAATTGTCGTAGACCCTCAAAAAAAAAACTAAAATTCATTTTTATTTTATTTAACCGTGTTTAGATATCGATTTATAAATACGAGGGCGACACTGAAAGTTTTTAGAACTGGCCACTTGTAAACGATATAATAGAAAAACAGTTCAAATTTTGAAAATGGAACTCTTTGCCAATATTATTGTGAATGTATGTTATTCATTTGTCATTTGTTTACGATTTGGCGGCAAATTGAAAATTGTCTGTGTCACGTCAGCATGAATTTAACGCGAGAAAATTTTCGTACAATGATTTTTTATGACTTTCGATGTCATTTAAGTCATCAAGAAAATTATGATAGACTTCGATTGGCCTTTCACGTTGAAGCCCCATCTCGTGCCACTGTTTACAACTGGTTTAATAATTTTAAACGTGGTCGCACTAATCTCACCGATGATCTGCGTGAGGGACGGCCTTCTACGGCGACGACTGAAGATAACATCAGTGTTGTGCGGCGTATGATAGAGACTGACAAAAGAGTGACTTATCAGTAGATTCGGACAAGCTTAGGCATCGGTATGAGTCAAGTGCACAAAATCCTCCATGAACATTTAGCGGTCAGGAAGCTTTGTGCCCGATGGATACCTCATAATCTGACAGAGGCCCAAAAACTCCGTCGTGTTGATTGGTGTCGTGAAATGGTTCAAAGATATAACGGAGGTGACTCAAATGCTGTGTTTGATATACTTACGGGTGACGAAAGCTGATTTATTGTTATGATCCTGAAACTAAGAGACAGTCTGCTGTCTGGGTGTTTCTTTCCGAGGAGTTGCCAACTAAAGTGAAGAGAGGTCGAAGCGTGGAAAAAAAGATGGTGGCCTCGTTCTTCGGAAGGACGGGTCATTACGCAACAATTGTTTTAGAGGATCGAAAAACAGTTAATGCAGAGTGGCACACTAACAATTGTTTGCCACTTGTCTTGGAAAATTTCGGGAGAAACGACCTCGCAGTGGGATCCTCCTTGACCACGACAACGCCTCGTCGCACACCGCCAAGCAAACAATCGACTACTTGGTGACGCCCCGACCTCGCACCTTGCAATTTTTATTTATTTACGAAAATAAAAGAAAAACTTCGAGGAAAACGTTTTATGGACGCCGAAGAAGCAGTAGCTGCGTTTAAAAATGCCGTCGAAGAGACGCCTAAGGACGAGTGGGTAAAGTGCTTTTCTCAGTGGTTCCATCGGTTTTTAATATCTGTTTCCATACTGGCACTTTCTCCTTGTACTTCAAGAAGGCCATCATACACCCAATTATCGGCCTATTGCAGTGTTGCCTTCCATTTCTAAAGTTCTAGAACGCCTAATCAATAAAAGACTTGTGACTTATATCGAAGATAAAAAGCTTTTTATCCCAACCAATCGGCTTTAGACGCAATAAATCTACTAGCAGTGCTTTATGTGACCCAATCGACCATGTTACAAAAAATATTGACAAGAAAATGAAAGTATTGTCAGTTTTTTTGGACTTAAAAAGGCATTCGATACGGTTTCGATTTCTGACTTATTAATATCTTTAGGGACTGCCTTCAAAACCGAACTCAGTGTGCAAAAATACAAAATTACCTCAGTAGAGAGGCACACATTCGGAGGCGGACATTCGGCGTTCCCCAAGGCAGTGTAATCACACTGCCTTGGGCCGGCCCAACCCTTTTTCTAATTTACATTAACCAACTATGTAATCTCAGTTTGGAACGTGGAAGAATAGTGACGTTTGCTGATGACACTGCCCTTACTTTCTCTGGCGACACTTGGGATGACACCTTCGATTCCGCACAAAAAGGACTAAATAGTGTTCTACAATGGCTCAAAAGACACATTCTCACAATCAATACCGACAAAACTAAAATTCTTACATACAGTTTACGAAATTCCACTCAACCTCCAAATTCATACGCTTTGGTAGTGCACTCATGTTTACTATCTGGCACTGCGACATGAACATGTCCAAAATTGGAACGTTGTTGAATCATCAAATATCTCGGTGTGACTCTTGATGATGGCCTGAGCTTTGCACCTCATATAGAGCTGCTGAGAAAAAGAATCAGAAAGCTAATTTTTGTCTTTAGTAGTCTTCGTCACATCGCAGAACCTCAAACTATTAGGTGTACATATTTTGCTCTTTGTCAGTCTCTCTTAACGTATTGTATATGCGCTTGGGGTGGTGCACCCAAAACGGTACTTTTGAAGCTAGAACGAGTTTAGAGAGCAGGGCTGAATATACCTTTCGGTCCATCCTTTTCCCTACTGAAGAATTGTATAGGAATTGTAAAGTCCTTACAGTCAGACAATTATTTGTATTGCACAAACTACTATATCAGCATCAAAGAACCTCCTATGAAATAATCACCACAAGACGCAAAGACAAGGTACCACCCAGGGACAACCCTTCCACTGTAAATACTCTTTTACAAGAAGATTTCCCTGATTCCAAGGTCCTCATCTCTACAATAGTCTTAACAAAATACTGAACTTTTACTCACTTCCTATAATGTCATTTAAAAAGAAACTAAATAATTGGCTACAAACACTAAATTACAACAACACAGAAAGCTTATTGTTAACTCAATATAGCTCCCGTTAAACCCTATTCTATCCTCATTTGCTCATCGTACGCTACCATTACCCACAAATATAGGAAAACACATACACACACATACACACTTAGTCCACTCATAAAATTTCTCGTTTTGTTTTATTCCCTTTCCTAAAAAGTTTATTTGTCTGTTTACCTGTGCCATATAATTAACTAGTCGTATAGTTACAAAATGGCATGTATGTACCTGAATGCAATTAAGTAACACTCAATATAGGGTCGGGCCCAGCATCTTTAACACAAGTTGTCTTGGCAACTTAGCAAGGGTGCTGGTGTCGCCATATTATTGTATAATTTACTTTAAACTGTATGTACTACCATGTATTTAATGTAAACTGTTAAACTTGATGCAAATAAATTATTATTATTATTTCGTTTATTAAGCTTTTTGCCTTATAAAATACATTTTTAAATATTATCTTAGAAAAAAACATAAAAAAACATTTAAAAATATATAAAATAGTGGTCCGCCGGTATCGGGAGCAGGGTCCAAGTTACCGGTGGTTAGGGCTCCAGAGACAGGAACCTCCTCACAATGCGAGCCGTATCGAGGAGTACTGCCTTCTGAATCAGGCCCTTGATCCAGCCGCCTAACGAGAGCCTCGAGAGATGATGGTTGAGGCTTTCGGCCATCAGGCCATTGGCCGTAACGACAATCGGCACAATGACAGCTGAGTTCACATTCCACATGTCAACAACCTCGTGTGCTAAGTCGAGATATTTTATTTGTTTCTCTTTCTCAGCTTTCACGAGGTTATCGTCATGTGGAATGGTAACATCGACTATCATTGCGCGGCGCGCTAATCGATCTATCACCACTATATCAGGCTTATTGGCGACAATAGTCCTGTCAGTAATAATAGACCGATCCCAGTACAACGTGACATGGTCATTTTCGAGAACTGGGTCGGGCACATACTTGTAATACGGTACCTCAGAGTTCACAAGTTTATATTTCAAAGCAAGTTGCTGGTGAATAATCCTAGCCACTTGGTTATGTCTGTGTAAGTACTCGCCGTTAGCCAGACGAGAACAACCAGAGATAATATGTCTGATAGACTCACCCGGACGGTGGCATGCCCGACACACGTCAACCGTCCCGTCCTTCATATTATTATTTTTATTTATTTTTATGTCCTTACATATCTCGGTACCCTGGGGTCCCGGACCTTTGGAAGGCGTACGAGGGGCCGGAGCCAACTCGCAGAGGCCCTTTGACGTTTTTTAATGAATAGAGGTACCATATTATTATTATTATCGATGCAGCGATGTATGTAAATGGACACTATTTTGAAAAGATATAATAAAACTAATAACTTGCTAGTTTGTTCAGTTTTTGATTTTCTAAGAACTTTCAGTGTCACTCTCGTATATGTCAGAAATACGTTAGTCACTCGTTTGACTAATCGGGACGACAGAGCCACCAAGCGGCGCTCCACAGAGTCTACAACATAACGCTCGACCGGAGTTAAGTGCAGTTTTTCGGAGGCGGTCAAGGAGTGAACACGTTTAGAAACTGTCGCACATTCCGTATAGTTGTGTCGTATATAGTGTGTGAATAGCTGATGTGATTGTTTGATCGTAAATTATAATTTGATTTAAACTGCAAACGGTTTTTCTATTGTGCAATAACCAACACTTCCCATTGTACGCCCATAGTAGTTAAAATATGACTGATGATAACGAGCGAGTCGTACCTTCTCCGTCATATATATATATTTATATATCCGTCTCGTCTGCAGAGTCTCGCTAGCTAATTTAATTAGACCCTGTATATCAAGAAGAACCTTTACTACTGAATTGAATTTATCCAAATGTCGATCTTACTTGTTCGTAACGACTAAAGCCATTTAGATGGTGACCATTCATAGAAATGGAAAAATATAAGACATATCTCTTGCGTGATTTACGACGCTTATGTATGGACATCGAAAGTCGTACAGATATTTATGTGAATATAAAATACCAATATAAATACATGTAAAAGACAGCTTTGAATACCAATACACATAATATAGGTATATACGGGCAGCAGTACTGTAGCTACTTAATGTATTTTCGGATATCGGTTCCTAACTAACAAAGATCAAAAGTTAGGCAGCTGAACACACCAAATAATTTGCAAGTCGGGAACATCTGTTGTGCAAATCCCGATATAAAATCAGTACCGTGTTGTGTAGACAGGATATTTAGCAACCACAATGCTCAATATAACAGACGTTTACGAGAATTCCGTTTATTGTTGGTTTAGCGTGCTGAATATTCGTAATGGTTGTAATATTGTCACCTATATTAATAAAAATTGTATTTTTGAGATTTAGATATTGTTGTTTTATGTCCTAAGTAATCTTTGCATTTTAGTCATATTTATATTTATGTCTAGCCTCTGCCGCGCAAACTCGCCTACTTTTTTAACAGAAAATAATATCTTATGGCATTCGGCAATAGAGCTGTGGTGGCCAGTAATAATGGCTGCGACTTACGGGTTGTAGGTCGTAGGTTCGAACAGACAGGCGCTTTACTTTGTGTAAATTATTTCATCACCACTGCTCTCAAAACGGTGAAGGAAAACATCGAAAGGAAAACAAATGTTCTAGAACCAAAAATTCGAAGACATGTGACATCTACCAACCCGCACTGGGCCCGCGTGGTGGATTACGGCCCACTCCCTCTCACAGAGAGGAGGCCTGTGTCCCAGCAGTGGGAACATCATTTATGATGATTATGCTGACTCAGCAATAGTGTAACTTACGTTATGAAATAGTGAAAGAATTTTCGGAATCGGATACTGATCCGATTCTAAACTACTGAGTTTCGAAGATCTCTCTACATACAAATTCACCTCCAAACTCAAAAACTTAAATAATTTATTTCAAATAAACCAAATACAGCCTGTATTTGGTTTATTTTTGAATTGTCAAGGGGTCGGTCAGTCAGAAAGATGGAGCTAGTTGCCCATTCCAAAGTAGTAGGTTCCTATGGAGAAGAACGGATAAGAAACTCTACGGACACTCTTTAATCGCTTTACAGTATTATAGTAGGTAGGTATAGATAGGTACGTATAATGGATTATGTGATTAAAACTGAACAATTCATAGTAAGACATGATGACACACATGAAAGCAATAACTGTGTAAAATTCAGCAACAGTATTCGTTTTTATGGTTACGGAACCCTTCCCGTTTTACCCCAAAGGGTAAAACTGGACCCTATTACTAAGACTCCGCTGTCCGTCTGTCACCAGGCTGTATCTCATGAACCGTGATAGTTAGACAGTTGAAATTTTCACAGATGATGTATTTCTGTTGCCGCTATAACAGCAAATACTAAAACACAGAATCAAATAAATATTTAAGGGACTCCCATACAACAGGCATGATTTATTTTTTATAGATAATGGTACGGAACCCTTCGTGCGCGAGTCCGACTCGCACTTGGCCGGTTTTTTTGTTACACAAACGCCATAGTTTTGGGAACTATTGGTTTAGTTACTATTAAAATAATGTAGGTAGGTGAATCCCGCTTTAAAGAATATCTCCTGAAGTCGCGTTACAAATCGTCAAACATAAATGATTCAACGAGCACCACAGTCTAACAGAGTATTACTACTTTATGCGCTATAACCTTTAATCTCTTAAATCTCAAGAGTTTCCTTACGACCGCTCTCCCCTTGAGGGATAAAAGATACAGGCCAATCCACTTTATCTTCGGAAGTTATCTAATGGATCCATATAATAACTGTCAAAGTTGATCCGTCAGGCCGAGTTGAGGAGGCAACTAATACGGACACAAGATGGATGACTCTCAAACTGTCATTTTGACATGACAGAGCATTTACTAAAGTTTTTGGGAATTTCGGGTTAACGTTATAACTATTTAAGCCAATTCAATATTATTTCAGTAAAATGGTTTCCATGTTGTATTAATTTCGCCAGTAAACTCTACTACCGATTTCAATTAATTGAGCGTTAAATGAGCTGACAGTTTTTTAGACCATTTCATAATTTTGCGGAGGGTGGAAGAAAATAATATCAGTTAAGTACTTTTATGGCTTCAGTTTTTAACTCCGTTTAAAAATTAAGAGGTTACATTTCCTCTTTACGTAATTTATTAAAAAGAGAGTTTCACAAATGTCACGACCGACAAAAAACTGAAACTTTTCCTTTTCAACAAAGACCGAAAGAATTTACTTCACCAAAGAACTTTTTTGTTACCTATCTTGGTTAGGCAATCGATCTACCAAAAAACAGTATTTAGGTACCTTATCCGTAACAATTTCTCCTTCTTGACAAATGGCTTCACTGACTGCCGAGGTCACATCGGTCAGTATCTCTTCCAGTTCCTGAAATAAAATAGAAACGGTAAATAAATAAACTGATAAGTTATACGATTAGGTACGTAATTGATTTCTTCAAGTGACCAGTTTTCAGGATTTGAGATCGAAAAAGTTAGCACCATCTCGGGCTGTTTAAATACTTTTTGGTGCCTGAATCCTTCACAACATTACAGAGAAGTAAAATTAATTTATTCAACAACAAAATCGGCTTCTGACATCTGATGCTACGTGAGCGTCAGTTTAATTAAAGCTGGAGTTAGTTCGCGTCTGTTTGGAGCCCGAAGCTCCTTCAACTAGGGGCTGTCAAATACCGCGAATTCGATCTACGTACGAATACCAACCCAGTCGCTGTCACATGTCAATACCAATTGTCTTGGGATTCGACCTACTTCTTTTTCGATTTCCCGATTTCATCAGGTAATTTTGTGGTAGCACAGATTTTCGTATTTCAAACAGGAATTGAACTTCGGGTTCGTAGCTTCAACCCTAGTTTGACTAGTGGTGTTTTGTTTCGTCCCGAAGATTCCCGTAAGGTAAAGTTGGATGGGAACGACACTTACATTATAATACGTGTTCCGAAACATATTTATATTGAGTGCCTACATATATCATATTATTGAGCGCTGTGATTGAAGTTACCCATTAATAAAATTGGATTGGACTGTCCATAAAGATATTACATCAGTACGTATAATAATGTTTCTCTGAAATGTTAAGTTTTATTACTTAAATACTAAGTAATACGTTAAGTGATTGAAATGTTTATAGCAGCATAAAAAGGCTGTATCCTCCGATAATAGTGTATACAATATTATTGCTTCTATTTGCCGTGAAGCATTAGACATAATCATTTCAGGAAATGGAGCACACTTAATAAAGTATGGTTTTCAGTTTCACACAACGAATGGTAAACATTTCGTCCTGAAACAAATATAGAGTATTTTAGGAAAAAACAAATTGATTCATATATAATATTGGGTAACCAAAATACTTAAATATCAAATGTTACACAAGCATAAGATCTTGAAAGTCTTTCACAGACAAAAAACAATACTAAATATAGAACTTTTACTTTGGACAGGCGTAACGTGTTTGTTCAGAAACAAAGTACTAGGTACTTAAGCTGTGTTTATTTTATATAACCCCAGAATGTTTGCATACACAAGGGCTTAAGGGTAGCCCTTGTTCTCAGAAGAAGACAATGTCTACGCGTCTACGTAAGCTTGCAAAGGTTCAAAAGTTTTCTTCAAATAAACTCTAGTTTGGACACGCTACCTACTTATGAAAGTCAGAAATTAAGAGCTCGTTTCCGATTTCTCTCTTTCTTCGAAGAAGGCAATTGGACTGGTAGAGTCACGAACTTTGAGGTGGTATATGGTTTAGAATGTCCAAGAATTGAACTCAGATGTGGATAATCGGAAAGGTATCTGTCGGAAAGGTATGTGTCGGAAGGACACTGAGTGGTTCATTCTTTAAGGTTGATAATGATGACGGATAAAATCTGGCTAGGAACTCTATGGAAACATACAGACTTTTTAGCCTTATAAGTTACCTATGTAAAAACAAAGTAAGGTGCTCTTTAGAAACGAAGACACAGCCTCTATAAAATCATAGAAAATATAATGCCAAGTACTGAAAGATGTAACTAGTCTTGTTCACGATTGCTTACCTGCAGAATAGTCGGCAGTGTATATTTGTGATACTGGTCCAGCATCGCGTTGGTGGCCGTCAGCTGTTGCACGTACATGTTGTGCGAGTCATAGTACGTGGCTAAAGTGGCCGGCGTCGGGTTGGTGCAGTAGTTCAGGAAAGCTCCTCTGTAGTCTTGGCGACTCTGGAATTTGGATAAAAATAACTTATTAGTATTTCTGTTGATATGATAAGAAGTAAGAAGTAACCCCCTAACCACAACCCTCTAAAATTGATAGATGGTTCTTTGCGGGCTGGATTCGGAAATTCTGTGAATCTTGTATTTCAAGTAGTATCAAGTAATTGGGCAGTCGTCTACTTAGTCATGACTTCATGAGTGACCAGCTATTCATCTACAACAATATGTCGAAAGGCTGAAAGCAGAAAGTAGATCAAAGGACGCATGATTGCACCCCGGGTGAACGCGGATTATTATAAAAAAGAAAATATGTTATTATCTAATGTATTTCTGTACCTATTCTATTTATAATCTACTATGTTATCTTTTAATATTTTTCATTATTTTTATTTCCTCTCAGAGCACCTGCCATCTTATCTCAACACCACCCTTGGTTGACTGGTAGAGAATGCCTAAGGCATTAAGTCCGCCATTGTACCTTATTGTGTGCGAGAAGTTTAAATAAATAAATAAAATCAATTACCTCATAATTACTATACAAACATACACAAAATCTGCATTGCCAAATATTTTCATAAACGCTGTGATGCTTCGAACAAATTTGCGAAGAATATTTTCGCGTAAGTAGCTAGAATAGACGGCGAAACGAGGAATTTTGTATACCTGCTCTAGCATTGTCTTGGTTTATATTGACAATTTAGGACAACACGGTATGTAAGTCAATGGTTTATGTGTACGTGCCGTCATGTATATTAAAAAGCTAGTTTCTGCCCGCGACTCCGTTCGCATGGAAGTTGTAAGGCACCACAAAATTCCTAAACCGACCTATCGCATCGCACTGTTTTGCCCGACCGCGCTTTTTTTTTTTTTTTTAGGGTGGGAAATCATCAAATAACTTCTTCTCCCGCTCTGGGCGGAGCGGGAGGGTGTGTCAGACTCTTACTGACTAAAACCCACCCGTATTCCTTCTTGTTGCCTGTGTTGCGGGGGCCTCGGTGACCCATAAGTACCTTCCCGCGACCCCGGCAGGCATCGGCCCTAGTGGACCCCTACTTTTGTGCTGACGACATCTCTTTGAGGCGCGCGTGGAATACGACGCGCCGTCGACCCGGGCCTGGTCCTTACCGGACGGTGAGCTACCCATTGCTCACCGTCCGCAAGCCCGCGCCTACGGTGGCCGGAAATCCGCCCGGGATTCCCGACGCCCTGGGCGTCTCCTGCGGCGGCTAGGGGCGAGAGGGCGCGAAACTTGCCTTTCCCTCAACCGTCCCGCCTCCTCCTTTGCGAGCATTACTGCTTCGCAGAAGGAGGTGACGGCTGCCCATGCCCTCTCGCTCCGTACCATGGCCTGAACCAGGGCCGGACGCGAGAGGTCTCTGCCGCCGATCGCCTCCACGAGGACACGGCGGTGCTCTGCCCAAGCCGGGCAGACCTCCACCGTATGCTCCACCGTGTCCTCCAGGCGATCCACACAGTGGTGACACCCGGACGTTTCCTCCCGCCTTATCCGACACAGGAACCTCCCGAAGCTGCCGTGTCCGGTGAGGACCTGCGTCACGCGGAAGGTGAGGACGCCGTGGCGCCTCTCCAGCCACTCCTCAAAGAGGGGACTTATCGCCGCAATCGTGGCGTGCCCAGCACTGGGTTGCAACAACCGTACTTTCCATGACGCCATGAGATCCCGCCGGAGCTCCGTCCGCTGTGCCGCGATTTCTCGCGGCAGCGGACTTACGCCCCGGCGTTTCGCCTCCTCGCGCCACTCCCATACGTGCGCGAGGACTTTTGCCTCCAGATCCCATGGCGGCAATCCGGCAAGGAGGCTCGCTGCCTCACAGGAGAGCCCGACCGCGCTACGACTTCTTTTTCGCTTAGCGTTCTTTCCGACTCTTTGCCTTTTTGCTCGACTCCTCAAAGTGGTAGCGTGATCTTCAATAGCCTTCATGCTATCACTTTTAGGAAAAACCTTCCTCAAGAATGGGCTATCCAATGTAAAAAGAATTTTTCAATCCGACTGGACTGGTGTTCCAGAGATTATCGCGTTCATTCAAACAAACAAACTTTGTAACGTTATTAGTAGTACATATATACAGATAAATTGTAGCGTAATAATACAGTAGATGACGTAATTATAAGTAATTTATATTGCTCTAAGAGGTAGAATAGGTAGGTGGCTTAAGGAAAAATTTTAATATAATTAGTAATTACATCAGAGTAGGAGTGAGCTTAGTTTTTACACAAAGGCACAAGGTAAAAATAATAGAATAGATAATTAATTAATTAATTGAATGATCTACCTACTTTTAACGTTAATTAAAAAATGGTTTAAGGTTTTGTTTTTTTCGTGTTCTAATATTTCCTTTCATATTAAATAAATAGATTTTTTACACAAAATGTACCTTACTGTAAAAGAAAATATAATTTTGTTTTTTTTATGAGGCCAATCTTTAAAGACTAAACGGTTTCTGAAAGCTTATTCAATTCGGTCAATGTGTTGTGAATAGGTGAACTTGTCGAATTATTTGATTGGCTGTCATTTTGTAGTTAATTCTGCTATCAAATCTTATGTTAGCTGATGTGATTAATCAGCTAACATAAGATTTGATAGCAGAATAATTAGGTTCTAATTACAGGCTTGATTAAACTATCAGAAACAGATTATGTTAGCCTACTTCGACGTTATTGTTACATCGGTCACAAAGTCAAAACCAATCTGCCCAGCCTTTTTCCAACTATGTTCAGCTTCCAGTCCAATCAGATGCAGTTTAATACCAGTGTCAGTCGCTCCATGTAAAAACATGGATTGACTGCATTTCTAACCTCCCTTCCAACTGGGTAACACGATACCCCTTGGTAAGATTGGTTGTCAGGCTTTTGCGATTCTAACTACCCGTGACGATTGACGTTCAAAAATGCCTTTTATGCATATTTGAAATAAATGATTTGACTTTGACTTTGACTGTCAGATCTACGAAAGACAGCCGGGACCAACACCCCCATCATCGTCACCACCATCGGTTACAAAATATCTAAACAATATTTGACGCGACACTAGTACAACAATTTCTATGAGAACTTCATGGAAATTGTTCTACCGGTGTCAGAGCGCGCGACAACTCGCGCCAGTCTGCACGAGCCTTAAAACGGTACCTAGTATTCACCTAGTATTACTACTAGAATTACTTCAAAGTTGATGTTACAACGATCTCAAAGTAAACAATTCATGTATTACGTATAAAAAAGGTATCTACTATTTATTTACTTTGTGGTAGGTATAACATATTGCATTCGAATGCATACAGGAGGCCTACTCCCCCTCCTACACTAAGTCTGTATTTTTGGCCGAAGTAACGGGCGTTTCATACTCCGTATCACCTACGGACATAAGATTACTTCGGAGCCCGAACTGAGGATGAATGACAACACGATTTGACAGCTGTCCCTACTCGCAATCGCAACGTGTTTTTGCCCGTTCGAAAAATTGAATTCGTCACTTGTTTTGACGGGTTAACTACTTTCGGACGGGCCCGTATCTTCGTTGTCGACTTAGAGAGTAGTCCCTTTGTAGGCTTTTTTTTTTTGGGTAGGAAATCATCAAATAACTTATCACGCTCTGGGCGGACCGGCAGGGTGTGTCAGACTCTTACTGACTAAAACCCACCCGTATTCCTTCCTGTTGCCTGTGTTGCCAGAGGCCTCGGTCACCCTTCCCGCGACCCCGGCAGGCCCTTTGCAGGCTTAGCATGACGCTTACTATTTCTACTCTACTGTAGAATAGAAATCGCTTCTCTACCGAAAATGTTCTAGTATCTACACGGAAACGTCATTTTTGTGAACTCTTCCATCGCCAAAACGCTTCTCTATGGTTCTCGTGCTAAGCCTGCTGGGCTGAACAGTCACAATAGTAATATTTCACTATTGTCTGATAAATGCATGTTCGTTTTACTTATAGTTTTGATTTTCTTTATTGTTACCGTCAGAATATTTCAGTGGCTTGTTGATAAATAATAACAGCCGCTCGGGTCGATCGAAGGTTAAGCTTCACTTGCCGCGGTCGGTTCGTGGACCATCCATTACATATCGAGACTCTCCGTGCCTCGGAAAACACGTTAGGCCGTTGGTCCCGGGTCACGGGTCACGGTCGTCACGGGTAGTCTGAGGGCCAAAACTTTGACAACCACTCTTACCAAGGCCACGGTAATAATATAGATAATATTTCCGTGCCAAGGGGTATCGTGTTCAAATATAGGGGTACACTAGGGCCGATGCCTGCCGGGGTCGCGGGAAGGTACTAAAGGGTCACCGATGCTTCTGGCAACACAGGCAACAGGAAAGAATACGGGTGGGTTTTAGTCAGTAAGAGCCTGACACACCCTCCCGCTCCGCCCAGAGCGGGAGAAGTTATTTGATGATTTCCCATCCAAAAAAAAAAAGAGGGGTATCGTGTTACCCAGTAACTGGGATGTGCAGGTAGGCAGTCACTCCATGTTAAATGCTGGTATTCAGCTGAATCCGGTTAGACTGGAAGCCGACTGCAACGTAGTTGGGAAAAAGGCAAGGCAGATTGATACATTAGAACATTTCATACAATAGATTTACAATATGGAATATAGGTATAAGTTTCTATCTTTCATTAGCTGATTGTGTCATTTTCAATTTAGCGTTGTGTGAACTTAAGCCGCTTATTGTAACACAGGCAACAGGAAGGAATACGGGTGGGTTTTAGTCAGTAAGAGTCTGACAAACCCTCCCGCTCCGCCCAGAGCGGGAGAAGTTATTTGATGATATCCCACCCTCAAAAAAAAATAAATAAAAAAAAAAGCCGCTTATTGTATGTCGGCACGTTAAAATTCTCACAAAGGCGTCGTACAGTCGTACTGCGAACGCCCAAGTTAAACGCAGTTATTAAAATGTCGTATTCCATTAATGGACGCTACGAAAATTTGGCTCCGCAATACATTCTCATACTGAAATTAACAATGCTTGAGTTGTTTCAAAACGGCCACACAATAATACCAACATTGTGTATCTATTTGTTGTGAACATAAGCCGCTTATTGTATGTCGGCACGTTAAAATTCTCACAATGGCGTCGTACAGTCGTACTGCGAACGCCCAAGTTAAACGCTGTTATTAAAATGTCGTATTCCTTTAATGGACGCTACGAAAATTTGACTCCGCAATACATTCTCACACTGAAATTAACAATGCTTGAGTTGTTTCAAAACGGCCACACAATAATACCAACATTGTGTATCTATTTGTGTATTTATGACAATTAAATTTAGTTTTGCTTCAAATTATTACGGGTGTGGCTTTGTTCTATTTATTGACTTATTTAATCCCTTGGCGAAATGACTACCTATTGCATTTTGCAACGGAAAGTGAGCTGTGGAAATGCCAGTTTCAAATTAAGTGCTTTCATTTGATTGTTTGTTTGAATACTTAACCCCGAAATTATAATTTTAAATCACCTTAAAGATGTTTTTCATTTGACAATTAAGGTTAATTTTATAACCTTTTAACCTCGTTTTGGTCGAATATTTTCCAATTATGATTTAATAACGTTATTCAAACAATAATCATTGGGAAAATGTGGTGAGATTTATAAAGTTGAAACCCTTTAAATAGAGAATAATGTGATATTTTTAGTTTAGTAAATGATTGCGTAAGAATTTAACATGAACAAACTTTGTGTACACTTTCATGAGATACTTTGGGAACGGACTATACGTAAGTATGTACCTACACACGTATCTGCATTTAGTGCAGCGATCAATTTTATAGATACTCGATAATCTATAGCGGGTCGTCCCACCGCACGGCTGATTGGCTTCCAGTGTGCTCCCGTTGAGGCGTACAAAGGTCACATGCGATCGCAATTTATTTTTCGATGTTGGTGATTTTTGCATAGCGCCACCTGAGTAGACGACTATGGGAGGCTATAAAGCGATCGTTGTTTTTTTTTTTTTCGTTGGAACTAGGCAAGTAGGTAAGTCATAATAACAGCGGTTGTCGCCGGATGAATAAATTGAAATGAGTATGGTGATTGCATCATTCATTGTTATCGAACAATGAATGAAGCACGAACTTCTGCTAATGATGAAGCTGACGTTATTAAAACTACATTGCGGTTCAATGCTAAAAGAGAACCAAATATTAAATTAAGTCGTTTGCTATGTTTAAATAACCCAAGAATGCGAAAGAATAAAACAAATGAAATAAAATTGATAATTTATAAAGGCTTCTACAGACTGATGCGATATCGCGGGCGCGACAGGCAGCAATATGCCTGTAGCGCCCGCTATATCGCCCCAGTCTGCAGAAGCCTTAAAGCGGAGAGTAGACACCAAATCGTCAAAAGAAAAATATTCACAGCGCTCGAGATTATTTGTGTAGGTACTTATCGAATGGGAAAATAAAATGAGAAATGGTGGAAGCGCGCGGTTTACCGACATCAAATTATGTAAAGAGTTTAGCTTTGATTTTATGTCCCATTACGTGTTTGTCTGTCGTTTCAACAACATTAGTATGTGTTCTAAAAAAATATTCGATCGTAAATATGGTTTTAGCTGTGGATCAGATATACAGCATATTTTGAGGAGATATCGTCGTCACCAACGTTTGAATTAAAGTTATGCTTATAAAAGATTAATAGCACCTCTTGTCGATCTCAAAGATATTCAAATGCATTATTTAGAGGTTAGTTGTGCACAGAAAATTCAGCCTTGAATGTAATGTGTGTATTAGTTTTTTTTTTTTGTAAATCTACAGAATATTTACACTTTTACACTAGAACGAAGACAATTGTATTAGATGGATAAGTTTGTTAAAGTCTTCATCGTTGTGTAAAACCGTGTTTTAAGACAGAAGCCCAAAAGTTTTCTAAGCGACATTGGAAGAAATTAATCCTCCAAAATGATTGAGGGGAATGGCCGAATAATCTCGTTTTAACACATCTCGGTGTCCTTTCGGGGCCGTCAAATAGATTCGAACACTCACGCTTCGCTACGGGATTGGACGGATGCTTAAATCCAATTTATTTTGGTATTTCCGGATAGATTCGCTACTATTTCTAAGATAAAATCAATTTTCTGTCAAGCGAATGTGCCATTTTTTTTGCGCTAGTTTTCCAGTTTATGTTGGGCACATTTCAACAGCATAAGTATAATCAGACTATAACGTTCCCACTGCTGGGACACAGGCCTCCTCTCTTCAAGAGGCAGTGGACTGTAATCTACCACGCAGGCCCAGTGCGGGTTGATATATGTCACATGTCTTCGAACTTTTGGTTGTAGATCATGCCGGTTTCCTCACGATCTTTTCCTTCATCGTTTTGAGAGCAGAGGTGGACATTATTTACACAATGTAAACCTGGGTTCGCCGTACAACTCGTAAGTCGTTAATTAATTTATGGAACTTTGTGGAAGGCCATCGTTTGTCAGCATGTACTTACTTGTAGATAATCTATTCTACCACCAACATATATTATCAGTGTGAATATGGTATAGTTTTGTCTTGGAGTTCCTTATCTCCTGGACGTCTCATAATTATTATGATATCACAATCGCGGACTGTATTCTCTTCTGCATTGTAATTCTCTCTCAGCAAAAAATAAGGAAAGCTTTAATCTAGTCCAAAAAGCACTATGATGTATGTTGTTGTACAATGTCGCTCTTATAAAAGTTTGGTTCGAAATATACCTACATAATGCGGCCGATAAGAGCCGATAGTTCGATAAAAGCACTACACATTATCAGGTTAGGAGCTTTTACGGCTTCGATGGTTGTGGGAAGTCCGTGTTCTCACTCTGCAGACCCCTTCTTGATTATTAGGTGTTATGTTCTGTATTCATTAATTATTAGCGTGACTTGCTAAGTTTGCTTTTACAATTACCGGCAAAATTAGTATGGGCTCTATTTCTATCAAATTGGGTCAGGAGTTTTATCTACTGGACTCATATCAATACATAAATTGTTTAAGTGCCTAAACGTGACTTTGTTGAAAGTTCGTAAAATATTGATAATAACGACTAATAACAATATTTTACGAACTTTCAACGACGGGGTTTGCACCTTCTTGTTACGTTGTTTGTTTGTTTATAAAGTGGAGAACTTGAGGGTCCAATCACACGGCGTTTTGTTATCGCGCCGTCAACACGCGTATACGCGCTACAAACGCAATGAGTGCTGGAAAGCACATATAAAAAATGGAATTTCACCATAATATTCGTCGAGAAACATATCTCCTTATGCAACTACTTTAAGGATAGGTATATCTATCGTAACCATTTAAAAAAAGAATTGTAATATAAACATGTTTTAAAAGCAAAATGCCCGGAAGTGTTCCCATATCCCTACATCTTGCTTCTATACTTCCAAAAACACCCTTGAAGATTATTAATACCTTGGTCAGTTGATCGTCAGCCTTCCCGAGGATAACTTCACATCCCTCCCGATGTGCGAACAGCTTCCGAGCCTGCACCTTCATGTGGAAGGTCTTCTCTACAAGTGGTGTTGACACCAGCCTCTCCAGCGATTGCGCTGCATTGTTGAACCCTAACACATCTGCTTCCACCTCCTGGAGTAACGTCTCCCACGTGTGGAACAGTGATGATGGACATGTTGCTCTGAAAAAGAAGGATGTAATTTAATTAATTCAGTCAAACTACTTGAATAAGGGATTAAGAGGCGATGGCGCCCTCCTGTATGCTAAAAAATCGGTCACCAATATGTCTGCCAAGCTTATTGAGCGATCGTTTTAGCTCAATCATGTATCATGTTCAGGTGTAGAAGTTTACCGGCAGTTTAATGAAGTTAGAAATACCTACTTAGTAATTCGAGGTCAGACTTTTAGTTTAAAATTTCATAGGTCGTGCTAGCCGCAATCAAGGGTGTGGCCGTGAAGAGGCTCAGTCCTCTAAGGACCAGGTCATATCCGCGGCCACGGCCTCGATTGTGGCGGCAGCGGAGGCCATTCACCTAGGGCCGCTATCAGACGGTATGTCGGCGGAGGTCGCCCGCTTGACAGCCGCCATGGAAAGCTCCATGGCAGCTGTCAAGCGGGCGACCTCCGAATGGAGAACAAGGAGCTCCGAGTGGATGTGGCCGGGCTCAGAAGAGCCGAACCCGGAGTGGAGCCGCAAGGGAGGGCAGCAGCATGGGCAGGAGCGGCCCGTGCCTGCTGAAGACCGGGTATTGACACTGGTGCGGCAGGAGATGGCTCCGTTGCGGAGTCGTCAAAACAAACTAGCAATTGGTAGTTTGTTTTGCCAATAGGCGGAATGATGACCAAGGTATATCCGGATGATATTACTGCACATTGCCTATCTGTCCCGTCAGAATTTCTATGAGCCTTTGACGTGCATCTAATCATTCTAAAAGCCAAAGTAGACTAACTTATCTTACTTTGACTACACTAGTACTATAACAGCTGTGCTTTGACACATGCTTTAACTCCTCTCTAAGTATTACTCTTGTCAAGTTTGCAAGGCACTAATAACTTCAGCTGACGCTCAGTCAAAGAGCTGACAGTCTTCTGACACCATCATCATCATCTGCTTAGCCTTTTCCCAACTACGTTGGGGTCGACTTCCAGTCTTACCGCATGTAACTGAATACCAGTATTTTACATGGAGCAACTGCCTACCAGACCTCCACAACCCAGATACTGGGTAATACGATACCCCTTGGTAAGACTGGTTGTCAGACTTTCGGGCTTCTGACGACCCGTAACGACTGTCAATGATCCACGAATGACAGCCGGGACCAACGGTTTATCGTGCTTTCCGAGGCACGGAGGAGTCTTGGTATGTAAAGATGGTCACCCATCCACGGACCAACCGCGGCAAGCATAGCTTAACCTAATCGATTGACCCGTGCGGCTGTTATCATTTAGCAACAAGCCCCTCTTTAAAAAATTACAGTCTTCTGACATCTATCCTATTCCTATAACATCTACTAGTATTTAATAAGACACCGAGCGACCTAAAAATCCTAAATGCCAGACTGTTTAAACGTAAATTGCATGATTGACTGTTTAAACTCTTTAACACTATAAAAACTATTAGTGGACACACTAATAGTTTTTATAGTGTTAAAGAGTTTTTTGACAAAAAAATGTAAATGAACTGATTGTATGCACGGAAAATTTGCACGCTTATAATGTTAAGCAAAAACATGTATGCTCTGTATGTAATTCTTGTACCATCTTATATACCATGTTTTTATTTTCCTCTATTTTCCTCGAATTTTAACGATGTCTTAGTCGCTGTTTTAACGCTCAGTAGTGCCATTAAGTAAAACTACCCCAGGAATT
Source organism: Atethmia centrago (assembly GCA_905333075.3). Lineage (NCBI taxonomy): Eukaryota > Metazoa > Arthropoda > Insecta > Lepidoptera > Noctuidae > Atethmia > Atethmia centrago. The sequence goes on from HG995374.1 coordinate 14,106,854, forward strand.
TCACAGGAATCGAGAGCGAAGTCACTTGATTTTAAAATTGACGTTATAAATCATTCGGGGTTCACACCTCGACACCTTTTCAAAGTGATCTTTAGCACAACGGGATTGACGTGCAAAGTTTGCTCGCCCTCAGATTTACGTCCGTATTCCTTGACTGTGGTGATCAATAGTGATCTATCATTGGGTGACAAAGTAATTTACTTCCCATAGCTCATCGTACCATAGGAACTGTGGTACCTATCCACATACTCAACATGTCATCGATCTTATTGGAGCCGTCGTGTGTGCTTCGTATATGACGGAATTCAGTTGGCTGGCATATCGGCGGGTTACGAAACTAGCTCATTGTTGTAATCCTATTGTGCAATATCGACAAGTAATTTATTGTTGTAGTCTATTTCGAACTTGATGATTAATCAGTTAAGTGTTTTATTTTGTTTTGCAGTTCGTATTGCGTAAAGATAAGTTGTCAACATCTTGTTTTTGTTGATCCGTCGTGTTTGATGCCGCGTCCGTGTCTATTATATTTTTTTTCCAGTTGTTACCATCGACCAGCCCGAGACGAAATATCAGTATCAGTAAAACATTCAAAAGGTAAGGGAATGTATTTTCTTTTAATATAAGTTTTATTCTATTTTAAGAAACAATAATTTCATACGATCATATAATCTGTCACAATTTACTGTGGAACCCACTTTAGCTGTCAGCAGGATTAATAAAATTGTCCATATGAAAGTGCATACAACCGTTCCACTTGTGTAGTGAATTGTGACGTCATTTGCCACGAGTGCGAAAAAAACGCGGAAAAGTATCGAGAGCAAACTAATTGGAAACTCAATGTTGTTGTTCAAAAGTAATAAATTTTACAAATTTTATTATTTTCCGATGGAATTTTAACAAAATTTACCAAGAATTTAATTTTCTGAAAATGTAAATTAACCTCTTGTTTTAATTTAATTTATTCCTACAAAGGTATACCAACCACTATGAAAGGTAATTATTTCAGTATCATGAATGTGTATTAAACATGTTCCCGCTATCCTTCCGCCTGCAAATGATACATCAATAAGGTTAAAAGCATCCACTTTAATAATCCGACCGCTCTTCTATAGTCTATGATTGTTTTATACAGCGTGTTTGTTTTACGATTTACGAACGATTAACTATTTTAGTGAAATAACAAATTGACATATCTGGTTTAATTTTACGAGGTTGAAGAAAGCACTTTGTCATTATTTAAATATCTTGACAATTATTGCGATGAAGGCTAATGAGCCTAAACTTGTCCAGAACAGATAAATGAGCCAAACATAAAAGGAAACGATTTGAATTTTTATTCATAAAAGTCTTGCCAAATCACGATTTCGACGTTTTGTGGAAAAAAGTAATGTTCATGTTCGAATGTTGTTGAAATAAGGTAAGTACGATTATTTTTATCTAATAAAACGGTCATAAACTATCTTTGTGCCAAATACCACCCGAATCCATTTAGCCATTTTTACGTCAATCCGGAACATACAAACGGTAAATCATTAAAAAAAAACACGTTTCTTTCTCAATGTATGTTTATTATTTGTTGTTATAGCGGCAATAGAAATACTCAATCTGACTTTCAACTATCTACATAATACGGTTCATGAGATACAGCCGGCTGATAGAGGGACGGACGGATGGACGGACAGCGGAGGGGGTTTAATTCTTTTGAGGGGTAAACGAATTATGACAAACTTGGTTATTTATTTAAGAACGTATTCTTGCTAAGTTTCAAGTTTTATTAACTCAAGAAATAATATTTTTTTATATGATCTAAGTCCCCTTTCACTCCTCTAAAGGTATAATTTTCAAAAACCCCTACGATGTATGGAATGTAAATTTATTCTGAAATAAAATTATTACTTGTGACTAACTTGACTAACTTGTGACTGACTTGTACTTATCAAAGGAAACATAACTTTAACATAAACTGTACCCCCTTTTCATCCCAAAAGCGGTTGATTTTTGAAAATAATTATTTAATGCGTTTTGTCATTTAATGGTTAAATTACTGAAGAGTTTATCAAGACGGGCATCTTTTGCCCCATAAGGGTTACATTTTGAAGAAACCCAAAAACTTTTAAGGCTTGATTTTCTGCCAGTATTACGTATATATAAAATACCGAGTTGCTAGGTAATCAAACCGCGAGTTAAGATTCTTCCATACAAACTTTAATGACCATTAAAACCCCTTTGTGGTGTTTTGAAATACTTTATTATTTATTTAAGAATGTATTCGTGCCTAATTTCAAGTTTATTAACTCATGAAATCAGATTTTTCATACAAACGACATCCCCGTTGTCACCCCTTTATGGAATGAGATTCCAACAACACCGATACATATACGCTCCGTTAGTTTCCAACCATAAACCTAAATAATAAATAATGTGATTTTTACTTTGAAAATGAAGGATTTTCCATAAACAGCTTCATTCCTTTTTTCACCCCTTCGAGGGTGGAATTGTCAAATCGCTAAGACACTTATTATTTTTTTATTCGTTAGCCGAAACACAAAATTTGAAGATCCTAATTTTAAAACTGACGGAATACCATACAAAATTTTCATCCCCTATTTTAGCCCCTGAGGCAGCGAGCCTCCTTGCCGGATTGCCGCCATGGGATCTGGAGGCAAAAGTCCTCGCTTACGTATGGGAGTGGCGCGAGAAGGCGAAACGCCGGGGCGTAACTCCGCTGCCGCGAGAAATCGCGGCACAGCGGACGGAGCTCCGGCGGGATCTCATGGCGACATGGAGAGTACGGTTGTCGCAGTGCGGGGCACGCCACGTCTGCGGCGATAAGTCCGCTCTTTGAGGAGTGGCTAGAGAGGTGCCATGGCGACTTCACCTTCCGCCTGACGCAGGTCCTCACCGGACACGGCAGCTTCGGGAGGTTCCGGTGTCGGATAAGACGGGAGGAAATGCCCGGGTGTCACCACTGTGTGGATCGCCCGGAGTACACGGTGGAGCATTCGGTGAAGGTCGGCCAGGCTTGGGCAGAGTACCGCCGTGTCCTCGTGGAGGCGATCGGCGGCAGAGATCTCTCGCGTCCGGTCTTGGTTCAGGCCATGGTACGGAGCGAGAGGGCATGGGCAGCCGTCACCTCCTTCTGAGAAGCAGTAATGCTCGCGAAGGAGGAGCCGGGACGGTTGAGGGAAAGGCAAATTTCGCGCCCTCTCGCCCCTAGCCGCAGCAGGAGATGCCCTGGGTGTCGGGAATCCCGGGCGGATTTCCGTACGTAGGCGCAGGCTTGCGGACGGTGACCAATGGGTAGCTCACCGTCCGCTAAGGATCAGGCCCGGGTCGATGGCGCATTGTATTCCACGCGCGCCTCAAGAGATGTCGTCAGCACAAATGTAGGGGTCCACTAGGGCCGATGCCTGCCGGGGTCGCGGGAAGGTACTAAAGGGTCACCGAGGCCCCTGGCAACACAGGCAACATAAGGAATACGGGTGGGTTTTAGTCAGTAAGAGTCTGACACACCCTCCCGCTCCGCCCAGAGCGGGATAAGTTATTTGATGATTTCCCACCCAAATTATTGGTGGAATTTCCAAAAATCCTTCCTTATGGATGCTTACACTGTATAAGGTATCTATGTGCAGACTTTCAAGAACTCTAGGTCCAGCGATTTGGGCTGCGCGTTGACACATAAACATAAAGTCAGTTTAATATTTTATATATATAGATACGTGTTAGAAAATACAAAAGAATAGGAATCAATTCAACTCATGTACACAGTATGATTAAATTTTCATCAAACCAGCACAAACAAGTGGTATCTATCAGGACTATCAGTTCATAATGACAAGGGACTAATTGCTTTTAGATGCTGATGCAAAATATTAGAAATTTAATAGTAGACCAAAAGAGTTACGGTAAAACTGGAAACGTAAATAAAGTTTTCTTGTAGCACATTCATTTGCATTAAGTAATTACCTCATACCTGTCCACAAACTTAAAGCTGTAAGCTAAACAAAACACTCCGTATAATTTTCTAGATTCGAGAAAAACGAAACAAATGCAACCCTAGGGAAGCTTCCATTATCAAAAATTCAAAAATAGGACGGGGACACAATGTAAAACTTTTATCAATATCCGATTGCCAATAAGTGCACTGACTTCTCTTGACGTGGTCTGAGTTGACGTTTGCTAAGTGGGGAGATAGCGCGGGAAACCGGGTCACAGGCTTTTGATATGCTGAATTTAGGGCACATACTAAATGCAAAAGTATATTGATATTACAATTTTTTATCATTAAAACATTGACATAGATTTTCAGATAAAAGGGATTACCTTTTATCTGAAAATCTGTCAATGGTTTAGGCAAAAATAACTATGACAATTTTTTTTACTAACATTTTTGCACAAAAAAGTTCAATTAATAAATGGGCCAATAGATTTTTCCAAAACCCACTTACTTATTATTAATCGGTATATTTTATTTTTGTATTTAGTACAAAAATATAGCAAAAATGTAGCTCAAAATGATACTTTCATCAAAATTGGTTTATACAATAAAACACTATTAATCGTTTTCTACTTTGCACAGTGGACGAGCTCAGTAATTACATAGTTTTAATTTGAATTTCAAATCCGCCAAATTAGGTCGAGCTTAGGTAAAAACCTCGCCATTGGGAGCGGCGGAGATTAAAGGCCTTTGTTTTATCGCATATTGAAGGGTTATTGAATATCATTTTATATGGGCATCATTGAGTTTTATTTCATTTTATAATTTGATTTTCGTTTTATGTTATGTAAAATATGTAGTCCGTGGGAGATCATTTTAATTAAAGCATGTTAAGATATCCATACAGTTTTATCGTCCTTCTATCTATTACGATCAGTTAAACCACAAATTATCCCAATCTAAACATCAGATACAATTAAAAGACTCAAAATATAGACTTTCAGATATATTTTTACAATTTTAAAATAAATACTTTTATAGTTATTTAAGAAAAAGACGTTATTTTTTTAAATAACTATAATAGTATTTGTTTTAAAATTGCAAAAATATATCTGAAATTCTTACAATAAACCCTTTCATTTGATATGTTAAAAAAATATTGCAATCTGTGCTTGTACCGTGTTGGTACAGAATATAATATTTTTTAAAAAAATTGTAATTTTCCTCATAAGTGATCCCCATATACAAAATTAATTTATTTACGTTTCACGTCCGTATTTGGGTCACAGAAATTCATAATTATGTGTACCAAGTTTCAACGTAATCGGTCCAGTAGATTCGCAGAAAATTGGCTGTGACAGACGGACAGACAGACAGACAGACGCACGAGTGATCCTATAAGGGTTCCGTTTTTACCTTTTGAGGTACACAACCCTACAAAGTAAGTAAAATAAGACATCCGTCGAAAAGTTCCACTGTGCCGTTGACCTAACTTCTCCTTTTATTTTACTTTGGATAATTTTTTTAAAGCTTGGTGTACATGTCACAGCGGATAACGACACGACATGGAGGGCTCTCAGTCAGTCACAGACGTGCTGGAGTGGATATTGTGAACCCCGCTCAACACTTGGAATTATTGGAAAAAACGTGGCATCGCTCAAAGATTAGTTTCAATTATCTTTTGTTGCTTCGAAACCAAAGGCCGTTTCTTCAAGGCTAGGCATTATTTCTTAGTCAGCCTAAATGCCTTTCTATGCCTATTGATAAATTGGAATGTAAATGTTTGTTGATTTGACAAATTGCTTTAGAACTCCTCTACATTTTTAGTCCAAATCTTGATTGTTTATCTTGATTGTTAATCAAGATTTGTTTGTGGACAGTTGTGGTTTTATTTGATGTTAAATAATTTCGGCAATGTTATTTACATATACAGTTCACAGATAAAGACTTTAAGTAGAAAGAATATTCAGTAAAACAATCATAAAAATGAAATTAATAAAAATAAGAAAATACGGCTTTCCACAATAAGTGGATTCCGAAATTAAAAAATATATTTACCGCTTGGCTAACCAAAATCCTATTTTATCCTCTTTGAGAAGCGAAGTGTCATTAACAAAGCGTTGACAATAATGTTTGTGGAGGCCTCAGACACCCCCTAAATTTAACTAAGAACATTAGTTTTTTTCTTTTAGGATTCCGTACCTTAAAAGGTTAATCCCAACCTTATAACATACACTTATATTTTTTAACAGACAAACAGGTAAAATCACTTGAACTTTGCTTCAAAAATCTTACATTCAACTTTGATTGTACAAGCGACGTACTTCACTGTGCACACATTCCCTTCGGCAACATTATGTTCCTACAAACAACACTGCCAGTATTGACACGAACAACAGTTAAGTCTCTTGTCGCCTCCGGTTCTTACAGAGAAAAGAAAACAAATGCTAATATGTTAACACAAATTGCAAATTCTTCTTTAAGTATACTTACTTACATAATTGGATTTGTTATTCTCTTTTTGATTTTCCCGATTAATTAAAGATAAAACGGCGAATTATCGTTTCGCTAACAATGTGGTTCCAGAAATTATAACCTTGGTTCGGTGGGTAATACAGAAACATAACTGTTATTGGTTACCGACCCAGTAGGTTGTAGTTAACCAGAAACCAATAAAATATTAAACACCTAATCCTGTATTCCATTAAGCATTCTTAGATGTAATGAAATATACTTCACTTTCCGACAAAGGCTTTACAAACAACTGTAAATATTAAATTCCAATTTACTCTAGTGTTTCACTACATGTCATAAAGTTTACGCTTAACGATAGCCGCAGTAGTTTCTTAACCCATTTTATCTTTCCTAAGAACACTTTAATGTCCATTTGTCTTCTCAACTGTCCGTCATTTAGACGGAGGTCCACTTTTTACACTCTGGACTGACGTAAATAGAAGTTAATTTTCAAAATTCGATAGAATCTTGGTCAGTCTGTGTTGTTTTATTACAGAGCTTCCCCACTTTACGTCGATGAATATTCATCACGTTAAAGGATTTGTTCAGTGGTTCTAAGAGGTTTTTTATTATTCACCCCAAGAAAAGAGTCTTAATTTGTTTTGGAACTTCGGAAACGCTTATATTTAAATCAAACTGAAAGTTCTTCCACTTTGAAACGCTTTGCAACAAATTAGTGTCAATCTGATTACACTTTACTGCACCTCAGCTCTCCAGGTTGTTAAAGTTAAAGTTTGTTTTTCTTGTTCTTAACAAACATTTGTTCGGTAGACTGTTACTTGTTAACTACAGCTTTTCCATTAGCGAGCTATTAGCAGGGATCACACAACTCAATTTCCAACTAGTATGGAAGTCATCTATCAACGTTTGACAGCTACAGGGTTCGCAGGACGACACGTCGGTTAAGAGCCCTGTTGAAACTAATCACCGACGCAGACGTCTACCGCTAAAAGGGCATGTCGAGAGTGTACCCCAAGGAACTAAATTAAGTCCTTCTTGGTAACTGCCGACGAAATGGAACTTTCAAACCCTTAAGTGGACCCAAGATTTGATGTTGGACATGCCGATGTTAAGTATCCGTAAGTGCTATTGTTTGCAATAAAGCGATTTTCACTTCTGTTAATTTGCCTATTGTACTTTTAAACCTGAAATATTTTTTAAAAGGTTTTTTTTATACAGCTTTAGTGTTATTTCGACAAAGCGGTTCTCTTTCAGTTTCTAAAGGTACGTTTACTTGCCACGTCGGGAATGAAAATGTGTAGAAAAGTATTAATGTGACAAAAGCTTTGAAGAATCGAGCTCCTGGATTCAATTATTTGTGAACAAAGAGTATTAAGTACTGTTATTAAATACATTACCAAAGTGATATTAATGTGATATTGTGTGACAGTACACAGTGATATTATTACAAGTCTAAAATGTTATGTTATATTATAACACAATCAGTTAGCAGATCTGTCCACGCAAATACTCATATCTACCAAAATGTATTGAACATTCGTGTGTAGCCAGGAGTATTTGTTTAGGTCCAGAACTCACTTATTCGGATATCATACCAATAACGAGAGTAAATTTAAAAGGATACTAAATAAATAATACTTCTGTCATGTTTTCATATATTCTAATAGAAATTTATGTGTTCGTTTCAACAGGAAACAATGTTGATAACTAAATAATCCATTCCCGCGCAAAGTTAAAAATGGCGGACGTTTCACTTGTCAATACCACTTTTTGATGTGTAACATCTTTCCTCTCGCTTTCTGTGGGCGTGATTTCGTGACAAGGGTACGAAAGTGTGTTACAGGAAGTGACAGCTTTTTTTTGTTTTTGGGTGGGAAATTATCAAATAACTTCTCCCGCTCTGCGCGGAGCGGGAGGGTGTCTCTTACTGACTAAAACCCCTGCCGGGGTCGCGGGAAGGTACTTATGGGTCACCGAGGCCCCCGCAACACAGGCAACAAGAAGGAATACGGGTGGGTTTTAGTCAGTAAGAGTCTGACACACCCTCCCGCTCCGCCCAGAGCGGGAGAAGTTATTTGATGATTTCCCACCCTCAAAAAAAAAAAAAAACCCTTGTCCCTTCCGTTGCCTATGTTGTACCCCGGCAGGCATCGGCCCTAGTGGACCCCTAGCAAGCCCGCGCCTACGGTGGCTGGAAATCTGCCTAGGATTCCCGACGCCCAGGGCGTCTCCTGCGGCGGCTAGGGGTGAGAGGGCGCGAAATTTGCCTTTCCCTCAACCTTTTCGCCTCCTCCTTCGTGAGCATTACTGCTTCGCAGAAGGAGGTGACAGCTGCCCATGCCCTCTCGCTCCGTACCATGGCCTGTACTAGGGCCGGACGCGAGAGATCTCTGCCGCCGATCGCCTCCACGAGGACACGGCGGCGGCGGTGCTCTGCCCAAGCCGGGCGGACCTCCACCGTATTGGAAGTGACAGCTTGAGCATGGAATAAGTAAGTACTATATAGATTGTAAGTAGAGGGGGTCAAATTTCGACCAGTGGGCAACCACTAATAATGAATAATTTATTATTAGAATAAATATTTGGCTTTTTTAATTTTGAGGTTAATATCTGTCGCTGCTCAGTTGTTTAATTACCAAAGTGAGATGACAGATGTTACACATCTTAAGCGACTACTGTACAACTCGCTCGTTATTTTTTACGATACGTTTTGTTTCAGTAATGAATTTTGCTTGATATTACTTCTCTCACGTTTTCAAATATATTTGTATAATAGGATAATAGGCAATATTTATGTGTTCATTTCAACTGGAAACAATGTTGATAAGCAAGTGCATAATCTGTTCCCGTGCAAATGTTAAAAATGGCGGACGTTTGACCTGTCGATGTCATTTTTCACGACACATTAAGTTTCAGTATTGAATTTGGCTTGTAAAATATGAGATGAAATATTTAACGAGCTGAATGTATTTGAGTTCAGTATCTTAATGGAGTTTTGCCACAACTGACAGACCGAAGAGCGGAGCGAGCGAAGCTTACTCCACTGCGGTGCGCCCGATATCAACATTAACGTTGTATCGCTTTTTAAATTTGCCAATGGTTAGAGGTATTTTGGGAGTAGTATGGAATGATAAATGTTTGCTAAGATCAACTATAACTAATTCAAACGACTAGGTAATTACTAAATTGTTAATGTTGCCTACTATAGGTACAATGGCTATGCTTTATTCAAATCGAAAATTATCTATTCTGGTAAACAACGTTTTATAAAAGTGCTATTCGTTCATAAAACAGTTATTCAAATGAACACAGGAATATAATTAATATTCTAAGATCAACGTTTTTTTCAAGTATCTACTCTATATCTCCCAACTCTAGTTGCCGGGGTAAGATTTTTTTACCAATTAAAATTCGATCATAATAATGGAAATTGGATGCGCGTCGGTTATTCAACGAAACGATTTTCATACTTGATTGATGGTTCTCCGGAGTAAATATTTTGCCGCAAATTGACAAATTAGCTTTACTCGTTTAATGGGGTTTTTCTTTACTGTGTATTTTGAATTGTATTGCATATAACGGGTATGTATAATTATGCCATTGTAATAGGTCATCAATTCCTGTTTTATGATTTGTTTATCCAATGACACGTATTATTTAGCTTATCAGTTAATCCACTATTTAGTACCGTATATCATATTTCTATGGACCACATCCCATAATTAATAGTAATTAATTAATTATAGCAAACTCATCATACAGTATTCTGTCAGCTGTCAAATCTAATGAAACGTTGCGTTTGTATATTTAAACAGTTGTTTAATTAAGACCTACAGCTTGTTTGCACACTCCATAATATTATTATAGGTACCTACCATCATAATTTCAGTTTAAACGTTTGAGGTACTTAATATGCGCCTTCCAGTGACTGATACAATTTAAACTGAATCGTTAAAAGGAAAATTGACATAATCATAATGAATTACATTTTCATCACCATTTTGTTGTTAATTAAAGACTGAAGAATTAATCTATGAGGGTGGGGATAGATAAAATACTGGTGTTTAGCAAATGCCGATGTATAACAAATGCTTATAATATATTCTACCTACCTCCAATAAAACCATATTTATTACTCGTAATTCACACGATTTCAGTACAAATAATTCTTGAATATTTCCCAAAACGTAAAATTCTGAGAATTAACCTGGCTGACATTAATCTTTTCATTATAATTTTCCTAATCGGCTTAATTTCAGTAGGGACTTACAGTTTATAAAAACATTCAAATAACTAACTTGTTAACTGTGTTATATAGCCATGACATGTTATTGCAATCGCTTTTAATGGAATTAAGTCAGCCGCCATATTACTTCTGCGCTACTCACAGTATTAATTGCATTCGCTTGGAATTGTATTCGTTTTCAATTTAAAGTTTTTATTTTAAAATGTATTCCGTTATGCATTAGCATAACGGAATACATTTTAAAATAAAAACTTTTAAAAGAAAAATAGAAAGAAAAATCAATTATGATTTTTCTTTCTATTTTTCTTGAACTGCTTCATAAAATTGGATGCAGAATTTTATTGTATTGAAGGCAAATTATCTCTACAATTTGGTTACATTTGAGATTTCCCGATTGTCGTTAAATATTTTACAAAAAGCAAATGCCCGACATTAAAATTACACTTTAGTGACGTTTAGTTGAACATTCGTAATGGAATTTGGCATATAAAAGGTCCCAAAGTTAATTAAAATGGAGCGATGATGTCATTGAACATTTCAATAATTTATTTAGTTATTAACACAATTCGGTACGCGCAACTTGCTACTATTAATAAATTAATATCCATTCTCCTTTTCTGAGGGGTTTGACGAAATTTAAAACTTTTCAGCAGTTGCCCAACAAATTACGGGGTTATTTGCGCAAAAACGGTTTAACTCTACTTTGCCAGAAATTGGGCTTTGTTAAGGTGCCTACGAATTTTTCATTTTGTCAATTTTTTGCAGTCGACTAGTTTTTCATTAAAATCTAAATATACATTTAATGGCTCGGCTTTTTCATGTCTTTTAAAGCGTTCCTTCGCTGGCGAAGATTTTAAAATGTATTCCGTTATGCTAATGCATAACGGAATACATTTTAAAATAAAAACTTTAAATTGAAAACGAATACAATTCCAAGCGAATGCAATTAATACTGTGAGTAGCGCAGAAGTAATATGGCGGCTGACTTAATTCCATTAAAAGCGATTGCAATAACATGTCATGGCTATATAACACAGTTAACAAGTTAGTTATTTGAATGTTTTTATAAACTGTAAGTCCCTACTGAAATTAAGCCGATTAGGAAAATTATAATGAAAAGATTAATGTCAGCCAGGTTAATTCTCAGAATTTTACGTTTTGGGAAATATTCAAGAATTATTTGTACTGAAATCGTGTGAATTACGAGTAATAAATATGGTTTTATTGGAGGTAGGTAGAATATATTATAAGCATTTGTTATACATCGGCATTTGCTAAACACCAGTATTTTATCTATCCCCACCCTCATAGATTAATTCTTCAGTCTTTAATTAACAACAAAATGGTGATGAAAATGTAATTCATTATGATTATGTCAATTTTCCTTTTAACGATTCAGTTTAAATTGTATCAGTCACTGGAAGGCGCATATTAAGTACCTCAAACGTTTAAACTGAAATTATGATGGTAGGTACCTATAATAATATTATGGAGTGTGCAAACAAGCTGTAGGTCTTAATTAAACAACTGTTTAAATATACAAACGCAACGTTTCATTAGATTTGACAGCTGACAGAATACTGTATGATGAGTTTGCTATAATTAATTAATTACTATTAATTATGGGATGTGGTCCATAGAAATATGATATACGGTACTAAATAGTGGATTAACTGATAAGCTAAATAATACGTGTCATTGGATAAACAAATCATAAAACAGGAATTGATGACCTATTACAATGGCATAATTATACATACCCGTTATATGCAATACAATTCAAAATACACAGTAAAGAAAAACCCCATTAAACGAGTAAAGCTAATTTGTCAATTTGCGGCAAAATATTTACTCCGGAGAACCATCAATCAAGTATGAAAATCGTTTCGTTGAATAACCGACGCGCATCCAATTTCCATTATTATGATCGAATTTTAATTGGTAAAAAAATCTTACCCCGGCAACTAGAGTTGGGAGATATAGAGTAGATACTTGAAAAAAACGTTGATCTTAGAATATTAATTATATTCCTGTGTTCATTTGAATAACTGTTTTATGAACGAATAGCACTTTTATAAAACGTTGTTTACCAGAATAGATAATTTTCGATTTGAATAAAGCATAGCCATTGTACCTATAGTAGGCAACATTAACAATTTAGTAATTACCTAGTCGTTTGAATTAGTTATAGTTGATCTTAGCAAACATTTATCATTCCATACTACTCCCAAAATACCTCTAACCATTGGCAAATTTAAAAAGCGATACAACGTTAATGTTGATATCGGGCGCACCGCAGTGGAGTAAGCTTCGCTCGCTCCGCTCTTCGGTCTGTCAGTTGTGGCAAAACTCCATTAAGATACTGAACTCAAATACATTCAGCTCGTTAAATATTTCATCTCATATTTTACAAGCCAAATTCAATACTGAAACTTAATGTGTCGTGAAAAATGACATCGACAGGTCAAACGTCCGCCATTTTTAACATTTGCACGGGAACAGATTATGCACTTGCTTATCAACATTGTTTCCAGTTGAAATGAACACATAAATATTGCCTATTATCCTATTATACAAATATATTTGAAAACGTGAGAGAAGTAATATCAAGCAAAATTCATTACTGAAACAAAACGTATCGTAAAAAATAACGAGCGAGTTGTACAGTAGTCGCTTAAGATGTGTAACATCTGTCATCTCACTTTGGTAATTAAACAACTGAGCAGCGACAGATATTAACCTCAAAATTAAAAAAGCCAAATATTTATTCTAATAATAAATTATTCATTATTAGTGGTTGCCCACTGGTCGAAATTTGACCCCCTCTACTTACAATCTATATAGTACTTACTTATTCCATGCTCAAGCTGTCACTTCCAATACGGTGGAGGTCCGCCCGGCTTGGGCAGAGCACCGCCGCCGCCGTGTACTCGTGGAGGCGATCGGCGGCAGAGATCTCTCGCGTCCGGCCCTAGTACAGGCCATGGTACGGAGCGAGAGGGCATGGGCAGCTGTCACCTCCTTCTGCGAAGCAGTAATGCTCACGAAGGAGGAGGCGAAAAGGTTGAGGGAAAGGCAAATTTCGCGCCCTCTCACCCCTAGCCGCCGCAGGAGACGCCCTGGGCGTCGGGAATCCTAGGCAGATTTCCAGCCACCGTAGGCGCGGGCTTGCTAGGGGTCCACTAGGGCCGATGCCTGCCGGGGTACAACATAGGCAACGGAAGGGACAAGGGTTTTTTTTTTTTTTTTGAGGGTGGGAAATCATCAAATAACTTCTCCCGCTCTGGGCGGAGCGGGAGGGTGTGTCAGACTCTTACTGACTAAAACCCACCCGTATTCCTTCTTGTTGCCTGTGTTGCGGGGGCCTCGGTGACCCATAAGTACCTTCCCGCGACCCCGGCAGGGGTTTTAGTCAGTAAGAGACACCCTCCCGCTCCGCGCAGAGCGGGAGAAGTTATTTGATAATTTCCCACCCAAAAACAAAAAAAAGCTGTCACTTCCTGTAACACACTTTCGTACCCTTGTCACGAAATCACGCCCACAGAAAGCGAGAGGAAAGATGTTACACATCAAAAAGTGGTATTGACAAGTGAAACGTCCGCCATTTTTAACTTTGCGCGGGAATGGATTATTTAGTTATCAACATTGTTTCCTGTTGAAACGAACACATAAATTTCTATTAGAATATATGAAAACATGACAGAAGTATTATTTATTTAGTATCCTTTTAAATTTACTCTCGTTATTGGTATGATATCCGAATAAGTGAGTTCTGGACCTAAACAAATACTCCTGGCTACACACGAATGTTCAATACATTTTGGTAGATATGAGTATTTGCGTGGACAGATCTGCTAACTGATTGTGTTATAATATAACATAACATTTTAGACTTGTAATAATATCACTGTGTACTGTCACACAATATCACATTAATATCACTTTGGTAATGTATTTAATAACAGTACTTAATACTCTTTGTTCACAAATAATTGAATCCAGGAGCTCGATTCTTCAAAGCTTTTGTCACATTAATACTTTTCTACACATTTTCATTCCCGACGTGGCAAGTAAACGTACCTTTAGAAACTGAAAGAGAACCGCTTTGTCGAAATAACACTAAAGCTGTATAAAAAAAACCTTTTAAAAAATATTTCAGGTTTAAAAGTACAATAGGCAAATTAACAGAAGTGAAAATCGCTTTATTGCAAACAATAGCACTTACGGATACTTAACATCGGCATGTCCAACATCAAATCTTGGGTCCACTTAAGGGTTTGAAAGTTCCATTTCGTCGGCAGTTACCAAGAAGGACTTAATTTAGTTCCTTGGGGTACACTCTCGACATGCCCTTTTAGCGGTAGACGTCTGCGTCGGTGATTAGTTTCAACAGGGCTCTTAACCGACGTGTCGTCCTGCGAACCCTGTAGCTGTCAAACGTTGATAGATGACTTCCATACTAGTTGGAAATTGAGTTGTGTGATCCCTGCTAATAGCTCGCTAATGGAAAAGCTGTAGTTAACAAGTAACAGTCTACCGAACAAATGTTTGTTAAGAACAAGAAAAACAAACTTTAACTTTAACAACCTGGAGAGCTGAGGTGCAGTAAAGTGTAATCAGATTGACACTAATTTGTTGCAAAGCGTTTCAAAGTGGAAGAACTTTCAGTTTGATTTAAATATAAGCGTTTCCGAAGTTCCAAAACAAATTAAGACTCTTTTCTTGGGGTGAATAATAAAAAACCTCTTAGAACCACTGAACAAATCCTTTAACGTGATGAATATTCATCGACGTAAAGTGGGGAAGCTCTGTAATAAAACAACACAGACTGACCAAGATTCTATCGAATTTTGAAAATTAACTTCTATTTACGTCAGTCCAGAGTGTAAAAAGTGGACCTCCGTCTAAATGACGGACAGTTGAGAAGACAAATGGACATTAAAGTGTTCTTAGGAAAGATAAAATGGGTTAAGAAACTACTGCGGCTATCGTTAAGCGTAAACTTTATGACATGTAGTGAAACACTAGAGTAAATTGGAATTTAATATTTACAGTTGTTTGTAAAGCCTTTGTCGGAAAGTGAAGTATATTTCATTACATCTAAGAATGCTTAATGGAATACAGGATTAGGTGTTTAATATTTTATTGGTTTCTGGTTAACTACAACCTACTGGGTCGGTAACCAATAACAGTTATGTTTCTGTATTACCCACCGAACCAAGGTTATAATTTCTGGAACCACATTGTTAGCGAAACGATAATTCGCCGTTTTATCTTTAATTAATCGGGAAAATCAAAAAGAGAATAACAAATCCAATTATGTAAGTAAGTATACTTAAAGAAGAATTTGCAATTTGTGTTAACATATTAGCATTTGTTTTCTTTTCTCTGTAAGAACCGGAGGCGACAAGAGACTTAACTGTTGTTCGTGTCAATACTGGCAGTGTTGTTTGTAGGAACATAATGTTGCCGAAGGGAATGTGTGCACAGTGAAGTACGTCGCTTGTACAATCAAAGTTGAATGTAAGATTTTTGAAGCAAAGTTCAAGTGATTTTACCTGTTTGTCTGTTAAAAAATATAAGTGTATGTTATAAGGTTGGGATTAACCTTTTAAGGTACGGAATCCTAAAAGAAAAAAACTAATGTTCTTAGTTAAATTTAGGGGGTGTCTGAGGCCTCCACAAACATTATTGTCAACGCTTTGTTAATGACACTTCGCTTCTCAAAGAGGATAAAATAGGATTTTGGTTAGCCAAGCGGTAAATATATTTTTTAATTTCGGAATCCACTTATTGTGGAAAGCCGTATTTTCTTATTTTTATTAATTTCATTTTTATGATTGTTTTACTGAATATTCTTTCTACTTAAAGTCTTTATCTGTGAACTGTATATGTAAATAACATTGCCGAAATTATTTAACATCAAATAAAACCACAACTGTCCACAAACAAATCTTGATTAACAATCAAGATAAACAATCAAGATTTGGACTAAAAATGTAGAGGAGTTCTAAAGCAATTTGTCAAATCAACAAACATTTACATTCCAATTTATCAATAGGCATAGAAAGGCATTTAGGCTGACTAAGAAATAATGCCTAGCCTTGAAGAAACGGCCTTTGGTTTCGAAGCAACAAAAGATAATTGAAACTAATCTTTGAGCGATGCCACGTTTTTTCCAATAATTCCAAGTGTTGAGCGGGGTTCACAATATCCACTCCAGCACGTCTGTGACTGACTGAGAGCCCTCCATGTCGTGTCGTTATCCGCTGTGACATGTACACCAAGCTTTAAAAAAATTATCCAAAGTAAAATAAAAGGAGAAGTTAGGTCAACGGCACAGTGGAACTTTTCGACGGATGTCTTATTTTACTTACTTTGTAGGGTTGTGTACCTCAAAAGGTAAAAACGGAACCCTTATAGGATCACTCGTGCGTCTGTCTGTCTGTCTGTCCGTCTGTCACAGCCAATTTTCTGCGAATCTACTGGACCGATTACGTTGAAACTTGGTACACATAATTATGAATTTCTGTGACCCAAATACGGACGTGAAACGTAAATAAATTAATTTTGTATATGGGGATCACTTATGAGGAAAATTACAATTTTTTAAAAAAATATTATATTCTGTACCAACACGGTACAAGCACAGATTGCAATATTTTTTTAACATATCAAATGAAAGGGTTTATTGTAAGAATTTCAGATATATTTTTGCAATTTTAAAACAAATACTATTATAGTTATTTAAAAAAATAACGTCTTTTTCTTAAATAACTATAAAAGTATTTATTTTAAAATTGTAAAAATATATCTGAAAGTCTATATTTTGAGTCTTTTAATTGTATCTGATGTTTAGATTGGGATAATTTGTGGTTTAACTGATCGTAATAGATAGAAGGACGATAAAACTGTATGGATATATTAACATGCTTTAATTAAAATGATCTCCCACGGACTACATATTTTACATAACATAAAACGAAAATCAAATTATAAAATGAAATAAAACTCAATGATGCCCATATAAAATGATATTCAATAACCCTTCAATATGCGATAAAACAAAGGCCTTTAATCTCCGCCGCTCCCAATGGCGAGGTTTTTACCTAAGCTCGACCTAATTTGGCGGATTTGAAATTCAAATTAAAACTATGTAATTACTGAGCTCGTCCACTGTGCAAAGTAGAAAACGATTAATAGTGTTTTATTGTATAAACCAATTTTGATGAAAGTATCATTTTGAGCTACATTTTTGCTATATTTTTGTACTGAAGGGACAAGGGTTTTTTTTTTTTTTTGAGGGTGGGAAATCATCAAATAACTTCTCCCGCTCTGCGCGGAGCGGGAGGGTGTCTCTTACTGACTAAAACCCCTGCCGGGGTCGCGGGAAGGTACTTATGGGTCACCGAGGCCCCCGCAACACAGGCAACAAGAAGGAATACGGGTGGGTTTTAGTCAGTAAGAGTCTGACACACCCTCCCGCTCCGCCCAGAGCGGGAGAAGTTATTTGATGATTTCCCACCCTCAAAAAAAAAAAAAAACCCTTGTCCCTTCCGTTGCCTATGTTGTACCCCGGCAGGCATCGGCCCTAGTGGACCCCTAGCAAGCCCGCGCCTACGGTGGCTGGAAATCTGCCTAGGATTCCCGACGCCCAGGGCGTCTCCTGCGGCGGCTAGGGGTGAGAGGGCGCGAAATTTGCCTTTCCCTCAACCTTTTCGCCTCCTCCTTCGTGAGCATTACTGCTTCGCAGAAGGAGGTGACAGCTGCCCATGCCCTCTCGCTCCGTACCATGGCCTGTACTAGGGCCGGACGCGAGAGATCTCTGCCGCCGATCGCCTCCACGAGTACACGGCGGCGGCGGTGCTCTGCCCAAGCCGGGCGGACCTCCACCGTATTGGAAGTGACAGCTTGAGCATGGAATAAGTAAGTACTATATAGATTGTAAGTAGAGGGGGTCAAATTTCGACCAGTGGGCAACCACTAATAATGAATAATTTATTATTAGAATAAATATTTGGCTTTTTTAATTTTGAGGTTAATATCTGTCGCTGCTCAGTTGTTTAATTACCAAAGTGAGATGACAGATGTTACACATCTTAAGCGACTACTGTACAACTCGCTCGTTATTTTTTACGATACGTTTTGTTTCAGTAATGAATTTTGCTTGATATTACTTCTCTCACGTTTTCAAATATATTTGTATAATAGGATAATAGGCAATATTTATGTGTTCATTTCAACTGGAAACAATGTTGATAAGCAAGTGCATAATCTGTTCCCGTGCAAATGTTAAAAATGGCGGACGTTTGACCTGTCGATGTCATTTTTCACGACACATTAAGTTTCAGTATTGAATTTGGCTTGTAAAATATGAGATGAAATATTTAACGAGCTGAATGTATTTGAGTTCAGTATCTTAATGGAGTTTTGCCACAACTGACAGACCGAAGAGCGGAGCGAGCGAAGCTTACTCCACTGCGGTGCGCCCGATATCAACATTAACGTTGTATCGCTTTTTAAATTTGCCAATGGTTAGAGGTATTTTGGGAGTAGTATGGAATGATAAATGTTTGCTAAGATCAACTATAACTAATTCAAACGACTAGGTAATTACTAAATTGTTAATGTTGCCTACTATAGGTACAATGGCTATGCTTTATTCAAATCGAAAATTATCTATTCTGGTAAACAACGTTTTATAAAAGTGCTATTCGTTCATAAAACAGTTATTCAAATGAACACAGGAATATAATTAATATTCTAAGATCAACGTTTTTTTCAAGTATCTACTCTATATCTCCCAACTCTAGTTGCCGGGGTAAGATTTTTTTACCAATTAAAATTCGATCATAATAATGGAAATTGGATGCGCGTCGGTTATTCAACGAAACGATTTTCATACTTGATTGATGGTTCTCCGGAGTAAATATTTTGCCGCAAATTGACAAATTAGCTTTACTCGTTTAATGGGGTTTTTCTTTACTGTGTATTTTGAATTGTATTGCATATAACGGGTATGTATAATTATGCCATTGTAATAGGTCATCAATTCCTGTTTTATGATTTGTTTATCCAATGACACGTATTATTTAGCTTATCAGTTAATCCACTATTTAGTACCGTATATCATATTTCTATGGACCACATCCCATAATTAATAGTAATTAATTAATTATAGCAAACTCATCATACAGTATTCTGTCAGCTGTCAAATCTAATGAAACGTTGCGTTTGTATATTTAAACAGTTGTTTAATTAAGACCTACAGCTTGTTTGCACACTCCATAATATTATTATAGGTACCTACCATCATAATTTCAGTTTAAACGTTTGAGGTACTTAATATGCGCCTTCCAGTGACTGATACAATTTAAACTGAATCGTTAAAAGGAAAATTGACATAATCATAATGAATTACATTTTCATCACCATTTTGTTGTTAATTAAAGACTGAAGAATTAATCTATGAGGGTGGGGATAGATAAAATACTGGTGTTTAGCAAATGCCGATGTATAACAAATGCTTATAATATATTCTACCTACCTCCAATAAAACCATATTTATTACTCGTAATTCACACGATTTCAGTACAAATAATTCTTGAATATTTCCCAAAACGTAAAATTCTGAGAATTAACCTGGCTGACATTAATCTTTTCATTATAATTTTCCTAATCGGCTTAATTTCAGTAGGGACTTACAGTTTATAAAAACATTCAAATAACTAACTTGTTAACTGTGTTATATAGCCATGACATGTTATTGCAATCGCTTTTAATGGAATTAAGTCAGCCGCCATATTACTTCTGCGCTACTCACAGTATTAATTGCATTCGCTTGGAATTGTATTCGTTTTCAATTTAAAGTTTTTATTTTAAAATGTATTCCGTTATGCATTAGCATAACGGAATACATTTTAAAATAAAAACTTTTAAAAGAAAAATAGAAAGAAAAATCAATTATGATTTTTCTTTCTATTTTTCTTGAACTGCTTCATAAAATTGGATGCAGAATTTTATTGTATTGAAGGCAAATTATCTCTACAATTTGGTTACATTTGAGATTTCCCGATTGTCGTTAAATATTTTACAAAAAGCAAATGCCCGACATTAAAATTACACTTTAGTGACGTTTAGTTGAACATTCGTAATGGAATTTGGCATATAAAAGGTCCCAAAGTTAATTAAAATGGAGCGATGATGTCATTGAACATTTCAATAATTTATTTAGTTATTAACACAATTCGGTACGCGCAACTTGCTACTATTAATAAATTAATATCCATTCTCCTTTTCTGAGGGGTTTGACGAAATTTAAAACTTTTCAGCAGTTGCCCAACAAATTACGGGGTTATTTGCGCAAAAACGGTTTAACTCTACTTTGCCAGAAATTGGGCTTTGTTAAGGTGCCTACGAATTTTTCATTTTGTCAATTTTTTGCAGTCGACTAGTTTTTCATTAAAATCTAAATATACATTTAATGGCTCGGCTTTTTCATGTCTTTTAAAGCGTTCCTTCGCTGGCGAATCACAAACAAATAATTACAAATGTTGATTCGCATCGAATTGTTAGGTTCTAGGGTAACTTTAATTAATATTTTAAAGGAATAACATAGTTACACCTAGTCGTTAATTACCTTAGTTGCATGAACTCAATTTTGCCGTGTTTGTGTGAAAAATTACACCAACAACATTCGTGCAAGTTCTAAAAGTAAATTGCGTGTTTATTTTCATGTCCACATTGTTAGACGAAAACTTATTACATTTACGAAAAATAAAGCTGGTTTCAGTAAGGCCCCTGTGGTTCAAAGCTGACATTATGTTCCTGTAAAGATATTAGCTTCATATTTATAGCGGCGTCTAGGGATTTGAAGCTGGGTAAGCGCTGTATTTTTTGCAATATGAAAATGGCGTTTAAGGGTTTCTGCTAAACGAGCATTTTCCTTTGATAAAGTAATATTACCTATAATAGTTGGTGTTCTCCAGTTTTCTTGCATAGTGTAAAGTAAAGTAGTAAAGCTTTCCGCAAAATTACATGAGAGCGGTAGTTTCAAAGAGGCTTCGCGACGTCGCGTCGTCTAGTGCCTAAACTACCTACACCCTAGTATCACTTATGCAGGAGTCATCCAATTAAGCATGTGCCGACGTGTGTGCCTGCCTGATAGCACCATGCTTGTGATCTATCTACATATTATATGCTACACTAATTAACCTCATTTCCATGCATGGTTATGCATGCCAAAATATGAATCTTGCGAGTTTTGACCTCTTTTAAAGGCGCTCCTTTTAAAACCGGGACGTAACTTCGGCGTGTGTTTTCTTTTAAGGAAGAGTATCAAGTAATGAGGTCAACGACTTCTAAGCTCTACGCTTTTAATTGGTAATTAGGAAGAGGTGAAGGAACTATTTAATGTTATAAATACTTTCAGTCTTTAAATAGTTCCCTAAAATTTTCCTACTAAAAAATACAATAAATTTCAGCGATGTTAATCAGTGGAAAAAATTGGAGAGGTCAATAACAAAGTAGATAAAGCTATATTTTACATAATCAGTCTATAATGTTCACACTGCTGTGACACCAGCTTCCTCTCTCTGACAGGGAGTGGGCCATAATCCACCACGCGGGCCCAGTGCGGTATATGCCACATGTCTTCAAATTTTTGGTTCTGGGACATGCCGGTTTCCTCACGATATTTTCGTTCAGCGTTTTGAAAGCAGTGGTGATGAAATAATTTACACAAAGTAAAGCGCTTGCCTGGGTTCGAACCTACGAACTACAACTCTTAAGTCGCGGCCGTTACCACTGGGCCACCACTGCTCATAAGCTATATTTTAATGTAAACCAAATAATAGATGAATTTTCACTGTATCAATAATTTTCTTTTCATGTTAACTTGATCGGAAAGCGATATTTACGTATTCATAGCATTTTATTTGTTGTGAACGATATTTTTATTACGTGAAAGAGTTGGTTACAGTGTTATTTAATATTGTGATATTGGATTTTAATCCTTTGAATGAATTATACATTATTATTGACTTTAGATATACCTAGTGACAAAATTTGAAAAGATTATGCTTGGATGGTTTGGTCATGTTGAGAGGATGAATGAAAGGCGACTAACAAAAGGTATTTACAATACAGATGCAAGTGGAAACGCCGGGAGGGGACGCCCCAGGAAGACATATAGTGACTTCATTGGTGATGTTCTTCAGAAAGGTCAGATGCGTAGTACTCGCAACCGGCATGCGTGTGTACGAACTTAAACCACCAGATGTATGAACTTAAACGAAGCAAAAGGAGTGTGTAAGGAGCGTAGGAGGTGGCGTTCTATAGTTTCTGCCTACCCCATGGGAAAAAGGCTGTAGGAAGGTTGTAGGTTGGGGGATGTATGTATTAACTTAAACGTAAATATCATTGAAGTAAAACACTATGGCAACAAATGGCTGAAAAGGTTCGTCTTGAATATTTTATTAGGTTCTAAATTCTTACCTACAGAGATTTAATGGAGTAAACCAATGATTTCGAATCCGAAACCTATGACTTGGCAGTCCGACGGTCACACCACTAGGCTATCACTGCTCAGGCACACGTCTGACTTTCCAGATTCATGTGCGTATTGTATAATTCTCACTTGCTTAAAAAACGGCGAAGGAAAGCATCGTGAGGAAACTGGCATGTCTAAGAGATTTTTTCGATGGCATGTGATGGCTTCACATGCCATTCAGAGGCGAATGCGTGGCATAAAAACTCTGACACCAGGAGGCCTGCTCCCTGAGCACTAAATACGTAGTTCTGGCTGAAGTTTCGGGAGTTTCACACTCCGTATCACCTACGGACATAAGATAAATTTGGGGCCTCAACTAAAAATGAATGTCAATACGATTTGACAGTTGTCCTTACCCCCGATGTGTTTTTGTCGTCCGTCCGAAAAAGTTAATTAATCGGGACTAGGATTCACTCCGAAGTATCTACCTACTTTCTGACGACCCCGTATCTTCGTTGATGGACATAGAGAGTAGGCCACCAGGTTAGTCACTACTAACAACGCGAAAAAGAAGCATAAGAAAATTTAAAAAAATATATGTTTTTATTTCTCACCCAAAAAAAAAACTTTAGTAGGTAGGTACATCAAAATTATTACAATTGTTTTTTTTTGTGGTGATTATAATGAGGTGCACAGAGCATTGACCCTACCTTCTGAACTAGGCGGGGACCTGTATTTCAGGGGATAGAGACCATTGATTTGACCTTGACGTAAGTCCATAGGTATTTACGTCGAGGTCAAATCAATGGTCTGAAACAGACTTTTCTTTGTTTGATCCAAAGAGGTAATAGTATTCCTTTGAATCAAACAAAGAAGTCTGTTTCTTTTTTATACTTATTAGGTAAAGTACCTACTCACTGGAGAGTAATATTGCAACTTTGAAATAAGTGTATGAAAAATTATATAGTAGGTACCTTTTCACTTTAGTACTTTTCAACACTAGGTATTCATATACCTTCAAAATAATAAAATAGTTCCTTTTTCTTAGGCAAAAGGTACTCTTTTATTATTTTGAAGTCATAGCAACAGTTAAAGTTCAAAGAACTAGTAATAAATATTTCATTATAGGTCGTTACTGGACATTTGATAGGACGTTACCTCGTCCTTTTTATTATAAATAAACAAGTATGATTAGACCGGCCTTAATTATTTTACCATCAATTGTCGTGTAGGGACCTAGCCTGGATTACCATAATGTAGGTTTCATTTTATAGGTTGATCGTGGTTAGACCTATAATGTGTCGCGGGAAGGTACCAATGGGTTACCGAGGCCCCTGGCAACACAGGCAACGGAAGGAATACGGGTGAGTTTTAGTCAGTAAGAGTCTGACACACCCTCCCGCTCCGCCCAGAACGTGAGAAGTTACTTGATGATTACCCACGCAAAAAAAAGACCTACAATGTACATACGAGTAGGTTCAGCAAAATGCAAACACCTTAAGGTTAATTGATGTGTAACTTTTTTTCCCTCTCGCTTTCTGTGAGTGGGAGTGATTTTGTGAAAAGGGACGGAAGTGTGTAGATAGGAAATGACAGCTTGAGCATGGAATAAGTAAGTACTTTTTAATAGCATGGAATTAGTGTACTCATGGAATTAGTAAGTACTATATAGACAGTAGTGTAGTAGAGGGGTCGAATTTCGACCAGTGGGCGACCACTAGTAATTAATAGTTATTCGAATAAATATTTCAGTATTTAGCTTTTTAAATTCTGAGGTCAATTTCTGTCACTGCTCAGTTGCTTATTACCAAGGTGTGATGTCTGATGTTAAATATTATACAGGGTGGAATTTTGTAATGCCACCTGGAGGGAAAGTACTGCAGATAGAAAATTTTACTCAAAGGAAACATTCCTTTATTTTTGAATAGAAAGCAAACTGCATTCAAAGATTTTCGAAAATTCTCTTCTCCCACACCCGGGAATCGAACCGGCTAAAATCTGAAAAAAATATACCCTGTACTTTTATTGCATCGATCGTTAGGGTCAATTATAAGGATGAAATCTCTCTAACAAACATAAATTAAATGAAAGGAAAACCAGGAAATCTTAAATTAATTTAATTATTTACAAAAAATGGTAAACTAACTAATTAGTTGCTCGAAATGGGCTCCATTCTCTTGGATACACAAATTTATTCTTTTAACGAATTCATTTCTAGTAACCTTTAATAAAGTGTTGTGGTGAATATTATAAATCGTATTCTGAACTTCAACTCTCAACTCGTTGTCATTCGCATAAGATTTCATGTAAATTTGATTTTTTACATATCCCCACAAAAAAAAATCTAATGGGGTGAGATCTGGCGATCTCGCAGGCCATCTGATTATGCCGTTTGTACCAATCCAGGTATTAAAATGGTTATTAATGTAGGGAGTAGTGATTCTGCTGTTATGTGCTGGAGCACCATCTTGCTGTAGAATTATTTGGGTTCGCTCTTCCTCGGGGAAACCATTTAACTCGTTTCTTAAGAGATCCAGTATTTCAATATACTTGACAGTCTTTAAATGACCTTCGTACACGTGGACTAACACTACATTATTTCTCATAATTCCGCACCAAACGTTGAAAGAAAATCTCACTTGATTGTTAGTTTCATGAACACGAACAGGATTCACTCGAGACCAATAACGGTTATTGCGGCGATTGTACATGCCATTATTGCTGAAGTTGGTTTCGTCAGACCATACAATGTTACTCAAAAATTAGGGTTTCGGTCAATTTCTCCAAGCATGTTTTCGCAAAATTGTAATCGTCTGTCACGATCCCCAATATGAAATTTTTGCACCAACCGACCTTCACGATAGCATTTATACTTATACTTTTTCAGCACTTTAAGTACGCGAGTGTGGGTTGTTCCTAATTCATCGGCAGCATCTCTACTTGAAGTCTTTGGAATTGATTCAAAGTATGTTAAAACATCTAGTTCAAAATCGAAATAGTTTTGCTGAA
Organism: Atethmia centrago; assembly: GCA_905333075.3. Classification (NCBI taxonomy): domain Eukaryota; kingdom Metazoa; phylum Arthropoda; class Insecta; order Lepidoptera; family Noctuidae; genus Atethmia; species Atethmia centrago. The sequence continues at coordinate 14,133,011 of HG995374.1, forward strand.
TAGTTTGCCGTCTCTTCTTGAAACCACCCGTATTCTTTAAATTTTCTACCATTCTTTTCAATACGAACCGAGTTGGTGCCTGTCGGTCTCGATATCTCTCTCCATACCACCGCAGAGCTAGATTCACGTTTTTGTTATTTAAAAAATAAGCTTCCATTAAATCAAACTGTTCTTGATAAGCCATTTTCACTGTGAGACAAAATGTGAAATGAGTTGTAAAAACAATCAAATGTGAATAACAACTATGAAAATCTAATTTTCAAATTTTAATCTAACATTCCATATTTAAATTACCTCATACACGCAGCTACGAGTATGTCGCAAAGGAGTCTGCATTACAAAAGATGGATGTTAGTTAAAGAGCTTTAACTTGACTCATTGAATTTGTAACTTCAGATTTCCTGGTTTTCCTTTCATTTAATTTATCATGTTTGTTAGAGAGATTTCACCCTTATAATTGACCCTAACGATCGATGCAATAAAAGTACAGGGTATAATTTTTTCAGATTTTAGCCGGTTCGATTCCCGGGTGTGGGAGAAGAGAATTTTCGAAAATCTTTGAATGCAGTTTGCTTTCTATTCAAAAATAAAGGAATGTTTCCTTTGAGTAAAACTTTCTATCTGCAGTATTAAGAGTACTTTCCCTCCAGGTGGCATTACAAAATTCAACCCTGTATATGCGACTTAGGCTCGCTCGTTTTTTTACTTGTAATTTTTTATTTTTCTGACTGTCAATATTTTGAATGAAAATGACGTTTCGAAAAGGTGACATATGCGCCCCCTATGTGGGACAGGAATTCGGTAAATTTTGTTTCAAAATTGCTTAACATTATCGTTCCTTGACCGTATGACCTTAAATATAAATATGTTACATCAGGCTTTGGAAAAAGACTGCCACGCAGGTAATAATAATAGAGACAACGCTCTACAAAACCCGAACGTTTTCTTAAACTCGGTGTGCCTTATTTACGGCCGAGTTAATGTACTCGTACTGCCTCGTTGTTCTAGTGGACGGCAGTGCTGCAGCGGGCAGTTGCCAGGGCGGGAAAAGTGTTATTGGGTTTTCCATCAGGAATTGCTCACTAGCAGCCCGAAGTCTGGATTAACTTATTAGTCTGGAACTAACCCTTCGAGACATACAGGCTTGATGTTATATTTAATATGTGTAGGTACTGTATAATTACAGCAACGACTCGATTACGTCCTCGTACCACGTGAAACCCTTTACATGGAAGGGTGACTTAATTGGGGATTAAGAATTATATCCCTTTTGTTACTCATGGAAAATTGAAAAATACTCTGTGGAAATTACATTTGCGAATTTACTTTAGGTGTCAGTAAATGTTTGTTAATTAAGGCGCTGGCTAGACCCAATTGACCAAAATAGGCTTCTTTTAAGAAAAAAAAAAAAAATGTCAAATCAGTATAGTTTGTGGTAGCGGAAAAAATATATGTTAATTTTGAACATATTTTCCAGAACTTGGTTGTTACCAAAACACGTTTTGAAAAAAAATCTCGATATAAACTAACGTTAAACTAACCTCATACATTGAGTTCTAATCCAAAATATCTGCATTAAATATCAACATACGTTACGTATTTCATTAATAACAAGAACGTCTCATTTTAATGCAGAACTTAGTTGTTTTTTATTTTCGATTACTCAACCCAATTTTGACTATAATTGCTTCATATTTTGCAATAAATTACAAGCATTGTGTCATCGCGCTTCTCTTTATTTTCTATGCAATCTGTCAGTGACCGCGGTTTAGGTGTTGTCAGCGTCTTAAAACAGATGGATTCCAATAAAAAGTATGTAGCTGTTATCTATCTGAAACTTTGCATTACTGAAGAATACAGAAAAATTTAAATGACAGTGTCTATTCTTTTAAACCGTTGGTCTCTAGAACTTCCAAGGAAAGATACATAAGTCAGAAGGTAATCCTTAAACCCCCGTCTATAACTGGCGCTAAATCTTGGTATACGATCTTATTCCAAGATATTAAGTTATCTTAGCTTAGGTATTGGCTGCAACTCTGATATGCCAACCTTAAGGCCTATTTTTATTGTAAACCATATTTTTACTTGAATGTGCAAATAAACTATTTTTGTTTTATTTTATTATTCCATTCCTCTCTCTCTAATATTAATGCTCTAATTGTGCATGCAACTTAGACTGAGAGCAATTTTGGACACATTAACTTCCTCTCTTAGGTTTCTAACTACTTCGATGAAACTCTTCCACCTGAATAGAGTTATGAATGTTTAATCCTATTCAAAAGCTATAAATTGTAGCGAAGAGCCAGTTTGTGATACAGACTGTTAAGTCAATTGAATTACTTTATATTCATTCATTTATTATTTTACAATGAAATGTCACATACACGTTTTCTCTTCTTGTCACCAAGGAGTCAGTGTTTTAAACGAGAAGGCTGGATATAAATATATCACAAACAAATTAATGTAAGTGCACCTTTAGAAAGACATAATCACTCTCGCCGCCATTTATATCATTTAGGGTTGATTTTCCCAACGTCAGATATCTTTTTCCGCGGAATAAAATCATAAAAAATTCTCGGCGCTGAAATCAGCCTTTTGTCTAACAAAGTTTGTTGGCGTTATGGTCAAGCTTTTCAAAGGCCTGTACATTTACCAAGATTAAATAAATATAAAAAAAAAAATCAAACGAGTGCTTTGACTCAAATAACAGCATGTAAATAGGTAGGTACGTTTATCGTAGTTGAGCCTGTAGTGTTGAGCCGAGCAATTTAAAAAGGAAAAAGACGCTGTGGGTACTTAAAAAGCGCGAGATAGCGTCTACCGTCCCATTTCCGTAGGAACTAGGCGACTGGCGATGGCTTCGGGCGACACTACCACAAAGCGATTCTGATAATACAAATTCTTTGCCGTAAACGTTCGGTTACAATAAAATTGAAGTTTGATTTTTTGCAGAATACATATTTGGTTTTTCTTATCAGTACGTTCTTTTTGATAGCGGTGAAATGGATTTATGGGGAATTAAATCGCAATTTTGTTCAATCGAAAACATCTCTTATTTTGTTATCTAAGTGGTTACGGGGCCTCTTCAAGAATTACTAAAACTTATTGATATTCTTTATTGTACACATAAATTACAAAAACAATGTTATAACTTTATAAGGACTGCTTGTGTACAAAGGCGAATTTAACTTATACACAAAGATCGTTGGTAAACGATATTTCACTCAAACATCAGAAACTAAATGTTCTGTAACTACAATAAATACGTAATTATTTCACGCCAAACGGTATTTTTATTGAAAACTTTGCCTATGTTCGAATAAGTCTTTGTCGATTTGCATGCAAATTTGTATACGCGATTTCTGTACCGCTACAAAAACGTAATACATGGTAATGGGTACAGGTATTATATTATTCAGGCTCTATTCGTGACTTATACGATTTGTGTTTTATTTACCTTTATAGAATACATACACAGGTAGGTATGTAAGCCTGAAAATTGTCGGAATGGGATATTTTAAAGGGAATCATCATAATCAGCTTTTAATATTCCCACTGCTGGGACACAAGCTTCCTCTCTGTGGGAGGATTGGGCCGTAATCCACCACGCGAACCCAGTGCGGGTTGGACTCATAGTTTATTTTTCAAAATATTTTTAGGAAATGTAATCTGCTTCGTAAAAAAGGGAAAATATAGCGTGTTATTTTAGTTTTTCTGCCTAATTATAAAGCTTTAACTATTTTACAATATAAATACAAATATTACTTAGTCCATTATTACAAATTATTACGTATGTTGATGACAGGGATGCAAAGTCTAAAGACTGAGCTTCTTTCTTATCAAATTGGAATGAACATTTTATTAATTTAATTAGAAGACCTTGTGATAGTAAAAGAAATGTATATTTTTGAAAGTAGGTAGTGCCTACTAGCCATGTGAGCTGCACTTTACCTACTGGTAAATTTCCCCATAAAATGTAAATACCTATAAAAGCTATTTTCCTTTTTGATAAAAACGTTTCAGTAACAAGCCAAAAGATACCCTATGGTCATACTGACCAAAACATCTTTAAAATAAAAAAAACCGGCCAAGTGCGTCTCGGACCTTGCACAATGAAGCGTTCCGTAGTTGGGAAGTTGGTATGAATTTATCCCAAAAACAAACTTTTTTTTTTGTGGATGGGAAATCATCAAAAAACTTCTCCCGCTCTGGGTGGAGCGGAAGGGTGTGTCAGACTCTTACTGACTAAAACTCACCCGTATTCCTTCCGTTGCCTGGGCGTCTCCTGCGAAACGTGCCTTTCCCTCAACCGTCCCGCCTCCTCCTTCGCGAGCATTACTGCTTCGCAGAAGGAGGTAACAACACCACTTTGCGATTCAAGGATCCGCTTACGTAATATTAAGCATTAAAGTGCACATTTTTGGTAGAGTCAAGTGACCCTGCCAGCTAAATAGTTGTTTATGGAGATGTGAAAAAATACATGGCATTAGTACATATAATGAAATTAAAAGTATAAAATCCTTGCTTCGCTTCTCCTTGATTTGAAAATAATAGGAACACAGGAGCCGCCCTGGGCGTCGGGAATCCCGGGCGGATTTTCGGCCACCGTAGGCGCGGGCTTGCGGACGGTGAGCAACGGGTAGCTCACCGTCCGGTAAGGATCAGGCCCGGGTCGACGGCGCGTCGTATTCCACGCGCGCCTCAAAGAGATGTCGTCAGCACAAAAGTAGGGGTCCACTAGGGCCGATGCCTGCCGGGGTCGCGGGAAGGTACTTATGGGTCGCCGAGGCCCCTGGCAACACAGGCAACAGTAAGGAATACGGGTGGGTTTTAGTCAGTAAGAGTCTGACACACCCTCCCGCTCCGCCCAGAGCGGGAGAAGTTATTAGATGATTTCCCACACTCAAAAAAAAAAAAAGTGGTGTTGTTCATAGACCAGCAATATTTTTAAACGGCCTATCCAATGATATTCCACACTATGGGGTAGTCAATACGTGCAAGGGAGGTACCCTAAAAAAAAATTTTTCAAGGTTTTCTTTTAGCACTTTGTCGGCGTGATTAATATGTATACCTATGCCAAATTACAGCTTTCTAGTACTAAGCGTCTCTGAGCTACAGCGGGGACAGACAGACAAACAGACAGACAGACGCACATGGCGAAACTATAAGGGTACCTTGTTTACTACGGAACCCTAAAAAAGCCATCAACACCACAGAGTACCAAATAATATCTACATATTTACCAGTTTTTTAAAGCCACTTTGAAACTTATAAAACATTCTCCACGTATGGTTAGGTATATGTCAATTTCATTAATTATTGTTGTGAATCGCGGTACTTGCTGTTATTAGGAGCAATCGATATCCTACTTAGTTTAAAAACGGTGACGGTCATTCAACTCCGCGGTATGTCGTGCCTGTCGTACGTTGGACAAATATTCATATCACCGTGAAATCGTTTACATAGCTCGTTATTGATTTAGTGCTATGGTTACTTCGCAATGCCGCTTGAAATACAAATGTATTGTTTGTCGTAGGATTTTCTTTTTTAGTAACGCACTAAAGTCACCACCAGACAACACCCAAACCGCGGTCACTGTCTGATTGCATAGAAAAGAAAGAGAAGCGCGATGACACAACCCTTGTAATTTATTGCAAAATATGAAGCAATTATCTATTTACTCAAAATTGAGTTGAGTAATCGAAAATAAAAAAAACAACCAAGTTCAAATTCAAATAAGACGTACTTGCTATTAATTAAATACGTAACGTATGTTGATATTTAATGCAGATATTTTGGAGTAGAACTCAAGGTAAGAGGTTAGTTTAACGTTAGTTTGTATCTTGATTTGTTTTCAAAACGTGTCTTGGTAACAATCAAGTTCTGGGTAATATGTTCAAAATTAACATATATTTTTTCCGCTACCACAAACTATACAGATTTGGCAATTTATTTCTTAAGAGAAGCCTATTTTGGTCAATTGGGTCTTGTCAGCGCCTTAATAAAAACCTTCAATTCACTAAGACAAAGCACTGTCTAAACCACAATAGTTCCTTTGATTATATAGGTGAGCAATCATAAAGGATTTTTGACAATACAGGGTTATTTTGAATTGGCTAGCTAAACTCCGCAGACGCGATCGATATTTAAACACGACAAAATAAAAAATTAAATATTTGATTTTTTTGGGGTCAACGACCGCTATTAGTGTTGTTACTTAAAGCATGAGTTGAGCAAAACTGTTTTCTTATGTTTTATCGTATTTAGATAACGAATACCCATCACGTCTGTGAATTTTTCACAAAAACAATAGATTTTTTTAACTAATATTTCAAGGACTACAATAATTGCGGTCGATGACCCCACAAGAATCGTCAAATAAATTTAGTTTTTGTTTTATCATGTTTAGATACCCATCGCGTCTGCGGAGTTTAGCTAGTCAATTTGAAATAACCCTGTATATTCGTTAAAAGGATTTTAAATACATGGAGGACGACGAGACAGCAGATCATGTGCTACTAAACTGCCCGGGGGTCGCCACGTACAGGGCAAAGTACTTCGGTAACCCAGGTACCCTCCGTGAGACTGTTACGTCACCAAGGCGTTGCTGGCTTTTGGAGCTGGGGTGGATCGAATAATCAGTTTCCCACCCATACTCAAAATACGCGCATTGACGTGGAGTTGCGGACACCAGCCCGTATTACTTAATACCTATTAAGAGTTTTGAATAGGGGATGAAAGTTTGTATGAAAGTTTGCATTTTTGTCGATGGGAAATCATGTCGGGCACACGTCTTCTTCGACAATAATCGCCGATTATGACAACGTTATCATTGCTATAACTAGTTCAACTGCTGACCAGCACCCTAATTGCGTAACTTGATAGAGTCACAATATGAATGATTTTGAAGTACTCGTATATTGCTATTCCATTGCTTCATAATTGAAATTGAAAAATTTGTCTGCTCAACAATGTAAATAACGGAATGAATTTGTTGAACCGTCAAAATGAAGCCCATTGCTACTGATAGTGGTTTACACAATTACCCCGCAGGGTGATTATAATCATGATTTATTTCCCTCACAGTACTTTGCAGTGTTTTTTCAGAAAACAGTGGGCCTGACACGAACACGCGACATAAACTAAACGTAAATTCGATGGATTCTTGGATTAGAAAAAGATATCTACTCGTGTCGCACTTAATATTTACTTAGTTTGAAAATTTGATTCATGCTCAACCTGAGTTTATTATTTATTTCACAGAACACGCGTTACCTGAAAAGACAGGCAGAAGTGTTCAGTACACCCACATTTCACCCGTTATGTCAAGCCCTAAGAAGGTAAAAAGATTATTCGATACTCCTCACATCGTCATTCGTCTTACATTTAAAATCGATTCTAGATATGACCGGCTTAAAGTAACCAACGATCGAACGTGCGGTTGTATCAGAATAGGCATAAAGGGACCGCAAATTAATTTTGCCTAGCATCACCCACGAACTGTAATCCAAGCGACAATGGCGAATGGCCTAACGGTTGTTAACTACACACGTAATTATAAGCTCATACCTGCTAGCAGAAACAAGGACGTGTGTACGATGGAAAAGGTCTTGATGTATGCTGTTAGTTTAAATATTATGTAGGTAAAAGTTATTAATATTAAAGGGAAACTATTTCTGGGGAGTTTGTTGCGCCACTTCTTCTTCCCAGCTAAAGCACTAGGAAGAGATGAAGGGTGGGCGTTTTGGGGACTGTCTTATAACGTTCGAAAAGTGGTGATGTAGTGAATCAAAATCAAAAGTCATTTATTAAAACTAGGCTGCTAGTTTTAATAAATGACTTTTGATTTTGATTATACCAAAAATATTGCGTTCTTGTCATATTTTAAATGTAAGGATTTTTGCAGTTGTAACTTTTACGTTAGTCTAATAGTTCCGGAGAATGTACCTGGTAATAAAAATACCTTTTGCTATTATTTTACCAACACATATAAAAAAAAAAAACATAAATGCATAGCTATTAACCCAGTTTTACGGTAGTATTTATATTAAAACCAATGGTATATATTTTTTACGGCTAGCAAATATTACTGAACTAAAACCATGCATCAATTACTCTTAAAATTAGTAAAATACTAGGTACTGTGAAGCTTCAGTAACTATAATGCAATATGAAATACTGAAATGTACAAGTTGACCAAACGCTCGTCAACGGTGAAATGTGAAATAGAATTTACTTTGTAGAGCTCTTGTTCGATTTTCGCGAAATAGCCGGACAAACCAGGCTGACCTAGTGAGAGACGTCATATCAAAGATGTTATCACTGAAATGAGTTTTTATTTGGTTCTTGTAACAAAAAAAAGAAACGTGTGTGGCCCGTCAGGAACGAAGTTCACACGCACACGGCACAATGCTCGTCTGCTCAAATCTCGATACTTGCGCACGCACACACAGTAGTAGGTATATAATAGAAAGAGACAGAGAGAGAAAGTCGCATGGGCCCGTATAACGCTTTTTCTTTACGTGACGATTTCTATCATGCGGAATTAAATGTATCTGTCACATAGACCAAAATACCTTGATATGTACCTTTACCTTGATAAGTGCAAGAGATATTCAACCTAAGGGTGATAAAAAAATTACGAGGGCGACTATACTTGTGTATGTAGCAAAAAGCAAAAAAACAAGAGTGGCTGATAGCCTAAATGAACATATCATTTAAAAACAGTTTTCCGACTTCAGAAGTAAGTTTCCCAACTTGATTATGTTTCTTTTCTTATTCAAATTTTAATCGGTTCGAATTTTGTTTTGGTCTGTAAAGTCAAGCCATTTCCTGAATAGAATTTAGATCTTAATTTCAGTTACCTATCTTTCTACCCAAAAATATTGAAATTTGTGTAGGCCAATGATATTCTAAGTAAAAAGAGGTAGATAGGTTATACACGCTCCGCAAGTGGCACCTCAAATGTTGGTTAATTAGCCAAGTTTTATTCGTCCTATCTCTTTTTCGCTCCCGATAATTACAACATGGCCGTCCTACTTCCACGTGTCATCTAATAGTGTCACAATGTGTCATTATTTAAAGTCGGATGATGGGTGGGTAACCTATCACATATATATTTTTACTTATAATATCATTGGTGTAGCCTATCATTTGTACTCATTTTCGCATTTGTATACAATCAAGATCTTTAAGTACTGCAAGATTAGGATTATCACAGCTGGATAAATACTTATACGCTGCTAAATACAGAATGTACCAAAATTTGTTCACTGAGCTAATACTCAATGGAGCAAATGTGACGTTTGAATTGAAATTCAGAGCTTAGTTTAGGCAATGCTGTGTACTAAGGAAACATGGAAGCTTGTAAAGCGGTATTGTGTTGGTATATTTAGTCGACCGGACTATTGTTGAATCAGGCATGTTCAGACCCCTGATATTTACCTCCTTTGTTACGCTATGTTAATGCGTCAGGGGTAGTCAATTATGATATTATTATTTTGTATAATTACTGTACGTATGGCGTTCCAGTGTGGAAATCTATAAGTACATAGCTATAGATTTTCGCACTTATACATTGAAGTCACTTTTCGTGTCTGTATGTGTGACCGCATTGTGCTTCTAAACTACGCAACGGATTGTGATGCAGTTTTCACCATAATTAAGAGAATTTATGAAAGGTTTACGTGTATCATTAATATATTTTTGAAATAATTAAGAGAATTTATGGAAGCTTTACGTGTATCATTAATATATTTTTGACATAATTAAGAGAATTTATGGAAGGTTTACGTGTATCATTAATTGGTCAAGGATAGCTAATGAGAAACAATTGATTTTCTATTGTTTGACTCCGAATCGGTGTCGCGCGGGGCTTAACAGGTTAATATATTTTTGATCGTTTATTAATCAGAAAAAACTTTAATTATTAAACTTACATGAAAACCTTGATGTTTTGTCAAGTCATAAAAACCGTGTGAAACAGAGGCATGTCGCTAGAAAATGAATAAAATAAGCATTTTTGTATTTACTTCTAAACAGTCCTCTAAGTAAGCATTAACATCAGGGAGGCACTCCGGTATCACCGGATGCCGACCTACCTCTGTCGTGTGGTCGAGGCCTACTTGACGGACAGGGCCGTCATCTACCCCGATCACCAGGGAGTGTGGAACCGGCAAGAGATGTCGTGCGGTGTCCCACAGGGATCGGTCATGGGGCCGCATCTGTGGGACATCGGATACGACTGGGTGCTGCGCGCCGACCTCCCTAGCGGCGTCAGCGTAGTGTGCTACGCTGACGACACGTTGGTCCTGGCGCAGGGGAGGTCGCACCAGGCGGCGGCCGAATTAGCGGCACGCGGGGTTGCGACAATCGTCGAAAGGATCCGGCAATTGGGACTCAAGGTGGCCCTGCACAAGTCCGACGCCATGTGTTTTCATGGTCCTCAGAACGCGCCACCGTTGGGGTCCCAAATAACGGTAGGAGGAGTTTCTATCGGCGTCGAGTCGACGATGAAGTACCTGGGACTCGTCCTCGACAGCCGGTGGAACTTCGTGGAGCATTTCCGACGTTTGGGTCCCAAACTGGAGCGGGCGGGCACTGCATTGAAGCGGCTCCTGCCCAATCTAGGGGGACCAAACGCCTCCTGCCGGAGGCTCTACGCGGGGGTCGTGCGGTCCATGGCCCTCTACGGGGCTCCTGTATGGGCGCGCTGCGGCCAGCCCGCCGGTTGAGCGCGGCCCAAAGGGTCATGGCCATCCGGATGGTCTGGGGATACCGCACGGTCTCCTGTGAGGCAGCGAGCCTCCTTGCCGGATTGCCGCCATGGGATCTGGAGGCAAAAGTCCTCGCGCACGTATGGGAGTGGCGCGAGGAGGCGAAACGCCGGGGCGTTAGTTCGTTGCCGCGAGAAATCGTGGCACAGCGGACGGAGCTCCGGCGGGATCTCATGGCGTCATGGAAAGTACGGTTGTCGCAACCCAGTGCTGAGCACGCCACGATGAGCGACTGACGCAGGTCCTCACCGGACACGGCAGCTTCGGGAGGTTCCTGTGTCGGATAAGGCGGGAGGAAACGTCCGGGTGTCACCACTGTGTGGATCGCCCGGAGGACACGGTGGAGCATACGGTGGAGGTCTGCCCGGCTTGGGCAGAGCACCGCCGTGTCCTCGTGGAGGCGATCGGCGGCAGAGACCTCTCGCGTCCGGCCCTGGTTCAGGCCATGGTACGGAGCGAGAGGGCATGGGCAGCCGTCACCTCCTTCTGCGAAGCAGTAATGCTCGCGAAGGAGGAGGCGGGATGGTTGAGGAAAAGGCACGTTTCGCGCCCTCTCGCCCCTAGCCGACGCAGGAGACGCCCTGGGCGTCGGGAATCTCCAGCCACCGTAGGCGCGGGCTTGCGGACGGTGAGCAATGGGTAGCCCACCGTCCGGTAAGGACCAGGCCCGGATCGACGGCGCGTCGTATTCCACGCGCGCCTCAAAGAGATGTCGTCAGCACAAAAGTAGGGGTCCACTAGGGCCGATGCCTGCCGGGGTCGCGGGAAGGTACTTATGGGTCACCGAGGCCCCTGGCAACACAGGCAACAGGAAGGAATACGGGTGGGTTTTCTAGAGTCTGACACACCCTCCCGCTCCGCCCAGAGCGGGAGAAGTTATTTGATGATTTCCCACCCTCAAAAAAAAAAAAGTAAGCATTAACAAGATGTAAAATACTGGAATACCTGCAATATTGATTGCGAGGATTTCAGATGCTAATGTACAAACTTAAGTACTTACTTTGCAGTTTATCATACTAATTGCTTGCTAAGACCAATTACCGACACCTGTGCCTCAGTATACATAAAAAACCGGCCAAGTGCGTCTCGTACCACGTACAATGAAGGGTTCCGTAGTTGTAATAAGTTTATCCCAAAAACAAACTTAATATTGTAGTTGGAAAACATGTTCTCCCATAAATCGATATATTTACATCACGGTTAATTCTCCAACTGCAAATTTAAGTTTGTCGACTATTAACTTGTAAAGCCTACTTAGCTGCGATAGATTTCCTTTTAATTTCGTTATATATACTACTGCCATGAATTTTTTCACGTATCCACAAACAACCGGAAAACAAAAAGTAGCACTTTAAAGCTTAATATTACGCAAGCGGATCCCTGAATCGAGAAATAGTTTTCACAGACCCACAATATTTTTGAACGGCCTATCCAACGATACCCCACACCATAGTATAGACGAGAAAAATTTAAGATTCCAATTTACCAGTTTCTTGGCGTGATTAATATCCCATGTCAAATTACAGCTTTCTAGTAGTGCCTTTCTAGTTTTGTAGTCTCTGAGCTAATAAGCCGGGGACAGACAGACAAATAGTTAGACAAACAGACAGACGGACATGGCGAAACTATAAGGGTTGTCTAGGGAACCCTAACAAAGGGAACAAGTATGTATTTCATTTTATTCGGAAAACTTTGCGACGGAAAACTTACAATTTGTTAATACAAAATTGAAGGCCATAGACAAGTTATGTACTCGTAGGTAAACGTCATTAAGTAAGTAATTTTTCTTCGTAAAACTATACCTTTTTATATTTTACGAATACAAACAGCTATCAAAGTTGTCTGGTCTCCCGAGACACACAATCACTCCCGCTTGGAAAGTAAATAAGATAGCAGATTAATATAGACAATTCGTCTTACACATGTGGGACATAGGGAAGACTGCTTTCAGCGCTGAAGACAATAGAAAACAATTGATAAATAGCTGTAGTAGTTTAATGAAATAATGTTATGGACAGAGAAGAAATCAATGACAGGTAAAAGTGAGAAAATTATTAATTTTTCATCAGCTAGACTAAACTTTTCATAAGCTAAACTTAGGTAAAAATAATAATGTTTAAAGGTAGCGCCTACAGGAACCATTTATTGTAATTAATAATCATAGTTCAAATAATACATTAATTATAAAAAAAGAAACACTAGGTACAATAGTTAAACTTAATTTACAGTTTACGTGCTGTATAGTGGTTTATCATTGAATGAATTAGGTATTAAATTATACAAACTAAAGCAAACACGAACAAAAAAAAAAACTTTTTGTTTTCATACCGAAATAATATGAGACGAGGGAGAAAATAGGGAGACGAAATAGAGTTGATATTCTGTATCCACTCGGGAGATTAGATCTGAGAGTGTCTCTAGTGAATTCACGTCGAGTAAATATCTACTGTCAGATCTTGCTTCTACATCGGAAGTCTATAAATAAGACTTCAGGTAACTAATAAAGAACCGGAGGTTGCTTCAGGAATAGAACAGATAAGTCTTTCCCAACAATGGTACAGAAAAAAATATTTGTCAGCAAAGTCGGTTTACGTACGATAATTTCACGTGATATTGAGAGAGAGATGCGTCACAAGCCGAACGCTTAGGCCGATCGTGCCTCTCTATCGCTAGTTTCGCGCTCTTGCTTGCACGCTCGGCTCAGGTGGAACGTGACAATGAGTCATGCTTTTTCGTGCGTGCAGCCGGCGTTCATCGATTTATAAGACGTTATCACGTCAAAAAGTTAAGACGCATTTCTTCATCAGAATATGCTGCCATGACTTTCCCGCAACCGAGAACACAATAGATGATTAATAAACGCTTTTAATGAACTAAGTTTCAAGAATTTCCTGTTCTAAAATGGACCTTTGATGACTATGGCCATTGTTTCAGGACGATTACAGTAATTACAAGTAACGGTTAGATACGGCACAAATCCAACGTTACGAAGGGTTTAGTGGACGGAAATTAATAGCCTGTTCAAGCTATTCAAGTTTACTGTAGCAAGTCAAATATATGTAGGTATAGTTCAGTGTTGAGGTGAAAATGGCCAGTCAGCGGCCATATTACGTCTAGCGGCCATAATTAATTGGTCTTATTAAGTTCTCGACGGCTGCGGCCCTATTAACTTCTCTAGGTCGTTATTAACGGGTTAAACTGTTTAAGAAGTGTTTGGTTTATTTTCTTGTGACTTTCGAATGAATAACCTAAACGATTTTGGTCTACTAAGGGCCGAATTTTCAATTGTGTGAATGGTTTGACATTATTTTCTATACAAAAGCTGTCAAACCGACTTTATTCCTGAGATAAAAGTGATCTGGAAATGAAAAACTCTACCCTAAAACTACTAAAACAAGCAATAATACTTAAAGTACCTACTTAACTCCAGTTTCTTATAATCTGTAAGCCGCGTTTAAAGATTATCAATATAGCGGCGGTTAAGTATCAATATAATATATATATATATATATATATATATATATATACCTTACTTATATATATAAATATATTCTTTTATTAAAAAGAACCAGGTTCTTAAAAAGTGGCACCGGTGACTGAAAAGTTGTGCGGAAATCGGTGGTCATGGTATGGGCATGTGATGCGGAGGAATGAGGAAAATGTCGTGAGGAAAGTCTTGAGTATGAATGTCGATGGCTATAAGAGTAGAGGAAGACCAAAGAAACGATGGATGGACTGTGTGAAAGATGATATGGCTAGAAAGGGGGTGACTACCGAGATGACAACTAATAGAGAAGAATGGAAGAAAGCGACATGTTGCGCCGACCCCAATTAAATTGGAATAAGGGCAGGAGAATGATGTTCTTAATAATCCATTACAATCTAGCCTATAAGACTAATAAGTAATTTTAATCTAACTTAATCTTTTACGTTATAATTATTTTAAAATTTAGAATAGTGTTGATTGTACTTTACACAAGTTCGTTCCACTGTCTTAGAGTCTGATATAATAATATAAACACTTTGTTCATGTGTTATATGTGTGTCATTGTTACTTTTATGTCTATACTTTCACACTACACTAAATCAAAAGATTTTGTTCGTTTTAGTTTTCGCACTATATTTGTTTGGTCTAACATTAATTAATTACCTCGATTTTCACATGTTGGTGGAGTCGGTGTTCATGGGCCTTAGCTAATTTTTGGATTATGTTGGTGACGGGATCAATTTTTTGGTTGAAAGGCTGGGGTTTGTCGTTGAGGTAGAGGACTGGACCCAGCACACTACCTTGAGGCACGCTTGCTTTAATATTTCTTAACGTTCTGCACGTGCATCCTCGTGCCTTACTCGAAACATTCTATGTGTAATGTAAGATTGCAAGATATCGGCAAAATCATCGGGCAGCTTATTTGGTATATCAAACCCTTATGCCAAACTCTATCAAAAGCTGTGTCAGTGGCACAGCCACATCTAAAGATACGGTGGAGCAGACTTTTTTTTATCTTCGAGCGTTCTTTCAATGATGTTGGTAGTTCTATGTACTTGGTCTATTGTTGAGTGTTTCTCTCTGAAACCAAACTGATGGTCAGGATCATTCTCTCGTTTATGATAGATTTAAAAACAAATTTTCAAATAGCTTTGATAGTATAAGCAACAGGGAAATGGGCCTGAATTATGATACTTCATTAGGTGGTTTACCGGGCTTTGCAATCATAATCACTTCAGAAACTTTCCATGGCTCTGAAAAATGCTTTAGCATGGATGCAGCATTGTCTAGTAAGCTTAACAATGGCTTTATGCGGCAGATGTTTTAGGATTCCTCCCGTAATAAGGTCAAACCCTGGAGATTTGTTTAGGCTAGTGTTTTGTATTTACTTTGCAACTTCTTTCGGGGTCACAAGCTTAATTCTTTGATCTTGCAGAATGTTGTCAAACTGTAGGTTCCCTACAGACCCGTCACTTGGCTGAAAGATTTCTTCTAAGTAATGTGCAAATCTTAGAGCTTTTTGCTCATTTCTTATGGCCCACTTTCCGTTAACATCTCTATTGGCCTTTGAGTGACTTTGTCGCTTTCCAAAGAGTATTGCGTTGTATAATCGCTAGTTAACTGACGTAGGTTAGTATTCAAAACCTCATCTGTTTGTATTATTCTCAAATGTTTGTATTTTTCTCTTCAGTCTTTTCGTAAGGTTATTCAAAAGAGTTTTATCTTGCGGGAAACTATGTAGTTTGCTGGCATCTTTTTCTTTGAGTCCCTTTTTCATATAATAAGTCTATTATTCCTTCTGAGTAGGTGTTTCCTTTAATTTTTTAATAGCTGTGGTGTGTTGTACCATGTACACTGTTGGATATTGTTGCTAAACTTGTTTACTTCAGAATCGGGCTGATCTTTGTTTTTTTATGTAGTTTTTAGGTCAATAATATTTTGTGGGTCTAAGCTAAAAAAAATCCCAATCGGTAAACTTGTTTACTAATGTCAGGTGGTTTTCTCTTAGTAATATTTTGTGACTTAATTGTAATAGTTTCGGCGAGTGATCGGAGTTCATGTGATACCCCTCTTCCACACGCAGATAATTTGGTTGATATATTTTTGACAATGAAAAGTCGATAAGGTCTCGTAGTTTTTGGTGGTCAGTCGGCCAGTATGTAGGTTTTCCAGTACGTATGACCTCACAGCGTATGTCTTTCACTGCACTTAGAAGCTGTCTTCCCTTGGTTGAAGTTAATCTTGATCCCCAAAGAGTGTTCTTAGCATTAAAGTCACCGCCCAAGGAGTCTGAAGAAGTGTAGATATTGTTTTTTGTTTATCATGTGTCTTGGAGGACAGTATACGGCCGCTACTGTAACATTAAATTTATTTGTTTTAACTGATATCGCCACAGCTTGCGTGTCTCGCTCCTCATATTTACACTGTTCGTAATGGCAGATATTTTCGCTAATAATAACCGCGCTCCCTCCTGGGGCCGTGTTGTTAGGGTGCAGCGAGTGATAAACTTTATAGCCTCTAAACTTTACGGAAGTCTGTTTAGTAAAGTGCGTTTCAGAGATCAAACACACATCAATATTTTCTGTGTCTAGGACCACTTGCAACTCATGTTGGTGTTGCAGCAGTCCGTTGGAATTCCACGCCATTATTTTTCAGTGTGTTATTCATGATTGATTTTTGTAGTGCTCGATTCTAATTTCTCTAGTCTCTTGTCAAATGAGGATATGCACTTCAAAATCTGGCTAAGCTTGTCATCAAGAGTTAATGGTTGTGTGCTTGGTCTTACCACTTGTGCATATGATGCACTTTTAGATATATGTGTAGTTTTCGCGGTTGTCTGTGCAAACGGTGCACTTGTTGTCTGTTTGTCGGTGTTGGTAACAATTTGCTTAACGGGAGGGTTGTTAGGTGGATTACGAGTATGTTTTGAGTTTTTGTTCTTAATTATTTGCATCTCCTTAGCAACAAACGCCCTCTGTAATTGGCTCGGTAAGGTAAGCCACAATGGACACATATGTTTATCTTGTGCAGGTTTGTTGCAATCAGTTGTGAGGTACATCTAACACACCTTGGCTCTTTTGAGCAATACTTTTGGGTATGACCATAAGCATGGCATCTCTTACACTGCTAAGTATCAATATATAATAACCAAAAAAACATAATTTTACAGGAGGCGAAAAAAACGTTTCATATCGTCATCATACGTTTTTATGGTAAAATAATAGGGAACGCTCGAGATGGTGATGGTGATTTCAATCAAACATTTCAAGCTGGGGATGTATGTAGATAGAAGTTGTTGTTTCAAATTTACCTGATGTTTTTGTAGTTATTATATATTGATACTTAACCGTCGATAGAAAACTGTGACAATTTTAGTTCCCGGTTTCTAAAGCACTAAAGTATACACTCACTGAATTTACATATCCCAGAGTGGCCCCACTTCTGCTCTATGATCTAGGTTACATAATACACACACGGTCTATAATCCAATCAGTCTTCACTCGAGAATGGGATTCTCACACGAGAATATTTCCCTGCACGCTAAGAGTTTGAGAGTTTGTGTTACTCAGTTAGTTTGTGTAACTCTGGTATTGATAGGTGCACGAATAGATAAGGCAGCGCTCACACCCAAGTCAAAATTGTTTCGTGAACCATAGGTGTAATTATTTTGTCGTGTGTCAAAAAGGTTTTGTTTTGGAAACCGTGTGCCGGAATGGTGTCGCTGCGGCGTCCTTCATACAAATATCCATGGTATGACACGTGGTGCGTTCCGGCGTCACACCGCACGTACCGACCAGTCTTGCAACCCTCAATACGAGGCGGGGAGGGGTGTACGCGTTGCGTACTCCGCTCAGTTGTTTGTGCGGCAGAAAAAAGGGACAATTTCTTTGTATAAATAAGGTACAGAAAGTTTTTAATATAATATATCGATGTCTTATTATGCCTTTAATGTTGGCTTACAAATTTTACATATTTAATTATTAATTTAAGAAATTAATTTCTTAAAATTATTTCATTTATTTTTACTGAGCGAGAGTCCGCATACAGATGGTTTTGACTCAGGTATGCGCACAGCCTTACTCTGTTATTGATAGGTACACAAATATGAGCAGATTATAGTTCGAAGTTTGAATATGTCTAGCTTTTGATTTCCAGTTTGGTCTGCTCTACAAATAGATTAGTTTAGTCTACAAACTTGTGAATGTCTAAAATCTGTCTAACATTGAATGATCATGACGATGATTGACGATGCCGTTGCCGACGAGATTGGTAGGGTTTTACACAAATTGGTAATCACTGCAGTGTAATCACTGCAGTGATTACCAATTTGTCCACCTTGTGTTATAATAATGACATTATCAACATATTATTTTGACTCTTAGGGTCTGTTAGCTCGTTAGGTCAATTTATGGGGAAGCCGATATTCCATATTCAGTCTTTATCAATGACATAATTATCATTTTTTTTCATTCTGTGATCGATTATACAATTTATGGCTTTATAAGGGGCGGAACTACTTGTTCGCAACTATTCGAGCATCCTCGAAATTTTCCAAATTAATAATTTCAGACATCCATCGCATGGATTAATCTGTTACTTTATTTGACAAAATTGATGTTGGGACAGGGAAGAATGACCTGGTGACGGAATGTCGGGACAGGCTTTTACGCCCTAGTGCCGACCTCGCCGCCATCGAGGCCATCAAAACAGTGCTCGAGGAATGGTTCAGGAGGAGACCTAGCTCCCTGTCGTTTCAGGCGACGCAGATGTTCCTATGTCGCATAAACAGGGAGCCGGACGATCGGTGTCACCACTGCGTCCACTGTCGGGAGACACGGCGCGGCATACACTGGTAGAGTGTGCCGCATGGGAGGAGTCGCGCCGTGCCCTCGTATCAGAGATCGGAGCCAACCTGTCGCTGCCGGCCGTCATTCGTTCGATGGTTGGGAGCGTTGTCGTGGGATGCAGTGATCTCCTTCTGTAAAACCATCATTTTGCAAAAGGAAGCTGCGGAATGGGAGAGGGAGATTGAGACCACTCTCTCGACCCGTAGCAGGCGGACCGGGCGTCGGCAGAGGGCGGACAACGCCCACTTCCAGCCCCCCTAAATGGGTCCAGGGGCGTTGGACTCGGGGACATCCGTCGCCCTCCACACAGCAGGACCCGAGGTGGCGGCGCGTAGTGTTCCACGCGAGCTCCTATTGTACGTCGCGGGGGAGTTTTACACCTCACTTCCCCTGCGGGTCTGAGGGGGCACTAGCTGGGGATCCCGGAAGTCGCACAGGATCCCATGATCGCCGATGCAAGTGTGGGAAGGGAACACTGGTGTGGGTTTTAGTCAGTAAGAGTCTGACAGACCCCTCCACCCGCCTTAGGACGTAGGGCATACATGAGGATTTTCCAATCCGAAACAAAAAAAAAAAGTGAAGAATGACATACCTAAGTACATCCATACATAACAACATTTTTTTTTGAGGGTGTGGGTATACCTAAGTATAGGTACGTTAATTATCTAAGGAATAGGATCTTGTGCAACTTATGAACTTACACTACGATTACTTAAACTAGGTTTAGTTACACTAGGTTACACTAGGTTATGAATTTACACTAGGTGTAACATTACGTAGGTCTGCAGAAATGATTGGTATCTATGTATTAAGCACTAATCCGTTTCGATCAGTTGTAGTTAAGCTATAATATGTGTTCTTACAAAATCCATTATCTATGTAAGTCCAGTCGATGTAGCATTAAATAAACCAACGTAATGGAACAGTAGATATCAGGAGCAAATTAAGTGGCATTAAACAGCTGTTTAGTTCCCACAACACAATTTACGAAAGAAATCGATACGTTGTTGCTTTTGCAACAGGTATTCGTGGAACACTGAACACCTAGTTCAAATAATGCTTTACCACCGCTTGGGTGGTTGTTTATTTCACAATTGCGAGGGTATTTCGCGTCAGTGTGAATCGAGTAACAAAGGGGCTTTCGACGGACTGAGACAGACGGATAAGTAGTAAAGAGTTGTTATAATTAAACTAATTTACCAGAGGAAAAACAAAAATTAAAAAAAACGAGCAAGCCTTTCATATTAGTTTTAAAGTCAATGTCAATTAATTGTAATTGTAATGTGATGCCAGATGTGTAACATCTTACATCTCATTTTGGTAATAAGCAACTGAGCAGCGACAGAAATAAAATAAAATGTGTATAGAATCAAGTTTAAATAACTAAACTGACAGGTGTGCTGCTGGAGAGTTTTTTGCGCCACTTCTTCTTCCCAGCTAAAGCACTAGAAAGTGGTGAAGGGCGGGCATTTT
The DNA here is from genome assembly GCA_905333075.3 of Atethmia centrago. Taxonomy (NCBI): domain Eukaryota; kingdom Metazoa; phylum Arthropoda; class Insecta; order Lepidoptera; family Noctuidae; genus Atethmia; species Atethmia centrago. Next base: position 14,153,593 of record HG995374.1, read on the forward strand.
TGAGGGACTGTCCTATGTAACTTTGACGTTCGAAAAGTGCTGTTTTTTAGCCTAGTTTGAATAAATGGCTTTTGATTTTGATTTTGATTAACCTCAAAATTTAAAAAGCTAAATACTGAAATATTTATTCGAATAATTATTCGCCCAATTACTCGCCCGCTGGTCAAAATTCAACCCAGGGAGAAATACAATCTATATAGTACTTAATAATTTCATGCTATTAAATAGTAGGTACTTGCTTATTCCATGCTCAAGCTCCTGTTGCAAGCATCCTGTTACACACTTCCGTCCATTTTCACGAAATTACTCCCACAGAAAGCGAGAGGAAAGATGTTACACATGAAAAATATTAACACATAACGTAACATCACACCTGTTTTCCCCGAACGGTTAGGCAGAGATCCTGCACCCTGGAGGCGATCGCCGGCAGAGATCTCTCGCGTCCGGCTCTGGTTCAGGCCATGGTACGGAGCGAGAGGGCATGGGCAGCCGTCACCTCCTTTTGCGAAGCAGTAATGCTCGCAAAGGAGGAGACGGGACGGTTGAGGGAAAGGCAAATTTCGCGCCCTCTCGCCCCTAGCCGCCGCAGGAGACGCCCTGGGCGTCGGGAATTCCGGGCGGATTTCCGGCCACCGTAGGCGCGGGCTTGCGGGCGGTGAGCAATGGGTAGCTCACCGTCCGGTAAGGAGCAGGCCCGGGTCGACGGTGCGTCGTATTCCATGCGCGCCTCAAAGAGATGTCGACAAAAACTAAAAAAAAAAGGTACTAATGGATCACCGAGGCCCCTGACAACACAGGCAACAGGAAGGAATACGGGGGTTTTTAGTCAGTAAGAGTCTTATACACCCTCCCGCTCCGCCCAGAGCGGAAAAAAAAAGAGGTCCTGCACCCAAAAATATTAATTGTGAGTAAAAGCTTTATTAATAAGAAACTACTCTTCTTAAAAACTCTCTTCTCGAAAGCGAAGGCAAGATCCATCCTAACTGGCTTATTTAAGCCTTTTAACTTGTTATTTACACAGTTACCCTTTGTGACAATATTAACCTATCTGCCATATATAGAATTTCCCGCAAAAATTTAGAATCAACGTTCATCCAGATAGATAACGCTGTTGGCTAAAATTAACGTGTTTAAGAGGTTTTCCTACAAAAAAAGGAAATAAATGTGTCCTGAGAGAAAATAGCAACTTTCAACCCGCAGCACACTGAGTGATGTAGCATCAGATAGCTGAAATTATTCCCAGATTCGTTGTCACAGATAATAAAATAAAAAGAAACTTAATTTTTAGCAGTTCACTTTTTATTTTAGGATTATATTATGATTGTGGGTTTGAATTACCGTATTACCCAGTAACTAGGTTGTGGAGGTCAGATAGGCAGTCGCTTCTTGTAAAATACTGGTATTTAGCTGCATCCCGTTAGACTGTTTCCTGCCGGGGTCGCAGTAAGGTATTAATGGGTCACCGAGGCCCTTGGCAACACAGGCAACAGGAAGGAATACGGGTGGGTTTTAGTCAGTAGAGCCTGACACACCCTCCCGCTCCGCCCAGAGCGGGTGAAGTTATTTGATGATTTACCATCCAAAAAAAAAAACCCGGTAGTCTGGAAGTCGACCCCAACATAAGGTTAGGCAGATGATGGTTGTTATTTAGTCATCGGATTTTGTTATTTAATTGGTCGTCTTTGTTGAATGATGTTTTTTATGTGTATACAACGCAAATATTTGGAACTACCTTTATGACATACCTAATAAGTACATTATTATTCAATAAATATATCGAACCTGCGATCCGTAGCTGTATTCAACAGATAATCGTGTAATGAAAGTAGCTCGAGTTTAGAATGAAATGTAATAATAAATAATTTAGTAAATGAAAAAGAAATGAAAAAAAGTTTATTGGAACAACACCAAGAACAATAACAAGTTTTCATTTTAGATCAGTGGTGATTGGAGCCTCCTTTTAAGCGTATAAAGCCTGTATTAGGAGACCGCTCTTGCATGCTATGGTAGTATTTATAAAATACTTGTTTATGTTTTGTCTTGTTTATGTTAAATACTTGTTTGTTCTTGTTTATATTTTACCATTTTTTACCATTTTTATACAAATAATACTTAATACTTTAATGGGTTACATTTAAAGAAGTAAAGCACTACATAAAATGTGTATACATTTATTTTTAAGATGCACTTACGCAATTACCCTTACAGCGAATGACGCGGTTAAATGATGCCATTAAATACTCGCTAATTGCTTTTTCTCTTTTTTCCCTAAGCCTTAGCTTAGCATTGAGTTATATAAAAAAATATTTCTCTACTCTAAAGCGTCTGAACCACATTATTTTTAAATAATGTGGTCCATTTCACACGCTTTAGAGTAGAGACATACTTTTTTATACGTTATCCGAATATAAGGAAAACATATCTCTACCTGCGTTCTATGAGTGTTGCAACAAAAGACTTCTGAGATATCAAGTATTCAAGAACGGCTATAATAATAGGCACTACGTAATTGTACAATGTCGAGATGTCCGTTTGTTTAAAAAAAAGATCTACAATCAGTATTATGTCTTTTAAGGCGCACATTAAATCTGTTATTTATTATGCCTTCATATAACAGTCAGAAAAGTAAGTAATGCAAAAAGTGTTAAACTAGAGCGCGTCACACAACAATTCTATCTGTGAATACTTAAGTATTGTAATAAAATACTTAATGAAATAAATTCAGAAAGTAATGTCTACGCAAAGCATAAAAAACTATATTACTTTCGAAGTACTTATTTTCTTTTTTTTTATATCAACAGACTATTTTATTATCTATAATTCTATCTGTAATTTTTTTTCAAATATTTATATTCGTTACTAAAAATAAATATTCCCAGTGAAACAGAACGTAAGTTAACCTACTCATGTTTTTCTGTTACAACGGACTATAAGTATGTAATGATAGTCCGTTGAAACAGAAAAACATGAGTAGGTTAACTTACGTTCTGTTTCACTGGGAATATTTATTTTTAGTAACGAATATAAATATTTGAAAAAAAAAAATACAGATACCTATCAATACCCAATATAAAACCTATCGATACTAGTTATAGTAACACCCATGTTCCTTGTTTGACACAACCCTAGCAACGGCAGCCATTTTATGCGCCAATATCGAGTTGTAGGTATCCACCTTTTTTTGTAGGTATTTCCAGTCCATATATTTATATGTCAATGGTCGTACCACGTCCACGACGAACTGCCATATTCCGGCATAATCCTGATGATATCACTTCTGGTAAAGGCTATCCTGCGCCGTTTTATTATTAAATGATTAGGAAACTCATATTGAGAAGTAAGGAATAAAAAGGCCGATTCCTACCCTTTTTAGTACATAATTACAGGTCATTCAATAACAAACTGCTGTAGTTTGACAGTTAGGTGATAATGACACCATTTGCGTCCATCTAATGACCCAAACTTCTACAATATCGGTCTTAGCCGGTAACTATAACTAGACTTTAAAACCAGTAAAAGTAAAAGGCCAATTAATTAGTTCTTGCAGTACATTAATCACAGAATTAGGGAGCATTTTACTTCGTTGACAGAGAGATAAATTACATATTTTTTAAAAGGAAATGTTTTATCTTAATTCTCTTTGATTCTTGGTGTCCCAGTTAGCCGTATTTCTCACTCCATTAATTTTATAATGTATTACATCCTGTAACGAGCCTTTTATATGGCGGGGCCCAAAAGCCTCATTCTATCAAGCACAGATATCTTTTGACTTACTGAAAGAAATCGGCACTTAGGTAAATCAATTTGGAGGAGACCCTTTTGACGATGATAATACGATCACGTTCTATACTTTATACATGGCATATAAGATATCAAATTACATAGGCCTAATCAAAAATATCATCAGTTTTCTAGTCTGATAATTCCATGAATTAAAATTATACCGTTTCATTCCAAAAATATGTACGTTTCATAACTCATAGAATTGAGTATAATAGAAAATGTTTAGTCCGTTCCTAGAAACGGACTTAAAAATATATGTTAATTTAACAGCAGCAGTATAGCATTTAACTAAATATAATTAAGAATACATAGTAAGAGCTAAACTTAAAAGGTTGGGACAACGAATAGAAGTAGATTTGTTTTTATAAAAACAATTCTATTTCCATTTGCTTTATATCCGTTACAAAGAGTAAAAACAATCCGACGTTGATACTGTTAGCACCTACCTATTTAGAAGAATTTCTCTCTAGAAATAAACTCCCTTGTTTGCATAGGAAAGCGTAAATTATTTCAATTCTGGTCTGAAATTCATTAGGTGAGATATCACTAATTATTCAGAGTGGGGACTCCTGTTCGTTTGTCCGATGTAATGAGGTGAGAACCTTTATCCATAGCTATCACTGTCAGGAATCCGGATTAACCCGTCGACTCTCGACTTCCCACGCCAAATGTCATTATACGACACATATTAGGAATAATCCCTTTAATATTAGTGAAATAAAACTTTCAATTTCAGAAACTGAATGTATTTTTATCCCTCGGTGTGTTGTAAAGGAAAATATTGCATATGAAATAGAATTTTATAGCAGTTCGCGCGTAAAAGTTTCTCTTCATTTTTGGGTTAGGCACTTTGAATGCGTAATCTTGGTGTATAACGAAGGTAGCGAAAAAGTGTCCGAGATAGTTTTATTAATAATTCTTTAATGTCTTCTTTAGGGTGGTAAGTACCGGGTGTCACCACTGTGTGTATCGCCCAGAGGACACGGTGGAGCATACGGTGGAGGTCTGGCCGGCTTGGGCAGAGCACCGCCGTGTCCTCGTGGAGGCGTTCGGCGGCAGAGTTCGGCCCTGGTTCAGGCCATGGTACGGAGCGAGAGGGCATGGGCAGCCGTCACCTCCTTCTGCGAAGCAGTAATTCTCGCGAAGGAGGACGCGGGACGGTTGAGGGAAAGACAATTTTCGCGCCCTCTCGCCCCTAGTCGCCGCAGGAGACGCCCTGGGCGTCGAGAATCCCGGGCGGATTTCCGGCCACCGTAGGCGCGGGTTTGCGGACGGTGAGCAATGGGTAGCTCACCGTCCGGTAACGACCAGGGCCGGGTCGACGGCGCGTTGTGTTCCACGCGCGTCTCAAAGAGATGTTGTCAGCACAAGTGTAGGGGTCCACTAGGGCCGATGCCTGCCGGGGTCGCGGGAAGGTACATAAGGGTTACCGAGGTCCCTGGCAACACAGGCAACGGAAGGAACACGGGTGGGTTTTAGTCAGTAAGAGTCTGACACACTCTCCCGCTCCGCCCAGAGCGGGAGAAGTTATTTGATAATTTCCCACCCAAAAATAAAAACAAAAGAAAAGGGTCATGGTCATGGTCTACCCATTATCAAATTTCATCCAAATCCGTTCAGCTGTTTTAGGGTGAAAGCGTAACAAACAAACAAACTCACTTTCGTATTTATAATATTAGTAATAGGATTGAAAAGAGTTTTATTTGTTTTTTCTTTGATAGTCGTTACGGGTAGTCGGAAGCCCAAAAGTCTGACAATCAGTCTTATCAAGGGGTATCGCGTTGAAGGTCAGGTAGGCAGTCGCTCCATGTAAAATACTGACATTCAACTGCATTTGTTTAGACTGGAAAAATGGGAATGGAATCTGCCTAGCCTTTTCCCAAGTATGCTAGGGTCCCCCCCAACATACTTGGGAAAAGGCTAGGCAGATTGATTGACTGACCAGACAGACTTTAGATACAATGATTTTCGGGGAAATTCAATTGAAATTCATGAACCCTGCAATAAAAAGAGAATCATAATTCAACTCATCTTTTATGTAAATCCTGACACTATATTATCATTATTTGTGTACGTTAAACTGCTAAATCCTAAGTACTAGATCAGAATAACTTGACAATAGACTTTGTACGTGAATAACAAATGGAGTACTTTAGAGATAATCGAAACGCGAAGCTTACGATGTTAACATGATGTGTATCGCAGTCACTGTAGCTAACCCTGACGATACATCACAGGGTATACGTAAATACATAAATACGGTACTGCTCCTACATGAACTGAGCATTTTACAAACAAAACATTTTCCTTTGAAAAGGGAATGTTGACTGAAAGCTGTTTTCGATTCAGTGTCGACGAGAGAGAATAATGTTACAAAATTCTACGCAATGCTACAAGACTGATTTTAATTTCCTGATGCTGAGACCACGGCCTGTTTTCAAAATGGTTTTATTATGTAATAAATTTGTTGTCTCAATTTCTACCTCAAGGTAAACATTAAATTATGGCATTGTTTATTGTTGAATGTTTAATATTTCATTGACGTTTATCTACTTTGATTTATGAAAACCTGCTTTTTAGGGTTCTGTACCCGAAGGGTGCCAAACGGAACCCTATTACTAAGCATCCGTTGTCCGTCCGTATATCGTCCAGGACGCTACTCAAAACTAACTAGATTGTAATTGGTTGCGTTGGATATGGACCGCCATTGAAATAAAACCACAACTTTCTTTAACAAATCCTTTACTGTCCCGGCCGCCCGTTTGTGGAATGCATTATCAGTTCCAATAAACCGCGCGCAATCGTTGCCTGTGTTTAAAAGACTCGTGAAAGAACATTACTTGTCGTTGTGATTTTGTTCTGGCTGTTAACTAGATTAAACTATCTAGTCTTCATTTATTTTCGTTGCTTAAGTAATTAGTATGTATGTATCTGTGTATCTATTATCATCCGAAAGTGAACTGACAACCAGTCTTACCAAGAGGTATCGTATTAACTTTTAGCGATAAGACCGCCCATTGTGTCACCCTATGTAAAATTTCTACATTTATAGCTGTAATTTTTATGGTGTACATAATAAAGAGTATTCTATCTATCTATCTATCTATCTACCCAGTAACTGGGTTGTGGAGGTCAGATAGGCAGTCACTCCATGTAAAATACTGGTATACCCCAACGTAGTTAGGAAAAGGCTAGGCAGATGATGATCTGTGTATCTATTATATTATATTATTTTATTTATATAATTTTTATTTACACCAAAGACAACCCCATTTTATGTCCAGAAAATCACTGTTCATTCCATGGTTGCCTGGGAGAGGTCTCAGTAAGCGATAAGGCCGCCCATTGTATATTTTGTAGTGTATATTTTTTAAATATTTTTGGGGCTTCTGGCTAAGTTATAACAGCCGCACGTGTCGATCGATCAGGTTAAGCTATGCTTGCCGCGGTTGGTCCGTGGATGGGTGACCATCTTTACATACAAAGAACGTGCTTTCCGTGCCTCGGAAAGCACGTTAAGCCGTTGGTCCCGGCTGTTATTTGTAGATCATTACAGTCGTTACGGGTAGTCAGAAGCCCGAAAGTCTGACAACCAGTCTTACCAAGGGGTAACTGGGTCCTGCCGGGGTCGCGGGAAGGTACTTATGGGTCACCGAGGCCCCCGCAACACAGGCAACAGGAAGGAATACGGGTGGGTTTTACTCAGTAAGAGTCTGACACACCCTCCCGCTCCGCCCAGAGCGGGAGAAGTTATTTGATGATTTCCCACACTCCTGGGTTGTGGAGGTCAGATAGGCAGTCGCTCCATGTAAAATACTGGTATTCAGCTGCATCCGGTTAGACTTGAAGCCGACCCCAACATAGTTGGGAAAAAGGCTAGGCAGATGATGATTTTTTTAAATATTTTTCAAATGTGTAATCTGGTGTACAATAAAATATATATTATTAAATAAATAAAAGTGCTGTTAGATTCTGGCTATTCATTAGGGTTTTGAGTTGGAAACTGGTTGCTTTTGAGTTATAGTTTTGTATCGCGTCGCATTTGTCGCTCTCGTATGACCATGAGCAAAGTTAATACACATACAATGTTATTTTTGTCCTTTTAAATCCCTCAAGGCAACGACCACCTTTGTGACACTATTATTCTGAGTGCCCTGTGTAGCTGACTGCTTTCTTAGACTATTACCTCCGCCCACCATTGAAGTTTATTATTGTGATGCTTTCTACAAAAGAAAATGCAGGATCTAATATTGAAAAGGGTTTGTGTGTAGTCAACCGCATACCGTGGTAAGAATTTGACAATGCTTGCGCCTTTATGTCGCCGCTATAAGGGTGATTTTCATAGTGCTCTTGTTTTGAGTGTAGTCAGGGAATTGCTAAGAAAATTTACTGCCATCTTAAAATTTGCTTGCAATTGCAATTACGTTGATATTTGGCAGTTGTATCATGTATGAAATGGCTATAACGCGGCAAATTGACGTAGGGTGTCAATTTGCTTAAGAAAATAATTTCCCTGACTGCATATAGGAAAAAGCGAATTCAAAACAATTTAGTTTCCACTTACGCCTGTACCTACCTAAATAATTATCCTACACTTCTACATCAAAGAATCTACTTATTTCTTTTACATTTTCTCGTTCAATGTCAGTTCATTTAAATAAATTGCGCGAAGTGTTTTTGTGTATTTATTATCTTCTGCGACGTTCTCTAGACATAGTGCTTGTTTCGTAATTTCCAATTTATTTGAAAATAAAAAGAAAACGCAACATGTCATGCGACGTTTACGTAGGTCTTATACTAGATAGAAAAAATAATGTAGGCGTGTCTGTACTTCTACGTCATTAGCGGTTCTGAAGAAAATTGTTTTTTTAATAACATCTTATTTTTGTATATTCATTGCTAATTGCTAGAAAAAGAATGTGAAGGGTAAATATTCTTCGCGGGAAAGTACTAAAGGGTTACCGAGGGAGGCAACACAGGCAACTGAAGGAATACGGGTGGGTTTTAGTCAGTAAGAGTCTGACACACCCTTCCGCTCCGCCCAGAGTGGGAGAAGTTATTTGATGCTTTCCTGGGCGTCTCCTGCGGCGGCTAGGGGCGAGAGGGCGCAAAATTTGCCATTCCCTCAACCGTCCCGCCTCCTCCTTCGCGAGCATTACTGCTTCGCAGAAGGAAGTGATGGCTGCCCATGCCCTCTCGCTCCGTACCATGGCCTGAACCAGGGCCGGACGCGAGAGGTCTTTACCACCAATCACCTCCACGAGGACACGGCGGTGCTCTGTCCAAGCCGGGCAGACCTCCACCGTATGCTCCACCGTGTCCTCCGGGTGATCCACACAGTGGTGACATCCGGGCGTTTCTTCCTGCCTCATCCGACACAGGAACCTCCCGAAGCTGCCATGTGGGGTGAGGACCTGCGTCAGGTGTAAGGTGAGGACGCCGTGGCGCCTCTCTAGCCACTCCTCAAAGAGGGGACTTATCGCCCCAATTGTGGCGTGCCCAGCCGTTTACCACTGCGGAACAACTTTAAAATTCAGCGTGTAATGCAAGGTAAAGTTTAAAAATCAACTAATTACTTGAACACTGTTGCGAACGAAATTTATAAACTTTACATTTTACGAATTGATCTTAATGCGAGCAAAGTTTGAATATCTCCCAAAACTTAGCTGTTACGCTGCCCAGGGGACGAATTAAATCTTTGTTGTAACAATATTCATGACTAACACTTTGTCGGCGTAGATTTCGTGATTTCCTCTGTAACACCCCTAAAAAGAGGTAGTTTCAGGAAATTAATCAACTAATCTATAACATTTAATTAAATAAGTAAGTATTCGGGCCGGCTTTCAAGTTTACATAATATATCCATTTTCGAGTTCATGGAAGTAAACAGCAAAACATATATTAAAACACCCTTTAAAATTATGTTGCCCCTTTCCACCTCGTTAGGGGCAGATATTTGAAAAACCCTGAAATACTGTTTTTTTAATTTTTGTTTTAAAGGTTTTTGGTACCGAGTTTCGAGTTAATCCTACAACACGTTAATTTTCCTCCAATGCCCCTTTAGGGGGTAGTTTGGTTTTTAATGTCAATTGCTCATCACCTTTTACAAAATATGGCTTTTCCCGATGCAGGGACGTTAATTGCCACGATTGCGGCGATAAGTCCCCTCTTTGAGGAGTAGCTAGAGAGGCGCCACGGCATCCTCACCTTCCGCCTGACGCAGGTGCTCACCGGACACGGAAGCTTCGGGAGGTTCCTGTGTCGGATAAGGCGGGAGGAAACGCCCGGGTGTCACCACTGTGTGGATCGCCCGGAGGACTCGGTGGAGCATACGGTGGAGGTCTGCCCGGCTTGGGCAGAGCACCGCCGTGTCCACGTGGAGGCGATCGGCGGCAGAGATCTCTCGCGTCCGGCCCTGGTTCAGGCCATGGTACGGAGCGAGAGGGCATGGGCAGCCGTCACCTCCTTCTGCGAAGCAGTAATGCTCGCGAAGGAGGAGGCGGGACGGTTAAGGGAAAGGCAAATTTTGCGCCCTTTCGCCCCTAGCCGCCGCAGGAGACGCCCTGGGCGTCGGGAATCCCGGGCGGATTCCCGGCCAACGTAGGCGCGGGCTTGCGGACGGTGAGCAATGGGTAGCTCACCGTCCGGTAAGGACCAGGCCCGGGTCGACGGCGCATTGTATTCCACGCGCGCCTCAAAGAGATGTCGTCAGCACATAGGTAGGGGTCCACTAGGGCCGATGCCTGCCGGGGTCGTGGGAAGGTACTTATGGGTCACCTAGGCCCCCGCAACACAGGCAACAGGAAGGAATACGGGTGGGTTTTAGTCAGTAAGAGTCTGACACACCCTCCCGCTCCGCCCAGAGCGGGATAAGTTATTTGATGATTTCCCATCATCAAAAAAAAAGGGGGTAGTTTAGAAAAACAAAAAATGACCAACTTCATATTTTACTTACATAAGTATTTGCGGCAAATTTTAAGTTTATTAACTCAAGCAATAAGATTTTTCATACAAATCAAATCCCACCTTTTTCATTCTTAGAGCTCTCCTACAATATAAAAAACCCGTGTGCAAAATTTCACGTTCCTAGTCGCAGTAATTTCGGCTCTGCTTTGATGAATCAGTCAGTCCGTCCGTCCAATTTCATCGTAAAGGCGCAGACATGAGCAATGCGACAGTGCGATGCGACAGCGCGATGCGACCGGGCGATGCGATTCTAGTGGAATATTTTCTACGAAGTTTTAATAGAAATTGCGTTATTGATGTTTTAGTGGAATTTCTACGTAGTTTACGCGTCGAACCTGTTTGCGGTAGCCTTAAAGTTGTTTCAAATCGGCTATGGTAGCAAACATAGAAGAGCCTGTTTTTTTTCAATCAAATAATTTAAAACACTTTTTTTTTTTACTTTTTAAACCTGCTCTAAAAAGGACAGATCTTCAATTCGTTTATTTTGTTTTTGTGTTCTCCCGTATGTCTTTTTGAAGTTTTCTTTCTTCAGTGCATTGACGGGAATAAACTTCAGCCACAGGCAGCAGCATAATCAGCCTATAATTTTCCCACTGTAGTCTACCACGCGGGCCCAGTGCGGGTTGGTAGATGTCACACGTCTTCGAATTTTTGGTTCTAGGACTTGCCGGTTTCCTTACAATGTTTTCCTTCACCGTTTTGAGAGTAGTAGATCAGATGAAATTAAAAACTTAGGTAGGTAGATATTAATTAATCATGTCGATGGTCTGGCTTAATTATTATATTTTCTTATTTGTTTGGTCTGATCATCGCTTTCGAATCAGATAAGTAGGTCCTCGACTGACTGTCACTCTGTCACTGAACAGGAAATAATTGATATTGTCGGAAATTATTTCAGGCCTTAATTTCCTATTTGTTTCGTGATATCCGTTATTGTTATACCGGTTATAATTAATTGCGTGACTGACATTTGGCAGATTAATTATATCGGCCTGTAGTTGATATTTCCCGAAAAGTTTAAATTGTCGAAAGCAATTGCTAAGCAATTTACTGGCAATGTTGTTTACTCTTGTCAACAAAATGAAATCTGTCTAAAACTGGTGTTATTTTAAGCTGCTCGGGTTTATTTGGTGTGTCATAGAGAGTATTAATACATTTGCCGTGTGTTCAGCCTAGTTAAAAAAAAAACCTTACAACTTGTAAGGGATAGCTTTAAAAAGATACAGTCAATACGAGACTAAAAACGTTGTTAAACTGATAAAAAACACGGATATGCAATTTTCATTAAAATATTATAATGTTGAAATGTCATTTTATCAGAAGCTATCTGCAGAACACATTAAATTACCGAATGATGATATGACGGTACCATCAGATCAGGAGTAGCGTTACCGATCCGTCTCATTCGATATTTAAACTCAATACCTAATTGGCGTGCGTGACATCGCATGGTACCATTTGGTGTCATGTTGAACTTTGCCTTAAGAAAATGAACGTCACATAATGTTTGCTATTTTAGGCCTCCTGTCCAAACATACTTACGAGCCATCCAAACAAGAATTACGATACTAACCTACTAGCTCCATGCCGCTTACATACAAACCAGGAATTTCTGAAAACGTGTGGACATGTGGACTCCTTATAGGTATACGGAGTTCACATGTTTAACCTTTTTAGTTAAAAATATTGTGATGATTGATAGTAAGTATTATATTAGATACTATATCTACAATTCAACTGAAGTAGTCAAACAATAAATAAAAATATCAGTCATCACTCGTATATTACTGGGCTCATATAACAATCTTCGCTTTGTCCTCGATACACAAATAGCTGCTGCGATTATTCAAACATACTGAAGACATTTGTTCCGCATCAGACTCACAGAATCATTATAACAAGTCTACAATTAAAAACAGAATGCTTACACAACATGTCAAAACATGTTTTACAAATTATTACGAAGTGTTTGTATTGCCAATTGTTAGACCAGTATCGTTAGGCTGCTCCCTCATTGTTTCAGCGATGTAAAGAAAAGTGACAGATCGCTAAACGAAGGGCTCGATGAGATGTAAGTGGCCATGAATTTGGATATATTCAGCAAAACAATACTGGTCACGACACATCAAGGCTCGGACTAAACGTCTGGTCACAGCACCTGAATAGTATCTAGGTAAATAAAGCTTAACTATTCAATGTCGCGAACAGTTTACAATGCATGAATGCCCGTTCGTCTGTCATCTGGTCTCAATCTGGGATATTGCCAACGGCTGGCGTTCGTCCCCGTATCGTAGTACTAAAGCTAATCGTATTAGCGGTGTCACATAGCTACGCAATCATTCTACCATTAAATTCGCTACTGGAAGGTGTTAGCGCAATAAGTTGGTGCGAAAAGTGATTTATTATAACCTGGAATTAATATTAAATGTTTAACAGTAAGGTTTGCAGAAGGAGCAGTGGTAGCCCAGTGGTAACGGCCGCGACTTACGAGTTGTATGTCGTAGGTTCGAACCCAGACAGGCGCTTTACTTTGTGTAAATTATTACATCACCACTGCTCTCAAAACGGTGAAGGAAAACATCGTGAGAAAACCGGCATGTCCAAGAACCAAACATTCGAAGACATGTGACATCTACCAACCCGCACTGGGCCCGCGTGGTGGATTACGGCCCAGTCCCTCTTACAGAGAGGAGGCCTGTGTCCCAGCAGTGGGAACATTATAGGCTGATTATATAAGTTTTTAATTTACAGTAACAGTAATGTTCTTAAGCTGGTGCCACCTACCACCTATACCCTAGCAAACACCTACTCACCTATTACCTGTGGTCATTCAACTCGGTAAAATGAAAAGGTCATTCAAGGATTACTAGTCTGTTCTATAGTTTAAACAAAAAGCAATTTCTTCTAGTCCTTAATAAACAATTTAACTGTCAAGAGTTTTCGTGAAAACTTTTTCAAGATTTTCACGAAATAAAATTGCTCTTCCAGTGATTTTATTTATCGTGATGGCGACTGTACTGTCAAGATCAAGAGCGTTCCGTAGACAAGGTTAATTATGACGGGCGTGTGGTACCGATGCTTCGCGGCCACGTCTGTAAAGGTACGCTTACACAGGCAGCAAATATTGCTCAATTCTGGGCAATATTGGTCAACAACGACGTCATGGCAACGTTAAGCAATTTAGGTAGGTACTGGAATTGCAATATGCTGATGCCAATCGTAGGTACGTATTGCCGTATAATCGTAGTCGTATTGTTGATGTTACGTCGGGTTCTGACACGTGGTTTATAATTACATGAATTTTATTCAATTATTTTTAGAGGTTATTTCAAACATTTATTTTATTTTTTATTTATATGTGTGTCTATCCGTGACATCACAGTGGGCTCTATCAGGATACCAGCGCTGCGACATCTATTTCTTAAGTACTGCAGCAGTATGCTGAGATAAGCCTTTTGGCATCGTACAGGACTTTTTGTTTTTGTTTTAATTTTACTTTGTTTATTTTTTATGTTTCTATGATTGTTTTTTTAAGTTTAATGTGTGTTCCTGTGCGAGTCCCAATAAATACTTTTTCTTTCTTTGTTTGTTTCTTTCAATATGTAGCATTTTTTGCCAGCCGCCATACAATATTCAGACATTTAAGGAACTAAATAAGCTGAGCAGTACATTCTTTAGCATACATAACATTGCTCTATTAGTGCTACTTATTCTTCCACAACAACCGGCAACTGTTGCAGGCTTAAATAATAGCCCGTGAACGCCCAGCTTAAGAAATGACGTGTTCGCTCCGCATCGCTTTCTTTCTTCAGTGATTTATTAACTAGACACTGAAGCAGCTGAAATTATCGAACGCAATTGTACATCTTTTGAGTGTTAATGTTGTCATAGATTCGGTTGAATACAGATGTTTAAAATATCTGGGTGAATGGTGCAAAGAAAGAATTATTTTCCACCATTAATCAGATTATGATTATCTTTTCTTGACTGAAATAAAGAAGGGTAATAAACTTCATTATTTCAGTCATTTATTTATGATATTTAATTGGTCAAGGACAGCTAATGAGACACAATTGATTTTCTATTGTTTGACACCGAATCGGTGGGCTTAACAGGTTAAGAAAAATACATTTTGGCTTTATATGGCTTTATATAAAATTATTATTTAAAATGTTTTTTCGCCCCCCTATTACAAGGGACTTCAACATAATTGGCGAAATATGGGTACACATTTGTCTAACCCTTCGGGGAGAAATTCCCTCAATATGTGTCTGAAAAAACCTTGTAGACGGAAGTATTTAAGCAATTTAAATCTTGAGTAATGTGTCTATGTCAAAAGTTTTCTATGATTTATTTGAAATAAAACAAGCAAAAAATCAAAGTCGATGTGTATCCGAACTAATGTATTACCTACTGAGCATTTATTTTTTCAAGCATAATTATACAAATGAGACTTCAAAGGCCACCTTTCGCCGATATACTACACAAAATATAAACATGCCTGATGCTCTGAACAGCTGTTGAATCGTACCTAATTATCAGGGCCGCGAGTTTAACCTTAATCACAGTTAAATGGGACATGGAGCAGGGCAAAGGGAAGGAATCTCAGTAATTGTACGTAAAGGATGATGTGAATTTGTTTCTGTAGCTGAACGTGAGTTATTTTAGGATTAAGCTGTAGAGATTGTTGAACAACTTCATATTGTATTTTAAAGAATAATCCTCCATGTTTCGAAGCATACCCATGCCCGCATGCGATTTGTCACCCGCAAAGTCGGCGACAAAAGTTCGACTTTAGTGCGGTTGGAAATAAACGTAGTAACGTAGTAAATGTAGTTCATAAGTTTCAAATTGCAGCCACAGTGCAACTGCAAATGTAAAGTTAATTTTACTTAGGTACAGGATACATTCGACTTTTCATGCGGGCGTGACACCTACCATAGTTATTCCAAAAAATATAATTGCTTGGTTTCTTTTGACACAGAAAACAATACGAAGACACGCTTCAAAATAAAATGAGCGGCAAACGAAAATTTACATTTTCACGAAATATATAACTCGATTACAGTTCAGTAAAATTATTGTAGAAAGAAAAATCTAAATAAATAAAAGATACTTTTTTGAAGAGACTTTTTGAGATCCTTCCAATGTGACAGTTATTAAAACAAAACTAAAATTTCGGAACGACGTAAAAAGAACAATATTATTTTTAATTAAAATGCTTTATCAGTAACTAATATAACTCAAACACTACCAACTCGTCTTACAATCGTTTTCGTAACTCTAGTTAATCAGTGACTTTATATCCACGATATACAATTAAGTGCCGACAGAATTGGGAATTGTTGCCTTTAATTACCTGGTTACAATGTGCAGTTTTTTCATGTGGCGTGTTTCTAGGTAATAGGTAGGTAATAGATAGGTTGCTGTAATTCTGGCTTCACCTTGGTGATAACTTTGAAGGCATCTATCGCATCCGGGAGAAACATCTTCGTGACGGAGGCTGTTTCGCCGTTCTTGTATCTCCAGTTCCATTCGTCGAGCGACCCCATACGGATCTGTCGTTTGACGAATGAAACCGGGCAGCAGTCGTAGTCCGGCTTCTTCTTCAGCTTGAGTGCAGCTTCTTTCGCAAGGTGGTCTGTAATTCTTTCTTGTCTGTAGTTAAGCTGGTACTACAAGGATTCTGCTACATGTTGGATGTCTGTTTATTGCATTAAGATTTTGTTGTTTTTGCTCAAAGTTTTTCTTGTGACTTTCGATATATTTTATGTAACAAACAGCAGATAAGTGTATCTATAGAGTTTCTTGCCCGTTCTTCTTCTTAGGTACCTACTATGCTTTGGAATGGGAAACTACCTTCATCTTTCTGCCTCCTTGACAATTGAAAAGTAATAAAACTACTTAATTGTTTTCATCATCATCATTTCAGCCGAAAGACGTCCACTGCTGGACAGGAAATTGGTTTAGTTGGAACAAATTCTTTAAGTTTGAGTTTGTGAAAATTTGAGATTCCCAACTTGTTTAGGATCTAGTACATTATATTCTGCTATCGTCTCCACTTCGATATAATCGTGATTCTAATTGTCATGATAATAGAAACAGAAAAACCAATCGGAATGCGTTTAGCCCGCACTGCGACTATATTCGAATTTGGGCTTCGACCTCATCCATAATGCAGAGCGCAATTCGGCGACCCCATGCGACTGACGACCTTTACATAGTATAGAACAATGAGGTTCATATTCAAACATTATTCGACGGTTTTTGAAATGTATTTTAATATTTGCACATCGATATTTTATGGGTTGAATGCCCATGACTTCTTTCTAACCCTGAATTGTAGGAACCTTATAATTTGGAATATTAGTTAAGTAAAGAATACATTCTTATTTTCACGTCGAAACTTTTTCTATGCCAACAAAACTGGGTAGAAAAGAACACACACTGCACTCTCTCATTAAATATTCTTTACGTAGTTGCGGGTTGGATACACCAAGTTAAGCATTTATCGTGAAAGTTTCAGGCGCAAAATTCAACTAAGGGAGGCAGGTCACGGGTTGGTAAAGTTCAAAGGTGCTCCGAGACGATGCACTCGTGCAGGGTTAAATCTTAAGAGGTGGCGGGTTGTTGGCGCCCAGGAATAGGATGCGTTGGAATGTTGCGACCAATTGAAGCTTTGGAAAAAATAAAGACGAGTTAATGAGAGTTTATACCTAGTCTTAATATACCTTTATATTATCCTCCTAGGTCACTTTTTTGAAGTTTACAATCATCTAATGTCATCTGTCATAACATCATACAAGGTGTCGTTTTGCATCCTCGTCAAATTTCAGGAGGCTGCTATGAAAAATATAATCAAATAAAATAACGATATCTGCTCAATAATTAATACATACTTGTTTTTGTAGTTATTTTAGTTTGACAGTATTTTAGAATACACCACTTTCACAGAACAAAATCAAACCGTTGCGTATGCGGTAGTGTGTGTGTAAAAGGGCAGTTACAGTGCGGTATCACACGGGCCGCGTTTTAACATGCGTGTCCCACACATGCCGATTTCCAAAATTTGAAAAAAAGACTTACTTATTTTATTATTGATTCTTGTCGAGAATCATTAGCTTATTTACCTCCTTGAATTTGACGAGGATGCAAAACGACATCTTGTAGAGAGTTAAATGAGTTTGTTTGTAGTGGGTAATAATCGGAACTACAGATACGATTCCGAGAGTTCTTTCACTATTGAGAAGCTATTGCAGAGTATCATAGGAAATAATTTATGTTAAAACAAGAAATTTTACGCGGACGAAGTCGCGGGTAGAAGTTAGTCATAGATAAGCCGGAAACCGTTAAGCTAAGAATAACGTTCACGGTTCTCAAATAATTGTAGCCGAGTTCCGCACCATCCGATTGTAATAAACGACATGCAAATATGAGCCATTAATGGTTAGCATGAACATAAATGTCAATTTCCTTTATAAAATTGTAAAATGCGGTTCACTCCGCGGCGCGGATGCGACTCGACGCGAAGGAACATTTGAAAGGTGTTCAATTGCAGCAATGCATACATTACACATTTATTATTTTTATTTACAGAGAATAAATAAATGAATGATAATATATAATAATAATAATCTAAAAAAAACTGTTGTAAAAAAAATAAAATAAGTGTAATATAGTTTATCCGAAAATCATTAATAAAGCGCTCTTCCTCTCTCCTACTTATTTAAAATGTTGCTGTGCCCGACAGGATCTATATTTTTTTCTATTTATTATTATTTAACGGAAGGGACTTATATTACAGTAGGTAATATAAGTCCCTTCCGTTACCAATTAATAACAGTCTGCACTCTATCTACTTTAATAATATTCGTTAATTTATTTAATCATAATGTCTAGTTTTAAAATAATATACCCAAATAGTTACTCTCTTTAATTCATTGAAAATATTATATACTATTTTTAATTTAGCTTTTAATACATTTATTGTTGTCTTCTTTTTATATGTTTGATGTAAATTGATGGCCTGAAACACAGTTTGAAAACCTGTGTTTCAACCCAGGGTTGGATTGTGTTCTAACTGTAATGTGTCTACATTAAAGTTAGAGCACAATTTTTCTCGGTTGTGATTAATGTAAATCATAATTTTATTTTATACCTGAATAAATTTTATTATTATTATTTTGGTAAACACATTTTGTTTCTACCCGGGCCCGTTTATGTAGCTTAAACTAGCCAAAGAGCTAATCTTTGGCTAGTTTAAGCAACATTAACGGGCCCAAGCCAAGTCAATGTAGCGTGTGTTTTTTTTTTTTATTATTTTTTATTTTACTATTATTACTATTATTATTTACCACCTGTAGGTATGTGTACATTATGGATTGCAATCAAGATCAATTGATTTGAAATAAATACAACAGGTATTTACATATGCATTAAAGCAACACGTAATTATGGTACTTAATGGTCGGGTAATCGCTATTGACCTTGGCCATATAAATCCGCGTCGCGTTCACGCCGCGCCGCCGTTCGGTTTCATAGGAAACGTTTATTTTTAGTATCGAAAATATGAATATTTCAAAAAATTACAGATAGAAGATTTCCTGAAATTATTTCATAAAGTATTTTACTTCAATACTTAAATATTCACGTATATAATTGAAGTGTACGCGTTCTAAATTAACATACATTTTTTGCATAACTTAATTGCATTATATTAAGGCATAATAACACATTTAAAAGTCACTAAAATCATATATCTGCGCCTGAAGTAGTCCAGCCAATTTATTCTGTAGAAATCTCACGGTGAAAACTTAGGATAAGACGCTGACAACACCTAAACAGCGGTCACTGTCAGACTGCATAGAGAAGAAAGAGAAGCTTGATGACACAGCGCTTGTAATTTATTGCAAAATATGAAGCAATTATCTATTTACTCAAAATTGAGTTGAGTAATCGAAAATAAAAAACAACCAAGTTCTGCGTTCAAATATGACGTTCTTGTTCTTAATTAAATACGTAACGTATGTTGATATTTCATACAGATATTTTGGATTAGAACTCAAGGTAAGAGGTTAGTTTGTATCGAGATTTTTTTTCAAAACGTGTTTTGGTAACAAGCAAGTTCTGGGAAATTATGATCAAAATTAACATATATTATTTTCACTCCCACAAACTAAACAGATTTGGCAATTTTTTTTCTTAAGAGAATCCTATTTTGGTCAATAGGGTCTTGTCAGCGCCTTAAGTGAGCTTGAAGTGACCTGTCAAATGTGTCAATTCATAGCGTCAGGTGGCATGACAGCTCACTTTTTCATTTTCACAGTTTCATGCATTGACCATTAGAACTTGTGCAGTTTTCTTCAAAAGGCCTAAACGTTTCGTTCTTTGTTTTGAACGTATGTATAAAAGGTAAAGCTTGTTTCACACACGTTAGGTAACCGTACAATCAGTGATGTAAATAATATGAACCTTATGGGCAAGAAATAAATGTGTAGGTACACTTATAACGATTCTCGAGCGTGGACATGCTTCAGTGAGCTGTATCATGAAAGTAAAAAGCACTGAACTATGTTCGGACCGTACGCTTCGAAGCCCGGCCAGCACTGACACATGTAATAACGAGTTCAACTTACAAACCCGGGTAATATTAGGGTAGCGACCGCGATGTACCAGTTTGTAGGACGCAGGTTCGAATCCAAACAGGCGTTTTGCTTTGTGTGTTATATAATAACTAGATGCGGCCCGCGGTTTCACCCGCATAAGTTTTGACCCCGTGGGTATATCGGGATAAAAAGTATCCTATGTGTTATTCCTGTTTATAAACTATCTGTTTGCCAAATTTCATCCAAATCCGTTCTGTACTTTTTGCGTGAAAGAGTAACAAACATCCATCCATCCATTCTTACAAACTTTAGCATTTATAATATTAATAGGAAGGAAGTAGGATATTAGTAGGATACCAGTGAAGAAGCTTTAAATTAAATTATCTTTTGACTTATACACTGTGCTTATAACTAGGAATTTGATGAAGTTGTACTCTTAATATTTTGACACTGAATTTGACATTATATTTATTGTTGACATATTTTAAATTAATTGACTCTTGAACTAAACTTTTTATTATTAGGCTCTAAATGTGATCCTTTTTTTTATAAAATTCTGCATGTGATATTTTAATTAATATGTAATTTTCAACATAATGTTAATTATTATTGACTAAATAAATGAAATGAAAATTATTTCAAGAACACTGCTCTCAAAACGGTGAAGGAAAACATCGTGAGGAAACCGGCATGGCTTAAAACCAAAAATTCGAACACATGTGACATTTACCAACCCGCACTGGGCCCGCGTGGTAGATTACGGCCCATTCCCTCTCACCGAGAGGAGGTCTGTGTCCCAGCAGTGGGAACGTTATAGACTGATTAAGTGTAATATTATTTCAGAGAGCAAATGTTATTAAGCAGCACTTCAATTTAGTACAGGACAATATTAAAATCGTTTAGGCACGAGGGAATCTTATTATACAAATTAGAAACGGTATTCGCTTTCGTAATTAGGTTTGCTCGAATTTGTGGATGTTATTAAGATGCCCTACATTCAAATGTGTGTGCAGATTAAAGAAGGTTGATTTTCATAGATTTGTTACAACACTAGTATTTACTCGCACTGTAGGGCAATGGCCTTTTCTCAGACAGAGAAAACACGAGGTTTGAGCACTGCGTTTGCGGGGTTACTATATGGATGTATTTGAAAATCTGGAATAAATGAATATAATAAAAATAATCCTAACTGATATTATAAATGCGAAAGTGAGTTTGTTTGGTTATTTGTTTGTTTGTTTGTTACGCTTTCACGCTAAAACGGCTAAACGGATTTGGATGAAATTTAGCATATGGGTAGACCATGACTTGAATTAGGACATATGATACTTTTATGCCGATATTCCCACGGGATTGAGACTTATATGGGTGAAACAGCGGGGCGCAGCTAATTAACTGTACGTCTGGGTTTCCTCACGGCGGTGTTTTCTTTCACCGATGTTTGTAATATTCAAGATACATTCAGAAAGTATATACACAGCCTCGTGCATAAAAGAGGCGAGGCTTTGACCACCGGGCCATCACGACATTCGAGCTACCTATTATTAATTGCTACACCAGCAATAAAGGAGAAAAAAAGTTGTTACGATTGACGTGAATAATTAAAATGCCTCGTAGCTAAAGCTTCTGTAAACCCTTCATTTGACAGTTTTGACAGTTGCAAAAAACATGGTACCAGTTCAAATACCGCCATGTTGAAAATCTGACGTTGACAACATCGCAATTCATGTGACTTGTAATCAAAATGTTTGGAATTATACCTACGTACCTATGTTAGGTACTAAGTTAGAGTTGAAATATGTTTTTATTTAGTTTGGGTAATAAAACACAAGTTTTCAGATTAATTTATAAACTCACAAGCTTATGAATTTATAAATAAATGCATTTTATGAGATGGCTTCAGTGTTATCGTAATTTTTGCTATTTTCCCTAAAATATCTCAGTTAATATTGTTATTTGCAGGAATTTCAGTTTATTATGAGTAGGTATAATGCATTGATTTATACCAATTTTAATTAAGTACTCTCGACTGGAAGAAATAGTCGTTAGTTAAGTTTTTGATAGGGGTCTAGAACCTGATAAGGGATCAACTGAGCAACTATTACTAATGGGATCCACACTGAAATCGCGAGAAAAAACCGTTGGTCGGCCTTTTTTTTTTGGGTGGGAAATTATCAAATAACTTCTCCCGCTCTGGGCAGAGCGGGAGGGTGTGTCAGACTCTTACTGACTAAACTTCGAACTTCTTTCGAACTCCCACACGACCCCAGCAGGCATCGGCCCTATTGGACCCCTACACTTGTGCTGACAACTCTTTGAGGCGCGCATGGAACACAGCTACCCATTGCTCGCCGTCCGTGAGCCCGCGCCTACGGTGGCCGGAAATCCGCCCGCGATTCCCGACGCCCAGGGAGTCTCCTACGGCGGCTAGGGGCGAGAGGGCACGAAATTTGCCTTTCCCTCAACCGTCCCGCCTCCTCCTTCGCGAGCATTACTGCTTCGCAGAAGGAGGTGACGGCTGCCCATGCCCTTTCGCTCCGTACCAAGGCCTGAACCAGTTCGGCCTGTCTCTACATTTTTGTCTAGGTACCTACGTGAACAGAAATGCATGGAGCAGCAGATTTTTTATCGATTTTGGTTTTAGTCACGTAGTAAAAGGGGTTCATAATGATGAGTATAATGACCCCTTTTCAGGTTTTCAGTTATTTCAATTACACCTTGTACAGACCACCTAGTTATATAATAGAAAATACTTTTATTTCAGACAAAGTCCATAGTGTTAGTAACAATTTTACTTATCCTCTTGTGTTAGTATTAACATAATTATATAATTTTTAATAAATGTTTGAAGGAAGGGGTCTTTCCTACTATTTGGAAACGAGCCTCTATCACCCCAGTGTACAAGAGTGGCGATAAAAATAATGTCGAGAATTACCGGCCAATCTCTATTCTCTCCACTTTGTCGAAGGTCTTTGAACGTCTTGTGCACAGTGCGCTATACCCTCATATTCATCATCTTATCATACCCGAACAACATGGTTTTGTCAAACGTCGCTCTACTACCACTAACCTTATGACTTTTGTGAACTATCTCTTTGAAAATATGGACCGCCGGGTACAGGTTGACGCTGTTTACACAGATTTTCAGAAGGCCTTTGACAAGGTGGATCACACCCTGCTTATGGAAAAAATTGCCTTTAATGGTATACGGGGAAATTTACTCAGATGGTTTGCTTCATATATTATCAATAGAACTCAGAAGATTGTCATTAGTGGGCATGAATCTGACTCTATAGTTGTCGAATCCGGGGTTCCTCAGGGATCAGTATTAGGACCTTTTCTTTTTGTATTGTTCATTAATGACATAAATATTGTTTTGTTAACTCTCATTTCTTGATGTACGCAGACGATATGAAAATTTATAGCACTTGTAAAAATATTCGTGACTGCTATTATTTACAACAGGACCTTGATAGATTTTATGAGTACTGCCTTAAAAATAAACTCTTTCTTAGTCTTCCAAAATGTTTCACAATTTCTTTTACCAAAAATATAAATCGAATCAATTTTAATTACTCAATAAATAATATGAATCTTAATGAAGTTCAATCTGTCCGCGATTTGGGTGTTACTCTTGACTCTCGTCTACATTTTGATGCTCATATTGACAATATTGTTAAAAAAGCCTTTCAGATGTATGGACTGGTGATGAGATTTTCAAGTGACTTTGTACGACCCTCTACATTCTTAATGTTATATAAATGTCTGATTCGACCGCAATTAGAATACGCTGTTCAAATTTGGGACCCTCTATATGATAAGTACAAGGATAGACTAGAAATTGTTCAGAAAAAGTATCTACGTACTATGAATTATAAATGTCATCGCCCTAAAGTCTCCTATGAACAATTACTAATATGTTATAATGTCCTTAGCTTGGAATCGAGACGATTACTTCTGGGTGTAATGATGCTACATGGTATATGTAATAATAGATTCGATTGCATTCCTTTATCTAATAGTCTACGTTATATAGTACCTAGATGTGTCATGCTTCGTGGGGTACGTGTGCCTCGACTATTCCACACAAACTCGTGCAGAACTAATGCTGGTGTGCGCGTGCCTCTTCGTCATCTCGTTGATGCATACAACACTCACTTTGTGGAGCTCGACATATTTGCTCTCTCCAAACATTGTTTCAAGGCGAGAGCAATCGAATTACTAAATTCTTAAGAATAATCTTTCTATATATATATTTATTTGACTTCTCTTTTTCTTAACATTCTTTTATGATGCACACACTGTATATCTGTTTTCTTTTAACTTCTTTTTTGTGAATTCGTGGACAATGGTGTGGGTTACATGTGTAGTAACACACATATGGAATAGATTATGTATTACTAAGTATTGTGCTAATTTAAGAATCTTTAGTTAAGCTTAGCATGTAACTGTTTTTTGTCCCTAACAAATAAAATAAAATAAAAAATTAACAAACAATTAAAATTCAAAGTCAGCGTGGAAGTGCATCCACCTTCGCAACATCGGGGAATCCCACCGATCTGCGAACCCACTGAGAGTACTGTTGGTGCAGCCGCGAACACGTGACATCAGGGATGCAGCAAAACCATCAATGTGTTATCCGCAAACATCCCTGACGCACTACAACGCTGCGGCAGCCGCAGAAATACTCTCAATGCATTATTATATTGAACGCGTAGGTCACTGTATGCCCGTTGAGTGAAACTGACCCAAAGGCTGCACGTGTAGAAGGACTGTCAGTCCTTCTACACGTGCAAGCTTTGAAAAGCGTTACTTTAACTGCCTTTGTACATCGTGCAAACCTGCGGGCCAGCATATTACAAGGGACAGCCAGCGCGCTTTTCAAAAAGTATAGATTCTTTTTCCAAATCGACATGGCCCCTGAAAGACCTTGAGGAATATCAGGAGTGTTCTGTTTTCTACAAACTGTAAGCGAATAGGTCGGTATGCGCAAGAGTAGATGCTTGGGAGATTACTGTGTTGCGGCGGAGTGACGAAGCTTACAGGATTTCATTTGGCCCGCCAGCGTTATAATAGATCTACATAGTGCATACAATACAGGTAAATCGTAGGTTCCCGTTGTGACTATTAATATTTTAAAGTATGACTGAAATTAGAATTTCTGCCTATCCCCATGGGAAGAAAGAGTGAGTTTATGTGTATGAAATTACAAACTATATACTATTGCATTGTAACAGAGAGTTCTTGTGCCGTGTTAAGCAAGCTGTAGTAAGAAAGTCATGTGAAAATGCGTCGAAACGAATATGAAAAAGTCTGTTTTTCAATGGAAAACGTATGTCCATGTGTCATTGAAAACGAACATTCCATCACTCATTCTATTCCAAGAACAGGGTTATATTTAATATGATTCAGTAGGTGAGAAGGTTTCATTAACAAGAGATGTTTTTTTTTATATTCAGTTTCAGTTACTTCTTCGCATTTATGTGAAAAAATCATAAATTGGATTGTTTTTTTTTTTTTTTTTTGATAGGTTCTACGTTACAGTTGATTTTAATTTTTTGCTATAGAAGCACAAAAACGGTTATACGAGTAGAGTAGGTAAAGTACAATTTATTTTAGAAAAGCAAAACTCACGGTGCTTATTATTCTTAAGATAAGGCGCGGAGCCGCCAGTAATATAAAATTCAATTGTGACAAGAGGTTAAACGAAGGTTTCTCTTGTACACCGACCTTTAGATCCATTACTTCGATGTTAAAAGTATAAAAAGATTCATACATTTTGTATCGGCATCGCTCGTGTTAGGGTAAAAAGGCGATAATGGGATCATACATAAAATATTTAAGAAAGAAGAAACGTGTTGGCTCTAACAAGGCGACAAAAACCGGCCAAGTGTGTCGGACCACGTACAATGAAGGGTTCCGTAATTTATCCCAAGAACAAACTTTACATTGTAGTTGAAAAACATGTACTGCCATACGTTCCAACTACAAATGTAAGTTTGTACGCACAATATTGCGTGATTTATCATGTTATTTTAAGACCATAGACCTCTTATAGGTTTTCCTATAATCTATTGGTATAGAACTATTCTCTTTACTCATAATTTCAGGTTCAGCAGTTTTGGAGATAAGGGGAGGACTAACTTTACAACTAAAACTATATTGAAGTCATCATAACAAGACCTTTCATTTCATATGTCACACGGTACAGTTTACATAACTTTTTTAAAGAATTTTCTGATTTTTCCCCCAAATCTAACCCCCATATCGTCGCCTTAGAGTGAAAACCTCGGGAATGTTATTTGGTCATTTTTATTTTATTACATTTTTGTAAAGCAAAACCTCGCAACGCACGCCTAGTTTCCCACAAAAAAGTTTAGTCACCTGTAGCGCCATCTATGGCGAGTTCGAAATTCTCGCAAAAGAACAGACGAAGTTTTCAATTTACCAACACTTAGAATTTAATAGTTATTCTAGTAAAGTTGCCGTTTTTCGCATATACGAGGTTTTCACTCTAAGGCGACGATATACAAAATGTGATTGGGTCATAGGTATTGATATGTTTACCAAATTTCAACTTAATCGGTCTAGTAGATTTGGAGCAAATCGGCTGGGACAGACGGACAGAACACAAGTGATCCTAGGTTCCGTTTTTTCCTTTTGTGGTACGGAACCTTAAAAAGCGATGAAAATAACCCAATGGCTGACGAAAAACGATTCTTGATTACAAATGTATCATTGTCATGCGGGGGATATTAGCAGAATTATGACAAATGATCCGGAATTTGTTTGTTGGGTTCGAGCAGTTGTTTATTGATGATTTATCGCTTCAGCGTTTCATAATTCAACAAGAAATGTAATTATAGCACTTTTCCTACGATTGCGTCAATCGATGTGATTAAGGTTACTATAATCAAAAACATTTTTAGGCGTATTTAAAATTACCCTTTTTAGGGTTCCGTAGTCAACAAGGAACCCATAGTTTCTCCATGTCCATCTGTCTGTCCCCGGCTTAGCCCAAGCCAAATTACAGCTTTCTAGTACTAATACTAGAAATCGCGAAACGTCTGATGTAACTGGTGACCGAAAAGCTGGCGGCTTTCTCTCGCAACGCATCAGCATTGCAATTCAGCGAGGAAATGCCGCCAGCATCCTCGGTACAATGCCCCGAGGGCCTTTTTTAGGCTTAACTTAGTTTTAATGTAATTTAGTTAATGTTAATAATCATCTTGTAATTTGGTTATGTAAATAAATATTTAGGTACTAGAAAGCTGTAATACATATTGATCATGCCGACAAAGAGCTATTTTTTTTTTGTAAGTTACCGCTTGCACGTAAAGTGTGGATGATATTTTTTTCTCGTCTATCCCATGGTGTGGGGTATTGTTGGATAGTCCGTTCAAAAATATTGCGGATCTGTGAAAATCATTTTTCGATTCAGGGATCCTTTTGCGTAATGTTAAGATTTAAACTGCTATTTTTTGTTAGAGTCAAGTGACCGCCCCCTGCCAGCTAAATGGTTGTTTTTGGATATGTGAAAAAAATCATGGCAGATAGTTTTCTTATAATTCCGTTATATATACAACATATTTATAATGAAATTGACAGAAAAACTATCACAGGTAAGTAGGCCTTACAAGTTAACGAGTAGGTAATGGTCGGCCAACTTACATTTGCAGTTGGAGAATTGACCGTGACGTATATGTATGGGACGATGTATGGGAGAACATCAATTTAATTTAGTTTAATTAGACTTAGGAATGATATCTGTATATTATTTTTATCATTAACATAATTACTTTGATGTTATTTTGTTCAATATTCAGTTACCTCTATGCGTGATTTTTTTATTTAATTCTTTATGGTTGTATTATTATGTGCAATGTGACGAAATCTATTATTTTAATTTTATTTTATAATTTAATCTCATTTCTGATATTTTAATAATTTCAATATGTAATCGAATTGTTAATCACGTTATTCGTTCTTCAATCTTTGTTATTCGTATCCTGTTAATAAGAATGTTGTGCATGACTTTAAGTGATGTATTTACACAGTACTGAAGATCCGTTATCATCTAATGTTATATCTTTGTAAATATGTCGTTGGTGTGCCTTGCATAATAAATAAATAAATAAACATATTTTTGAACTATAATGTCAAGTTTGTTTTTGGGATAAACTCAACCCAACGACGGAACCCTTCATTGTGCATGGTCCGACACGTAACTGGCCAGGTTTTTTTTAAATTATGGTGTTATACACAATACTTCGATATCATTAAAAAAATATAAAGGTCAAGTGTTTATTTATTTTTTACCTACTTACCTTTATTTACACCAAATTAACTAACAGATTATCAAAATAAAAATATTATATCTTAACCTAACTAAAACTATTAACAAACTAAAATATGGCGTCGAAAAATTCCTCCGCATCGCTATCGACTGGTAATGTACCCAAGAGACTGGCGGCACTGCCATACAACGTGGCCTCTGGTCAAGGTTAAAGCCAGGCCTTGGGTCACGGCACGGGAAGTGTCAACCAGCCGTTTGGAGATTTCTTGAACAAACGCACCCCACGACCAACCCCAAACCTCAAACGGGTTTCAACCCCAAACGGCTCGAATATATAATTACCGATAAGGTTACTAAACTATTATGGTTCTTATTTCTGTTATTAGGTTTTTCTATCTGGAATGTCTCAATAGCAGCCCGGAGTCTGGATTTGTGCCCGGTTGATGGCAATAGGCTCGCCTCTAGCAAAATGTGGGTGTACTTTTTTTTTTCTTTTTTTTTTTTTTTGATGGGATGTCATCAAATAAGTTCTCCTGCTGGGCGGAGCGGGAGGGTGTGTCAGACTCTTACTGACTAAAACCCAAAATCCGCCCGGGATTCCCGACGCCCAGGGCGTCTCCTGCGGCGGCTAGTGGCGAGAGGGCGCGAAATTTGCTGTTCCCTTAACCGCCCCGCCTCCTCCTTCGCGAGCATTACTGCTTCGCAGAAGGAGGTGACGGCTGCCCATGCCCTCTCGCTCCGTACCATGGCCTGAACCAGGCCCGGACGCGAGAGGTCTCTGCCGCCGATCGCCTCCACGAGGACACGGCGGTATTCTGCCCAAGCCGGGCAGACCTCCACCGTATGCTCCACCGTGTCCTCCGGGCGATCCACACAGTGGTGACACCCGGGCGTTTCCTCCCGCCTTATCCAACACAGGAACCTCCCGAAGCTGCCGTGTCCGGTGAGGACCTGCGTCAGGCGGAAGGTGAGGACGCCGTGGCGCCTCTCTAGCCAGTGTGGGTGTACTACGGGTACACCTCCTGCCCAACCCTTGGAGCAAGGCGCGATGTAATGTATGTTATGTGTTTAATACTTTCGCCGCTTGGGGTTTTTCGCAGCCCCAGCAGCAGCGCCAGCACAGTACGAGGAGCCAGGAAGATGGGATGGGAGAGTATCGACACAAGTTGTGTCCCACACTACACTTACCTAAATCAGATTTATGAAAATGAGTAGTAGGAATGACCTTTTGTTTTTCATCATCACTATTAAGGTCAGCTCTAAAGTAATTAGCGCGATATTAAATTACGACCGCAGGTATTCAATTAGGCGTATTTTACAGGAACGACCTCTGAAATCTGCCTGGCAACTGAAGTTTAATTATTTGGCATGTTACTTCTATAGATCCAAAAGTCAAATCTATAGGACCCGAAGATTATATTTAGAAATTTAATTAGGTAGTCGCTACCTGGTATGAAGATTGACACCAACGTGTAAACGCAATTATAATCAGTAAGAGCCTATAAGGCCAATTTCTGAAAACATAAGTCGGGAAATTTCGGGAGTTTGCCTTCGTCAGAAAAGTCGAAGTCGACCATTGATTGGTTATGTGACCACAATATTAATCGGAAACAGACTTCTTTGATGTTTAATGTGGCAATTATTTATGTAGGAACTTTGGGGAATTGGCCTTCTTTGAATTACGGTTTTCTTTGTTGTTTAAATAGTTTAAGTAACCCTAACCTGGAAGCTAAAATAATACATAAGTTATGAACACCGAGTAAATACTAGCTTTCAATAGAATTCGTAAGATACATAATTCACGTTGATTCATAAGTTCTTGTTCAACAAATAACAACAAAATACATCTTACATAACCAGCCTATAATGTTTCCATGGCAGTGCTGGAACACAGGCCTCCTCTCTGTGAGAGGGAGTGGGCCGTAATCTACCACGCGGGCTCAGTGCGGGTTGGTAGATGTCACATGTCTTCGAAACAACAACCACAACAACAAAACAATAATTCAAGAACAACAACAACAACAATTCAAGTAAAATCGCTGAGAATCCAAACAATCAAAATACTTAAGTTGAAGCTGCAATAACTTATTCAGCTCGGTTCAAGAATTGTGTAGTCTGATTCCTATTGTTTCTGTAATGAATAAAAGAGCGAATCACTGCAGCAGCGTTCGAAAATCTTCTAACAAAAGGAAGTCAATTACCTACGTAGAAATAGAAACTACACGGCGTACAACACTTTGCATTTTCATATCATTTTCTTTTGTCTGTGTGTTTTGCCTTATTCTGATTGCTAGCGCCGCCTAGCGTTGAATAAAATATGGGCTAGTTTTTGGGACAATGCTTGCTGTATTTGAATGTTTCTGTTCATAGAACACAGCTAGTTCTTTATTGCAGCATGTGTTTAGAGTAGTTTTGGAACTGTTGCGTGTTTGATTATTTGGTGTTTTGTTTATATGGAAGTGTGGAATCGTTTTAAAACAGGTCTGTTCTGACTCGTTTCGAAGGATTTCTTTATTTACATTTGAACCACGGTCTATCATGCGTCCGTCTCATTTATTTATCAGTCTTTTTTTTGTTTTGTTATCAATTTTATTTAAAATCACACTATTTATGTACATATTCGTTATTATTTTTATATGACACAAGTTTATTTTATTTAAATATGCATACACACGTTGCAGTATAAAGGCTTCTGCAGACAGGCGCGACGCATCAGCGCGACGCGACATTAGTAGCACGATTTCTATGACAACTTCATGGAAACAATCGCACTGCGCGTCGCGCTACTGTCGGGCCCGCGACATATGATCAGTCTGCACGAGCCTTTAAAGTGATTTAGGTACATCCGTCAGCTCACAACGAGGTCTAGCTGAAAACCAGCGTCAGGCACCAGTTATTTGGCATTTTTGCTGAACTGGGCCTTTTTGGCGCAGCCGTAAGGCACACTTTCCTGATAATTTCTTACATCGTACTTTACACTTTTTATTTGATTTTTATACATTTTTATTTTTTTATCTACTGTGTATTATAATGTGTGCCTTTTAGTTTTTGTTAAATAAATGTATTTCCTTTCTTGTCTTTCTTTCTTTAACGATACACTATAAACAACGTTGGAAATATTAAACACTGACTGGTAATGGTTTACCTTAGGGGACCACTGGTATGACATTGACGTATGTACCCGTAGGTAGGTACTACTTATGTGTTTTGCTATTAATTAGTTTAGTGTGAAGGTAGCACACGCAGCCTGGTAGCAGCTATTCCCTTATGTACGTAGTGTTACTTCACAAGGACACTTTTCGTACCTAAGCCTAATTTAGTCACGTTTACCTTGAATTTGGAAAATTAAATATTATCCTCGCTCTTGGGAGCTTGGAAAATAAATTCTACTGTTCCTATCAAAATTGAAAATATTCGGTTACTGCTATACAATTTCAGCCATCAGAGAAAGATTAAATAAATATAATTTATTATTTTACTCTTCCTCTGACTTAGGATATCACTTTTCACTCATTAAAATCACCCAGATCTCAGAATAACAAGTTGGCGGCTTTGTCTACAACTGTCAAGAAACAACGTTATAGCACGAACCTGAAAAGCTATCTCAAAATTACATTCCAAAAAGTTATCATCACTAAAGTTACACCTGAAAGTTTTGAAGGAATAAAGATGTCGACCGCATTTCTGGACAGTTTGGGACGACCTCTTGGGGACGCAGTATATAATTTTGACTGGGACAGGAACATAAAAATGATAGACAAGTCTC
Organism: Atethmia centrago; assembly: GCA_905333075.3. NCBI lineage: Eukaryota > Metazoa > Arthropoda > Insecta > Lepidoptera > Noctuidae > Atethmia > Atethmia centrago. Next base: position 14,186,009 of record HG995374.1, read on the forward strand.
ACAATAACGTATGTTAATATTCTTACTCATAAATAGATACAGAAGGTTCCAGTAGTAGAGCCTAATTCAGACGCGTGATAAAACCTTTTTCGGCAGCTTGAATTAAGGATACCAGATGATTAGACAGCCTCCTTAGAGGGTTACGGAAAGTGTTCTTGAGCATAACGGAAGTCCGTTTTAGATTTGCAGTACTTTATCGCTAACATGAATATTTTATAAGAAGATTATTCGGGCTCTGTAGTAAAATGTTTTTCTAAAAGAAACGGTGTAAAAAAGACATCGAATGTTTTGAAACCAATTGTTTTAACAACTGGTAATAAATTATACTGCAACAAAAAGCCTACTCGAAGATAAAGAAAGTAGACATTGGAGTAGTACAATACAATATCAATAAAGTTCATTTTACTACATCAGTCCCGCTGGGATTTATTTTATCTTTGTGGCTAACGATTAACTCCCCCAACAGTCGCCCACTGCATCAGCCGGGGGAATCGAGCATTTCTTTTATTTGCCTGTAATGGCAGAGTTAAGTGCTTTCGGATTTGATTCCTTGAGAATAATTGGATCGTCTCGTTTCAATTAATGAAGGACTTGTTTGAAGGCTGTCGTCTCCAATGGATGCCAGCTCAGAATTCTTCACTGATGAATAAATTATGAGTTGATTTACTGGCGCCATTTGTGATTCACAAAAGCTTGGCACGTCGTTTCAAAGGTTTTCGTAAATATTTCGTACGGGAAACTTGAACCGTGTGAGTTTGTCACTTTTTATTTTGTTTTCGTGATACATTTTTCATGAACACATGAAGTTAAAAAGTGAAGCGTTTAAATACTGATGATATGAAAATTGCTTTGAACCGGTAACTCCCCATTGACACCGAATAGGAGTCCTGGGCCACGCGGTTTGCAACTCTATTATAACGCAATAAGGTGCTCATCCGCGGAACGAGGTCGGGGCGGGAGGGATCTTGACTTCATGCGACAGCGGCGCGCAAGCGGTGAAGGTACTTACATATTTTTTTATATTTTCTAAGCATAGTGTTTTCATTTTTATGTATTTTTTTTATCAAGGAACGCTGTTAAACGCAATTTGAAAAAAGCGTTTTCCTTTTTAGGGCCCCGTAGTCAACAAGGAACCCTTATAGTTTCACCATGCCCGTCTGTCTGTCTCTCCCCGGCTTAGCTCAGTGACTCTTAGTACTAGAAAGCTGTAATTTGGCATGGGTATTCATATTAATCAAGCCGAGAAAGAGGTAAAATAAAATTTTATCATATTTTTTTATAGGGTAGATCCGTTTGCGAAATATTAAGCTTCAAAGTGTAAATTCTTGTTGGAGTCAAGTGTCTTAACTCTAAACTAAACAACAATTGAGACTTTTTTTTTTTTTTGAGGGTGGAAAATCATCAAATAACTTCTCCCGCTCTGGGCGGAGCGGGAGGGTGTATCAGACTCTTACTGACTAAAACCCACCCGTATTCCTTCCTGTTGCCTGTGTTGCGGGGGCCTCGGTGACCCATAAGTTTCTTCCCGCGACCCCAGCAGGAACAATTGAGCCTGCTAGCTAAATATTGGATATGTGAAAAAAATAACGGCTATAGCATATATAGCGTAAGTTAAAAGGAAAACTATCACAGCTAAGTAGGCTTTACAATTTAACGAGTAATAGTCGACTAACTTACATTTGCAGTTGGAATGTATGGGAGAACATGTTTTTCAACTACAATGTTAAATTTGTTCTTTGGCTAATATCATCCCAACTACGGAACCCTTCATTGTGCGTGGCCCGACACGCACTTGGCCGGGTTTTTCAGTTACGTTTGGGTAACAAAAGGAAATTTATGTTTATTCAATTTTAAGGGTGATGGGAACAGCTTTTGTGTTTGGAATGCAATGCTTATTTAATAGGTACCTACTTTTGGGTTGCGAAGAAAATCTATTTCTAAAGAAAACTAGTAGTCAATATATCGCATGCTTAATATTAGAGCTTGAGTCAAAGTTAGGATTTCTGCAATTTTTTTTGCACAGATTTAATCAATGGTTTTTGAAAAGTAGGTATTATATTTAACTATAGGTAAATTACATATTTATAACATTGGCTAATAAGCCGACTAGACCCCACCCCAATCACAAAACATTTAACGGCGATTTCCAGAAATCTACGTTTTTGAGTTAAGCCAGTATTCTATAAGCATGCGATATCGTTCTTATGCAAAATATTGCATTTACCTAGGCCCTACGGATACTACGGATTTAAAAATACAGGGTTACTGGTAACTCGACGTATTCCTTGCAGGACGTCATAGTAGGGTTAAAATGCAACAAATTAAGCCACCAAATGTTCTACCGAAATTCAGTAGTTTTTGAATTAGTTAAGAGTTTTAGTTTTTTGATGAAAAATCCCAGATTAAACCATTTGAAACCAATTTAAAAATGATTTACGGCGCGACTGTACTGAAATTTAAGTTATTATCATAGTTGACGCCGTAGCAGACCTTTGTTAATAATTAAAAGTTCAATAATGCCTAAAACTTTGGCAAATATCACTAACAAAACATTTATTTTTTTGTAATTTTTGCTATTACTTCATAAAACATGTAGTCTAGTGCAAAAAAAAATACTACACCTGGTGTACAAATTACTAAGAAAATATCCTTGTCTTATCAGCTATCCAAAAACGTATGAAAGTTAATACAAAATCATGGACTACATTATGAAAATCGTTTTTGATTTAGTACAGGCGTGCGTTTCACAAAAAGGTGATTATTCGAAAAATCAAAAACAAAATCGTGAACATTAATATTCTTTTTAATCAATATTAAAAACTTTAATTACACACATTTCACACGTCTTGTTCGATGTGCTGCCCTCGGTTTCGAATACATGTTCTTATTCGCTTCCTTACTTCGGTTTTTGTTATTCTTGAGGTGATTGTTGCCCTCATCTGGTCCGCCGCATTTGTAATTCTCTCCCTTAGTTCTTCAATTGAATTTACTGGGGTCACATAAACTAGATCTTTCATATGACCCCAGACGTAAAAGTCTAGCGGCGTCAGATCAGGGCTTCGTGCAGGCCACGGAATCGGCCCACCGCGCCCTATCCATCGGTTTGGATAGTTTTCATCCAGCAATTGTCGAATTGTGATTCGGAAGTGGGCTGGACATCCGTCATGTTGGTAAATCATGTTTGCTCTTCTTTCTTCCGGTACATCCGTGAGCGTTGCTGATAAATGATTTCTGAGGAAATCTTCATAAAGTTCCCCATTTAGTGTCCGGGGTAAAAAATGTGGGCCAATTAATTTGTCGTCAATAATACCCATCCAAACATTAAGCGAGAACCTTCGCTGGGATGCGGTTGGTTTCAGTTTTTTAGGGTTTGCTTTTGCTTTCGGTGCCCAGTAATGTAAGTTGTGGTAATTTGTGATACCATCACGATCAAAACATGACTCATCGGTCCACAGAATGTTTTTTAAAAAGTTTTCGCTGTCGGCGTCGGCACTTATCATAAAACGACAAAATTCAAGCCGTCTCGGTGGATCTCCTTCTTCTAATGACTGGACTGGTTGGTAATGGTATGGATGTCGGCCTGACAAGTGAACTACAGACCAGATTTTCCACTGTGACATACCAAGCTCACGCGCTACGATGTTTGTCGATGTGTTAGGATCGTCAATAAAACGTTGAAGAATAAGCTCCTCGTCCTCAGCCGTGTATCTCCGGGAACGACCAGTGTCAACTTGCCTGCTTCTTTGGACGCTGCCAGTTTCAGATATTCGCCGATAAGTCGATCCGAAGACACTAACGTGGGGGAGTCGGCGGTTGGGAAAGCGAAGTTGATATTCTTGCCGCGCCTCAGCAGCGTTACCGTCACAAAGTCCGTAACAGTACATTATGTCAGCGTATTCAGGATTAGAATATGCAGCCATAGTCAGCGCTTATGAAGGCACAGCACAGCACAAGAGCAAGATACGCAGCAACAGTTAGGGAAATAGCCAGTAACAAAACACGAGCTTGCGCGACGTAGAGTTGAAACTAACTAACGCTGACGACCAAATTTTGCAAAATCGCACCCCCTGTCATGCCGAGAGAACAATAGCGACCAATCACAAAGCTCCCCGAGTGGTTGGAGTTCAAGCGCAGGTAAAAACTACGAATAATACGAATACGAAACAATAGGTTGACCGTCTCGCAATTTTACCTGCCCCCCATAAAACTCTTCTCTTCCCTGGCACACATGCAAAAGTATTGACAATCATACCTTTCTGAATAACTGATAAGACAAGGATATTTTCCTAGTAATTTGTACACCAGGTGTAGTATTTTTTTTTGCACTAGACTACATTTTTTATGTAGTAATAGCAAAAATTACAAAAAATTAAATGTTTGGTTAGTGATATTTGCCAAAGTTTTAGGCATTATTGAACTTTTAATTATTAACAAAGGTCTGCTACGGCGTCAACTATGATAATAACTTAAATTTCAGTACAGTCGCGCCGTAAATCATTTTTAAATTGGTTTCAAATGATTTAATCTGGGATTTTTCATAAAAAAACTAAAACTCTTAACTAATTCAAAAACTACTGAATTTCGGTAGAACATTTGGTGGCTTAATTTGTTGCATTTTAACCCTACTATGACGTCCTGCAAGGAATACGTCGAGTTACCAGTAACCCTGTATATCCGTGTTTTCTACTGGAATTGCGTCAATATCTCGGGAAGATTTTCATGTTCTTACGAGTATAAGTAAAAGTTATGTGTTTGAAAATAAAACGCAGGTAGAGACTATAACTTTCTATCTACTAACTATATGTAACTTGTGAAGGCAACAGTTGCGAGATACAAACGCAGATGCGCTGACACGACACCGACGGATAAGCTTATTACTTAAACTTAGTGAAGCGAAATGTATGTATCAAATTGTTATGATATTTATATACTTCCTTGAATAATACATTGATATTTTATTGTTTTCCCTAAATTTATTGATGAGCCAGAACTATAAATATGCTATTATTTCTCGCTATGTATCACTTTGAAACAAAGGAAACCGCAATTTGCCGAGAAAATGTGAAATGTTGAATGTAATTCTAGAAGTTTATTCCTTCGTGGATTTGTTTAAATTTTTCTCTCAATAAATAAACGTACCGTACATATATTCAATGTCTGAAAAATATCAATATTTAACATAGAAACAATTATATAAGTGTTCCATCCATGTTATCGACAGTTATGCAAAATATATATTACGAGTATGTCGAGACAGAGAACAATAAATTAATGTTCTTTGTTCGCTTTGTTTTAGCTTGTCTAGCCCGTCACGCTAAGGATTTTCATACGTCGATTCCTCAATGATGTGGGTGCGAAATTATGTATATATTATGATGTGAAAAAAAGGGGATAAAAAAACTATCTAAAACATTTTCAGGTGGTGTTTTGCTCGAACTGTCAGATCAGAATTGAAAAACTTGTTGTAAGTGAAAATACGTGAAGCTACGATAAACATTATCATGGGGATTTATTGTTCAAATATTGGTAACAGTGGTGTAGAAGATACCAACCCGAGATCGAATAATAATCTTTGATTGCATATCTCTGATCCATCACTCTTTCGAACCATTGTGATACTTATAACTTAGGCCCACTCCAAACGAATTGATTACGTTAAGGTAGATTATTGACTGATGTACCTAAATGTTATAAGAGTGTGTGAGCGGCCTTTTGTGATTAGGCCTGATTAGTTTTATAAGTTATTGCCTGCGTGCGTATACACGACGAGTTCTTAGATAGACAGAACTCCAAAATGCACCCCATTTTGGAGTTCTGCCCATCTAAGAACTCGTTAGGAAAACTGGCGAATCGTATGATAAACTTACTAATTGTATTTCCCTTATTGATTTTGTTTGTCAAGAACAAGGCAACGTATCTATCTTTTAGTGGGTACTACAAAAGGCACTCTGATTGATTACCTACGTATATTTAGGTAACGGAAGTTAGCTCTTTAAAATCAGAGCTTAGATCAAGCCAAAAAGGCCAAGTCGCCAAATTAAAATGATCAAAGAAACTATAATGTTTATATTTTCAACCTACAAAGGGAAATTGCGAAAAAGCAGAAGATCTTTGCGCGGAATTTAGGTCTCGCATTATCGAGATGGCAACATTTTTCTTTACTTGTATCGTATATTTACGAGCTTGGGGCAGTTACCTGAGTGACAACACAGGTAGTTATGTCGGGCCTCTGAGTAAATATGGCTTTCATTTATCTAGGCCTTTATTTAATTAATCAGTTAATGTTGTGGAGATGGAAGCCTTTGAAAGTACTTTGTGGATATTGAACCTTAGAATAATGTGATTTTTAATTGACATTGTAATCGCAGGATTTATGTAAACAAACACACAAGTTTATGTAAAAAATAATTTTTGGTTTGATTTTATTTCAATGTTTTCTTGCTTACGAAGAGCGCACACTCCAAACAGATAGTTATTTATATATTTATGTTAATATTGCATCTCATATAGAAGTTAGATTTTTGTGAATAGAGACTTTTTTCAAACTCCTAAATTAATGATCTGAAATCATAAATAAAGTTCCGATTTTTTTAATCTGTCAGTTTGATTGAGTTCGTGACAAACGCTATATTTCCAGTTTGTGTGTTCATATTTACCTACGTAGGTACACCTAATAAGTGTACACTACACACCAGATACATGTTCTATCTGTTTCAGGATATGGCCATACGAGTACATCAATATAACCCGTGAATAACCACTGCTCAGTACGGCAGTGATCGCTATCATGGACATCAAACGCTTGGCAGACACATTCGTACGTGATGCCAGTATGACAGCACTACCCTACGTTCGATGTAACCAATGTTCTGCCTAAGTACCTGTGCCATTAATGACCGAATCTTCGAAATTCAATATTGAATTTCGAATGTTACGAACATTAGCAAAAATAAATTATCATGTCGCCTTCCATTTGCAAATTGAATCGAAGAAGATGAGAGAATTTGGAGTATCATTCTAAAATTGTGCTAATATTATTTTCTATTAATCGAGTAAAATTCTCTCGTGTTCTGTAATTTCGGATATTTCTGCTTGATATTATTGAAGGATTTTTTTGTATTGTGACTTGTCTGTTTGTATTTCATGTACGATGTACATAGTAAAGTTTACTCAATTGTTATAGTGGGTTTCAGGTATCAGATACTATCGGAAAGCTTATCATTTCAGAAGTTGTAGGTATGTGTATTTATCCGGTTACAGTATAAAACAATTTTTCAAACTGAGCTAGAGAGGGTTTGTCAGTTTATTCTAGGATAACCTAGTTTCCTCTGAATGGAAGCTTTTGGATTGTAAAAAAGGCATGAGTTCAAAGCGATGCCCCTGTATGCTGAACCATCACTATTCGTCAACGCACAGATTATATTTCCGAATCCTGTCTCTGTTTTACCTATATTGATTATTTAAAATCGGTTTTATATATATTTATTAAAAATAATAGACGCACCTATCCACCTACAGCAAAAATTCTCTTTTAAATTACTGTAAAACCAAATCATTATGCCAGACAAGTGTTAATAAATTCTACAAACTTTGATAGTTCGAATAATAGGTATAATTTAATTAAAATATTTCTCAGTTTATCTCAATTCAATTTAAATTGTTTCATGAAATACGTAATAATATACATAAGGCAAACTCTTGAAATATTTTTTCCTTAAATTAATGTCTTAATTTATGCTTACCTTTCCTTCCTCAGCTCGCTGCTTCGTTTGCGGAAGCTGGCGACGAGGACCTGTAGCTCCGTTGAGTGGTGCTCGTACAGCTGGGACAGCTGCGTCGTGAAGTCGGCCACTGTAACAAAATAAACTTATTTAGATCTCTTAATGACAAAACGGGATCACCAACGGTGGTCTGAGTTTCTAGCTCAATGATCATAAATATCTTTTACTGTTGAAAATTGTTATCACTTGCGAAATAACTTTTATTATTTTATTCTGGACTAAGATGTATTTTATTTAGAGCAGTGGTAGCCCAGTGGAAACGGCTGCGACTTACGATTTGTAGGTTGTAGCTTCGAACCCGGAAAGGCGCTTTTTACTTTGTGTAAATTATTTCATCACCATTGCTCTCAAAACGGTGAAGGAAAACATTGTGAGGAAACCGGCATGTCTTAGAACCAAAAATTTGAAGACATGTGACATCAACCAACCCGCACTGGGACCGCGTGGTGGATTACGGCCCACTCCCTCTCATAGAGAGGAGGCCTGTGTCCCAGCAGTGGAAACATTATAGGCTGGTTATGTAAGATGTATTTTGTTGTTATTTGTCGAACAAGAACTTAAGAATCAACATGAATTATGTATCTTACGTAAGGCCATTTTGACCCAATTAACAAAGCAGAACAAGAACTTCCCACGTGTAGGTGAAGGTGACCCAACTTAAAGCTAAACACAACAATATTTGTTCGTCAAACTTTAAGATCATGTTTATCGGAAACTTGTTCTTCAAACATACTCCAAATACACGTGATTTTACACGTCATTATAAGTTAGTTTAAAAGTAGGTGTATTGTACGGGAAGGTTCAATGGATCGGTTCATTACATGCCCTCCCAGGAGTTGAATTAAACACTTTTCCTTTTATGCGGGAAGCTACGTATAACTTTGTGAGGGAACTTTTCTTTAATGTAAAGTACGTAAGTACCTGTGCTAGTATTATTTCCTCGGGGTTCTCGCGCTAAAGTTATGTCTACGAAATAGCGCGATACGCAGAGACATTCCGGTCGTATAGTTTTCCGTTGTTTGATCTGAAAACTTCAATCTTCTCTGCCTTACGAGTATGTTCAAGTTTCGTTTGAGAAAGTCTCTATTAAAAACGTCTTGCTGAGGATAAAATTACTGGGATGTGTACGGATTTACTTACGTGCTTCTTCATCTTTAGTTTCCGCCTAGTCTTCAATTCAAACATTTCCAAGAACATTACTTTTACCCAAGAAAATTGGAACACGAAGTATGCTTTATCTTTATCGAATATCAAGAGTCCAAGACCGAGTCAATTTAAAAGTTGTTAGCACACTCTGTTTTTCTACAAAGTTACGTGGCATTAAATAAATCAAATTCTTCAATAAATTTCTTTAATTTGTACGAATTAGTACATAATAAAAAGTATTGTATTCTATTCTATTTAAAAAAAAACGGTTTTTTCTTTATCTCTTTCTTGCGCAATTTTAATTACATAAAAACCGTTTTCTCGTAACGCGTAGCGAACGGTGTTAATCTAACCCTTTAAAGTAAACATAGGTATATGTCATAACCTAATTTGATTACTTTCAGGCCAGTGAGCGAGTGAATGCAGGTAGAGTTTCCTTTGCTTTCGCTTCACTGACACCGAAAATACCTGCCTAAATAATAACCTGCACCCTAACTGCGCAACACACTTTAATCACAATTTGAAGGATTTTGAAGGAAAATGCTAATCCATTGCTGTATGTTTTAAAAATTCGTTTGCTCATCAACGGAAATAACGCAATGAATGTTGTTGAACTGTCAAAATTAAAAGCATTGCCTTAGAGTGTTATGCAATTACCCCGCAGAAATTACATTGACCATATTATCAAGCTAAGTCAATACTTAGCTTGATAATATAGTCAAAGTAATTTACTTATAAAAACTAGTGTCTACGTGGCAGTCCACGTAGACACTAGTTTTTATAAGTATCCAGAATAAACTAGGATAATTAATCTCAAATCATTCATTGAAAATACATTACAAAAACTTAATGATTTATTACCGCAGCGGGATTAGACTCGCGCGAGATTCTTTCAAAGAAATACGATCGCTGCATTTCTCCGCTTCGTAGTGGCAAACAGCTTTTCTGTTAACCCAGTAGATGTAGATACTTAGTAGCTATCTGAGCTCCTATTAAAACTAACTTCACTTGCACAGATACTTAGGTAATTTACTTAACCACTACAGGAAGATAACGATGAACTTTCTGTAGAAATTAATAGATTTGGAAAAAAAATGTTTCTTCGAAAAATCATTTTCAGCAAATTGAATATGAGGGAACATTTTGCGCTGTTATGTTAAACGGATCGTTTTTATGAATTATGTACAAAATATGGTAAAATGGCAAGATGTTACAACGGTGAGATCAATATTCCAATATAGTGAATTTAACCTTTTTTTGTCAGGTGCGGTTGATTTTTAGGCTTAGCTAAAGCGAAAATTATCACTTGAACTTTCTAAACGAAATCATATATTCCTTTTATATTATGATTTTCCCTCACTACCATATTATTTATGAAGCATGAATACAACAAAAACGTACCTATTTTTTTTTAATAAAAACAAATAGTCCCCGTGGTTCCCATTACATCTTTGGGACAGGTAAAACTGGAACTCCAGTTAGGCCGGCATAAAAATAAAGTTAAAAGTTAGTGCCAACTTTTGAGACGCGCGGCTCTGACCAACCAAAGTCTTTCGATTCTGAATATTCTACGAAGGCAAGAACGGTCCCACAAACTTTTTAAATATAGTCATGCATAGAAACAGGGTGAATTTTAGAAAGATTTATAAATACATTGGTGTCATAAATAAATCGAATGTTTTATGACATGCAAGTTTTTTATAAAATGTTCCACACTGGCCTATTCTAAAGCGCGTTTAGATCTATTTTTTTAATCCGAGTCAGTCTAGTTTGTGTGGCAATCAATATTTACTATAGGCGGTAATCATTTTGTGCCTAATATTTTATAAAACTAGGATACTCGGTAAATAAGGCTACTAGACACGTACACATAGTGCGATAGTTAAGTAATCGTCACGTTTTATGTTCTTGTAGATGTGTAATTATTATTCATTCAAGGTCACGGTGTACTTAACTGTATAGGATAATAATTACCTACGTAAACCAAGTTATCGTCTCTGACAGGGTTATAATAATTAATACATCAATTTACCGGTAAAAATATTACAGCACTGGGAATGTTATTCATCATTTGATTAGGCAGTCGGTGCTGTAAACTAAGATCACCTATAAACCGCATAACTAAGCAGGATGTAAACTGGCCTTATATATGTTCAAAAAGGTTGTCAATAGAATTTTTTATCCACAACGGGGTAGCTTTTGGCCTTCATCTCACCGGATGGTAAGTGATGATAAGGCCGAAGGTGGAAGCGAGCTTCACGCAGAACCCTCAACCACAGAGGAACTGGCTATCTTACCTCTAACTGCCGCATTGTTTTTATGGCGACAGACTTAGATAAGATGGTAGCTAGCCAGGCGGATTTAGAACAAGCCCTACCACCAACCAAACCGAACAGAAAATAAAATATGTTTATAATTATGGGCGTAGTATTCAAACCCAATGTTTGAATATAGACGACACAAAAGGAATACAGTGCTACCAGGATCTTTTCGCACTCGAATGACGTTGACGGATATTTAGCAAAAAACACCCAAAAATACACATTTCACCCGCTATCATTTTTAACTTTATTTTATTATTTGTTGTACCTAAATGGCGTAGCGGCAATCATAATCAGCCTATAATGTTCCCACTGCTGGGACACATGTCTCCTCTCGGTGAGAGGGAGTGGGCCGTAATCCACCACGCGGGCCCACTGCGGGTTGGTAGATGTCACATTTCTTCGAATTTTCAGTTTTAGGACATGTCGGTTTCCTTACGATGTTTTCCTTCCCCGTTTTGAGAGCAGTGTAGCGGCAATAGAAATACACAATCTGTGAAAATTTTGACTTTCTACCTATTACGGTTCATGAGATATAAGCTTGCTCGCAGACAGACGGACAGACGGGCGAATGGACAGCGGAGCCTTAGTAATAGGGTTCCGTTTGGCACCCTTCGGTTACGGAACCAAGATGGTGGTGTTATTTCCGATTTTGGCCACATGCCACAAGATCCTCGTACAGCTATATGTAAGGTTCTAGCGCATGGCCTTCTGAAGTTACTGCTCCATGGTATAAAGGCGTGAGTTTATTTATTTTATTTTACTTTAAAGTTTTAGGAAAACTTACAGCTAAACATTTTTGCACGATTGAGAGTAACACAAATAAGTCTAATTAAAAGTTTTAACAGATAGAAGAGAGCATACAAACAAAAACAAAAATATTTGAGAAGGTAGACAGTGTTTTAAGTACACAAACAGTTTCATTAGTACAAATGTGTTTCAAGCTGCGTAAATTGTAATCAATAATTATTTTTTTTATTTTTTTATTTATTTATGTGTATTTTGGTATTAAGTTACCTACTACGTAGAAATTGAATTCAATGAGAAATACATTTTGATTTGCGATATCTGCAATTTCACTGTCATAATCCAATGGTATATCAGTTGACCTATTGGAATCTAATAATTAGTTTTCATCGAAACGGAGCTCGGTTTTGAGAAGTTTCAATTGAAACTATTGCCAACGTATTTTAGTTTTGTCTGAGAGAGTTTAATAGCAGTTGCGAGCTACTATACTGGCTGGTTATTTGTTCTCACTATATAATGTATAGTTGCATTATAAAAAGGGTAAGCACCTTTAGATCAATTTTTACTTGTTGCTGCTGTGTATAAAATTCGTACTCCTGACATTTTGAATGAAAGTGGCAATGGCGGAATTCGAAAAGCTGTCATGTGCGCGCTATGCGAGAGTAATGTTAATTTGTACAGTCAGTCATAACCTGACCCCTTTTCCCCTCTTCTTCTTTGTAAGAGGGCCAGGTAATGCAGAGCATTGACCGTACTTCATAAAAAATAGTACGTAATATTATGTAGGTACTTGACCTTAAACTTTTTTATACGCGAGAGTATATACATACGTCAAAAGACGTAAAAATAGTGGAGGTTTGTGAATAATTAAAAACCTGTTATACCAGAGCATAAACAAAAACCAGTAAAAAATAAACACTCAGAAACAATCCCGCTACAAAACAAGTCGCTAAAATTCTTTTGTTTCTCGTTGTGGAACAATTCGATTCCCGTCAGCTGTTCTATTGTGAATTTTTAAACAATTCACAAAGGGATCCCGAGTATTCGAGTAAACCGACAATATCTTTTGTATAAAGTGAACCACGAAACAGATGGTAGGCAAAGCTTGAATAATAGAGTTCATAAGTCGGAGCAGGCGGTAAGGGCCGTTTCACACTGGAGATTTAAGAGCGTGTTGTCAGCGAAGCGACCGGTCAACGCACTCTTTGCGTGTATGTGCATGCTCGCCGCCTATGCGTAACGTATTCGCTGCGTGTAGGTAATGAGAGTGAGTGTACAATATTCTGAGGATGTAGGAAATCCCGCAGCGGGGTTACAGCTTTCTCGCTGCGCACCCGCGGCATTTACGCTGCGAGCAGGTTTTCCAACCACCATCCAATGTACCTACACCAGACCTTTCATTGTCAACACGCAATACCACCTTACCGCAGCCTTGTATTCATTTGACAATTCCCTATACTAATAATTCCAATAATCAATGTAAACAAATTGTAAATAATGATATTGTGCTATTATGTGATGAGATTGGTAAGGACTTGGGCCACTTGTTGACAGATGAATACCCGGGAAACGCAATAATAAATTACTGTATGCCTGGTTATTCTTTATTTAATATTATGAAAAAAAAAATCATTGAATGTAACTTTAAACAGGAAACAACATTATTATTTTTTTATGGGAAATAGGGAAAATGTGAAAAAAAGTAGAATTGATCCAATATCATAGAATATTGTGCAACCTTAGTTTAAGAAAATATGTGTTGTTTACATTGCTCGTAGTAACAGTTTGCACACGAAGAAAATAACTTAAGACTTGCCATTAACATGATATTGCAGAATTTGACATTATGCATATAGAATACATTATAGATAATGATATATAATCTATTCTATTCATTTGATACTAACAACTGTGTGTACTGCTGGACAGGTCTACTCAAATCTGTGTGGTTATTTCCTCAAAAGAGCATTTCAGACACCAATCTCTTCTTCACCAAGGTCTTCACATGATCTGACCAAGATTATGTCTGGCTTTTAAAAGAAACTGTGACCTCTGAGTTTGTTTCGGCTTTTCCTCTCAGAGTAGTCAGATAGGAAACGACAACCTCATCTAGTTTTTGAAAATATGATTGACGTGTAAAAGTGTTTGTACAAACCTACTTACAGAAATAAAATCATTCATCATTTATCACCTTGCTAAAAACTCGGTCTAAAAACGTCAGTGTGATAACGCTCTTAGGTCAATCACTCCGCTTGTTTAGACAATCTGGACGTTAAATTAATCTAACGCCGCGAGACTATCTAATAAGGTAATACATTATGCCGTTAAGGGCTAACCTGACAGTACCTAGATGGGGTGAGGCAGATGATTGCATTTTTTTTAATCAGCGGCTTTTGCTGTTTATCTTTAAACTGTTTATTTTTTCTGAAATAATCTACAGAATTGAAAATGCGAGCTATTTTTGCCCGCCCTATGAAATGAATACCGTAAAACGGGGTGAATAGAAATACAGGGGTGAATCGGGACGAAACTTTAAAATGCATTTTAACGTTGAAATAATACAGTTTTTTGGCAACAAATTATATTACGAGTAAATCAACGTTAAATCCATTTTAAAGTTTCTTTCCGATTCACCCCTGCATTTCTATTGACCCCATTTTACCGTTACCTAAATTAATTGTCTACCTAGACTATAGTGTAAACCCAAGAATAGGTATCCTATCGCCTTTGGGTGTCATTAAGAGAGAAAAGGGCTTCTATTTTACTTCTGCTGTGAATTATAGGGATGTTAAACGGTGATTATGAAGCCGTATTTTAGAGAAAGTCGTTTAAATTATCTCGTACAATCTTATGTTTAATGAATATGCTTCTATATCTACATGAGTACTTACTTCTGCTGTATTCCAAATAATTTACGGACTGATTAGGATACTCTAACAACTAATAACGATACAACAACACCACCGTTATCAAAGTGTAGTTTCCAAAGGAGTTTAGTTCATCGTTTTGAAGCGTTTACAGATTACATTGCCCATAAAATTTGGTTGGATAATAGCTTATACGACACTGAAACGGGAAACTAAGAATTCTTTAGAAATACTCCTAAAATCTAAAATATAAATATTTTTGAGAGATTACTATGAATATTTAGAGACGACATTTTATAATGATATCCTTATCCAGATTAGCAATTTACAATTAATTAATTTTGAAATCTTTGATTTGTTAAGGCTTCTACAGACTGGGGCGATATCGCGGGCGCGACAGGCATATTGCCGCGCCCGCGATATAGCCCCAATCTGCAGAAGCCTTTAGAAAATGAAATTGGGGT
Source organism: Atethmia centrago (assembly GCA_905333075.3). NCBI lineage: Eukaryota > Metazoa > Arthropoda > Insecta > Lepidoptera > Noctuidae > Atethmia > Atethmia centrago. The sequence continues at coordinate 14,201,335 of HG995374.1, forward strand.
TAAGGGACGAAGAATAATTAGGGAAATACATACTAGGAAAATACCTTGGAAATTGAGGGAAACTGTACTTGGTAATCATAGTTCGTGGATAGTATTTAGGAATTTCTAACGAAATCCATTTACCCATTTGCGAAGGGCATATAGTGATATTTTTGGCTATGCAGATTATTCTCTATCTATACAACTACGTAGGTGTAATAAGTGTAAAACATTCTAATTTGAAGATGCCCATAACCTTTTACAGTGTTAAAGCATAATTTAAGTTTTAACTACATTAACAGCTGCTACGGAGGAGCAAAGTTTTAATATTTTGGCGATGCTTTCAGTACGTTATTAAGATAAATTGTTTCAATTATGATCGGCTGTCAAAACGGTCTACATAGGCGATCTCCTGTTACATTAGCCGACACTCCGGGTTAGTGTCTGATACATTTAACTTTCAGAACATTGAAGTGAATAAAGGCTCCTACATACAGGCGCGACTAGTCGCGTGACGCGATACTGCGATATTATATCCGTAGAACAATCTCTATGAAAACGCGCGCGTCACACAGGGGCAGGTAATTTTCGTAGACATCTCTTTTGAAAATAAAATACAGCCCATGTTACTCGCTATTTCTATAAGTGATTTTTTTTAAATCAGTTTAGAATTGAGTTTATCCATTACAAACAAAAAAGAAATCTTTTCTCTTTATATTATTATTATTATTTGCATTTGACATATCTCGGGACCCTGGGTCCCAGACCTTTGGAAGGCGTACGAGGGGCCGAAGCCAACTCGTAGCTCAGAGGCCCGTTCGACGTTTTTTAATTAAATTATTATAATACCTATACTTACATAATTATATTATTAGTACATATAGATTGGATCGCTCATTAACATTTGACTTAAATTATCACTGAGTATTTCTTAAACATCACGCCTGTTATCCCCAAAGGGTTAGGCCAAGAAGTCCGTAAAAAGTAACTAAAACTTAAATACCTAATATACCTAAGTAATTAAAAAATATTGATTATAAAATAAATACTTGGCACGTCTGAATTCGCCAGTTTCGTCATCGTGTGTTGTTTGTTCAAGTGTTCAAGCTTAGGTACCTACTTAGGTTAGGTTGGGTTTCGCGCAGCCCTGGTGGCGGAATGGGGGGACAGGCTTTCACGCCACGTCACCATTGAGGTGGTCCGGCCGGTACTCAAGCGCTGGCTCGAAAGGAGGCACGGCTCCCTGTCGTTTCGGGTGACGCAGGTGCTCTCAAGGCATGGTTGCTTCGGGAAGTACCTGTGTCGCATAAATAGGGAGCCGGACGCCCGGTGTCACCACTGCGTCGACTGCCGAGAGGACACGGTGCGCCATACGCCGGCAGAGTGTGCCGCTTGGGAGGAGCCACGCCGTGCCCTCGTCTCAAGAATAGGCAGTGACCTGTCGTTGCCAGCAATGGTCGACTCCATGGTCGGCAGCGAGGAGTCCTAGGACGCGGTGGTATCGTTCTGCGAAACAGTCATGTCGCAGAAGGAGGCTGCGGAAAGGGAGCGGGAGATCTCTTCCGCTCACCCTGCCCGTAGCAGGCGCACCGGGCGTCGGCGGAGGGCGAACAATGCCCTCTTCCAGCCAAACGGGTCCAGGGGTCCAGGGGCGACGAACTCGGGGACATCCGTCGTCCCCCACATAGCAGGATCCGAGGTGGCAGCGCGTAGTTTTCCACGCGTGCTATTGGACGTCGCGGGAGGAGTTTTACACCTCATTCCCCCGCGAGCTTGAGGTGGCCCGCAATGGCGGGCCGGCCCGACCCCATAGACTAGATCCCATGATCCCCGGTGCAAGTGTGGGAGGGGATCACCGGGGTGGTTTTTAGTCAGTAAGAGTTTGACAGACCCCTCCTCCTACCCCAGGGCGGACATCCATGAGGATTTTCCACCCCGGAACCAAAAAAAAAAAGGCTTATGTCGTCCTCTAACGAAGATCGTCTACTACTGAGCTCAGTTCGGTTTGCACCGCGTTTTATAGTCTCTTGCTCGTGTCGCGCGCGCGACGCTATATCGCCGCGATATCGACGCGATGCCATACAAAAGGAACACTATTGTATGGTGTAGCCGCGATATCGCCGTGATAACGCGTCGCTGGCGCGACCCCAGACTAATTGTTCCTTTGAGTCGCGCTCCCTGTCGCGCCCGCGATATTGCGCTAGTGTGAAAGGTATTGCGTGGCGATAATATCGCAGAATCGCCACGCGGCACGTCACGCGACAGGTCGCGCCAGTATGTGAGAGCCTTAATTGTGAAGTTTGTTAATCGTTTAATGGTGATAAAGATCCTTTCAGGCGACCAGTTCGGTGTTGGTGACCACAGAGTCTTTTCGCATGATAAAGGGACACCGCATGTAGTTGACAGATGTTTTTATGTGATAGAGTTTGCGGCAAACAAAAGTCTATAGTAACAGTTTGACTTTTCAACGCCTTTGTTTGATACTAGCACGGGTGGCGTACTACTGTCGTGCGGTTGACCGTAAAAACATTGAGTGAAAATCGCTTTGTGCCTTACGAGGCATAAAATATAATTAAATGAAATAACGATTTCATTTAATTATATTTTAGATTTAAATGAAGTTTAATGAGGTTACACTGACCGGACAAAAGTCACACTGAATAAAACTGTTAAAAAAGTTTCATTCTTACAAAAGTAGTAGGTACGGAAATGGCGAAAAAAGGTAATGAACCCCAAGTTCGTTACCTTTTTTCGCCATGTCCGTCTGTCTATCTATGGGCCAAATTACAGCTTTCTAGTACGTTATTAAGATAAAAGAAAAAAAAGCTGTAAAAGAAAGCTGTAATTTGGCATGGGTATTAATATTATTCACGCCAACAAATTTGTAAAATAAAATCTTGAAACAAAATGTTTTTTAGGGTACCTCCTTTGCACGTAAAGTGTTTGTTTTTGGGTATGTGAAAAAAATCATGGCAGTAGTATACAAGGTGTCGTTTTGCATCCTCGTCAAATTTGGCTGCTATGAAAAGCATGTATAATCAAATAAAATTACGATTCTTACTCAATAATTAATACATTCTTGTTTTTTTAGTTATTTAAGTTTGACAGTATTTTAGAATACACCACTTTCACAGAACAGAATCACCCCGTTGCGTATGCGGTAGTGTGTGTTTGTAAAAGGGCAGTTACAGTGCGTTATCATACATGCCGCGATTTAACATGCATGTGCTACACAAGCCGATTTCCAAAAATTAAAAAAAACACCTATTTATTTTATTATTGATTGCATCGATGATCGAAATTAAAAGCAAAACTATCACAGCTAAGTAAGCTTTACAAGTAAACGAGTAATAGTCGCCCAACTTATATTTGCAGTTGAAGAATTGATCGTGATGTATATCGATGCATGGGAGACCATGTTTTTCAACTACAATGTAAAGTTTGTTTTTGGGATAAATTCATCCCAACTACGGAACCCATTGTGCGTGGTCCGCCACGCACTTGGCCGGTTTTTTGTTGTGAAAGTATTAAAGAAGGTACTTATACAACTCAATAGGAAAGTACCCACAATTCAGTAGGGATCGTTAAATATTTTAGCAACTTCAACAAACGCCAGAGAATATCATAGGAACTTTAAAATAAATTTGAGCGGAGATTGCAATTTTTACGACGAGTCAACCCAAATGCTGCCCAGATATGAAACTGCATTTGGTCACTAGCAGTAAAGGAAGTGGGGGACGGCCCACCTGATGTTACCCTCTGAATATTGACATTAGATAAGATTATGTTCATGTAGTACGTGCCCGTTAATCAGCGATGACGTAGAAATATGAATGCTAATGGAACTAGAACAAACTTTTATTTAAGCATTGTTGTGTTTCGGCAGTTAGAGGTAGCTAGTTCCTCTGTGGTTGAGGATTCCGGGTGCAGCTAGCTTCCACCTTCGGCCGGAGAAGCTCTTGGCCTTCATCTCATCTGATGATCAATCAGATGAGATGAAGGCCAAGAGCTTCTCCGTTGTGGTTATAAAATATATACATATCTGTTCCTACCAAGGTGGACTTAATGCCTGAGGCATTTTATACCCGTCTACCTGAATAAATTTTCTAATAAATTTCATTTCATTTCATATCTTAAGGTTTCAAAATCGAATATAACAAGGGTGTTTGTCTTTTTTTTTGCGTGCGAAATTATCAAATAACTTCTCCCGCTCTGGGCGGAGCGGGAGGGTATGTCAGACTCTTACTGACTAAAACCTACCCGTATTCCTTCCGTTGCACGTGTTGCCAGGGGCCTCAGTAACCCTTTTGGACTGCCACGCGACCCCGGCAGGCATCGACCCTAGTGGACCCCCACACTTGTGCTGACGACATCTCTTTGAGGCGCGCGTGGAATACAACGCGCCGTCGACCCGTGCCTGGTCCTTACTGGACGGTGAGCTACCCATTGCTCACCGTCCGCAAGCCCGCGCCTACGGTGGCCGGAAATCCGCCCGGGATTACGGACGCCCATGGCGTCTCCTGCGGTGGCTAGGAGCGAGAGGGCGCGGCCTTTCCCTCAACCGTCCCGCCTTCTCCTTCGCGAGCATTACTGCTTCGCAGAAGGAGGTGACGGCTGCCCATGCCCTCTCGCTCCGTACCATGGCCTGAACCAGGGCCGGACGCGAGAGATCTCTGTCGCCTCCATGAAGACACGGCGGTGCTCTGCCCAAGCCGGGCAGACATCCACCGTATGCTCCATCGTGTCCTCCGGGCGATCCACACAGTGGTGACACCCGGGCGTTTCCTCCCGCCGTATCCGAAACTGGAACCTCCCGAAGCTGCCGTGTCCGGTGAGGACCTGCATCAGGCGGAAGGTGAGGACGTCGTGGCACCTCTCTAGCCACTCCTCAAAGAGGGGACTTATCGCCGAAATTGTGGCGTGCCCAGCGCTGGGTTACGACAACCGTACTCTCCATGTCACCATGAGATCCCGCCGGAGCTCCGTGCGCTGTACCGCGATTTCTCGCGGCAGTGGAGTTACTCCCCGGCGTTTCGCCTCCTCGCGCCACTCCCATACGTTTGCGAGGACTTTTGCCTCCAAATCCCATGGCAGCAATCCGGCAAGGAGGCTCGCATGGTGTTTGTCTGTAGGAATAGGTAAGATAGTAAGTACTTACCTACTTATTCCAGGGTCGAATACTTCCGGATAAATCACTTTTGAAATCATTTCCAATTCGTTATCACTACCGATCTAACTCAAAACTTGATATCATACTTTGAAACGTCACAATTATTACCGCCAAATATATTGACTTAATTATTTCATCGATCCCGAATAACAAGATTGCTCGTCGTTCAATTTGAACGATAAGTTCAACTTTGATTACTTAGTTCAAACTTACTTCGTCAATACGTCGTTATTCAGATATCTGTCACAAAAAGTTAAGGGTCAGAAGTAATAAATCGTAGTGACAAAATTTATTCCATCGCATATATTGTGTCGAGAGCAAAAAGTTTTCGGTCCCACGGATGGGAATTGGAAACTACGTGGACCAATACCCATTGAGTTCTATAGATTTAAATGGAATCAAAGAAATATGAAATATAAACCGCGGTTATTAAAGCCAGGCTATTGTTTTAGAGATATATTGTCAGTGAATGAAAAAGAAAAAACAGTCACTGATTTTTTCTGAGAATGCATGTAGGGCCAAAGAACAAATATGTAGCAGTGTTTCCATTCCTATTTCTAAGTATTGCAAAATAACTTCTGCTGTTACCTAAATACTTTTTGCGCGCAAAGCGGTCAACTCCTTTTTATTCTTAAATTTTTATTTATTCAAAATGTGATTGTTTTTCCAAACAACGTTGTCATTTTGATAGGAGTTAGTCAATCATTGGAAATCACTTTGGAAAGATAATTAAAAATGTCTAATAGGAGATAAAATAAAGTAAATGAAAACGAAATGGCGCATTGATCATGTATTGCTAAATACCAACTAAATCCCCAGTATATGTTTTTTGTGAATTGAACTATATTTTGATGGAGTATTAGTGAAGATAAAGATAAAGATAAAGATAAATTTATTTATTCAAACATGTGTAACTCGATTGAAAATCGATTAATTTGCCGTCTCTAGCGTTGTTTTCCTTACTATTAATTAAAATGTACGTATTCCGTTCAACGTTCCGGTACTATTCGTAGATGGGCATTTATTTTAAACTGCTACCTATTTTTGAAAATAACTTACTGATATTGTTTTGGAAAATATCCAAAACAATATCAGTAAGCTATTCTTGGTTTAGTCGAGTGATAAATTTAACAAATTTTGCGAGGTATGTATTTTTTTTATTATATGGCCTTTATTTCAAATAATATATGTAAATAAATAGTAACTTAGATACGTTTTGGTCATGACCGTTACCAAATAATAAACTGCTCCTGAAATAAAACTGAACTTAGGATTAGACTTTTTTGGTGTGTATGGGTTAATTAATTGTGCTGTATAGCAATCTAACACAAAAACTCAGTTGTGTGCGAAATACTGCCATAGTAATTTGTAAAAAATTGTCATGATCGTTACTTGTTACGAAAACGCTGTATTTAATTTGTATATATCAATTAAACAACTAGTAATCGATCTAGAATTACCATGCCAAAGTTAACTTAAATGCCTGTCTGTTAAAAAGTATAACTAAATCTATTCAATTATTTTAAGAAACATAGAAAACCAATAAAAGCTATTAAAATATTTCGAGGGACAGTCACGTATACCTGACCAACCAGTAACGGTCCTGACATAGTAAAGTTGTGGATACACCGAATTAGTAAATAAAACACATGATTTACAATATTAAAGTTGTCTTTATAATTTTTAAGTCTTCTGACTTATGCTGCTAAGGCATATTTCAGATTTGTAATAAGTTGATATTGGTCTTGTTGGTGCATATTATTAAAATAATGTTTCTTGAAAGGTTTAATGTCATTTTCAAAGTCTTGTAGTAAGTGATTACTGGTTCCGTTTTTCTCTGCTTTTACCGTTTTCTTAGTCGTCTTTTCTGTAGTTTCTGATCCTTCTTTTTTGGAGTATTTATAGATAACTGTCTCCCATTGGTACCAGGTGACGTTTTGGTTTAATTGCACATTTGTGTCGGATATAATGGGAATGTTCTTGCATTTCGTGCATTTACCATACATGCATTTGAAAGATTTCAGGTCACATGTTTGTAAGTGATTACTTTCCCCACAACATATATTTTATACAGTTTCATAATAGTAAGGATTCTCTCAGTGTGCCCAGATATTTAGGCTGTCCTGTCCGTTACTTTTTTAGTCCGGCTCATACGTTACCAGTCATTTGGTAGTGGTCAGGACGTAACGGTACCACAGCTTCTCTCAGTTTTTTTATCATAACCTAAAAATGTTGTTGGATAACTAAATAGCTCTTATTTACCGAAAACCAGAGTTAATTTCGCCACGTGAAACTATTTTTGCTATAACACCAACATTACATAATCATTCTGGAAACGTGAAATAGTTACCGGTCAATGTGAGGCGAAAACTCCGAAAAACGTCCGTTACCGGTCAAAAAACTCTCAAGACTGAAGACAAATTTAAGCTGACATTTCAAAACGGCTGCTGGTGTTACCATTTTTGATTTGGTGTTGCTATTTAAATAAAAAGTCGACGAGTGGTAGAAAAAAATCAGTACTAAAATGAATTCAATTTACGGTCACGGTGCATGGACTTGTCCAGTTAACACATACCCAGGGGACAGATAAAAACTTTAAAATGTGTAAATACTTGTATTATAATATAATAGAGTTTAACATGCTTGAAAACTACAACTAGATTACAAAAACTAAAATATGTGCAATATGTACTAAGAAGCAAATTGCAAAGAAATATGTTAACATAGGTCATATACTCGTATATCTAAAAGAGGACAGTACTGCAAGACTTAAGATGCCGCATTTCTGGATTTAATTTGATCAATTTGTTTTAAATTTCTCTTAACAATTTAAGTAAAAAAAAGAAAACTTTAGTCATTTGGAGCTATTCAATAATAATTCGACACGTCTATGTCATAAAAACATTAGTTATTTGCAACTTGAATGTATGGGACATCCCATGAGTGGAATGGTAGACATTTTGACGAAAATACCCAGATAATCTAAAGTGATATTTTCAAGCTCAGTTGTTTCATCCTTTTCTTTTTTGACATGTCTGAACAAACTTATTCACGACTTGCGCGGAAGATAAGTAAACTGATTTTTATCGGTTTCATAAAATCTACTCGGAAATAGGATTGTTAATGGCATTAAGGATATGCCATCAGCATTTAAACGTTTAAAAGTGTGTTTTAATTCGGAAAAGATAGATAAAGACTGGGTTGTCCTCTATTTACAAAGGCCTAACAATAAAGTCATCGCCGGTAGGTAGGTAGTTAGGTATACAACTTTCAATAAAGACATGACAGAAATAATGACATTTTTATCAAACGCTTTTCTAATTGAATGCTTCTAATTAATGTTGATTAGCATGTGTAGAAAAACAGCACGCAATAGAGTGACACTAAATTAATTAATTAACAATAAAGGTGGAGGTTATGCAAGCATTCTTTGAATTTAGCGGAGCGTCTACGTCTAATGGGAAGGCTTCTTAAATGTTACTCAAATAAAATAATACTGCTATTAGAACCCAATCTTGTCAGTAAATCATGTTAAAAAATGTAACTGTTTTGTTTTTACGACAATTTAACAGAATATTAGGATTCCGACAAAGTGATGAACAACCGCATAATGGAAAAGCTAAATCCTCAGTATTTTAAACATGTTTACATTTCGGGCAATTTTCTTTTTTAGTAGGTATTCAGTGTCTTTTTTATGAAAATTTATATTCATTGTACTCTTTATTAATTATTTTTATAATAACTCTGTAAGGTACACCAATTTTACATCTCATGTACCTTCATTATTATACCTAAGTCAGGAACAATGTATAATAACCTAAAACAACCAAGAAGATTTTTAATATTTTAATTAATACTTGCTCATTTAAAATTAGGAAATTGGTTACGAATTTTCCATATAGCGAAAGAACTAAAACTAGTAGCAACTATTTGAAACTATAGGTACATGTCTAAATAAACAACCGTAATACCCAAGATACCAATAAATCCTATTATTTCCTGGCTGTCCGCCGACCGGATTTACCTATATTTGGATTTATTAAAATGCACAAATCCTTAAAATAGGCAATTTGGAAAGGGGAAACGTGATTACATTCTAAAGGACAGTTATTACGTACAGCTGTAGTATCATCTTTCAAACAACAGTAAAATACAAAAACTAATAACAAACATCATCTACAAACTATTTCTGTTGCTAATATTAGCGCGAACGCAGAACTTCCTGCTTTAGGAAACTTATTTACCGACTTTGTCTGTGCCGAGTTTCAGACGAATGGACTTAGCTGGGATGTGCCAGTACCTGCCTTCGATAAATTTCTTTTGCAAATTCAATCCTTCACACGTGTTTGCATTCGTTTGAGAAAAACGTGGTGCATAAAAGCCTTATTGACACAGATAAATTTCTACTTGTAAGTTCGAAATGTGCTTTTGAGTTTATGACAGCTCTGTCTACTTTTCTAAGAGCAATAAGTTAAACACATAAAGTTATCCTACTCATATTATGCAAACTTCCATCTTTTAAAACACAGATAGTAAATTATTTCAACGATAGAAAGCAAAGATCCACCAAAACAAAGTCCAAAGCAGTTTCCGATAGCAACGACTAAATCTAGCGTAGTGCGCGCGACCTGCCGCGTCACCCGCTGGTACGGTCTGTTGTTCAGGATAAACCTGGCGGGCTTAACTCTTAACTCATTCTGAGGCTCCAGCAATTTCTTAGACACCACATTGTAATCCGGCTCCGTACACGAAGGCAAACAATCGCAATTCAAGCCCGTCTCGTTCGTGCCCGGAACCTGCAGCTTTCTCAGTGTTTTGTAGTGATTCGTCAAACACTTTAAGCCTTCTAAGCCGCAATATCGATCTTTGTATTGGACCGGAGATAAGTGATGTGTACAGTTACAGAGTTTCAGTTGGGCCTCGATGCGACATTGAATAATACACACAGAGTAGCTGTACTGCTGGAAAGCAATGTAGCTCTCTGGAATCTCGTCAGGGAATCTACATTGACGTACCTCGGGAGCGATCAAAGGTACTTCCGGCTCATTCACCACATCCATAATTGAAAACCTCACTATGGCTTCTGCTCCGTATAGAGTCGTTATTCTACGATCATATTCCATATTCCAAAAGGGAATGTCTTCGGGTGAATGAATGAATGACTCGTAATCTTGTGATAGAGTTATTTCGAGAACGCCCGCCTCTGGGTTTTTTGCGAGAGCGGACGTGGAAAACATTTTGTGATTTCCACCGACGTGCTTGTTGTTAATCGTGTAACATCTCCCGTACTCTGTTTGCAGAGGTTTGAAATATTTACAACAGTTAATCTCTCGGCCATTCCACTTACATGATCTAAATAGGTGCAAGCAGGGAGTTCGGAATTTTGATACAATTTCAGAATAATCACGTGAGCACAACGTTGTATTTTGGCAGGTTGATGTGCAACTGAAGCATGTTCCACTGAAGAATATTATTTCAGCGAGGAAACGATCATACTTTTCTCCATCGTGAATGTCGAATAACTTGCTGAGTGTCCAAAGTTTTTCGATATTAGCAATCTCGCAGACGGTGACTGACGCAAATGTTGTGTTCCAGTCGAGATAATCAGTGCGCGTCGTGAACCGTATGGTGTTCTCTTGGTAATGGTCGTAGTACTTGCGTATTGTAGCCACGGCAATGATCCACACATGCACGTAAATGACGAAGTAGATGAATCTGTACACGAAGTGCACATCCTTACGGACGAGATAACTGGGCCCGTGAACAGTGAGATTTTTACAAGTGTATTTAATTCTATGATATAACAACAGAATGTGTTCCTTGATTTTATTGAATATTTTCATTTTGTGGAGCTTTTATGTGGTTTAAACAGAAATGTAATCAGAGTCAGAATGAAAGTTTGGAAATAGGGCCGTTATTTATATAATGCATGGATTTAACGATCACACGAAAGGAATCCATTTGCTTAATGTTTTAGTTATGGTATAATACTCATAACGTTAATTAATGTTGTATAATGGCACGTAATAGAAGTAAGGGTATGAACACAAAAATATAAAGTATTAACGCTGATAAAGTATTTAAACCAGCATACTGCACTGTTTGTAACTGCTTTATACGGCACACGTGTTGAAATTGTCATCTATTGTTCGGCACTGATCCCATAAATGAACAAATTTTGTTGCGATTTCAGAACACTATTAATCATCATAACTACCACTTATTCCTATTTAAATAGTAAATGTTTTCATCAGTATTGAATTCTATATTTAGATAGCCCCAATCAGCCCCACAACAATTTCGGCGCGTGCCCTGAATGATTTAAGTCGCAAGTCAAGGTTGCAATCCCGGAAAATATAAACAAGAGAGACCTTTCTTTAAAATCTTAATTTCTCGAATTGTCTTTCAGTATCACGTAATAATAATAGGCATATTACCTACCTATATTATAAACTATTTATTTCAATGTTCTGAAAAAGTCTTTCCATTTCACAAAAGTCGCGTAAACAGTGATGACACAAAAAAAAACATTAGTGTGGAATTGTCCCAATCAAGATAAAAGGTTGGACACAAAGTGTACATTTAGGTTAAATGTTTCAACCGAGCCTAATGGAACTTGATTATGTATTGTCTTGAAATATAAAATACGACTTAGAACTGAAAGGCTACTTCGATCCATAGAGGTTTGCATTTATTCCGTGGCATATCTGAAGGTAATGCACAAGAAATTTTCGCCTTTTGCAGCCTTTATGAAAAGTGAGGCTTTCTAATATTAAATATTCGCTGGTGATCCCAGATTGTCCTTACCTACAAACCGAAGACGGCCACCACGTGTTTTTAATCTGTGCACGCCCGACCTTAACCTATAGGCACCGCGCGACACCGATTCGGAGTCAAACAATAGAAAAGTGATTTTCTATTGACCAATTAATGATCAGTCCGCCTCAATTTCTACACGAAAAATATATATAAAATTAAAGAGTATTAAATGTCTAATGGTGATAAAAGATGTTGGCTTCTTGCCATTTTAATTATTATATACGTGTACTGGAAATACATACGTAGGTACTTACTTTTTTAATGAAAACTAATTACGTGTTTACATAAACCAAATAACTTGCGTGCTACAACAATGCAGCTATAAAACACTAATGTACTAACGATGTAGAGTGAAAAAATAAATTTAAAAGGAACCCTGAATGCATTGTTGAGAGAATTAATATAAGAGAATTATGGATGGTGGAGCGAGCTTAATCCTGAAGTAGTTCTGCCAGATTATGATAGGATTGAAACTCGTATAGTTCCACCTCCAATGTCACCGTAGTAATTAGATTTCCTCGCTCGAATCAGTTTGTTTCAGTTAGACTGTTAGACGACGAACCTTCATGACTTATGGATGAGTTTTAGAGACTAACTTTGAGTTTCTAAATGATTCATAATTGATGAAAGAAAATACTTGAGTTTTCTTTGAATGACGTCAGCGACGCCAACTTCGATATTCGAAAATAAGGTATCGGTTTCAATAATTGCTACCTCTACTATAATGGTAGCAAATAACTACACCCACGTTGACGCTAGAAATAGCAACGAATGCTATTTATGGAAGGTCGCAAATGTAACTCAAAAAGGAAAAGTTTCCAACCATGGGCAAAAGCTTTATTATACATATAAAAAAATTTGATTTAACGATGTGGGAACATCTGTGTGGAATATGTGCTCACATAATATTTATACCAAATTCTAAACATCGTCAAGCTTGTTCACAAAATTCCATCATGAAATCCAATTATTGTAGGATTTACCGGCTTAGTCTCTTACCATCCCATGTAAAGAGACACTCGGTAGTCGAAATTTTGAATACATACTATTATAAATATGGCGTTATTTACTTTACTTGTTAGTTAGTACCTATCTTTACATGTGTTTTTGAAGTAAATATGAGGTAATTAAATATTTTTTTTACTTATTGCATTTACGTGACGTGCTGCCAATGTGTGTGTTACCGGTATTATTTTAATGTTTCTGATTAAATGACACACTGATAATTTGTTTACAAATTAAGTTGACTCGTCAGTCTTAACATAAATACAATTCAAATGATAAAGTCACCTATATGATTATATTTCCCATGGCTTTTATGAATTACAAATTCCTACGGTTTACAAAGTAGGTCAGAGCGAAGTTGTCATTTGTTCGAGCATACTTAAGTTAATTTAAGCTAGGCATCAAAAAGACAAATAATCGCGGTTTGTGGGAGTCTTAACTAGTGCTGTCGAACCAAGGATTTATGAATTATTAGGGGTTTATTTATAAACGTTGATTAAAGAGAAGAGACGTTTAAACATCAAAAATGTATGGTTAAACAGGCGCTAATCATTACTTAACTTTAAGCAACGTTTATAAATAAAGGGGTTTGACATTAACTTGGATGCGAAACTCCTCTTGATAAAATGTTGTGGCTGCTGACGCTAAATGCTGTGATGTAACGAATAGTGATCTGCTCCATTTCTACTTTCCACTTTTATAAAAAAAAAAACATGGGCGCGAATACCACATAGGTACTGATCTAAGATAACTTTCTTATATTATGTTAAATCTATCTGCCTACTTTAGGTCACAAAACTAACTAGCCCACTGCCAGGGGCAGTCCTTTCCTTAATAGAGACAATGGCGCCGATTCCCTTGTTCACAAACTACACTAAATTTAAGTTCAGTGCATCTTTTTCTTTCTATTTCATTAAGAAAAGGACAGAAGATAAATTTTAGTTTAGTCCTGTCAAATTAATCAGCGCCTGTCACTACTCCATACAAGTTTAGACGTGATTAAAAACTTGCCTACTAAAATTACGTCAATTTACGTCAAGCGCTGATTAATTTGACAGGACTAAACTAATATTTATCTTCTGTCCTTTTCTTAATGAAATAGAAAGAAAAAGATGCACTGAACTTAAATTTAGTTTAGTTTGTGAACAAGGGAATCGGCGCCAATATCCGCTAAAGAAGTGTAGTGGTATGTAAACCACACATGCACACAAACACGTGGCCTCAAGTACCTATAACGTTCCACGACTGAGTTCATATAGAATAACACACGACGATACTACAGTCAGTCGCTAACCATTGCTCGCGTTACAACGCGTCACTTTATAATCACTTTAATCTTAGTCATTGTCTATAAACCGTGTTTAGTTGTAGTAACTTTATTATTAAATTCATTGTGTAACACTAAATGAACATTTAATTTCATAACACTATACTCGTAGAACCCATACCACAACCTAACAAAAGTTATTTAATGTTAAGAAATTAAATGTTCATTTAGTGTTACACAATGAATTTAACGTTTAAGAAGACTGGATGGGGTGGTCAATTAAAAAGTCATGTCATGTCGCAAGGTCCTCATAACTAACCCGTGGTTTCTCATAGAATAGTTATTATTCGTTTCGTTTCTAAAATTAAATCTCATAGTTAATGTTTTGAAAGGCTTCTTGTTTTGTTCAACCAATCACAACTGCTCACATGAGATTGGACAGCAGATTTCCTGATCGGAGACTTGGTCGGGGTTTTAAAAACCGGAAGAACAGGTATACACTGAGTGTGTATACCTGTTATAATGTTACGTTCGGATACGAAATTTCCCTACTACATGTTTTGTTTTAATCGATTTTGATATAGGTAGGTATTACCTTATCGTGTCCTACTTTGATCACCGATAATGATGATCCATTTGTCTAATTCGTTCCACATTTTGAGATTTGTAATAAATAATATGTGACAATCATGAGTCCCCGAGGCTGAAATTTTCATGAGAATTGTCATCATATAATTATCCAACTTATTCCAAATAGGTATCTATTTAGTATTGACAGAGCTGTTCGAAGTTTAAGTCTTCGTAGTCCGGAAGGGGGTAACCGTAGAGGCGCTCTTATTCTCAATAAGAAAGAGCCCCATACGCATTGCATCTGATGCAAGGAGCTGCTAAGATCGTCTCCAGAAGACTTTACGGCGCAAGCATACGGATGTGTCGCGGGAAGGTACTAAAGGGTTACCGAGGCCCCTGGCAACACATGCAAAGGAACGAATACGGGTGAGTTTTAGTCAGTAAGAGTCAAATCAAATCAAAATAAATCAAAATATTTTTATTTCACATAAACCTACATGGGCACTTATGAAACGTCAGAAGCTAGGTGCACGGTTCCAATTGGTCGTTTCCTATGGAGAAGAGCCGGAAAGAAACTCCACGGTTACTCTTTTAAAAATAATTGGCTTTTACAATGTTTTCAAATTACACAAATTAGGTATGGGAGAACAGTGTAGGCCTGTCGAGAAGTACTTAACAAAAAAAAGAGAAAAGGAAACGGTCTAAAGAAAAAAAGATCTAGTCTATTAAGCCTACAACGTTCTCACATTCACAACGTACACAAGAATCCATGTAAAATGAGTCTGACACACCCTCCTGCTCCACCCAGAGCGGGAGAAGTTATTTGATGATATCCCACCCAAAAAAAAAAGCATATGGATGTACGTTGCACAATTATCCCAATAGACAATTATCCTGTCCAATTCAGAACCTCACATCCTCTGAAGAATCATTCCTACCAGGAATAACGTGTGCGGTTATGTCAACAAGAGTTTTTAATCTCCTCATCCCGGTTTTGTTGCTCTACCCATTCGTGCCATTCGTGGCAGAAATAAGCGTGATGGATGTTCATTCCTCGTTTGTTGGCCGTCAGAACGTAGCACGTTGTTGGTCAGTGATGGGCCGCGACTTGGTGAGAATAATAATGCAAAAATATGTATACGATGAGATTGTCAGTATCCTGCATAATAATTTATCATCCTAATCCTATTCTTTTGTAATAATTCGCAAGATAGCAATAAACTAAGAACCATTTAAAAAATATTCAACCTTTTAAACATTGCGATTTCTTTTTTTGCGGCAAGTTTGTCTGATGTGGGGATTTCCTGTTTTGTGTAAAACTGGATCACATTTATTATTGCAAATCGATATGCTTAAAAATGTTGTATCCTCCCACTTTAATTTGTTAATGCGTCTCCTTGTGAGCTCAATTCACCGTACCAATTGATGGAACTTTCATTTCGTAATTGAATTAATTTCTGCCACCATTTCCTTAAAGAGAAGAATTGGGAAGTACTTTTAGCAATCACTCTTAGAAATTCCGTCAAATCTCCTCAAATTTCCTCAAATCGTTCAAAGTTTTGAACGATTTGAGGCTCGGATATAATTATATTCTCATCTAATAACAAGCGAGTAATTATCACAATGGTGTTGGATTTGATGTTAATCTTAGTGCTGTCTCTTTAACTCGTACGTGAAGCTCCTTAGAAACCTCAACGTCGGTGGTAAGATGTCAACCACACCTCCGCACTGACTGTAAAGCGAAACGTTAACGTTCGCGTACAATAAACATCACCATGTGTAAGGATTACCGTACAAAGACATGTTGTGACGTATGTGTATGAAGGGTAACCACAACAGCTAGTTGTCAGTAACAACTGACTGGTTACACGAATTTGTAATAGTGTAAACATGCTTGTGGCTTTCACGCCTGTGTAAAAATCTAAACAGTTGCAGTGATTTTACTGATATATACCTATCATGACAGCATAGGAAAATTTTATAAAACAATTATTATTGAGCACTATTCTCACAACCAATGACCTCACTACTAAATGTTAATTTTAAGATTGTTTAATTTTCATTGTTTAATTTTGTTTTATTCTGTTAGTTTTTAACATGTTCTAACAGTTTGAGTATTTTTTGCGGCCTAGCCAAATGTCCTTTCTTTGGTATTGTTCGTTGAATTGTTGAGCTCCTTTAGTTCTGAGTTGAGCTGCACAACTACTGACAAATGCGTGCACTGACTGGATAGGTCCACTCAAATCTGTGTGGTTCTTCCGTCAAATCATTTCAGACACCAATCGACAAGGTCTTCACATGATCTGATCAAGATTATGTCTAGACTTTAAAAGAGACTGTGACCTCTGAGTTTGTTTCGGCCTTTCTTCAGAGTAGTCAGATAGGAAACGCCGACCTCATCTAGTTTAAAAAAATATGTTTGACGTGTAAAATTGTTTGTTAAAACCTACTTAAAATCATTTATCATTATCAGATTTCACACCCCTCACCTAGTATTATAGTAATCGATCATTCTAAATTTTACAGAAAAAATAAAAAACTGTGTGATTTTTTAGGGTTTCGTAGTAAACCCTTATAGTTCCGCCATGTCCGTCTGTTTGTCATGTTTGTGTCATGTCTGTTTGTATGTCTGTCTGTCTGTCCCCGCTGTAGCTCAGAGACGCTTAGTACTAAGAAATCTGTAAGTTGCTAAAATAAAATCTTCAACGAAAATTTTTTTTAGGGTACCGCCCTTGCACGTGATGTGGGGACGATATTCTTTTTTCTCGTTTACCCCATGGTGTGGGGTATCGTTGGATAGGCCGTTCAAAAATATTGCTGACCTGTGAACACCACTATTCGATTCAAGGATCCACGCATATGCCAACGGTTTCAGCAATCTCTTGGTGCATTCTGTCCCGGATTTCCGCCTTTGCCTGCAATATGCCTAGGGGCCCAGGTAGCCCAAGGGCCCTTACCCACCCACCTACCCCTACCAGTTAGCTTGCCTGCCTGACAGGGGATCGAGCTCGCTGTGCTCGCTCCGGCATTATAGTTTCTTTTATTTCTTCTGTTTTTCTGCATAAGTCGACACCTATTTCTGTTTTAAATTATCAAAAGAAATATAAAATTCCGAGGCGGGATGCTAAATTTTTTCGCAACTATGACAAAGTGGAAATATAGTGTTCTTTCACTTTTTTTTAAACTTTAGAAAACTGTGTCAGGTGGAAGTGAATTCCACAACCGAACCGCATGCACAGTGAAGGAGTAGGAGTAGGAAAGAGAAATATTTTGTGCGTTTATTTCATGATTTGAATACTTAACCCCAACATTCTAATTTTATAGCAATTGAAATGTTTCTCATTTGACAAATTAACTTAATTTGATTACCTAAAGTTTCACTGATGATTTTTCAATTGCAAGTTAATAATATTATTCAAAACTCAAACTCAAAGCATTATTTCAAATAAACCAATTACAGGCACTTTTGAATTGTCAAGGGTTCGGTCAGTCAGTCAGAAAGATGAAGCTAGTTGCCCATTCCAAAGCGTAGTAGGTACCTATGGAGGAGAACGGGCAAGAAACTCCACGGACACTCTTTTAAATCAACGTATTATGGTTACAAAATATTGTTTACTTCATTCATTTTGAAATTATACATGTGAGAACGATGCAAAAGCGTCCGTAATAAAAAAAAATTACAACAAAAAAAAAGCAATTCTAAAATTAAAATTAAAATAAGCCGTGGCAGCTAAGAGATGACCAGTCTCTACTGACGGCGCCCGTTCACGAACATGACGCGTGGATCAGCACCATTCAGCTCAACCATTTTGAAGGGAGCTAAATGATCCAACACACGCGCCACCATCAGCGAGACATTAGAGTGAGCACGACATACTCCCAGCCGCCAGGGCTCACTCAAGTCAATTCGAAAAGTAATTATTGGAAAAAGTGGTGAGATAAAAGTTGAAATCTTCCAGATACAGATGAATTACACATTCACCTGCAACTAGAAGATTTCAACTTTAAAAAAAATAGTTTCCGTAGTTTATGTCTTAAAAAACAGGCAAATTAGTACCTATTATAACTAGCAAATAGCACCTCTATCTATCATAACAAACAGTTAGTTAATTTTCAGAATAGTCATACTAAAGCCATGTGTGCACAATTAAAAATACATAAAGAGAGTGAGCCGAGCATAAAAGAGAACACAGTCAGTGTCCTGAACCATAGTGACCTACTTCCAGATGATATACCTGGTGGGTATAAACAAGGAGACTTTTATATTATATTATTACCTTTATTCTTTTTGTTCATACTCGTATTTACCTTATTTCTGTCTATAAGTATTTAAATAAAAATGAAATGCTGTTCGTTGTTTTAAGCACATCACTTGCGACCGGCTGGATCGATTTGGTTATTTTTTATTGAACTTCTTAAACGTCCGAATATGGTTTTAAGGGCAAGAACAATTGGAAAAGTTATCAAGAACATTGTAAAATTGGGGAAAAACTGAAAGTGATTTTTTGTATGGGATTTTTGAATTTATTGAAATTCGGACAGCTTAACGTTTGGAAGGTCAGCTTAAGTAACAATCATCTTAACATTACTTATGCAGGAACACGAGCTATTTATCTATGAGAATACTAGCCATCCTGCTGATATCGTAAAAAATATCCAGTCAACAAGCACGTTGCGTATGTCCAGTACCTCGACGTACATTTCAGTACCTACACATTTTTTTTTTTTTGGATGGGAAATCATCAAATAACTTCTCCCGCTCTGGACGGAGCGGGAGGGTGTGTCAGACTCTTACTGACTAAACCCCACCCGTATTCCTTCCTGTTGCCTGTGTTGCCAGGGGCCTCGGTGACCCTTTAGTACCTTCCCGCGACGGTACCTACACACTTGGAGGCTACTTTATATCACCCTAACTTAACTTCTTAAATTACAGCGTCTTTTTTGTTTAATGTTCATTTTAATTTTAAAACGTCTATTTACCCAGACACTAATTTCCCCTGCATAAATTGATAACAAAAGACAGTTAATTTAACCTACAAAGCAGAAAATCTGGGACATGATTAAAGTATAGACACCCGCGGGGTAATTGCGTAACACACAGTAGCAATGGGTTTCATTTTGACAGTTCAACAACATTCAATGCGTTATTTACATTGTACAGCAGACAATTTTTTCGAACATATGAAGCAATGGATTAGCAATAAATGTTGTTGAACCTGATTACACAATTAGGACAAAATACAGTCAGTGCCACTATTTTAACTGGTGTGGGAAAAGGGGAAAGTGCAATTATACGTCGAATCCCAATAATCCCCACTGAATTTCCCCACCGCATTTCAATTTAAAAGACAATCCAATAAAACTAAGTTTTGCAATTACAATTAATAAAGCGCAAGGGTAAACATTGCAGGTAGCAGGGTGCATTCGGAAAAGTCATGCTTTTCCCATGGCCAGCTATATGCAGCAAACCTTCTAAATCATTCAGATTGTGATTGATAATGTGTTGCAATTAGGGTGCCGTTCGCAATTCACAACAATATTTTGATGAAAATTTGCTCGATTTAAAGCTCATTACGGTTCATTCATCATCATTACCATATCAGCTAGATAACGTTTACTTCCCCATCAGTATCGATGCATTACGCTATGATCAAACACAATATAGAAAGGTATTATGAGGGTACACCTCCTAACCTTAAACCCAACCTTCGGGGAAACAAGGCGTAATGTAATGTTATGCATAACATAACATTACATTATGCCTTGTTTCCCCGAAGGGTTAAGCAGAGGTGTACCCATAGTACATCCACATTTCGCCAGTTATGTTTAAGTCCCATGTAATAATAGACCAATTGGAACCGTGCACCTAGCTTCTGACGTTTCATAAGTGGCCATGTAGGTTTATGTGAAATAAAATATTTTGATTTTGATTAGGGGCCTATTGCCGACATCCGGGCACAAATCCTGACTCCAGGCTGCTACTGAGAAATTTCAGACGGAAAAGCCCGATAACACTTTGCCAGACTTGGGAATCAAACCCAGACCTTGTAATTACTGCGAATAATGTAGTCAAAGCAATCCTGTCACCAGTGAGAATTTTAAGTTATTAACTTAATAAAATAGGAAATGGAAAGAAAGAAAGAAATAAAAAATATTTTATTTGGGACACGCACAAGAAATACTAAAAGTAAAAAAGGAGCATTTAAAACTAACAAGATTTACGTATTTGTTCGAATAAACAAAAAACAACAAAGAAAATCAATAAAAACGACTTGTGCGACTCCAAAAAGGCTCCTATCTCAGCATAATGCTGCGTTATTAAAAAAATAAATACCGCAGCGCTAGTACTTTGATAGGGCCCGCTGTGATGCCACGGACACATCTACGCTAAATAGCTAGCATGCTCTTAGGTTTACGAAAGTTAGTTAAGTTAAAGTTAAGTGCCTAAGTAAACCGACATGTTGGTACGAGAGTTACAGTTTCACTCGATTGAGATAATAAAGTTCAGTCAAACCTTCAGAAGCATGAAAATATGAACACAAATTTGCAAGTGAAGCTGTAATTAAAAATTGGTTCATTCCTCAGTTTGCAATTCATTATTCAACCGCGATGCTAAACTGGCAACTTTATTACTAGTTCGCGGCGGCTGAGCACTGCATTATTAAGGCATAGCCGACTCCATTTACCTATGTAATGTTCCGTGGAAAATGATTGCGTATGTTAAAATAGCACAGCTATTCTGTTGTTCCTATGTTATGGAAACTGTGTTTTAAATTAACAGGAATACTGAACGTCAGAATTTTGAAAACGTTAAAACAAAGGAATCTTTTGTTTTCAGTGCACACATTCCTACAACCACACATGATCCGGTTGGAATAAAGCGCATCCAGTGGATTACAGCGGATTTTAAACAAGTTATGTCTCCAGCTGCAATCTACATGTGTCTGCTTTTTGGACGGCTATATTTGTTAATTTATTCAGCGCTTTTTTGCTTCCTCTGCTTCCCCATTGTATGTAATCAGTCGGTTGGAAATATCAATATCCAGTTGAATACGAACATCTGGTGCTTTGTGTGTAAGAATTTAGGCCAGGTTTTTTTCAACATTCAATTTATTTGTTTGGCAAATTATAGAATATTTAACTTGTCTCATCAGCATCAAAATAATGGGAATCTCAAAGTATGAAATTACTGTTTTAGACATATAGGTCAGTGATAAAATCACAGCACTCGGCAGTACTCAGCACTTCGGTAGATAATACTTGTGTTAATGAAATTTTGTTTTGTAGTTTGGAAAAGTTGTCTTCTAATTTCACTATTCACTTACGCTTAAATACTGTACAAATGGAAAGTTGCGGTAGAGATAGAGGTCACAAAGGTCAAAACTGTATTTGGAATTTCCCAAGACTGTGTCCAGGGAATCATTCCGCAACAGTTTTTAACAAAGGAAACTTTCTCCAACCATTTATTAGGCCTCTAGGAGAACTTCTTGAACGGATCAAGAAGTAGATCAGAAAAATAATAAACTCTTATTAGGTGGGTATTTAAAAGTTAATTACAAGAGTTTGCACGTTAACCCTAATTTACGAAGACAACATCGCTGTATCTGTTATTTATGAGATACTTAAACTTCTAGATAGCAATATAAGTTGAGTATGTGCTAGCTGGGAGGATGTGCTAGTAAAAGTAACAAGTGGGGCTGCTTGATTGTTAATATGATTTGCAAACGGCGCTCTCAGCAATTTTGTGTGGGAACGAAAGTCCATTTCTTTTTGCTTTTCGCGGATATAATTTTTATACTATGCCATATGTATTATTGGGTATGTATGTGTATTTGGGTAATAAAATCTCAAACATTTTATCATTTGATCCCATGTTCATTCGTTTATAAAATGACGTGTACAAATAACTCACAGACAAGTGGTAATAACCGACAACATTTCGAAAACCCCGTACAATTTTTCACCTACCGCAGGATAGAGCACTCTGTATAACTCCACGGCAGAGGCTTTTATTCCCATCGCTGGAAATGAATGGATGGCATCATCAAACGGGAAATACGTCCCAAAAAGCGGTAGTGTAACAAAGTGTTTTGCTCTTTGTAGTAACAAAGGT
This sequence comes from Atethmia centrago, assembly GCA_905333075.3. Classification (NCBI taxonomy): domain Eukaryota; kingdom Metazoa; phylum Arthropoda; class Insecta; order Lepidoptera; family Noctuidae; genus Atethmia; species Atethmia centrago. The sequence goes on from HG995374.1 coordinate 14,224,258, forward strand.
AATCTCGCGTCGAGATAGCCGCTGCGGCCGACCTACAAATTGCATTGCTAGACCGACCAACGAGATTCGACCAGTGAATGGAGACGGCCGTATTCAGCTCATAAAATGAGTATTCCAAACTCGTTACAGTACCTATGCGGCTGTAGATATGGCACATCCGAGTTTTTGATTAATGTCGACTTTGTTTCTACAAAGTCGAAATTTTCCGCCGTCTGTATCAATTATATCAGCGCGATAGTCTCTGTCTACAGCCCTATGTGTATGTATTAACGCCTGGGTATTTTTCTTACACTTATTTTTGATTTCCTTTTTAATTTATGGAAATCTTTATCATCAGCCTGGTATTTACGGAACGTCGCTATTAGCGTGTCTTTTGCTGACGTTTATTTATGGCTTTCGAAGTCAAGCGACGATCTCTCTCTCGGGAAGCGTAAAGGCACTTTAACTTGAGAAGTCCTCGGAAATAGAGAGAATCAAAGCCTTTCGTTTTTGCTTAATTATATTGAGAAGTTTGTATTTCATCAATTTTGTAAAGTAATCACAATAACTTAGGAAATTATCAAAACTTGTTATACTAGTTTTACCTCCGTCAAAACTTTAGAACTATAATTTATATAAATTTTAAGCAACACTGTTTTACAAAACTTTTGTATTCGACTTTCAACGAAAATCTAAAATCAAAACAACGCGTCGGAAATTCATTGCGGCCTCGGTTTGATGTACCTGCTAGCCCCGGGGCAGTAGCGTGAGCCAGTGACATGGAACCCACAAAAAAGTTACACAAAGGGACTAAGCCTGCGAATGATTCTAGTTTGACGGTTGAACGTGTCGATGTGACGATGTTACACTATACGGGAGAACTCAAATAATAGGCCTCCCCTTTGTGAAACAGACGTAGCTCGTGAAATACTGACATTGTTCCACTTTAAAGTGCGAAGTAAAAAAGGAACGAGTTGAAACTACCAAGTACGTAGCTACTTAGATTGCAGACTATTTCGCTCAGGGTAGGTTCAGACGTTGATCGTTTTCTCGTGTATCGTGTACGAGATTTAATTGAATAGTGCCAGTGAACAATTTGTAGGTAATTCGTGAAAGTTTTCGCTTTTTGCTGTAACTTTCCTTGTTGTGTATTGAGAAATTCTTATTCGTTCAGAAACTTTTTAATACGTTTTTATAAAAAACAACCTGAAATAAACGTTGATGTGCCAATACTTTGTCTGAAAGTTTTTCGGCATACGAATGTTTTATTGGTAATAGGAATGGCGACTTCCTTTGCGCGAAGTAGGTGCTTACATAAACTGGTCATTCCCTTCTACCGCGATATGGCAAGTTTATAGCTTACTACTGCCACGTACGACTTTATCAAAATAAATTTAATAGGTTATCAAATATTCATGGTACGGTAGGGTCAGGGCATGTATTATTCAGCTCAGCACATACTGTACTATCTAGTCCACGTTGCACGGGAATTATGCGATGTGTATTCAACATACCCAATGTCAAGTCAAACTGTCGGCTGCTGCAGTGAAATTCAATTAACAGATCGTAAATTAATTGTCTAGGAGTATTTCACTGTGGAACGATGAAATGTTTTACGTATTTCATCGCTGTTTTGCATTTAACCTAGATCGGTAGACAACAGGTTTTTTATAACGTAACAATAGCTGTGAAGAATTATTCTATTCACTTACCTGTTTTGACAAGTTTGAATGTCACTTGTTGTTGGTTCTTGAGCTGTTCGTTATGTGTCGGGTGCGTCAGTTCTCGCAAGGCCATCTCTACTGATGGCTGCTGTTGCATGATGGAAGAACGCGGAAGCGTCGGCTCTATCGCTCGACTCAGCTTACGGAAGAAACTAACTTTCTTCGACTTTGAATTCGGACCTGTGAAAAACAGAGTAAACTCAGAGTTAAATCACATGCAGCGCAAGTTTCAGAAAGTCATTCATTAATCAAATCAACAACCCTCACACTGTTATGTAAACCTCATGGGCGTGATACGTGCCTAGTAAAGCATTAATGCAGTTATTTCGCCAAGTAACCATGCTAAATTAATGTGACGATACGGGTTAGTCGGATGATCACGCGTTCGCAAACTCAAACTGCACTCTTATTCAGAACCTTCAGTGGACGAACGTTGTTGTGTTGGCGTCGAAGGCGTGGAGGTGCGAGCGGAGGTCGCGGGCGAGCTCGGCTCGGACTGGGGCCGCGGTGGGAGGAGGCTCAGTGTGGACGCTGTAGGTGTTGGGAAGTGCGCAGCCGACAAATCCGACCGGCGGTCCGGTTCCGGAGTCGTGACTCGGATATGTGCACCAAACTGTGGTGAGTTCGCAACTTCGAACAGTGCATCGAAGTCGCGATCGAAGATGTTCTTTCTTGAGAACGCTGGAGTAGGAAGGGGAGCGGGCAGTTCGAATTCATCGGGAGCGGGGGTTCTAACAATTTTGCCAAATTCATTGTCCTCGTGGCGGCCGAGCTTCTTAAGCAGCTTCGCTTTAGTGCGCTCGCGCAGCTTGGGGCGCTCGAGCGACGGCGTCGGCGATGCCGGCGCGCGCTCTGGAGGCTCCGGAGGCGCCGTTTTGAGGTGGGTTTTATCGCTGGGTTTATTGAGGGTGGGGGTGCGGGGCGGGGGTAGCGAGCTGAACGGCGCTCGCGGCGGCGGCCCGAAGATCAAGTCAAGCGTAGGCCGCTGCCGTGGCCGAGGCAGCGATTGCGAGCGGTATGTCAGGGAAACTACTTCGTCCGCAGGATATATTACGTACATCCCTGGCGAGACCGCATCGCGCAGGCCCCTCGCGCCCTCCGAAGAGGTTTACGCGCGTCGATTGAGCTACTACTAAGATCTAGTGGCAAGTAATTATCTTCGGTATTTTACTCTCCGCCGCGTTACAACCGGATTTGACAAAGGAATAAGTAACAAAGGAAACGTCGATTGGAATGTTTTTAAATGTTAAGTTGCCTTTTGCGTACTACAGTGTAAGTTGAAGAACGATTAGGGAATGTTTTATGGAAGGGATCTTGAGCCATAGTAGATAGGGTAGGAGGGTTTCTTCGTGTAATGTCTGCCAATTCCGTACAACGAATCTTCAACCTAGAGAAACAAAAAGTAATGTTTATTACTTGGTGTACAAAAGTCATGACTGTTGTGAAAACCGGAGGAAAATGTGTGGAAAATAAAGTCACCGCAGGATCATTTAGTTCCGTACTCATGCACAAACAGTGTCGGAACACGCAGGGCTGACATGCTGACACGCATACGTACATAAGTAGTAGCAACCGACAAAGTTTAAATTGCGATCCGTTTAGCTAAATTGTATAAATTCAGTGCATCATGTTTAGTCATGATTTGTGAAATGAAGTATTCAAATAGTTTCGTATTCAAATACTCATTCAAATAACATGATTTATTTAACAAATACCAACAAAACGTTTTCAACAGTGAAAGGTGTCGGCACGAATAAAATGGGTTCATATATTTACATTCAGAATATTTATGTAATAGTTATAGTATTTACGGTACCTATCTAATTACAATGCTTTAGATAACATTGAAAATTAAAAATCCTTTTATACAAGGTGTCGTTTTGCATCCTCATCAAATTCAAGGAGGTAACTATGCTAATGATTCTCGACACGAATCAATAATAAAATAAGTAGGTCATTTCCTTTCTTTTTCTAATTTTTGGAAATCGGCATGTGTGGGACACGCATGTTAAAACACGGCCTGTGTGATACCGCACTGTAACTGCCCTTTTATACACACAGTACCGCATACGCAACGGGTTGATTCTGTTCTGTGAAAGTGGTGTATTCTAAAATACTGTCAAACTTAAATAACTATAAAAACAAGTATGTATTAATTATTGAGCCGGTATCGTAATTTTATTTGATTATATATGTCTTTCATAGCAGCCTCCTGAAAAGTGACGTGGATGCAAAACGACACCTTGTATGAAATACCTTTAATTATAAGATGCACCCAAACTCAAACTCAAATTCAAACCAAAAAACCAATTACAGGCACTTTTGATTTGTCAAGGGGTCGGTCAATAAGAAAGATGAAACTAGTTGCCCATTCCAAAACGTAGTAGGTTCTTATGGAGAAGAACGGGGAAGAAACTCCACGGACACTCTTTTAATTTAAAATATTGATACAAAATATTGGTTACATCATTCATGTGAGAACATGAATGATGTCAATATAAGGGGGGGTCTCTATAATTATGTACGTAAATCAGCGCCCCAACAACGGTGAGATACTTACTATTCGAAGGATTTTGAAGGAAATTTTTAATCATAATTATGTTTGAAAAATTCAATGTGGGTAAAGTAAATGACCCAATGAGTATCGTTGAATCGTCAAAATGCATTGCTATTGTAAGTGATACAGAAGTTTCGTGAACTGTTTTATAACAATAGAGCCTAAAATTGGAACCAAACTAAATGCGTTAATTACAGCAAAACTTTATATTCAGAATGAAAGCCAATCATAAACATATGAGCGATGTGTTCCTAATGAACTAAAGTTTTCTCACTACACAACGGAACGTCTAAAATGTAGGTATAAGTAGATATAGGTAGTTTAGCTAAAGTGTAAACTAGGCGGAAACTTAGACAAACGGGTCAAGTATCACCACAATAGGCGAGGGGGAGCAAAGTGAAGGAGCTCTCCAAATTTTTCACGAACGTGGCGATTCTGCACAGATTCATTTAAATTCTCCTTTGCTTACGCTAATAAGGGAATGTTTTGTAACCACACGTTATAATGAGGTCAGAATATTCATGTAGATCTAGGACTTTTTATTTGAATTTTAAACATGGACATTTTTGTTTAGAACTTTAGCGTAAACGACAAACATTGGCATTTTCACTTTAATTGTTTGGTGTAGGTGCAAATAGTAATTTATTGTTAACTAGCTGTTGCCGCGACATCGTCTGCGATCGAGCAAGAAAAGTAGCCTATATCCTTGTCCGAGTCTTGGTCTACTGTGTGCCAAATTTCATCCAAATCCGGTCCGCCGCTTTAGAGTGAACAAACAAACAAACTCACTTTCGCATTTATAATATCAGTAAGGATGGACTCTGGTCTAGAGCACTTTGGTTTTTTTTTTGTGGATGAGAAATCATCAAATAACTTCTCCCGCTCTGGGCGGAGCGGGAGGGTGTGTCAGACTCTTACTGACTAAAACCCACCCGTATTCCTTCCGTTGCCTGTGTTGCGGGGGCCTCGGTGACCCATAAGTACCTTCCCGCAACCCCGGCAGGCATCGGCCCTAATGGACCCCTACATTTGTGCTGACGACATCTCTTTGAGGCGCGCGTGGAATACAACGCGCCGTCGACCCGGGCCTGGTCCTAACCGGACGCTGAGCTACCCATTGCTCAGCGTCCGCAAGCCCGCGCCTACGGTGGCCGGAAATCCGCCCGGGATTCCCGACGCCCAGGGCGTCTCCTGCGGCGGCTAGGGGCGAGAGGGCGCGAAACCGCGTCCTCCTTCGCGAGCATTACTGCTTCGCAGAAGGAGGTGACGGCCCCCCGTACCCTCTCGCTCCGTACCATGGCCTGAACCAGGGCCGGACGCGAGAGATCTTTGCCGCCGATCGCCTCCACGAGGACACGGCGGTGCTCTGCCCAAGCCGGGCAGACCTCCACCGTATGCTCCACCATGTCCTCCGGGCGATCCACACAGTTGTGACACCTGGGCGTTTCCTCCCGCCTTATCCGACACAGGAACCTCCCGAAGCTGCCGTGTCCGGTGAGGACCTGCGTCAGGCGGAAGGTGAGGACGCCGTGGCGCCTCTCTAGCCAATCCTCAAAGAGGGGACTTATCACCGCAATCGCACTTTGGTTGTGTTTCTTTCTTGTTTGTTTTCGCTCATTTTTCTTATAGTTTATTTGTAAATCTTTGTTTCTATAGAGATTATTATTCTTTAGTCTTGATTAAAAAAAAAAGTCGAAACTACTATGAAAATGACATTTCAGGATAAGCGTCCATCACTACGCGTCTCGGATGGGAAGTGTTTAGAGATGCTGCTACGACTTAATCTTTAATTGACCTATTTAGTCCCAAATCACCTAAAGCAATTAGATGTTCGGGATTTATATGAATCTCACATTGTTACCGGCATTTTAATAGCGGCTTCAGTTTTGTTAGCAGTATCGAGTGGAGTTGTTACGCCACGTAAATAAAGATTCGTATGCAGGGTTCAACGAATAGCTTGGCGGATTGCCTACGAGACGTTTTTGCGAAAACTGAATAACGGATACAATATACTGCTATTTATAATTGTTGTTTTTTTAATAACTCGCTAGATCAGATTACTAAATAACCTTGAGTTTAAATGTTGTGAAAACATGCATTGGTTGAAATGTAAAAATTTATTTGCACATTACAGTTTTCTTTGTAAGTAGGTTTCCAGAACATCTTTGAGACAGTCCGAGAAATAAATTGGTTTTTGTGGCGAGAAAATGGACCTGAACGTGAGGAACTTAAAATTTGAAATATCCTTGCCTAGACAATATTACGCAGGTTCGCAATACATTTCGATAAGAATGCAAGAGTTATGAAACTAATTTAGATAACTATCATTTTGACGTCACTACTGACGTTTACCTACGTATTTGATGGGTTAGATTTTTGTAAGAATATATGTGGGTACACCAAAATCATAATTCACAATAACGTAATATTTTGTGAGTACTGAAACCATGAAACACACGTGCTGAAATATTTCTGTTTTGTTTCGACAACAAATAATAATATTTTAGTAGAATTATTTTGTGTTATAAATCCTGTACTCAATGGATAAAGTTTCCTGAACATTTCAAGGTCCATTAATGGATTGTTTATAACTTTATTCTTCTTCTTAGGGATAGAGGAAATTTTGAAGTAAAGAAATTGAAGTGAATATTAGACTTTACCTTCTTTCTGACAACATTTTGTAAAAGGGTAGAAAAAGTCTAGTTTTAAAATGAAATACTTAAGTAGTTATGAACTTACAGCCCCGTATTAACATAACGTGTTCATGCATAAATAGGATTAAAATTATGAACTTAATAATCATTTTCCCAGAAAAACTTATTTTTTATGAAGTTTATATATGTTTAATGTGTTACCTAATTGATTTCATATACCTACTTACGTCCCTGTTCATCGTATTTCAATATAGCATCTAAGTATTCACGAATCCAGAGCAATTTCAAGTTCATTGTCGGAATATTAATTACAAATTCATTAATAAACAATTTCTCAAGTTTCATTAATAATTACAAAACTCCATATTTCCTTTTAAAGAATCGCTATAGAAGTTGTAAACGGTACCTAATCATTGAATCGTAATTTCTGTTCAAATTATTTCAAACGAACTTTCTAAGGAAACTTTTGACATTTAATTATGGGATTATGTCAAATGTTTGATGATTTTTTTTACAAAACAGTACGAATACACTGATATTAAAAGAAATCGATATTATTTAAAAGCAAATAAGACGTTGTCGAACATAGTGGTTTGTCAAAATTCGTAAAATGCCATTCCGAGTTACAAATTCAAATAAATCTTATTGCAAAGCTAATACAACAAAATGAAAAGGAAAAAATACATATCAGACATCTCATAACGTCCTATTAGGTATAAACAAGTGAAATTTCCTGAAGAAAGTCCAAAATAAATGTCATATTAAATTGTAGGAATCGAAATAAACTCGGTTCCGAAATAAAATCGTTGACCGCACGAAATAAAAAAATTAGAAGTGGATCGAAGTAGGCCATTGTATGAATGTAAGCAAGCGGATTTGGAGGTATAGACATGTATGAATTTGCTTTTATAAAAGAAAACAGTTTTAGTGTTTTTGCGAATATCAAAGAAATAAAAGAAAAAATCATAGAACGTGTCGATGATCCTCATCCAAACCATTCGGAAGTGTGCTCGACAACGAAAATAAATTATTTTGCCTCCTTCAGAATCATTAAAGGCTTTTTTCTAAACGTAGATTGGTGGGAAGAAATAGCTGTACTGCTGTATTTGTAAAAAGGAAAACCCTTAACATCTGTTGAGAGTCATTCTAACGTACTTCAGGACAAAAGCAATGTCAATTTTTCAAAACATTGTCCGTATAACGGAGTGAGAGTTATAATTTTTGACGCTGAATACTGTGTGAATATTGTTGACAAAGCAAAAGTGCACTAGTGGCGCGGGATCCGGTTGCGGATGAAAAGGTCGAGTGCTTTTCTACAATGGAACGCCGCGCCGCGGTCACGAGACCACCCTTTCCTCATTAGTAATACGAAAAAATTCGAGCACGAAACCAAGTCACTGCAAAAAGTTTTCTATTGCGAAAGTTTGGAGCGCTTATTGAACCGACTGGAATTTTAAGCAAAATTTTACTGAAAAACTCTTAGATATGTATGTTACTCCTATTCTTTTGTTCTTTGAGCTTAATTTAATATTGTTTGATAAAGTCTCGGTGCTTATCGAAGCTGTTTGTGTTACTTACAATCAGAAACAATTACTGATTTATTGGTAGGTACGTGATTATACCTTGTTATAAAGTGTTAATAAATACGCACTTAAACATTAATATCCGTCCCTTTGCTTGTAATTAATTTAAAGATAGGTATTGATTTTAGGCACAACATTGGTTGTTTTAGAGTTATACAGACATTAAGATAATATTAAATTTTATACAGCTTATTAAGCAAACAGACGGCATACATTCAAATTCTTGGCTCATACTCAATCACTCATACCTACTCAATTTCAGCTCCACGTTTACAGGAATCATTACAGGAATGCATTGTAGACTAACCTTACATTATATTATATTATATTATATAATCTGTGATTATGTATATAATTTTGTTCTGTTATTTTTTATGTTGTGCCAAATGTTATTTCTTTTAGTTAAGTCATGTAAATTGAAGATTTAATTAATTTTATGTTCAGCAATTATCTTCAATTGTAGATATAGCTTGGCTTGTTTTATTTAAATAATCACTTTACCTTATATAAATATTTGCATGCCAAAATATGGAAAAAGTGTCATCGCACACGAATATTTATTTACCACCTTTTATAATACCGTATTTAAAGCAAATAAATGAATTTGTATTTTATTTGAATTGTGTTGATACTCGCCAATAGTACAGTGCAAAAAGATTTCGCGTTTTAGACAATTTGCTCAATCAATATAATCAAACTTCAACATTTTTATGAGGCAAGCATCTTCAGCTCGAATAAAAACATTGTGTGTAAACGCCCTTAGGTCTTTCGTAACATTTTTGATAGTGTCCACATCCATTGTCAAAATGAGTATAAGAGATATTTTGATAAATAAGAGACCGAAACTACTAAAAGCAGATAGAGATGAGTTCATATGATGTGACGAACGGTGCATGCTTCCGCGAAGGCGTCTCGGCATCTCATTATTGAGACTGGGACGGTTCCACGTGACACTATCTTCAATACCTAGTCCCTAGCTGAGCTTTTATTTGTAAATCGGTTTTTTATGGCCCTAGCGGGGTAATTCCGTAACGCACATAATATGGGAATTGATCGCAATGTCATTTTGACAGTTCAGCCACGTTCAATGCGTTATTTACGTTTGAACAAACGATTTTTTCAAACCTTAGCAGCAATGGTTTATTAATATCCTTTGAGACCCTCAGATTGTGATTGAAAACGTGTTACACAATTAGGGTACTGATTATTTCGCAATTAGGGTACCGACAACCGGGAATTAGTGTACCTGAAATAAGTGTTTATTGGGGGATCAGATCACAAGATCTGATCTAGAAACCCCAATAACCAATTACATATTGCTTTTCAGAGTTCCGTACCCGAAGGGTGCCAAACGAATCCCTAATACTAAGCCTCCGCTGTCCGTCCGTCCGTCCATCTGACTGTCAGCGGGCTGTATCATGAACCATAATAGGTATACAATTGAAATTTCACAGATTGTGTATTTCTAATGCCGCTATAACAACAAATAATAAAAAATATATAAAATAAAAAAAAAATAGATTTTTTGTTCTATATCAAAAGTTTATTTATGGGGACCCCATACAATAATAAAACAATAGATGTTGAAAACAAAATCTTACCATGTGGGGTGTCATTATCTAGAACTCATCGAGTACAGTACGAGCTCGCAACAAAACCAGTTATGAATTTGAAACTTCTGTTTATCATGTAACGCCGATTCATAAGGTATTTTATTTAAATATGGGCAATTTTCTGCAACTGCAAAAAATACCTTTTTATTTTACAGTATCATTATGGAATAAAAATCTTTGCGACTTTAAAATTTAAGATGAAAAATATTCTTCGTTTAAATCTTGTACGATAAGGTACGAAACCCTTTGTGTCCGACTCGAACTTGGCCGGTTTTAATTTTTTATTTATATACATATTTCCTTGCCGATAATATTGGTCATCCGTTAAGGATGCACGAGATTACTTACTATCAGTAAATAGGTTTTATATTATAATTGATAATAATCGGTGATACACGTAAAGGTGATGTTGATTCTATTCTATTTTATTAAACTAACTTTAAGGTTAATTGGCTGTATAGCGTGTATGTTAGTTGCTGTTTAAACTGTGTTTACCATTCATAGTACCCAAGAATACATAATTTTAGGTAACGCTTATTAATATTTTCTGCAGCACCTGAGTTTAGTGCTGAAAATTAAACCGAAAAAACCTTACTTTGGCATCTTTGTGCCAAACATGACTTCAAATAGTATTTTAGCATTATCATAGCTCATAATATTTTGTTTAGCTTTTTAAAACATACAACACTCTTGGTACAAAAACATTTAGATTTAAAAAAAAAAATCTGTACTGTGTAGGCGTTTTTCCTAAAAAATGCCTACTTGTAATAAGATAAAATGATAAATGTAATATGCGGGGGAAGCCCAACAACATTTTTTATTTATATATAATCGTCTATTTCTATCGTGAGTTTGATCTCCGTGAAAGTGACAGAGTAATGACATTTGATAAAGTAGGTCGTGGATATTTCTAAATCTGTAACTCCGTAAAGTATCTCTGTTTGAATATGTTTTATGATGAAAATGATTATTATAATGAAAACGACTCGAATAATCGATTTGTAACTAAACGAATCCAGTTTACTCACGAAAGATTTTGAAATCTAAAGCAAATCACGTGACATTAAAAGTTGATGTATCTAAACCAGCAGCTAATAAAATATCATAACATATTTCTCATTATTTATGAGACACGAACATAATTACTTTATCTTTCCTCAATGATCTAACTAAATGGCCGACATTAGAACAAAAATAAATCGGTATTCTTATACCAAGCCCTTGACTTGGGTCGCAGCGGATGTTATTTTTCAGAATAACAAGGTCGTATGTGACACGGGCGTTTTTGTAAAGGTGCTTTGAGGAAGTACTTAATATTAATGTCAGTATCGTAACTAAACGTACTTGGATATAATTAAATTTGTTAATAAGGAAGCCATTAAAATTTCGTGTACATATGTCGTGTGCTCTAGATGCTGATTAGTGTCATGTAATGCGAGATTGATCGTGTAGATATTTATGGGATCGTTGGGATAGTGCTCTTAAAGGTCAGCAGCATCTGAGGCGTCAAGCTTGCTTAATGCTAATGGATAGGGTGCTTTAAAAGTGCCTTAACTGGGGAAGAATTATTTAACACCTGTGTGGCACGCGACAAACCAAGCTGATTGGCTAATATTTCCACGATTTGGTACCTATAAGTACTTAGCTCGTGTCGGCAAATGAGATGGATATAAGAACGCAGTCTTTTGAAGTGCTTATAAAGATCACGTCAGTAAAAATGCATAATTATCTTACGAGCTTTGTAAAATAATGAATTGAATTCAGACTCAAATTGTAACTACAAACGTTTAATATTCAACTCACATTAAAAAGAAAAAGGGTATCATGTAATCTCCAACATATATCGAATATTTTCTTAATATGTTTCTATATTAGATTGGTCTTCCATTACTGACCCCAATCCCTTAGGATTGCAAATAATCATGCCGTCTGCCATCCAGACTTTAATTTGCTAATATTAAAGTCCACCGATTTGTTAACTTAGTTTTTGATACATAAGGTATTTTCTTGAGGAAAATGTTCTTCAAAAACATCGCCTCATCAATAATGGTAATAAGATATTTATTTACCGACAGAAATGGGAACCTCCTTAGAAAGTTGTTTGAACGAAATGATGGAATGTAATCATAGCGGACCTTGCTTTTTTTTTATAAGCTGCCGAGGGAAACAATTTAGCACCATCCACTCTAAACAATATTTCTGACATAATGGAAAATGCAGGGTCGCTTGGCATAAAATTAACCTAGAAAACACGTGAACATCGTATAGCAAACAGAATTGTTAAGAGTCAGGTCATTAGTACAGGAAACAGGTTATTGCGAGGTGCACCTCATTCCCCATAGGACATCGGTTTCCGATACGAGAGTCGAAAGCTTCATTGCATTTGTAATGTGTTTCGCGATTTGCATGGTTCCCAGCAGAACATACAATAAAATTATGTTCTCGTTTCGTTATTATAACGGTTGACGCAGCTATAAATTCTTCTTTTCAGAGCGAGTGATAAACCTTTTGTTTGGCAACTTTATGCGATTCTAGAGAAATGTGCAGCTTAGCATGAACTGTCTGTGTTATTTTCCATCTCAGTCAAGTTTTTTCAAGCTTTTCTATAATGATATCGATATTATTTATTTTAGGCTGCTTTTCAGGCGAAAATGTAATTTATTTATTCATTAAATACAGGCCAAACTACAAGTCTAACTACTAAGTATAATCTAAATCTCCGACTTCTATTCGTCGAAACTCTTAGCGTTGAGGAGTTCTGCCCGACTTTGAAGTACATCTTCAGCTGTTCAAGAAGTTTGCATGACTGCGAAAGAAATACACTGAAGACTGGATCTTAATGGTTTAGGTTTTTAATTAGTGTAATTAGTTCGCTTTTCTGCATAAATTTCTACGACAAATGTATGTCAAAAAAATTAAGGTCACGTCTATTTAATTTAAACATCTATTAAATAATAATGTTTATTTATGTTAAATATTAGAGAGTAAAAAATACTTAATAAAATACACATAGGTCGTGCCTCTATTTTTATTTTTTTTTTGGGTGGAAAATCATCAAATAACTTCTCCCGCTTTGGGCGGAGCGGGAGGGTGTGTCAGACTCTTACTGACTAAAACCCACCCGTATTCCTTCCGTTGCCTGTGTTGCCAGAGGCCTCGGTAACCCTTTGGTCCCTTCTCGCTACCCTGGCAGGCATCGGCCCTAGTGGACCCCTACGCTTGTGCTGACGACATCGCGTGCTGAGGCGCGCGTGGAATACAACGCGCCGTCGACCCGGGACTGGTCCTTACCGGACGGTGAGATACCCATTGCTCACCGTCCGCGAGCAGGTCGTGCCTCTGAGTGGCCAATATATTTAAATTGAATGTTACTTTGAGTGCCGGTCCGTGATATTTATAACGGTTCTTTGAGTCCATGATGTTTGGTAATAAAATTTTCTTTTGATTAGGCATTTAGGTAAGTAAACATAATGAAGTTTTTTATGGCGCTGATAAGGCCGATTCTTGTTATAATTTATTTTTGAAAGTGGTTGAAAAGCCGGCTTTTAGTAGGTTTGTCCGTCTAGTCTATCAGTCATTCTATGATTAGACTGTAGACAAAACAAAAAAAATATAAAAATAGATTGGCAACGAAGGAGATTTAATCCAGAAAGAATAAGTAGATGCTTTGGAAGGGCACCCAATGAGCGTTCAATATCTGCCTAGCCTTTTCCCAACTATGTAGGGGTCGACTTCCAGTCTAACAGGATGCAGCTGAACACCAGTATCCACAACCCAGTTACCGGGTAATACGATACCCCTTGGACTGGTTGTCAGACTTTCGGGCTTCTGTCACAGCCGGGACCAACGGCTTAGCGTGCTAACCAAGGCACGGTCTTGGCATGTTGTTGTGGTCACCTATCCACGGACCATCCGCCGCAAGCATAGCTTAAGCTGATCGATCGACCCGTGTGGCCGTTTTTACTTCCATACACTCCTCTATAGGAGCCGGGGTCGCGGGAAGGTACAAAAGGGTTGCCGAGGCCCCTGGCAACACACGCAACAGAAAGAATACGGGTGGGTTTTAGTCAGTAAGAGTCTGACACACCCTCCTGCTTCGCCCAGAGCGGGAGAAGTTATTTGATTTCCCACCAAAAAAAAAAACCCTCTATAGGAAACGTTAATATGCCATTGTGAAGTTACTATAACTTTAAAATATTTATTAAAAGTACCTATTGTGGAAAGATCCTTTGCCATCATTGGCAAAGGATCTTTCAACAATACTCGTACTTTTAACATACGCAACACGCTTCGAACACACGCAATTATCTACGTAGAAAATTGCGATCTTAAGAACATACTAACTGTAATAATTTTAATATTCTGAATCCTTAGTGGGAGATACAGGTGTTGCATCTTTACGGAGCCCTTTCCACATAAAATGTATGCGTCTTATTCTACGTGGGAACAATGTTGTAAGCGCACTAAATCATTCCACGAAAATACGATAACTGGGTTTAGTCTGATTGCGTAGGTACTCAGACTTCTAAGTACCCGGATTGTCTTTATATGGCTTCATAGATCGAGGACGTGATTTTAATACCTTATCGCATACATTAACTTTTATTTTCTTAAATAATGCTGAAAGAATACTAAGTATGATCGACACAATTGAATTGTTTGTTCAATAATATTCCTTTAACAATGGACTTCAATGCAGCTCTGCATTGAAGTCTATTTGCAAGTTTATTTTTCTTTCTTTCTTTTAATATTGTTTGGATTTCTTTGGAAGAGAACTAAAATAATGTAGACGCCGCTAACGGGATTATTACGGGTACTGATGCCACTGTCATTTGTAGATCTTTACAGTCGTTACGGGTAGTCAGAAGCCCGAAAGTCTGACAACCAGTCTTATCGTGTCACCCAGTAACTGGGTTGTGGAGGTCAAATAGGCAGTCGCTCCATGTAAAATACTGGAATTTAGCTGTATCCAGTTAAACTAGAAGCCGACCCCAACATAGTTGGGAAAAGGCTAGGAAAGAATTTGTGGTGGAAAAAGTGGCAATAAAAGATGAGGATGTCACTTTTTCCACCACAAATTCTTATGTTTGTACAGGCTGATTTTGAATTCATTGGCATTTTTTCTGGGTTTTAAAGGGGTTTCTTTTACACCATGTGAATACATTTTGAAATGGTGAAAAAAAAAACTTCTCTTTCTGACCTTTTGTTGGATTGGTTGTATATTTTTGTATAAAACAGCAGATACTTAATTTTTTTTCGGCGTTTTAGAGCAGGTAATATTAAAAAAAAAAAACTGAAAAATTGCAAACGAAGTTAAAATTAGCCAGTTTATATCTATTACTACATGACCCGACAGACGTTGTCCTGCCCAAACAATAGTTCATACAAAAATCCCATAGAAAAAATAACTTTTAGTTTTTCCCATTATTCCTATTTTCAAGGAAACTTTTAAAATTTTTCTTTCCCTAAAAACCTTATTTGGACTAAAACGAACATTTTAAAATAAAAAAATAGCCAAATCGATCCAGGCGTTCTTAAGTGATGCGCTTACCAAGGAACGGAATTTAAATTTTTTTCATATAGATTTTCAGGATGGATAGAACGTATCTTTACAGCGTGAATGGTCGCAACCGAAAATTACCAGTACGCGCACCTTCACTCATATACCTACGGCTGTTAACTTTACGTGAGTTATAAAACGTAAACGGAGCATCACTTTTGTGACTTTATTATGGCTGTAAGTGACAGTACCTACTAATACATATTGTAATATTACGTTTTTGATCTTTTAAGCTAATTTTGTATGATAAATAGTATTATATTTTAATAATCAAATTAAGGACGGTAAAACGGAGCATGTTTTTATGAGCTGCTTTTTTTTTTTTTTGTGGGTGGGAAATCATCAAATAACTTCTCCCGATCTGGGCGGAGCGGGAGGGTGTGTCAGACTCTTACTGACTAAAACCCACCCGTATTCCTTCCTGTTGCCTGTGTTGCCAGGGGACTCGGTGACCCATAATTACCTTCCTTCGACCCCGGCTTTATGAGCTGCTTAAACCTGCTTGCAAGTCGAGACACAGAAAAACACAAAAAGTACAGACAAAAAAAAAAATATTTCACTAGCACACCACCAGGGGTTGTCAAGTACTAGTGAATATAATTTTTGTCTAATATTCTTCTTCGTCCATTCTTCTAAGTCCACCTCTGAAGGAATGCGAACGATTTCGGCTTCTCATAGTTCACGCTTTGCATAAAAGTCAATCTTAAATCAATGTAGCAATCGCAGTAGCGGTAAATAAATCAAATCAAAGTCAAGCCATTAAACGTCTTATTTTATGTTCCTCATGTTTATTTTCCGGCTCGTTAGCTCCACCTCGTAGGGATCCGCTTGCCGTAAGTGTGTTACAGTAGAATTAATAATAACGATTGACTGCTGTCTAATGGAGCACTTGAGAACTAGCGCTTTAAAGCACTTGACGAAGATTCTTAAGGTGCGTACCTACTGACTTCGGAGCTTACGTACATGTGATTTAACAGTTTAAATTCGAGCGTTAATTTGCAATTTTAAGCTAGTTTTGTTACCACAGTAGCTTCGCAGGTGTTGATTTAAAGAAAAAGTTTTATGTTATTCGAATAGTGTTCCAAGAAAAGCATGTTACGTCTGATTTTTAGGGTTCCGTAGTAAACAAGGAACCCTTATAGTTTAACCATGTCCGTCTATCTGTTTGTCTGTCTCTGCTGTAGCTCAGAGACGCTTAGTACTAGAAAGCTGTAATTTGGCACAGGTATACATGTGCTAAAATAAAATATTGAAAATATTTTTTTAGGTTATCTCCCTTACACGTAATGTGGGGATGATATTTTTTTTTTCTCGTCTACCCTACGTGAGTGTGGGGTATCATTGTATAGGCCGTTTAAAAATATTGTGAGCTTGTGAAAACCACTTTTCAATTCAAGGATCCGCTTGCGTAATATTAAGCATTAAAGTGCTAATTTTTGTTAGAGTCAAGTGTCCCCCCCCCTGCCAGCGAACAGGTTGTTTTTGGATATGTGAAAAAATTCATGGCATTGAATTTCAATATAAAACGAAATGAAAAGCAAAACTATCACAGCTAAGTCTTTTCGTTAACGAGTAATAGTCGACCAACTTAAATTTACAGTTGGAGAATTGATCGTGACGTATATTGATGTATGGGAGAACATGTTTTTCAAATACAATGTTAAGTTTGTTTTTGGAATAAAGTCATCCCAAGTAATCCCAACTACGGAACATTGTGCGTGATCCGACACGCACTTGGCCAGTTTTTGTAATTGTTTAAGCTTTCAAAGAGGTGCGGAAGTAAGCAGCTTCGTTTTCAGAGAAGCGAGAAAATGGTCATTATGTTTTTTAATCTGCTGATGGCTGTATTGTGTACTTCGCGGAGCGGATTTTTTTCACGTTTGTTTCGTGGACATTTTTTGAGGAATTACGATATTAAGTCAATTTGTGAAAAAATTCGCGCCTTTTATAAAGGACATAATCATTCATCATTCATTCGACTGCCTCATTGGTCTAGTAGTTGCAAGCGCTACTGCTGAGCATGAGGTCCTGGGTTAGATTCCCGGCTTGGGCAAAATGTTATTGGGTTTTTCTATCTGGAATTTCTCAGTAGCAGCCTGGAGTCTGGATTCGTGCCCGGTTGATGGCAATAGGCTCGCCCCCTATTACATGAGATTTAAACATAACTGGCGAAACGTGGGTGTACACCTCTGCCCAACCCTTCGGGGAAGCAAGGCGTGATGTTATGTTATGTTTATAATCATTCTCGATATTAATTTGAAACTATGTAAAATAATTTTTGATGTGTAGCATCGTTCTTCTCGTTTTCTGTGGGAGTGATTTCTTGAAAAGGGACGGAAGTTTGTAGACAGGAAGTAACGGCTTGTGCATGGAATAAATAAATACTTTTTAATAGCATGGAATTAGTAAGTATTATATAGATTTTAAGTAGAGGGGTCGAAATTCGACTAGTGCGCGACCACTAGTACCTACCTAATAAATAATTATTCGAATAAATATTTCAGTATTTAGCTCTTAAACTTTGAGGTTAATTTCTGTTGCTGCTCAGTTGCCAAGATGTTACACACATCATATGCGACTATTATAAGGCTCGCTCTTTTTTTATTAATACAAAAAATAATATAACATAATGTATCTGTTTTTAGAACGTTACTGTTTATATGGCTTCTTGAGTCATAAAGGCTAACGTAATTATCTTTAATATTTATTATTTTCTTACGCCAGACGACCGCCTTCTCAAGAAGCTCTACGAAATTCGCACGAGTATAACATTTATACTACATGTTGATTTTTATAAAATACGTTTAAGTAAGTTTATTCTATATTTGAAAACATGAGCGACAAAAGACTGTGGTTTTCTTTGACACAAGAGTATATTAAACACGGTTTTAATAAATATGCATAAATATCATGAATACTAATATACTTACCTACATAATTTATGTACTTAGTGTACTGAAATAAAATAATTTACAAAAAACGAGCGTAAACGTTTCAGCACCAATTCCGAATCGAAAAACAATCTCATTTGAAACGCGTCAATATCAATATTTTTTACTGGTTCAAAAAACGCAGAACTATTTAGTAAGTAAAGAAACATGCAATTTATTTATTGTTTTTTTTTCCATTCGAAACCAGAAATATAGAAAAAAATACGGTAAAATAATGGTCATCCCAAAATGGCGAATGTCCCTTGTTATCTTTACGAATTTAGTTCCTTACTTGTTAATATTTTATTTCTCTTTAAAAGTGACCGAAGGCTCTACGAGTTTTATAGTAACACATTTAACCCTGTTTGGTCCCTGAGGGTCGAATTTCGGGAAACACTACACGTTTGAGTGTGTCTTCACATGAAAAATGCATCTCTTCTAACTTGATATGTAGGCACGAAGGTTACCTAAACTTTTCTATTTCACACAAAATACAATCACTTTTCTTAACCCTTTGTTTTTTGGGTGGGAAATCATCAAATAACTTCTCCCGCTCTGGACGGAGCGGGAGGGTGTGCCAGACTCTTACTGACTAAAACCCACCCGTATTCCTTCCGTTGCCTGTGTTGCCAGAGGCCTCGGTAACCCTTTAGTAGGTACCTTCCCACGACCCCGGCAGGCATCGGCCCTAGTGGACCCCTACACTTATGCTGACGATATCTCTTTGAGGCGCGCGTGGAATACAACGCGCCGTCGACCCGGGCCTGGTCCTTACCAGACGGTGAGCTACCCATTGCTCACCGTCCGCAAGCCCGCGCCTACGGTGGCAGTAAATCCGCCCGGGATTCCCGACTGCTTCGCAGAAGGAGGTGACGGCTGCCCATGCCCTCTCGCTCCGTACCATGGCCTGAACCAGGGCCAGACGCGAGAGATCTCTACGGCCGATCGCCTCCACGAGGACACGGCGGTGCTCTGCCCAAGGGCACCGGCTTATTGTTACCCTACGGCTACAATGTCGTGATAATGCGAACTCCACTTCGCTCGCTTTCTCTCGCACACCGGTCGACGTCTCGCTATACAACAGAGAGCGCGCGAAGTGAAGTTTGCGTTATCGCGACAAAATGTAGCCATTGGGTTACAACTTAGGGACCGGGGCCAAACCAGTGTACAAACCTTCGTAATTTTCGCCGCTCTAAATGAGTCGCCGAAATTACGTCGACGATGATGAAGTGGAAAACCGGCCAAGTGCGTTTCGGACCACGCACAATGAACGGTTCTCTAGTTTGGATGAATTTATCCCAAGAACAAACCTAACATTGTAGTTGAAAATATACGCTACGGTTAATTCTCTAACTGCAAATGTATATTTTTTATGTTATAAAACTACAAATTCTCGATTTTCGGACTTCTTTCTTTCTTTAGGATGTGAGACTTTGTTTCTTGTCGAATTTCATGATTCTAGGTCAACGGGAAACACATAAAACAAATAGAATTCTAATTTAGTTTTGATTTATATGCGGGTATCAAAATATGTCGCATAAATGGGCATATTTTTTATTGCGGTGACTTAGAAGTTTGATGTTTTAGAGCTCCAAGGGACCGTAGACCTACATAACTAATATTAATTTCCGAAATTTACGTAATTATTTGAAAATTTGTCCAGCCATAAGCTAAATTACTTTCGTTTACCTAACTATGACTTACGACCGTATACGTTAATATATTTGTATTTTCTTTTAAATTAATTTAGGATGTAATCAATCAGATTTTCAAAGATATTAAGCATACAATTCGGAAAACTAGGTTACTTATTCTCAAATCGGATATCGAGAAAAATCGCACCCAACAAATAATAATGTGTCAACATTAAATAACGCAAGTATAACTATTAATATCTCAGCATTCCGTTATAAAGTTATTAAACATTTTTATTGCTACCATAAAATTGCTAGAAAATTTATCTTCCTTTTCATTTTATTAAAGAATCTGAATCGACTTCGCTCAAAGTTATGATTCTGTTTGTTGTATGTTTACGAATAATCTGATAATTATTATCGCCCTATCAAAATTACATTGTTAATAACTCTGAAACTAGGACTCTAAGATTTGATTTAATGTGTTTTCCTTTCAATCTAGCCAAGGTAGTTATTTGCGTATTATTAAAGACGTTTTCAGTAAAATTCTATTTATCAATTTCAAGCCGTCTACATTTCTACCTACAGTTCTCCATTTTAATACACTTTCTATTTACCTCTTTTTTTTTGGGTGGGTAATCATCAAATAACTTCTAGGGTGTGTCAGACTCTTACTGACTAAAACCCACCCGTATTCCTTCCGTTGCCTTTGTTGCTAGGGGCCTCGGTGACCCTTTAGTACCTTCCCGCGACCCCGGAGTACCTTCCCGCGACCCCGGACTTTCTATTTACCTCTCAAATTTTTTAAATATATGTCGCAGGGAGATTGTATAATTTGTCATTATACAAATGGCGCCGTCCGTTTACAAACGCTCGCAGTTATGCAAAATGCCGAAGGGAAAATGTAAATTGCCTTATCACTATTGGCACAACATTTGATGGACAATTCAAACGCTGTTTACAAAATGGCGTTATTTTGTTATTCGGCACGTAAAAAACACAATTTAACGCATTATTTTTCGATAGTTTATAATCTAACGGAAATGATATGACTAATTATGAACAGGTATCAAAATCGCTTGCGACGTAATGCACCTTGCGCTTATACTAAATAGCCTGCCTAGTTGCGAGCAACTTGGAAGTGGCTCGCGTCGCTCGCTCGGCTTGCACGCGGTTGGTCACAGTTCTAACCTAACCTCACCTAACCTAACCCATTTCACCCAGTTTATAATCTACAGACGGTTCTAACAATTTTTCGGTGACCATAATAGGTACCTAATTGCTGGAATAAAGTCAGTTTTGTCCAACCTGTATTTTATTATGGTCACCCTACAATAACAATCAATGTCGAAATTGAACGAGTTGCCAATTTGCCTTCGGCATTTTGCATAACTACGAGCGTTTGTAAACGGATGGTGGCGCCGTTTGTATAATGACAAATTATACAATCTGCCTGCGACATACATATTATACGTATATGAGGATTATTGTTTTTGAGTTACAGCTTTTGTTTGGAAGACTAATAAAAAGTTGAAAGTTGCCTCTTGTGTTAGATGTTAGGAAAACATTATTGTGTAAGTGATTACGATAAAGGTTTATTTTCAATTATAAGGCAATAATTAAGTAAAGATAATTGTGTCCAGGTACACTTAATTTTGGAATTAACTGATAGTAGGTTACTTAGGTATATAGCTGTCTGTTTGCACAACATCGTACCTTCTGCAGTTTTTTAAGCATAAAGGCTGGGTGCACACGTTTTTTACATTATTTAATTTGAAAAGTATCAACAGCGGCGGGATGTTGGCTTTTGAACCCAGCCTTAACACTGCAAAAAACGTGCAGTAGGTACAATGCCTATGTTACAATAGGTAACTGAAAAACAAACCCATTACAGGACCACTCTAAAATCGTAGAAAACCAAATAAGCCTGATTTATGACATAAACCAGTTTATATAATGTTTGATTAATGTAGCTTAGTGCAAGTGAACATGCATTGTTAATGTAAATTTGTTAAGCTGACCTTTTATGTAGGTCAGTGTCCATTTAACTCGAGATTATAACTAGGTTTGCTTTATAATTGATTGTTAGATGTTATAACGGAATTTGAATTAAAAAAATGGTAAAAAATGTTTTCACAGATCCAAATGATTAAATATAACTAATATTTAATCATTTGGATCTGTGAAAATGATCATTTACCATTTTTTTCAGTTAGATTATTTATTAATTTTATAAGACTATTTTAGCACTTTTCGCCTGAAACATAGGATTCCCTAGTTCAGACCCGTAAGTCTTAGGAACATAATTTACGTTTAAGCAAAACTGTACTATTTTTTTATGCCTGGTAATTTTTTTTAATATTTTTTTTATTATAGTTAAATAAAAACGAAGAATACGCAGTTAAAACCTATTTCAGACCAGCTCCCAAATTGCGTAACACACTTTCAAGCACAATCCGGAGGATTTTGAAGGAAATTCCTAATGCATTGCTTCATACGTTTGAAAAGAACTGTTAAAATGAAAGGCATTACCATTGTGAATGTTATGCAACTACCTCGCTGTTCACACTTACACCAGGGCCTCAAGTGTGCTATTACAATAGTGTCAGAATGGTCTGTTCTGATCCTCATTAATGACGCCATTATATTAGTAGATTACCAAACTTGTCAAAATCAACAATTATAAAATCGATGATAGACCATTCTGACACTATTATAATAGCAGACTTGAGGCCCTGGTGGCCTACCAAACTGCATCGCTAGATAAATCTTGCAATTGCAATAACATACCCGCAGTCAATTTGCAATATCATTAGTGTGGTCCACATACACGTAGAAATTTTTCTAACGACTTGAATATTGCAAAAATGTAAGGAGATATTCAAATTTCGTTTCGCTTTAGCATTTTTGTCGCAGGAATTGACAGAGGTTCGCTATTTCCTTCAGGGATATGTTTGAAAGGTTAGAATTATTGGAATTGGCGCCTGGCGTTGAATCTTGCGACTCCGAAATACTTTGAAGTATCTGACATGCCAGTTGCAGGATGGGCGTGAATATGGACCTCGTTTTCCAAAATGGAAATCCTCGAAAATGGAATGCCGAATATTGCAATAGTCCAGACTATTTATATTTCAATGTAAAAACTGGTAGTAATGATAAATGGAATCAAAATATATGTATGTAGTCGTATTATTTATTTTATTTCTAACTTGTTTATTTTAGCTGTAGACACACGGTTCCCGGAAAGCGATATTAATTTTATGATTTAACTTTTGTGAAGTTCCAGTGAATAAAAAACAATAATAGGTACTTTTGTAAATATAAAAAAAAAACTATTTGCAAGGAAAAGCAAGTTAATAATCGCAACTATTCAGATCCTCGTCATAATTTATGTATTATATAAAATGTTAATATAGGGTGACATAATAAAAAAAATGCCAATATATTTAATTTAATTCATTATACTGTTTGTAATGTTTACTTAAAACATATTAGAGAAACTTAATCAGCATACCAACAAACCTGACAGATGGTCCAAATCAATCCTAACGAGAACCCTATTGTGACGTAACGCTCAATTGCTAAGAAAGGGAGTAAGTAGTGTTTAATGATATATGATATATGACATACAATCCAGATAGGTAATGTATTCAATGCACAATTACATTGTTTCCTATTGGATGGCAATATCAGGCTACGGATTTAAGCCTCTACGCCGTAGCAGCTACTACGGGCTACGACTAAGCGCTACGAAGTCAGATGAATCTTATTACTACCATAGTTCCTGCATCGATTTATTGCTATCGGATGATGAATGTAATATAACGCGTTAGAATATTTTCTTTGATTAACTGTAATGTGTACGTAGGTGCACGTTACAGACAATTAAAGAGAATATTCAGAGACAAGGATTCTACTCTAGAACCCCTCGCTACGGTTGGGATTCTACTCTAGGATCCTTGGCTTCGCTCTGGATTCAAACAGTTGCTCTCGCCCTCAATACATTATTCCAGAGTAGAATCCCGAGCGTAGCGAGGGGTTCTAGATTAGAATCCTAAGCGTAGCGAGGGATTCAAAGTACGTCGCTCGAGGTTAAATAATTTTGGTACCGTGTGGCACACTCTGATTTTCATCCCCCTCTATGAGAAAAATAAATAAGAGATGCTTTTAGTAGTGACGATTTTTTTTATTTATATAACCAAATTACAAATTTATAATATCAAATTAAAATTGTCTGTAATACTCGTATTTTGATAAAAAGTAATGAAAAAACGAATAACAAGTACCCGCGTATTTTTTTTTAAATTTGGTTAACCAATGCCGCGTCGGCAGGCGCGCTTTTTTTGTTACCGGTCAGGACTTTATCGAAGTGAATTGCGTTCAAACTTTTAAATTAAATAGTGTTCCAAATTCAACAGTCATTTTGTCACTGTTATTTAGTGCGCCGGAACCTATCGAGGAACCCTTCACCTCTTTTCGAATAGATGGGATGTACAGAATGTTGGTTAAACATTCAGGTTCAAGTTATCTCAATTTCCTTTCCCAAGGGGGTACATTCCTAAGAGTGGAAAAATATGCCCACGTACCATGTGTTTATTACGAATGAAGGAATTCCCAGCGCGCTTCGCTAATGAAAATTTATATGACGGTCAGTAATACCAATGAGACTCGTCTGCCGGCACCCTTCGACCCTAATGAATGTTTGTTAACTCTATTTGAAAAGTTACCATTATTTATTAAAGTAATGCGTGAGAAAAGAATAATAGGAGACGTAACTCAAGTTATAAGTACTGGTTTGTGCCATAACTCGTTCGCATAATGTGTTTGCAGTACTACTTTACGGTACGAAACATTGCCAAGCGATGAATACATTCCAAGTAGTACAGTCACGAGCACTAATATGTATACACTTAACAACTTTAAAAAGTTTGGTTCTCCTACTGTATTGATTGTAGTCTTATGTCGTTACGAACATAGTATTTTGGAGCCCATGCTATTATGAAAAAGGTCTTACCTCAATGTTGCAGTCGTTATTCCACGAAAAAATCGCTTTTGTATTTTGCTAAGTGTACGAGTATACCTAATAGTGCTCATCATCTGCCTGCCTTTTCCCAACTACGTTGGGGTCAGCTTCCAGTCTAACCGGATGCAACTAAATACCAGTATTTTACATGGAGCGACTGCCTATCTGACCTCCACAACCCAGTTACTGGGTAACACGATACCCCTTGGTTCTGGTTGTCATACTTTTGGGCTTCTGACGACCCGTAACGACTGTCAAAGATCCATGAATGACAGCCGGGACCAACGGCTTAACGTGCTCTCCGAGGCATGGAGAGGTCTTGGTATGTAAAGATGGTCACCCATCCACGGACCAACCGCGGCAAGCGTAGCTTAACCTAATTGATTGACCCGTGCGGCTGTTATTATTTAGAAACAAGCCCCACAACATACATATTAGTGCTCGTGACTGTACAAGTACATCCTATTGTTAAAGGTACATTTAGCGGTAATACTGGTATTCAAGAATGGGAATGGTGCAGCGAAATTGGCAATCTATCGTCTGCGAACACTATAGGAGCCCATTTCCTCAACTCATTTCGTATTTCCGCGTGAAGATAAGTAGATTCCTCTTTACATTTCGTTAAAGCGTTGTCGTAATATTATTAATGTAAGCATTAGCCGCTGCAGCCATACAAGGTAGCATAAACCTTTAAGGCTTTAAAGCGCTTGAAGCAATTTAACAAGGAACTCTTAAGAATCCTTTTTTCATAGCTTGTTAGTTATTCATAATGTGAATTTAAGCATGCATGTAGAGCGACAATGCAGACAAAGTTACTTGTTACCGCAGAATACTAAATAATAATACTGTTACCATAATGTTAGTTGTTTTGGTTTACTGGTGAAAGAAAGAAAGACAGAAAAGTATTTTATTTGGGACACGCACAAGAATGTAAAAAAGGAGCATTTAATAGTAACAAAGGTTACATAATTGTTCGAATAAACAAAAAACAACAAAGAAAATAAATAGCTCTAGTTTGTGTAATTTTTACGTTTCCGAGAACTAAAACCACGCGGGTAATCTGATATTTATTCGTTGTATTGTGTTCACATACCTTTGCATCTGTATGTACAAATAGATTTTTAAAATACATAGAAACGTTTCATCGCATTTTGGTTCTACCAATTCAATCATGGTTCATTTTGTGAAATCAACTGTGTAAGAGTACAAGAACAGCGTTATACGACACACCGCATTTGCGTACGTTGACGTTTACATCACAGGTATGACGACACGTATTCATAATGCTGTTAATATTATAATATTATAATGTTTACAGCACACCGATTAAACTTGTACCAAACTTGACCGACATTTGGGACGTTCTTGGCCGTCTAACAAAATGTGTGTCATACGCATCGCGATCTTCGCGCTATTTTGGCAAGTCATTATCTATCCGTGCCAGAGGAACCTCGACTACAGATTCTTAAGGCGTGTACGCACAAACGAAAAAAACGTTGTGAGCAAGAACATCGAACACGGAACGATTGGTTCGTACGTGTGGACGTAAATTAGCGAAGTAAACACGAACAAGTTCGACTTGTGTTCGCGTTCAACCTCTATTCAGTAGCCATGGATTCGCCGTTGGAAGTGGTCGACAGTGAAGTAGCCAAAAATGTTTTGCTATTCGTAGTGATTCACTAAATATTATTTCCAAAGGAGGATCCTAGGTGGATGGAAGCAGTTTTGTACAAAAAACGAAAACAAAATACATTAATTTTTGACTCAAAGCCACAAGAAATTAGAGGATGAACAACGAAATTGGATTGAAACGAACATTGTTTGGTGTTCATGTGGTACGCACATGCGAACATAGTGCTCGATGTTCGAAACGCCATTTTCTTTTTCGTTCGTGCATACACGCCTTAAGAATCGCCAGACAGAAGCGTTTGTAAATGAGTTGAGAAAGCCCGAGCAATTATGAGCTGAAACCATTTACTAATCGATTCTTTAAATAGAACCTGCAGCATTCCTTATCGTAAACGGGGAAAATATCACGTGCAGTGTCTCATAACACACTAAACAACCAGATTGCGATCGAGAATTTAAATTATAGACGCTAGGAATATCGACTACTCGAAGTATTTGATGAAGCTGTTGTTGCATTAATCGATTCTATGAATAGGACTCTGTCACATTCCTATAATAATAGATAAATCCATCCGTTTGGGCTGACTATGATTGTCATTATAAGTATTAACTAAGGCAACAAGACGGTTAGTTTAATAAAATTATGTCCTTATCGATATATTATAGTTGGTAATGTCCTGAACAAAGAACACAAACGTCTCATTACTAAAAACTGGATGTGAGTGCCGTTCGTGGAATGAATAAACAAATTTTCCAAACTGTTCCATCGAAACTCACTTCACAGTTTTGTTATCGCGGTTAGTGTAACAGCTTAGGTGCCGATCGGTCAAGTGCAGTTGAAGTCAGTGTTCGCAGATCCGTATTACAGAACGTTCTCCAAGTCCAGTTTGATCGTTAATCAGTCGATCACTGTTTATGTATATAGAATCAGTACTTGAGCATCGGTCTTATTCCAGGACGATAATCAATCTATAGTCAGCTGAATCGAGATTCAAATCGAGCCACAAGCTGTGGTGTGTACAGTCTATGATTCAGCCTGTTTTCGTTTTCGATTTATTTAATTTATCAACTTTATTCTGATTCTCACAAAATTGGAAATATTAAAATGCACCCTAAGAAACCAATTATTTAGGAAAGTATCGTTATTATGGCAGTCCTGAATTTTGAACACCTGAATGACATTAACCGGAGGGCGTTTTTTGAAACATTTGTGATTTTTTTACAATAATTTAGTTCCGAATTTGACCACGCGCACAAAATAACCTTGTAGCGTTGTATTTTTTATTGATTGCGTATATTTTCATGTTTGTTACTCAAATATACCTGATTACATACATACATAATCAGCTTATAATGTTCCCACTGCTGGGACACATGCCTCCTCTCTGTCAGAGGGAGCGGGCTGTAATCCACCACGCGGGCCCTGTGCTGGTGCTAGACGTCACATGTCTTCGAATTTTTGGTTCTAGGATATGCCGGTTTCCTCACGATGTTTTCCTTCAACGTTTTGAGAGCAGTGGTGATGAAATAACTAACACAAAGTAAAGCACCTGTCCGGGTTCGAACCTACGACTTACAACTCGTAAGTCGCAGCCGTTACCACTAGGCCACCACAGCTCTGCGATACAGCTGATTATTGTTAAATAAAACAGTAGATATTATTTTACATATTGTTTTATAATGAAAAATATTGAAAAAAAAAAACCTATAGCTGTTTTTAAACTTTTCACAATTACATGGGTCTTGTGTGTTTTTTAAATATTTGAGAGGAACGCTAAAGTTCAAGCTTCTCTTTGAATCATCGTTTGATAAATGATTGTAATCATCTATTTCTCCAAATAAGTGTATCCATTTTGATAGTAACGCTTCGGCAACAATATTAAAAAAACTCTCCAACGCAGATAAATATGAAAAAAATAAACATGACAATCTATGCTCAAGCGTGGTCTCGACCACATTTAGGTGATTACATATCAAATCACTGCTTGGGTTCACTTCACAAATTGAGTAACGATCTAAAACAAAGCCAAACTCAGCTGAACTATGATCAATGGATCTATGCTTGAGGAACGTATTAAAATTAACTAGTTCTAAAAATATACTACTTAACTTGACTGAAAACTAGTTTCAAACAGAGATTAATGCTTGAGTTTTCTTCTGCAATACGAACGTATGTGGAGTACCCCGTAGTATGACATACTCTATCACCGACACCAAAATTAACAGGTATTTCAAATGTGGTAATTGTAAAGTTCGCCTTGAATCGTTCGACGTTGCGGCTTCGTGGTTAGCGGTATCAAGGTACACCGTCCTGTCCTTTAGAACATATTAATTGACACCTATGTTATATTCCATGCCATGATTACTTATTCCTTTATAGGTACTTTCAACAGAATATATGAATATATAACTCAAGTGTAGCGTTGTGGACCGGTTGGCTAATCAACATATTTCATTGATGCTGACCACCTCAATGGAGTTGATGTATAGATTAATTATTTGCAGGAATTATACGAACCAACAAGCTTTGACTCTTGAGTGCTGGTATATGATCCAAAATTTGCCAAACTGCATGGGGCCAATAACATTTTAAAAGACACTGAGCATATAAATTTTTTAAAGGCGGAAGTTGAAAAGGTTCCGTCAATGTTATGTTTTTATTAAACCGACAGATATCCAATTGTTAACAGTAAGCAATTGTTCTAAAACATGAGGATGCTTATAAATGTTCAAAAGAAAATCTTTTTTGTACTTTAATGAGAGATGGGGAAACTTCAAAAGGTCTTCTTTGTAGAAACAATTACGGATGGCTGGATAACATTTTGTCAGTGATTTTACTTGGTCCGGTGCCGTATCATACAGGTATATGATGAGAAAAGCAATGTTCTCGAGAAAGGCCTTTTTTGACTAAGGTAAACTAGGGATCAAAGTCTTGTCAAATTATTGTTCTCGAGTGAGGTGAGTTGGTAAAAAAAAAAAGACTATCGCGTGAACTACTCCAACTCCGTTAGTTGGAGTAGTTCACGCGATCGTCTTTTTTTATCAACTTATCTAGCTAGCCTTTTCCCAACTATGTTGGGGTCGTCTACCAGTCTAACCGGATACGATTGAATACCAGAATTTTATATGGAGCGACTGCCTATCTGACTTACACAACCCAGTTACTGGCTAATACGATACCCCTTGGTAAGACTGGTTGTCAAGACTTTCAGGCTTCTGACGACCCGTAACGACTGTCAAAGATCCACGAATGACATCTGGGACCAACGACTTAACGTGCTTTCCGAGGCATGGAGGGGTCTTGATATGTAAAGATAATCACCCATCCACGGACCAATTGCGGTCACACAGCCGTTAAGCATAGCTTAACCAGATCGATCGACCTGTGCTGCTGTTATTACTTAGCCACTTTTTATCAACTGACAATTGATATAATTATTGATAATAATTGAGATTTTAACCAATACTTTTCTCTACTGCCTTACTTTAATAGTTGTGTGGAGTACTAACTATTAGACTATCAGTCATACTGAAAATAATCACTATGCAACACACTTTTTTCACACATATTTCGACCTCCAGATTTTGAATACTCGCAGTAATTATATAGTTTATACACAACACAGGTCTTACAGCACTAAATTTAGTACTAAATTCTTTAATGTCCTCAGTCCCTATATCTACAATAAACTTAATAAAAATCTTAATATTTATCCACTCAACACAGACCGTTGCATGAAATAAGTATCGGAATACCTACAAGGTCTCACATATGATGTGACTGAGCAACTTCTAACTGTACCAAGATAGACAGTAAATAATGTTTTAATGTTAGCAAAAATTAATTATCTATAGACAAATATATATTTATACATACGTAATATATACCTATTGAATATATCCGCGTATTCCACTAATTTATGAGTTCACTCATAAAAATCACAAGCACACTCACAAATAGACTCACCCTCTCACACTCACTCATTCACCATATCACCCAACACAAAGAGAGGTGTAGATCATTAATAGATCATATATAGAACCTTAGACTATTATTATTCCTGTTTTGTAAAATGCTAGCATTTAAGAACTGTAATCTAATGTAACTCGAGAGATTTGGAGGGATTTGGTGTTTGGCGTGTTCCTCCTAGTTCGGCTCCAGATGTTCAAACTTTTGTGTACTTTTGTTTTATCATAGCACTTAACTGTAATGTAATCTAAGTACTGTTTTTATGAAATAAAGCTTTTTATTATTATTATTATTATTATTTATAATTCTTTATCTCGGAATATTGTTCTCGTAGATGTGATAGGAGCGATGTTTCTGAAATATTTTACACTACATTTTTTTATTACATATATACTTAAACTCACGCTTTCTTCCCGTTGTAGCAAAAACCAGAACTAGAATGCTACGCTCCACTAAGCACTACGCTCCTTATATACTTATTTGCTTCGTTAACTTTAGTACATCTGGCCGTATGGCCAGATGTATTAACAACAGAAAAGTCAGGTGCGTAGTACTTGCAACCGGCGTAGGAGTACCTATTCCTACGCCGGTTGCAAGTAGTGTGCACAATCTTACTTTTTATTAGGTTGTTATTAATGGGATACGTCTTCTTGAATTTAAATAGCAACATCAAAGCGAACCGTTTATATTTTATTTTATCTCATTGAACAAGGTTTTGTCGGTAGTTTGTTTTCATGGTGAGAATACCTAATTTATAACAAATTCCGTATAAATCATATGTTTTTTGTAAAATGTATTAAGGTATTTTCCTCTTTTATACAGAGTAATAATTTAATTAACCACAGCACAAAGAAATTTACCGAATAAAGTTTGTCTATATGAAATTATGACGGAAGGATACACATGACCACTATAAAGTGCTCTAAGTTTGGTTTATAGCAATAATTTACCGCGTGCAGGATATGTTTATGTCCATTAAATATTTGGTTAATTACCATTAAATCGAACTCATTTATCGAGAACTTTGATGTTTTATGAGCAGGAAGAAACGCGCCAAGAGCAAGTCGATCGCACACACCGTTCCGGAAAATATTTCGTCCCGTTTAATAAAAGCTATCTATGAAGTTTTGATACGAATACCAATTTAAAAACCGAATTACAAAAATAACAAAGATAAACACAACTGAAACAAAATTTTAAATTGCTTTAGAAGCTTTGAATAGGTAATTATGTCGGTCGCTTATTGGGTCAAAGTCCTTTTGACGCGCGCGGCCCAGTTTAAAGAAAACGTTTTGGGCACTTTATATTTATGGCACTTTATTATCAAAGAGCAAGTTTTGATTGTATTCACTTGCTATCGCCATACAAGGGACTATGAAAACAATTGACCGTCTAACTTTGAACACGGGAACCTTATTGAAACTTCTAAAACAAATCCAACTATTATATAGGTACTCGTATATTCGGAATACATTAAAAGTTGAGTGAAATGTGTGAATACTCAAGTGACATTCTACACGGTCGGGCGGTGCCGTGTTCCCGGCAGGCGTGAATTGGTGGCGGCGGGAGGCACGGTCGCTCGCCGCCGCGCCGGCCCGGCCCGCATGCGTCCTGGATTAATAATTCCACGGCACGCGTACCACTCATTAATAAGAAATTACAAAAAGGTGGCCAGCGTGTTCGACACGAAAGGTTTACTTTCCCCTTTTTTCTGAATAGAAGATTAAGAAAACACGTGGTGAGGGTTGAAGTTTGCTCAACAAAGCGTTTTGAAATTTTCACGTTTTTCGTAGCAAATTACCTAACCAAATTATGGTACTTATATTTTCGAGTGATTAGTGTTTATTTTTGTAGCAAATCATTGGAATGCTCTATTTATGAACGCTCGTTACATCTTCAAGTCGTAACGTATTAAAATATTATTGTTAACAAACTGGGTAAAACAAACCAAAACATTAATTAAAGCTAAAATATACGAAACACAAGAATATTTAAACGATAATGGTGCAAAGTGAGTGCGAACGATACCGTCCACGCCATTGTTGACAAAGATTCCGTTACTCTAGCCAGATTTATTAGCCTCATATTTTAAGGTCAAAATAATGTTTTATTTATAGTACACCTACACAATGCTTTCATGCTGCACGATGCTGTATTTCTAAGGGGTTTTTATATTCTTTCTCTTGATAATTGGCTGTAACGAAAAACAATACGGTTCTATTTTTTTGCGTTCTGAAAATAAAACATTATAATGAAAAAACATTAATATGTTTTACGAAAAGCAGTGAATATTCAAATTGTATATTGCATTGTAAAAATAATAAGGTACGTTTGTGAAATATCATTATTTGTTGTGAAATAATACATCGTTAGAAATGAGAGAGCAATTTAAAACTTGTATTGTGTTAGTTCTCAGACCAGTTTTTATTAAGCACATACAAGCCATTGAACACGCTGCAACTTTATGGAGTATTTATATTTAATTTCAAAATGAAATAAATTATTTGAATTTAAAGTTTTCAGCTTTTCAATTAATTTATACGTAACTATATAAAATACTGTTTGAAAGATAAATAAAATGTACCTCAACACATAGCTGTAAAATTGCCAAGTACAAACGAACCTTGATTGATAAAAGCTTGGGTTTATATGACTTGTGAAGTAAATAACACATTCGCCATTAGAAGGTAATATAAGAACAGCACACGCTGGACAATAAAATATTTTATAGCGACCGTAAACTTGGACCGTCCCGGCAAACAGATGTGAAGCATTTAGCGACTTTTTAAGTCTTCATTCATTCATTCATTTCAGCCGAAAGACGTCCACGGCTGGACATAGGCCTCCCACAAGCACCGCCACTTCAACCAAATCTCTGCTTCCCGCATCCAGCAAATGACTGCGCTACTGAATGTCGAAGTTTGAAATGTCGACGTATGTTTGTTCTAAAGTACAGGATCTCGATGTACGCCAGTTCGAAAGTTCACTGGAGCGAAGTATGCAAGGCCGACGTATAAAGCATTGGAATTAAGAGTAATAGAGGGGATCTGGCATTAATGGTCACTGTTCTAACTTAATCTAACCTAACATTATCCTTCGCATATAGCGAAGGATACGTCAGCCTTGCATACTTCGCTCCAGTAAACTTTCGAACTGGCGTACATCGAGATCCTGTACTTTAGAACAAACATACGTCGACATTTCAAACTTCGAGATTCAGGGGGGTAACCATCACCTCTTATAGCAGTATTATTTCAATATTACTTCAGTGTGAGAAAGAGATGGAGCTGTATAGCTCCATCACTTTCCCACTGTGAAGTAATATTATAATAATATTGCTTTAAGAGGTGATGGTTACCTCCCTGTAATGGAGCCCCAGCAAATTTTTCATAGCCAACGTGCAGCCACTAAATGCATTAAAGAACTTGTTTTTAATTCCTCTTGCAAACGGATTCACTATCATTATTTCACAATTAATCTGCCTAACCTTTTTCTCAATAAAGGGTCGGCTTCCAGACTAACCGCATGCAGCTGAATACCACTATTTTACATGGAGTGACTACCTATCTGATCTCCACAACACAGTTAGTGGGTAACACGATACCCTAAGCACGACAACGTAAGGTAGGATGCTCTCAGGCTACGTGGAGCGACGGTCTTCGCAGGGTGGTAGCAGCTGGATGAATGTTGCCGAGAACCAAGCTGAATGGCGTGCAGCAGTGGACTGCTATGGGCTGATGATGATGATACCCCTTGGTAAGACTAACATGTCTTATCATCAGACTTTTTAGGC
Source organism: Atethmia centrago (assembly GCA_905333075.3). Taxonomy (NCBI): domain Eukaryota; kingdom Metazoa; phylum Arthropoda; class Insecta; order Lepidoptera; family Noctuidae; genus Atethmia; species Atethmia centrago. The sequence continues at coordinate 14,258,907 of HG995374.1, forward strand.
TTCTGACTACCCGTAACGACTGTCAAAGAAATACGAATGACGCCCGGGAGACGGCTTAACGTGTTTGTCGAGGCACGGAGGGGTCTCACCAGTTTCTATGATAAATCTTTTACAGTTCAAGCAGTACGGTTGTGGAATGCCTTGCCCGTGTCGATAAGGCGTGCTCAATCTCTGTTCATTTTTAAAATTATGGTAAAAAACACTATCTCTCTCCTTACACATATTTTTTATTTTCTTTGTTCTTTGCACCTGTTTTGATTCTTAGCGCTAGTTTTATGATTAATTATTATTGAATATATTACGAGTATATAGATAATTTTAATATGTTTTATGTATGTATGTATTTATTGTATATATGTGAATGGTACACCACAGACTACCTGCAGTATTGTCTCTCCTTACCCCCCTAATCCATCCAAAGGTTTTCTTTAAAAGATCGCTTTTAGCGATAAGACCGCCCATTGTGTCACCCTATGTAAAATTTCTACATTTATAGCTGTAATTTTTATGGTGTACATTATAAAGAGTATTCTATCTATCTATCTATGTAATGGATGTTCATACATCCACGAACTGACAACTCCTACTTGTCACAACATTGTTGATGCACAAATGTGACTAACATTATTTCACAAAGTAATATCAGCCGCTCGGATCGATTAATCAGCTTAAGCTACACTTGCCGTGGTTGGTCCGTGAGTGGCCGAACATCTTTACATACCAAGACCCCTCCGTGTCTTGGTATGTAAGACGTTCGTCCCGGCTGTCATTCGTGGATCTTTGACAGTCGTTACGGTTCGTCAGAAGCCTGAAAGTCTTTCAACTAGTCTTACCAGTAACTGGGTTGTGGAGGTCAGATAGGCAGTGGTTCCATGTAAAATACTGGTATTTAGCTGCATCCAGGTAGACTGAAAGCCGACCCCAAGATAGTTGGGAAAAGGCTAGGCAGATGATGATTTTTTCACAAAGTTCCAAACAAAGTTTCAAACAGGCGCGTCACGCGACGCGACAGAAAGGACCGCGTGTAGCACTACAAGCGGTGCCTTTGTGTCGCGTTGCGTGTCGCGCTTGTTTGTAAGAGTCTTTATTTGTTTTTGTAATTCTCTCACTATTAAATACTATTTATGTTTATCTGGAATGTCCACCGATACAACGTGGTAGGCCATCTTTAATCTTCAGTGAAAGGGAAAGGCGTAACAATGCAGTCTACAGATAGACTGTGTCATCTAAAATCTCTAACATTACAAAATCTAAAACACTGTCGATGCACAAATGTGACTCAAGCCATTAGAGAGTGCCTACATATTTGTTAAAAGTCACTTTGTATCATACGACAAAATGTACGTAACAAAGTGTCTTATTTGTTGCTCAAAAAGTGGTTCTGTAAATCTTCGAACCACGACAACATTCCGAAAGCCGAGATTCCAAAGTTTGTATTTACACCTGAAAGGGAACTTGGTTCACGAGAACTTAAACACACATAAATAACAACGGCAAGCCTTAATTCTCCTTACATTTAACAAAGTCTAAACAAGTGTTCGAAAATGTAAACAGTGGCACTCAAGTTAAGGACCGGGTTTAAAATGGGGGCATCGCGTGCTGTGGAACACTAAAACGAACCCTCTAAATTTAATAATATTACTTGCGAATTGAGGACATGAGGAGATGCGTCCATATCACGAGATTTTCGCGAGATGTCGTCCTATTCTCGCTTACTGAAAATATTTCATTTTTCACTTTACAGAAATATTTGTAAAATCGTTGACATGTTATTACGTGAAGCTGTTGCTGAAGGAGCTGTACAAAGATATACTTATTTGAGAAGCGAAGCTTTCATGAAAAGAAGAAATATTTGTCTGATTTTGCAGAAAATTAGTAATATTTAAATCAAAACAACTTAAACTACCGCGGATGTGGAAACATCATCAATCTGGCGTGTATATTATTTTAACCAATTTAATTATTGGTCACAATATTATGAAAATACGTATTAACGATAGTGGTTTAACGAAAACTCGATTTGCTAATAAGCTTTTACCTGAGCATAATGATGATTGAGTATGTAATGAAGTGAGCAGTGGTGGCCCAGTGGTAACGGCGCCGACTTACAAGTTGTATGTCGTGGGTTCGAATCCAAGTAGGCACATTTCTTTGTGTAAACAATTTCATCACCACTACTCTCAAAACGGTGAAGGAAAACATCGTGAGGAAACCGGGATGTCCTAGAACCAAAAATTAGAAGACATGTATCATCTACCAACCCGCACAGGGCCCGCGTGGTGGATTACAGCCCACTCCCTCTCGATGAGAGTGTCCCAGCAGTGGGAACATTATAGGCTGATTATGTATGTAATGAAGCCTATTTTTAACGCCATCATAACAATGTCTCCTAAATGCATATTTATCGAAATAAATAAGCAGGCAATGCTTCTCTCTACGAATAGTTGGTTATAAAAGTAATCTCGAAACTGTTAAGGAAAACACCGTGAGGAATCCGACACATTCTCCTAAAACCAAACAATTCGAAGACATATGACATCCATCAACCCGCACTGGACCTGCGTGATGGATTATAAAGCCCACTACCACAGAGAGGTTGCCTGTTTTTCAGCAGGGGGAACGTTATAAGCTGATATATGCTTATAACGTTAAAGCAAAACGATAAAGCATAATCATATGCTTTGATCTAATTAATATTTTCATCTAGTGTAAATAAGAAACCTAGGTAAAGCTTAATAAATCAGTGGTTTTAAAAAGGCATTTATCGTCGTCTGCAGGTAAAGTTAGAAAGAATAGCTTTTTAATTTCTTTCTTAACCGAACACTCAGTAATTTTTAATTGATTTTGTCAGCTTTTTAGAAGAAGGTAGGTACTACTTTAGGACTACGTCGGACTTTTTCTAATTATGTTAACAGTCAATTTAACTTTTTAACTTTGTTTCATGTACAGTTCGAGTTCAAAAAATACAATTACAGTAATAGCATAGTCATTTCTTTGAGAATTACTGAGAACTAGGAAAGAAATCGAGTGGATTTTGGCTAAAACGGACAGTTAACTGTATTTTTTGACAAAATCGGTTGGTTTAATATAAAAAATGGAAAACATGAACATGCTGTAGGTCAGCTACGTCAGAAAAAGTGATTTATGTTCAGTTTTCCAGTTTACTGCTATCTGCCTTTTTATCATGTCAGAATCTTCAAACTAGCTTATTTTGCTTATTATTTTTAATTGAGTAGGTACAGTCGACAAAGAAATATGTATGTTAAGAACCTTAAGGTTAGTTCCGTAGTAATCAACGAACCCTTATAGTTTCGCCATGTCCGTCTATCTGTCTGTCTGTCTGTCCCTGGCTTAGCTCAGAGACTGTTAATGCCCACGGGCCTCTGACTTGGCCTCACATCATGCCACGATGTTTTTGATCTCACGATGTTTTCCTTCACCGTTTTTTAAGCAAGTGATAACTAAATAATACGCACATAAATCCGAAAAGTCAGACGTACGTGCCTTGGGTTCGAAGTAGACCTATGACTTGGCAGTCCGACACACCACTTGGCTATCACTGCTGGTGCTGCAGTAGGAGTTGAAGTTGATACACGCCAATAGTGCATTGCCCCTCCCCCCCATCCAACTGACAGGCACTGGTTCATTTCAATTTGCAAAAACGTTTATAACTTACATATTATCAAAGGCTATCGATCCAATTCCGTAGATTGGTCGCATTGTTTGTATTAAACGACTTTATCTACAGCTGGCAACATTATGTGCTGCAATAACGTTCAGTTATAATGACCGCAATTGCGGCATTCCATTTACCTGAAGTTAAGAATTATCTCAAACGACCTCGACACCTCTTAATTACGAGGGAGGTTAGTATAAACTGGCAGGCTGGCACTAGTCAAAACTACCTACTCTTCTACTACTTAACTCTTCTACTTGATTATTCCTGTAACCTTATGTACTCGTACTTCTGAATACGTTTTCCTGTTTAGAAACTGGAAGTTACAATTATGCAAACAAAATTCCTTAAAAGTCCTGGTCCTTAAAAATTAACCAACTAAAATGTGTTTATATATATTGATAATTCTCAAATAATTATATTATCAGTCATAATAACAAAAGAGGTAACTTCAAAAACTATAACCCGAGTACTGAAAAATCACGCTTTAAAAAATATGAAACAAGAATGATTCTCATCTGAAATTGGTATGTACAGTCGCACATCAAGCTACCACAAACTGCCACGGCGTCCTCACCTTCCGCCTGACGCAGGTCCTCACCGGACACGGCAGCTTCGGGAGGTTCCTGTGTCGGATAAGGCGGGAGGAAACGTCCGGGTGTCACCACTGTGTGGATCGCCCGGAGGACACGGTGGAGCATACGGTGGAGGTCTGCCCGGCTTGGGCAGAGCACCGCCGTGTCCTCGTGGAGGCGATCGGCGGCAGAGACCTCTCGCGTCCGGCCCTGGTTCAGGCCATGGTACGGAGCGAGAGGGCATGGGCAGCCGTCACCTCCTTCTGCGAAGCAGTAATGCTCGCGAAGGAGGTGGGACGGTTGAGGGAAAGGCACGTTTCGCGCCCTCTCGCCCCTAGCCGCCGCAGGAGACGCCCTGGGCGTGGGGAATCTCGGGCGGATTTCCAGCCACCGTAGGCGCGGGCTTGCGGACGGTGAGCAATGGGTAGCTCACCGTCCGGTAAGGACCAGGCCCGGGTCGACGGCGCGTCGTATTCCACGCGCGCCTCAAAGAGACGTCGTCAGCACAAAAGTAGGGGTCCACTAGGGCCGATGCCTGCCGGGGTCGCGGGAAGATACTTATGGGTCACCGATACCCCTGGCAATACAGGCAACAGGAAGGAATACGGGTGGGTTTTAGTCAGTAAGAGTCTGACACACCCTCCCGCTCCGCCCAGAGCGGGAGAAGTTATTTGAAAATTTCCCACCCAAAGAAAAAAAAAAAAAGCTACCACAAACTGTCAAATTTCTCCAAATGATGACCTTAAAACGTTGTTAGTTAAGTTCAAAAGTTAACGTTAAAGTTAGTTAGTTGGTAACTTGATGTGCTGGCGAATGTACAAACTATTCAATATTTATCGTATAATATTAAATATATATATATATATTAAATAAACAACTTACACGTAATATATTTTTATATATTTAATACATATTCATAGTGATGTTCAGAGGATAACCGTGGTCATATTCACTTTGCCCTAAATCTTATGATCGCTTACTACTGTTAGAATGTATTGCTTTGTTGAACTAAACAATTGTATGCCACCTACCCATATACGTTTGTGGTGGCATACGTTCATGAGTTTATGTCCTCTAGATGGAGCCATATTCAATTTAATGTGACGTCAAATAACCAATAGACGATCAAGAAGCTTCCAACGATATCTCATTTGTCAAATTACGATAAGTCGTTTAGTAGTTATGAGGGCACAGATAATATACATACATACATACATATCTCAGACATACATACCAGTCAAAATCATAACCCACCTTTTGGTGGACACGTGACACGTGTAAATCAAATCAAACAAATACAAATATACACCAATGGTGGGAATGATAGAAAAGGCTACGAAATAATATTTTCAATTACTATCACCCACTTGCAAAAGACATCTAAAGGTCCGCAAAACGAATATATAAAGAAATCAATCTGTGCCTGACCCAAAATAGCAGAGCTATATTTGAGTAGACAAAACAAAGTTCCAAGTAGAGATGGGTTTTTATCCGGTAGAATCCCGGGTAAATACAAATTTGGGTAAATACACAACATACATCTGAGTATTTACCCGGGTAAATACTCAGATGATGGGTTATTTATTTTTATAAGAACGAAGTTATTTAAATAAATTTATAATACCTTTTTAGGTTGATGAGGGCAGCAAAGGGGGCAATTTTCAATATGTCGGGCATTATAAATTGGACCGCGATGACATTTTAAAGTTAATTGTACCAATGAACAGCATCCAGGAGTTTTTTTTTTGCTACCACCATGGTGCCACTTAGAAGTACTTTGACACTTGAGTGTTTTGGTAGATCTTTATGCACTATGCGTGCTCCTTTTTTGAAAATTAATCTTTTTACTTTCGTTATTTAAAGTATTCTTTAGCAAACTTTCATGCGGGCAAATCAAGGAGTTGCCTGTCAGAGAATTTAAGATATTTATTAAATAGACGAGCCTATGTGCTTGATGGGATTTGATATCGCCTAAATGACGAACTTACATACAAACTTTAATTCCCTATTCAACCGCTTTATGGAATGAATTTTCAAAAATTTATCCTAGTGCTCACTCTCGTTATAAAAAGAACTCTTGAGCAAACTTCGTGATTTTATACATTGTCCGTCAGTGAATTTAAGATTTTTATTCAGTAAGCATGTACGTATATCTTAACTTCTATTTGATTTGATGATATTTCAAACTAATTTAGTATAGTCGAAGTTCGAGAAAAAGAGGTACAAACACTAAATTAACATAACTGTTATTAAATATACCCAAGGTTTGGGCATTTACCCGGGAAATACCCGGTATTCAAATTATGTATGTATGGGAATATGCCTGGATATTTTTCCTTTGCGTATTTACCCGACGCCCGTCTCTAGTTCCAAGGTACTTGTAATTGGAATAGAACTACCTACAAGACTGCCTACGGCTTCCAAGTATTCGTTAGTGTTTCATCAATAAATTACTTGTAAAACAAACCAAATGTCACATAATTTCTAATTAGTCTAGAAATAATTGAACAAAGAGACTATCGTCACGTGGGAAAAATCGTGCGAGAGATTTATATTGTCCCATTACCTAATTATCGGCTGCTGACCGAAATAACTGTAAAGACAACAAACCTGTGCTCTCTAAATATATAACTGAGTCAAATATGTAATTATTTACTTTTAGTTATTAAAACAACTGACTGGCATCAACAAAAACAACAAAAGCGCATCAACACGAATAACATATTCGAATATCGGTTGAAAGTTTAGAAAGTGGACAATATATGAGCCATATGGACACCACTTTCTCCCCAAAGTGTTGTTGCGGTTGACGATGTCGAGGCAAGCTTGCTTTATTACATAACTGTTACAATAACCAGAACCCTAATTGCGTAAACCACTATCAATCACAATCTGAATGATTTTGAAGTATATTGTTAATCCATTGCTTCATATGTTCGAAAAAATTGTTTGCTCAACAACGTAAATAACGCATTGAATGTTGTTGAACTGTCAAAATGAAACCCTTAGCTACCGATAGCGTGTTACGCAATTACCTCGCTGAAATACGTAAGATGTACACACATACTTGTACTAATGATGTTGATGGACGGAAGCTTTAAATTCCTCACCCAAAGTCTCAATTGATTTATCAAGAGCGAACGTTCCAAGCTCTTCGGTTGAATTTCAATTTAAACATTATAAACTGTATGATAGTAATTAAAGCTTTTCGGCAAATTAAAATCAAACTGACTGAAGATCTATGGAGAATGTCTATCAAAGTTTGTACATCCATAATCGAGACTATAGCACCATACTTAGCTTTAATTTCTAATTTGTGTGTGGATCAAGGACTCTTCCCGGATTTAATGAAATACAGTAAGGTTATACCACTTCTTAAATCTGGGGACAGTAAATACACCGACAATTATAGACAACAAGGTGTTCGAAAAAGTAATACTCAATAAAATGCTTAATCATTTTAACACCAATCAAATCTTACACGATCAGCAATATGGTTTCACAAAAGGACGTTGTACGACTGACGCTGGTGTTACCTTATTAAAACACATATTTACAGCGTGGGAGGAGGCCCAAGATGCCATAGGAATCTTTTGTGACCTTTCCAAGGCATATGACTGCGTAAATCCCGAAACCTTGATCTTGAAACTTGAACTTCCTTGAACTAGGTAAACTTCCGCTCAGTTTAGTTAAATCTTATTTAAATGATAGACAGCAGCAAGTTCAAGTAAATGGTGTCACAATTTCAACTCGGTTTAAAATTAAAAATCGGTGTTCCACAAGGCTCGATATTGGGTCCTTTCCTCTTTTTAGTATACATTAATGATCTGCCCCATTTATTAAAAAACCAACCACAAATGGTGTTATTTGCTGACGACACTTCCTTAATCTTTAAGATAAATAGACGTGCATCAAATCTTGACGACGTAAATAACGCCCTAGTGTAGGTCCAAAATTGGTTCACTGCTAATAATTTAGTATTAAATGAGAAAAAACGAAATGCGTAAGATTTGCTTTACCGAACGCAAGAAGTAGTGATTGTTACATAATATTGAATAGGGAGAAACTTGATTTCGTCGATAAAACTGTTTTCCTGGGGATCACATTTAACATCTCTTGCAGGACGGCTAAGTTCAGCAGCATATGTTGTGAGAAAAATCCAAATCAATTTATTAATGTAGATACCGCGAGGCTAGTATACAATCTAAACATCATGTACGGAAGGAAAAATCTAAGTCTTTCAGTAAAAGAGGTAAAGGCACAATTATAGGACCAGAAATACGGACCAATTAGTTCAACCAGGTTTCAGAGTGGCTAAAATAGACTCACCCTTCATGGGGTACTGTTTAAAATGTTAAAATAATATACCTCCCCACATACTCCAACTAAATGAAACGAAATTTAAATCTTGTATTAAACGCTTACTACGCAGCCAAGCATATTATAAGTTGGGGGATTACATCGCTGACAAAAATGCTTGGCTCAACGCTGGTCCTGCACCACAAGGGCGCAAAAACTTAGCATTCGAAAATATTTGGTGGACCTGCTGAAGATCATAAAAACTATCTTTGCATTGTATAAATTCATTCTCTTAGTATTGTATAATTGCATGACACATGTGTGAACACCTACTATAAAGCTACCATTTACTGGGGACGTCTTTAATTGACTTGAATGTGCCCGGCGGCTGAGAGTATGTCATGCTTATTCAAATGTCTCGCTGGTGGTGCTGTGTGTTGGATCATTGAGTTCCCTTCAAAATGGTTGAGCTGAATGGTGCTGATCCATGCGCCATGTTCGTGAACGGGCGCCGTCAGTAGGGACTGGTCATTTCTTAGCTGCCACGGCTTATTTGAATTTTTCAATAGTTTTTATCTTTTTATTACGGACACTTTTAACGTGCACGTCTTTCTACATTGTTCTCTCATGTATAATTTCAACATGAATGATGTTACTAATATTTTTGTAACAATATTTTAATTTAAAAGAGTGTCCGTGGAGTTTCTTGCCCGTTCTTCCGTTCCGTTTGTCCATAGGAACCTACTACGCTTTGCAATGGGCAACTAGCTTCATCTTTCTGACTGAACGACCCCTTGACAATTCTAAAGTGCCTGTATTTGGTTTATTTGAAATAAATGCTTTGAGTTTGAGTTTAATGTATTAGTTTACATAGTATTTTATTATGTGAAAAAAACAGAACTCTTTAACTATCTCAAACATTTACAAACTAACAAAGCTAGTACGTTCGCCTGTGTCATTTAAGTTTATAGTTGACGGTGATTTAAACCGTTCTTACTGCAGACGACTTTGATTGATTTAGCTTGTATATTAGACTCCCTTGAATTTGAATTGACGTTTTGCGAAACTTACCGCCATTGCAGTTAGAACCTAGTCTAAAGAAGTTGCCTACATTTTCTGAAACATTAACTATATCAGATGAAAATATATTAGAACCACCAAGTTGGTCTAGTGTGATCGTTACTGCGACAGCTGAGCCTGAACGGTTCAATCCCTAGGTCAGGCTGCGTGAAGATGATATTCGATTTTTCCAACAAAAATTATATTAGTGATCTGGATTTGTGACAAAAGTCTCGTCGAGCTCATAAAATAACTGACGAAATATTGGTGCATCCCTGCTTGCTACCCCATCAAGAGAAAAAGGCGTTTATATTATGCGTTGTGATGCTAAAATTACAGATTACATAATCAGCCTATATGTTCCCACTGCTGGGACACAGGACTCGTCTCTGTGAGAGGGAGTGGGCTGTAATCCACCACGCGGGCCCAGTGCGGGTTGGTAGCTTTACCAACCCGCACATGTCTTACATATGTCACATGTCTTCGAATTTTTGGTTTCCTAACGATGTTTTCCTTCACCGTTTTGAGAGCGGTGGTGATGAAATAATTTTCACAAAGTAAAGCGCCTGTCTGGGTTCGAACCCACGACCTAAAACTCGTAAGTCGCGGCCATTACCACTGGGCCACCACTGCTCACAAACATTACAGATTATCTAGGTTATATTATCATGGAAAAACGAGATGCTGTATAATTGAGTATTAAATAAACTAATAATCATATCTTGTGGATTATGGACTAAGTAGTGCCAAGAACTACAGTGATGGCCAATTTATAGTCGGGAAGATTGTAAACAGACTCGCAGGCCGCTTGTATATAAGATAAACATTTCGTGCTAATACCGCCAAGCTGTAGAGACAACAGTGTTGCAGAAATATGTAATGATGTCGGTAATTCTGAACTAGCCATCCGCCCCTAGTTCACACGGTTTTTAGGAAATTACAAAACATAGAGATTTCTTTTTTATAAATCATCATCCTAACCTGCCTAGAGTTTTCCCAACTATATTGGGATTATAAGTGTAGGCCGCTTTTCAAGACATGCGACACTTAATGACATAATCCGCCAGTCTCTTGCCAGCATCAATGTGCCTGCTCTTCTTGTGTCGACTGGCATTGTCAGATATGATGGCAAAAGATCTGATGGTATGTCTTTGGTTTCGTGGAGTATAGGACGGATGCTTGTGTGGGACGCTACCTGTGTAGTGTGGTGTGAAGTCACGTATATTGTTCATCAGCACGTCACGTATAGTACATAGTTTAAGTCAAGGTAAATAAGCTGTGTTCGTAGCCTTAGTATTACCATAGTGTCACGTACTACCTATGTATATATATGCCACCAATTAAAGGAGGAGAAGCAGTTGACTCTCGAGATAGTACACATAATGTTGTTTACTTAACCCCTCCTCTCCCCCACATCGCATAGCGACCCTGCCACACACTGGCACCGTCCCTCCTCCAACGGACTACTTCTAAAGCGGGTGCAGCGGAAGAAAATGCCGAAAATCTGAAATTTATTAAATATAGAGGCTTTGGCAGAGATTACAAATTTGTGCCCTTTGGCGTCGGGACGCTCGGTTCGTGGGGTCCCAGTGCGCATAAGTTATTTGCGGAAATCGCGAAACGTCTAGTTGATGTAGGTAACTGGTGACCAAAAAGCTGGCGGCTTTTCTCTCGCAACGCATCAGCATTGCAATTCAGCGAAGAAATGCTGCGGAAAAAACGGGGCCTATTTTAGGTTTAACTTAGTTTTAATTTAATTTAATTAATGTTAATAACTATGTTGTAATTTGATTATGTAAATAAACGATATAATTGTTGGGGTCGGCTGGCCAGTCTAACCAGATGCAGTTTAATACCAGTATTCTTTTATATACTCGTATGTAAGTTATACATGTATTTATTTGTTAAGAAAAAATGTTTTTATTGTATACATGAACCTACCGGAATAAATTCTCTAAATGATGGTGATAAACGCGACCCGTTGCGTAGTTCAGAAGAACAACGCGGTCACACAGACAGACACAAAAAGCGACTTTATAATATGTGTAGATATAGAAGATGTACGATCAAGGAAAATTGCAGACGATATTTTTTGTTGGAGACCGGAGTATCGGGGACGGATATTTGCGATGACGTTTTGTTGGACTCAATGATCCTTTCTTTCCAAGTCTTTTTTTGTTGTGTGTGAGTTGTTATAGGTACGTTTAACATCACGTTTCAATACACTAACGCATTTAGAAACTTAGATCACGTGTAGCCAAGTTTCGCTAATTTGTGATGGATCGTCTGCGGTGTTTCTTAACAAAGTTACCGACAGCGCCTGTAAAAATAGGTATTACATGCTTAGTTAAGTTGATCATGTAAACGAGACGTGCTTGTTGCCTTTCGTATTTTTTTCCTATTCGTATTTGCTAAATCATTTCGTCAAAAAAAGACATTTGCCACCAAGGCCGCCCTGAAAGTAGCATAAAAATTTATATGATGTTGTGACTAACAAAAATTCGGTAAATATAAGCAAGTTTACTCGGACGGCTAATTATAGCTACTCAGTACAAAAAGATGAGCACACTAGATATTTTTATATTTCACGTGACATAGTTAACAACACGACTTTTCAGCAATTCGGCACCTAGAAGTAAGCTTCGTCGTTAAATTTAATTGAACTCATGTTTTTTCCTAAAAGTCCTTACATGATGTGCTCAAGTATTCTTTAACATTTATATTTTGAATTATTTGTAGTATCCATTGATTGATTATTAATTTCGTTTCACGTCCTATGTATATTATTATGTATTTTTATCATTTATCATAAACTTGCTCGCTAAATAATTGGTGGTACGTATTGTGTTTATTAGGGGTTTGTGTAATAATAACAGCCGCACGGGTCAATCGATCAGGTTAAGCTACGCTTTCCGCGGTTGGTCCGTATATAGTCGACCATCTTTACATACCAAGACCCCTCTATGCTTCGGAAAGCACGTTAAGCCGTTCGTCCCGGCTGTCTTTCGTGGGTCTTTGACAGTCGTTACGGGTCATCAGAAGCCCGAAAGTTTGACAATCAGTCTTACCAAGGCGTATCGTATTACCCAGTAACTGGGTTGTGGAGGTCAGATGGGCAGTCGCTCCATGTAAAATACTGGTATTCAGCTGCATCCGGTTAGATTAGACTGGAAGCCGAACCCAACTTAGTCGGGAAAAAGCTAGGCAGATGATGATGACGTATGGTGTTTATTATAGATCATTATTTTATTATCCAGTAATTTAAAAGTAACGAGACTAGAAATAGGCGCATTGCAACATATGTATAGTGCTAGAAATAAAACAATACAATAACTTACAAAATTACTGCATCTGTAAATCATATGATTATTTCGTCGCGTCGTCGTCGATAAATTCCGAACACTTTCTCCGCCCGAAAAAAAAAGGAATCACAATAGGGTCTTACACCCATTTTTGAAAAGTGTCTTTATTCAATTCTATAGTGCTAATACTCGTATGCCTCAAAATCACAAAATTTTTATTCAATCGATAAGTGCCATAAAAAATGCATTTAAAATTTTACATTTTCAAATTGCGCGCGTAGGTTGACGAAAACGCTGGACGCAGTGGACGCCATGTTGCTCTGTGGTCATGACGTCACTGGGCTATAAAAACAAATGCGCTGATCTTTTGTATGATAATTGACACATTTTTATTTACTAGCCGTATGACGTAATAACATGGCGGCTACTATTTCATGGTGTTTTTTAACAGATAAGAAAAACTGAAAACGTTGAATTAAATTTTAAAATTTATTTGTTATTTTATGAACTAAAACTAACATTTTCCGACTCTTTTTTGCCTAAACTATTTGAATAATATATTTATAGATTTTTTCTCGTATATAGTAAATACTACCTATTATCATGACGCTTAATGACAAAATTATGTAACGCTAATTTAGAGTGTGGTGTGTCGGATGGGCCAACAATTTGGAGTTGGGCCTTGGCTCGTGTTGGTGACAATGAACGCACAACGACTCATTGGCTAAATATAAGTGTGCCGGCCCACCTGCGGCCGGGGCTTGATGCTCAGCTGTTCATGACGTAGGTACTCTTGGCCGCTCAATGGTTTCCTCAAACGACGACCTTTAAAATCTCTAAGCGCCAGATGATTGTCTATCTTCCGGATTGACACCAGGATTACGTTAAAATAACAAGTGAAGATATTTCGGGTTTTTAGATATATCCGTTCTATTTGCGATCTTACGTCCACTTCTTTGAGCTTCGCTGTACGAGTTTTCTCTGTATTTTTATTACAACAATTCACGTCAGACGTTTAGCTGATAAATGGATTCACTCTAACTAAGAACTACTAAGAAAATGTTCGTGTAATTTATTCGCGTTACGCTCTGATTAAAAATTCAGAATCAATCTAACCGTAAACCTTTAAAAATAACACTTTGTCTCAACAAGCTCTTATCTTGAGAGTGAATCTAAGGAAAATCTGAGAAAGTTAGCAAGTCAAGTGGCAATATTAATGGAATCAATTTAATCAACTCATATCATACCGATCAGCAAAATATTCTTAGCACAAAATAATGCAGCTCTCCAAGTATCTAATACGAATATTTTCTTTAAAGGTTTTAAATAAAAGTCCACAGAGAGGGAGCAACGTAAGGATAACATTCTTTCGTCCCGTTTTATGAGGTTGAGATTGAATTAGTGTTGTGCCTAAGCTTTTATGACTTTTTTACGTACCTACTAGCATGTGCTACTAGGTAGCTATACCTAGTAAGTAAAAAAGTGATTAGCTCAAGGAACAAGTTGAACCTAGGGGCTGCCGTTATAAACAGCTTCGTACACATGCAATTTCAATATTAAAATTCACATGATTATTTAAATTTGTATTTACCTCTTTTTTAAAGATTTAAGGAATTGAAACATAGTCAAAGTCCTGAGAAAATGTTTATTTTAGTGTTTATTTTATAAAAATCGGTCCACCCGCTTAAAAATTATTAAAATTTAAAGTTATAAAATAAATCGGCTAATAATGTAGGTATTACGTGGTCAATGTCTGCGCTAGAGTATTTCAAATTAATGGTGAATTTTATTTTAAATTTTATATTTATATTTATTGTTTATTATAAATTTATTTTTATATTATATTTGAAATGAATTATTATTATTTTTAAGTTAGACATTTAGAATAATAAAAAGTTGATTAAAAAAAACTAAAAAAGAACATTTATTATCTGTATTATATTCATTTATTTATACCTTTTTACGCTTTAACGACTGGATTTGGATGATAGGTATACGGATAGGGCATGATCCGAGTTAAGGCATAGGATACTTTTTATCCCGGTAGCACAACCCCGTGGGCTAACTTCCAAAAATCACGAGGCCAGAACCGCGGGCAGAAGCTAGTTAAAAATAATATTCCTTCATTCACGCAATTAAATGGCCATAAATGCTCTTTTTTTTGATAGTTAATAATAATAATAATAGTAGTTTATTTCTCTCAAAAGTTACAATTTGGTATAGTATTCAGGTTACAGGCAGTAATACATCAACATCATACAGTTAAAAGATACAACAAGAGGTAATTAACTATTTTCAAAATCATCTATCTATCTATCTTTGCATTGTATAAACTCAATCTCCTTTGTATTGTTATTATAATTGCATAGCACAGGTGTGAGTACTATGTACAATAGAGCTACCATTTTCCGGGTAATAAGTCTTTCAATGACTTGAATGTGCCCTGGCGGGTGAGAGTATGTTATGCTCACTCAGATGTCTCGCTCATGGTGGCATGTGCGTTCGATCATTTAGCCCCCTTCAAATGGTTGAGCTGAATGGAGCTGATCCATGCGGCATGTTCATGAACGGACGCTTTCAGTTGGGACTGGTCCTCTCTTAGCTGCCACGGCTTATTTTTTGTTTGCTGTAACTAATATGGACTCGTTTTATTTACATCGTCCTCACATTTAGTTATAAATTCAACATTAAAGATGTAAGAATATTTTTGTATCATTAGAATTTAAAAGAGTGTCCGCGAAGTTTGCTTGCCAGTTCTTCTCTATATGTACGCTTTGGAAACGGCAACTAGCTTCATATTTCTAACTGACCGACTCCTTGAAAATTCAAACGTGCGTGTCAATGGTTTGATTGAAATAGATGCTTTGAGTTTTGGGCTTTGATCTACTACTTGCATGAACTTGTACACCATAGGCTACAAACTTATGTAATTTATTACATAGCTAGCTACTACATACTAATATGTCGTTTCACACATAGCACACCACAACAAACGGTCATATAGGTGTTGCTATAATAACGTCGAGGATTAGAGATCGTGGATATTAGGAGGCGAGGCGATGCGGCTCATCCTTCGGCTTATGATCTCGTTTACGACGTGAGGTAAGTATGACGTTGTTAAATACAATCTTACTACAGTATTAATAAAGACAAAAGTGGGTCTGATGCATTTTTGTGACCGTATATGCTGTTGGTGAGCCGGGATATTTTTATGAGTACAGTAGTCGCGAAGGAACTTTTTCATCAGGGAAAATATACTATGGTAAGAAAAGAAAAGCAAACAGAATCCTATTATACAGAGTGTAACACGGAAGCTGGAACAATCTTTTCAGGGCACGGTAGGAGCTCAATCACCAATCATCTATCGATTTAAACCCATACTATGTTCCACAATTATATTGAATACCAATTGGGGTGGTACAAATGTTTTTGCAAATATTTTTTTGTGTACAAAACCTTTTTCGAATTAAAACCTTTTTCCGTTTAAGTCCAACTGAAAAGTCACCATGGTTATGCTGAGATTTTAAACAATCTAAAGTAATTTCCTTTATCCATGAACTAGTAAAAAAAGATGACAAGTCTTGCCCAAAGAAATTTTCCCAAATGCTGACAAAGGTTTAATGCCCAAAGAAACGTTTGTCAGTGAAAGACGCTGGGATTGCGTCACGCATCTCATTTCCGCTGCCGATAACAGTGCTTTAGCAGATGTCAGTTGAACGATTGCTTCAATATTATCACTTCATTTCTTCTTTGTGACTTTAATAGGTATACGGGCCTCTACCTCAACGTTCACAGTATTCTTAGTGCGCGTAAATAGTGTCCTATTGCTCTCGCATCCGTGCTGTTGCATTATGATCTGTTCCAAGAGTTCCTATCTGCTGAAACGGTAAACAAACCCTGTTTAGGTTAGATTTTTACGCAATCACTCACTAAAGGGAATTAGTAACAAATTCAAGGTTTCTTTAACTTATTTTTATGTCACCACTTTTTTGAACAATTATTGTTTATTTAACTTTATTTCATTGTAATGGACAAATCAACGACGAAAATTGAGGTTAGAAAAGTAACCTCAGTTGTCAAATGAAAAATATCTATAAGGTGTTTTTAAATTAGAATTTCGGGTTTACACATGCAAATAATAAAATCAAAGCACTTAATTTGTAACTGTCACTATAAATTACATACACAGGTACGTTTTCTGATCTGTATGTTTACATTTTCATCGGTTAGTTTTGGAACAGACATTACACATTATTGTATTGTCACTAACGTCATGTCACTAAGGGGAGTCTAAATTGCATAAGTTAAACGAGTATACAGTGCCTACAACTCATAAAACTGAGTTCAAGCAGAGGTTCTTAGTATAACATAAGGAGCAAGTGAAATCGCCGTGTTAATATTCATATTTTCATCTCACATTCATCTTCCCGCTTGGGAGCATGTACGGTGCAATCGTATATTCCTCAAGTCAGCATTTTTCCACGACACATACAATATTCAGTTCAGTACGCGTTGAGCTATCAAAAAAGCCGTGCGTTCTTAAATTCACTGAAAGCCATCAAGAGCAGTGCGGGTATTATCGATTGGTACCATTTTCTCTCAAATACGAATCATAAGCTCCCTTTTGCGTTGTATATTAGTTATTTATGCAACTGTTGTATAATAACGTGTATTAAAACACGAATGCGGGTTATCACATGAGTGTTATAATACGTAATTATGTACAGTTGCATACAAAACTTTATCTACACACATGGTATGAATCCTCTATAAAAGATTCTGAAACCATAGGGTTGTTGTACTCGTACAGCGTTGTAAGAACTATGTAAATTCATGGAAAGTTTCTGGTAATAATTGGTTAGAAATGTCCTTTGCTGTATTAGAAATATCTGGTGGTGTGTTATCAAAGCTTGTATCACTCATTTTTGTAAACAACAAAGTGCATAATACATTTTTGCAATACTAATATCGAACAAAAATGGCGGGATACGACATGAATTCGAATAACCTATAAGTTTTTTTTTAATTACGGTGCTGTGGTAGTGAAACGCGCGTGCATGACAATGTTCTATTTTTGAAAAGGAGTTGCTCGATGAAATTTAGTACAAGATTATACACCTCCCATACACACTCGTTTGGATGCTATTATGGTTACTATGACACTGGTTGTTTTAATGTTGGCAATAAGCTAACTGTTTCAGAAACTTTTGTACAGGATTTGTAGCATGGGTGTAGATTAAACAATATTTAGTACCTAGGTAGCTACATCGTTATAATCTGAACTATCAAATTACATAAATTGAATGTGTGGTCTAGGACTTTACAGAGGTTCTCGACGATAAATTATACATAATTAGTCCTTTTACTAATGTTGATCTCTTTGCTTGTGTCTGTGTGTTGTATTATGTTGTTTCATTTACCTGATTTCGTATAGCTCACATGAAAATACTGTAACGTAGGTACTAAGCACATTACTACAAAACTTTAATCATATATTTTGTTCTACGACAACTATAAGTCACCGCGGACCGCAACGCTGATGTGCAAACGAACGACCTGGTATAATTAATACTTGGTACAAATAGCCAGGTCAATCAATTACCAAAATGTAACTTATCAACCAACCTAGTTCTATTATAATTACTAGATGAAAGATAGACATTTCGTGACTATAGTTAATCGAATAGACGAACTGTTTGTACAGGTATCAATTAGAACGAATTCATTTGATGTTAAACTTATACCGTGTTTTAATAGCGGTATGCAATTATGTTACTATTATTTTAACACTAATTGGTATGGCAAGGTTCTGCTCCCACAAATATTATGAAGGAACCCTTTAATTGGATTCGTGGTAGATGTTTTAATAAGTTCGTTTTTGGTATAACCAGAAAAGTAGAGCATTATACTACACATAAATTAAAATGAGCACTTTCAAATTACATTTTTTTGTGAGCGAAATATGATAGAGTCGATATACCGCAAAGGATGAAAATTAATTCCGGGTATTCATTTATTCCCTATCCTTTGAGGTAGGTACCTATTTGACACTCCACTGAGAAAATTCATTTTGAAATTCCAAAATGTTCAACTAAATATATAACATATTATATATAACATTAGAGATTAACATTATTATTATATATAACATGAGAGCAGTGGTGGCACAGTGGTAACGACCGCGACTTACGAGTTGTAAGGCGTATGTTCGAAACCGGACAGGCGCTTTACTTTGTGTATATTATTTCATCACCACTGCTCTCAAAACGGTGAAGGAACACATAGTGAGGAAACCGGCATGTCCTAGAACCAAAAATTCGAAGATATGTGACATCTACCAACCCGCACTGGGCCCGCGTGGTAGATTATGGCCCACTCCCAGCAGTGGGAACAATATAGGCTGATTATGATGATATAACAGTATACCTACCTAATAGGAACAGAACATGAACTGCATTACAGCTAATTACTCTGTGCGGTTAAAAGATAAAAAGTAGAACGTGTAAGAATTTTTGAATATATAATACATGAACTTAACAAAATAAACAATTAAGATTTTTCGTTTACAATTATAGCATAAAATTAAATAAAAGTAAGACCTGAAAATGGTTAAATTAATTAATAAGCTAAATATTATGCTTTAAACAGACGAGAAAATGCAAGGAAAACGTATTTTTTCGACGTCGTTCGTCATGACGCGTTGTTATTTCAGCCTAGCACGAGCGTCGGATCTCACAACACTCATAAGACGAAATATTATGAGCACACATGATGCACTTCGCGAGTTTGTATCATTTTAAGATCTACGCAGAAATATATGAGACAACTGTGACACGACAAGTCTCGAGTGGTGACGCGATAAATATATTACTACCATCTGGTGCGATTAGTGTACCTGGATGTACACACTGTATCCCCACAATACGAAAAAACCGGATAAGTGCGAGTTGAACGCGCGTGGTGGGGGTTCCGTACAATGAATATGTTATGTACCATTTTTTTTTATCCCAAGAACAAACTTTACATTGTTAACAGAAACAAGTTCTCCCATACATCCCAACTGCAAATGTAAGTTTGTACGCACAATATTGAGGGATTTACCATGTTATTTTACACCATAGTCTTCTTATAGATTTTCCTGTAATCTTTAAGGAAATAACTATTTCCTGTATTAAAAAAAAATGGTTCAGTAGTTTCGGAGATAAGGGTGGATTGGTCAATTTTCACCTCTTTTATTAAATAACTTTAACATTTTAAAATTATAAAAAAATACATTTGAGACTCTCACAACAAGCACTTTCATTTCATATGTCACACGGTACAGTTTACAAAAAAAAAAATTACAATTTTTTTTCTTATTTGCCCCCCAAAGGTGACCCTCATATTCAAAATTCATTTATTTACGTTACACTTCCGTGTTTGGGTCACAGAAATTATTATGTGTACCAAATTTCAACTTAATTGGTCCAGTAGATTTGGAGCAAATCGGCTGTGATAGACGGACAGACAGGCAGACAGACACACGAGTGATCCTTTAAGGGTTCCGTTTTTTTCCTTTTGAGGTACGGAATCTAAAAAAAACGGTTTATTTTAATTATTGTACCCATTCTTGTTTTATAATTATACTAGCGACCCGCAAAAACATTCCTTTCCTCTCATAACGGACACATATTCAACAATTTTCATTCGTAGGCCAATATACAAGGCGTTTTTATAATACGTGCGTTCCATGAAACGCGTCAATGAGGCAGCGAGCCTCCTTGCCGGATTACCGCCATGGGATCTGGAGGCAAAAGTTCTCGTGTACGTATGGGAGAGGCGCGAGGAGGCGAAATGCCGGGGCGTAACTCCGCTGCCTCAAGAAATCGCGGTACAGCGGACGGAGCTCCGGCGGGATCTCATGCCGACATGGAGAGTACGGTTGTCGCAACCCAGTGCTGGGCACGCCACGATTGCGGCGATAAGTCCCCTCTTTGAGGAGTGGCTAGAGAGGCGCCACGGCGTCCTCACCTGCCGCCTGACGCAGCTCCTCACCGGATACGGCAGCTTCGGGAAGTTCCTGTGTCAGATAAGGCGGGAGGAAACGCCCGGGTGTCACCACTGTGTGAATCGCCCGGAGGACACGGTGGAGCATACGGTGGAGGTCTGCCCAACTTGAGAGAGAGCAGAGCACCGCCGTGTCCTCGTGGAGGCAATCAGTGGCAGAGATCTCTCGCGTTCGGCCCTGGTTCAGGCCATGGTACGGAGCGAGAGGGCATGGGCGGCCGTCACCTCCTTCTGCGAAGCAGTAATGCTCGCGAAGGAGGAGGCGGGACGGTTGAGGGAAAGGCATGTTTCGCGCCCTCTCGTCCCTAGCCGCCGCAGGAGATGCCCTGGGCGTCCGTCGGGAATCCCAGGCGGATTTCCGGCCACCGTAGGCACGGGCTTGCGGACGGTGAGCAATGGGTAGCTCACCGTCCGGTAAGGACCAGGCCCGGGTTGACGGCGCGTTGTATTCCACGCGCGCCTCAAAGAGATGTCGTCAGCACAAAGGTAGTCCACTAGGGCCGACGCCTGCCGGGGTCGCGGGAAGGTACTAATGAGTTCACCGAGGCCCCTGGCAACACAGGCAACAAGAAGGAATACGGGTGGGTTTTAGTCAGTAAGAGTCCGACACACCCTCCCGTTCCGCCCAGAGCGGGAGAAGTTATTTGATGATTTCCCATAAAAAAAAAAAAGTAGCGCTGCTTTATAAGCGTATCAACGGCGAATAAAAACATGCTGTGCGCAAAACAATGGCCGGAAAAATAATAAAACTTCATGCACGGTGCTAGCATTTGACCAAAAACCACTTTGTTCTTCGTCTGTAGGTAATATTTTTTATCCTTTGTAACAGTTTTTGGTTATAAATAAGAAAAACTTTTACATCTTTCCTCAGGGAAAACCGGTTAAACTATTAACACATCGCATTATCGATATTTAGTCTCGTGGAGAGGGTAAACAATTTACCGGACATTATTTCCGAACCACGGGCAGCATGTTTAATGATTTATTTCGGACGGAAGCTATATTTTTTTATAAACGATTTCATCGCGAATGTTTTTTTTTTAATTATAAATAACTGGACTGTAGTTATCAGCCCCTATTATAATTACAGTACACTTAATTTACGTCCAAGTAAGCCCCTTTTCATACATTCTGGTTGCCAAACAGTCAGCACCGGATGAAATTTATAGGCCTGTGAAAGCTTTCATACTAATCCCATTCACTAAAGCGGCAGCCGGTAAGTGTGAAAAGGGTCTTAGTTGCGTTTGCGACCAATTGATATAAAAAAATATACTTTACTGCACACATAAACTAGCTCAACATCATTTCAGCCGAAAGACGTCCACTGCTGGACATAGGCCTCGCCCAAGCACCGCCACTTCGACCGGTTTTGTGCTTCCCGCATCCAGCGAACTCCTGCGGCCGTCAAAGGTCATCGGTCTACCTTGTACGTGGCCTTCGAACGCTACGTCTTCCGCCGCTACGCGGTCGCCACTCCAGAACCTTTCAGCCCCATCGGCCATCTGTTCTGCGAGCAATGAGCCCCGCCCATAAACTAGTTATAGTTAATCAATTCAAACAGAAAAATATATTTCTCGCTTCATAACAAGGAACACAACTACAAACTAGAATATTGTAATGTGAATCCTGCTGCGAGTGTACATTAAAGTTAAGACTCTGTTACAAAGTTTCATTGAACTGAAACTTTCAGTATCTGACTTCAGATCTTTTCTATAAAATTGTATCGAAGATGCGTAAAATTACAACAAAATTAAATAATTGTGACTTGTAAAACATAAGTTTTGAATTTCCTATTTAAAATATTTTTAACTTCGGATGGATTTATTGATATTATGACTTTGATACAAAAGAGTATCAAAATTACTTGGCTATCTAAGTAAGAAAACTTACCTTCCTTTGTAGAATTAAGAAATAACGTTCATTCTAAAAAGTAGTTTATTTCATACAGCTTACAGTGTCAATTTCAGAATTGATATGAAATTTTCAGATCATTACTTTTGCTATTAAAAAACTTCACATTTATTTATACGTACCTTCTACTAAGTGCTTCCACGAAACCGAAGTTATAAGCACTTAAAGTAACTACTATGTTTCTATGCATTTCGCGGCAAAAGAATACAAAATTGTTCATATAATTATTTTACAACATACTGACCTACATATGAGTCAAAAGAACAGCTCTAAAAGTTATCTTGCGACCAAACTTTAAAGCCGGTAAGGAAAACAGAGACAAATCCTACACGTTAATAATGCATTCCAACGTCGTGAGCTCTGGGAACTACTATAAGTAGTGCTACCTATCTTTGTCTGTCACAAACGATTGATTGAGCACCCAACACACTGCAATTAACACGAGGTAGCAAAAAGGTATATAACTATCTACAAGCAGGTGACGTTTTCGAAATGGAGTCTTTCACGTTCGACGCAGTCGTTCTTTTGTTTTTATTTGGGTAGTCAACTTTTTCTGTGTTCTATTTTTGTATGCAGGTTGGTTTACGATAGCTTTCAGCTGTTTCAAAAAGATGATTTTAACCCTACGGCTACATTGTCGCGATAACGCGAACTCCATTTCACACGCTCTCTCTCGCACACCGGTCAGTCTCGCTGTAGAACAGAGAGCGCGCGAAATGTAGTTCGCGTAATCGTGACTGTGTAGCCTTAGCATAAGAATATAGGAATAAAAGGGTACCCGTAAATTGGCACGAGTTAAATGGAAAATATAATAAGGCGTGGTTAAAATTTAAACCTGCCAGCAATGTGATAACGTAGTCGGTCTATCATCACTCACGCAGAATATTTTAAGCTCTATTTTAATAATACTTTCCAACAATTCATTTTATTACGGACATAGTCTTTCTCCCACTAAGGGTATAAAATCCAGCCACCCACCACAACGACCGCGGATTTAAAATGGTTCATTTTAATAAGTGCGAAAACACCGCCACCCACATTGAAACCGCAAACCGCACGCTACATAACACTGGGGTGAAAAGCTAGAATAATTAATTAATTTATTGTTATTTACTATTTATAACAGTTAAGTCTTGTAGTGTCTGTTAAGGCAAGTGAATCAATCTGACGCTCGTCTTTCTTAGAGAGCAAGAAATTATGGTAGTTACCAGCAACATGGAAAACGTCTATTCCTTTCAACTGCGCGGAAAGCAATCAAAGCTTCACCAGGGAACCTCCACAATCTACTTACTTTAAGTTACCGACCGCACATGGGCACCATCTTCTTTATTGAACCGTTTTCAACGTACGTCCCTTTGGAATTGCTCCGATTAGTTTCCTTATCTACGATATAACGGCTTTCTGATTAAAGTCAGATATTGCCGTCTGATCATTCTACATAGAACAGAACATAACATAAAGCCCTGTTTCCCCGAAGGGTTGGGCAGAGGTGTACCTGTAGTACATTCACATTTGGCCAATTATGTTTAAGTCCCATGTAATAGAGAGCGAGCCTATTACCATCAACCGGGCAAAAATCCAGACTCCGGGCTGCTATTGAGAAAATCTTTCTATCTACTAGGAAAATCACTTTTTCTCAATACTAAGTATGTATAAAACTAAAAACATATTTTATTACTCTCGACTGGTGCCTTTTATGTAAATAATCCATTTATCACAGTTAACTTTTCAATTAGCGCGGTTGTGTAAAATTAAGTTTCAGTGTTTCTCTTCCATTCCCAGTCCGATATGAAAACTACACAGATCATCATGGTAAAAATAGCAGTCTAGACTTCTGACATCTTCCAAAGCGGGAAGTTCAAAAATAACAGACCAAACTGAACCGTTATAGTAGTTCATTCACATGTAGATCCCGAAATATAGAGCAGATGTGTCAAATGGAAACTCGGGTTAAGTTTCTATTGTAGTTATTTCTGGAATTATTTCGATGTTCAAATGTATCGACCCAAACACTTATATTGCAAGATTAGATACGTGAATGTTGGAGTTTGATTGTGTGTTTATTTAGGGTACACTATGTGTGACAGCACGTTAAATAACGCTGGCCGGCCTATTGCCAAGTTCCGCATAACTATAGTCGGACTTTTAGTTCCAGTAATTGTCGAAATGATACTTCTTACTGTCATTTCGTTAAAACAAAATCTAAGGTATTGACGAGATGACAGTAAGAAGTGAAATTTTACTGCAGCTAATAATTAAAAGCTAGGACTGGACCAATATCGTTATCGTGAAGATATAATCATCCGTCCCATAAATTTGGGTCGAGTAGGTATTGAAGTTTTGTATGGGATAGTTGATAGTCTTTTCGCGATTATGATGATGGTCTCAAGGAGAAATTAGTTTAGTTTGATGGTCTGTACCACACCGTTACATATGATCAAACTTTCTGATACATGCTGTATATCGCGATCTGTAGTTACGTCATGCAGAAGTAACGATGTATGCACTGGTTTTAGAATGCAAAACCTATATATACCTTTTATAGTGTTATTTTACTGCAGCTAATTAAAATTCCTAGCTTTTTTTACACTTCTTACTGTCATTTCGTTAAAAAAGAATCTAAGTTATTGATGAAATAACAATAGTATAGTAAGAGGTGTCATTTTACCGCACCACACCACACCACACCTTTAAATAGGCACACATCTTTCTGATACATGCTGTATTTTGATAGAAGCTTTCATAAAAATTGTAGGCGCATGTATTCAATTCAATCCCTCATGCCTCTTTACGACTCTCATGGGGATGAGGATGTAAATGTTTATGAAGCAATATTTTTCTCATGCAAAAATATTAGACATCGAATTTGTTTGTGTACACCTTCGTAACTAGAATCATCTCTCGTATCAGCACAAACTTCTTAAATAAGAATGTCTTTTACCATGGTAACAATATTAGCCAGCGAGAAAAGCACTAGAGGCTTACTGGCGACTGCCCATATTAGCCATGTAGGAAAGCACTAGAGGCTTACTGGTTTCTGCCCATATTAGCCAGGTAGGAAAGCACTAGAGGCTTACTGGCGGCGGCCCGTATTTGCCAGGTAGGAATGCACTTGAGGTTTACTGGTTGCTGCCGATATTAGCAAAGTAAGAAAGCGCTAGAGGCTTACCGGTGGCTACCCATATTAGCCAGGTAGGAAAGCACTAGAGGCTTACTGGCGACTGCCCATATTAACCAGGTAGGAACGCACTTGAGGCTTACTGGTTGCTGTCCATATTAGCCAAGTAAAAAAACGCTAGAGGCTTACTGGTGGCTGCCTATATTAGCCAGGTAGGAACGCACTAGAGGCTTACTGGCAGCAGACCATATTAGCCAGGTAGGAAAGCACTGCTCGGTCAAGTTGAGTGCCCATGCACTGCGCTGGTCTTACAATTAAGTACCTATTACCACTCGTGCAGTATACATAAATGCACTTTAAGAAATAAATCAAGTTCTTTATCCTGTTCTGTAAAGCGTCAGTTATACTAAATGCATTCCACAGATGACCCAGTTAAAGGATTTATCGAAGAAGTTCATGGAATGCATCGGCATTTTTTAATTTCAGGATCGCTGACTTTGTTTAGAACTTTGAAATGTGTTTCATGATTCTCATAAGATGTAGAAACACTCTGAAAACTTCAGAAATGAAATACTAGATGGTATTGAAATATTACAAAAAATAGTGGAGGCGTACGTACCTATTGCTTGCTATTTGAGCTTTACGAAATTCGGAGATTCGATAATTATGATCAAAGCATTTGAACGATACATTGATTAATTGATTTTAACTATTAGGTACATATTAATATTTTAACTTTGTTAGCTCAGTTGTTAATTTTATTGTGCATGCTGTGGTCTCCTATAAGTGAAGGAGCACATCTACTTAATACCTGACGTTGTCCTTTAATAAATAAATAGATAAACCACAAACAAATATCCTGATTATACTCAGATTTATCAAACTGGGATTGCGTATTAAGATAGCGGATGTCAGCGCAATTTAAAACGGGGAAAAGCAATTTGTGCAAGCCTTCAAAAAACGGGTATACACAAAATGATTATTTCTTGTCTTTCATGAATTGTGCTCCTAAAACAAAATTCATAAACGACTTTGTGCTATTCTTTGAAGCATTTTCAACAAATAATTTCTCGTTTTTGTAGGCCCATGGAAACCGTATTTTTCAAACAATGTGGAGGTTAGCGAAAGAAATGAGGCTCATCACTCTTTCGCTATCCGAGAACGTCTAATTGGAACATGTTTTTTTTTTTAATTTGCAGTTTTGTACCTATACATAAATAACACACACATTAATATTTTGCAAAAATCTCTTAAGAAAAAAAAATGTAATTTTTATGTATTTCCGGTCTAGATTGGGATTTAAAATACATATAGACAAGACAAATTATGTTTATTAACAGACCGGAAGAAATTAAATGGTTCTTATTAATGAGTTCGGTCGGCGACAATTTTAATATATCTGGCAGAAGTGATTCATCAAACTATCGTAAGAAGAATTTAATCATAAAAAATTAGGCTGATACTTAATCAGCCTAAATCTTAGGGTATACAACGTTTAAACTGCTGAAATGGACATTATCCGGATAGGTACGTGTAAAATGGCACGGAGCGTGGGTGTTGGCGCAAGAATATAAATGCCTAGCAGTGAGTGAAATCGGGCTGTGAATGACGATGATGATGACGTTTTAAAATTAAAGTAGATGTGTCCAAATTAATAAATGACTTGAATTTCTAAATCAAGTCATTAAATTAATAAATCAAGGCATAATACGTGTTTACAATATGTTTTAATTACTCTCACAGTAAGCAATATGATGGTACCAACACAAGTTAGACAGAATTTCAGCTTCAGATTTAATTCTGTCTCCAGTTAATAAAGAAATGATTTCAGTCATGAAATCGCATATTTACGGAAAATATAGATACGTTTAGAACGTAGAAGTTAAGTCAAAAGTTAAATTCAATAGTTCTGCCTTATTCGGGTTTAAATTATTTTTGCATTCCCAAAGCAGAGAAGTGTTTGTATTTCAGCCATTTTGGTTGTAGAGGCATTGGCACGAGTTTTTATTAAGAGTTAGGTATTACTCTAGGGAGCGTACAACCTCGCTTGAGGGTTAAGCCGTTTGAACGGCAACCCGTTCATTCGGTTACCCTTATCGAGCATGTAACATCTTGTAAGGCAATGAAGCGGTAACCCAATTATAATGATAATAAGTTGAATGTTATTAGCCTTTTCATTCTAATAAAGTATTCAACGGCTAACCCATGGCAACCCTTAAATACCCTTTCGAGGCAACTCATTCAATGAACGGGTTAGAAAACAAAACCCATTAAAAACCCTTATACCATGAACGGGTTATACTCATTTTAAACCCCTTAAAACCTTAAATGGTTTTAAAGGGTTTTCGATTGGGTGTCTGAACCTGTTCATGGTATAGAGGTTTTTGAATGGGTTTATAACCTGTTATCGAATAAGGGTTACCCCTATGTTATGTATTTTGGTTTGAAGGGGTTTACTAATCCGTTCACGATGTATGATTGTGTTGAACGGGATCGTATAAGATAAACCGTTTACCATTAGCGGTTTAAAAAACTCATTGCAGAAAAAGAAAAAAACCCCTAAAAACCCCTTAAAAATAACCTGCCTCGTTGGTCTAGAGGTCGCAAGCACTACTGCAGAGCATGAGGTCCTGGGTTCGATTCCCGGGTCGGGCAAAGCGTTATTGGGTTTTTCTATCTGGAATTTCTCAGTATCAGATTTGTGCCCGGTTGATGGCCATGGGCTCGCCCCCTATATGGGACTTAGATGCTGGCGAGATGTGGGTGTGTTACAGGTACACCTCTACCCAACCTTTCGGGGAAACAAGCCGCGATGTTATGTAAGAAAAATAAATTTCATTTTAAAAACAATAAGAGCACACGACTTGGTGGCCAAGCAAATTAATTTATATTTATTTGTATGTTGATTTCTAACCATTTGTATGACTTTTGCAGCTAATAATTTATAGGCTATCAACGTTGCAGAGACCCAATAAATGCTAAAACAAAGGTACATATATTACGCCTGAAGTACGTATACCTACTTACTGTCGCGTTGCACTGAAATAGTGCTACGCGACATTTAATTTGAATACCCATAAAGAATTCAAACTAATGTGAGTCGCCCCGATGTCTAACATACCTGACTATTTGGCTATTCTTGTCAATTCAGTGTATTGTCGCCGATTTATTTATAAAATGGCTGAATTCATCGGTTTGCGAATTTAATAGAGGACATAGCTTTTACTGCCGATTGAAATATTTCTAATTTTCGTAATGGATAGGAAAAACATGAAAAAGATCCGTTAATACATTTCCGTTTTCAATGTACTTAAACGTAATAGCCACGGAGGTTTAATTAATAATGTGTTTTATTGGAAGAACCTTAAGTATAAAATAAATCACGTATAATTCTGGCCACCGAGAGAATGCGCTTCTGACACATTTCAGTTGTACAAGATTAGGAACTAATAAAGTTTAAATTCGTATTCGTTTATATGAAACAAACAGGTGACAGAAATGCATTTAATGTACCACTTACTCTTTAATGCTACGGCTACACTCTCGCGATAACGCGAACATTATTTACATTCTAGCGACTACATTGTCGCGATAATGCGAACTACACTTGGCGCACTTTTTCTCGCACATCGCTCGACGTCTCGCTGTACAACAGAGAGCGCGGGAAGTGTAGTTCGCGTTATCGCGACAATGTAGCCGTGGTATTAAAGCCACAGAAGGCGTTTGGCATTATAAAATTATTTTATAAATATCCCACGATGTCATTGGACTTGGCACAAGCCGACCAGATAGGTATTACGATGACTATATAAAACACATACTTACGTGTTATGTACCACGGTTGGTTACAACACATAATCCTATTTACGAGTACTCAAAAACATTGTCAAAATTAGTTTTGAATAAATCTGTATGACCCGGTTTTTCTTTCAGTTGAAAGAGTTCGTACGTGTCCTCATTATTTAAAAAATTGCGGATAGGTACTGGCACTCGCTCGAAAACAACTTTATTTTAAGAAGCAATTGTAAAGTTTTAACTTCCGTAGAAAAGTGGTGTTACATTCATTTTGAACAAGTGTATCCAATGCCAGTAATGCCACTGTAACTAAAAGTTGAATTTTAATGGTGTAGCAGTCACTTGTTTGACTGCGCTTCGTCAAGTTTCATTGCTTGAATTGAATACCTGATGCAATGGTTGATATTTTGTATGTTTTCAGGATTTAAAATGTTCTTGATGTTTCAGTCGTTATAAGTGTGAGGTACTTAGTACTATTTAAGATTTCATAAAGTACTTACCAATTTAATTATGAATAACCGTAGGATACGATGATTATATTTTACAAAATACACAAACACACCCACTAATTAGTCTTACAGTAAAACTAATCTATTGATAACACACTTGTTTGTCTTTCAACACTTCTAATTAAGAAATTTAAAACGCACACTAATATTATGTTTATTTAAATGTCTTTGGTCATAGTTGCTTAATGTTCTAGGGGTAGTTTGACGAAGGATAAAAATAATGTCCAAAACTATTTGTAAAACAGTGTAAATAGTTCATAAACCGTGTATAAACTTTTCAAAGGTTGCAATCAGAAAATTTCAGTCGTTTCTTGTGTATAAATAGGTTCCGATATAGTTTTACTCTGAGAAGCATTTTCGAATAATAAAACAACTTTGAAGCCGGTTTTTTAGCGCGTAATGACGATCACTAAGAGTTTTGGAAAGTCGACAAAAGTTCTCGCAAGTGACTTTTCACTGTCATTTTAAGCTCGTAGGATTCGTTCGATGGT
This sequence comes from Atethmia centrago, assembly GCA_905333075.3. Classification (NCBI taxonomy): domain Eukaryota; kingdom Metazoa; phylum Arthropoda; class Insecta; order Lepidoptera; family Noctuidae; genus Atethmia; species Atethmia centrago. Next base: position 14,289,688 of record HG995374.1, read on the forward strand.
TGTGGCGTGGGTTTCGGGGGGTGCTAAGGAGGTGATGATAAAATAAAGTGTGAGTTCGCTTGGTCGATCGTAGTCCATGGGTTGGAGGCGCGCGAACGAGCGCGGCGGGCGCGGCGGGCGGCGGGCGCGCTGGTCGACAAAGGACTGGCGGTGTCAGCGGACTGCGAGCGCGCGTGTGTCCATGCCCCGTGCTCCCGTGTGCCCCGGCCCACAACCCTGGCTAACATGCACTCCGCTCAACCGACCACCGACATGCAAACACCGTGCAATTTCAAAAGGTCGCCGTATTTTTGTTCGGTCGCCAATGGGTAGTACTACTCATTAGCCTAGTTAAATGAGGCAATTCTATAGCCTACATAGTCTACTAGTCTAATTCTATACAACATTAAATATTGATATTTTCTGTCTGCGTAAATTATCACAAATTGCATTGTTTAAAGTATAGATATCCGTGGTTTAAATTAATTTAGGCGCCTGCTTATGCAAAGAGGTTTTACTAAGTGGCCATTCAGCGAATACCTTCAACATAATTTAGGCAGAGTTAAACCTCACTCAATTATACTATTTGTTTACTAGAGGAAAGCAACGATAAACTGAATATTGCGTACGTGTTTATGACTGATACACAAGTAGGTAAATTTTAATTAATACGAATTCCTGTTTTATTCAAAAGGAATTTTAATAAAATGATTTTGAATATGAAATGGCAACCACTCCTTTAGATATGGAAATTTAAAAATAATTGTCTAATTACATGAAATCGATCAACCTATAAGTATAACTCTTAAATTACCTGTATATCGTTTAACTCTCATTTAACGTAACTCACGGAGTTATTCAACGCAATTTTCAGGGCATTACACACCTTATATTATATTACGATCACCTTACAAAGTTCCGTGATTTAAGTTAACGGATGATAAATGAAGAACATTAGGCCCAAGTACATACTTACCTATGGATCTCTGATATCACTTCGCATCTTTCAGCTACGTGAAGCGCGGGAGCTTCAGTGTGATTCAATCAGACAGTTTTATGAAAAATTACAAACATTACTTAGGGTACCTACGTCGGGGGTCGTGCGGTCCATGGCCCTCTACGGGGCTCCTGTATGGGCGCGCTCTCTGGCGCTGTGGCCAGCCCGCCGGTTGAGCGCGGCCCAAAGGGTCATGGCCATCCGGATGGTCCGGGGATACCGCACGGTCTCCTGTGAGGCAGCGAGCCTCCTTGCCGGATTGCCGCCATGGGATCTGGAGGCAAAAGTCCTCGCGCACGTATGGGAGTGGCGCGAGGAGGCGAAACGCCGGGGCGTTAGTCCGCTACCGCGAGAAATCGCGGCACAGCGGACGGAGCTCCGGCGGGATCTCATGGCGTCATGGAAAGTACGATTGTCGCAACCCAGTGCTGGGCACGCCACGATTGCGGCGATAAGTCCCCTCTTTGAGGAGAGGCTGGAGAGGCGCCACGGCGTCCTCACCTTCCGCCTGACGCAGGTCCTCACCGGACACGGCAGCTTCGGGAGGTTCCTGTGTCGGATAAGGCGGGAGGAAACGTCCGGGTGTCACCACTGTGTGGATCGCCCGGAGGACACGGTGGAGCATACGGTGGAGGTCTGCCCGGCTTGGGCAGAGCACCGCCGTGTCCTCGTGGAGGCGATCGGCGGCAGAGACCTCTCGCGTCCGGCCCTGGTTCAGGCCATGGTACGGAGCGAGAGGGCATGGGCAGCCGTCACCTCCTTCTGCGAAGCAGTAATGCTCGCGAAGGAGGAGGCGGGACGGTTGAGGGAAGGCAAGTTTCGCGCCCTCTCGCCCCTAGCCGCCGCAGGAGACGCCCAGGGCGTCGGGAATCCCGGGCGGATATCCGGCCACCGTAGGCGCGGGCTTGCGGACGGTTAGCAATGGGTAGCTCACCGTCCGGTAAGGACCAGGCCCGGGTCGACGGCGCGTTGTATTCCACGCGCGCCTCAAAGAGATGTCGTCAGCACATACAGTAGGGGTCCACTAGGGCCGATGCCTGCCGGGGTCGCGGGAAGGTACTTATGGGTCACCGAGGCCCCCGCAACTGTGTTGCCCCAACCAAACCAAACCAAACCAAACCCACCCGTATTCCTTCCTGTTGCCTGTGGGCAACAGGAAGGAATACGGGTGGGTTTTAGTCAGTAAGAGTCTGACACACCCTCCCGCTCCGCCCAGAGTGGGAGAAGTTATTTGATGATTTCCCACCCTCAAAAAAAAAAAAAGGGTACCTACGTAACTCCTGAAGTTGACAAAATAACATTGTATGTAGTGAGCGTAGCAGTTCATAATGTATCGGTGAAGGATTCTGCTCCAAATCGTGCTCTTGATTCCGTTTCATAAAATGTTATACTTACCAAAAAACAATGAAATCATTCAGTTTTATTACACTTGTCATATTACCAATTTAGTTCATGATCGCCTACAAATGGCCGAGTTAATTCGGCATCGGAGTGATGTGGTATACCAAAATAATATTCGGAAGGAAGATGTTGGAAAATTGAGTGTATGCGCATGAGTTGACGTGTCGTGTCGTGACGTCACAGCTGTCGACGTGCTGTCTATTCTCGTCCGCGGCATTTCCGCGGCCGCGTCGCTCGACGCACACGCACCGACGACGCGACAAAAGCCAGATATATTCAACGACATTCAAAGGTCAATTTCACAAACAACTTCTAGGTATGTACTAGGTGTTTACTTGTCTTGTGCTGGTAGATTAACTATTTTGGAAGATTTAATAAAATATTTTTTTTGTTTTCGTCAGGTTTCCTCTGATGCCGGTTATAGTAATTACCATACTGTAAAATTGTTTTATAATACTACCGGCCTGTTTATGTCTCACTGAAAGAAAGAAAGAAATAGTATTTATTTATTTATGCAGGGTTCAGGCGGCTTTTCACGCTGAGAAGGCACTAGCGCGATTTCCGCGCTTGTTCACTGCTTGTGATGCCACTTCAGATTTCCCTCACAACGTTCCCCTGACGCTGTAGTAGTAACACGTATTCTGTGAAAAATTCGCTTGGCTACCTATTACAATTAAAAAGATAATGACAGACGGTCGCCGTGGTGGCTGCGGAGGTTTAGTAATATGAAATAAAGTAACTCTGAAAAAATGAACTCTGGAAAACCAAAGCCAAAAACATTTTGCTTTAGCCGAGAATCGAACACAGAAAGGCTTGGCTAACTCAGCTCGTAGTAGTCGACGCTACGCAAGATACAAGCAATAGAAATAAAAAACTCGTATACAATTGTGTTCACCGCCATCTATGAACAGAATGTGGACCTAACAACTCCAACGGCGTAGTTTCGTAAACAATCGCCACGAGGATGCGCTACGAAAGCTACATGTTTCGTAACCTAGTCATTCCTATTTTTTTTCATAGATGGCATACAATTACACGAAACTACCGTTTGAATGTTTTGAGTAGGTACATGCAAGCTTTTTCAGTATAGTCTGTAAATTTACAACTCAATAAAATGCGTATGTGCTAATATGAATTTTATAGCACATACTGGCTGTAAACAATTATTTTCACGTTTTCCACCTGATTGATGAAAAGTAAAAGCAGTATGCTGTTGAGTGATTTTAGAGTTGTTTTCAGGTTGTTATAACTAATTTGAATGTTTAGTTAGAACATTTGTTGTGTTCGAGGTTTCTGATTGGGACATTTGATTTTACATCTTAAAATTCTTGATGATAATTATAATTACGTGAGGGACCCACGTTAATTATGAGCTATGTCTACTATTGGTCCTCTTTTTGCAGATTTTATGATGATGACGTCTATTATGGTAGACGGCGTCATGGTCGAGTATTTCAAGAGTGAATATTGATGGATATTGATGTCCATTCTTAAGGCTCCCAGAGCTTCAAGAACGGAAATCAATATTCTACTATGTATGCTAATTAATATTATACATGTGATTTTTTTTTGTTTGTTTATTACGATTAGATTTCGATGATATTTGGCACACAGGTAGACCTGGGTTAGAACAAAAATATACTTTTTATCGCGATAGTTCGTAGCATGCACGAGACGGTTCTGTTCACGACACGTTGTGCACAATTTCTGAGCAGTAACCTAACAAAAGCAGCAGAAAACTAGGCTTGCATGAATTCACGATAGTCTTTCAATCATTGGTATTATCCTGCTACGAGTAATAGGATTTGGATGGATAGTGAAGATCCTGGATTTCCACAAAGGACACTTTTTATCCCGGTAACATGGATTTCCGGCCACCGTAGGCGCGGGCTTGCGGACGGTGAGCAATGAGTAGGTCACCGTCCGATAAGGACCAGGCCCGGGTCGACGACGCGTTGTGTTCCACGCGCGCCTCTTAGAGATTTCAGCCGAAGTGTAGGGGTCCACTAGAGCCGATGCCTGCCGGGGTCGCGGAAAGGTACGAAAGGCTTAGCGAGGCCCCTGGCAACACGGGCAACGGAAGGAACACGGGTGGGTTTTAGTCAGTAAGAGTCTGACACACCCTCCCGCTCCGCCTATAGCGGAGAAAGTTATTTGATAAATTCCCATCCAAAAAAAAAATAAAGGCTTGCATGAATTCACGATAGTCTTTCAATAATTATTATTATCCTGCTAATAGGATTTGGATGTATAGTGTAGATCCTGGATTTCCACAAAGGAAGCTTTTTATCCCGGTAGTGAGTTCCCGTGGGATAATTTCCGATATCCACGCGGGCGAAGCCGTAGGAAAAAGCTACTCATTATTATATTTTATATTATAAATGTGAAAATTTGTATGTTTGGATGTTTGTTACTCAATCACGCAAAAACTGAACGGATTTGGATAAAATTTGGCACACATATAGTTTATAACCTAGATTTAAGGCAAATACCATCGGTGGTGACAACTACGGGACCTATTTGATCCTGGGTGTGCCACATGAGGAAGCTGAAAAGGTCCTGGCCCAGGAGCGATGCATATCGTACCTACTCGGGTCGATATACGTATGCTTCTGGCCCACGGTTCAACCATCTATCATCCAAACCGACTGCACGGACACGAAGACGAAGACGATACAACCGACACCAACATAGACGAACGACACGGATATTACCCAACTCGAGGAGGTCATTGCCCGAGCAGCAATGACCAACGAAAGCGATACCGTACCGCCCGCATCACCTGGCTGGAACGAGCTACTGCCAGCCTAGTCGCCGGGCGAACGACACGACAACCAGTACAGAGAGAGGGTAGTGGAGAGACTGCCCGATGGATCCATCTCCGACTAACTTCACTCCATCGCCGTCATCGTCCCTCAACATCATCGGAACCAACCTCCAACATGGCCAGATTGCCACGGCTACCTTACGCAGGGCACTGGAAGCCCCGAACCATCGCACTAATTCAAGAGTGGATCAGGAATAGCAGAATATGCGGCCTCGGTATCATCGGAGGTAAGCTAATCCTCTACATACACAACTCAGACAAATCTAGAACCTGCGCTTTCATACCCAAATAAATCTTTATCGCACCACTCACTCAATTCTGTTCCAGAGACCTGACAGCTGTAAAGCCCCAAACTGAGGTCGAAGCCGCCGATGTTGTACTGGCTTCAGTATACATGCCAGGCGAGGACGCAAACTACCCGCCGAAAGAGATGGCCGATCTAGTATACGAGTAGCATTGCGAGTGCGCCAAACCAGACCTGATCATCTGCACTGACTAGAACGCCCACCACCCGCTCTGGGGCAGCGACGCACCAGACTCCGGAGGAGAGTATTTATTCTCTACTAGCCTTAACATCGTACACCGTGGCTTAGAACCCACTTGGATCACAGTCCGAGGACAAATGATCATAGACCTAAAGCTTGCCACAAAAAACGCGACAAACTTCATCACAAATTGGCACGTGTCGGACCAGCCTTCTTGGTCAGACCACAGAGGAATCCGCTTCACACTAACAACCAACACCAAAAAACCCGTACCGAGGCGAAACTACGGCGCACCAATGGTTATAAACGCCTCCTAGGCTACCTGTTAGCTAGGCACCTAACAATTCACAGCCTTAAGATACCCTGCATACTTGGAATACACTGTGATAAAACCATCAGACTACCTATCCGAAGTTTGCATGCTGCAAGGGCGCCACAAAGCAAGGCTGAGAGTAACCCCTGGTGAAACGCTGAACTAAGTATACTCAGAGATGCACTTCGCAAACAATTCAACTGAACCAAGAATACCAGACTCCCGGGTGATTGGGTGATATCATCCAATCACCCGGGAGTCTGGTATTCTTGTATAAACAAAGAAACCCAATATACGTACAAAAGGCAAATCATAACAGCATGGCTGTAATTTTGTGAATCCATCGAGACAAATAATGAAGCTGCAAGGGTAAGGAAGATCCTATCAACTGATCAGGACCGAACTCTTGGCGCGCTGAAAAACCCGACAGCTCTTACACACCAACCGACTATGAAACCAGTATGGTCCTTCTTGAGACTCATTTACCGGACTGCAAACTTCTAGAGGACAGGACGTGGGAGGTTGACCCCAATAGATCAAGACTGGTCAAGAGCCCGCCATATAGCAACAGAAGACCGGATAAACTGGGCTATCAACACTTTTCAGCCATTTAAGTCCGCAGGGCTGGATGCCATTTTCTCAGCCCTGCTACGGTGCGGGGTAGATCATCTGATACCGTGGTTGGTAGAGATCTATCGAGCCTGCATAGAACTCAGACACATACCGCTAGCATGGCGTAAAGTGAAAATCATTTTCATACTCAGACCTGGCAAAACCCAAGGCTCATAGGCCTATAAGCCTCACATCCTTCCTACTGAAAACCTTCGAGAGACTGTGATAGACACATGCGATGGATTTTTTCTGGTAAAATCACTACATAAACAACAGCATGTGTACTCCACAGGATCAGCTCCACAGATCAACAGAATCCGCGTTGCACGGCGTGGTCGCCAAGATTGAATGTGCAGTGGACTACAAATGCTCATCACTGGCCGCCTTCATTGACATTGAGGGCACCTTTGACACAACCATGTTCAATAGTATTAATATGGCCCACGACAGACACAGCATAGACTCGACCCTGAGTGGCTGGATCACCAACATGCTCAAATTGAAAGCTGTATAAGTCACGGTGAATGACACTACATCGCCATCGTGGCGAAGGGCTGCCCGCAAAGGGAAGTCGTCTCGCCGATTCTATAAAACCTGATTGTAGACCGCCACAACAAAATACTCAATGACAAAGGTTTCTTCACCGCAGGCTACGCCGATGGCATAACCATACAAATAAATGGAACTCACGAAAATACCCTATGCAACCTGATTAGCTTGCATAGAGTATTTTCGTGAGTCAAAAGTCTATTTTCAAAGCTTGGTGAATGCACCATGCTTTGAAAATAGTAGAGGACTAATGTGAACCCTACAAAATCTGAACCGATTCTCTTAAAAAACAAGAGAAAGTGGATGACGTTACACACTACCATGATTCTTTGAAACTACCTTAAGCCTATCAACTGAAACCAAATACGTGGGCATCTTTTTTGACAAACAGCTGAACTGGGCAAAACGTACCAACTACATCACTACAAAAGCTAGCATATACCTGTGACAGTGCAAGCGACTGCTTGGCAGAAACTGGGGATGTAGCTCCAAAGTCACTTTCTGGCTATACGCCACAGTCATCCGATCAATTATCACATATGGCTTACTAGTCTGGTGGCCGGACGGTCTTGAGCACAGCCCAAAAAGATCTCCAAAATCTGCAGTGGTTCGCGTTGTGGGAGGAGGCGGCCCTGGCCGCTTTTAGGTAAGCTATATATTAGGAACACTGAGCAAATAATAATAATAATACGTCGTGGTGGGGCTTCCGCGCTCCGAACTCTAGGTCTGTGCCAGTAGAGTTTACTTTGCCGGAACGGGTCTAGGGTAAGGAGCCAAACCAAAAGAGATACAGAAACCCGCAGGGCAGCATGTGGCGAGCCTTCTTGTTCCTCATCTCTGGCTTGCCTTTATTGGCCGGCTGGAGTGACCATTGACGAGGAACAGAGCTCCCACCTCATTCTTGCCTTTATTGGCCGGCTTGAGTGGAGATTCGCAAGAGCAAACGTGCCCAGAGGAAGTATTCCGGTAAGATGCTGGTAGGGATCTTTTGACCGTACTTCCGGGATTGCCCTGATAGCCGTGGAATACCTCTCCACTCCTCAAGCACCTCAGGAAGTGTTGCCCCCTTGTCACTACGTCATTATGTGCTAGCGGCTGTTTTCGGGGGCCCATTATTGAGTGTGCAAGTCACCCCCTGCCAGTTTATCGGTGTATTTTGTAAAGAGCATTGGTCAGGTAGGGGCCATAGCCTTTCTATAGTCTTAGGAAACCGATCCACTATAGCCTCCCAAACCCATAGCCCAATATGTTTTGTTCCCTTGTTCTGCAATAGTCCTGCATCAACCGGGGGTTGTCCTTGGGTGCATCTTCATAGAACAAACAGGGATAATCGTCGGTTGGTGTCTCATCCCACTACAATTGTCCAAGGGGCTTCTGCGAGTTGGCTTCGGCCCCTCGTACGCCTTCCAAAGGTCCGGGACCGCATGGTCCCGAGATATGTAAGGATTATAATAATAATAATAATAATAATAATATCGACGAGTATTTTTCCCCGCCGACGTCGCCAACACTTGTACGTCGCCAGGAGAGAGGCCGGCCACCGAAGAGCTTGGGACTTAGGGGCCAACTAGCCCCGAGCCGGGTCCCCGCTGCCGGTGGTTGTGTGCAGCGCATGAGATGGACTCAGTCTATTAACGAGAACGTCATGGGCGCATATTACGGGTCTACAGAGGGAGGAACTAACCTCACTGCGTACCGTGTTAGGATGCTGTCTCTGTTCCAGGAACTAGAGCCAACCGTCAACGTCTCGGCCCAACGATTATCGGATCAGGTGCGGGTCATCCAACGCAATCATAGGTTGGATGATGCCGCACTTGATAGGCTGCGCTCAGAGGTACTGAGCAACCATATCGTCTCAACTCCGGCACAAACCGCGACACATGCGCCAATCATTGATGCAATACCGCCGCGGTCCAATCACGATGTTGAAGAGGAGGATGATAGGGTTGCCACAGTAAGTAGCCAGTGCAACGTCCGATTGAGGAGCGCACTGGAAGATGCGTTTCGCGAGTATAGGTCCACTCCGACCGAACTTAGACCCCGACTACCACGCCTACCCATGCACAAGAAAAATAGGGCGCTGGTATGTGCCTTGGACTCGCTGCTTAAGGATTTCTTCGAGAGCAGCGAGGATTTCGTTGATACACACTCGATCCTGCATTGCGCGGCTGTTGCGGCATGTCGTTTAGCAAACATGAAGTTCCCAAACTAATAATAATAATAAAAATATTTATTTCATAAAACAAGAACAATTGCACTGTATACATTGTAGATAATAAATAAACATTTGTCAGACTATTAGTACAATTATATAGACTCTATCCCTTAAACTAGGTCTAGCCTGTATCTTAAGAGATAGGGTTCAGCCATATGGGTACAGTAAATAATTGACATTCTTTAACAAGTGAAACAGTGTCGATGTTACATAAGCCAAAGTTATTCTATGAAATAAGTTTACTTAGTGTCTGTTGTGTATGCACATACACTAACTCTCACAAGTTAGTGTATGTGCGTGTAGGTGTGAGTGCGTGTGCATTTATGTGTATAAGTGCGTGAATTTTGAGATTGTATATTACGAGATGTATGTTAGAAGATTTTCCGTTGAGTGGTAGTCCTGTTGTAGTAGCCATCGTTGAGTGGTAGTCCTGTTGTAGTAGATTTTGTGTTTTAGCGTGTGTCTGTTTAAATCAAGTATGTTTAGCATTTTGTGTAGTTTTTTATATATGTAAGTACCTATGACGTAATGTTGTCGTTTGGCAAATGTAGTTTTGTAACTGTGACGAAGCTACTCGACCAAAACCAGCCGTACCAGCCTGGCAATGCAGGATCGAGCGTCGTATTGATGGGGCCAGGGTACTCATCAGCAAACTATACTGCTTCAGGGAGGGAAATACACGACCACGTGTGATGCGCTTTGTAAGGCGGGCATTCTCTCAAGTCGGGGACTGGAATCAGCCCTCGAGAATACATGTCCCGTGTCACAGAGCGTATCGACTTCCTGATGTAGAAAGTTTGTGCCTGGGCGAGTCGTATTCGGAGGTATAAGCGGCGAGTTGATCGATAGACGCAAAATCGCATGTTCCAGAGCGATGAGAGGTGGGTATATAGAGCTTGGGAGCGACCTGAACAAAACGAGACAGACGTGTGCCGCCCAGATGATGCCACCACGACTGCGTTCTGGCGCAGCATCTGGTCGGAACCTGTCTGCCATGCTGAGGCTGACTGGATGCGGGATGTCGAGCGAATGTATGAAACTATACCAGTAATGGAAGTAGTCGTTATCACGCCATCAGATATAGCTAGAGCGGTCCGTCCGTTACCGAATTGGAAATCACCCGGACCGGACGGACTGCACAACTTTTGGCTGAAATGGCTATCTAGTTCACACACTTGCCTGGCATCTCAGTTCCAGTCATCCTTAGAGTCTGGGTCGCTACCACAGTTTCTGACAATAGGCATTACCCACCTGCTCCATAAGTCAGGTAGTCCTGCGGAACCCAAGAATTATAGACCGATCACGTATTTGTCGACGGTCTATAAACTTCTTACATCAATTTTGAGAGCGAAAATTAACACACACATTGACAGTAATTCCATTATGTCGGCCTCTAAAAATGGATGTAGGAACGGGTCCCGTGGCACTAAGGAGCTACTTCTCATCGACATGGCCATTAGCCAACAGGTTCGTCGATCCCGCAAGGATCTGTCGACTTGCTGGATAGATTATAAGAAGGCCTACGACTCGGTGCCACATACAAGGCTCATGAAGGTGCTGGAGTTGTACAAAATAGATACGACTCTACGCACCTTCCTTGAATCATGTATGGGGCAATGGAGGACAGTCCTTCGCTATCCGGGGTGTCGACGGATCCAGGGGAATGATGAGCCTGTATGGATTAAACGGGGAATATTTCAGGGCGACAGTTTGAGTCCACTTTGGTTCTGCTTAGCCCTGAATCCTCTAAGCACACTGCTAGAGGATTCAGGTCTAGGCTATCGGTTGAGGAGAGGTGGACAAGTCATATCTCACCTCCTCTACATGGCTGACTTAAAAATATTTGCCCCCAACAAATTGCGACTGATGGAGCTACTGAAGGTAACTGAAACTTTCAGTGGCGACATCAGAATGGAGTTTGGTGTGGACAAATGTGCGGTCATGCATGTGAAGCGAGGGGAGATAATGGAATCCGAGGGAATTCAACTTTCGGATTCCATACACCTTAGATCCCTCTCTTCACCCGAAAGCTATAAGTATTTGGGTATGTCGGAAGCGTTAGGCATCAACGTTACTGACATGAAGCAATTGTTGAAGAAGCGCTTTTTTGGCCGCCTGAAGAAGGTATTGATTAGTCTTCTTTCAGGCGGAAACAAGGTACGCGACTTCAACGGTTGGGTTATGCCGGTTTTGATGTACTCTTTCGGCATACTCAAATGGACTCAGACCGAACTCGACGCCCTGGATAGGAGGGTCCGTACACTGTTGAGCGCAAACCGGATGCATCACCCACGATCATCGGTGATGAGACTGTATATCCCGCGGAAGTGCGGGGGTCGAGGCTTTTTAAATGCAAAGACCCTTCACAACCGCGAGATATGCAGTCTCAGGGAATATTTTTTGAAAGCCGAAGTGGGTATGCACCGTGATGTGGTCGGAGTGGACAAGGGGCTCATCCCACTTTCCATGGCTAAAAGTGCAAACCTGTAGTGCTTACCACGGATGACCGCAAGGAGATATGGCAAAACAAGGAGCTACACGGGCGCTTCTATCGGGCTCTTCATGAGCCCGATGTAGATTTCTTAGCGTCCGTATCCTGGCTACGTTTTGGGGATCTTTTCGGGGAAACTGAAGGTTTTGTCTGTGCAATTATGGACGAAGTTATCTTGACGACCACCGGAGACATTATGAAGGACGGGACGGTTGACGTGTGTCGGGCATGCCACCGTCCGGGTGAGTCTATCAGACATATTATCTCTGGTTGTTCTCGTCTGGCTAACGGCGATTACTTACACAGACATAACCAAGTGGCTAGGATTATTCACCAGCAACTTGCTTTGAAATATAAACTTGTGAACTCTGAGGTACCGTATTACAAGTATGTGCCCGACCCAGTTCTCGAAAATGACTATGTCACGTTGTACTGGGATCGGTCTATTATTACTGACAGGACTATTGTTGCCAATAAGCCTGATATAGTGGTGATAGATCGATAAGCGCGCCGCGCAATGATAGTCGATGTTACCATTCCACATGACGATAACCTCGTGAAAGCTGAGAAAGAGAAACAAATAAAATATCTCGACTTAGCGCACGAGGTTGTTGACATGTGGAATGTGAACTCGGCTGTCATTGTGCCGATTGTCGTTACGGCCAATGGCCTGATGGCCGAAAGCCTCAACCATCATCTCTCGAGCTCTCGTTAGGCGGCTGGATCAAGGGCCTGATTCAGAAGGCAGTACTCCTCGATACGGCTCGCATTGTGAGGAGGTTCCTGTCTCTGGAGTCCTAACCACCGGTAACTTGGACCCTGCTCCCGATACCGGCGGACCACTATTTTATATATTTTTAAATGTTTTTTTTATATTTTTTCTAAGAAATATTTAAAAATGTATTTTATAAGGCAAAAAGCTTAATAAACGAAATAATAATAATATTAATATTTTTTTATGTTTAAATGTTTTTTTAATATTTTTATAAAAATATTTAAAAATGTAAATAATATGTTTTTAAATGGAATAAAGGAAATAATAATAATAATCATTTATTTGTACAAAGACAAAGACTAGGGTACATAATAATAAGGAAAAGACAGAGACAGCTGTCTCCCAAACTAGGTAAAAATAACCTGTATCTTGGGAGCCAGTTTATATTCTATTTCGGTGTGTAGCTATCCGTGCGTTACATTCAAAGTGCTTTCATCGAACAAAGTAATCAATTTTTAACTAGTTACAATACAGGAATAAAAAAATAAAAAAAAACAAATAATAAAAATAAAAGAAATTAGGAAAATTAAATAATAAGTTTTAACAATACTTCTATGCCATGAATGTATGTATGTATATTAGTATTTATGAATGTATGTATTGTAGTGTGGTTTGAACGAAAAAAAACGTTAGACACATGTGTGCCAGTAGGGTTCCGCAAAAGAGGTTGAAGTATGTAGTGTAAAGAAAGCAGGTCAAATACCAAAAAAATGAATGTAGAATTAATAATTCTACAGTATGTATGTGTGTGTATGTATGTATGTGTATGTGTATCGAGTCTGTGTAAAAGTGTGATTTGTATTGTATGGACTGTAAAACGAAAGTAAATGTGTGTATGAGTGCAAGTGATAAAAGATGCAAAAGTTACATTACTAATTTAATAGATTTTCAGTGTCATTACAATTCAGGGACATCAACCAGTCTTTCAATCTTTTTTACCCTGTTGTCGACTCTGTGTGGATTTTTAAGATTTTATTAAACTTATTGTATAGCCTAGAGCTAACAAAGAGATATTGATTGTGTGCGAATTTAGTTCTATGTGTGACTGTGGGAAAGACAAGGTCTGCGCGGCGCTTAGTGCTTGTGATGAGTGGAGTGCGGTGCTTTCGCAACACACAGTGCAAAACAAAGAGTTGCCTGACTGTCAGTAAAGAGGTTTCTGCGTAAATTTGTTCAGTTGGATAGTGGAGAGCTGTCCTGAAGGTTATATACTATAAGTCCTTGTTTAGAGTACATAACCTTCAGGACAGCTCTCTGGGCTCTCTCCAACTTGATCAAGGTGGTCTTATTAGCTGCACCTCAAGCAACTATGCAATCTGAAAGCAGTGATTGGTTTAGTATGAAGTAGACTAACTTAAGAGTAGATATATCAGCTGAGTGTCGGAGAATTTTGAATATATGGATGAGCTTTCTTATTCGTGAGACTAAATTTTCGATGTGTGTATGCCAACTCGTATCGATATCCACGCCTGGGTATCGTATATTAGAAACCACACAGAGAGTGTGCAACAAGGGTCACCATTTGTGCATGTATGTAATTTAATTGCCAATGGTAATTTTGGTTGTGATGCCTGTGAAATTGAGAAAGGCATGACTCTTGTTTTATCCGCATTGAGCGTCAAGAGATTTTTGACAACCGATCGGAGACCACATTTAAGCCAGCTTCCGAAAGTTCCCCTACCTCGTTCCAATCCGTTCCGTGAAACAGAAGTACAGTGTCGTCAGCGTACGTAAAGATAAGACTTTTTTTAGGGATAGTAGGCATAACTCATTGATGTAAACAAGGAATAATGTAGTGCCAAGAATACTTCCCTGAGGCACACCATACTCTATTTGAACTTCATCGCTGACCACATTATCAATCCTAACACACTGAGAGTGATTTGTAAGACAATCGGTAAAAAGGTTTAACGGTAGACCACGTATACCTATATCATGCAGTTTTTGTTTAAGTATGGGGACAGAAACTGTGTCAAATGCCTTAGACATGTCTACAAAAACACCTAAACATTTTTTATTGTAATTTAAGTTGTCTGTCACAGCATTTGTGAACGCAGTAACTGCGTCTTCAGTCGACCGGAAACCAAATTGGTTACTGTATGTTATTTGTGTTTAAAAGCGCTTATTTATGATCTTCTCTAGGATCTTAGACATTGAGGGTAAAACAAAGATAGGCCTGTAATTATTAAGAGTCTCTATCCTCGCTCTTGTGGATAGGGTGAACTACAGCCTTCTTAAGAGCGAAAACACCAGACGTGAGGGCTAAATTACATATATGTGTAATTGATGGAGTCAAACAAGACTGGATAGCTTATGTATTCTACTAGAGATACCGTCAATGCCGATGATACAGTCGCTATGAATGTTCATAATCGTAGTATTAACTTCCGCTTTATAGGTCTCTAACAGAGCGAAGGAATTTAAAGAATCAAGTGTCGAGTTATTTATAATACGTGTTGCCAAATGTTTTCCCACGTTCAAAAATAAATTGTTTACGAGATTAATAGATGCACTCTTATTTTTATCAGGCTCAAGCAATTCTCGAGAAGGGGTGCGGTTTTATTTCATACTAGTAATATTTTGAATTACATCCCAAGTAGCTTTAATATTGTTCTTGGCTTTAGAAAATTGTTGTTTCTCAAAAGTTCGTTTAAGTTTACGAAGGAGACTATTACAAAAATTTCGATATCTGGTATATGTTAGTTTCAGAATGTGGTTTTCAGGCAGATTTTTTATTTTTTTGTAGATACGATCTCTATTTCTGATATACCTTATGAGACCAGAGGTGATCCATGGCTTTATATTACGATTCTGCGCGTATGTTTATCTATAATCCTGGTTAATATAGTAGTAAGAATGTTTGTAGCTTCATCGGCATCGATTGAGAATAGAACCATCGAAAAATCAGCACTTTCTATATCATTAGCTATAGATGTGTAATCGATTACTGTATTAGTGGTAAAATAATTTTCCTTAGGGCTGTTTAAAATTAAATTCACCAGAATGCTCATGGTCTCTTATTTGCGATTCGATTACAAGTGTAGTAGCCGTACGGTTTGTTTTTACCAGAGCATGATCCGTTGGATACAGATGTGCTCGTAGTAAGCAGTGAGATGCGGCAAGATTTAAATATTCGAAAGAATGGCGATCTTTGTTGTCACTTTTAATGTCGATGTTTACATCACCAATCAAAACAATTTGTTCTAATTTAGAAAAATGAAAAGAAGAAAGAACCGAGTCTAAGCTATTTATGAAATTGTTTATGTAAGTGTATGATGGCGATCTATACGAGTATAAGGCTACGATTGCAATGATTTCATTTAACTTGCAAATAAAATTAACTTTCATTTAACTTGCAGTTTGACTCAAGGAAATCGGGTTCCATGATTTTGCAGTTTATGTTCATTTTTGGGTTTTTGAAATTCGTAGTTTGATATGAGCGATAACCTTGTAACATTGGTATAACTGCAGTCTTACTTAGCCAACTTTCTGAAAGAATAATTACATCGCAATCAGTTTTTATTTATTGCAGTAAAACAGTGAACTCGACGAAATCTTTATTTATGCTCCTGTTATTGAGATGTAGAATAGACATATTATTATCTGTATATTTTATAGTGCTAGGACATTCAGCCACAAAAACCTTAAAAGCTTATAAATAGGTGAAGTAAGGTGTGAAGGTGTGAAGAAGAATGTGATGTATATACACATATGCATGCATTTTTATACATTACTAAATCTCTACCATAACTACACAGTTATGGTAGAGATTTAGTAATGTATAAAAATGATATGCATGAGTGTTATGGAGTGTGGCAGCAGTATTATAAATGACATAAAGTTTCTTAAGTTTATAGATACAAATTATTTTAGGTTATACAGTAAGCTTTGTTTCGGCAAAGCTTAAAGCATGCAGATAGCAAAATATGATACAAAAATAGCAAAGACAAGCAAATAGTCAGTCTCATTTTTTAGGTAACTTGCCGAGATCTGCCTCCGTGTTTATACGTGTAGCAGAATCACCCACTTTTTCCGTAAAAGTATTTTGCCGTATGAGATCCAGCAAAATTTGTATCCATTGGTTTTGTCAAACTCTCGCGCTATGTAGAATAAGCGTCCCTTTTTGGCGATTAAATTTTCAGATATGTATATCTGCTTTGCTGGGCCCGGCAACTGTAGATCAGTTGTGGACAGTTTGTTATCATCTTTGTTTTTATTATATACCTTATAGGCCTGAAGCATTTTTTCTTTTGCAATAACAGTCGTCAAGTCTACAGCCACAGTTCCATTACTGCACTCGGATTTTGATTTAAGTCGGATGATGTCTCGAATTTCAGATTTTTGGAGACATTAAAAATTTTGCTAGTTTTTAAGACGGTATCACAAAGAATTTCTTGGTTTTCACCACTACTACGAGTAAAAGGCAAGTTTCTTATTTCCAAACTTGATGATTTATTCACAACCTCCAAACTTTCAATATTTTGGTCTAGTATTTGTATGTATGCCATCTTTTCCTTGTTTGCAGACTCTAGCTTGCCTAGATTCACCATTAAGTCATCGTATTTTTGTGTTAAGAAGTCCGTGGTTTTTCTTATTTCAGAGTTCTGTGCCTTGATTTAATTTAAGGAACCTAATAACTCATTGTACTTTTTTTCTACACTTAGCAGCATATCATACTTTTTTCCCTGGGCTTCAGTAACATTTTCTTTATTTCGGCCATAAATTGGTTTATGTCGTCGCCGTGTTCAAATTTTCGCTTGCATCTTTGCGTTATGTTTGAGACAATTTGTTGCTACAGTGTAGCCGAGCTCATATCTGGCTCAGAGTCATAGTGGATTTCAGCTGGTTATTCGAAGACGATCTTCTTAACGAAATATTTGTTTTTGTTTATTTAAAAATTAAAATACCAAAAAATTAAAGGAATTTTGCATATATTTTCCTGAGTTCTTACTCAGAGCAAAAAAACGATAAAAAGAAAACAAAAAATAATGGTGACATATGTGGGATTTGATCCAGGGGTCGGTCGATTCGAGACCGACACAATACACTTTCAAAATTTTGGTTCTGTAGGGTGACGCGGACCAGTGAGTGACCGGTTCATTAACCTCTAACGGTTCTTCAAAGTCACAGCACGCCAACAAGAAACGCTTTTAACAAGAGTTTTATAAAAGTTATTTCGTATTTACACTGCTAACACTCATTGTCACACACAGATTTTTGCACAGTTTTGTTGTTAAAGGGTTCGTTCATGAGCTAGTAAACAGTAATTTAAAATAATGCAGGTTTAACTAACTTTGCGACTTTTAAAGCACTGCGATTAGCGACACACGTCCGACTCACACGGGTCTACTCAATGTTAAATCAAATCAAATCAAAAATACTCTAGAGTCAAACATACACGCAAAAACCAATGAGGGCATCACCCTGCGATAAAGGCGAAACTACACTATTTTCAAAACCATTACAACTTAATACTCACTAAAGAGCGGTGTGACTACTCAGACCCGAAAGAAATGAGAGAATACACCGGATCAAAGATTGGACCCGGAGTCGGAGTTATCTCACACGATCTTAACATAAATATATCCAGCCCGCTGTGGATGTTCAACTCCGTCTACCAGTCGGAATGTGTGGGCAATATACAAGCGGTTTACGCCATAGAAGTCACGATAGTTACGGGCACCCATGTACGTATACACTCCAACAGCGCGTCAGTTCTGCAATCCTTAGGGAAAAATATATTACCTCGAGACTAGCACTAGAGTGTCACAATGCACTGGAACGGGTAACTGTATCCAGCCGTAACACACGGATAAAAGGAAACAGTAGATCTAGAGACTAGGTAACTACGCAGCTGACGAACTAGCTAGGAGAGCATCCAGCACGTCAGTCTGCGGACCCGAACCTATCGTACCCATCCCCTTCAACCAGCTACGCAGGTACAGGAGTTCACCCACACCCAGTGGTGAACTGGTGGACCTCGACACCGGGCTGCAGGCAGTCCAGGAACGCTATGCCATCCTTAAATGGCAGGCTAACCAGGCGTCTACTACCCCTGGATAGGAATGGTCTGCGCCTGGTGAAGAGGACCATCACGGGACACTGCTCACTAAACAAACACTTCCACAAAATAGGTATAACAGACAATCCTCTGTCGGCGGGCATGCATGGAGGCTGAAGAAACCGTTACGCATATGCTCTTTGAATGCTCACGGTCACCCAGATCAGAACAGAAACACTTGAGTAACCCAGATCCTTTACAGATATTCTAAACAGACCAGGAGACATAATCGGCTTCTGGAGGGAGGTGGAGTAGTTGGAATAACCACCGACGGCCGCCATGGCCCACGCACAATGGTCGGCCTGAAGGACTAAGTGCGGAAACCAAACCCTCTAACATAGAGAACATATAGAGAACCCGGATAACACATAGAATGCTTTTTATACCACCTTTGTAGTATGTTATTTCCAACCTCCAGGCCGGCGAAGCCGCGAGCAAAAGCTAGTATTTGATAAATCTTAGATCAGTTGTGCTTAGTTCCTATGTTCAAAAAAGGAATGAGATTTTTATGTTTTCCACTCGAAACATTCGCCAATTCTTATCTGAACCACTTTCAAAGACTTCTTGGTAAATGATTTCCTTTATACGGAAGCGTTTATGTGTGTGCCTTCAAAGTCTTTTATACTTAAGAAGTTCCTGAATAATGAAACTCTACGCTTCGTTTTTAGCGAAGGTAGGATCATAACTGATTAAAAATCCGAAAAAAAAACAAACTGGAGGACTGGGTATTGGCTTATGTATTCTTTAATACTTTTATCAAATAGAAAGTAGGAAAAAATCTTTATCTAAAACACGTGCATATAAAAAGATCTCGAGTAGATAAATAAAACAAAACAGGTCTACATATAATCACGAGCACAAAACACAAATACTCGGCAACTGCACGTCATGACTGTGACAAGAAGGCTTCCAATTAGAATGATGCTGTGCTATGTGCTACCCACAGCACAGCGCTAATTTTCAGTGATCATCCGAAAAAGATGTACAGAATCCAAGTCAGGTTTAATGAGTTGTACATATTTAGGTAACAAAATAAAATGAAATAAATAGTATTTAGACTATAATGCAACTAGGTATAATTATTTTTATAATTGGTACAACCAACTATAAGACTAAAAATTAATCTGCAGGCCTGATGCCTTTTTTTTTGGGGTTCCTATCATCAAATAACTTCTTCCGCTCTGAGCGGAGCGGGAGGGTGTGGTCAGACTAAAACCCACCCGTATTCCTTCCGTTGCCTGTGTTGCCAGGGGCCTCGGTAACCCTTTAGTACCTTCCCGCGACCCCGGCAGGCATCGGCCTTAGTGGACCTCTACACTTGTGCTGACGACATCTCTTTGAGACGCGCGTGGAATACAACAAGAATATATCAAGAATGCGTTTACTTACATTAGTGCGTTCGTGCTAGACCAACTGAGCAGTATCAACTCTTTGAAATACCCTTTTAAACAAATACGAACTTCAAGTGGTTGACATATTCTGTAAAATTATCACCGTGAAAACTTATGTAAAGTGAGCTTGAAGTGAGCTGCTGTTTATAGTGTCAATCCGTAGCATCAGTTGCAATGGCAACTCACTTCAAGCTCACTTCACCTTTTTCACAGTGACATTATTTACAAAATATGTCTGCTGTAACAGTACCTAAATGTGTAAACCAATAACGCTCAGTAGAACAAGACAAGGAATCGAGAATGGTTGGTTACATGATGACAATATAAGCATATTATAAATGGATGCTGCCGGTTTATTTCCTTTGCTGTCTGTGACTGTCACATGACGTAATGGGAAAAGGGTTGGTTCAGTTTGTTTACTGTTTATTCTTAGTGAGATAGGTAATAAAATAATTTTTATTATGAAATGACAGAACCACTCTTTTTTTCTGTCTTTTAATAAATAAATTGTGCTGAACAGTTAGAGCACTATGTTCAATTAACACCCGACTTCAAAAAAATGTGGAGGTTCTCAATTCTTCGTAATCTCTTTTGTTTTTGGAGACAACAATTTTGTATTTGACTAATTTATTGATGTTCCATGGGAATTGATAATTTAGGAAGAATAGAATCATAGTCACATTGGTTTTTAAGGAAAGCTCTTTACCATTGAGCGAATAAGGATAATGTTGACTACAGTCGTAAGGGTCATAAATTAGTAAGCTTTATTTAGTTGCGCAAGCAGACTACTTAGTAATGGTTTATTAGTTACCTACGAGTACGAGTATATATACGAGTAACATGGGTTTGCATTAGATCGAAAGAACTTTTTGTTATTTATGCCAATTCGGTAGGTAGGAAAAGGCATAAATAATAATAATAATAACCCGACTGCTGCTATCTCTATGTTAACGTCGTGGTGGGGCTTGCACGCTCCGAACTCTAGGTCTGTGCCGGTTTACTTTACTTACTACTTACAGGTCTAGGGTTAGAAGCCACCAACAGAGATACAGAACCCCGCAGGGCAACATGTGGCGAGCTGTTGGGCAGTAGCGACCCCACGCACCCTGTCTCCCGGGAGAAGTCTTGTTCCTCATCTCTGGCTTGGCTTTATTGGCCGGCTGGAGTGAACACTGACGAGGAACAGAGCTCCCACCTCCTTCTTGCCTTTATTGGCCGGCTTGAGCAAATTCACCAGAGCAAACGTGCTCGGAGGAAGGAAGTATTCCAGTAAGTGCTGGTAGGTATCTCGACCATCTTCCGGGATTTAGGATTGTTCTGATAGCCGTGGAATACCTCTCCACTCCGCAAGCACTTCAGGGTATATTGCGCCTTTGTTGGTACGTCACTAAGTGCTAGCGACAGTTTCCGGGGCCCATAATTGAATGTGCATGTCAACTCCTGCCATTTTATCCGTGTATATGATAGAACATTGATCAGGCTGGGGCCACAGTCCTTCCATAGTTCTGGTAACCAGTCCACTTTAGTTATCCAAATAAGTACTCTAATATCTTTGTTTCCATATCCTACAATAGTCCTACACAAAACGGGGGTTGTCCTTGGGTGCACTTGCATAGTGCGTACAGGGGTAATCGTCGGTTGGTGCCTCGTTTCATTAAAAGAGTCTTAACGGTCCTGTGCGAGTTGGCTTCAGCCCCTCGTACTCATTCCAAAGGCCCGGGACCCCAGGCTCCCGAGATATTAAAAATATAAAAAAATAAAAAATCTCTAACACAATATATTATGTAGGTAAAGACAGTTAAAAAAATATTATCCTTGTCGCGCATCTCTTGCACAAACTTATGAGAAAAGTGGAGATAAATCGAATAACTGTAGTACATCCGTGATACGCAAAAAATAGTTTTTAAAAAAGAGTTACTTTAAAAGAAGTTACAGTTAGCAGTTTGTTCTGTCCTTAAGATGTTTGTCTAAACTTTTCCCAAAACTTCCTAAAATTTCTTTTGAGTAGGTAATAAAGATTGTTTAACCACAAAACTTCCAAAGTTGTACCTGGTCTACTTAATATGAACTTATTAAACAACAATTTCATGAGACCACACACGAACAGTGTGAAATTATGTTTAAAAAATTACTACGCGACCAGATACCCAGACTGCATGATCAATGTATGAGCCACGATGTAGGTAATTAGGTCACACAGGGGTCAAGGCTCAAGGGTTCTACTCTACGATAAAATATTCTGCCAAGCCTTGCATAGGATTCGTTTATATTTTATAGCATCTTTAGAAGTATTTGCAGAATTTCATTGCGAAACAATGTTTAAAGAGCACCGAAATATTTCCTCGCCATACAAAATATGTAAACACGGTTAAAATAATATTATCCTTGTACGCGTCTCTTACATGAACTTATGAGAAAAGTGGAGATAAATCGAATAACTGTCAAGAAAGAGAGGCTTGTGATCCAAAAATAGCTTGAGGACATCGCGCGGACAACTTTGTAGTTATGTAAAATAAGTATCTACAACATTTTTACTTGTATTTGTAACACGGAATACAAGCAAAGTTCTGGAGTACCACCTCCTACGCGTTTTGATTTATTTCAAAAGAAGATCCCTAAATTCAATTAAACTTGAAAACAATGGGGTGCAAAGTTTTTATCTCATCAAGATAATCATAAACGTCCCGTATTATATAAGTATATTAAATTGTAATTCCTATTTCAGATTCGTGGGCAAAAAAGACAGATTTGTTTGTATGGAGAGTTTTGACAGGCTGCGCGGGCAGAGTGCGCGCGCAACTGCCCGCCATCTTGGCTTTCCATCACATTCCCATTTCAATAGACGAGGGAGTTCGAAACAGCTGTGAGCGCGAAACACAGCACATCCCTATATTAGGGGTTACTTTTTTAAACAATTAAGTAGAAAAAAAAGCACTTCTAAACGCACAGTTACAAAGTTAATGATACCGAAGGAGGAACACACGTTCAGTTCACGATAGTGTCGACGATTAAAACAGTGAGTTACGAAATAACATTACCGAATTATCGATTTTGTATGTTTCAAATCGACAAACCTGGTGGCACCGTGGTTGAGGGTGTTTGTTCATATTGTTTTAGAAAGATAACCGAGTGTTGCAAAGCCTGGAAAACAGCGGAGAAAAATCGATAAAAGTATAAGTTGCACCCGCTGTTGTTACGTGGTGTGAATGTAAAGAGAGATAGCTACACAGACGTGTCCCTGTAAAGTAGCTTGGAGTCGTTCGGCCGATAAAAAATAATAGTGATAGGGCGCCCCTGACGTCCCTCACTCGGGTTGATATACGAAGACTGATAAAAGGTATGTATTGATATTAGTTATACTTTTTGTTGATATCACCCATCAATCTGCACCATTGTCATTGGTTTTATGTATTTTATTGATTACTGTTATTGCATTCTCGTGTTTTACGAGAACAGGTAAGACCTTTGTTTTAAATAATTTCAATCTATTGTGTCTACGATTCTACAGAAATCTATAAAACAAACCTTATGCGTAATAACTAATCAACTAATGTATGTATTTATACATAAACAAGGTAAATATACGCCACAAAATTGATGTTCTCTTGAAAGAAGTCACCCCCAGGGAGTTTTTCAGGCAAACAAGCACGTAGGCGTTTACATCTATCTATAAGACTACCACGCAGACTTAGTACAGAGTAAACGAAATTTATTTTGTATCTGTAACATAATTTATTCTCTGTTGTCCTCGTCAAGCAAATGATTAAGACCGATCCTCTAACGAAGTTGACTGATCAAATTTAATACTCGTATACCGGTTCCTAGACCCAAGCTACCTACTTTTCATTTCCAGCTCTTAAAATATTTTTAGCCTGTTAAATCTACGCCTGTTTTATGTATCTTGAATGTAGAATGAATGTAGAATGTATCTTGAGAAACCAGATAACCATACGTTTGAATGATGTAGTTTTACATCAGAATAAAAACGTATTGGTAAAACTTTTACCTCAAAGTTTTTCTAGCAAGTTATACTGGTCACTAAGGAAAATGGGTCATTAAGATATTTATAGTCGTTGTTCCTTGAACCAAGTAATATAATAGGATAACTAGCGGATGTTTCCAGATAAACTGCCAAGGTATAAAGTTACTCTCATTAGTAGAATCTTGTTGAAGATTGAATAACAAACCCATTTTATATATACAAGAAAAAGGCGTACTCTATTCTTGTAAGCCTACAATCTCTTCAAGTTATCGGACTCACTAAGTATTAAAGTATAGGTACTGCAAGTTTAGCAAGCAGCGTCGTAACTTTTCTTATTGGCCGTTTTCCACTTAAAAACTATGCTGTTGCTGGCGCCGGTGCAGCACCTTCTACCTCGCTCTATTCAACGCCAGGTTTATTATAAAGATGCCTAAATATAATACGTTTATTTTCATTACAAGTTAAATTGATTTCAATTGATTTAAATACTCCTTGTATCCTATGACCGTTCTATAACGAAAAGTCCTTGAGGATGTTATCATGATCACAACGGTTTTCGTTTGTAAATCATAAGATCCATGTTTTATAAGCAGATAAAATGATAAAGATAGATGCTCTTTCTCTTGACAAAAAGAGCTAAAATTAGATAGCCTACTTATTACCTATTGCTAATGTTATGTTTTTGTAATAGGTACTATTTTCGCTATTGTTCACGAATGGAAGAAGGTGGGTTTTTGCCAGGAATCACACGATGACTACAGACACCTGTATACCTTTGAACGGAAATTAAATTTACTCGGCACTTTAATACAGTAAGTGGCTACAAATGGCATTAACACATCATGAATTTATGCCTTCCCACCACGAAGTAAAAGCTGTGAATAAAATATCTATGGTTGCCTACGTACATACTACGGATGTAGGTATAAACCACCACGTTGCTGCTACAAAAAATCAACGAAGAATCTGATTTATCTCGTTGAAGTATGCTCGAGGAAATTTGTTCCAGATTATTCCAGATATTTGTTATTGACTACATTTTCACGCTTCCCGTCAGTTGAAATATTCTCTTCTTATATCTGGGAAACTGGGTGACGTAGCGATTACATAATATAATAGCAGTTTTATAAAAACCATAGAATATTATTCTATGGGTTTTATACTCGTAAAACTGCTATTATGCAACTGCAATTTTTTTGAAGATAGGGTGTAGCTACTGGTATATAAAATAGTCCCTTTTGCAATTGTGTTGTGTTGACTTTTCTGGGACAAGAAGGCTTTAATTGAAGAGCGTACAGAGGACCACCCACGCGTCATCTTATTGATGTCATAACGTGAAGTTAATAGACGTAGATAAAATCATCTTAATGTAGGCCAGTTGACGCCAACCCCGTCTTGAATAGAACGTACACTTATTTGAATATTAAAGCTTTTCACCACATTGAACGACGTTACCATGCTGAAGATGCTTGAATTATATATATTCTAACTCTCTTTGGAGGTTGAACTTTCTAAAAAACCGTCGTTCGAGTTCCTCGCAGAGCTTGAAAATTTAACTTTATTTAATCAGTTACCGTCTATCCTCTGTCGGGTTACCTGCATTCTACTTTGTGGTCTGATTCTTTTTATTTTTTTATTTTATTTTATTTTATTATGTTGCACGCTGAGAACGAAAGTGACCTATCTCAAAATTTTAGTAAAATGAGTTAAATATACAAAATGACTCAATAAAGTACACTCTATCAGACTTATATTAAAAAACAGCCCGTTTATGGTCTGAGAGGGATAGAGGTATTTTCGGTCCCTTTGTCTTTGAGCATTTCACTCTCCCTGCGCCGGAATGAAAGGGACGCAATCAGTTCTTGTTCAATCAGTTCAATTTCGACTTGAGTCACTTTCATTCTCAGCGTGCGATGTTTACCAACAATTGATTACACTGATACAAAAACATACATTTTTTAAAGCAAAATATTAGTGCATCAGTTACTTATAAGTAAACGCCACATGCATAAAACAATGAATCAGAGAAATAAACTAACTTACTTAGTAATAAGCGCTAACAATGAACAATTGGTAACATCGGGAAAAAGTTACACAAAAGTTACGTAAATTAAATTAAAATGTATGAAATTCTGATAGAAAACTATAAAATTGGTTAACATAAATGGAATATTCTTTGACATTATAACATTGGTAAAATTGGTAAGAATTAATTCATCATCATCTGCCTAGCCTTTTCCCAACTATGTTGCGGTCGGCTTCCAGTCTTACCAGATACAGCTGAATACCAGTATTTTACATGGAGCGACTACCTATCTGACCTCCACAACCCAGTTACTGGGTAACACGATACCCCTTGGTAAGACTGGTTGTCAGACTTTCGAGCTTTTGACGATCCGTAACGTCCGTCAAAGATCTACAAATGACAGCCGGGACCAACGGCTTAACGTGCTTTCCGAGGCACGAAGGGGCCTTGGTATGTAAAGATGGTCACCCATTCATGGACCAACCACAGCAAGCGTAGCTTAACCTGATTGATTGATCCAAGCGGCTGTTATGACTTAGCCACAAGCCCCTCAAAAAATCCCTTTAAGGTCGTTTTTTGAGGAACTAATTATTTATTATTAAGATCTCATGTAAAATGTACCAAAAATCACACCAATCAATGAATTTGAATTTGAATTTTATGAAAAATTTATGAAAAATGTGCGGTGCTGATCCCTACTAAGCTAATTGGCACAGTCAGCCAATTAGTGGACATGAAATCCATGAGTTGAGAATTTAGAATGGTCAAATTACAGTACAATTATTATGGTAATACAGGGTGAAATTGAAAACATGCTACAAATCTAAATGGGCGATTGTACTCATCATTATGAACAACTTTTACTAAGGGACCACACCTGAAATCGCGGAAAAAAAATCAGCTGTTCCCTACATTTATGTCCGCATAACTCGACAAAATGTAGGAAACAGCTGATTTTATTTGCGCGAATGCAGCTTTGGTCCCTTAGTAAAAGTTGTTCATAATTATGAGTACAATCTCCCATTTCAGTTTGTCTCATGTTTTCAATTTCAATCTGTATTTGTTTTACCTATATATTTTTTGTAATTATTGATGGCCCGCTTACATAAAACATACCAATTCTGTATTATGCTTATCTTTCGTGTCTGTGTCTAGGACACACTAAAATTGCCCTATCGGTAGGATGTGACGATACGGTGGCATTATCTAAAAGTCATTTTTGTTTCCCGGCTTTGAATAATTTAAAAGTAACGACCAACCTAAAATAAACGGTATTGCAAACGTAAGTAAGTTTGATTTTGCATTTCATGGAAATTACTGATAAGACTTTTCGATGACTCGGAACGATGTTAAGCTAATGTGGGCTTACTTGCGTGTTAGTACCTATTGTAGCAAAGTCGAGTTTTGCTAATCAATACTATGTATGGGAAACGTATCGTGTTTTGCATTTGCGATATATTTGTTAGTGCATTAAAGCGATGTGGCTGTGTTAGTGATGACAATAGGCGTTTTTAATTTATAAAATTGTGTTATAATGGAAACTATTCACGAACATTCGAATAACAATAGTGTTGAAGTAGAAGATGAGGTTAATGAATTATAATTCTATAGCTATAAACAATATGTGGATGTGACAGTTGATACTAAAGTAAATGTTTTGTAACACAGATGACTGGAGATGCAAAATGGCAGAAGGATGCGGCGGATCAGAACTTCGACTACATGTTCAAGCTGCTCATTATAGGAAACAGTTCCGTAGGAAAGACTAGGTAAATATACAATTTTTGTACTAAGTTTTTATACCAAGGAACATTCCGGAGGTGTTTTAGATACGATTAGTTAAAGGGCTGCAAAAAATATGAAGCATAACTAAGCAAAGGTGGACCTGCTCAGTTGGCCCTTCAGAAGTATAATATAAAATCAGTGTTCAATGATATAATCGAAGATAACCAGTTTAGATTTAACTTAGCACTTACCTAATAATTTATGTGTGAAGGCAGTTAGGTACCTATTAACTAAACTGTTTTAAACTCACCGTGTTTGTTGTGTTTTTAAACCAACTTTCAAAAACGAGGATATTTTTTAATCGATTTCTAAAGGGATGTTCTCAATTGTAGAAGAAAAGAAATATAACCATCTGAATTGAGAACCCCCTCTTTTTTTTTTTTTTTTTGATGGTGGGAAATCATCAAATAACTTCTCCCGCTCTGGGCGGAGCGGGAGGGTGTGTCAGACTCTTACTGACTAAAACCCACCCGTATTCCTTCCTGTTGCCTGTGTTGCGGGGGCCTCGGTGACCCATAAGTACCTTCCCGCGATCCCGGCAGGCATCGGCCCTAGTGGACCCCTACTTTGTGCTGACGACATCTCTTTGAGGCGCGCGTGGAATACGACGCGCCGTCGACCCGGGCCTGGTTCTTACCGGACGGTGAGCTACCCATTGCTCACCGTCCGCAAGCCCGCGCCTACGGTGGCCGGAAATCCGCCCATGATTCCCGACGCCCTGGGCGTCTCCTGCGGCGGCTAGGGGCGAGAGGGCGCGAAACGTGCCTTTCCCTCAACCGTCCCGCCTCCTCCTTCGCGAGCATTACTGCTTCGCAGAAGGAGGTGACGGCTGCCCATCCCTCTCGCTCCGTACCATGGCATGGCATGGCATGAACCAGGGCCGGAGGCGAGAGGTCTCTGCCGCCGATCGCCTCCACGAGGACACGGCGGTGCTCTGCCCAAGCCGGGCAGACCTCCACCGTATGCTCCACCGTGTCCTCCGGGCGATCCACACAGTGGTGACACCCAGACGTTTCCTCCCGCCTTATCCGACACAGGAACCTCCCGAAGCTGAGAACCCCCTCTGGGATCTCAATTCGGATGTTTATATATGTTCACCGATTTCGCCGTCAATTATGCACCGATTTTGAAAATTCTTGTTTTGTTTGAAAGACTTTGCTCCTGAAGTGATCCCATTGTAGCCAAGTCATAATCTGATGAGGGAATACCAAGGAAATTGAGGGAAGTCCTCAAATTTAATAGGCACACCTATAGCGTTTTGAGTATTTTTTATAGTAACTTGTGCGTTTGCTCTCGGAAAGCACCATTTGGTGAAGTGGAACTGATGATGAAGACCACAGATGGCCACCAGAACTACTTAATAATAACTATTTAACGGGTTGCAATTCGAGTAGGTATCTACTTTAATATGGTTGCTAAGCCATTTAAGCTCCTCACAATGCGATTATTATTATTTACGCGATAGGAAGCAGATAACACGAATAGCAAAGTTGAACCATATGGCAAATAGTATGGATAATTTCGAATCCGAACCAAGAATTAACCATTGCGGTGTCCCTCAGGGAAGCATTCTCGGGCCGTTATTGTTCCTTATCTATATAAACGACTTACCGAAATCAATAAAACATCAGTGTGTTCTGTTTGCTGATGACACCACAATTATTATTAAATGTAAAGATGAACAAAACTATCACAATGAAATTAATCAAACATTGAATGATATTATAAAATGGTTAGATATTAACAAACTAAAATTAAATATTGCAAAAACGAACGTACTCCACTTTAAAACATGGAAAAGTAAACCTGTCCATCTTCATATCGCGTATAATAATATTAGCGTAAAGCAGGTGCATAACACAAGGTTTCTAGGGGTAACACTTGATGAGCACTTAACATGGAAGAATCATATCGAGATACTCTGCAAGAAAATCAACCAATTTGTATTTGCGCTAAAAAAGGTCAAAAATGTAACGTCGAGAGAAACCTCCATAATGGTGTATCATGCCTATGTCTGTTCAGTAATTCGCTACGGCATAGTTGTGTGGGGAAACTCCTCAGAAATTGATCGAATTTTCATTGCTCAAAAAAAGTGTATCCGCGCAATTTTTAATATGGAATGGTCTGATTCGTGTAGGCCTATATTTAAGTCACATAACCTTCTGACTGTACCCTGCATATATATCTTCGAAGTTGCTAAGTTTCTGAGATCCAATCTTGCATTATTTGAACGAAGGGATAATACAAATAAAAGGAAAGCTGCACATTTAGATTTCGAGATACCTGTTCCTAAATTGCAACTCTTCCGAAAGAGTTGTATCTACATGGCTCCCCTAATTTATAATGCTTTGCCGAATACAATTACCCAACTACCCTTCCAAAAATTTTGTTCGGCACTACGAAAGTGGTTGTTGCAGGAATGTTTTTACTCAATTCACGACTTTTTTGTAAAATGTCCCTGTAAATTTTTTTCTCTTGATCTGGCATCAAAATACAGGCATAAGTAATTATTTAAGTTAATTAAGTGATATTATGACAAGCTTATTGTTTTATTTAACAACATGGGAAAAATAGAAGTGTGTAGTTTATATAATATAATAATTGAAATAATGATAAAAAATTTTATATTAATATAATGTGAATAATGTTAACTAATAATTAATGCACTTGAATATTTTTATGTAATAATAATTGTAAATTGATTTGCATACCGTTAAAACGGTGAGACATGTAGCACTATGTAATGATACGAACACCTTTTGTAAACATACCATGTTTCTGGCAAATAAATAAATAAATAAATAAATAAATGCATATGGTGAGTGGCAGTTCATCTGGTTGTTACCAGAACTTCTCAACAATTAACGTCCCTGCATCGGGAAAAGCCATATTTTGTAAAAGGTGATGAGCAATTGACATTAGGCTATTGTAGCTTAGATAAATTACAAACTGCCCCACTAAAAATTGTAGTGGTAAAAAACTAAAATACATATCATGAGGCACCGACTTTCAAAATTAAAGTTATTTTTCTCTTTGTAGTGTTCTTGGAAGTCGGTTGTTTTTTTTTTTTTTTTTGTAAAAAGTTTTTTTATTCATTCTGTTTTTACTTTGATTAGAAAATTATTTCAGTGAAAGTTTTACTTATTCAAAGTACCTACCCTTAATTGTTTCCTTTTTGGATTTTTGCGTTTCAGCATCAAGTTTTTTTAAATAGGGTTTTCTAAAAATAGTAGATTTCAAACAATGTAACGGTTATAAAAGAGTCATTACTTTGTACCATCGCACCAGTGTCACTTGGAAGGTTGTATAGGGATTCCTTTGATATCCCTCTTCCCACACCTATTGTTTAAACGTAGCCTTTATATACATATAAAACTTATAGCTAAAAGTACGGGCGTGTTTACCGGACGCGTAAGTTTTTAAAATATGGCGCTACTATAAAGACTGTAAGGTCACTTTTATGAGCTTCTTAGTAATTACTTTTGTGTTTTAAAATGGTTATAAATTAAGTAAATGTGTTCCGATATTTTTAAACTGTTGAGCAGAAAGAGTTATCTAAGTACTTTACTTTCACATACTTCTTTTTAGCGTATTAATGTTAATCTAACGAGTCTTGCATTGTCAGTAGCGTCGATGAGTTTATTAGCTTACTAATGCGGAGTTGTTAATGAGAATCTTCTACGCAAATGTGATAAAAGCTTTTTTATAGTTTTTACATGGGTATTCATCTAAAGCACATCGTATTAGTAGTTGTATTTTCACATTCTATTTATCTAAAGTAAAACTTGTGTGTTAGATTTGACTCCTAACTTCGTCCTTAATCAATATTACCTACATTGTCCTCATACAATGTAATTGTGTGGTTGTATGATTGTTAAAGAGACTTTATCCTCTGAGTTCGTTTTGATGTTTCTTCTCAGAGTAGTCGTCATGAGGTCGTTATCGACCTCATCTGGTTTTGATCAAAGAATTGACGTGTAAAAGTGTTATGTTTAACCAATTTACGACAGGAATAAATCAATTTAAATTAGGGCCTTAAACGTTTAATAACCGTTGCAACCTAACTATAACTCATGCCTATGGTTAAAATTTCAGCTTCTTGTTCCGTTACGCGGACGACTCGTTCACTTCTGCCTTCGTTTCCACCGTGGGCATCGACTTCAAGGTGAAGACCGTGTTCCGCCACGACAAACGTGTAAAACTACAGATATGGGTGAGTAACTCTTTGTAATTAGTCGTTTAGGACCCGTATAGACCAACAGTTTATGTTGTGCAATGGTACATTTACAGGAAAAAAACAATCTATAAGATATCGATCTGGATCACATGAAGCATGTCGATGCTCAAAGCAGAAATACAAAATTCTAACGAAAAGGCAGTGTTTTTACTTAATATGTCAACAGTAGATACAGACAGTTATGATATAGAAACACTAACTCAATTTGCAAAGTTAAAGCCATTTTATACAACTGTCAAAGAATGATAGTTATGATTTGATTATGCGAGCAATTTAAGTTGATAGTAACTTTGGTAAACAATTAATTCCCTAACTTTATCACGGTCCTCTGTGGGCAATATGTGGCTTAAATTACGGGATAGTTAATTTGATCTAAGTAGGACCCAATTATGCCAAAATGTACAAACCCACAAACTTCAAATAAATAGTTGAGTTAATTTCGTCAAATTGATCAAATCTTCCAGATACAGTGATCTTTCAAACACTCTCTCAAAAACCGTTCAATAAATTATCAGATTATATGATCCAAAAAATAGAAATACTTCTGTTTTTACACATTTTGGCATAGGTAACCGGTTAGAAATAAATTAAAATGGAATTTGGATAAAAGAAAAAAACTTGTTTGTATACCGGAGGTAGACCTACTCGTACTATTGCACAAGCGCACGTGGAATCCGATCAAATCAGTATAAAAAATTGGCGTATTGTAGCGGCGGGTATAGAGGCGGTGCACATGCCGCAGGCAATTTGTATGATTAAACTTCTTACAAACGGCAGTCGGCATATTTCATAACTGCGTGCGTTTTTACACGGACGTTTAAAAACGCACGCAGTTATAAAATATGCCGACTGCACGACGGCGATTAGCGATTAATCGCTGGTATGTGTCCGTACCAAGCGTGAAAATCTCGGCGAGCGTTATGCCCACCAAGCGAGCGTCGCTGAGCGAGTACTCTCTTTGATAACTCTTGTCACTGCTACAAACAACAATACGCCGGCGGTGTAAACAGTCAGCGAACAACTATTAATATATGTATCTCTTTAACTTACACGGGACCTACAATCTTTTGAACGTTTCTTGAGCGACAAAATCGTTGATATTCCTCGTTTTGTTACCACTGACTTGCAGCTTACCGTACGAGTACGAGTAATTCATCTTATAAGACAACTCTCGCATCGTCGGTAATGACATCTTTCCGAGCGCCTATTTCCGAAAGGTCTCGTTGAAATAAAGGTGCTCGGTAATTGTTCAATACTGTGTAAGGCAGGATACAATAAAACATCGTCATTTCTGAGGCAGTCTATACCTAAGAGATGGCTTTATTGTATGAAATGAATTCAATTACATAAGGCGTTGGTTTGAAACTGATTGCTGTTATTAGTCTGATATGTGAGTAACCAAATGTAGGTATTGTGTTTCCTAAATTACAAAATAATTACAGTAGGTAATAGTTTGGTAGAGATTAAGCGGTGAAGCCATTATTGCTAATCGTTTAGGGGGTTGTTTATCCCCGAAGTTTCTTTAGTATGACATTATTTCCAGTTTTTATTTCTGAATTTTCCCTATAAGAAGGGGCCTACTTTCAAAATAAGAAATGGGCGAAATTATTAGGTCTAGATAGTTAATCGGTGCGGTTTTCTCTATTGCAGGACACTGCAGGCCAGGAACGCTACCGTACCATCACTACAGCTTACTACAGAGGTGCCATGGGATTCATCCTAATGTACGACATAACCAATGAGGAGAGCTTCAACAGTGTCCAAGATTGGTGAGTTTTGGTAGCCTAACTAGACTTACCTACTATATAGTGGTAAATTTCGCACGTCCTTTCGACCTTTTCAATACTCAATACTCAATATCTTTATTGCTTTACCATAACGTGTACTTAGGTGGTGACTATATAATTGAGATCATTATGTATATGCCCTGTAGGGCACAGTAAGAGTGTAGGAGAGAGGAAGCCGCGTTTTAGGAGATTTAACTTTCATATACTCAAAGTCAGGAGATCGCTAAAATATGATTACTTACGGACAAATTTACATGTTTCTAAAATGTAAATACTGGGGAGGGTTAGAATATTGTGTTTTAGAAAATAGGGTTTGCAGCTGTCAGTTTGATCAATATTTACCAAGATCTTAACTATTTTTTTTTGTAGGGTGAAGAGTGTCGGTGTATCTGTACTTTCGAACTAACAATGGATGGTTTTTTTTTGTCCTATAACTTATTGATTATATAGATAGGTGATTTATTAGATAATTAGAAAGAACAAAATCCATAGATTGAAATTATGGATTATAAAGGTGTAGGAATGTGCCCTAAAATGTGCTGCTCTAAGATATATTTATGAACAGCATACAGCAGCAGGGCAAACAACTTTTTGACCAAAAATAACATCGTTACTAAAACAATAGAGGAGATCACTTAAAATAGACTGTCAACGTTTTTATGGATTCTATAATAATAAGTTGGCCATAAAAGGAAATATGACGGCTCCGGATTTTCCTCAATTTCCGCAGGATCAAGTTATGACACCAATGTTGACATTTTGTATGTTGAGATCGGTTCATAAAATCATTGTACAACTCGTATTCTTTGTAATTTATAATTAGGTACTGAAACTTATAAAATATAGAGGCCTTGGCAGAGAGAATTTTTTTTTTCATTTCAGTGAAAGACATATTAACCGTGAAATAGTAGCTCTATTATACATAGTACATAGTACTCACACCTGTGCTATGCAATTATATAATACAAAGGAGATTGCATTTGTATATAGATAATAGAAGATAGTCTTACAATGTTTAGCAGTTCTAACAGTATTTTCAAATGTTAATCAATTAGTCTCAATTAAATAATTAGTGTTAATTAGTGTAGGTCTTTAACCAGTGCGTCCTGCCCGTTATGATATACGGTGCCAAAACGTGGACACTGACAGTAGGGCTGGTCCACAAATTCACAGGTCGCTCAGCGCGCCATGGAGCGGGCTATGCTCGGAGTTTCTTTGAAGGATAAGATCAGAAATGAAGTTATCCGTAAGAGAACCGGAGTTACCGACATAGCCTGCAGGGTAAGCAAGCTGAAGTGGCAGTGGGCTGGCCATATTTGTCGAAGGACCGATGGCCGGTGGAGCAGACGAGTCCTAGAGTGGAGACCGCGTATCGGCAAGCGTAGTGTGGGACGCCCCCCAGCTAGATGGACCGACGACCTTAAAAAGGTGGCTGGGACAGACTGGATGCGGAAGGCGGAGGACAGGGTGTTGTGGCGCAGCCTGGGAGAGACCTATGTCCAGCAGAGGACTGTTATAGGCCGAGTTGATTGATGGATTGATTGAATTAATTAGTTGTGGTTGTGGAGCGGGACCAGCATTGAACCAAGCATTTTTATCAGCGATGTGATCCCCAACTTTAAATATAGTAAGTTGCCCAGTCACCAAATAAAAACCTAAGGCCTAGGCTGATCGTAGATAGTTTTAGTGTTCTTATTAAAATAATTCTTGAACTCGGTTTTTACTACCAAAAATAATTCTTTATACAAAATATTATTAACATTGTTCATTGTAAGGTCCTGATTACTCAAGTTACAAATTAAAGTGCTATTAAATTTATTTTAATTAACAGATGACGACAGAAATTATCAGGATTTAATTTTAAGGATTCGCTTTTGGAAATATTAAGGGTTCAGTTTGGGATCCAGGTTTGTTTACACTATCATCAGATACTTTTGAAACAGACCATACAAATATTACTTAGTATGTATGAGAACTGAAAATTCGATTTTCCATTTACAGGGTGACACAAATCAAGACATATTCGTGGGACAACGCGCAAGTGATCCTAGTTGGTAACAAGTGCGACATGGAAGAGGAACGTGTGGTGAGCACCGAGCGTGGCATGCAGCTGGCTGAGCAGCTCGGCGTAGAGTTCTATGAGACCAGTGCCAAGGAGAACATATACGTCAAGGTATTGACAAAATTTCTATGTAGCCTTATAAACTGTAGTTCAATACATTCTCTTTGAGTAAAAACGCTATATATTTTTGCAAACAGTACGCTTGGTGAATGGATAAGTGAATCCTGCATTTCATTCCCAAAAAAGGCTTAGCAAGAACAA
Organism: Atethmia centrago; assembly: GCA_905333075.3. NCBI lineage: Eukaryota > Metazoa > Arthropoda > Insecta > Lepidoptera > Noctuidae > Atethmia > Atethmia centrago. Next base: position 14,325,924 of record HG995374.1, read on the forward strand.
CTCTGTATATTTTTTGCTGAAAAAGAAACAGCACTACTATTATTTTACTAAGAGCAACTAGAATTCATATTTATATTCATTATTGTAACGCTTTTCTATGTGTTATTTAACCATTCTTGTCATGTTTTCAGCTGAAAACAGTAATGCTGTATCGTTAGACGAAAAAACCCTTAAAAGTGAAGCTGAGCTCTAATTAACTTATTTTTGACTTTCCAGGCTGTATTCGAGCGACTAGTGGACATAATCTGCGACAAAATGTCAGAGAGCTTGGATTCTGAACCAGCCATGTTGGCGGGCGGCGCTCGTGGCCAGCGCCTCACGGAACCTGCGCAAGGCAGCTCCACCACCAACTGTAACTGTTAATGTCCACACCGGGACAGAGTAGCACTTTTTATTCCTTTTACGAACGTAAAAGGAATAAAGGATTTTCTAGAACTAGAAAATTCTGTTCATCTTTGTAACGGGGTCGTTTCTTTCATAAGCAATTTGTTTTGTTTAGGCAAAAGTCTGTTCGCAACTTTATTTTTAAATTATGTTTAACGTGTTTCATATTTGTTGTATTTTTAATAAGTATTTTATTAACTATTAAATTGGCGAACCCCGAGTATACTTCCAAAAGTATCTCAACCAAATATTTATGAGTTTTTATAAATTGTACTCTATAGTTACTTGTTACGGTTTCATGCATAAATTTTAATTTAAGTAACAAAATTGAATAATTGTTAAAACATGTGTAACAATAAAAATATGTATTAGTATTATTAAATCTATAGGTGTTAGTTAGCTATCTACGTATTGCGAGCTGGAGTAGGGATCTGATACTTCTTAGAGCTGTTAAATTTTATCTTTAATGAATTTGTGTCGTGGATTCGTTACATAAATGAATTTTAGACGTAAATATGTTACGTATATTTGTTTATTTATGTTATGTCATTTAGATATTATTTATAGAATTCAAGATTTACAACGAGATATTTTAATAAGAATTAATCCGAGTGTTCGCGATTATGAGTTCAAAAAGATACCTATCCCAAAGTGTAATGCCATTTGGACCAAAGACAGATTTTACTAATTATTCACAAAAAGTTCAGAAGGCGCAAATAATTATGTTTAGTTAAAATTAAAATATAATGTGTAATATGTTTGGTGGTTGCGTTTCAAACGTAGGTGCATGTTTTCCGCCTTTACATTGCTTCGTATTCTCTGTGTGGATGTATCGCAAATACACTAAAATAAATAGAATTGTTACTTCATTATTAGTAGATTGGTTGATCAATGTTTGTTGTTATACTTTGGTGTAATATTGAAGTTAACGTTATCTTCATGTATGCTTCGATACCCCTTGGCCTGAATATAACAGTTCGACTAAATCAGGTATGATCTATTACCTAAAGTGTTTGTAAATACGTTTACCAAAATGTATAAATAAATAATTGTATAGTATTATATCTACCTACATATAAATCTGTTTGTATTCTTGTTACCTCCTATGCTATGTTAATATATGATCATAGGGTGTTTATTTCAATCACTATGTTTAGGAGTAAGTAAGGTACATTTTACAGTTTTAGTTTGATCGCATCACTCGGGTAGCGTATACGTACCTACTTAAAACGAGCAAGTTTTGAAAAGTATTCATAGTGTCTGTCATGTATCGGCGACACTATATCTATATATCTGTAGACGACATAGACAATACAATTTATAATATAACAAATTCTGTTGGAACATGAGCACATTATTTTTTTAGAATCTAATTATTAGGTAAATTAGTTAAGATATAACGTGTCGACGTCTGCTCGATGGAATATAAACTATATACGTACACAATTTTATTACAATAATAATACCTTAAAACTAAATCAGTGACTCGTAATGTTCATCGCTTCTTCGGAACGTAAAGTACCACCTATAACATAAAGTTTAAAAGTTTATGAAAAAATACTTATGACGCCAAATTTATTAATATGAATTATAAACAAATATATATCGGAAACTACAATTGTATTGTACTACTCGTATAAGTGACTACTTTGATGAACATATATTTTGATGGAGTTTGTCCCTAGACTTCATAGGAAGCTTACCTTCGCTCATGCTGCGTTTAATTAATTGCAAGGCTTTCTTTTCCTTGAATTTATAAATAAAAAATAGTATCAAATTAGCGGTCTATATAAAAGAATATAAAGTCAATTTGACGTAATCAATTAAGAGCATGCTGTGGACCCAAAGTCACTTGATATAGAATTGCGTTATAAAGAGGAATGTATAATAGCTATTTAGGACATGGGAAGTGCGATATGATATTGGTATTTGAAATACCGCAAGAAAACTGCAATGTAAGCAAAATTCACTGTTTTACAAATTATTATAATAACTATGACTGTTGACCGCCTGGTTAAAATCTGTAAGAAATAAAAATAAAAAAAATTGTCGGATTGGTTGATGGCAATAGGCTCGCCCCCCGTTACATGGGACTTAAAACATAACTGGCGAAATGTGGGTGTACTACAGGTACACCTCTGCCCAACCCTTCGGGGAAACAAGGCGTGATGTTATGTGTCTTTAAATATAATAAAAAAAATGAAATTAAGTTTCTTGGTAAAGCTCTTTCAACGAAAACGAAAACAGCCATCATCGCAGGACCATATATGATATCGTATATGAAAATGTCCTGATGCAGCGCTCGAATATTCTAGATATTCGTAACAAAGTATACTTGTATGAAAAATCGTGTCCCATGTCATAAAATATAGAGGAAGGTGTACGTAGAGGTATTTGTATAACTAGCAGTGTGTGTGAGCCCTGTAGGGCGTGGAAAGGCATATCGTAGTGACAGGCTTTAGTAGCATATGTTTAGCATTTTGTGTAGTTACCTAACACTGTTTTATACTCATTTTCTAATACACACACGTTTTTATTCGACTGGATGTACTAAAATGCATTTGATGTTTTCATCTCATTCCAAAACGTTGGCTCACAAAACTGAAATTGTAATCGATTAGCTGTATGTAAATGTATGTTATAATTATTGTTGTGTGTTAAATAAAGGAATTATTTAAAGATACACCCATGTAAAGATTCACGAATATAATATATATTATAAAATATTATATATTTGTTTTTATTTTTAAACATAACTGGCGAAATGTGGGTGTACCACAGGTACACCTCTGCCCAACCCTTCGGGGAAACATGGCGTGATGTTATGTTATGTTTTTATTTCTTCTGTGCTGATTTATTTTTACTGTGAAGACTGAATATTTTTTTTATATCTCTATAATCTTACATGCATACGTAAGCTACAATTTTATCCGAACGCTATCTGTTGCGATCCTTGCATACTTACTCCTTTTTGCTTCATTTACGTTCATACATCTAGTCATACACGCATGCAGGTTGCGAGTAGTAGTTCAGTGGTAGAATGCCCTATATTTTAATAACCATATTTTTCTGGTGGCCAGTCAATACAAAACTCGTCATTTATATAACTTACCAACTACACATATTATATTTTTCTCTTATCATCCTAGAAGAGAAAGTCGTAAACCCATACTAACTATTACCGATATTATTATGTTTAGTACGACAGTAAATAAGTTCTCCAGCAGTGAAGAGGGGCATACGATCAATCGTGTCAAGGCTACCGTATGACCGCCCACAATAAAAAATAAAAATAAATAAAAACTTAGTTTATCTATTTACTTTGAACCCTAATGTCAGTAACAGTCACAGTCTGTATTTGTTTAATGCTCAACACAAAGCCTACTTTTATGACAACAGTTTTTTATTTTTATGTCACCCTTATGATTCCCACTTCTGGGACTCAGCCACTCAGGCCTCCTTTCTACGAGAGGGAGTGGGCTATAATCTACCACGCAAGATCTGTGCGGGTAGATATCACAGGCAAGTCTTCAATTTTTTTATCCTAGGACATGCCGGTTTCCTCACGATGTTTTTCTCCGACGTTTTGAGAGCTGTAGTGATGACATTATTTACACAACTTTACACGGAGTTTAATTAATCCATTGTATGCTGTGAAACAAAATTTTGCTTCCTTGCAGTTGACAACTTTATATTTATCCACTGTCATTTGCACCACACATGCCAATTCGTAGGTTTTGAGGTACCTTAACCTACACGGATTAGGGTCATGAAATCAGTCGAATAATTATCTAGTTGTTTGGAAACAAACGTTACACTATTGCTGTATTTTTAATGGAATGAAATGGCACGGAAAAACAGAAATTTCATTATTATTGCTCCCTGTTTACACAAACTTACCACAAAAAATGACAACGCTACAAGATTCTGTTGGCACGTGGCCACCATCGGAACGAACGCCGCCATCTTGTTGTCTCAACATAATTTCAAACAATGTAATTCAGGCGCCAAATGATTATTGTAGCACTTCTCATAATATTTGCTATTTTAAATCGTTCGTGACATAATTACAAAAGATTCTACAAAAGCTTTAAAATAAGCATCGGATACCTACTAAGTATCTGCCATAAAATATTTTTTTTGAAGAAGAAAAATCATTTTAAACTTAGAACCACGCCAGCTACCGCAGGAACGTAACATATGATGGCTAAGTTACTTTCCATTGCAGACTAAGCTGTATGAATTTAAAATCTCTATCTCCAGTGTCCTTTTAGTTTCAGTAAAGCCGTAACAGATGGCGTTGATATAGAGACATTCTGCAAGCTAGGAAAGATTAAGTTTTGTGTCAAACCAAAGCGTTCTTTAGATAAAGCTTTCTGTTTAAGCTTAACTTAGTACCTCGCTTAGTTTTGTTTCTGCAAGCAAAGATAAAGAATTACTTTTATTTAGTACTTTACCTTTAAAATTTTATAATTCATGTTATTATTGTTATTATATTCTACTTTATTGGATTACTACTTACGTTCAATTTTTTAAGTAATGTTATAAAATGTACAGTCAGGGAAATTAAGTATTATGCAAATTGACACTCGGCAGGCATCGGCCCTAGTGGACCCCTACACTTGGGCTGACGACATCTCTTTGAGGCGCGCGAGGAACACAACGCGCCGTTGACCCGGGCCTGTTCCTTACCGGATGATGAGCTACCCATTGCTCACCGTCCGCAAGCCCGCGCCTACGGTGGCCGGAAATCCGCCCGGGATTCCCGACGCCCAGGGCGACTCCTGCGGCGGCTAGGGGCGAGAGGGCTCCTTCGCAAGCATTACTGCTTCGCAGAAGGAGGTGACGGCTGCCCTGCAAATGATTGAACTGGCACAGGATCTGACAACCTTGCCATAACCGGCTGTTCCTGTGCCATTTCGAAAGTATTATCATTATTCGGATTACCACAATCATAATTTTCATTTTCATAATACATGTTTTCAAAATCACTGACCTGTTTTGCAAGCTTTTTGATTACCATGCTTTGTCCTCGATGACGCTTACTTTTTACACGACTGCCCAAAAATAGAAGTGTGAGAGTTTTCAGGGTTCATGTATGTCTGTGAGTTTCTTTATTCCACCATAACTTCTAAACGGCGTATCCGATATCAATAAATGTGGTATCGTTAGAAGTGCTGCGTTATCCCGGGTAATATAAGTAGGTGAAAATTTTAAAAAAATAATAGGGGAGCCATGGTTCATGAAAATAAACGTTTTTTTTTTTAATTTGCCTACGTATACTATTATCGTCTGGAGCTTGCTTAGTACATATCAAACAAAAATATATAACAGGCAAGAACTAAATCGCCTCAGAAATCTTAATCACAATTAAAAAACCAAAATAAAAATAGTTTCGCGTTATTATTTGCACGATATCGTTTTCCTTAAAAATAAAAGTTCTTTCGTGGCACTTGTGCGTTTACAATAATATCGTTTTATCACTAAAATATATGAAATAAAAAATAAATAATTAATAAATAAAAAAACATGTCACGTCAAAAAGTGAATTACAAAAACTGAACTAAAAAAATAAAAACCAGCTAAATATGCCAAAAGTGGAAAACTGAAAACCAATATTTTCATTGCAGTCGGGGGACGCTTCCTTGGAACAGTTCTTTACAGGTCCCCCGACTTCACTGAGGATATTGGTTTTCAGTTTTACTTTTAAATTTATTCAATTAAAAAAAAAGCAATCGTTAATATTTTAAATTTCTAAGCATATACCGAACGCTAACAAAGTTAAAAATAAAAAAAAAATACTAATAAAAACTATAATTTTCTACGAATTCAAAACGCTAACAACGTTAACTTTTAATTTAGATGTGAACCGTCCGAAAACAGGACGCCAATGAACGATTTGGCGCGCTGCACCATGGTGAACGCGGGCGGAAATACGTCATCATCGTGTTGTCAAGAAGATAGTTGCATATACGTATAGATGTGACACGGAAACGGAAGATACTAGACTCAAATTAGGTTTATATGACCCCGAATGAGGCCGAAGGACACAACAATTGAAAAATTGTGAACTGTTACAATATAACGCATTCATTTTCAGTAGTTTATAATCTATCAATGTCAAATCGTCAAATTGTTTACGAAACTAGACTAAACAGGGTTCATAATTTCTCCGATTTCGTGAACCGTCCTTGATGGCTAGGTCTTAGATAGAGCTGAATTGGTCGCAGTAACTCAGTCAGGGCACCCCGACCAAATGGGTAAAGTTAGGTTAGAACTGTGAGTAACCGCGCACGAGCCGAGCGAGCAAAGCGAACGGGGCCGCGGCAGGGGCCGGTGAGCGCTTCTTCCAAGTTGTTCGCAGCTACCTGGCTATTTAGTAATAGCGCAAGGTGCGTTCGTCGCATGCAAGTGTGATACTTAATCTGTCGGTTTGCCATGTACAGATTATAAACTATCGAAAAACAATGCGTTAAATTGTAAATTGTCGTTGTGCATTGTTTTGCGATTAATTGTTCCGAAAACTATTGGGCTGATAAAAAGCGTTGTCCAGCCAGTCGTCCCCTTGGTTGAGGACGAAAAAAAATTGTATTATTAATAAACGGGTTGATTGCCTGATAATTATTTTAAAAGGCTCCTCCACTCTGAGGAGGAGGAAATCAGTTCATCGTCAGTACCGAAGCGCGACTGGACGATATCCACTAGGTCCAGGGTACGCTGCCTGGAGTCTAGGGGTTTTGTTTTCTTGCCCAAAAAAAATTATCATATTTGCAAAAATTATTTGTTAACTCTGCCATTATTCTTAATAAATTCACTAAACGGTACTTTATCAAATAAAAACAATGCGTTAAATTGTAAATGGTTTGACAAATATGATAGGTAGAAACTTTCAAAATAACTAACAGAACAGTCAAAGAAGCACAGAATGTAAGTTGCTTCTTCTAAGTTGCTAGGTGATGTTAACTTTGCATGCGAAGTGTGTGGTGCACATAACACAAGGTGCGACTAACGCTTCCAAGCGCTTGCCTCACAGTTACGATAACTTGTCGAGGTTACATTATCAGAATATTTTAGTCTTCATAGATGCGCTAACAGAGTTAAAGCATCAGGTAACGTACACAGCTGGTAGCATACCTACTAAGACTAACGTATAATAATAATTTGTCACCTTTACTAATCTATTATACCTAAGGAAAAGACTGAAGGTTATACAAGGTGTCGTTTTGCATCCTCGTCAAATTGAAGGAGGTAACTATGCTAATGATTCTCGACACGAATCAATAATAAAATAAGCAGGACTTTTTTTTTCAAATTTTTGGTAATCGGCATGAGTGGGACACGCATCTTAAAACGCGGTCCGTGTACCGGTACCGCACTGTAACTGCCCTTTTACACACACACTACCGCATACGCAACTGGGTGATTCTGTTCTGTGAAAGTGGTGTATTCTAAAATTCTGTCAAACTTAAATAACTAAAAAAACACGTATGTATTAGTTATTGAGCAGGTATCGTAATTTTATTTGCGTATAAGTATCTCATAGAGCCTCCTGAAATTTGACGAGTATGCAAAACGACACCTTGTATATAAGAATATCTGAAATGAAATGAAATGAAATGAAATGAAATGAAATGAAATGAAATTGTTTATTCTGTAAATAGGATATGAGAATCACTTTTACACGTCATATTAAAAAATAAGCTAGATGGAGTCGACATTTCCTATCTGACTACCCCTGAGAAGAAATGGCGAAACAAACTCAAGGGTCAAAGTCTCTTTTAAAGTCCAGACATAATCTTGGTCAGATCATGTGAGGACCATGTAGATCTATGTCTGAAATGGTCTTTTGAGGAAAGAACCACACAAATTTGAGTGGACCTGTCCAGTCAGTGCAAGCATTTGTCAGTAATCGTGTAGCTCAACTCAAAACTTAAGGAGCTCAACGACTCGACGAACAATACCAAGGAAAGGACAATTGGTTTGGCCGCATAAAGAACTCAAAATGCCAGACCATAATTAAAACTAAGAGAAAAAAAAAAAAAAAAACAACGAAATAAATAAAGATGACCCACATAGTGCTCACATTCACAATAATTAAAGTAATATAATACTTTTCAAGGTACATACATAAATATTCACTTAATTTTGCTTATAATATTCATCAATGTCAATATGTACATATAGTTGGACATAATGATGATTTTGCATAATTTAAATATCAAATTTAATGGTTTTAGCACAAAGCTTATCAGAGCGAGCAGCTCAATCCCAAGCTTTTTTGTCTTCTAAATAATCTGAAATTTTATAGTACCCCTTTTTACAAAGTTTGGTTTTAATACAGCTTTTAAATCGTTTAATGGGTAAATTTCGAATAGCAATAGGAAGTTTGTTGTAAAAGCGTATACATTGACCCATGAACGAGTTGCCTACTCTGTGGAGGCGAGTGTGTAGTACAGCAAGATTATGTTTATTCCTGGTATTTAAACTGTGGATATCGGACATTTTCTTAAAATTTGATATATTTTTGTGTACATACATAAGATTATCAAATATATATTGAGAGGCTACAGTCAGAATATCTATTTCTTTGAATTTTTCTCGAAGGGAATCTCTTGGACCTAGGTTGTAAATGGCTCGAACAGCCCTTTTTTGTAAAACAAAGACGGTATTAATGTCCGCACAGGTTCCCCAGAGAAGAATCCCATAGGACATAAGACTATGAAAATAACTAAAATAAACAATTCTGGCCGTATCTACATCGGTTATCTGTCGAATTTTTTTAACAGCATAGGCGGCCGAACTTAGCCTTCCTGACAATTTTTCTATGTGTGGGCGCCATTGTAATTTAGCGTCAATAGTTATTCCAAGAAAAACTGTCGACTCAACAGGGTCCAACTCTATTCCATTAAGTTGAACATTGGTAGTTAGCTGCCTGACATTTGGCGTTGAAAATTTAATAAGTTTAGTCTTTTTTTCGTTCAGGAGAAGATTATTTACATTAAACCAATGGACAACTTTAGAGAGTGCATCGTTAACATGTTCAAAGTTGACCAGCAGTCGTTTGATTTTAAAAATGAGGGAAGTGTCATCTGCGAACAATACAATCTTGAAATCTACGTATATGCTCAGCTTATTTCAGCGTTATGCTCAGCTTATTTTGAAGATTTTTTTTAACGAAGTATGTTTTCAAATAGCCCTACCTAAATACTGTACCTTTAGTCAGTAGAACATGAACGGTAAGTAATACTACAGAAAAAATACCTGTATATCCAATTTTTATGAATCCACATTATCTACAGCTTTGTTTATATATGAATACTCAAGTAAACAAAGCAGAATTTAAAAAAGTTTCAAGAAAAAAAAAATACACCGGTCGAAGCAGCTGAAGCACTCGACTTCCGCAAAACTGTTCCGGCCAGCGAAATCGGGAGAGTCCATTGTTTAGCTCTCGAAACTTCCTCAGCTCACAAAGTGTAGTGGGTACAGAAATGTGTTACGTACTTTGTGCCTACTAAGTAATAATCACACTTGTTTGGAGCGGTCACAATTATTTGTGGAACTAAAATGTATGACTTTTTACATTAATATATTTTATCAAAAAGGTGAAACCGAGGCACTAGCACGAACGCGCGACGTAACCGTAACGTCAATTCGAACGGTTTTTGAATCGAAAATGTGTATTTTAGATTTAACACAAGCACAAAAACATAGTAAATATGAAAATCGTACGAATTTACGTTTCGTTTATTTCGTGCGTTCGTGCTAGGCCCGCCGTTAAGGTAGGAAGACTGCATTTATGGAGTAAGTACCGTAGCATAATCTGGCAGATAATTTCATCATATTCCATTCCTTATTCAAATTATCTCGTAGTATACTCACTGCTTATTCGGAATTTATGAAACAAGTCCTTGAAGATTTTAGAGAGATAAAACATGGTTAATAGAGCACACGTAACGGGTGAGCTTGCTACGTGGTTCGCGGTTAACCGCTTTGACACTGCCCATACCTTTATCTAACATGAACATAGTCACGTTCTTGGTAGGCTCCTACTATAACATAATCAGCCTATCATGTTTCCACCGCTGGGACACAGGCCTCCTCTCTGTGAGAGGGAGTGGGCTGTAATCCACCACGCTAACCTAGTCCGGGTTGGTAGATGTCACATGTCTTCGAATTTTTGGTTCTAGGCCATGTGCGTTTCCTCACGATTTTTCTTCACCGTTTTGAGAGCAGTGAGAGAAATAATTTACACAAAGTAGAGCGCCTGTCCGGGTTCGAACCTATAAAGGCTCGTACAGACTGGGGTGATATCGCGGGCGCGACATGCACATTGCTGCCTGTCGCGACCGCGACCGCGACGGCGTAAGTCGCGGCCGTTACCACTGGGCCACCACTGCTCCTCCTATATCTGGTCCTATATCTACATAATGTATCAGTAACTATAAACAAATCAATCGTTGAGCAAAAATATACCCTTCGTCAACTTTTTGCACAAGTGCGAGATTTTCTCCTTTCCTGCAAATTAGTGTAGAAGAATGAAGAACATAATATACCTACGTCGATTAATCTAACTCAGTGAGCGGCACAGTAGTTAAGTAGGCTTTCTGCACCAATGTGTGTGAATCTAAGATATTGTAGGCTAGACGTAGGGCTCTTGAATAAATCACTCTGACATTTTCATTAAGAAAAGGCAAGTGACGACGCCATTGTTTTGCGGTGACGTTGAGAATTATTGTTACGTAGCTCTGAGTAAATGGAACCATTCTCTTTTTTAAATTACAAAAAAAATTACTGTCTCTTAGTACGTGAAATAGTAAAAGCATTCATTTTAAATCATGTTGTATTGATTAAATAATACTGATTATTCTATTTCATTCACGAATTTAGATCTACAATAACTTTCAAACCCTAAAATAGTATTGAAACGTAAAACACAACAATTGAGTGTGACCCCTCTAAATAAGCAAAATTTACCTTTTATAAGGATTCCCGCAACCCTGCACTTACCTTTGAATCCTTTTATATTACAAAACATTGTTGCTGAAGCAGCCGCAAAAAAATTGAAATTCCTTTGAATAAGAACCTAATTGGACGATATAATCGGTTTTCTAAAGACTACACGGTACAGTGGAGTTCAGAATCTTCGAACCTCTCCGGTATTGTTCCGCTACGGGTCTCAGAGATACCATCACAAAACCATATTGTCCCCATATGTGGCACGTCTGGTTTATAAGTTACTTTACAAGCACAAGAAACCGATAAAAGTTTACGGTTGGTACAAGTTTATGAAAGCATAACTTTTATACACGACAATGAGAATCTAGTCTAGTAAGTATACAATCGATTTAAAATATGCTTCCACAATTGACGCCTTGTCTGAATCGTTATTATTTTTATATCAACTGTAAAGCATTAAGTCCACCTTGTGCACTATCAAATCACAAATAAATACCTAAGTAAAACAAAAAGCCTTTACTGTCCAACAAAGACAAATAGAAAGATAACATTTCAAAAGTCATCTGAGGAAAAAGGTCACCGTATATTAGTCGGACTATCAGATCTCCCTGACAAAAACTGGGATCAATAGAGCTAGACAAAAGAGGGCTGACAACCTCTGCCTACGCACTGTGATCTTATTTACATAACACCCGCAAAATCATGTACAGTTTTATTGTAGTTTGAATTAATGCTTAGCCACTAATGGTTGCTTTGCGTACGTTGTAAGGAACCAAAATGGTAATATTTAACCAGTAACGCATGCAGTGTTGTGGTTGAAGTAATGTAGAATTAATATGTCATCCACTCGTAAAATAATATTATTGTGAGTTACCTAAATGTTCAGCACTAATATTTAAAAACAACATTAAGTTAGGTATAACAATGTGGTCTACCATTGTTTTCTTTTTTATAAAGAATAAAAACAAGCAAATATCTAGTTCGATATGACATATTTTATGGATGCGACATAATGACATTCAGAGTCGTAAAAAAAGACATCCGCCACCCTGTTTATAGAACAAGAATATTTCATACCTATAGGTAGTTCATTGTTACAAATATATTCCTCTACAAAGGTCACAGAACGAATTTGTTTGGATTAAAACTATTATAGTTCTCCGTGGAAAAAAATGGGTTTTCTTTATTACGAAGCGTGCTGGTTCGTTTGATGAATTGTTGGTTTCTTTAAAAATGCATTCGTTCTTCTTTGTTTTATGCAAGTAAACGGTTTATTCCATAAGAGAAAATACTTCGGATAAAGTGGTGTCTTTGGGGAATCGAGCAATATATTCGATGATCTCAACTGTAAGCGTTTGCCCCCTGCCAATGCCAGTGCATTCACTGAAGGATACAAGAGCAGATTATTACTTACACCATACGTCTCGTTACGTATTAATATTTCAGACCGGTGACAGCCAGTATGGATCTTGAAATGATAGATTATCATACAGTATCCAGATTGCAGCATCTGCATACGTTCAATACTTAGGTCTTATTTGCAAGAGAATATGCTCATAAACTGTGATAGACCGTATGTATAACACATATAATGGGCCTTTCTAGAACTTATGCGGATTATCATACTTATTTTGAAAAATAACCACACTGCACTGGTTTAATAATTTGACATCGCTTGTATAGAAAGAAAAGCGGAACTTAGAACAGACGGAGGCGCGACCGTGAAAATGTGTCATGTATCGGTATCCTTTTTAAACACCACTTATTTTTATCTAAACCACGAGTGTTGTAAAAATAATCTTATGACGACCGACGCCCACAAAGCTGCGCGTGAAAAACCCAATTTCATAAATTACCTACCGCTCTGTTTATGTCAACCAGCCTTCACTTAGTGATTGCGTGACAAGGGAAACCGGCTAATCAGCGAAATGTCAGTCAAAGCTCAGCTCAGTACACCGTGTGGACGTTTTACGATTCTATTTATACATATTCGTAACACTGTAAACAGGACAGGTTTAGAAATAAACACACTTTTATCCTCAATGCTCACATCAAGTTTATTCCCTATTTTTATTTTGTGAAAAACGCTGAAACAACGTTTAGAAAACTTTTATCTTCTGACAATTGGACTTCTAAGTTGAAATATGTCACGCGCGGGTATTATTACGTTTTATCACTAAGTTTCGAACTAAGTTTACACCGTGCATTCTATGCGGAAACCGGCATTTCCTTGTATTATTATTTTTTTATCTTATTTTGTGCGGCACTCGGATTCCTTCCATAAAGTTGGGCAGACTTTATATCAGTCGTTTGTAACTTGTAAAAGTGTCAACAATAAAGTGACGCGTGATTTCTTCGTATATTTTTTTTTTTGCCCATTCGTTGTTGTTCGATGGTAAAGCATTATCATCAATGATAAACAAAAAATATAAGTCCGTGTTGTGCTAAGTAATTCTTCATGTAAATGTAAATTTTATCCGAACTGCACGCGTCTTTTGGCTTGTTTGACACCCGGTATCTGATGCTAATGACCGAATGTATTAGGGGAATATGTGCTTTCTGCTATATATTTAAATGATAATGACTAATATCAAAAAATTAAATCATATTATGCTCTATTATATTATTAAATACCTACCTATGGTAATGAATTGGGTGGCAGGTTCTTGGGAATAGAATCAGTCGTATTTTGACTTGGTGAGAAAGATTCTGTTAAATTATTAAATAATTGATTATTTTACAGATTAGAATAGTATCAATTCGTCAGCTATGGTCATTTATCCTAAGGCTTATACGAAAGATCTTCTCTAGCAACTAACGTCTGCAGTTTGATAGATGTGTAGGACATACGTTAGTTTAAATTACTGCAAGTTTGGCGAATATCCCACGCAGTTGCAGCATTACCCAGCGTTCGAGGAAGAGCCGTAACACTCCATATACGTATCACTGTTTCCTAGAGCCTGCACATAAACCTACATTATATTAATATATAGTTATGTACCTGTAAGAAGATCTACTTGCGAAAATTATAAGATATTTTCTTCTGAAACGTCTGTTAATTTCACGCGCAAAGCCTACTATAAATATATCGATATATTTGTAAAAAATACAAAATAAACTATCTAATCAGGAAATGTACTTCTATCTATCTACTTCAACATTAGTCGGCAATTTGGAGTTCGGTGTATAAAATTGAACTGTGCCAAAAATGTATACGACAACGTATAAAGCGCTCTTTGTCAATTGGTTCATCAAGTTTTACTAAGACTATACCAATCCAAATTACTATACCTAGCTACTTAAGCCTGGAAAACATCTGTACTCTACTTTAATCAGCTTACTCTTTACAATATGGTCAAAACTAGGAAGCAACAATTCCGATATTCGGTCAGTGACTGTATCGATCCTGAAATTCAAAATAATGCACAATTTTTACAAAATCCCGGGATCTCTGTATTAAAAAATGTGATAAATATCCCATACTCCAGGTATAGGATAATTAACACATTTTTTTATTAACGAGATCATTTCCTAATGCTACTGTTGTTTGATTTTCATAATCTTTAAAGAAATCAGCTTTCCGAGTAGGTACCTCCCTGCTTGAGCATTACGAATTTCATGGATTTTTTATGCCAATACAATCACGACGGCCTATTCTTTGCCAGGAACCACAATTACACATCTATCGATGTCATTGATTTAAGTTATTTTTTATAAAAGGGTCGTCCTAAGTCCCAAACTGATTACAATTGACGTTGATGCCGACACCAAAGAAGGCACGATACTACTTTGCGACGCAACTTCGTGAAATCTATATTAGCGAAATGTGAAACGCGATTTTGTGTTACCTAAATATACTAGGAATCGCGAAGACCCGACGCTTTTTCGCGTCAGACTTGTTTGTAGGTCCTTAAAAGATTTGCTTTGGTCTGATATCGAGTGTGATATAACTTATTATTAAATCATTCTATAGTCATGTCCCTAACTTTATACTCCCGAACATATCGCTTACATTGTGCTCTGAGAGTTCAAAGAAAATTGCTGCATTCAGCCGCTTATCTGATTTATTTCAAGTAATCTCTAGAGAGGAATATGTTGAGTTGAAGATGTCGTGCATCTCTTTGCGGGGATATTGTGAAATACGATGAGATTTATCAGATGCATGTACCATTCATCTAAAGACGTTTCACTGCACAAATATGCATCAAGTATAGGTACAATGTTTTCAAACTTTATCCTTACAAATCTATATCTGTACATATAGAAATCCCATCAACAACATATCTTGTACAAAAATGCATAATTATTTATTTAATAAGTAGAGTGACTTTTTTTCTTTTTTTTTTGGGTGGGAAATCATCAAATAACTTCTCCCGCTCTGGGCGGAGCGGGAGGGTGTGTCAGACTCTTACTGACTAAAACCCACCCGTATTCCTTCCGTTGCCTGTGTTGCCTGTGGCATTGGTAACCCTTTCGAACTTCCCCGGCAGGCATCGGCCCTAGTGGTAGTAGAGTGGTGGTAGTAGAGTGACTTGGCCATCGCCCGGCAACATAATCACATAAGAATAATCTACTATTTTAAATAGTCCTAATTTAACATAGTGCGAACGGGCAAAATTTATGCATACACAAACATAAATAAAGCGCTAATATTGGGTAGATATTGTTGTATATACCAATGTAGATTCTATTGCCATGTGCGATTGCCAAGTCTTTCTATTTATTAAATAAATAAATAATTATGCATTTTTTTTTGATAAAAGACATAAAGGTGTCTAATATTGATACGGTCACTACGAAATGTTGTTAGTCAACTAATTAGGTAACAATTTATCACAAAGTTGTTAGATAGATGCTGCCACAGATAGATACTGAATAAATTAACCAACTTGATTTTACATTAGATGTCACAACTTTTTGCGGTAGAAGAATTGTGTTGCAAGACACGTTATGTTTTTGATGGGATCTCATTTCTTTTGTATGTCAATACCCCAATACTGATACTAAACTTACATAAAGCACAAGGGACAAGCAGATCGAAGTCGTTACCACAAGAACATTGCGACTTATACACATTTTTAAGTCCCTTGGAGACTCGGCTAGTCCTGACACACTGAGGATGGTGTATCATGCTCTGTGCCAGTCAGTTCTTGGGTATTGCATAAGTGCATGGGGCGGTGCAACTAAAACCAGTGTTTTGAAAGTGGAAAGAGCGCAACGAGCCATACTCAAAGTACTATCTAAAAAACCCTACAGGTATCCAACCACGGAACTGTACTCTGAGTGTAAAGTTCTTACAGTACGGCAACTCTTTGTGCTCCGATCTATTCTTAGAACAATATGTGTTCTGTGTCTGCCTCCGCCAAATCCAAATAAGCGGGTAAATCTCCTTCCAAGAACCCAACACAAAACCAACTTCGGAAAACGCCAATTCTACATATTAGGTACACAGATATACCAAAAAATTA
This sequence comes from Atethmia centrago, assembly GCA_905333075.3. NCBI lineage: Eukaryota > Metazoa > Arthropoda > Insecta > Lepidoptera > Noctuidae > Atethmia > Atethmia centrago. The sequence goes on from HG995374.1 coordinate 14,342,732, forward strand.
ATTCGCTATTAAGTATTTTAAACTTAAACACATAAACAGTAAAATCCGTAGTATATGAGTGGCTACTACAAAAGGACTATGCTTACACGGAGTCTTTGCTTACATACATCATCTAGTAATCCAATACAGTAGGCAGTAGTAGTCTTACAGCTTATAAATTTAAAAATGCACACAATTAGGCACTTATGTTACCCAATCATAAACTCAAACGTGTAAAACGACATTTAATTTAATTTACACTACACATAACAAAATCTTAATAACAGCAACACCGTTCATTTGTTGTATTAAATCATGATTAAATAATTATTTGGCCAAACACTGTCTCTTAAAATACAGGCAGCTAATTATTCTATTTTAAGTGACAGGATTACATATATTTTGTACAGATTGTGCAACTCGTAATGAATTGTAATGTACATTATAAATGTGTTTCTGTATTTTTTTTTTTTGTGAATACACCTTATTTTTATCTTTTTTGTCCTTACATATCTCGGAACATGGGGTCCCGGAACTTTGGAAGGCATATGAGGGGCCGAAGCCAACTCGCAGAGGCCCCTTGAACTGCAAAAGTAACTTTGTAATCGTACCTATTTATATGGAATTACAAAGTTACTTATGCAGTTCGTATATCTAGAAAACGGGACTGAAATAGCGGTGTTTTAGTGTTTCCTTGCTATAAAAATTTGAAGCTTGTGGGTCTGCTAGAAGTTTACCATTTTGATGATCGGTGAGCGAGTAAGATAAAATTAAGGAACTTTGACTTGGAATAGTTCTTAAACTACAAGTTCATATTGAATGTAATTTGTTAATTGCCTAGTTATATCATGCCCAATTTATAAACACCGAAAATCAGAGTAGATAACCAGAAATCGTGAGGCAAATCACAGCCCCTGGCCAACTACATAAAGACCACGACCGCTCTGACAAGAGTGGTACGAAGATGAAGAAGATATTATGCTCATTTCGTCACTGAAAATTCAGCTTTATCCACAACCAAGTTACTGGGGGTCTGAATGTTCTGAATGACTTCGAGAAAAGGATGGTATGGCTGTGCCTTTGTTTGTTTGTTTTTACTCGACTTGCCAGGGGCACTGTCATGGCCCCAGATTGAAATAAATAATAGTTCATTGCCTTGATAATACAGTAAGCAGGCTTACAGGTTTTTGTATTTTTATTGCTGATTGGGCCTGCCCTTGACCTCTATCTCGCCAAATGAAAAGTGATGGATGAGGTGTATGATGGAACGAGTGTGCACAGAAGATGCTAAGGTTAACACCAAGTTAAGGCGACATGAGTACCTTAAAATAATACCTATAGTTAGGTTACTTAGTAGGTACTATAGCCCCAAACTAGACAGTTAACCTGTATCTTGGGGTTTGGGCGTCGAATTCCAGAGTAGGAGACTACTCGTAAAGAGGTGATATCAAGGTGTTGTATTACCATACAACACCTTGAAATCACCTCTTTCTCCTCTTTCTCTTTCCTTTTTATCTGGTATGTTTGTGTATGTGGGATGTGTGTGTGGTTTGTGATGTGTGTGTGGTGTGTGGTGTGTGGTGTGTGTGTGTGTGGTATGTGTGTTATGTATGTGTAGTGTATTGTACGTCGTTTGAAGCAGTGTCAGGTCACGATTTTCATATTAATTGTTCCGAGTCATCATAACCAGAATTTTGCAACATTTTCTTTATTATTTGTTTGCAACTAAATGAGGTTACTCGTATTTTTAATTTCACAAAGTTTGCAGACTTTATTGAACATAATATTAATGAGAGAGCTAGCAATTACGTGTTGGCAGGTGTTGGGATTCTATAGTTTATTTTGCTTATCATTGATGTGTAGTCGGATGTGGTTCTAACAGTTCTGTGATAATAATAAAATTGTAACAAAGTCTAAACTGTACAATGAATATTTAAAAAATGTGCTACGAGGTGTGGGAATGAGTCTGAAAAAATATAGTTTATAAAAAAATTGTCCGTTTGTCTGTTTGTCTGGGAGTATCTTCCGTATTGGCGCAAAAACGGCTGAATGGATGTGGATGAAATTTGGCCAACAGATAGTTTATAAACTGGATTGTGTTAATCCAAGTTATTAACTATATGTGTATTCTCTCTGTAGGGTACTTTTAATCCCGGTCCACGGGACCATACCGTGGGATATTGTCCGACATCCACGCGAGCGAAACCGCAGGCAAAAGCTAGATATAGAACATCAATATAATTCTGTATGCCTGTCCGTTTTTGCACTAATAACTCGATAACCGCTTATCGAATTTAATTAAGGTACGAGTATGTGATTTTTGTTTTAATAAATTATCCTGTGCGTTACAATTTACAAACGCAGAAAATTATAATATGAATTAATTATTTATCACAATATACATTGAGTTCAAATTTTAACCTACTTTTATACTGTATTAATATTTATTTATTATTTGTATCATAAAATAAGTGATTTAAATAAAAACGTAACTTGCCGATAAATGTTTAAGCCCGCGATATGGCCGCAGTCTGCACTGTCACAAATCTGCCTTACTAACATGATGAAATAGAGATATTGTGTTTCTGAACGTAACGGCAGAGATTACAAGCCAGCCATAGACAAACTACCCAGCGTGAAGTCGGTCAGAATTAGGAACGTCATAATACGAAATCTAACAAGTCAGTGAAATGAATTGCCTGTTTTTTTTTTTTTAAGTTCGTAATAGGCCCCTGCGCTTTAGTACAACCACAGTACAACTATATAAAAGTTCACATGAGCAAAGTTGAGGGTACAGCTAGTACACACTAAGACAATAAATAATTCGTACTGTAGATACTAGCACATTCTCAGAAATTCTAAGAATAAATTAGTTCTATCGACCGACACAAAAATAAAGAAAATGGTCCGATTAAAATTTTACGACAAGTAATAAAAGTCTATTAAAATTTAATACCAATTAAATGAATAGGTATGGAATGTTACGTCATTGGGGAAGGTTACAATCAGTTCATTGAACCTGGTGACTTATGGTTTTCAATTTTAAACATCTATTCTTGTCAAATTTATTAATTTAATATCCCAATCCTTTTTGGAGGGTTTAATGAGATAAGTGATAACATTGTCTGTTGTGTGTCTTATCAAAATTACGTTTAGACGTTTTTACGTTTAGTCGTTTTAGAAATTGAGATGAGTCATCTCATAACGATGGATGATCCTAACTTATTATGCCAGTAGTAGTAATGATCCATCTAGTTTTAAAAAATACGTTTGACGTGTAAAAGTGTTTGTAAAAACCTACTTACGGAAATAAACATGTTGTAGGTATTGTGTTGATATTCTAATGCTATTTGATAAAAAGAAAAATAGGTAGTACCAACACATATGATTTTTGCGTCTAGATTTTTCCCAAGCACCGAAACAATTTAAACAAATATATTTTTAAAGATAATAATATTCTAACGTCTTTCCAGTATAATGCTACCTTCAAAACTTATCTTTAGATCATGGAGTTTGGCCTTCAGGTGACGTTTAATATGGGTTATCTATTAGAAAATTCTCCACAGTGATCGTGGTTGGAACAGTTGGAACAATGCCCAATAACAGCACTAAGCAGTGCCAGCTATGTATATTAAAACTTTATGCTGTCATTAGGACAAAAACGAGTATGACAATTAAGTTTACACTGTTGTAGTGGGTACAGTCCTATGAGCTCTGATTTTGCGTCAACGTCAGAATCACAGTAATCTTTATTTTCGTTATAATAAGGTTGCTATGGGATTGGTGCAGTCAGAGGTGAAATAACTGTAAAGACTGTAATTCAATGCGTTTGTGTCTTTCTCTCAGGCGCAAGATTAGCAACTCATCAACAGTGTTTCGAGATCCTCCCGTTTTATAAACGTACCTTATAGGTATTTTTTTAGCCGATGGGTGGCGGATAGTACTTATACGTCCGTAATTAAAAATAACGTTACATCTACATATATCTACATCTTTGCAAATAATAAACTACATATACATATATGTTTTCGTCGAGGTTGTCCGGCACCCAGCGTGAAACTATCCTCCTCACGCGAAGATGCACGTGTGGAATTCGTGAAGGCTTCCCGATCCAAACTGCAAAATGTGCTGAATCTCTTGATATCGTCTTGTTCTGATAATTTTAGATCATTCTAATACGTTTCCTGTTGTTTTAAATTTGTTAAACAGAGCTCTATTTTTTACCTGACTGCCAAGGAAACGTTATGTTTTTCGCGCGTATCTTGTATGTATATTTGTTTGTTTGTAAATTTCTTTATTACCTCGTATCTTCCAAACAGCTGGATGGATTTCGACACTTAAGATATCGTTATATTCGTCTTAAAAACTCAAGTGTCCTTAAATAGGTGTTAGAAAAAAAATGGTGGATTTATGGCGTGAAATAGTAATACGTTAATAAAAATAAAATTAACCAAACCTAGGGTAGTGAAATAAAGGAAAGGGAGTAGGGTATCAAAATAAAGGAAATTAAAAGGGGATTACAAAAATATGTGTAAGTTTAAGTATGTCAATTAAATAATTGTAATCGATTGAAAATATCGATATTTTACTAATGCGCCGACTAAAATGACTGGAGATAGGCTACAATAGCTTTTCTCCCATCGTAATCTAGATAAAACTCATCAAAACTGATTAGGCGCGAAGTAGGCGACGGGCGGGCTCAAATAAAGAAAAAATAAATAAAAGTAGTAAATAAACTAAAAAAAAAACACGGAGGAATTATAATTTGAGGGAGTGGAGAGTTCTACCTGCAGACATATAATATTATAACTAGCAGATTCTACCGGTCTTAGCTCTGCGGTGCTTGAAGCTAAAGTACAATCCTGAAGTGATGTGGAGGTCCGGTAGCGAAGAACTCAGGCGGAAACAGACGCTCCGTTTGCTCTTCCGATTGTCTGATCAGACTATCGGAAGGCGTAGGTACCATACATTTGGTTGTACACAGCACAGACGCTCCGTTCCGATAGTCAGTGTTTCCGCCCATAATCCCACATAATTAATAGGTGTTTCATGGTATTTCCCTACCGTCAGAAATATTCCGCTACATTCATACCTGATTAGTTTTTAAAAAAAATAAAAGTTAGTACCACAGACATTATTGTGGTCAGTACTCAGGTTAGTACCTCCTATACATACCTAAATAGTGTTTATAATTATGTTTTTAATTATGTAAATAATATTATTTATAACCTTAGAATATAGAAGAAGCTGCGAACACGCCTAATACTGAAGCGTCAAAAACTACTCCTAAATAGAGTAGTTTGACGCGCAGCCAATTTACGATACTCTGTGAACGTAAATCAATAAACGTGTAACGTGTTTTACCGGTGTGCAATTTTATTTAATTATGCCGTCTTGTCGTTCATACCTGTAAAAATGCAGCGGGGCTAAAAAATAAACAGGATGGGATCATATTTCACGTGTAAATAGCGCATTCAAATATCGTCTTATTTAATTACTGAATAAATTGTTCAGTTTGTAATTGTCATAGAGAATGATGCATCCATCTTGTTATTGTTGCCAGTATAAGAGTTTTGATTTTCCCTTCTTGTTATTACCTACTGAGGGCATTTATTCGTTGTAGTGTTCAATTAATAACAACTTAAAAAATACCCGACATGAAAAAGAAAGGTTATCAATGCAACCCGTATGTATAAATATGTGATTTTGTTAGAATTGCATAACATTCATAATAGGTACTATGTTAGACTATTAGGATTTCTAGAGGGGGCGGGTGTATGAAATTATGTATCTATGAAAAGACCAATTGTAATTTTATTATTTATATTATCTTACCAATACTCTCAACGTTTACCCCAAAACGGGTTCATAATGTCCGAGCTAGCAACATTACGCGGGTGGGAAGTGAGGCGGGCGCGGGACGCTTGTCTTGATTTTGGACACAGCGTGCGGCTTGCAATGACAGTTGAACGCGGATTCTGGTTCTTTCTATATTCTAAGTTTATAACAAATCGATTTGATAAATCGATTACCAAAATATTTAACATGGTCACATTTGACACATCTATCTGTAAAACAAATCAATGCATCAATATAATTGTTTCGTGCCGTTCGTTTTACATCGAGTTGAATTTATTCCTCCGTATTTACTTCTGTTCGTTAAAATTTGAAGCTGTCGAGTTGAGCGTTTACGTTCCTACAGTAGATTTGTTTTGAGATATTGGACTCCTGTTTTAGTGACAAGTGAGCACACAGAACATATATAAAAAATACACACACACACACACACACATAGAACATATATAAAGGGAGTGAGCACATTGACTCTATTTAGCCTTGGGCTCTTGTTTTACTCCTGAAAAATGTCCACACCTGGTAGAGGTTGGGTAAACCGCCCTCTCTCTCGCCGGCGTGTCAATTGCTCCCTACGTTTGGCGCCTAATCTTCGTCAAATCGATGAATTAGATGAACCAATGCTCATCCTTCTGAGATCCTGGGTAACTTACACCGGTAAGTTTATACCGTGTTATTAATGAGATTTATACGAACGTTTACGATGCCTATGTTTGGTCAATCAAGGGGTCATCGTCAACTGTAAATCTCTATTAAATCCGCTATAACAGTTTTAGGCAGTATAAGGTGATCTGTGAGAAAACCTAGACCATTGCAATGAGCACATGAATAAATGCACAAATTATATATTTAGAAATTGACTGATTTATTTTTGTTATCTTTTCAGATATCCTCTGATGACATCCTGTGTGTTGAATGTTTTGTATTATTACAAAACCGGACATTATCAACCATAACTCTGTCCCTTGTATCCCTGCTCTTGCACATCTCAACATGTGTTTTGCATGTGGTATGTCAATTGCAAGTCGCAGAACTCATAGGGTTAGATAAGACTGTCCTCAAAGGAACGTTATACTAATATGGACACCAGCTCATCATGTAAGTGTTATAATCGTGGCAGAATAACTATGATTGAACTAGTTGAACAAAAATAAACAGTATAAATATAATATTTTCTTTTTTAGGTCTTGCATTTGGAACGAGTTTGTCGTGCATGTCGGGAGGCTGCATCGAGAAATAGAAATACAGAGCCAGGTCGTTACATAACATACATAATCAGCCTATATTGTTCCCACTGCTGGGACACAGGCCTCCTATCTGTGAGAGGGAGTCAGGAGGGAGCCAGGTCGTTGGTGGCCTTAAAAGGTCCACCGTGGCGTCAGTGCCAGTGACTGATAACATGAACGATAACATCGCAGATGCTGTGATTTCTATACTGCCTCCACTACCACTGCCGGTTCCACCACCTCAGGAACAACAATTACCTCGAACATTTTCAAAAATTAATGTGATGGCACATATGTTTATGTAAAAATCAGCAACAATTATTTATATCAAAAACAAACTTACAGTCTGCATAAATATGCCAAACTTGTCAAACCATTTTTATTTTTTTGCTGCAATGGATATATTTAAGAGGGCATGGGGCCACAAAAAATTACTCATCCATTAATTATGAGTGCCCTGTTTACTTCGCCCCAGCGCAACTTCTAGACCATACATTCCCTGAAGAATAAATGTTTTACCTACTATTTATTGTTGTTTTTTTTTAAGTAAGCAGCCCTAGCGCTGCTTAATTTAACTTAAATGGATCCGTGCGATTGTTGTAACTTAGCCATGAGTTCCTCTAACCTAAGGCTTTAGTAGTAGGTAAGTATTTATTTTTAACAAGACTACCTACTAGTCTGACTGCCTCGTTGGTCTAGTGGTCGCAAGCGCTACTGCAGAGTATGAGGCCCTGGGTTCGATTCCCGGGTCGGGCAAAGTGTTATTGGGTCTTTCTTTCAAGAATTTCTCAGTAGCAGCCCGGAGTCTGGATTTGTGCCCGGTTGATGACAATAGGCTAGCCCCCTATTACATGGGACTTAAACATAACTGGCAAAACGTGGGTATATTACAGGTACACTTCGGCCCAACCCTTCGGGGAAACAAGGCGAGATGTTATGTTATGCATGTTTTTTATGTGTAGGTACCTACTAGCAGTGAGAGCACAACCTACTGCCGGCACGGCACGGCAAGGGATATTTGTAAGCGCTAGTATTTAACTTACATAATATCTAGCAAGAGAAAAAGTTATGTAGTGTTTTTAGGAAGATAATGTAGTGTTTTGATGAGAAGGAAATAAAAGTAAACAGAGGTTTAATACAAGGGGACCCGTTATCGCCAAAATTATTCACAGCTGTCTTAGAAGAAATCTTCCGGAAATTAAACTGGGATCATTACGGGCTAAACATAAACGGGGAAAGACTATCCCACTTACGGTTCGCCGAAACAAAGGAACATCTACAAAACATGCTCATAGACCTAGAAAAAGGAAGCCGCAAGGTAGGCCTAACGATGAACGCCACCAAAACTAAAGCACTAACAAATGCGTCCGAAGACCCCATCATCATAAACGGCGTACCAAGTGAGTATGTCAAAGAGTACACTTACTTAGGCCAACAAATATCGACAACTGATATAATGTCAAAGGAAATAGACACTAGAATTGGGAATGCATGGAAGTGCTACTGGCGGCTAAAAGAAATTATGAAGAACAAAGAAATCAAGACGCCTGTCAAATCAAAACTGTACAACACCTGCGTGCTACCAGTTCTAACCTATGGCTGCCAAACCTCACCATAGCGCAAAGCAAAAAATTAGAAACTTGCCAGACAGCAATGGAGAGAAGCATGTTGAATCAAAGAAAATCAGACAGAGTACGAAACAAAATCATCAAAAATCGCACTAAAATACAAAATGTTACAACTAGAATACGGAAACTTAAATGGCGGGACAGGACATACAATAAGAGGCATCGAAAAGTGGAACAGAAGCATAGTGTTTTGGTGCCCTAGAAATAGGAAAAGGAAACGAGGCAGACAGATTTGAAGGTGGGTAGACGAGATAAAGGCGATAGCAGGAAAACTATGGACAAGGAAAGCTTTAAACCGAGCAGAGTGGAAAGAAATGGAGGAGGGCTTTGCCAAAGTTGGGCAAACAGACCAAGTTGTCGATGTCATCGACTCAGCAGAGTCGTTAACTTAAGATAGTAATTTTGTAAATATCCTTTTATGTCTGAATAAAGGCTATTTTTATTATTATATTATTGTGTATATATAGTGTTTTTTTTAAATTCAGGAATCAATTTTATTATGAAGCGTACCCCATGTGGAGCCAAACATGGAAAATCAATTGTGTCTCATTAGCTGTCCTTGACCGATTAATACTTAAACAATAGGTAGGTATTATATTTTTATTTCAAGTACCTATGTTTAAAACAAAAAAAAAAACTTTTTTTATAACCTCAATTTTGATTTCTCTTAAATTAGGGTGAAAAATTGAAAATCGATTGCAGGATATGAAAAGGTAATTCTAGGTCTACAAAACAAAGTTAAAACCACCGTGACACGTGAAGTTTTTTTAGGGGCCTAAACCTTCTAACAAAATGGGCATTGTTTTTAGAATAGTTATAAATACCCGTAGCTCAATCATATTGCAACCGCAACAAATAAATCGTTTTATTCATTTATCATTAAAATGTGGTGTCAAAATGTTTCATAAGAAGGTGTACATAAAACAGTCACACAAAATATATACATGATGTGTGTACATAAATAAATAATTTAAAAAACCAAAAATCCGACTGCAAAAAAAAACAATTAAAAAGTAATGCACTAAAAAGACCGAAACACGATGGAGAATAGAAAACAAAATTCAAATAAACTATAAACAAAGTAAACTATCCTTCGGTTTAACAGACTATATTATGAGCAGAAAGTCTAAGTTAAATACCCGCATTAAGTTTAGTAGCAGGCGGGGCCCAATTGCAAATTATAAACCGAAAGAAAATGAATGGGTTCCGCTTGCTACAACAGCTTAGATTAGACCTTCAAGACCCTGTTTATTTGAAAGCACCACATTGTCTTTAAACCCAAGGTCATTATGTGTGGGTAGACGTGACATTAAGCCGATGTGCCCATCGCTGTGTGGGCACAATCCATGCACTATCACGTGCTCCAGTTTAGACACCGGCCAAACGTTAAGATAAAGCCTTCTTTGACGTCACGTATATGTATATCGTCACGACTGTTTCGACCACAGGGTTAGAATTACTAGTAGTGAAAGGATCATTAAGAATTTGCTTGGGTTGATTGAGTTCATGAAATACTAACAAAATAGGCAGGGTAGGTCTTGTGAAAGTTATTGAAACTTTCTTCCATCTATCATCCCTTTTATTTTACCTAGACACGCGGTAGCGTGTCAAGCCAAGTTCAAGTAACAGAACTGGCGAGCAGCACCGTGTGTAATATTACACGAACCATTTGGAGCCACTTTGACCCCCTCATAAATCAAAAAACTATTTCATATAAACATGTCAAATTTGGCTCATATATTGAGACCTGCGAGAGACATACGAGTATGTGCTCCAAATTTCATAAACACTTCTCAAACGGTCATTTAGATATTAACGTCCAAAAATCGTCATTTATATCACTGACTGACCTATAGATCAAAACTCTAACCCAGTTCCAGATGACCTAAAAAGTTCAAATTTGGCATGCAGATAGGTAATTAGGTGAATACAAAGGAATAAATCAGAAACTGGTGAATTTTTATCATTTTATTATATTTTTTCACTTAATTGATTCTATTAAGAACACTTAACTTATACTTAGTGCCTGTAGTTGTAATAATGTAAGAATCAGCAATCAGCAATCAAAACTTATGACAGTCGGTCTTCTTGTGGATTTTAAGGTCTTCACGTGAATATATTACGAGTTGAATACCACCCTTAATTTTTATCAATCCAAATATGTCCGTTTTAGTACTTATGACTAAGAGTATAATCGACTTTCGTATTTATTACGTTACTAACTGAGATTTAGTATTAATTATTATTTCAATATTTAGTGCACATCAATAGATAATTTAATTTACGAACTAGAACGAGTCAAGACCAAGTTTTAGATATTAAGTTATATATATGTTGACAGGGAACAATTCCCTATTTGCTTAGCATATGCTATTACTATCCACAAATCACAAGGCCTTAGCCTTGACAGTGCTCTTCTCGATATAGGCTCCTCTATATTTAGTAAAGGGCAGGCTTACGTTGGACTCTCCAGAGTTAAAACCTTAGATGGAGTACGTCTTATCAATTTAGATCCAAGTCAAATCAAGGCACAAGAGAGCTCTATTGTAGAGTACAACCGTCTGCGCACGTTATAACGCCCCGACTTGGCCAAATTAAGTATAAACAGAAAACGCGTAAAAAAAATCCGGATACTGAATGGGCAATGATAAATGATAAATGAATGATAAATGATTTATTTTCTGTAAGTAGGTTTGTACAAACACTTTTACACGTCAATCATATTTTTAAAATAAAGCTAGATGAGGTCGGCGTTTCCTATCTGACTACTCTGAGAAGAAAGGCCGAAACAAACTCAGAGGTCACAGTCTCTTTTAAAGTCCAGACATAATCTTGGTCAGATCATGTGAAGGCCATGTAGATTGGTGTCTGAAATGGTCCTTTTGAGGAAAGAACCACACAGATTGAGTGGACCTGTCCAGTCAGTGCACGCATTTGTCAGTAATCGTGCTGCTCAACTCAGAACTTAAGGAGCTCAACGATTCGACGAACAATACCAAAGAAAGAACATTTGGGTAGGCCGCATAAATTACTCAAACTGCCAGACCATGATTAATAATAAATGAGAAAAAAAAAAAAAAAACAATAAAAAAACAATAATGACCCACATAGGCTTCACATTCACAATAATTGAAAACAATATAATACTTTACAAGTAAATATTAAGTTCCAAACAGTATATTGAACTCCACAAAGTAAATATGTCAAAATGGTATATAAATAAAATAAAAGTTTCAGTATGCAATAATTGGAGCAGCTTAATCCCAAGCCTTTTTGTCCTCAATATAATCTTTAATAGTATAAAAGGCTTTCTGGCACAACTTACTTTTAATAAATGATTTGAATTTATTAAGGCTTAGATCTTGAACGTGGCTTGGAAGTTTATTATAAAAACGTATACATTGACATCTGAATGAGCCACCTATTTTCTTGAGCCTTGTTGTAGGTACAACAAATTTGTGTTTGTTCCTAGTATTTATATTATGGATATCACTGTATTTTTTAAACAATTTTATATTTTTATGGGCATATAAAAGATTTTCAAAAATATACTGGGAGGACACAGTCATTACATTAATCTCCTTAAATTTCTCTCTGAGAGAGTGTCTCGGACTTAATCTATAAATTGACCGAACAGCTCTTTTCTGCAAAACAAAGATAGTCTGAATGTCAGCGGCATTTCCCCACAACAGAATACCGTACGACATTACACTATGAAAATAGCTAAAGTACACTAAACGGGCTGTCTCTATATCAGTTAAGTTACGAATTTTTCTAACAGCGTATGCTGCGGAGCTTAGCTTTTTCGACAATTTATCTATATGTGGACCCCACTGAAGCTTAGCATCCAAAGTTAAGCCCAAGAATACTGTGCTATCTTCAGGGTTCAATTCTTCGCCCTTTATCAATACATTAGTTTTCACCTGCCTAACGTGAGGTAGCGTAAACTTTAATGCATTTGGTTTTTTTTTCATTAAGAAGTAAATTATTAACATTGAACCAGTGAACTACTTTTGAGATCGCACTATTAACATCGTCAGTAACCAGCTGCTGACGTTTAAGTTTAAACAAAAGTGAAGTGTCATCCGCAAACAACACTATATCATGATTATCCTTTATGAGGTATGGCAAATCATTAATGTAAATAAGAAACAAGAAAGGACCAAGAATTGAGCCCTGTGGGACTCCCATTTTTACTATAGATCCGGAAGATCTTTTCCCATTAACGTCAACGCTCTGAATCCTATTACTCAAGTATGAAGTAAGAAGATCCAGAGCGGTGTTCCGGATCCCGTAGTGGCGGAGTTTCCTGATTAACGTTTCGTGAAGAACGCAATCGAATGCCTTGGACAAATCACAAAAGATGCCCAATGCATCGCGTTTATCTTCCCATGCATTATAAATATGTCCTAACAGTTCCACACCGGCATCAGTAGTCGAACGACCCCTTGTAAAACCAAACTGTTTATTGTGCAATAATTTATGTTTATTAAAAAATCTTTGTAATTGGACTAAAATTATTTTTTCAAAAATTTTACTAAAGGTAGGTAGTACTGAAATAGGTCTATAATTGGTGGGGTCTGATGCACTACCTGGTTTAAACAAAGGTATTATTTTACTATTTTTCATAAGGTCAGGAAACTCCCCACAGTCAATGCAATTATTAAAGATAAGAGATAAAGTAGGAGCTACAATGTCAATAATTGACTTAGCAACTTCTACAGAATTACCCCACAGATCTGCAGTCTTTTTTACATTTAAATTGTGAAAGGTTTTAATTATATCTCTACAGGTAATATTCTCAAAATGAAATTCCGAATCGCAAACATTAACATTTTCCAATTCATTTTTAACAATTCACTCGAACATTTCAAAGGTACAAGAAAATATAGAAAATAACACAAAAAAGACAATTATACCCCGTAAACGTAGGAAAATACAGTAGTTTAACAAAAACCTTTGGTATTCATTTTGTTATAAATAAGTACCTACTAATAATTTATGTACAAAAGTAATGATATCCCATCAAAAACATAAATGTGAAATGAGAGCCAAGTTCAATATTATGATATATGCCTTGGTTGTTGACTTCAACGACAAAAGAAGTGAGATCTAAATGGGTGCCAAGTTGTGAGAACGTGTCAAGTCAGACCTTAGGCTACAATATATTATCCTAAGTTATAAGAAGAAATTATATTTTATGTTGTTCTAAATAAATTTCAGGACTGACCACTGGACTTGGCACCCATTTAGATGTCACTTCTTTTGTCGTTGAAGTTAACAACCAAGGCATATATCATAATATTGAACTTGGCTCTCATTTCACATTTATGTTTTTGATGGGATACACAATTACACCATTACACGCATATGTAATCAAAAACATCATCAACAATTTCAAACGTTTCTAAAACAAACAAACGTTTCCTATTACAAAACTTTACTGTACATTAAATAACTTAAATTGTGGGTAAACTTTCACCATTTCACTCAGCACATACCTAATAGTTCTTCCACAAATAATTCGCATATTTATCTCGTTTGCTCGGCGTCCGTATACCACTGAAGGAATCCATCCATGAATCCATCCAGGAATCCATTTTGTTTATCATTATTTTAATGATCAATAACATTTACTTCTTTCTGTACACATACTTTAACACGTCAATTTTTTTTTTAAATCTATATGGGGTCGGTGAATTGTCTTGATTATCATAACTAGCTGCGCCCCGCGGTTTTACCCGCGTAAGTCTCGATCCAGTGGAAATGTCGGGATAAAAAGTATCCTATGTCGTAATCTAATCCAGGTGATGATCCGTTCAGCCGTTTCAGCGTGAAAGGTAACAAACAAACAAACAAATAAACAAAGTCACTTTAGCATTATTAAAATTAGTTAGGATTAGGATGTCAAAGTGTCCAGTTTTTTTTTTTATAGGTATATTGTGTATTGGCACCACCTCGGATTAATTGTGCATGTTTTTAAAGTTATATTTATGTACTTACTTAAGCCCCTTTTACACGTTGCAAGTTTCTGGAACGTTCAAGAGCAATAATTGCATACCATCCGTATTTGCGCTGCCAAATATTTTATTGAACGTCTTCTCAACATTGTTCATAGAAAATATTCATGCTAAAATTTAATGCGAATATATTGTACGTGCAATTTTATTGTACATGTTGTTTACACCTATACCAGTTCTGATCGGCAATTAACTTGCCCGAAACGTGCACTAATTGTACATGTTGTTTAGACGGTGCCAGTCAATTGTTGCTTCAGTTTTATGGTATGCCACAGTCATTATACTTGCACCGTGTAAATGGAGTTTTAGTTTTTTTAATTTTACAATTTATTGTGCTTTTACGGTTGTTTCTTCTTCTGTGTTGCAATAAAAATGAATGTTTTATTCATCTATCTATCTATCTATATAGAGTGCTATACAATGACCTTTTGACGCTTGAATGTCTTTGACAGGGGGGCATTGTGGGCAAACATTTGTGAAATTGTCACACAAATTATCGTTAATTTGTGAGAAGCGTGACATAATCCAAAAAGAGCTATTTTTAGGTAATACGATTTAAAAGTGTAAAAGCAGCGGTAAGATTGCGATGAAGCATAAAGTCACAACCTCTAGCTCCCTCATTTTCAGGCTTAGCGAAATGTCGTTTTTGCAACAAAAAGAATGAAAGTTGCGTTCACCTGTATACTTAACTCAAAATTGCAGATTCTTTTGTTATGTGACCCTTCTTGCCAATGAGCGTTATATGGATAAAACAAGATGACAGCGTTCCAATTTTCGCCACGCGCCAAAAGTTCCTTGTCGCATTGTAGTCAAAGTACCTTGCAGCGTTGTAGTCAAAGTACCTTGTAGCGTTGTAGTCAAAGTACCTTGTAGCGTTGTCGTCAAAGTACCTTGTAGCGTTGTAGTCAAAGCACTAGTCTTCAAGTCTCACCATAACGATTAGGTACCAATAATTTAAGTAGGTAGGCATCTAACACGAGATTCGACTCTGATCAAAGTGGATAGGCTTACAGAGTATACAAGACTAACTTTCTCATGAGGTAGTAGACTGCTGATCTTAGACCAAGACCAGTCAAGAGTTGCCATAATCTTAATGTATGGGGACAGCCAAAGTGGAATATACCGCTATATATCTTTACACTGAGTTTAATATAAAGGGGGAAATACTAAACTGATCCTCTAGAAACTTCTTGATCTTTTAATGATGTATGCTTCTTTTTTTAATTACGTACACACACATAAACACACGCCTTCTTTTTAAAACTTGAAGGCACTCTAAAAACTTTTTGGGCTTTTAATGGTCCAAAGTTATTTTAATAAATGGGCTTATTTTTAAGTTTCTGGCACTCACAGTTGGTTGGAAAGCAAAATGAAAATTATTTGAAGTTCGCTTTAATACATGCCATATACTCGTAAAAGATAGTTAAAGGAAAAACACACACAACAACGGAATCCAATATCCTGTGGAGAAATAAAGGAGTCTCACTTAAATTAATGTCTTTTAAAGTGGAGAACAATTACTACTCGATGCATAGATGCTACACGGGGTTTCTTTTTTCTGAGATGGATAGCTTTGACTTAAATGTAGTGAAAATATATTACCTATAAATATAATATTGTCAAAACTCAATCTGCCTAGCATTCTCCCAATTATATTGGGGTCAGCATCCAGTCTAACCGGATGCAGCTGAATAACAGTATTTTACATGTAGCGACTGCCTACATATATATCAATCTAATACTGTATGCTAGAGATCATATCAGATTTTCTGTTTCCTGCTCGAATTTAAGATTAATATCGGTTTTTGTAAATGTTGTCTTTATTTACTGAAATATTTTCTTATTTTCATATGTTCTATATGACAACGTGTAGGTACATATGTACTTACGTGGTACATACCTACTGAAGAAAATTTCGATAAGTACTTAGGTCCTGGATATATTTTCTACGAACCCCAAATCTAATGAAAGGTGTATCTAAACAATCTTGACTAAAATAATATAGATACGATGATTGTTTACATTCCTCGAGACAGTATCCGGAGTAATGAAGTTGATAGCAGAACCAAAGTTGCCGACACAGCACTTCAGTCAAGAGCCTTTCAAGAAAATGTGGAAGGGCCGCCTATGAATGGGCCAGCGAAAGCCACTTTATTTTCCACCATCAATGGGGTTCCGTCTATCAATAATAATCATTATCTCGATGGAACTCGTTAGCATGTGAGCTTTAGATGATCAGCAATTCTCCCTTTCTTTTAATTTCTTGAGTCATATTGATAGCTTTTTTTTTATATATCCATTTTAGTACAACCAGCTGCCTCCTAACTTAAAAAGAAACGTGAATCGCGTCATAAACTTTTCATTTTCACCTTTGCCGTATTGAACCTTAAAACCCTGAAGATATTCTAACTTTTATGGACTCCACAGGAGTGTATCTTTTTTATTACCTACTATCGAGGCACAGGATTTATTTTAAAGAGTTTTAACGAAATTAAATGTACTGATATGCACTTAAATGTATTTAAACGAAAATACTGACTGCCCCGTTGGTCTAGGGGTCGCAATCGCTACTGCTGAGTACGAGGTCCTGGGTTCGGTTCCCGGGTCGGGCAAAGTGTTTATTGGGTTTTTCTATCTGAAATTTCTCAGTAGCAGCCCAGAGTCTGGATTTGTGACCGGTTGATGGTAATAGGCTCGCCCCTATTACATGGGACTTAAAACATAACTGGCGAAATGTGGGTGTACCTACTACAGGTACACCTCTGCCCAACCCTTCGGGGAAACAAGGCGTGATGTTATGTTATGTTATGTAAACGAAAATAATTTAAAATATCTCATAATCACGTTTTATAGATACCGTGTCATTGACCGTTATTGAAGACTGCATAGGAAAACAAAAAAGTAAAAACAAAAATCTTAGTAAATCAAGTTCACATAAAGGACAGCTAGATAGGTAGATACACCTATGATCACCTATAATCTAAAGAATTACAAAAAAAATAAATGCTTATAAAAGTTTGAAGAGTTTATTGAATTAATGCGACCTTGTTCGATAACCTACATGTGACGATTAAAGATAAAGAATTGTCAAAGATCAACTGGACGAGTGACCTTTAAATTTTATTTAAATCATATCTTCTTTAGTTAGTGTAGCAATATTTTGTGAAATGATCTTAAATATGAACGAAATCTATATTTTGACGCTTTCAACCAGGTAGGTGGGCCTAGCACGAACGGGTAGATCGGCCTAGCACGAACGGGTAGGTGGGTCTAGCACGAACGGGTAGGTGGGTCTAGCACGAACGGGTAGGTGGGCCTAGCACGAATGGGTAGGTGGGCCTAGCACGAACGGGTAGGTGGGCCTAGCACGAACGGGTAGGTGGGTCTAGCACGAACGGGTAGGTGGGTCTAGCACGAACGGGTAGGTGGGCCTAGCACGAACGGGTAGGTGGTCCTAGCACGAACAAGGTGGGCTTAGCTACGATTTAAAAATTGTAAATACTCGTTCCGCAAACAATATTAAAGGCTTTTATCACACAGTCTGTAAGAGCCTTAACTTAATTTTATTACTTTATTCATACCTATGGTTGATAACTATTTGTATCGAATGACTTTGATTTTGAGCCAACCAAAATGCTCAAAATCCAAATCGAAATCAAGTCATTTATTTAAACTAGGCTGAGAATCAGCACTTTTCGAACGTCAACATTACATAAGACAGTCCAAAAGGCCCACCCTTCAGCACGTCTTAGTCCTTTAGCTGGGAAGAAGAAGTGGCCAACAAACTCCCCAGCATATAATAATTAACAGCTATAGTATAGTTGTTTTTTTTTATTGAAATATAGATATCTTGGGCATGGTTGCGAATCATATTTTGTTTAAGGAACCTGACACTGACCTGCAAATTGCGGGCTACCGTTGCGCATCCACATTATCGCTGTAGGTACTTCTGTGTGTCAAACTAACGTGGTACCGCTATTTATTATATGCAGTGCAGCGATTTTTGTCGTTTACATGAGTGTGGTACCAGGACATGAATTCAGCCCTCGAATATCCAAAGCTAACTTTAAGAGATATCAGAGTTCATCAGAGAGAAAACTCACTAAAATGCCCATGAATTACATTTAGATAGAAACTGAATTTTACGGTGAAAGTTTTCAAGATATCTCAAATGAAATAGCTGAGTTAAATCTTAATGAAAGGAAGTAATTTATTATTTATTTATTTATATAATACTTTACGCACACAAATGTACAGAGGCGGACTTAATGCCATAGGCATTTTCTACCAGTCAACCTTTGGGTGATGCAGAGACAGACAGTGGTAGGTGCAATAACGATAACTGTGGAATAAATATTTATTAAAATATAAGTATATACATACTCGTACATATACCAATTAAAAACATTTTATATAATACATATACCTAATAATACATAAATATAAGACTAACTAAATACTTGAATATACTAAACAGATAAGACAAACAATGGGAAAACATTACCGTTGTGATGATACTGCCAGCTTCTTACGAATGTGCTCGCGAACTTTAACTTTGAAGGATATATAATCGGTTGGTTGCCATCCTGATTTCCTGGGGGAGCGCATTCCACAGAGAGATAGACTGAACGAAGAAAGAAGAGTGAATAAAGTCAGTGCGGTGAGTGGGACATTGAAGAAGACGATTGTGTGATGAACGTAGATTTTTACTATGGTTCTTGCAAATGTACTGAAAGTGGAGGGCGAGATAACTAGGGGAAGAGGGAGAGTCAAGAAATGAAAACAAGGTGGTCAGCGCCCTTTGCTCTCTGCGCTGGCGTATGGGCAACCACTTTAGAAGTGATCGTTGCGCAGAGACATGATCATATTTACGCAGATTGAAAACGAATCGAATGCAGTTTTTGAGGAGACGGTCTAGCTTGTCGAGGAGGTCTGCATTCAGGTCATAGTAGCACACATCACGGACTGCACAAGCACTGTCTTGGTACTTGATGGTAATAAATTTTTAGTCGGTATAAAGCCCGCAGAGTTCCAGTAACCTTCTGGCTCACCCTAGCGACTTGCGTACGCCAGTTCAGGGTATATTACAGTACTAAACGGAACAATCGTTCCATTGAAGATGGCAAGGTTGAACCATCCACACTACCAATACTACGATGACTCCCAATGATGATCGCCTGACACTTATTAGGGTTTACTGTAACACCAAATCTATCAGACCAGGTTTTAATGGTTGTCAACATTGATATACAAAAAACCCAAGATGCACAGTCTCGAATAAAAGTAACGCTCGAAAGTGTCCCCAAACACTATTTCTGTCTCTTTCTATAAGCTACAAGCCTATATTATTGCAAGTTCAACCTTACGCGAATTGTTTAAAGTTGTTATTACAATGCAGTGTACTTAAAGCAATAAAATTTTACGACCGACTGTGGTCGGTAGGACAAGGCATTGAGTGGAGTCGAACATGACTTTTTTTTTCATTACACTTAATTAGTCAGTATTTTAAGAGTTTGTTAAATTGTGTTTTAAACACATAAATATACTTTTATTTGTGCATAAACATGTTTTGGGTAGCCTATGGGTATATAAAAAAAAAACATATAATAACTGTTAAAATTGTTTATTCAAATATTTCACTTTAGTTTAGAGTTACTTACTTACTACATTAGGAACAGCCCTTTTACGAAGACGTTTTATGCCTTTTGAAGTGACATACATATCTTCATACATATCTTCCTCCAAAAAATGCTCGGAACGACAAACGACACCTGAATTATTCGGCTTAAAAAAATCTTCTCGCCTTTGTTGACTGACGATTGATGTCCATTCTCCACATCGTATTGGGGCACGAGGAAAACTAAAATATAAAAATTAGAAGTTTCCATGAAGTTTATAATGTGACACTTACAGACTACCGACTACGCGACACTTCTATCTTTAGCATGCCGCATGACGCAAACTCATAAGTTGGCCCATAAATTAATCGTTATACATCATAATATTTACGAACATTTAAAAAAAATATGTTAAATTGGCTACCTCCTGGCCTATACTTTATATAACGTAAATATTAAAAATGTCAAAAACTACATACAAAAAGTTCAAAGTACATAAATTTATTTACAATAAAAATTAAACACAAATAAAAAAAATCGACTCCACTTATGAGAACAGGTTCATTTTTATAATGCGACTAAAATAAAAAGGAGGCTGTAATGCGTTGTTCTAACACTGAACAAGCGGCCATTGAAGTTGGCCGTATTGTACTTTGAGCGTTGAATGAAGTTTTTAGAAAAAATAAATCAAAATCACACATTGCTTGCTATAATCAGTCATAAAAATAACAAAAACTAATCAAAAAACTTTTTTACTTACCGAAAACACGATATTCCATCCTTTTTTAGCCTTCTTGACGTAATATTTTTACAATTTCTCACAGAACACTTCGGCATTTTTAACGA
This sequence comes from Atethmia centrago, assembly GCA_905333075.3. Classification (NCBI taxonomy): domain Eukaryota; kingdom Metazoa; phylum Arthropoda; class Insecta; order Lepidoptera; family Noctuidae; genus Atethmia; species Atethmia centrago. Next base: position 14,363,902 of record HG995374.1, read on the forward strand.
CTGCTCCCAGACGCGAGTGACGCGAGACTATTTGAAATGAGTGCACAATTTAGAATGTTGCGCTCATTTTTTGCGGACGTTTTTTAGACGTTGAGGGTTTTTTGTATATCAATGGCTGTCAAGTCCCTATTCAACTTGTCGATAGTGTCAGGTATTTCATCAACCCTCCCTTGACAGTACAACTGCAAGTCATATGCATACAGATAATACGCACACTGAAGCTCGGAAGTTATAAGATTGATAAAAATAGAAAACAGAAGAGGAGAAAGAATACCGCCTTGAGGAACGCCAGCTTCCAAATCACGCCAGCATGATGAAGAATCCCCAACATGAACGGACTGCTGTCGTTCCTGAAGGTAAGAGGAGAATCATTACAGCGCTTCGGAAGAGACCATAACATAGGAAAGAATAGCTAACAGGATGTCGTGACTAACGATGTCGAAGGCATTCGAGAAATCAAACAACACTAGAGCAGTGACTTTGGTGACTTCCAGTCCTGCCCTTATATCGCCAGTCACTTTAAGGAAGGCGGAAACAGTGCTATGCCCGGGCCTGAACCCAGATTGAAGAGGACTAATCAGTGAATTACGATGAACAAAGTAGAATTGTTTGCGGACACAGGCCTCGAGCACTTTGGATAGGAAGGGAAGTATAATTGAGGAGGTGAACAACAAAACCTCACTATTCCACATATAAATTTTTTTTTTTTCAAATGTGCTAAAAATAGCAAATACTTATAACCTTATCAAAAACAACTCTTTTCTTAAATAAATTTTCATTTGTAATCGAGAGTTTCGAACAAAACCACATTTATACATCTACCCACCGTCTAAAAAAAATTCTGTCCGGATTTATTTCAGAAGTTCACTTTATTGGAGTAATATTCAATGGTATTACAATGACATCATCAAAACCACATAAAAACAATGAGTAAAGTATAAAAGGTGCTAAATTTCTAATGCTGGTCTTTTTGATTTCTTATCTAGATATTTTCATTGTAATAAAAAAAAAACCATTTCAATAAGGGTTCATAGCAGTCCCTTCCTTCCACTTAACTTAGCTTTTCCAGAAGTCTATCAAAGCCACACTTTTCCAAAACTGTTTAATCAAAACCTCACATTTCTGAATTCCTTTTCAAAATATTGGCTAAGATTCTTATCATTTTTATTTTTTATCAGCAATTTGGTACATCAGATTGACTGAAACACTAGTTTAATATGACACCATTAAAACAAATGCACATGTTGCAGTCGGTTAGATTGTAACATTTTACTGTTTTCTCCAAAATTAGAATAAGTGGAAAAGTGAGGTTTTGTTCTTCACCTCCTCAATTAAAAGCGAACCAAATGTAATTAAGCCCATAAAGTATATCATATCGTAATGCTATCAAATTGTAAATAAATCCACGTTCTTGCTAAACTTTTTAAATATGTTAAGCGAATTAATTTGCCAAAAATTGGAAGACGGTGTCCTGTATATAATTTACAAAATTGTACCTTTTGTGTTCAGTTTTCCCTGTGTTTGTTTTGTGCGAACAATAGGGCTCATGCCGACAACCCAATCCAGTGAGACGATATTCAACCCCATGCTCTCGGGATCGGGGAGCCCACGCTAAGTGCTTAAACAAACTTAAGTTATTACGATTTTGTAGTATTTACAGGGCATTGCTCGGTAAAATTAAGTGCATTTCTTAGAATGCATCACTTTACGGCGTCTACAGTGCGAGTATATGGAAGAACTAACAAGGTGAAATATTCTCATTCACTGGTTCATGATGATGGATACAATTGAGTGCAGCTTTACTCAATGTTGAACAAATTATTTGGCAATAGAAACCCTAACTTTGTATAAAGTTTTCAAGGTACTGTGTATTTAAGTGCCCGCGTGTCTCAGCTGTCTCTCAGTCAGCTGTTGCTAGCACTTATTCGAGCTGAAAGACTGTTTGTAAAATATTCTACAGTTTTTACTTTATTACTAACTATTTATTACCACTATAGACCTTTAAGAAATCTACACTTTAAAATCACAGGAAGATCGTAATACAGCATTATTACTTAACTGATTAATCTACATGCGTCCATTTAAATTCGCAGAAGTCTGTAGTTGCATTTAAGAAAGGTTTGAATGTATCCTCGAACTCTTGCCACGGACATACTCCTTTCTTGCACAGTTCTAATAACGGCTTTTCATTCCAATAAAATGCGACTTCATAATCATAGTTGTCCACTCCATTTTTACTGCATCTGAAAGTAGAAATACTTTGAGTACATAAAAATCATGTAGTAAGTAGGCACTCTCATGCACGGGGTTTGAATTCGGGTAAGTACCAATGTGAATTTTTCAATTCGTATGCACTTCCTAAGTTTATCTTGGATATTACTGACATTGGTGAAGAAACATTTCGTAAGGAAATCTGCACTTATAGTTACTTAATATAAGTCTGAAATCGGCAACCCGTGTTCGCTCGTGCCTTTTCTGTATGAGAAACTGTGTAAAAACAAACCAACAGACAAAAATTCAAAAAACTATATTTTCGGCATTCTGAATAAAGTATTTGCTATGAGTAGAATCGATTTCGTCTGGTATCGATTCTTCTCATAGCAATTTTGTTTTCAAATATTTGTATAATTTTAACGCTACGATTTTATGTAAAGATAAGTCTGGTCAGCCGGTAGCCTAAATATGATCACGCTATTTGCTATGGGGATGATCAGTAATTGTAAAAAGACGAGCCAAACGGTTAGAGCATTGCAGATAGTTACAGATTTAACCTTTGAAATGATTATCATCACGCTATATCTGGGGCTAACCGTTGTAGCTACCCGAAATCGATATTAGGAGACTGTCCTTAACTTTTTGAAACATTTTGATTTACATACACAGATTTCGAAAAAAAATTACAGTAGGCAAGAAAAGGGCAATTTTCACAAAATATTTTTTTGATGCCTGATAGATCCTGTTTTTTATGAGGATCAAAAACTCTATAAGACCAACTGCAGTTTGATGGATCTGGTACACTTGCGTGAAAGACATTTCCGCGAAAGACACTTGCGCGAAAGACACTTCCGCGAAAGACACTTGCGCAAAAATACATTTCTGCGAATTAACTTTTGCGCGAATGGACTTTTGCGCGAATGAATATTTGCGCGAGCAACGCTTGCGCGAAAGACACTTGCGTGGAAAACGCTTCCGCGAATCCACTTGCGCGAAAGACAGTTGCGCGAATTCTTTTGCGCGAAAGAGTAGTGATACTGAGATTTCTTTATAACATCACGCCTGTATTCTTTCAAAGGGTTAGGCAGGGGTGTATACTGTGAACAGTACACCCACGATTCGCCAGTTACGTTCAAGTTACATACACACATAATCAGCCTATAATGTTCCCACTGCTGCGACAGAGGCCTCCTCTGTGTGAGAGGGAGTGGGCCGTAATCCACCACGCGGGCCCAGTGCGGGTTGGTAGATGTCACATGTCTTCGAACTTTTTGGTTTTAGGACATGCGTGGTTCCTCACGATGTTTTCTTCACCGGTACAAGTAAGTTAAGTTACATACAGACTGGACGTTAATAGTTCAATTAGGCGTCAATAGTTCAAGAGATGTCGTCAGCACAAGCGGTCCACTAGGGCCGATGCCTGCCGGGGTCGTGGGAAGGTATCAAAGGGTTACCGAGGCCACTGGCAACACAGGCAACGGAAGGAATACGGGTGGGTTTTAGTCAGTAAGAGTCTGACACACCCTCCCACTCCGTGGACGGAAATTGATGATTTCCCACCCAAAAAAAAAGGCGTCGGTAGTTATTGTCGTAGTTTCTTTTTGTACCATTCTTGTAGTTTTTTATACATTTTATTTATTCTCGACATGGGTGTCGTTTTTTTGGTTTTCGACGGCGCTGACAACGATAATGGGGTCAAAATCACAATTTAACATGGCGCCATCGAAAATTTGCAAATTTTTCGTAATGGGTATGGTTTTCGTGGTTTTCGATGGACAACAAAAATGGGGCCAAAATTTGCAAATTTTCGGTGTAACCCATTGAAAGAATACAAGCGTGATGTTATGAAGAAATCTTATTTCCGCAACCTTTTCGTAACCCATTGAAAGAATACAAGCGTGATGTTATGAAGAAATCTTATTTCCGCAACCTTTTCGTGCAACTGTTCTTTCGCGCAAGTCGATTCGCACAAGTGTCTTTCGCACAAAAATACTCGCGCAAAAGTCAGTTCGCGGAAATGTCAATATCACGCAAGTGGGTTCGCGCAACTGTCTTTTGCCGAAATGTCTTGCTACCAGGTTTGATTACTAGAAGAGTCAGAAATCACAAGTCTTCCCATACATTTCGTGGGAAATGAGAATGAGAGAGGGTTCCGTACCTCAAGAGGACCGAGAAATGGAACCCTTATAGGATCACTTCATTTTCCGTCCGTCCGGCCGTCGGTCTGTCTGTCAAGACACTTTTTCTCAGGCATGCGTGGAGTTATCAAGTTGAAATTAATATCAAATACGAAAGTCCCTTAGAGTTCTAAAAATCACGCTTCTGAGTCAACGCAATAAACAAATACGGCCATTTAAGCATATTTTAATGGGATAAATTCACCCCAACTACGGAACCCTTCATTGTGCGTGGTCCGACACGCACTTGACCGGTTTTTATCGTGAATGAACTGACCGGTACAAAAGGCAGAAATCGCCAAAAAACTTTTCCCATCGAAAATCGTTTATTTGCATAAAATGTGGTCGGTACCGGAGATGTTATACATAGGTATAAAATTCAGTGCAAAGACACATTCCGCCATGCACTGAAGGCTTTCAAATATTTGGATGTTAGTCAGTTTAATAGTAACTAACATATGTATACAATAGTAGACAAATTAATTTGAAAAAAATGGTATTGAATTGGAGTTTTAACGTTAAGAATTCTATGAACGAAAGGAACAAATTATTCAAGTCAATACAAGTCATAACAATATACCCATAAATGTCTAAAGGTTCTGAATTATTTGAGGTCCTATTTTTATCTAGGAATCTCAGAAATTAGATAAAAAAAAAAAATAATACAAGCTACATACTGTCTAAATTCTGTTCTCAAAGCAAATAAAATTATAACGCGTATCCGTTCGAAATTTAAAAAAGAATATGGTTATTTTTGCTCAGTCTTCATTGTAGCGGCCAGTCTATATAAATGTTAGGTGACTGTTCAAGAGAACCGGTGACTGTTATTTTATTGATAGCAGTTCTTCAGGAAAAATCTGTAAAAATGCATCAGTGTATCCGTGTTATGACATACACCTACTAATATGCAGGACCGCAGGCGTTAATGAATTCACTAAAAACGAAAAACTTCGCAAGCTATGAGGAATTGCTACTGAAGACTGCGGAGTCAACCTAACTAGAACTAACTGCGTCCCACACGGACAACTGTACGTCGCTTGCTGCCGCGTTACCAGTCCTGAGTCTCTGTATATTTTAGTTGCTAAGATCAAAACTACAAATATAGTGTATAGGGATTTTTTTATAAAAATAACATAATATCACGTCTGTATTACCCCAAGGGTTAGGCAGAGGTGTACCTATAGTACATCCAGATTTCGCCACATGGAAAAAAAGGATATCTTAAATTTAGATAATATCCCTTTGGTCAAGACAAATATTGATTCACATATGGGGAAAACAATATATTATTGAATGAAGTAAAATTTTGTCTTAGTTTTATTGTCTCTTTCGAAGACATTATACTTAAATGAAGAATTATTAAGTTTAATTTTAAGAATATTCTTTCTAAAACTAGATAAAAACTAGATATTTGTTTCAATTGAGATGATTATAGTCTTGAACCAAAAATATTTGCTTAATTCAAGAATAAAAACCAAGTATTTATTATTCTTAATTTGAGTAAACAGGTTTTATTGGACTGAGTACATTTATTTACGTTAAGAAAATATTTACTTAGATTGAAACAATTTTTCTGAGAATATTGATATTCTTCGCTGAAGAGATCCTTTTTTTCCGTGCAGTTACGTTTTGGTTCCATGTGATAGGTAAGGGTCGCACCTTACCTATCTATCACATGGAACCAAAACATATCGCTCGCGCCTGTTGCCACTAACCGGGCACAAATCTAGACTTCAGATGGAAAACTCGTTAACACTTTGCTTGACCTGGGAATCGAACCCAGGGCCTCATGCTCAACAGTAGCGCTTGCGACCACTAGAACACCGAGACTGTCATTTATAAAAATATGGCTGTTATTTTTGTATATTGTGGTGTCTTACGACTTCCACACGAAAGAAGTCGCTGGCAGAAGCTAGTTTGTAATAAATGCTTTGAGTATGGGTTTGACCTGCTGTCAGTCCAGTCATTGAATGACCTTGTATTACGTTGCACCAACAAAACAAGCGAATAATTACTCAATAAGTACCTACCTACATTGTATAACAGCAGTTAAAAACACGATACGTGCGAACTAACCTAACAGGATAACGTCAGGGTCAAGTTAGAAGACCTGTCAGTACACTAATTATCCGGCGATTATAATAATAAGCTTAGGTTTCACTTATTTTCCTTACAACATACCTGTTTAAAACAGCAATCAAGTTACTAGCGAAAGTCGATAAAAATGTAGTCCTCATTTTTCTATGTATATCTCTATATGCTCCCATAAGTGGGTTCTCGTCCTTATAAAGATTAAGCACAGCTAAAATCATATCCATCATTGTGGCATGAGTAAAGTATGACACGATTTTCTTGCCGTTTCCATTCTTGGCTTGTTCGAAGTTTCTTAGCAAATCAGCTAAAGGAATCTGGCCGAACAATTTGCTATACTGTGATACTCCATAACTATTTCTATAGTAATGTCTCAGGTCGTCAATGTATTCAAGAACTTGCAGGTCTTCAACTGAGAATACAGCACACCACGGACTAGGTGTTTTGCTGATCCCGTTCCAAGTATAGCGACATAAGTCGTACATAGCTGTGATGTTTTCGTTTGAGACAGTAAAATTGAGGCCTAATTTTCTTTCGATCCGTTCTTTCATCTGAAAATAAAATCATTTTGATGTTTTCATTTATTGATGGTGAAGGAAACCAGTAAAGACTTAAGCAACTTAACTGAAGTGAGCTGTCATTCCACCTGATGCTAGGGATCGGAAGAAAATGAAAGAAAGAATAGGTATTCTTTCTTTCATTTTCTATGACACTATTGACACAAGCACACACACTGGATTGATACCATTGAAAGCTATCGATTTTTTTATTTTTTTCGTAACAAACTAGATTCGTATACAATCTTTTTGTTCTCGGAAATATATACTGGCTGATTTTAAAAATAGAAACTTTTCTATTGTCTGTTTTCATTAAAATAAAAGCTAATTATTTTTTCCCAATTTCATGTGTTTTCGTTGCTTGATAAATTTGGTATTTATCTTACTCTTATCATTTTGGGATATACAGTTTTTGAAAAAAATGACTGGTGAGTCATTTTTTATGTCATGGAGCGACGCCATTTGACTGTTCATGAAATGCATAGAGCTGTAGGAATGCTACAAGCGGGAAGAAATCGGTCCCAGGTATCTCGGCATTTTGGTTTAAATAGGAGCGTGATTTGTCGTCTTTGGCAGCGTTACGTTAATACAGGAGATCCTCATGAGCTGTACCTAGGACTTGGAAAGAGTACAACTGCTCGACAGGACCGATACACACAACTGACTGCAAGACGTCAGCTGATGTTAAACGCCCGGGAGATGGTTTTAAAGCTACAATTCTCAAGCACTGTTGTTGTTAGCCACCAAACCGTGAGAAATAGGCTGCATGAATACGGCCTACGAGCACGACGCCCAATAAGGTGCCCATCCATACGCCATAGGAATCGCGCCCGTCGAAACGAAAAGTCTAGTTCCCTATGTGAAAAAAATGAATTCATTTTTGACATGGACCCAGGAGCAATGGGATAAAATTTTATTTTGCCTTCTCGTATCAGGCCTAAATCCAAACCGGTACACTCAAAACGTTACACTCTTGTGTATCGTCCCGGGAATCCCTTACAGTGATGGTATGGGCGGGTATTATGAAGAACAGACGAATTGAGCTCGTTTTTGTAAATGGCAATATGAACGCAGAAAGTTACGTTGAAAATGCCCTCGGGTCTTATGTTCACCGATTTGCACAAAGTCTTGGCTGATGCATGACAATGCGTGTTTGCACACAGCTCGGAGGACCAGAGAGAACTTGGCAATGGAAAACATCTGGGTATTGCCGTAGCCAGTACAATCGCCAGACCCCAACCCCATCGAGCACGCATGGGACATGCTCCAGAGACATGTTCTAGAGAACCTAGACGGAGTGTCGACAACCCAACAACTGAAAGACTTGTTAAAATTCCGTTGGGAGTGATTGCCGCAGGATCAGATAAATAATCTTATAAATTTAATGCAAAATCATTGCCGACAAGTTTTTAGCAACAGAGGCGGTCACACTTTGTATAGAATTACAAAATAATTAAGAAAAAATCGTTATTTAATTTTGTAAAACAATAAAGTTTAAAATTTCGTTTTATCTTTGTTTTATATTAAGTATGCTACGGTACACACATTGTTGATTATTGTAATTAAATGAACAATTGAATGAAGGATTTTTTTGCTTTAGTCACGAATGCATAAAAAAATGCTTAGTTATTATTTATAATAGAAATATAATTATATTACAATAGTAAAAATCTTTCTAAAGTTCAAAACCATACATGTTGCTTAGACTTTTTGATGTGTGTATTATAACAAGATGATATTTTTATAACGATTCTTGGGGCGGTAAAATAAATGAGTAGAGGTGATTGGGTTTTGTGTGTTACTTTGAGGCCTTTAGTGATATAAATGTTAGCTTGAAAAACACACAACACATAAACATAACATAACATCACGCGTTGTTTCCCCGAAGGGTTGGGCAGGGGTGTACCTGTAGCACACCCACATTTTGCCAGTTATGTTTAAGTCCCATGTAAAGGGGCGACCCTATTGCCATCAACCGGACACAAGTCCAGACTCCGGGCTGTTACTGAGAAATTCCAGATAGAAAAACTCAATAACACTTTGCCCGACCTGGGAATCGAACCCAGGACCTCAAGCTAGCTGAAAAAAAAAATGTTGAACTCACGTTTAAATAGTCTGCAGTTTTCTGATATTCGACTACTTGGTGATAAACATCTGGATTTCGTCTCACTTCTACTTGATATTTTCCACAGGTTGAATAGGGCTGAAAATATAAATCTGGAAATACATAAACAATATCGTAATTGATTTATTTAACAGATTAATCTTATTACACTGACTTTTACTTACTGCTACAATCTGGTTATCATTTGTATGATTTTCTATAACCAAGTTATTGTGGTTAAGACCTTCAACGAAGGCTCTGGCGCTCTCTTCCAAATGATGGCCAAACCCTGGAAGAAATAAGTAATCTTTCTCTTGAAGATCCTCTAGTAACTCTGGAAATGTTTCCTTTATCCTGCTGCCAATACGCAACGACTCTTGGTACCCTTCAATTGAGATTTCATACGGTTTATCCAGGATGGCCGTATCAACTTTCCAATTTTTTATATTCTCCATATCCTGCGCACATAGTGAACCGTTTCCAATTTCATAACTTGATACAATAAAATCTTTATATTTGAGAATCTCTTTCATGTTTTGTGCGTACTTCTGACTAGGAGTTCTCTTTCCGTGCCTCATAATGACCCACACACTGACTGCTTCGCATCCTGTGCAAGAATGAATACGCAGTAAAAATAAGGACACGCATTAAAATATTTAGATTGTATTTATCAAAGAAAACAAAGAGGGAATGATGGTCAATTCAGTCAGTAGAATTTATAACCATTCAAAATTGGAACACCCGTATTTTAAAATATATATAAAATAACACCGAAGTCATAAGGAAGCAACTCTCAAATAAAGAATGCGATCGCTCCGCTTTCCGAAATATTCCGAAGAAATAAAGGTGGCAAAATATGTCAGAACAATCTTCGAATGAAACCCAACTTACCTTCTGGTTTTACGATATAATCCCTTATATCGCCTCTAACAATTTCATATGGAGTTTTACTTGCAAAATATTTGTATTTGCACTCAGTGTTCCAATAGCATTCTGAGGTCAACACATATTTTACGTAATACCAAACCAGTAATGTCGGTATTAAAAACTTCATATTGATAAAATACAATCTTTTAAAAATAGTAGCACTACGAACACACTACACTCGACATTGACTATCGCACAATAAATAAACAGGATTAAGAATTTCGTAACTTATCTGCCTACTTAAGGCGCATATATATGACTTCTAATGATTTTAAATTGAACATCACGTCTAGACGACTCGTCTTATTAGTTTGAAAAAAAATATATGTTATACAAGACTATTGTCTTCGTAATTTGATATAATCATATTTAAAATAATATATCTATAATATAGTGCAGTTAATTTGTAATGTCTAACGCGGTCAAAAAAACGATAATCACGCAAAAACTAACGGGCGTATTTTCATGAAACTTTCACCATCTAAAAGACAATTTAACTACTCAAATTTTAGTATACGGCTTCTATTTGTTTTGTGTTTGATTAATCAAGGTGGGTTGTTTTTTCGAATAAGCTTGGTGAGCGTTGAAGCGGGGGCTCTTGAGGGCGACGGGCGGCAGTGCTTCGCTGACCACTGTCACGGGTAGACGCTAACGCTCGGCGCTCGGAGCTACCATAACACGATTTTATTCGTTTTTAAGGACGCGTTTGCAAAATTTATAGGTAAACTACTACATTGACACGGGTCACACACACAAGTGTCGCACGGCACGCCACGATTGCGGCGGTAAGTCCCCTCTTTGAGAAGTGGCTGGAGAGGCGCCACGGCGTCCTCACCTTCCGCCTGACACAGGTCCTCACCGGACACGGCAGCTTCGGGAGGTTCCTGTGTCGGATAAGGCGGGAGGAAACGTCCGGGTGTCACCTTTGTGTGGATCGCCCGGAGGACACGGTGGAGCATACGGTGGAGGTCTGCCCGGCTTGGGCAGAGCACCGCCGTGTCCTCGTGGAGGCGATCGGCGGCAGAGACCTCTCGCGTCCGGCCCTGGTTCAGGCCATGGTACGGAGCGAGAGGACATGGGCAGCCGTCACCTCCTTCTGCGAAGCAGTAATGCTCGCGTAGGAGGAGGCGGGACGGTTGAGGGAAAGGCAAGTTTCGCGCCCTCTCGCCCCTAGCCGCTGCAGGAGACGCCCAGGGCGTCGGGAATCCCAGGCGGATTTCCGGCCACCGTAGGCGCGGGCTTGCGGACGGTGAGCAATGGGTAGCTCACCGTCCGGTAAGGACCAGGCCCGGGTCGACGGCGCGTCGTATTCCACGCGCGCCTCAAAGAGATGTCGTCAGCACATATAGTAGGGGTCCACTAGGGCCGATGCCTGCTGGGGTCGCGGGAAGGTACTTATGGGTCACCGAGGCCCCCGCAATACAGGCAACAGGAAGGAATACGGGTGAGTCAGTAAGAGTTTGACACACCCTCCCGCTCCGCCCAGAGCGGGAGAAGTTATTTGATGATTTCCCACCCTCAAAAAAAAAAAAAAAAAGTGTACGCACGGTTAGCTACGGGAATAGTAGTCAAGTGAACTAATTTGGATCCTTTGAGTTTTTTTTTCTTATTTCATTATAATTCGTAGGTACTTACAAAAAATATTTCGTATTGCTCTTTATAATTTTACTAAATAATTCATAGATACAAATACTTCAGTGACTCCTAGGCACTGGAAGCCCTCTACTAGTAGAGAGATGTGGGCTGTGGCTGCAAGTTTTATTAGTTATGATGAGACCTTACTTCCGAACTTGATGAAGTAACCTGAAGGTGTACTTCGGTGACTGCTACTGGAACTCCTCGATGAATAGAACTAGGTGTGCCGAGTTTGGGCTCGTTTCGATAGTTATGATGAGACATTACCTTCGGACTTGATGGAGTGACCTGAAGGTGTACTTCGGTGTCTGCTACCTTCGGACTTGATGGTGTGACCTGAAGGTGTACTTCGGTTACTCCTACTGGAACTCGTCGACCAGTAGAACTAGGTGTGCCGAGTTTGGGCTCGTTTTGATAGTTATGATGAGACCTTACCAACGGACTTGATGGAGTGACCTGAAGGTGTACTTCGGTGTCTGCTACTGGAACTCGTGGACCAGTAGAACTGGGGGTGCCGAGTTTGGGCTCGTTTTGATAGTTATGATGAGACCTTACCTACGGACTTGATGGAGTGACCTGAAGGTGTACTTTGGTGACTGTTACTGGAACTCGTCGACGAATAGAACTAGTTGTGTCGAGTTTGGGCTCGTTTTGATAGTTATGATGTGACCTTACTTACCTACTTGATGTAGTGACCTGAAGGTGTACGTCAGTTACTGCTACTGGAACTCGTCGACGAATGGAACTAGGTGTGCTGAGATTGGGCTCGTTTTGATAGTTATGATGAGACCTTACCTCCGGACTTGATGGTGTAACCTGAAGGTGTACTTCGGTGACTGCTAAATTATTTTTGGTGATTTTGTTGCGCCACTTCTTCCCAGCTAAAGCGTTTTGGGGGACTGTCTTATGTAATTTTTACGTTGCAAAAGTTCTGATTCTCAGCCTAATTTGAGTAAATGACTTTTGATTTTGGGTAATTAATATTTTCTATTCATGTATGGAGACATTTATTACCTACTAGCTTTACCCAGCCCGGCTTAGCACAAATAGCACTAAGTATCTCAACTTAACCTACCTATCTATCTGTCCTACCTACCAACATTACATACCTACCTACCTACCCTACCTACCTACCTACCTACCCTACCTACCCTACCTACCTACCCTACCTACCTACCTACCCTACCTACCTACCCTACCTACCTACCCTACCTACCTACCCTACCTACCTACCCTACCTACCTACCTACCTACCCTACCTACCCTACCTACCTACCCTACCTACCTACCCTACCTACCTACCCTACCTACCTACCCTACCTACCTACCCTACCTACCTACCCTACCTACCTACCCTACCTACCTACCCTACCTACCTACCCTACCTACCTACCCTACCTACCTACCCTACCTACCTACCCTACCTACCTACCCTACCTACCTACCCTACCTACCTACCCTACCTACCTACCCTACCTACCTACCCTACCTACCTACCCTACCTACCTACCCTACCTACCTACCCTACCTACCTACCCTACCTACCTACCCTACCTACCTACCCTACCTACCTACCCTACCTACCTACCCTACCTACCTACCCTACCTACCTACCCTACCTACCTACCCTACCTACCTACCCTACCTACCTACCCTACCTACCTACCCTACCTACCTACCCTACCTACCTACCCTACCTACCTACCCTACCTACCTACCCTACCTACCTACCCTACCTACCTACCCTACCTACCTACCCTACCTACCTACCCTACCTACCTACCCTACCTACCTACCCTACCTACCTACCCTACCTACCTACCCTACCTACCTATCCTAACTACATACCCTCATTCTACCTAGAACCGAAACCAACACCGATAGAGCCATACCTGGAGCAGCATACCAAGATAGAGAGGATGTTCGGTCAGAGAATCATCTTGGGTGGAGACGCAAACGCCAAAAACTCTTGGTGGGGTAGTTGCAAAATCGACCAAAGAGGGATCGAAATGGCCGGTACCCTAGAAGAGATGGGATTGCAGGTGCTCAACATGGGCGACACACCGACGTTCCACACAGTGAGGGGAACCTCATTGTACACCAGCTTTGTGGACATCACGGCCTGTACGGCGGATCTGCTCGACCTGGTCGAGGACTGGAGAGTGGACGAAGGCATGACGAGCTCTGACCACAATACCATTATTTTTAAAATTAATCTGGAAAGGGCTAAGGGGTTAGATATAATTAGAACTACAAGAATATTTAATAGTAAAAAAGCAAACTGGGACCAATTTCGTGAGAAATTGGGTCAGTTGCTACAAGATAATAAAATAAGCAAAATTGGAATTGAAGAAATAAATAATATAACAGATTTAGAACTTAAAATAGAATTATATATAAACGTAATAATAGAAGCATCAAATATAAATATACCAAAATTAAAGCCAAACAACAAAATTAGATTACCTTGGTGGTCTAATGAGCTCGCCATTATGAAAAAGGAGGTCGCCACTAGGAAGCGCAGAGTCCGCTGTGCAGCGCCGATCCGGAGGGCAAAAGTCGTCGGGGAGTACCTGCAAATTAAGGAAAAATATGAGCAAGCGGAAAGAGCGGCCCAAACAGAAAGCGGATAAGCTTCTGCAGGGAACAGGATAGAGTGGGACTCTGGGAAGGCATTTACAGGGTCATTGGTAGGACCGTTAAAAGACAGGAGGATCTACCCCTGATCAAAGAAGGTAAGACATTAAACCCCCTAGAATCTGCCACATTGCTGGCGGAAACTTTCTACCCCGAGGACGATAAGGAAGAAGACAACCAGGAGCATAGGCGTATCAGGACACTAGCCGAAAAAGTAAACGAGAGGTGTCATGATGAAAAACATGACCCTCCGTTTACCCAGGAAGAACTGAACGTAGCTATGCGCAGCTTCAACCCGAAAAAAGCCCCCGGGGCAGATGGCCTCACGGCTGATATCTGCCAGCAAACATTACACCACGATCCAGAGCTCTTCCTATCACTGGCAAACAAATGCCTAGAGCTGGGCTACTTCCCTAGACTCTGGAAAGAAGCGACAGTAGTCATCCTGAGGAAACCCGGGAAGGAGAGCTACACAGCTCCTAAATCATATAGGCCAATAGGATTATAATAATAATAATAATAATAATTTATTTAGCAAAAGAAGAAATACAATGCATGTTACGTTATTATGATAATACATTTGTGCTCAATTTTTGTGAATAATGACCCCGATGCTAGGAAAATCCTGTGTTATAGGGGCCATCAATTCGTCCAATAAGATTGTTTTACAAAATTAAGGAAGCTAAAACGTGTAACAGCAGCAACAGTGTGTGAGTAAGCGCGTGTAATGGTGTAATGGGGAAAGTTTATGAGTGTGTGATGTGTGTGTGAGTGTGTGATGTATGTGTGTGTGTGATGTGTGTGTGAGTATGTGGTGTGTGATGTGAGTATAACTGTGTGATGTATGTCGTGTGTGTGTAGAGAGGGAAGATAATTTTGGGTGTCTGTGTGGGTGTGTAAGTGTTCGTGATACTAATAATTATTTATTTGCATGGGGTTTCATCAGTGCTTCTGTTTCATCATAATCTAGGGTGAGGAGGAATTCTTTAGTTATTTTTTTACATTTGTGTTTGTTTAGTGTATGTATGTTATGTTTTTGATGTATTTTATTGTATATAAGCGTACTTAGATAAGGGTAGTGCCGTCTAGCGAATGTAGTTTTAGTATGCGTTGTGGGACAAGCCGGTTTGGGTCTTCTTCTTATTGTCGGGCTATTATTTAAGCTGTATGGAAGAGTCGCGTGTTTTCGCATGACTGCGCGTAGTATGTAAAGTTGTCGAACCGTTGGTGTTTTAAAGTCCCTGTAAAGTTGCCGCGTTGGGAATCTAAACGATCTTTTTAAAATTACTTTAATTACGGCTCTCTGGGCTCGTTCCACCTGTATAATGTCGGTCTTTGCGGCTCCTCCCCAGGCAGTGATGCAATAGGTCAGTACTGATTCGGCCAGTGCCGAGTAAACAATCTTAAGGATTTCGCTGTTGGCCCTTAGCTTCTTAAATAGAAAAATAAGTTTTCGTATTCGTGCGGACACTGTTTGTAAGTGCTTTTTCCAGGATAGGCAGGCATCTAATTGAAGGCCGAGATATCGTACCACTGCTACCCTAGTTACAACGGGGCATGTGCAAAGGAGGAGAGGGTCTGGACATTTGTGGGCTTTAATAAGCAGTGAACCGTCTTGTGGTAGGCTGGAACGTCTTGAGCCAAAGGTGATAAAATTAGTTTTTGCAACGTTTAGTGTGAGACTGTTTTGCTCCAGCCATAACATCACTTCACCGAGTCCCTTTTCGGCTGTCTCTTTAGCTGAGGCCCAGTCACGGCCATAAGATAGAATTGCCGTGTCATCCGCGTAGGCTATTATTTTTGTGGATGGAAGAGACAGCTGACAAAGTTCGTTGACGTAGATCAGAAAAAGAAGAGGACTAAGTAAACTTCCCTGTGGAACTCCGACAGTCACAGGATTTGCTTCGCTTACGTACTCACCTATCCTAACGCACTGCATTCTATCAGTTAAAAAGTTTTTAAATAAGTCGTGAGCGATGCCTCGCACTCCGATGGATTCGAGCTTAGAAAGAAGCAGAGGGACAGACACTGTATCAAACGCCTTCGAAAGGTCTAGGAAGATTCCTAGACACTGGAACTTATTGTCGATTTTGTCAACTACAAAATCCAGTAAGGATGTCACCGCGTCCTCTGTGGATAATCCGCGTCTGAAACCGAACTGGTTTTGGGAGACAATTTTGTGTTTGTTGAGGTAGTTATTAAGGCGTTTGTACATTATTCTTTCCAGAATTTTGGAGATAGCTGGAAGGACTGAAATTGGACGATAGTTCGTGACCTTGTCTCTGTCACCCGACTTGAATATCGGATGTACGATGGCTTTTTTTAGAGCGCTGGGAAATATACCTGTGGATATTGCCAGGTTGCATATACGTGTGATAGGTGGAACCAGAATATGGCTAGCGTGTTTTAGCAATTTTAGTGGGATGCCGTCCCAGCCCGTAGCACTGTCAATCCGGAGGCTGTCTATAACTGAATTGACCTCTTCTTCGTCTGTTTCCAGAAGAACCATTGAGTTGGCTGTTTTTTGTTGGTGGATGTCGACAGACTGAGGGCAATTTAAGTTAGGTATATTGTTTGCAAGATTTATACCAACGTTTGCAAAAAACGTATTTATTTTGTTGACGGACTTGGTGGGGCAGTTTTCAATTGATAGGAGTTCTGTTGGTGTCGAGCGCACTCTTTTGGTGTCAGTTACACTGCGTACTGTTTCCCACATTTTTTTAGGGTTGTATTTGGCTTTATGAAATTCCTTTTCTTCATACTCCGATTTTATCTTTTTTAATAAATCATTACAGAAGTTGCGATATCGTAAATAGGTTAATTTTAAGATATGGTTATTCGGCTCTTTATTTGTATTATAGTGCATTCTGTCCCTATTACGTATGCATCTCAAAAGACCTGTAGTTATCCAAGGCTTTATAATTCTTTGTTTGCATGGGATTGTTCTGTAAATAGTATTTTTAATTAGTATGGGGGAGACTATATTCAGTAATTCATTAGTGGCGTGGTTGGGGTCATTCATTGTATCTAAAATTGAGAAGTTACAGTTTTTGATCATTGTTACCAGTGATGGGAAAAGTCCTGGAGAAAATGCTGATAGGAAGGGTGAAATGGCACATAATACCCGGACTCAGCACACGCCAGTATGGGTTTATGCCACAGAGAAGCACCGAAGACTCCCTCTATGACCTGCTAGAACTCATACGTAAAAAGTTAAACGACAAGAAACTGGTCGTGATGATATCGCTGGACATAGAGGGAGCATTTGATAGTGCATGGTGGCCGGCCATGAAAACCAGGCTGGCGGAAACTAAATGTCCGATCAACATCAGAAGAGTGATGGATAGCTACCTGGAACACAGGAAGGTCAGGGTGAGATATGCGGGGCAGGAGGTCACTAGGACAACAAACAAAGGCTGTGTGCAAGGATCGATAGGGGGCCCGATTCTTTGGAACCTCCTACTCGACCCCCTACTTAAAGGCCTTGTACAAAGGGGAGACTACTGCCAAGCCTTCGCCGATGACGTAGTTTTGATGTTCGATGGGAACTCAGCGATGGAAGTCCAGCGAAGTGCCAACGGCGCTCTCAAGTTACATTTCAGATATTGCAAACATAAGTACGGGGCCACATTGTCGCGATAAGACGAACTACACTTCACACGCGCTCTCTCTCGCACACCGCTCGAAGTCTCGCTTGAGAAACAGACAAAGCGCGAAGTGTAGTCCGCTTTATCGCGACAATGCAGCCGTAGCATTAGAGTGTTACCATGCACCATAATCATCGACTACATAATTTAGAGAATGAAATATTAGAAAGTAAAATAATTAAAATTACAACGACGGTATAGGCTAAATAGTTATAAAGAAAGAAAAAAAAGAAAGAAAAATAGATTTATTTGTCACAGAAACACGTGCACATAAAAGGGTAATTCTTATAAATAATAAAACTAAACAGACTTACACAGAGAGACACAGAACATATACATATAGTCGGCAACTGCACGCCGTGACTGTGACAAGTAGGCTTCCACTCAGCATGATGCTGTGCTATGGGGGACCCACAGCAAAGCGCTGATTTTCAGTGGTCACCCGAAAACGACGTACGGAAACCAAGTCAGGTTATGAGATTTTTACATACATATTAGAAAAAACAGGTAATAAAGTATAACAAAATAAACAGTACTTAGAAAATAATATAACCGTTATGATCGATAAATACTATACAATAACAACACAAACAATAAAATAACATAAAAAAAACCTATTATTAACGAACGAACATTGGCTCCTGGTCATTAAAACAATAAAGTGGTGGAGGAATATGTTTGAATTAACACAGTAAACTAAAACATACTGTTTCCTAAAAGTTTGTTTTAGTCCATTCATCCATTCGTCCATTTTCCCTTTTTTGTTTGGGTTATGATACTGTTAAGTATTATTTTTCAGGTTCATTGTTGAGATGGGTTGTGGAGATCAGATAGGCAGTCGCTTCATGTATTCAGCTGCATCTGGTAAGACTGGAAGCCAACCCCAACATAGCTGGGAAAAGGCTAGGTAGAAGATGTAAGTAAGTTTTTTATTATTTTTAACTATATTCACGAGTGAGTTGGAACGTAATTTTGATGGGTCTTTAAAAGTTTACTCAATTAATTTCCATGGATTTAACTGGAAAATCAATTGTTTAAGCCGACGTATAATAAAAAACATACTTGCATCTTCTTGTAAATTTCTATGTGAATATAGATTCACATAGAAATTTATCTTTTTTCTTGTTCACGCATGAGTTGGAACGTAATTTTGATGGGTCTTTAAAAGTTTACTCAATTAATTTCCGTGGATTTAACTGGAATATCAATTGTTTAAGCCGATAACAGACAGTGGGCAAGATAATTATGTAGTTGGAGGTGAGAGTGTGTGATATGTTTTTATAATATTTTGTCTAATAATAAGTTTATCTTTAGCAGTAATTGCCAGAGTGCCGTTTTATGTTAAATTAAAATAAACAAATATATAATTGTGTTAACATAACAACTTTGGTTTTATTAACTTTAAAAACATTACCCAATGCCTTGATGGTGAACTAGTAGTACATCTATTGATTAGTAGGCCGCACGACATTAGTAACAAACCCCCTTATTTCAAAGTTTCTTATTCTATTGAAACTCCGTACTAAGCTACGCCAGTCCAAGGTCAGAGAGTAACCATCGACGTGCGGTCCACTGTACTCACTATTTATTGTGACGAACCATGTATGATGGGCCGCACGTCTGTGGCTAACAAAACTTGTTTGTAGTTCCTTAAAAGATTTGCTTTGGTCTGATATCGAGTGTGATATACTCCCGAACATATCGCTTACATTATGCTCTGAGAGTTCAAAGAAAATTGCTGCATTCAGCCGCTTATCTGATTTATATCAAGTAATCTCTAGAGAGGAATATGTTCAACTGACGATGTCATGCATGTCTTTGCGGGGATATTGTGAAATATGATGAGATTTATCAGATGCACGTACCATTCTTCTAAAGACGTTTCACTGCACAAATATGCATCAAAATATACCTAATTTAACATAGTGCTAGCGGGCCAAATTTATGCATACACAAACATAAATAAAGCTCTCAGCGCGCTAATATTGGATAGATATTGTTGTATATACCTATGTAGATTCTATTGCCATGTGCGATTGCCAAGTCATTCTATTTATTAAATAAATAATTATGCATTTTTTTTTTTATAAAAGTAATAAAGGTGTCTAATATTGTTACGGTCACTACGAAATGTTGTTAGTCAATTAATTAGGTAACAATTTATCACAAAGTTTTTAGATAGATGCTGCCACAGATAGATACTGAATAAATTAAACAACTTGATTTTACATTAGATCTCACAACTTTTTGCGGTAGAAGAATTGTGTTGCAAGACACGTTATGTTTTTGATGGGATCTCATTTCTTTTGTATGTCAATACCCCAATACTGATACTAAACTTACATAAAGCACAAGGGACATGCAGATCGAAGTCGTTACCACAAGAACATTGCGACTTATACACATTTTTAAGTCCCTTGGAGACTCGGCTAGTCCTGACACACTGAGGATGGTGTATCATGCTCTGTGTCAGTCAGTTCTTGGGTATTGCATAAGTACATGTGCAACTAAAACCAGTATTTTGAAAGTGGAAAGAGCGTAACGAGCCATACTCAAAGTACTATCTAAAAAACCCTACAGGTATCCAACCACGGAACTGTACTCTGAGTGTAAAGTTCTTACAGTACGGCAACTCTTTGTGCTCCGATCTATTCTTAGAACAATATGTTTTCTGTGTCTGCCTCCGCCAAACCCAAATAAGCGGGTAAATCTCCTTCCAAGAACCCAACACAAAACCAACTTCGCAAAACGCCAATTCTACATATTAGGTACACAGATATACCAAAAAATTCATTCGCTATTAAGTATTTTAAACTTAAACACATAAACAGTAAAATCCGTAGTATATGAGTGGCTACTACAAAAGGACTATGCTTACACGGAGTCTTTGCTTACATACATCATCTAGTAAT
Source organism: Atethmia centrago (assembly GCA_905333075.3). Lineage (NCBI taxonomy): Eukaryota > Metazoa > Arthropoda > Insecta > Lepidoptera > Noctuidae > Atethmia > Atethmia centrago. The sequence goes on from HG995374.1 coordinate 14,384,803, forward strand.
CCAATACAGTAGGCAGTAGTAGTCTTACAGCTTATAAATTTAAAAATGCACACAATTAGGCACTTATGTTACCCAATCATAAACTCAAACGTGTAACACGACATTTAATTTAATTTACACTACACATAACAAAAGCTTAATAACAGCAACACCGTTCATTTGTTGTATTAAATCATGTTTAAATAATTATTTGGTCAAACACTGGTGCCGATTCCCTTGTTCACAAACTAAACTAAATTTAAGTTCAGTGCATCTTTTTCTCTTTATTTCATTAAGAAAAGGACAGCAGATAAATTTTAGTTTAGTCCTGTCAAATTAGTCAGCGCTTGACGTAAATTGACGTAATTTTAGTAGGCAAGTTTTTAATCACGTCTAAACTTGTATGAAGTAGTGACGGCGCTGAATAATTTGACAGGACTAAACTAAAATGTATCTTCTGTCCTTTTCTTAATGAAATAGAAGGAAAAAGATGCACTGAACTTAAATTTAGTTCAGTTTGTGAACAAAGGAATCGGCACCATTGTCTCTTAAAATACAGGCAGCTAATTATTCTAGTTTAAGTGAGAGGGTTATATATTATTTATATTTTGTATAGATTTTGCAACTTGTAATGAATTGTAATGTACATTATAAATGTGTTTCTGTATTTTTTTTGTGACTATTATTATTATAAGTTTAATAAAACGTGTGAGGTTGTGTGTCTATCTGTGGCATCGCAGCTAGATCCCAAAGAAGCAATAATAATTAGATATAACAATATCTAATAATCTAATTATTATTGCTTCTTCATTCAATTTCAACGCAGATTAATTGATTATTGCCAACTGATTTAATTTATTCCATTGGCCATTTTACACGTAATCTTTGAAGAGACTGATTGTACCTGCCTTTATATCCCATGTTTTACACTAGGTACACTAGGTACCTAGTTCATATCTGTGTAAATACGTGGGACACTCAGAAAGTTTGAAAAATATTCTATACTCACTTTTTCCAGTCCGCCGCAGGCCTGCTCGAACGGTGACAAAAATTGTATCCCTTTAGCAATTTTTTTATTTTCGGGAATCTAAAGAAGTCACAAGGTGTAAGGAGGCTGTCAGGAGGGTGATCCGGGAGTTTGACCGGCGTGCTGTCCAGGAAGTCGTTTTGAGCGCGGTGTGCGAAGGCGTGTTGTCGCGGTGAAACAGTAGCCCGGGGAGCAGAGAGGTTGCGGAGAAGTTTTCTGAGTGAGCAACAAGCGACCAAAGACACGCTTTGGTCGCTTGTTGTTGTGTTGTTGTTGTTTTGGACTTCAATGCCAAGAATTTGGCTTGGGGTTCCCGGTTAACGGACACACGGGGCAGGATGGTGGAGGACTGGGCTCTCGAGACAGGCCTGGTCGTCCTAAAACGGGGTTCTGTCCCCACGTGTGTGCGTGAATCAGTGGTGGACATCTCGTTCGCCAGCCCCGCTCTGTCGCCGCGTATAGTTGACTGGCGCGTCATGGAGGGGGTGGAGACCTATTCCGATCACCGGTATATCCGGTTTGACGTCTCCGCCCAGACCTCGAAGGCGCCGGTCCGACGGGCCCCGAGTGGTCCGCGGTGGGCGCTAAAACAGCTGGACCGGGAGCTCCTACTGGAAGCCCCGATCGTGCAGGCCGGGGTGTCACCACCGGACAGGCCTGCTGACATCAAAGACGAGGCGGAGTGGTTCCGGGAGGCCATGTCCGACATATCAGACGTGGCAATGCCTTGGGTCCAGTCTGGACGTGCCTCGCGCCAGGTGTACTGGTGGTCGCAGGAGCTGACGGCTCTGCGCACTGCGTGCGTGGCTGCGCGACGCCGGTACACCAGGCACCGCAGGCTCCGTATCAAACCTCCGAACACGGAAGCCATTCAGGCGGAACTGTACGAGGGGTACAGAGCGGCGAAGACCACCCTCCAAGCGGAAATCCTGCGGGCCAGGAAACTGGCCCGCGAGGAGTCGCTAGGGACTCTGGACGGGGACCCGTGGGGACGCCCGTACAAAGTGGTGCGGGATAAACTCCACCCATGGGCTCCCCCGCTGACGCAGAGTCTCCGGCCTCAGCTTGTGGAGGACGTAGTGAGCGCTCTGTTCCCTTCGCGAATGGAACACACCTCCCCGCCCATGGCTCCGCCTACTGCGGTACCCGATGCAGACCACACCGCCAACGACGACGACGACGACGATGCTCCGGAGGTGACCGAGGTAGAAATGAGAGCGGCGGTACGCAGGCTTAATGCCAAAAATACCACCCCAGGACCCGACGGCTTACCTGGGAAGGCCTGGCTCCTGGCCTTGGAGGCTCTCGAGCCTCGACTTAGGGGGCTCCTAAGCGCATGCTTGGAGAGGGGCCAGTTCTGGAAACTGGTCCTCATAAAGAAGGCAGGGCGCCCAGTGGACTCTCCGTCCGCTTATTGGCCCATCGTGCTGCTCGACGAGGTGAGCAAGCTCTTTGAAAGAGTCATTGCAGACTGCCTCGTCGGCCAGCTGGTACGGTTGGGGCCGGATTTGGCGGAGAGCCAGTTTGGTTTCCGCAGGGGGCGCTCTACGGTGGACGCCATCATGCGCGTGCGAGCCCTGACGACGGGGAATGCTGTTGCCCAGGGTGGGGTCGTCTTGGCGGTATCTCTAGACATTGCCAATGCCTTTAATATCCTGCCCTGGTGTTGCATCAGGGAGGCACTCCGGTACCACCGGATGCCAACCTTCCTCTGTCGTGTGGTCGAGGCCTATTTGACGGACAGGGCCGTCATCTACCCCGGTCACCAGGGAGTGTGGAACCGGCAAGAGATGTCGTGCGGTGTCCCACAGGGATCGGTCCTGGGGCCGCTGTGGGACATCGGATACGACTGGGTGCTGCGCGCCGACCTCCCTGTAGTGTGCTACGCTGATGACACGTTGGTCCTGGCGCAGGGGAGGTCGCACCAGGTGGCGGCCGAAGTAGCGGCACGCGGGGTTGCGACAATCGTCGAAAGGATCCGGCAATTTGGACTCGAGGTGGCCCTGCACAAGTCCGAGGTCATGTGTTTTCATGGTCCTCGGAACGCGCCACCGTTGGGGTCCCAAATAAACGTAGGAGGGGTTTCCATCGGCGTCGAGTCGACGATGAAGTACCTGGGACTCGTCCTCGACAGCTTGTGGAACTACGTGGAGCATTTCCGACGTTTAGCTCTCAAACTGGACGGGGCAGGTGCTGCATTGAAGTGGCTCCTGCCCAATTTAGGGGGACCAAACGCCTTCTGCCGGAGGCTCTACGTGGGGGTCGTGCGGTCCATGGCTCTCTACGGGGCTCCTGTATGGGCGCGCTCTCTGGCGCTGCGGCCAGCCCGCCGGTAGAGCGCGGCCCAAAGTGTCACGTCCATCCGGATGGTCAAGGGTTACCGTACGGTCTCCTGTTAGGCAGCGAGCCTCCTTGCCGGATTGGCGCCATGGGATCTGGAGGCAAAATAACTCGCGCACGTATGGGAGTGGTGCGAGGAGGCGAAACGGTGGGGCGTAACTCCGCTGCCGCGAGAAATTGCGGCACAGCGGACGGAGCTCCGGCGGGATCTCAGGGCGACATGGAGAGTACGGTTGTGGCAACCCAGTGCTGGGCACGCCACGGTTGTGGCGATAAGTCCCCTCTTTGAGGAGTGGCTAGAGAGGCGCCACGGCGTCCTCACCTTCCGCCTGACGCAGGTCCTCACCGAACACGGCAGCTTCGGGAGGTTCCTGTGTCGGATAAGGCGGGAGGAAACGCCTGGGTGTCACCACTGTGTGGATCGCCCGGAGGACACGGTGGAGCATACGGTGGAGGTCTGCCCGACTTGGGCAGAGCACCGCCGTGTCCTCGTGGAGGCGATCGGCGGCAGAGATCTCTGGCGTCCGGCCCTGGTTCAGGCCATGATACGATTCCCGGCCTCCATTGGCGCGTGCTTGCGGACGGTGAGCAAGGACCAGGTCCGGATCGATGGCGCGTTGTATTCCACGCGCGCCTCAAAGAGATGTCGTCATCACAAGGGTAGGGGTCCACTAGGGCCGATGCCTGCCGGGGTCGCGGGAAGGTACAAAAGGGTTACCGAGGCCCCTGGCAACATAGGCAACGGAAGGACGGGTGGGATTTAGTCAGTAAAAAAAGCCATAGACAAACTAACTACCCAGCGTGAAGTCGGTCAGAATTAGGAACGACATAATACGAAATCTAACTAGCCAGTGAAATGAATTGCCTGTTTTTTTTTAAGTACGTAATAAGCCAGGGGGCCTATTACTAAAGCCCAGGGGGGCTTTAGTACAACTTAATAAGTTCACATGAGCAAAGTTCAGCTAGTACACAATAAATAAGACAATAAATAACTCGTACTGTAGCACATTCTCAGAAAATCTAAGAATATATAAGTTATATCGACCGACACCAAAATATAGAAAATGGTCCGATTAAAATTTTACGATATGTAATAAATGTCTATTTTAATTTAATACCAATTAAATGAATAGGTACGGAATGTTGCGCCATTGGGGAAGGTTACAATCAGCTCATTGAACCTGGTGACTTATGGTTTTCAATTCAAAATATTCTTGCCAAATTGATTAATTAAATATCCCAATCTTTATTGGAGGGTTTAATGAGATAAGTGATAACATTGTCTGTTGTGTTTCTTATCAAGATTATAAGTTAGTTTTGATAAAAGCTCTTAGAATGCACAATACTCATTGAGACCAATTTTAGTAACTTCAGGCACTTTGAAATATAAATGAGTTGTTACTTAATAAATCTTTTTCCATAATTTTAATAGTCATTATGTGTGTGCTCTATAATGAGTTGACTCGTTTTAGAAATTGAGATGACTCTGATAACGATGATTCTAACTTATTATGCCAGTAGTAGTAATACTACATGTTGTAGGTATTGTGTTGATATTCATAAGCTATTTGATAAAAAGAAAAATATGTAGTACCTACACATATGATTTTTGCGTCTAGGTTTTTCCGAAGCACCGAAAATTTAAACAAATATATTTTTAAAATAATAATATTCTAGTCTTTCCAGTATAATGCTACCTTCAAAACTTATCTCCGGATCATGGATTGGCCTTTAGGTCACGTTTAATATGGGTTATCTGTTAGAAATTCTCCACAGTGATCGTGGTAACATGGGAACAGTTGGAACAATGCCCAATAACAGCAATATGCAGTGCCAGCTATGTATATTAAAACTTTATGCTGTCATTAGGACAAAAACGAGTATGACAATTAAGTTTACACTGTTGTAGTGGGTACAGTCCTATGAATCTGATTTTGCAATAACGTCAACATCGCAGTAATCTTTATTTTCGTTATAACAAGGTTGCTATTGGATTGGTGCAGTAAGAGGTGAAATAATTGTAAAGACTTTGTAATTATTTCAATGCATTTGTGACTCTCAGGCGCAAGATTAGCAACTCATCAACAGTATTTCGAGATCCTCCCGTTTTATAAACGTACCTTATAGGTATTTTTTTCGCGGGAAGGTACTTATGGGTCACCGAGGCCCCTGGCAACACAGGCAACAGGAAGGAATACGGGTGGGTTTTAGTCAGTAAGAGTCTGACACACCTTCCCGCTCCGCCCAGAGCGGGAGAAGTTATTTGATGATTTCCCACCCTCAAAAAAAAAAAAAAGGTATTTTTTTAGCCGATGGTGGGTTTTAGGTAGTACTTATACGTCGGTAATTAAAAATAACGTTACATCTACATATATCTACATCTTTGCAAATGATGAACTATATAATTATACCACGATGTTTTCGTCTTGTTCTGATAATTTTAGATCATTCTAATACGTTTCCTGTTGTTTTAAATTTGTTGAACAGAGCTCTATTTTTTACCTGACTGTCAAGGAAACGTTATGTTTTTCGCGCGTATCTTGTATGTATATTTGTTTGTTTGTAAATTTTTATATTACCCCGTATCTTCCAAACGGCTGGATGGATTTTGACACTTAAGATATCGTTATATTCGTCTTAAAAACCCAAGTGTCCTTAGATTGGTGTTAGAAAAATAAATGGCGGGTTTTTGGCGCGAAATAGTAATACATTAATAAAATAAAAATGAATGAAAGCTAGGGTAGTAAAATAAAGGAAAGGGAGTAGGGTATCGAAATAAAGGAAATTAAAAGGGGATTACAAAAATATGTCTATGTTATATGTTTAAATTTAATTAGAAATAATAAATTAGCTTAAAAATATTTTGATAGCGTAACAATGGGCCATGTTTGTGCTATCATATGAAATTTAGAATATTTATAAATATCCGTAGCTCAATCATATTGAAACCGAAACAAATAAATTGTTTTGTTTATTTATTTAAGTTTAGTAGCAGGCGGGACCCAATTGCAAATTAGAAACCGAAAGAAAATGAATGGGTTCCGCTTGCTACAACAGCTTAGATTAGACCTTCAAGACCCTGTTCATTTAAACCCAAGGTCATTATGTGTGGAAGACGTGACATTAAGCCGATGTGCCCATCGCTGTGTGGGCACAATCCATGTCCTATCACGTGCTCCAGTTTGGACACCAGCCAAACGTTAAGATAAAGCTTTCTTTGACGTCACGTATACGTATATGTATATCGTCACGACTGTTTCGACCACAGGGTTAGTAGAAGTACTAGTATTGAAAGGGTCACTAAGAATTTGCTTGGTTTGATTGAGTTCATGAAATACTAACAAAATAGGCAGGGTAGGTTTGTGCAAGTTAATGAAACGTTCTTCCATCTATCTCCCTTTTATTTTATACACAATTACACCATTACACGTATATGTAATCAAATACATCATCAAAATTTAAGAACGTTTTCCATTACAAAACTTTACTGTACATTAAATAACTTAAATTGTGGGTAAACTTACATCATTTCACTCAGCACATACCTAACAGTTCTTCCACAAATAATTCGCATATTTATCTCGTTTGCTCGGCGTCCGTATGCCACTGAAGGAGTCCATCCTTGAATCCATCCAGGAATCCATTTTGTTTATCGTTATTTTAATGATAAATAACATTTACTTCTGTACAAATACTTTAACACGACATTTTTTTTTAATCTAGATGAGTTCGGTGAACTTTCTTGATTATCATAACTAGCTGCGCCCCGCGGTTTTACCCGCGTAAGTCTCGATCCCGTGGAAATGTCGGGATAAAAAGTATCCTATGTCGTAATCTAATCCAGGTGATGATCCGTTCAGCCGTTTCAGCGTGAAAGGTAACAAACAAACAAAGTCACTTTAACAATATTAGTTAGGATTAAGATGTCAAAGTGTCACGGTCTTTCTTATATTTTATTTTTAATAAGTATTGTGTATTGGCACCACCTCGGTAAATTGTGCATGTTTTTAAATTGTTATTTATGTACTTACTTAAGCCCCATTTACACCTTGCAAGTTTCTGGAACGTTCAAGAGCAAGAATCGCATACCATCTGTATTTGCGCTGCCATATCTTTTTTTGAACGTTTTCTCAACATTGTTCATAGAAAATGTTCATGCTAAAAAATGCGATTATATTGTACGTGTTGTTTACACCTAGGTATACCAGTTTTGAACGGCAATTAACTTGCCCGTAGCGTGCACCAATTGTATTTACGTGTGTATTAGACGGTGCCATTCAATTGTTGCTTCAATTTTATGGTATGCCAGAGACAGTATACTTGCACCGTGTAAATGGAGCTTTACAGGCTTATTCATAAAGAATCGTTAATCAAAGTCTTAAACATTACTTAGCTAAGTAACTGATTAACCCTTAAATACTAATTAAGTATTTCTTATTCATAAACGATATTTAAGCATTGCTTAATTAGTTAAGTAAAAGTTAAGTAGTGGTTAGCCACTACTTAACTTTTTGTACACTGGTAACAAGGTGGATTTTCGGTAGGATACCGTAAAATTGGTCTATGGTGCTCGTGCCAAACACCAAATAAAAAAAAAACAAAACTGGCAGTCTTTGTCAGATTCGCTTTAAGTTTTTAAGGATAAAAATATTAATTATTAAGCTATGGCAGGTATAAATAAATGGATTCGGCTCGCCTTTTTCCATTACAAAACAAAAGACAACAAACTCCCTCTGTGTGCGACTTTGTTCAGTTAACGTACTAGGCATTTGTATGAATTCTGTACACCTTCTGGCTAGTACACGACCAACTCTTTTACATAGGCGAGACATGGTAGGTTGACTTATGCCGTGCAACTCACCGCTATCGCCTTGAATCTGTTCTAGATAAAGTTTAACTCGGTCAAGCTGTACGACCACATGTGCCTAATCACAGCCATTATTTGAATATGTACATTGTACAGGTATGCCGCCGACTCTTGTATCCACTGTAATGTCATCTTCTACGAGATTAATTATTTTCGTCATATTTTCTTTGTTACTTTGTTCGAAACTCCACATTATCGTAATCTACAATAGGATGCAACTTAGGCTTTTAACATTTTGTACGAGGTCAACTACATTCATTTAAATCTTCTACATATTGCTTAAAAATACTTAAATCGTCATCGAAGTCAAGATATTCTATTAGATATCACTAGAAAAGAAATGAGTGGCAAAGATTCAAACGGATTAGAAGCAAGGATTTCGTCCGCCATTTTGTTGTTTAAAACCGCTAATCAAGGTCCGAGGGCTGTTTAATTTGACAGCTACTTAAATAACTGTTTAAACAGTTAATTAACTCTAAACAGCGTTTATTAATGCAAAATTTTTTTAATCACTGCTTAAAGTACTGTTTAAAAGTTAAGCAAGGTTTATGAATAAGCCTGTTAGTGTTTATAATTTTACAATTGTGATTTTACGGTTGTGTTTCTTCATCTGTGTCGCAATAAAAATAAATGTTTTATGTATCTATCTATCTATCTATATAGAGTGCTTGAATGACTTTGACAGGGGGGCATTGTTGGCAAACATTTGTGAAATTGTCACACAAATTATCGTTCACTTGCGAGAAGCGTGACATAATCCAAAAAGAGCTATTTTTGGGTAATATGATTTAAAAGTGTAACAGCAGCGGTAAGAGTGCGACAAAGCATAAAGTCACAATCACAACCTCTAGCTCCCTCATTTTCAGGCTTAGCGTAATGTCGTTTTTGCAACAAAAATAATGAAAGGACATTATCCATTCTCGACTTCGCGTGAACACGATGCTCGAAAAGAAACAAATTAATCAATAATCAAGTTTAGTTTTGAAACGCTTATTTATTCCATACTTTTGGATCAAAATGTGCGGACGAATACTGTATTATCTGTTTTATCCGTATATATGGAAAATAAAAGTATTTAAAAGGGTCGAAAATGGTCGATGAATTCCGATTTTTAATCAATGATTAAATCACACATACACATACATAAACTCACGCCTTCTTCCCATGGGCGTAGGCAGAAACTATAGAACGCCACCTGTTACGCTCCTTACACACTCCTTTTGCTTCGTTTACGTTCATACATCTGGCCATACACGCACGCCGCCGGTTGCACCCTTCTCACGTTACCCCGGCATGCCTATAAACTCCGACACAAATCCCAGCGTTTACCCCAGCTTGAATATGGATATCGTACGGATGCGAACGAGGCAATTTCGTTTCAATTCCTGCCTGTGGTGGAAACTGTGTTACAGATCCGATATGCGAATTGTGGTACTGATATCACGCAAAGAAAAAGGCATACCCTCGATCTTGTGGAAGTGGAATCTGTTAAAAGCTAGTGGGGGTCAAAGTAGGCATCATCATTCAAGCCGAAAGACGTTCACTGCTGTACATTGGCATAAAAAGTAGGCATATTAGTAAAAAAGTGTATTTCATCTATAATATATTACATGAAAATGAAAAGAACAGTCAGGGACAAAACTCAATGAAGCAGTATTACTGCAACTGCATAGTGGGCCGAAGAACAGTGGGTTGCTACGCTCATTTAATGACTATAATTTGGTTTCCAAGCTGAGCAAGGTACCAAGATAATATACAGGGTGGAATTTTGTAATGCCACCTGGAGGGAAAGTACACTTAATACTGCAGATAGAAAGTTTTATTCAAAGGAAACATTCCTTTATTTTTGAATAGAAAGCAAACTGCATTCAAAGATTTTCGAAAATTCTCTTCTCCCACACCCGGGAATCGAACCGGCTAAAATCTGAAAAAATTATACCCTGTACTTTTATTGCATCGATCGTTAGGGTCAATTATAAGGATGAAATCTCTCTAACAAACATGATAAATTAAATGAAAGGAAAACCAGGAAATCTGAAGTTACAAATTCAATGAGTCAAGTTAAACTTTAACTAACATCCATCTTTTGTAATGCAGACTCCTTTGCGACATACTCGTAGCTGCGTGTATGAGGTAATTTAAATATGGAATGTTAGATTAAAATTTGAAAATTAGATTGTCATAGTTGTTATTCACATTTGATTGTTTTTACAACTCATTTCACATTTTGTCTCACGGTGAAAATGGCATATCAAGAACAGTTTGATTTAATGGAAGCTTATTTTTTAAATAACAAAAACGTGAATCTAGCTCTGCGGTGGTATGGAGAGAGATATCAAGACCGACAGGCACCAACTCGGTTTGTATTGAAAAGAATGGTAGAAAATTTAAAGAACACGGGTGGTTTCAAGAAGAGACGGCAAACTATTCAGCAAAACTATTTCGATTTTGAACTAGATGTTTTAACATACTTTGAATCATTTCCAAAGGCTTCAAGTAGAGATGCTGCCGATGAATTAGGAATAACCCACACTCGCGTACTTAAAGTGCTGAAAAAGTATAAGTATAAATGCTATCGTGAAGGTCGGTTGGTGCAAATATTGCATATTGGGGATCGTGACAGACGATTACAATTTTGTGAAAACATGCTTGGAGAAATTGACCGAAACCCTAATTTTTTGAGTAACATTGTATGGTCTGACGAAACCAACTTCAGCAATAATGGCATGTACAATCACCGCAAT